>OY728141.1:2064482925-2066982925 GCA_963277665.1 Viscum album
CGTGTAGGGGTGAGTATAACGATACTCAGTAGGGGGCATCGAGAGCCCTGAAGGTATCCCAGAATCCACAAAGGATAAACCATAGAAGAAAGATACAAACACGAAGTATCAACCGAACCTACTTAGGTATATGCCCATACATATACCTAAGTTACCAGTCACAGCCTGACTCTAACTCTCGAGCCCAATCACTACCCAGTTTACACAGGAAGTAAAGTCAATCACATCGATGATAATGATTGAAAGGCAAGACTCAGATCACACAGGTATACATCTTTCATACAATGATAGAGATGATCAAATGTAGTCACTGATTCATTTAAGCTGTCAGACCCACACTGGATACAGGACCAGCTAAGTTGTCGGACCCACACAGGATACAGGACCGGCTAATCTATCAGACCCACACAGGATACAGGAATAGAGGTCAGAACTGTCGAACCCACGTAGAATTCTGCTATAGTAATCATCACTTTTGAACCCAGGGAGGATTCCAATTCAGTAGTCATCGTAGTCACAGCCAGCTCTAGGGTTCCCACACACATCACACTCGATTTCGGGAGGGTCCGCTCGTCAAACAAAGGGGTTCAATACATCAACTATCACGAAGTCCTGATTTGATGTTTCCCAAAGTTCTGCCTCATCAAAAGAAACCCAACGTGATAGACAGCGGGTCAATCAGACTCCCGGTCTGAGAGTTATTAGCTTTTCCATTCGAGGGGCCCGATTGGATTTACGCTCATTCCAAACCCAGCAGTTTTCCAATTTTCTCCAAAAATCACTTAGAGTAATAAAAAAGGTCCTCCTCATCGTGAGGGTCCTAGTACTGTAGACGGCGCGTCATTTAGACGTGCGGTCTTGAAGGTATTCACAATTATGCAAAGTCAGGCCCGACCCATTAAGCCCAGTGGGCTGGCAGGTCGGCCCGACCCGACTCGGCGGGTCCGACCCAACTGGGGGGTCGGCCTGACCCGGTTTGGCAGGTCTGACCCGACTGGGGGGTCGGCCCAACCAGGTGGGGCGCGGCCCACCTGCGGAATTCTAAGGGATATCCCATCCCACTTCCTCTCTGGGACTTCTAAAGGATGTACCAAGCCTGCTGGTACCTGGTGGTCCACCTTCAGTTGCTGACAAGTGAGGCATCGCGAGACAAACTCTGCTACCACCTTTTTCATACCCAGCCACCAGTGCTATCTCATGAGGTACTGATACATCTTTTCCACACCTAGATGTACCGCTATTAGGGAAGTGTGAAACTCCCTCAACACCTCCTCCTGTAGTGAAACTGGTACAACGGTATGTCCTCTGAAGAGGATGAAGTTCTCCCCACCTTTATAAAATCCATCAGGTGATTTCCCTAAGGATATATGAGCACGTCCCATCTCAAAGTCAATGTCCCCACTCTATGCCTCTCTAACTCACTGAAGAAGGGGAGGAGTGACTATGAGAGACTGCAGAAAGGATGCTCCATCTCTATCAACAAAGGATATCTGCAATGCGGCCAGCTGCTCTATCGCCTCACCTAGCAGCTGAATGCCAGATCATCTGATGAGAACATCTTCTACAACGTTCCCCTTCCCAGGAGCATAGACTATCTTGATGTCATAGTCATGGAGGAACTCGAGCCATCACCACTGTCTCAGGTTTAGGTACTTCTACGAGAAGATGTACCTGAGACTCTGGTGGTCAGAATAGAATATAAAACGCTTTCCCATCAGATAGTTCTTCCACATATTCAAGGCGAATACAACTGCTTCTAACTCAAGTTCTTGGGTAGAGTAGTTCTGTTCGTGCTGTCTCAACTGCCGTGAACCATATGCGATCACTTCTTTCTCCTGCATCAAGACACACCCAAGTCCAGTCCCTGATGCGTCGTAGTAAACTATGTACCTTTTTCCCTCCTCTGGTAGCCTCAAGATGGGTGCATTGGTCATCCTCTGCCTCAAATCCTGAAAGCTCTACTGGAATCTTTCTGACCACATGAAGGGTTTTCCCTTATTCGTTAATTCTGAAAGCGGTGCTTCAAATTTGGAGTAGTCTGGAATAAATCTCTAATAGTACCCAGCCAGTCCCAGAAAACTACGAACCTTCATCACACTCCTGGGTGGCTCCCAAGAAAGTATTGCCTCGATATTCACTTGATCCACTGCAACTCCAGCCTCCGAGATGACGTGTCCTAGAAATTGAACCTCTCAAATCTATTACTGGCACTTCTAGAGCTTACCATAAATCTGGTTCTCTCGGAGTGTATCCAATACTACCTCTAAATGGTAGGTTTTCTTCTCCTCAGTATTCGAGTAAATTAGCATGTCTTCAATGAAGACTACGACAAAGAGATCGAGGTAACAATGGAATATCCTATTCATGAGACTCATGAACACTACTGGTATATTTGTAATGCCAAAGGGCATAACCAAGAATACGTAGTGGCCATACCGACACCTGAAGGCTGTCTTCTGCACATCCTCGTCTCGAACTCTGAGCTGGTGATAGCCTGACATGAGGACTATCTTTGAGAACCATCATGCTCCCTTGAACTGATCAAAGAGATCGTCAATCCTCGAGTGTGGGTACTTTTTCTTCACGGTCACCTGATTCAGGCGATGATAGTAGAAACACATTCGCAAGCTCCCATCTGCCTTCTTGGTAAACAAAATTGGTGATGCCCAGGGTGAAACCCTGGGTCGGATAAATCCCTACCCCTGCAAGCCCTCTATCTGTACCCACAGCTCACGAAGCATGGGGAGAGCCATCTGATATGCTGTAGTAGATATCTGTGTTTTTCTAGGTTATAGGTCAATGTAGAAGTATACCTCTCTACGAGGAGGTTTCCCTGAAACGTATTCAGGGAAAAAATCCACGTACTGATCCACCAAAATAGGAAAACTCAGACTTCGCACATCAAATACTCCGAGGATAAGACTAGCCAACTGTTGTGAGATTGGCTGCCCCCTCCTCTGTGTAATTCCATCCTGCACTAAAAAGGCTCTTTTCTCACTGGTGAAGGTGAAAATTTTCCCATCAATGCAGTTCCACCGCACTTTGTGCCCAATACAGTCAATCTGAGCATGAACTTTGGATAACCAATCCATACCCAAAACGATGTCGTAAGGCATCGACGCCACTACAAGAAGATCTTAGCCAAATATATCACCTCTTAGAGTAAGCTCACACTGCCGTCACTAGTGAGTAATCATCGTGTCTTCTCCCGTAGGAGTCTCTAGCCATAAGGATCAAGCCAATGGCTCCATCAGAATCCCCAAGCTCTGAACGAGGGCAGTGACAATAAAAGAATGACTCACACCTGTGTTATATAAGTACTGCATCAAGGGTGGAGTAGACACAAATAGTACCTCGAATCATCTCAGGTGTGTCGTGGTCATAGGTCTCGACTACCTAGAGATGATCCCGCCTCTATCTGCCATCTCCCTGTGGTTGGGGTGGATCTCCTGGTGGTGGTGGTGATGGTGGTAGAGCCTTGAAACGTTGTGCACCACCTGCTTCTTGTCCAGCTCCTCTGCCACATCCGCCTACTCCCAGCGGACCACCATGGTTGAACCTATGCCTCTGCTTGGGAGGTCCTTCTACGGTCTGCTACTCATCTGCATGGCAGGTTGGGTAGTCGCGAGCCATGTGGACCTTCCCGCCACATTCATAACACTGGATGCTCCTCGTATAGATGGATCTATCTCGTGTGCCCCGCACAACCGAACCTGTATCCTGGGGTCGCCCACCTGATGGCCTAGTTTTCTTGGACATCTGCATCATCTATCTACTTCCAGGTGCAGAATACTTTGCTACGTTTCGCCCTGTGGCGGATCTCACCGCTGGTGATTGCTCAGCGAGACAACTCTCCACTATAAGGGATCACTCTAGCACCCCCTCCTACATCAGATTGCTGAGGGTAATCATCGAAGCCCTGATCTCATGCCTTAGTCCCTGCTCAAAGGTTCGGGCACTGAAGAATGGGTCTCGTACTATATCAGTGGAGTAGCGTGAGAGGTTGTTGAACCTCGCTGAGTACTGAGATACTGTCATGCGTCCCTGATGCAGATGAAGTAACTCCTAAATCCGCACCGCACGAAGGGTGGCTAGAACAAACTCAGAGTGGAAGTGACTCTCGAAGTCTGTCCAGATTAATGTTGACTCGTCATGCACCTGGAGCATCAGAATCCACCATCTACCTACCACCGCATGCAGGAGACTCACGGCAAGGATCCCCGTGAGGTCGGATGTTGTCCCTACCAATCTAAAAACTCTCATGACAGCCTCCATCCAATCCTCAGCTGCCTGTAGGTCCGTCTCTCCCCAGAACCTGGGTGGCCTCTGGCACTGGAACTCGTGAAACGCACTCAGGTGATGTGCAATCTCTGCTACTGGAGCTGGTGGTATCAGTGACCCAGCTGGTAGTGGTACTGCTGGTTCCTCCACTGTGATGGGGCCCTGCACCGAGGCCTCGTCGCTCGGTGGGATACCATCTCGTATGAAACTCGGAACCCTAGCTGGCTGCCTTCATGGGGCCATCCGAAAAAGAAACAGGTGCTCCATGGTTAAAACAGTATACCTGGTGAGCTGACACAAAGTAATCACGAAGAAAACTTTTTCAAGGAAACACACACACAATCAGTGTTTTTGTGCAATGGGTCGAAGATCAGAAGTCAGAGTCCTAGTGTATGGATACGTTGACCGCCGCACCAACACCGGTTTACCTAAACTGATAACCACACCCAAAACACTTAACACTATTTCTGTTAAAAGAATCAGAGTCCATGTTCCATGGTAGAACCGACTCCTCTGATACCAATTTTTCACGACCTGTCCTCAGGGCCCATGCCGTGACAACCCTAAGCCCGCCTTCCATAGGCTAGGGGCTAGCGACTAGCACCAAAGGCATAATCCCTATAAAAAAAGAAGGCATTTCCTTTTAACCTGTAACACACACACAGCCTAAACAAAAGCAGAAAAGTATGCAACTGAAAGTAAACACTAAGTAAAACTGTATACAAAAATAAGTGTTAAAAGGAAAGAGGCCTGAAATACAAGCCCAATAGTAAAGTACAACAACTGAAAAGCTAGTAAAACTACAGAAAGGGAAACAAAAACTACTGAGTCGTACTCTGAGAACCCCACCTGAAGGGCAGGTATAGATGGCCTCCTCAACACCCCAGGTCCATCCGTCCGCTCTGAGTACGTCCTGCCAAGTGGTCTACCAACGAGTTCCGTCCAGCTCTACCACCCCCTACCTCGATCAATGATGTACGTCATCTGCAACCAACACAACGATGTGCGGGAATGGCCCGTGTAGGGGTGTGTATAATGATACTCAGTAGGGGACCCCGAGATCCCCGAAGGTCTCCCAGAATCCATAATGAATAAAACACAGAAGAAAGATACAAACATTAATTATCAACCAAACCTACTTAGGTATATGCCCATACATATTCCTACGTTACCAGTCACATCCCAACACCAACTCTCTAGCCCAATCACTACCCAGTCCACACAAGAAGTAAATTAAATAACATCGATGATAATGATTGAAAGACAAGACTCATCTCACACAGGTATACATCTTTCATATAGCGATAGAGATGATCAGATGTAGTAACTGATTCATCTAAGCTGTCATACCCACACATGATACAGGACCAACAATGATGTCGGACCCACACCAAATACAGGACCAATTACTATGTCAGACCCAGACAGGATACAGGAATAGAGGTCAGAACTATCAAAACCACATAGGATTCCAGTACAGTAGTCATCACTGTCGAACCCACGGAGGATTCCGGTTCAGTAGTTATCATAGTCGCAGCCAGCTCTAGGGTTACCGCACACAGCACGCTCGATTCCCGGAGGGTCCGCTCCTCGAGAAAAGGGGGTCGATATATCAACTATCACGAATTACTAAGTTGGTGTATATCGATGTTCTGTCTCATCAAAAGAAACCCAACACAATAGACGGCGCATCAATCAGACGCCCGATCTGAGAGTTATTGGATTTTCTCTTCCAGGGGCCTGGTTAGATTTACGCTCATTCCAAACCCGGCCTTTTTCCATAGTTTTCCAAAACTCACTTAGATTAATGAGAAAGGACCGCCTCGTCATGAGGGTACCAGTGTCGTAGACGGTGCGTCGTTCGGACGTGTGGTCTTGAAGGTATTCACAATTAAGCAAAGTCGGGCCCAACCCGTCAAGCCCAGTGGGCTGGTGGGTTGGCCCGACTTAGCTCAGTGTGTCTGACCCGACTAAGGGGTCAGCCCGACCTGGTTTGGCAGGTCCGACCCAGCTAGGGGTTCGGTCTGGCCTGTTGAGGTGCAGCCCACCTACGGACCCAGCCCGTGGAGCGAACCGGTTCGGTTCGCCCGGCGGCGCCGAGCGGCGCCACCACTCCCCTACCCGGCCGGCTGTAGCTGGCCGGTTCTACCCAATACAAACGACCTACACAGCGGTCCATAGTTCTCCACTGCGCGGCGCCAAGCGGTGCCAGAGTCCACCAACCCGACCAGCAGGCCGCCGGCTGGTTTGCCCAGCAGAGTGGCCCGTGGAAGAGGGCCGAGGTCTTCCACCACGCGACGCCTACAGGTGTCGCGACTCTTTATCCCGCTAGACAGGTAGCTGGCTAGTTCTCTTTGGCCAAGCGGCCCGCGTCTAATCTGTGTGGCACCTGTGGGTGTCGTGGTCCTCCAACCCGGCTGGTTCTTCCAGCCAAGCGGCCCGCAGATGTGGGCCGTGGTTTTTCTCCACACTGCCGGCACGATGGCGCCGGTCCACCCCCACCGCGGCCCGGCCTGGCCGTGAACTTTGGTTCCATAGATCAGCGTGATGACGCCGCGTCTTTTCATCCGCCATGGTTCTTTCTGGCACGGTGCGACGACACTGCGTCCTATTGGCTCCGCCTCCGTTGTTATTAATATCAACAAGTATGTGGGAGGTTTGGGCTGTGTTCATGCAGCCCGAACCCTCCTTGTGATGACATTAATAATTGGAAATTCACATTATTTAAATATAATGATGATGTATTGAAATATAAACAACTCAAAACAACCCCCTACCTTGATTTCAATGTTCTCTTGATGGTGTCACGGGAAGAGAATTTGATGACGACGTCATTCCATCAACGTCGGATGAAATGTCGTTGTCGTTGGCAACGTTCTTCGTGAGCGGCGTCCTCCCTTTCTTTCCCCGGTTGAAGAAGATAGAAGATTTTCTTCGTGTTCTTTGTGGGAAGAAGGCTCTCCCTCTTCTCCTTAGCTCTCCACAAGGATAAGGAAAAATAATAGCGATTTTTCTCTATTATTTTAATTGCACAAAAACACAATATTTTTCTCTAAATAAATGTGACAACACATTAGATTAATTGTGGAGGGATGGATTCCAAAAGATTTGAATTAAAATTGAATTAGTTCTCTTTATTAATCATGGGGTGTTGGAAAGAATTAAACTATGTAATTCCAAGAGTTTAAGGGGGTTCAAGGGAGTTCAAAGGGGAGGTAAAGAGTTTGGACTCGTGTGGGCCCCACCACATAATATCCTCCCATGGGAGGTTATGTGGGGGGTGGGCCCCACCACCAACCTCCCTTTGGAGGATTTAACTACCATCCAAATAAAATTATGAAACACATAATTATATTTAAATTTTACTTAGAAGCCATAAATATTAACTACCACTCCCGATAAAATGCAACTACGGTAAAGGTCTCCATAAGAAAATATTGGCACTGTGAGTTCATCAGTGTACTCAGATTTCAATTCCGAGCACCAATTCAAAAGATAGAAAAACCTACACGCACGTTTACTAAACGTACCCGAACAAAACTTCAAAAATTGATTTTGGGAACACCGGTCCTCGGAATCAAGCGCCGTTAGAAACTGCAGACACGTAAAATTCTCGTGTATTTAATAAAAAAAATTCCATGGAATTTCTGAGTCTTTACAAATAAACTTAGAGTTGAAACTCTTAGGAAATTGGGAATCAGTTCAATATAACTGTAATTTAATGACATCTTTTCTTTTATTTAATGATTTGATATTCCAAAACTTATTAACATCATTTCTTACATACTCTATGTACTGAAAATTTAAGAGTAGTGGTTTTTTTTGCAACCTCAACCAAAGTAATTCGTTTAGAAAAGGTTGGGGCTCTATGTTATCCATAATGGATCATTATTATTCTAGTTTTTTTTCATAAATATAATCCCTTGAGAGAGATTAGAGGTTGTGTTCTTCCAATTAATGGTATGTATATGTTATAAACTTCTTCTCACATATACATCTATCAAATTTTTTTATTCTGATGTAATAGAAGTGATACCTCTATCAGTTCATAGATTCTCTTTCTCCATTAAATCCATCCATGTGTCGAAAATATTTTCCTTGATACTACTTTAACTCTTTATAACTTAACTTCCACCATTATTTCACCATATTAACAATTCATTTTTACCATAAATCCATCATTTTTTCTTTTTTTTCTTGTTCGGTCCTTAAAATATTAACCTTCAATGATGAATTTATCACACTAACTAGAATTACAAGATCTAGTTAAGTAATTAATAATTAAATTAACCAGATTCAATAGAATCCCTATCAAATTTTTGCACCATCATTCAGGAGGGAATGTGTGACCATTAAAAAAAATTAAAATTAATAAAATTAGAAAACAAAACAAATAAATCTATAAAAAATAAAATATTATTTTTAAGAAAAATTATTTCTATAAATCTACTTATTTTCACTACGTGTTCTTGAATTTTAATATTTTTAAATATATCACCATGTACAATCGGTCCACCTCAACTACTTAGTTATAAACCATAATTCTGAGATTCATAAAAATTATGGTCACTAGAAAAATAAGCCTCAATAAGAAATTGATAATATGAATGTTGAAAGAGGTGAAAATTTAAATAAAAATCATGCTTCACTTCAACTAGATAAACAAATAATTGAGATTCCAAGACTTTGGGATTTGTTTAAACCAATACTTTTTAAAAACCTTTTTTACAGTTTTCCCCAAGGTCTATGAATTACAAGATGAAAGAGGCATACCTCTCTTTTTCACCCACTTTTAATAAATAGACCATTGAGGATTCATTAAAGTTTATGTAATTTTTTTATAGTACAATTCAATAGTTTCCTCAATATGGGTTGATGGAGGATATTGAAAATTAGTGTTTTATTTATTGTCTCTATGTGTAAATATGTGTTTGGTGATTGTGTATAAAGTTGCGATTCCTAGAAAACTATTATGGATGAAGTGATGATTCCTATATAATTACTCTAGATCCATCTAGTAGCATTTCATGTCATGCTTTGACCATTCTTCTTGAAATGAAATTGGATATCACATTTGAATAGTTCTTCTTGGTATGATTTTGACTATTGTTATACTAATCTTAGTTACCAAATATATGTTTCACTAGAGATATATTGTTTAGAAAATGAGTAGATGATTTGAAGGAATATGAATTGGGGGTTTGAGGAGTTGAGAGTGGATTGAGTTTTTATTAAATGAAAAATCATTGGATTTTCATTTTATACTTAGAGTTATTTCCAAGTAATATAATGGAGGATTACTTATAAATAATGTCCAACCCACATGGAAGCATTGGGAACTCAAATTGGGACCCTATGGTCAACAATGCCTAAAAGAGTAGCCCTAGCGAAGCTCATGGGTGGAAAAATTCCCGTAATGTGTGGGAGGTCCCATGTATAGGGCCTGTAGAGTGTGTGCTCGCAAGCACACATCATCTAGGCCAGAAGACCACTAAGAGGAGGTGGTTCCAACATGCAGGGTGGGGGATCAGGATTTATGACCGATTCATGGAATGACATATCTTATAAATTAGAGAAAATATTCTTTGAACTTTTGATATAGGATGTCCTAAAAATTCGAAAATAATATGGCCATCTGATCTGATCACCTCATTCAAATTTGAGTCGTCTGATCTTGTTGGAGATTTATTCTTCTTACTATGAATTATTTCTTTAGGGATGAACAACTTGCATATGTGGTTTTTTCATGACGAACTCTTTCTAGATCAGGTGCCCTGTGAGACATTTCAACATTGTTCTAGAATACAAAAATAATTTATGAATTATTTTCAAAGAGAAGAAAAAATTTTTGTGATGAAGTTTCCTTGTCAGATGAGTGTTTCGCAGGGACCACCTTTTGGAAATACATTGCAAAGGAATATTACACATGAGTCCAATTATTCTCAATTAAAAAATAATCTTGTGAATAACTAAAAAATGACATGCAATTATCGAATGACACCTTGCAGAAAATTTTTCAAGGATTAGATTTTTTCATGGAGAAGTATTTTTAGGGTTTTCATGTAGTTCACAGTGATTGTTCCTTGTGGACAATGGTTTTCAGTGAAGTCCTTTGTAGGCAGCTTCAGTTCGTAGTGAATATTCAATACTATTTGAGTATTTGGTGGTGCTCCTTTAGGATGTGAGTAGTTTGTGATTGATTTTTTTTTACTTCTTCGATAATGAATACAATTAATTTTTTTGATACATAGATTTGTATTATTTTGGAGTGAGAGTATACAGATATCATACTTTTTGATAATTATGTGGATATTCTTTGTAGATAAATTGTGCTTGTGGAATTACACACAGTACACAACTGTAAATGAAGATCCTATTGGGACAGTGGTTTGTAGATGAGGTGTTTCCCAGAGGATATATGGAGTCTAACCACTTTTAACTGGTATGCACATTCAAATTATTATCACACAATAAAAAACTTTTTTAACTGCTAAGATGATGCCTATACATTAATGGGATGCTTCTTGGATGATGAGTGCGAAGAGAAGAACAATGAGAAGTGGCACTAATGCTCATTGTAGGGGGATATTATGATAAAATTATCTATTTCTCACTAGTTTAGATCTTACTCATGAACCATTAAATATTATATGCAGTCTGTATGAGAAAGTGTATCTAAGTGCAAAAATTAGTTTATGAAGTAATTTATTTTTGTGCTGTTAGTTAACCAAATGATACATATTTTATGCCATAATTATTTAAAGAACAAACAGATTATTTGACATATTATATGAGCATCATATAACTGAGAATTCAGGAGGTAGTATTTTGAAGAAGAATCTATTCAATGGAATTATATAGTTTATGACCATATGATATTTTATTTAACTTGGAGGCTTAAAAGTAGGATCTTCATTAATTGTTGCAGAACCAATCAACATTTATAATTAGTATTTCTTATGTTGTTGTGTAATAATTTTTTTCACAAGGTAGTGTAAAACTATTATTCTAGTGGGACTCTAGAAAGAATATCACTACTCTATTATTGTGAATAAATGAATATTGTAACCACTTTTTATTATAGTGGTGAATCAGTGTTTTGGGATTCTAACCAATCACAATAAATAGTTGGATCATTTTGAGATCGAATCATGTAAAAATATTATGTTCATGTTCTATTTAATTTTATGTAATTTGGATTAGGTTGAGTTATCATAAGAGTGGGTCAAATATTATGAGGTTAACAAAGGTTAATTTAAAATAAATAAAATTGTAAAAATCACTATTGATTCAACCCATGATTCTCAGAGGTGTAACTCATCCTGGTAAATTCAATTGGTTTCATATCACCAAGTTCCATCTGTCAGGATCCACTATGAAATGGAGATGGATAATATTTATTCTGTTAATATTACTGGTGTACCTACTTTTAAGGGAAATAACTTTCACAGTTCAAAGAATAAGATGTTTCCATATCTTCTACTCTTAGCCACAAAGTTAATTATGTAGTTACTATTGGATACCCACCTATTTTTGATGAATCTCTTATGAAACTTATAGAATATATAAGTTTAATGTAAAGTTAAAAATTTCATTTTGATGTCCCTTTCAAAAAAAGTTTACACAATGATTATGAGAATAAACAATGCTAACAAGAATTTTGGATAAGTTGAAAATCAGTTTTAAAGTAAACATGAAAGTCAATGAGGATAAATTAAAAATTAATAAAATAAAATTCTAGGATATAAATACTGGTGATGATGCAAATATTGATGAATACTTCTCATGAGTCACTACAATTTTTTGTAATATTTTGGGTTTTGGTGAAAAGATAGATGATACAACTATTCTCAAAAAACAGTTGGGAACTTTTCTTAACAGATTTTATCCTAAATTATTTTCTTTACAAGATATATATGATCTTACTCTCAATGAATTACACAATATACACATTACACATGAAATGTGAAAGATCCCTGTTTTTAAGAAGAATTTTAAATATGAGATTAATTTTGAAGCTTTGATAAAACTCAAAATCAGGGATGATGAAATATAAAAATAAAGTGAATCTATTAATGAAAATTAAGATTAATATTTTAATAGAATCATTGGTCTTATATCAAAAATATTCAAAAAGGTAAATTTTATGTGTGAAATTAAATTACTATTAAGGTGATACAACTGTAATGACATAAAAAAAATATCTATAAATTTTCATAAAAAGAAGTCTATATAACATAATACATATGATGAAAGACCATAAAAAAAATAAATGGTGGAAGAGATCAATATAAACATACAAAATTGATGTAATAATGAATAAATTATTTAAAAATAAAATAAGGAGCTTAGTGAGTAAGGATGAAGAAGCTAACTCAACCACAAGTAGTCAATTATAAGATTAAACTAACTTCATGGTTCTTATTGAAAAGGGGATTGAAACTTCAAGAAGTAAAGATAATGAAAGTGAATTAATAGAGATAGATCAAATTTTTAATAATAAATAAGAATATTTTCTTGAGAAAAACAAAAATCTCAAGAAGGAGAAGATTTTTTTATTGAAATAAATAGAAAATAAAACCGGGTAATAGAAAGATTGTGAAAAGAAAGTGATTATTTACATTCAAGAAATCAAAAGAAAAAAACTGAAAGTGTATGAAGTATACAATATGGTAAATGACCATGAAGAAAAACTCTCTCTAAAATAATAATATTAAAATATTCAATATAACTTTATTGAGTCATATAATAGATTGAAAAATATCAAATAATATTTCATAAAGGATGTTGAGGTCATGGAAGAATCAACACAAACTAGTGGAAAGAGGTGTTCAAAGAATTAGGTTTATTTATTACTCTACAAATATAGAAATAAATATGCAATATCTAACAATTTAGGTCTAAAAATAAATTATGGAAATTTATGTAAAATGAATAATTGTGAAAAATCATCTTCTATATCAAAGGAATAATTAAATTCTCTAAGAGTATTTTCCCTCCAGAACGGATATACTCTAAATATATGGAATGGAAACTACAAATATATTCAAGAAAATACTATTATTAGTTGGGAAGATCAAGATTTAGAAGAAACTACTGGTGTTGTGGAGTATATGGAAAAAATATAATTCATGTTGGTTTAACACGTCCCAACTAGAAATGAGACATTAACCATGGGGGATCCATTTTGACAACAGGAGGGAAAATTTTCATAGTACGAAAAAAATTATCTATATTTCATCATATATACCAGCGCAAAACAAATTTGAATTTTTAAAAGAAATTTATTGAGGATATGATCAGTAAGTTCATATCTATGAAAGGTTTATGAGTATTCTCCCTAAATAAATGTCCAAAATTATAAAAGGCAAAAGAGTTCAAAAACTAAAATAAGAAAAGACATGTTTCACTAATGTTTTATTTAAATCATATAGTAAAATCATGTCATGGATTCTTGATAGTGGATTTTCATCACACATTACTAGTTACACAAAAATTATAATCAAAATTAAAAGAAATAAATGAGGATTAGTGGACTTTGGAAATGATTGTTCACTTCTAATTAAAATATTTAGCAAAGAAAATATTGAGGCCCAAAATTCGAAGTATAGTAATGTGTTGTTTATTGAAGGGATAAGGAACAATTTACTTAGTTTCTTCCAACCTTTTTATTATGGACATGTGTTTTTTGTTAAAAAAAAGGATTCATGTATCATTGAAATCACAAAGGATTTAAAATTTTCACTTAAGGAAAAAGTTACTAATGGTAATCTATTTCAAATTGGTGATTCTACAAACTCATTTTATTTGAATTAAAAATATGAAAAAAACCTCTATCATAGAAGGATTGGTAATTTTGGTCAAAGTAGTATTAGAAAAATCTTGAAGCATGATATTCTAAGAGACTTACCCAAGTTAAAAAGAGAGAAATAGTTGAAATCTTTGAAACTTTTCAAAAAGGTAAATTAGAAAAAATTTCACAAAAAGGGGTGTATATCCTATCTTCTAGGACCATTGAACTTATTCATACTGACTTATGTATCCCAATGAGACAAAATTCAGCCAAAGGTGATTTTTATTTCATTAATTTTATTGATAACTACACTCAGATTAATAATGTAATTTTTTACCAAGAAAAAGTTAAAGGCAACTGAAATGTTCAAAAAAGCTAGAAGGAATGTTTAGAAAGATATGGGTCTGTGTATCAAGAAGATGGGATTAGATAATTGAAAATAGTTTAGTTGTGATGAGTTGGAAATTTATCTTTTAAAACATGGAATCAATAATTATTATAGCACACTATATACTCTACATAAAAATGGGGTATCTAAATGAATAAATAGAAGCATAATTGAGATCGCTAGAACTATGTTATATGAACACAACATCTCGAAGTGTCTCTTGAGATAAACTATAGATAATATCATACACATACACAACATATGTTAACTAAGACCAAAAACACAAAAGAAAACATATTAAATGTAGTATACCAAAAAAACTAAACGGTTAAATACATCATAGTTTTTGGAAGCCGTTACATTATAAAATAAATAAAATCAGTCTAAAAATATTTGAAGAAAAATAAGTTGAAGAAATTTTCATGGGACACCATTCTGACAGTAGAGGATATAGATTTCGGAACAAATGTATAAAAATTTGGATGATTTTAGTGATGTTAACATTGTTGAAAACCAGCTCAAATAAGATATCCAAATTGATGCAAATTTGAAGGATTCAGTATAAGACAGTATGAAAAAGGAACAGAAGAATGATGAAACTATTGATAAATATCCAAACATTGATTTTATTGATTCTAACCATACCAGTAATGAACATGGAGATGTTTAAAATAAAATAAAACAATTAAAAAAATCAAAGAAACATTTTGGGACTGAAAATATCATTGTAAATCAACAGGATCCAGTTAAAAAAATAATAATATTGAGAATTAAAGATCAAACAACACCTATTTCTCAATTCTAACCTAGTACAGTGGAAGAAGCTTCTGAGCATGAGGAGTGGATAAAAACTATGAATGAGGATCTTGATCAAATAGAAAATAAATCAACTTGGGATCTCATATCAAGTCCTAAAAATAAATATATTATTGGAACTATGTTGGATTCAAGAAATAAGATGAATGTGAAAGGTGAATTAAGAAGGAAAAAATCTTGATGATATGCAAAGGATATTCTCAAATAGAATGAATCGAATTCAAAGAATCTTTTTCACCAGTAGTAAACTATAAACAATTAGAATTTTCTTGGTAGTAACATCACATAAACATTATAAATTTTATAAAATGGATGTCAAAAATTCATTTCTAAATGATGACCATGAAGAAGAAGTCTATATTGAAAAACCTAATAGTTTTTTATATAATTATGGAATCATGGTATGCAGGTTGATAAAATATTATTATTGTTTAAAAATAGAACCTAGATCCTGGTATTCCAAATTAGATGGTTTTCTAAGGGACATGAGTTTTGTCAAAGGTAAAGTTGATAGTTACTTTTATGTGAGAGAAGTCTCCAAAGGTACTTATATATTCATTTAACATGTTAATTAAAATATATTTACTATTGGAAAGCAATGCCTATGTAAATAATTTATAAGAAAAATAAAATAAATTTTGAGATGTCCATGCTTTGTCAAATTACATTTTTATCATATTTAAAATTTCGAAAAAACAAAATTCAATACTTCTATCAGAAGATATTTTTTTCAAGGAATTATTGAAAACTTTTGGAATGTTAAATGATTTTCAAAACCCAGTTCAGTTGAAAAAAATTTATGAAAGGATAAACCTATAAATAATTTTAATCAGAAATAATTTAGAAGAATAATTTGAAGTAGTCTCTATCCCATATCATCAAGGAAAAATATAACTTATGTAGTGACTTTATATTCCAGATTTCATAGTAATACTAAAGAGTATCACTTGATGGATGCAGAAATAATTATGAGATATGTGAATTTAACTCTGATAATTGGGCTATTATATAGACATATTATGGTTTTTAAACTATAGTGGTTTAAAAATGATGATTGGGAAGGAGACTGTACAGACATGAGATCAACTTCTGGTGGAAACATCTTTTTGGTAGAAGTTTGTATTAGTTTGTATAGAAAAAATAATAATTCAATTACTATATTCATGACTAATTATGAATATGTTGTATCCACACAAGCATGTACATAGATTATTTGGATGCAATTATGGTTGGAAATTTTTTAAAATTAATATTGAGTGACCAATGGAGATTTCAATTGATAATCAATGTGTTATTGAATTTTCTATAAATCCATTACAACATTAAAGATCCTATAATATTTACATTAGGTACCATTTTATCAAAGAAAAGGTTGAAGGTGGAGATATCAATCTAGAATATATCTCTACTAAATATAATCTTACAAATATTTTCACCAATGAAAATATAAAATATAGGTTTTTTAGTTAATTTTGAAACTTCATGCTCACCCTTATCCTCTCACATAAAAACTATCAAGAGGTACCTCTATAATCCCTGTATTTTTATGTGTATTTTTCTATGAAAATATGGAACTGAAGGAGAAGCGTTTTCCAACATGGATTTCAATAAAATTACATGACGATGAAATTAGTCACACAATAATCGAATTATAAATTGAATTAATTTCAGATGAGTTTTTTATTGATGAATACTGAGAAAATGGTGAATTATTCTTGTTCACATGAACTTTATGATATGTTTTATAAAGTGTCTTCAGGATCTTGTATTTCCATTGAGGCATTCTGGAATCCCATTCTACAAAACCAAGTTCTCATGTAGGTATTATAGGTCAACCATACCCAATGGAGCACCCATGGTGAATCCTGTGTGTGTAAGATTTCCCACAACGTGCAGGAAGTCCCATAGAGTTTGTGCCCACAGGGGCACATGGGCGAGGCCAGTAGCCCACGAAGAAGAGACGAAAAAAATTTGTGGGGTGGTACAATGATAAGGGGATTTCTGACTGGCCCATGTAAGGAATTTTCTTATAAAGTAGAGAAATGATTCTTTGAGATTTCAATATGGGCTGATAGTACATGGGTACAGTTCACATATTGTGTAATAACTCAGAAATTACTTGGTCAACCAACATGATCACTCCATTCAAATTTGAGCCATCCAATCATGTGGGGAATATCTTCTTCCTCACATGAATGATTTCATTAAATAAGAACACCTCACAAATATAGATTTTGTAGACTAAGGTCCTACAAGATGGGGTGACTTTTGGTATGTTTAAAAACTCTTCGAGAGTTCAAAAAATATTTTACAGATGATTTCTCCAAAGAAATAAATAAGATTTAAGATGATGATTCCTTACAAGAGTGATTCATGGGTAGAACCTTGTATACATATTTTGTGGCGGAATATTCCATGTGATTTCAATACTTCATGGAGGAAAAGTAATATATTTATAAACCACAAACAACATGAAGTTCATGGATGATGCCCTGTGGAAATAGGTTCGCATATAAGATTACTTATTGGGGAAGCTGTTTTTGGGTTTCCACGGAGTTCGTGGTGAAGGTGAACTGTGGAAAATGTTTCACAGTGAATTCCTATGTGGAAAAATTCTTTTCACAATGAATATTTTATACCATTTGAGTATTTGGTGATTCTATTTGATGGATTTGAGTAGTTTCTGAATGAAAAACGTTTGCATCCTTGATTTGAGAATTCATGTATTTTATGTTTTTTGGATAAATATTTTCGAATCAGTTTAGAGTGGGAGTATTTATATATAATTTTATTTGAGAATTATATGGAGATTCATTGTGGAGAAAGTGAAATTGTGGACTTACATGCTGTATGTGATAACTGTACAGAAGATCCTATGAAGACAGTGGTTTGTGAATGAGGTGTTTCCAAGAAGATATATAGAGTCAAACCACCTTTTACTATTACGCTTTTTCAGAATATTATCATGAAATATTTTGATTTTATAACCTCTATGTTTATGCCTATAAATTAGTGGGTTGCTTCTTGAAAGAAGAATATGAAGGGAAGAATAGTGATAACTCAATCTAAAGTTCAAATAAGATTATTTAATGATAATTTTTTATCACTCACTATTTGAGATATTTCGCATGAAGAAATATGTAATATTTTCAGTGTGTATGTATAAGTGTATCTCTATGCAGACATCAGTTCATGAAGAAGTGAATTTTGTGCATACAGTTCACTAAATGATACATATTCTATAACATAATTATTTAAATCACATATAGATTATTTGGGATACTATTTGAGAACCATATAACTTATATGTAAATAGGTTGAATTTTGAGGAAGAATATATTCAATGTAATTCTTTAGTTTTTGAGCATATGATATTTTATTTATCTTGAAGTCTCGAAAGAAAGATCTTCATCAATTTTTGTAGAACGAGTCTACATTTAGAAGTGGTTTTTCTTTTATTATTGTGTAATCATTTATGGGACATGTTAGTGTGAAACTATTTTTCTCATGTGACTATGGATAACATAGTTGGACTCAATTCTAGTGAAGAAATGTATGTTATAAACTATTTTTATTATAATGGAAAATCTCTGATTGTAGATTCTAACCAATCAGAGCAAGAAGTGGGATCTTTTTAAGACGAAACCTTGTAAAAATAATGTGTTCCTATGCTAACTAATTTTACTACACTTTAGAGAGGTTTAGTTATGATAAGAGTGGATGAAATCTTAATAGGACAACAAAGGTTAATTTTAAAAGGAAACAAATTTTAAAAATCACCATTGATTTAACCCCCCTTTCTCAGTGGTGTAACTCCTCTTTGGAACTTCAGAGCAGGAGCTTAGGTTTAGGGTTCTCCCTTTTCTAAGGTAAAATATAGAAATAGGTTACAAAACCTATATGAAGTAATTTTCTACACTTATGAAAATGTTTTTTATACCATTGTGGAAAAATATTATTCAAGAAATTTAGATACCAAGGTGAGGTAAAAAATCACTAGATGTTTTCCAAAGAGAGAGGGATTTTCCATGAAACAAATCATAGAATTAGAGTATTTCTTAGGTAGTTCCCCAAACATCATATTAATCCACAACTTTTAATTGAAATTTTTTTATAATGGTAAAACTCCATGCTACTATTTTTGGAATAATTCCCTCGTTGGGTTTTTTTTCTGATACAACACAAAAGTATTTAAAAGAAATCTATATTGAAATAGACAAAAAATATCAACTGAAAATTTATATAAAGAAATCCATTAAGAGGATTGAGTACCATCCTCAGGATGATATAATTTATTATGAAAATTAGGATATAAAAATTATGGTGTAATTCCAATATTGTGGCATGTTTGGGCACACTCAAACATTCTACATCAACTTTTACTTATATTCCCATCCTGCTGAGGATGTACACTTTGTTGTTTATGGTCTTTTTTTCAGAAAATTAATTGCACACTATAAAAAAAATTGATATTAGAATATTGGATTTTGTAACAAATCCAAATTTTATATGATAAATCAATTTGTTATTAAGTGATATGATTCCCATGGATTCCCACCACTAACTAGAAATACTTTTCAAAATCATTTTATGTTCAAATAATCAAATTCACATGGGAATATAGAAGGGATGATAAAAAAGTTGTTTAAAAAATGAATTATTTAGAATATAAGTTTAAGGATGAAATATAATCTAAAAAATCTACCCTAAAAATATATAAGTA
The DNA here is from genome assembly GCA_963277665.1 of Viscum album. NCBI lineage: Eukaryota > Viridiplantae > Streptophyta > Magnoliopsida > Santalales > Viscaceae > Viscum > Viscum album. Next base: position 2,064,502,927 of record OY728141.1, read on the forward strand.
GAAATGATTCAAATAAAAAGAGACGGTTGATGAAGAAAAAAGGGAATTCTACCTAACACAATTATAATGAATCCAAGGGGAAATTAAACTGTTTTTACCCAATATCATGAAAAAACCCAAGAAACAATTAGTATGATGTATATTAAAGATAAAATTTAGGATTTCACTAAAACTAAGGATGAAAATCTAGAAACCCCTAAATCTATAAATCTAGGCAATAACATCGAAATAAAACATAATAACAAACCTTTACATGTAAAATACTGAGAAATAAGGGAAAAAATAGGGAAATAATAAAATAATGAAAATAAAATGTTGGGTTTGATGAGATGGCGAGTAAATAAAATTATTTAAGGATTTATGCCCCTCAAATTCACTTATCCATTACATTGGAGGGATATAAAATTTCAGACTCAACCATCACATCATAAATTACTCATAATCATTTATGTCACATAAAAAGATAACATATAACAATAATATTCCTAAAATAAAAACAAGGAAAAGAATTATTTTAATAAGGATTTCATATATAATAATTTATGGAATAACCACTGAGGTTTCAAAATTTATAAAGAAGATAAAATTTTGGTATAAATAGCAATGTTATTTCAAAAAATAAACCACTAAAGAGGAGTTAAAAATATTTTTTTGTAAAAACAAATTATTTTTGATAAACATTTTAATTCCATTAGAAATCATTTTGAAAAGTTGCAAAAAAGTATATCCCTAAAAAGATAATTGAAACAATAGTTAAAATACATTATAAAGACAACAAATAAATATACATGTTGAAAATAATTTTGAGGAGACACCCCAAAAAGAAAGATATGGGTTTGAGAATCCTTTTACATTTAATCATGTTGTGTTTCATTTTATTTGAAGGTCATTTATAGTAAATATATATCTGATAACACATGAAACCAAAATTAAATTATATTCATTTATGTTCCTATTTATTCTTTATAATTATTGGATTTAATTACTGAATTCCCTTTGTTAAAAGCGAAGCATTTTTGCATTATATTTTACTTCAAATGACCCATATTACATCAATTTAATGATTTTGTTTTATTTATAATTATAAAATTTTAACATTAGCTTTAGAAGATTATAATTAAATATATTTATAAATATATATATATTATTATTAGTTTATTATTATCATCTACAATTTCTGTGATAAGTAGAGAGTGGGAAACATCCACTTGGGTGGTAAACTGACGGCTGATGGGACTTTTTCAAAAGAGGAGGTGCGAGATATATAATTTATTATTATATTATAAATAATTTTTTTGTCACAATACATTAACATTGTTAATATCATTTTAAAAAACCTTTAAATTGTTTTAATAATTCTTGTATTAGAAATCAATAAGAAGATAGGGAATTAGAAAAGGAAAGTGAAATAAAAAGATGAAAGGACATTACCACTTTCTCGAAGTTGCTCCCTTTATATGAACATTAAATTATTGTAAGATTGGATTTTGATTACTACATAACAACTTTAACTATTTGAAGTTTCTTAAGATATGGTAATTGGGTACAAATTTGGTGTTGGTACGTGGAGGTGATGTAGTTTTCCAAGGGAGGGTGTATTTATACTTGAGGAGAGGGGTGTTTTTTGGATTATATATTGAATAAAATACAATTTCCAACGTAAACTAGGTAATAGTGTAATTTTTGACATTATAAATTAAATTTTACTAAAAATAACCTTTTTAATACTTTTAAACCCTTTATAAAATGATTTCATTTGTTTTTTGAAAAGGAATTTACAATAATGAAAACATGTTTTTTAAAAGGAATAGTCTAAACATTAAATTTTTGTAAATAATTTTTAGGTTTCGAATTTAAATTTTTTGAATTATTTAAATTATTAATTTTTTTTGTCTAGAAACCAAATTATATAATTGATTAGGTCATTATTATATCATGAATGATGTAATTATATATAGGTCGGTAACATAATAACTTTACTTTTCATATTCACCTAAATATTAATGTTTTTTAAAAAAAATTCTAAAAAATCATCCATAGGAAATTTTAATTTGTTGATTCTAGTAATTAAATTCATTATATCAAAATAATTTTCTAACATAGGTATTTTTAATTATTGACCAATAAATTTATCTTTTTTACTAAATATATTAAAATAATGTTTATTAGAAATGATCTTATAATTTCATTTGGTTTCTAATATTTATATTTATTTTATGGAATCAAAATATTTTTATATTCTTAAATTACTTATGATAAATATTATATATATGAAGTTCTACTATTTCAAGTTTGGGCCATAATTCCAATGGGCATGTTACTATTTTGAATGGTCAGGTTTCTATTCCAATGGTTTTATAACTATTCCAACAAATATATTACCTATAATAAATAACATTTAATTCCATAATTCATAATTGACATCTATTTAAATCATATTTATAGATTTTTCATTTATAATATGTGGATTGGTTTACTAACATGCATTATTTTTCTATAGTGCTACTAACAAGTTTGATACTTCTCGGAAATCAACGTGACATTTCTTTTCCAATTATCAATTACTATTTTTGTTTATTATCCCATTATAATAATATCCAGTTTCATGGAAATATTTATTTAGTCATTTTACTAATTAATAAAATAAATTAATACGTATTCCATGCATTTAAACTCCATTATAATCCTAAATATGAAAACAATATATATTTAAAATTAAATTTCAATATATTAATATGTAAGCCTAGAAATTTCCTCAAGGTTGATTCTTTCCTTCGACTCAATCATTTTGGAAAGGTATTCTTCTACACAAGGTATCAACACCCACACCATTGAGGAAATTTCCAAAAGAGATTAATGATCTTCCATGCATTTGTAAGAGATCATGAGATGTTTTGGAATATAGAAAGAGATTTACTTTTCCTAATATTTGATTTTAGTTTTATATAATGATATCTAATCCATGCCTTTTATAATGTAAAATTCCATAAAGGGAAGGATTAAGGGATTCACTAGAAGAGTCTTCCCACATAAACTAATAGGAAAAGAGTACAACACTTGGGTTGTAGTGATCACATATCTCAGTATTTTTATAGATATATATATTTCAATGTATCAGGATGTGATTCAATAGTTCTAGAAAATATTTATGATTTAAGGAATGCGTCAAACCATAATAAAATACAGCCTTCTATATTATTGAGTTAATAGGAAGTGTAAATTTTATGAACTTACATTCATGTTGCACCTCAATAGTGTTGATAACCTAATCTTTCTATTTATCCCTTGTATTTGATGGTTGATGATGTTGATTACCCTCAAAGACCCATAATTTAGTTTGTTTTATTTCATAGTTCCCTTTCTCATTACAATTAAATCATTGATCCATGGGTGGCGCACTGGGAGGTTGTAATGCCCTGACCCCAGAAGCCTAAAGATTGTTTATCTTTTTTATTATATTGGCATGGTTATAAGTAATCAAATATAGAAGGACTGATCAACTTAGCAGTTTTGGAAATCCAAATTACCTAACGATACCCATAATACATTGATAAATAGGAAATTAAAGTAAGATATATAATAAAAATAAATAAATAGAATCCTTGAAACTCATTTAAAGGATTCCTCTTTATATCTGGGGTAAGGAAACATAATAAGGTTGAGCTCAAATGCTTAGTAAGGCTAAGTAAAGTGGAATCAATGATGAATCAATAATAGTAATCAAAATAGAAAAGTAAATAACTGAAAACACGTGAATTTAAAATAACTAGATAAAGCATAAACAATATGAAAATATATAAATTTGAAACACATTACATTTAATCAATAAACTGATAATAGAATACATCCATAGATATGTAGATGAAACATTACATGGATAAGTAAGAACTTAATTAAAATGAATGGAATGATTAATTATTTGACGTCATGTCTAGGGAACATGAACACCTATACCATAAATACATTTCACAATATAGTTTAAAACTATGGATAGAAATTTATTTAATTTGTACAACCTATTCTTCTCATGAGAACCTATCAATGCATTTAGGGGACATAAAAAGTCTAGGCCCCACCCACCATTTCTAGTCCAAATAATTCCTCCCTTTAAATAATTAAATTAAATAATATTTATTATAAAATATCTATATTGAATAGAGAATACATATTCATCATTAATTCCTCAGTGAAGGATAAGTAATAAGAAGGGTTTTTGATTTTGATGAATGGAAATATGCTTGAAATATAATTAAAATATTATTGAGGAAAATAATATTTAAACATTCAAAAGTGTCCCATACTAATTCAAAACATTTTAAATCATAATCATCATGAATTCATAACATAAAATAAAACTTATAATATCATGAGAATAAATAGATTAATTATATAACATTTTAAATGGTATATTATACGCCATATACAATTTAATTGGTTTATAATAACAAATAATTGTCAATAGAATGTAAATTAATATGAAATCCATTACCTTGGGTCTGACTTATCTCATGTATATTTATATTCATGAATAATATTATTATGTTAATTATTTAATTTCTTCAAAGACTTTTTCATGTTTATTATTACTTTTACTTTAATTATTATAATTTTTTATACAACTACCTAAACAATTAAGTTTACATCGAGTGTTTTGACCAAATTTGGTTCATGTGTAAAAAAAACATTGGTAGGTAAACAACGGGAAATGGGGTCATTATATAAAAATCACCAGAATAAAAATAATTAAATAATTATCATATTTATACATAAATTATAATTATAAAACCAATAATAATATATGGTTATGTAAAATGAAGAAGCATTACAATAATGGAGACGGTAGGTCATACGTACACATGAGTAACATTTAAATTCTTCAATGATCATTATAAAAAGAAGGTAAGTAAAAATATTTCTTTATAGAGTGATAAATATATCATAAATACCATGTTATTTAATAATATATACTTATAAATAAAATTATTGTGACATAAATTTAATAACATCATGTCGGGAGGTGGTAGACCACACTTTAACGACCGACATTATCACTTTTTATTGTGTGAAAAGGGTAATAAATAAAATGATATATTATATTTACATAAAGTTAATTATGTCATTAATATCATATATATTTCATTTGTGTTATATATTTTTAATTAAAACCATTTTTTAAACATTCCATATATAGTGTGAACAAGTCACATGGTTTTGAGGGGGCAGTAGTCCACACTTCCACAAACGATATTGTCTTATCTACACAACATGGAATGCTTAATGTTATGTGTTATAAAAGAATATATAAGAATAAATACATAATAAATATCATATATATATATATAGTTTTTTCATCATAATTCCCAACTAAGAGATGTGGTAAAGGAAAAAAGAAAAACATCATTCTGTGAAGTGCTAGTTCGCTATATAAATAAATAGTTTGTTCGATACCCATTAAATGGATGTGTGTGTAAGTGTAGATAGAAACCTTAAAATAAAAATCATATCATTATATTTAGTATATTTTTTTTGTTATATAATCAATGAATACATATATTTTTGGGTGGTGGAGATGGAAATAAAACTAAAGATTTTGAAGAAAGATGTTTCCTCTAATTTGAGGAACTCCTTTTGGTTTTCCACAAAGGGCTTCCTAGGATGGATTTATTCCCAAGTAGAGGAATATAGGTTGAGTGGATGTATTTTTAGGATCTATTTGGGTAGATATTTTTTTAATCCAATGTCAATTTATAGGTGTGGGGAAGTGGGATGAGAGGTGACCTTTTATAGTGGAGGAGGAGTGGAACTCTTGTAAATTTTGGGAAATTGAATCCCACCTATGTTTTTCCCATTGAAAGTGGATACAATAATGAACCAAAGTATAGATAAGAAATTATACGGTCTAAATATTTCCATAATTTTTTTTTAAAATTTATAAGTTATTTTGGCCTTAATTTTAGGATTAGTTTTTTATTAATCTAATTTTCCACCTAATCATTGTAATTAATTATAATGACTTTAACTAATATTATTGGTAAAAAATTAAGTTTAAATTGATATAAATTATAAATTATTATTATTCAAAATATGGAATCCATTTTTCAAAATTCTAATCACATGAGTGGAATAAAGTAATATAAAATTAATCCCACAGATAGGACGATAATGCATGTTTTTAATATACAAATGTCCAAAATGATTTATAAGTCTTTATAACCAATTTCAAAGTGAAATTTATTAAAATTAACTATGTTGGAATAATTGATAAAAAATTAATATAATTAAACTTTAAAATTAATTAAAAATATTATTTAAAATTATAATGAAATTAGAAAAAAATGAAATTTTGAATTAATATTCAGTATTTTTCACAATTCATTAAAAAATGAAACTTCCAAGAAAAATAAAAACAACTCACTATAAGCTAATTTTTATATTTATATTTCAAATTTTATGTTTATTTATACATATAATATTTATAAAATTTCCAAAATTTTTATTTAAAATAGGTTCTCCATTAAAATGTGAAAAAAGAACCTTAATAAAAATATAGGTTTTTATGTGTAATACTAGGTTTGTTCTTATCCTATGTATATAGATTATTTTAGATAAAATTAAAAAATATTTTATTGATTATATTATATATATATACTTCATTAATATCTATCACTAATGTAAATTAATTTAATTTATTAACATAAAACATATTTTTGAGCATAATAATAGTTTTCTATAAAAAGTTTCCCTTTATATTCAATTGGGTCTTATATTGATTTATAATTAATTTGTAACCAATGAATTAATTTCATATTTGATTAGACCATATATTTCCATAAGTTATTTAATCATATTCCTGACCACTAATTTAACGACTATTTTATATCTTATTTTATTAAATAATATTATTTTAATAATATATTATTATTTGGTAAAACTCGATCTTGCGTGAAACACAAGGCATTGAAAGAACTTATTATTTCATGAGATGCATGATAACTCAGTATCATTTACATTGAAATATATATAGTATATTAACTTTAATAAATAAAATAAATATATTCTAAATTCTCATGGTGTTATATTCCCTTACGCACTTGGTGATGCGTGTGAGACATGCTATCAAATAAAATGTTATTACTTTAGAATTCTAGGGGCTTACATTCTACCCACCTTAATTAAATTATGTCCTAACAATTTAAACTTGATCTCAATATTTGAGGGATTTATATTTTAAAATAAATAGTTTTTTCAAAAACCCACATCATAAATTGGATCAATAACATATATTATTTATAAGAGGTAAAATGAAATGTGATGTCCACCATAAGACCAGGATTTAGAATAGGGTAATATTTGTAAAATACTGGACAGGGAAGAGAAATATAACCATTATGTTCTAATGGATAGAGATATAGAACATATTAAGATGGATGTTTTTAAACACAAAACCATAAACCATTAGTGTGAATAAAAGTCATTGATACATAAAAAATGATGATATTAGTACATCATTTTTGTTTTAAGACCATTTTCCCTAGATCTGATAAATTAATTCACACTCCAAGATTATATGAAAATCTAGGTTTCTATAAACATAATTTTTTTTACTTTGGGTTTTCTTTGAACTATTTCTACTTTATCTATCGGCACAAGATGCTTCATATAGTGAAGTAATACATTAATATCAAAAACATAATTCGAAGAACAACTTAAACCATGTCATAAATGGTTAATTTTTCCAAATTATTATGGTCCAACACTTGAGAAGGAAGGTCATCAAATTTCAAAAATGAACATATCAAATAACATGAATTAGATTCTAATCGCCACATACCAAACATGTTACTATGGTAATAATAATGAATTAGCATAAAAACCTATTAAAAACATGCATGATTATTATTCCTTAAATAAAACACATGTTATTAGATATATTCCAAAAATCAGTTTTTTTGTAAAATTCATTATAAATAGCATAAAACACTTTGTTAATAAATCATTACTCAGTTCCAAGGTAGTTATAAATTATCTTATTTATGTTGTAAAAACCAATCACTTTATTATCTAAACATCATTTTCTTAATATTTGAAATATATTAAGTGTTATGTTTCCCTCAAATCAGTGTTTTCCAAAAAATTTACTTACTACTAAATAAATTTTCCTGGTTCCATTCAGATTATGATCTCAAATCCTTAAAGAAAATTTACTACAATAAAATTCTTATATATTTAATAAATCTTATTAGGTGAATATCATAAAATACATTCACATAATTTTTCTTAGATCCAAATATAGGGGTACAAAAATTATTCAACTTCAGTTGTGTCAATAACATATTCTTGACCTTGATCCCTTCTCTTATTCGATGGTATATTTCCTTGATTCTTGGGGAATTAATTTTCATGATACCCTATATACTTGTAGTTTTAACACTAAATAGAAGTGTTTTCCTTCTTCCCTTTACATTATTTTACCTGGTGACCCTTTTCTACACACTTATTACAAACTCCCAATCCTTTCAAAAAATTAACAGGTTGATTATTTCCACAGTTATCATATGCGGGAAAATAATTATTTCCCTTATTCTTACTTAAATCATTCAATTTTTCATGGTGTATAGATGGAATCTTTTTGTCATGGTTTCATTTGAATATATTGATTCAAAAAAACACCTTCTCCGTCCTGATGGCACATAAAACTATTTCATGATAAGATGAAAAATTTTGAGAGACTAGTGCCCTTTAGAGATTTATCTTAAAACCTTCAAAGATGAGGTCAATATGTCACTTAATGTTGCATTTTTAATCTCTATAATACTTGGATAAACTTGTAAATGTATCTTCATAATTTTCAATTCTCTCTTATTCATATTTCTTTAAGATAATAAACATTCTCTTCATCTCAATTTACTGATAGCAAGGGTTGTATTTTTCAAATATAGTATCCTAAAATGTTATCAATTCCACGAGATCAATTTCTTATTTCTCACTAGTATTATAGATCAAGAACCACCATTTATTAGAATAAAATTTGAGATAACAGACCACAACTACAACATTTTCTATTTCACTACATCCTAAGGCTGTAAATATATTCTTCATAGACTTAATCCTCAAGGTTGTAAATATATATTTTCAGCGAATTAATCCATTTATCATCTATAATTGGATTAGTATCCCTACTAAACATTATGTGATTCTACATCTTGAAGTGATCGAGTATAGGATATTATCTCTATGGGATAAGTTTCACCATTTGGGCAAGGTTATTTTCCATAACCTGATTATGTTTCCCTAATACTTCCATGACATCCTTAGTTCCATTACTGGCTGTATTATTTTCCTCAACAGGGTAATATCTATATTTCCCATGAGTATTGATGTCATTATTCCTTCTAGGATCCATTTCTAAACAATTGAATATACCGGATTAGATCATAACATTATATAACATAATATATAATCCCAAAACTAGTGAAATTCAGATCATAAAATGAAAATGTTTTCCATAACTAATCACATAATAAAAACATGTTTTCTTTGGGGATATCATTACATTTAAATCCTTAATAATTATTTGTAAAGATAAAGTGAATTATCTTAAGATTATCCCCCAGTTGTGGAAAACCAGGTGTCCAGTAAGGATCGTTTTTATGTACTAGGTTATGCCATGTCAGGCCCAACACACCTTGTCGAAGTTATTACTCCTAGGTACATCTGTGTCGTATCTACATCCACCTGTAGTATCTAGATAGGGATGCATCACTTAGAAGACCCAAATAATCTATAACTTACCATAATTCTAGGATGTTCTTTGATACTTATCCTCAATTTTTATCTTATGGTTATGTTCCCTAATCAAAATTTTATAAATCTAGTTTCCATGGTTGTTTCTAAATATATTTTGATACCAACTATAATGTCCCAACCCTAGAGTCTTAGAGCATGTGCATTATTTTATTATATTGTCACAATTACTAGGAATTAAATCTTAAAGTACCAATTAGTTTTTTAGTCTTGTAAATCCAAATTACATACATGATACAATAATACATTTTGAAATAGTAAATACAAACATTATACATAATAAAAACAAAAAAACATTATCAATTAAACTCATTCAAAGGATTCCTCTTCATAACCTGGGGAAAGGAAACATAATAATGGTTAGCTTAAATGCTTAATAAGTGTAAGTAAAGAGGAATCAATTATGAATCAATAATAATAATAAACATGGAAACGTAAATAATTTACAACAACTTCCATTTAAATAACTTGATAATAAATAAAAAATATGTAAACGTAAGAAACTGAAACACATGCCATTTAATAAATAAACCTAGAATAGAATACATCCATAGACATGTCGATGAAAAATCTCATGGTTGAGTAATAAATGAATCAAAATGAAGAAAATGATTAATTATTGGATTTAATGTATAAGGCACATGAAAAACTATACCATCAAGAAATTTCAAAATATGGTTTAAAAATATGGATAGAAACATGTTTAATTTGATCAAATTATTTATCTCATTAGAACCTATCTATGCATCAAAGAACTAAATAATGTTCGGGCCCCTACCATTATTTTCAGTCCAAATCATTAATCATTTAGAATAATTGAATTAAATAATATGCCTTATCAAATATCGGTATTGAATAGATAATAAAGATTCACCAATAACTCCTTAGTAGTGGATAAGTAGTAATAAGGGTTGCTGATTTTGATGAATAAAGATTCTGCTGAAAGATCATTAAAATATTCTTGAGGAAAATAATATTCAAACATTATAATGTTTTAAATAACACTTTGAAACATTTTAAATCATAATCCTCATGAATTAATAACATCAAATGAAACTTATAATTTCATGAGAATAATTATATTCATGATAGAACATGTCCAAGGGTAGTGTTTACACCATGTAAAAGTGAATTGGTGCACAAAAAATAACTCTCATTTCTCTAGGGTTGGCATCTCTTTGACCCATGCTAAGAGATTAGATGTATATTTTTATTGGGGAGGTTGAAGTCATCCATATAGAGAGTGATCAACCTTTTTGAGTAGTCAGGGTGCGTCAGTTGTTCCGCTTTAGGTTCCTCCATTGCGGTAGTTCCATCCAACGAAACATTAGGAGATTTCTCCAGTTTTGGATAGATGGGGTAGGAAGAGGAAAATTCTAGGAAGCTCCCCATCCCCAAAGAGTAGAGTGAGACCATGGGTGTGGTCTTTATCTTGGTCATAGAGGTCATTCAGTAGGTCATGGTCAGCTTTATGCATTATCATTTCCAGTATCGGGCAATCTAGACATCAATTGAGGTGTACTTTGCTTTTTTTTCTACTTGGGTTCATGCCTTGTTTGATTCGGGAGTGATGCACTCCTTCAAATCACCCAAACTTGTCCAAGCTTTAGGACTAGAGTTAGAGAGAATTATAGTGCCCTTGGAGTTGATTACAATAGTTGGAGGTCAAGGTGACTTGTTTGAAGTATGTAAAGACTATGATCTAGGGATAGTGTAGAACTTCTCTTTGGGAGATTTCTTAGGTTTATGGATACAACCATATGATTTCATCCTAATCTAGGATTGGTTATATTCAGTGCAGGATTTAAGGGATTTATTTAGGAGGTAGTCTATGTTCTTCGATGGAGATGGAGAGTTGGTAGTGTTTGTTGGTGAGAAAGACCCTCAAATGGGTCAGAGGCATGTCCATTGCATGTCATCCTTGATGGCTGAGCTGATGAAGAGTTCATCAGAGGTTCCATAATTGGCATTTCCTAGGGTTATAGAAGAGTATCCTCATGTCTTTCTAGAGGAGGTTGTAGAATTACCCCCTCGATGATAGATAGATTTTGGGATCAATCTACAGAAAAGCATGTCTCCCATCTTGATGCCTCCATATAGGATGTTTCCTTCAGAGTTGTAGAGCTCTGTATACATCTCAATGATTTGTTGTGGTGCAGTTTTCTTCAGCCAAGCGTGTCACTATGGGTTGCACCGGTTTTTTTTTGTGAAGAAGGCTGATGACAGTTTGTGGATGTTTATTGATTATTGTCACATGAACCAAGTGATAGTGAAGAACTGTTATCCTCTTCTATTCATTAATGATCTATTCAATAAATTGAAGGGGACAATTTGGTTCTCAAAGAATGATTTTCGGTTAGGATATAATCAGATGCGTGAAAAGGATGAGGATATTCCGAAGACTACTTTCTATTGTCATAATGGGAATTAAGATTTCATTGTGATGTTTTTTGGTGTGATGAATTCTCCATCTACGTTCATGGGGTTAATGAACTCAATTTTCCATGAGTTATAGGACAAGTTCATGGTTATTTTCATTGATGAAATCCTTATGTCCTCTGCATCTAAGGCAGAGAATGAAGGGAATCAACATGTTGTGTTTTGATTTCTCCACCATGAGAAGATGTGTGGGAAGTTTTTAAATTGTGAGTTTTGGGAATGAGATGTTTGTTTCTTGGGTAATGTTGTATCCCAATAGGGAGTGTATATGGATCCGTTAAAAATAGAATCAATTGTGTCTTGTTAATCCACCATGTTCGTGGAAACGGTGTGAAGTTTTCTTGGTCTTGCAGGCTATTATAGGAGTTTCTTAGCTAATTTATCTCAGGTTGGGACTCCTCTGACAAAATTGACTAAAAAGAATCAGGTGCTCTTGTAGACTAATCAGTTTTAGGTAGTTTTTGAGTATCTAAAAGGGATGTTGGTCGGTGATCTAGTTATTTGTATACTAGTATAAGAAGTTCAGTTCGAGGTTTTTTGTGATTCTTCGTATATGGGGTTAGGTTGTGTTTTGATGCAGGAGAGATCGGTAATTTATTATGGGTCTCAGAAGTTATTTACCCATAAGTTTAACTATTCCACCCATGATATCAAGTTGGTGATAATAATTTTTTCCCTAAATTTGTGGAGACACTACCTCATCAACGAGTGGTTTGTATTCTTCACCGATCATAAGAGCCTAAGTTATGTTTTCTCCTAGCATGATTTGATCCAGCATAAATTTCATGGGATAGAGTTCCTATTGGATTACGACATCTAGATTTCGTATACACATGGTTAGGGGAATGTTGTGGATGATGCGTTGATCATCAAGTTGCACAATGATACAGTGCGAGAATCAAGTGATTCATGGAGAGTGATGAAAGAAATTTTTTCATTGCACCTAGATATGGGAGAATTTGAGGGTATATGTTGTCTTTTTTAGATGATGGTGTAGTCATCTTTACTGTAGAGGGTAGAATAATCCCAGTTGGGGGATCTTGAGGTGGTGTTCTAGAGAGACTAAGTTGATTGTATCGAGTCCCATGATGGTTGATCTGAGGATGAACAACACTGAGTATTGTTTCCAGGATGGATTTTCATTCCTTTAATGGTGAGTGATACGGTTCTTAGAGAGTAACATAGTTCACCCTTAGTGGTATATCTTGGTGTAGAGAATATTTATTGCACCTTGAGAGTTCAGTTTTGGTGGTCTGGGTTGAAGCGTTCCGTTGCAGAGTTTGTGTCTCGATGTTTACTATGCACTACTGGAAAGGGGATCTTTCCCAACAGTTGTATACCAACGGTTCAAAGAACCGTTGGCATATCTTGTGTTTCTCAACATTTTATAGAAACCGTTGGAAAAAACCCCTCAATGCATAGTTTTCCCAACGGTTTCATAGAACCGTTGGGAAAGATAGGTTTTTCCCAACGGTTCTTAAGAACCATTGGGAAAAGTGGAGAGGAAACCTTGTTTTCCCAACGGTTCTATGGAACCGTTGGTAAAGGTTGGTGATTCCCAACGGTTTTTTAAAACCGTTGGGAAAAAAAATCCCCAAATACCCAAATAGAGCCAACGGCCTCCCCACATTCCAGAAGCATTCAGCTCGTGTCCTCCTGGAGCGATTCCTTGGCAGAAGGACCTCCCAATCCCCACATCATCCAGCACCTACCAGGTTAGACTCCTATATTTTATCAAGGATATAGTTCCAGATCTTATAAATCATATACTTCTATTCTTGATTTCGTTATTCCCAATTATTAGGGTTTTTGTAAAAATTTATGATTGTTTCATGGTGGTCATGTGCGCCACTATAGGTACATTGATTCACTAATTTATTTTGGTATTTACATAAAATTCGAATACAATTTTTTAATGAATCAATGTTGAGTGTTAACATGACATTCATGTTCTTGATTTTTGTTGAACACCTTATTTATGGTATGGGGTCAGATTATTTAAAGTGTAAACAAATACTTATATAGAATTTCCTTGTAAAACCTGATGGTTTAAATCTAGTTAAATGGAATCATAATTTTTTATGTTATTACTATTTAGTAATTGGTGAGGAGAATCATATATGTATATGAAAAATGGAACAAGATCATTTAGTATTGGATAGAATTATTCCCTAGTAATGTGAGACCCTTATGTTGTGGGGTGAGCATGGAGTAGTGAGATATATTGCTTGTTACTTACCTTTTTTCAATTCTACGAGGTAATGAAGGAATGCACTAATTTTTTGAGATCTGTCAATGTTTTTATGGTTTTGATAGTGATCCATGATGTGTATCCTAGTATGTAAGATCCTGTTGGGTATTGGACCCTTGATTGGGTGAATTTGTATGCGGTAGGGTGCTTTTAAGGATGGATTGTAGTGATGTGATGGTAACTTATGAGAGGGGTGGGTCTTACTAATGTGGATTCATTCTATATCATAAGCATGTAAATATAATTTGTATTATGATAACTAAATGTGAATGATGTGTGATCAAATATTGTCTTATCCTGGAGAATTCCTTGTGATATATTGATATGGTGGCATGAGTGATGATGCATGTGGTGACATGACCAACATACATGTGTTTCATGGTAAGTGATCAATTAGGTTAGTGATCCTATGATCATTGGGATGTGACTCTAAATGATTCAAGAAGAGTTATTAATATGATAACATGAGGGTGTGTTCCTATTTGGTTTTATCTAGACTCGTAGTATAGTATTGGAGTTGAGTTATTTTTATATATTATCTGTTTTTATGGATGTTGCCTTTTAGTGGTTGTGTGTTTGGGAACCCCCCTCCTTCCTAGACCCTAGACAACCCCCCACCCTCCTCCCTGGACCCTAGACAGCCCCGCCGAACAACCCCCCACCCTCCTCCCTGGACCCCAGACAACCCCCGGACAGCCCCCCAGATAGCCCCCCGGACAGCCCCTTCCACCCTCTTCCTTGGACCTCGGACAACCCCATGAACAGCCCCAGATAGCCCCTGGACAGCCCCCAGACAGCCCCCCCACCCTCCTCCTTGGACCCCAGACAGCCCCTCGAATAGCCCCCAAGACAGCCCCCCTACCCTCCTCCTTGGACCCTGGACAACCCCCCGAAAAACCCCCCGCACATCCCCCCACCCTCCTCCCTGGACCCCATACAGCCCCCCTACCCTCTTCCTTGGACCCCGAACAACCCCCCGAACATCGTTCGACATGTTTGGACCCCCCCCCCCCACGCGCATTTATCAAGCGCGCGCAACGCTTAAAGAACGCATAATGAGCCCTACCGCATAGACCGCACATCCGATTGACGTGCCGTCTGTGCGTGCACGTCACGAATAATAATTGGATTGTTGTCCTGTGATTTCAGGTCAATCCGATGTCGTCCGCTAAGAGTTTGACCGTTAGACGCCCGTTTTGGCCCTTTATGACACCAGAACGGCGTTCCCAGTCACCGCGGGCACACGACACATCCGATTGACGTGCCGTCTACTCAACCAAATCACAATTCACTCACCCTTTGATGCCGTCCGATTTCAGGCCATTCGGACATTGTTCGGCCAGTTTGGACCCCCCACGCGTGTTTATCAAACGCACGCAATGCTTAAAGAACGCATAATGAGCCCTACCGTGCAGACCGCATGTCCGATTGACATGCTGTCTACGTGTTCACGTCGTGAATAATAATTTTATTATTGTCCTGTGATTTCAGGTCAATCTGATGTCGTCCGCTATGAGTTTGACCGTTAGACGCCCGTTTTGGCCCATTATGACACTAGAACGGCGTTCCCGGTCACCGCAGGCACACGGCACGTCCTATTGACGTGCTGTATGCTCGACCACATCACAATTCACTCACCCTTTGATGTCATCCGATTTCAGGCCATTCGGACTTCGTTCGGCCAGTTTGGACCCCCCCCCACGCGTGTTTATCAAGCACACACAATGCTTAAAGAATGCATAACGAGCCCTACCGTGCAGACCGCACGTCCGATTGACGTGTCGTCTACGCTTGCACGTCGCGAATAATAATTGGATTATTTTCCTATGATTTCAGGTCAATCCGATGTCGTCCGCTATGAGTTTGACTGTTAGACGCCCGTTTTGGCCGTTTATGACACCAGAACGGCATTCCCGGTCACCGCGGGCACACGGCACGTCCGATTGATGTGCCGTCTGGTAGAACACATCACAATTCACTCACCCTTTTATGTCTTCCGATTTCAGGCCATTCGGACTTCGTTCGGCCAGTTTGGACCCCCCACGCGCGTTTATCAAGCGCGCACAACGCTTAAAGAAGGCATAATGAGCCCTACCGCGCAGACCGCACTTCCGATTGACGTGCCCTCTACGCGTGCACATCGCGAATAATAATTGGATTGTTGTCCTATGATTTCAGGTCAATCCGATGTCGTCCGCTATGAGTTTGACCGTTAGACTCCCGTTTTGGCCGTTTATGACACCAGAACGGCTTTCCCTGTCACTGCGGGCACACGGCACGTCCGATTGACGTGTCGTCTGCTCAAACACATCACAATTCACTCACCCTTTGATTTCGTCCGATTTCAGGCCATTCGGACTTCGTTCGGCCAGTTTGGACCCCCCCCCCCCACGCGCGTTTATCAAGCGCGCGCAACGCTTAAAGAACGCATAATGAGCCCTACCGCGCAGACCGCACGTCCTATTGACATGCCGTCTGTGCGTGCACATCAAGAATAATAATTGGATTGTTTTCCTGTGATTTCAGGTCAATCCGATGTCGTCCGCTATGAGTTTGACCATTAGACGCCCGTTTTGGCCCTTTGTGACACCAGAACGGCGTTCCCGGTCACCGTGGGCACACAGCACGTCCGATTGACGTTCTGTCTGCTCGACCACATCACAATTCACTCACCCTTTGATGTCGTCTGATTTCAGGCCATTCAGACTTCGTTCGTCTAGTTTGGACCCCCCCACGCGCGTTTATCAAGCGCACACAACGCTTAAAGAAGACATAATGAGCCCTACCGCGCAGACCGCACGTCCGATTGACGTTCCGTCTACGCGTGCACGTCGCGAATAACAATTGGATTGTTGTCCTGTGATTTTAGGTCAATCCGATGTCGTCCGCTATGAGTTTAACCGTTAGACGCCCGTTTTGGCCGTTTATGACACCAGAACGGCGTTCTCGGTCACCGCGGGCACACGGCACGTCCGATTGATGTGTCGTCTACTCGAACACATCAGAATTCACTCACCCTTTGATGTTGTCCGATTTCAGGCCATTCGGACTTTGTTCGGCCAGTTTGGACCCCCCACGCGCGATTATCAAGCGCGCGCAACACTTAAAGAAGGCATAATGGGCCCTACCGCGCAGACCGCACGTCCGATTGACGTTCCCTCTACGCGTGCACGTCGCGAATAATAATTGGATTTTTGTCCTGTGATTTCAGGTCAATACGATGTCATTCGCTATGAGTTTGACCTTTAGACGCCCGTTTTGGCCCTTTATGACACCATAACGGCGTTCCCGGTCACTGCGGGCACACAGCACGTCCGATTGACGTGCCGTCTACTCAACCACATCAAAATTCACTCACCCTTTTATGTAGTTCGATTTCAGCCCATTCGGACATCGTTCGGCCAGTTTGGACCCCCCACGCGTGTTTATCAAGCGCACGCAACGCTTAAAGAACGCACAATGAGCCCTACCGCGCAGACCGCATGTCCGATTGACATGTCGTCTATGCATGCACGTCGCGAATAATAATTTTATTATTGTCCTGTGATTTCAGGTCAATCTGATGTCGTCCGCTATGAGTTTGACCGTTAGATTCCCGTTTTGGCCCTTTATGACACCAGAACAGCGTTCCCGATCACCGCGGGCACACGACATGTCCGATTGACGTGATGTCTGCTCGACCACATTACAATTCACTCACCCTTTAATGTCGTCCGATTTCAGGCCATTCGGACTTCGTTTGGCCAGTTTGGACCCCCCCCCCCCCCACACGCATTTATCAAGCGCGCACAACGCTTAAAGAACGCTTAATGAGCCCTACCGCGTAGACCGCATGTCTGATTGACGTGCCGTCTGCGCGTGCACATCTCAAATAATAATTGGATTTATTTCCTATGATTTTAGGTCAATCTGATGTCGTTCGATATGAGTTTGACCGTTAGACGCCTGTTTTGGCCGTTTATGACACCAGAACGGCATTCCCGGTCACCTCGGGCACACGACACGTCCGATTGACGTGTCGTCTACTCGACCACATCACAATTCACTCACCCTTTGATGTTGTCCGATTTCAGGACATTCGGACTTCGTTCGGCCAGTTTGGAACCCCACGCGCGTTTATCAAGCGCGTGCAACGCTTAAAGAAGGCATAATGAGCCCTACCGCGCAGACCGCACGTCCGATTGACGTGACATCTATGCGTGCATGTTGAAAATAATAATTGGATTGTTCTCCTGTGATTTCAGGTCAATCCGATGTCGTTCTCTACGAGTTTGACCGTTAGACGCCCGTTTTGGCCGTTTATGACACCAGAACGGCATTCTCGGTCCCCACGGGCACACGGCACGTCCGATTGACGTGCCGTCTGCTCGACCACATCACAATTCACTCACCCTTTGATTTCGTCCAATTTCAGTCCATTTGGACTTTGTTCGGCCAGTTTGGACCCCACCCCCCACGCGCGTTTATCAAGCGCGCACAACGCTTAAAGAACACATAATGATCCCTACCGCGCAGACCGCACGTCCGATTGATTTTCCGTCTGTGCGTGCACGTTGCGACTAATAATTGGATTGTTTTCCTGTGATTTCAGGTCAATCCGATGTCGTCCGCTATGATTTTGACCGTTAGACGCCCGTTTTGGCCGTTTATGACACCAGAACGGCGTTCCCAGTCACCGCGGGCACACGGCATGTCCGATTGACGTGCCGTCTGCTCGACCGCATCAAAATTCACTCACCCTTTGATGTCGTCTTATTTCAGGCCATTCGGACTTCGTTGGGCCAGTTTGGACCCCCCCCCCCCCCCCCACAAGCGTTTATCAAGCGCGCGCAACGCTTAAAGAACGCATAATGAGCCCTACCGCGCAGACCGCACGTCCGATTGACATGTCGTCTGTGCGTTCACATCGCGAATATTAATTGGATTGTTGTCCTGTGATTTTAGGTCAATCCGATGTCGTCCGCTATGAGTTTTACTGTTAGACGCCCGTTTTGGCCCTTTATGACACCAGAACGGCGTTCCCGGTCACCGCGGGCACACGGCACCTCTGATTGACGTGTCGTCTGCTCAACCACATCACAGTTCACTTACCCTTTGATTTCGTCCGATTTCAGGCCATTCGGACATCGTTCAGCCAGTTCGGACCCCCCACGCGCATTTATCAAGCGCGCTCAACGGTTAAAGAACGCATAATGATCCATGGGTCATATGTGACGTTTACGAGTCAACCCCGCCTTAATCTGAGGCACGGTGTGGCCGTAATCACTCTATGTGGCTCTCTTTTGCTTAAAATGGACAACAATTTAAGTACATATGGAAAAATGATCAAACACATTCGGTTTCCATTAAAACATTAGTAGAACGATCAATGGGTCATATGTGACGTGTACGAGTCAACTTCGCCTCAATCCGAGGTGCGGTGTGGTCGGCACCACTCAAAGTGTCTGCCTTTTGTTTCAAAAGTATGTCATTTTAATTGAAAAACATCAACTGGCATACAGAAAACCGACCAAACGCTTTCGGATTGTGTCGATAATTTAGCACAATGATCCATGGGTTATATGTGACATGTACGAGTCAACGCTTCCTTAATCGGAGGCACGGTGTGGCTGGAATCACTTTATATGTCTCCCTTTTGCTTAAAATGGACAACAATTTAAGTACATACAGAAAACCGACCAAACGCATTCGGTTTCCATTGAAACTTTAGGAGAACGGTCCATGGGTCATATGTGACGTGTACGAGTCAACCCCGCCTCAATCTGAGGCACGGTGTGACCGACACCACTCAAAGTGTCTTTTGTTTCAAAAGGACGTCATTTGAAGTGAAAAACATCAACTATCATACAGAAAACCGACCAAAAACATTCGGATTGTGTCGATAATTTAGCATAACAATCCATGGGTCATATGTGACGTGTACTAGTCAACCCCGCCTTAATCTGAGGCACAGTGTGGCCGTAATCACTCTATGTGGCACTCTTTTGCTTAAAATAGACAATAATTTAAGTACATACGGAAAACCGACCAAACGCATTCGGTTTCCCTTGAAACATTAGGAGAACGATCAATGGGTCATATGTGACGTGTACGAGTCAACTCCGCCTCAATTCGAGGCACGGTGTGCCCGACACCACTCAAAGTGTCTGCCTTTTGTTTCAAAATTACGTCATTTTAATTGAAAAACATCAACTGGCATATGGAAAATAGACCAAACGCATTTGGATTGTGTCGATACACTAGCACAACGATCCATGGGTCATATGTGACATGTACGAGTCAACCCCGCCTCAATCCAAGGTGTTGTGTGGCCGCCACCACTCAAAGTGTCTGTCATTTGTTTCAAAAGAATGTCATTTAATGTGAAAAACATCAACTGGCATACGAAAAACCGACCAAACGCATTCGGATTGTGTCGATACATTAGAACAATTATCCATGGGTCATATGTGACGTGTACGAGTCAACTCCGCCTTAATCTGAGGCACGGTGTGGCCGGAATCACTCTAAGTGGCTCTCTTTTGCTTAAAATGGACAACAATTTAAGTACATACGAAAAAACGACCAAACACATTCGGTTTCCATTGAAACATTAGGAGAACAATCCATAGGTCATATGTGATGTGTATGAGTCAAAACCACCTCAATTCGAGGCTCAGCGTGGCCAGAACCACTCAAAGTGTCTGCCTGTTGTTTCAAAAGTACGTCATTTTAATTGAAAAACATCAACTGGTATACGAAAAACTGACCAAACGCATTCGGATTGTGTCGATACATTAGCACAACGATAAATGGGTCATATGTGACATGTATGAGTCAACCTCGCCTCAATACGAGGCGCGGTGTGGCTGGTAGCACTCCAGGTGTATGTATTATGTTTAAAATGGACATTATTTCAGGTAAAAATATATGGTATACAAAAAACCGATTAAATTATGAATTGACTTCCGGATTCCACATATAATTGTCATCTAAATTTTAAATTGAATTCTAAACGAATTATGTATGTTTATAATTACGTTATCAATTCTAATTTAATTATGGATGTGTATAGTTCCACCATTATATGTAATTGTTAGTTGGTTATTGCAGGTACAATAATTATATATGTATGTGTTAGTTTATTGTAGGTACAATAATTATATATGTATGTGTTAGTTTATTGCAGGTACAATAATTGGATTGAAATATGAGAGGGAACCCACAAAACCACACCAGGTGGTGGTCAAATTGGAGACCTGGTTGCAATTGGGGGAGCTGCTGGGCAAATTGCAGGACTGCTGGGCAATTTGCACAGCAGAGGCTATGCCAACGGTTCAAAACCGTTGGCATATAATATCTTGGATTTGTTTTACCAACGGTTTATAAAACCATTGGGAAAGACTAGATATTGGGTTTTTGGAGCACTTTTCCAACGGTTTGACAACCGTTGGGAAATGGTTTTTCCCAACGGTTTTGAAGAACCGTTGGGATAGGGTAATTTTCTCCACCTATGCCAACGGTTCACTGTAAACCGTTGGGAAAAGTTTTTCCCAACGGCTTACTTGACTACGGTTGGCAGAAGCGTTGGTATAACATATACCAACGGTTCCCCACCCTTTCCCAATGGTTCTAAACCGTTGGGAAATTCTCTATTTCCAGTAGTGATGCCAGAAGATGATGGCCAAGAACTTTTTTCCCAGTGGGTTTCTCTAGCTGTTAGATATTCCCCAGTGTTAGTGGGAAGACATCTTGATGGACTCTGTTACCAGTTTTCCTCAAGATTTGGGAGTCTATATTTCTATATGGGTAATAGTGGATTGTTTGAAAAAATCATCCCACTTAATAGAAATCAAGGAGTCAATCTCAGTAGAGGTCTTGTCATGGAAATATCTAGAGGAGGTGGTGAGACTCCACAGAGTCCCGAGGATTATAATTTTTGATCGAGATCCTCATTTTACCTCCAAGGAGTGGAGAGGTCTCGATCATACTTTTGGTTCTCAACTATGCCTTAACACTAATTTTATTCATAGATGGATGGTCAGACAGAACGGACCATCCAATCTCTTGAATACAAGTTGTGATTTTATTTCCTGAATTTTGGAGGTTCATAGAGGATGCATTTTCCCTTGGTGGAGTTTTATTACAACAATATTTTTCACTCCACCATCGGTATGGCACTATTTGAAGCCTTGTAAGGCCAAACTTACCATTTTACATTATGCTAGACTAGGTTCAGAGAGTCATCAATTCTCGAGCCAGAATTGGTACAGAATATGATAGAGATGGTTCAAGTGATTTGTGAGAGGATGAAGGAAGAGAAAGATCTCCATAAATCTTATGTCGATCATAGGAGGAGACCGATTGTGTTTGGCATTGGGGATCACATGTTTCTAAAGGTGACTCCCCGTCGAGGGAAGAAAATGTTTTTTCATGTGAGTAAGTTTTCTCCGCAATTTTTTGGGCCTTTCAAGGTGTTGACTCATGTTGGAGACATGTCGTATCAGGTAGAACTTCCACCCCATATGATCCTGATACATAATCTTTTCACATGTCACTGCTCTATCTTTAACTTCATGAAGATTATCACGTCATTTATTTGGGAAAGATCAATGTTGAAAATGATGAAACCTTTGAGGAGTGGCCTGTAGAGATCCAGGATTTCCAATAGATGGTGTTACATTGGGGTGTTATCCCCTTGGTTCATGTCTTATGGTATCAATATGACATGGAGGAGCTTATCTGGGAACACGAGTCACAGATAAAAACACAGTACCCTAATCTATTTCATGTTTATCTCTTATATTATAGTGTTGTTCGTTTGGTGTTTGTAGACTGTTTCTATTTATGAGATGGATTTCTATTGTTTCACATTGTGTATTTCTATCTTTTGAGAGTTATCTCCCCTAAAAGAGTGCTTAGGAGTTGGTTTTGGTTTTTGTGTGATTTTTTGCTTATTCCTCTAGTGATTTGGTGAGCTGTTGTGGTGGTGAAAGATTGAGAGGTATCTCACAGGGTGGCTATTTGGATGACCCCTTCCAGTTTCCTCTCTGGGTTGTTTTTAGATTCATGGGGATGATAATGTTTTGATAGGTATCTAATGTAAGGGTCTAGATTCACATGGATAAAACCCTTCCATGTTTTTAATATCGAAGTGCTAAAATTAAGTGTGGAGATGTTTGGTTAAGTAAAATCTATAAAGGGAGGGATTACATGTTGTGTAACTGTATTACATGGCGTGAAATACTATTTCACAGGATTTCCTAGAAATCTTCATGACATGAAAAATATCACATGATGTAAAAGAGGTACACATGACGTGAAATACTTCGAGGACTGAAAAATATATTAAAATTGAAAGGTGATACGTTTTTTTGGAAGAAACTGACCTCGAGGCATTACACGATGTGAAAGGGGATTACAAATCATGTAACACCCTGATGTTTTATGTTTTAATTAATTTATAGTCACTTGGTTTTTTTAAAAACCTAAGACTACAGTGGCTCTCCCTCAACCCCAGGTGACCCAACGACCATCTATTCAACATTTTGAGGATTAATTCATCAAGGAACGATCCCTAGCTCCGTTCTTCGATCCGTAGTAATATGTATTCAATATGAGGTACGATCTACCTCTGTTCTTGCAGTTTCATTGATCAGTTTTCTCCTGTTTCTCCTTTCCATGTGATAGCACATGATCTCCATGTTTCTAATGGAGTTTTTTTGGTTGTTGGTTGGTACAGTTGTGCTGCGGCGTCCCCAGTTAGTTGTAGTTGTTACAGGATATGTGATCACAATTCATTGATTTGATCCATTCTTGTGGGATGAATGACAACGACCTTTTGAGTTAAGGGATTCATGGATTATATATTTATTTACTTGAAATTGTAGTTTTATCAAGAATTATATCCTTGGATCACAATGAAATTGACCTAATTGAAAACATGAAAAAGATTAAAAAAAATTATCAATCGAATAAAGATGTTGTTTCTTTATACCATGATAATGGTTTTCCTCCTGATTTGATAAATAGTGTGATATCTATGCTTTTCTTGATTTATCATGTCATTCTTAATGTAAATCTGTAAATAAGGTTACTCCAAAGTTAATTTATAATTAATTGGATAATTGGATAAAGATGTATGTTTAATGAATCTGGTTGTTGTTGTTGCAATTTGATGATGATCAAATTGATGTAGATATACAAGTATAATGGAATTGGTTAATGAACCATAATCATGTTTATTATTATTGATAAATTATTAAAGTAATGTTAAATTAATTATTTAATTAATTTGTTATATCTTGTGGAATCTTGTTGTTTAAGCTTCCCATAGTTGGAACCTATGAATAATGAATCAGTTAATTCAAGAAAAAATAAGAACTAGTTCTGTGATAAAAGATAATTCCTTTATAGGGTATGGGTTTCCCTCTTTCTTGTATAGGTCAAGTGCCTTATTCTTTGGAGCCATGAGAGATCATTGTCTGTGAAGGCTGAATTCCATGCTTTGGGGCCGAGAGCCCGTTGCTATATTGTTCCTGTTGCATAAAATGTGCTCTGGATACGACACCTGTGGTATGTGGGGTGGGGAGGCCTAGACGTGATGTGATATTGGGATGGATAATCTCATAGGACTATTGTGATATGTGGGGCTAGGAGGCCTGATTTTTGTGGCATCAGTCGATGCCCAGAGTGGTGAGATACATTGGTTTATGCATGTGGTGTTGGGGAGGACACCAAAGATGATGGAATAGGTTGACGTTGGTCTTACCCATTTACAGGAAGGTTGGGTTCTTGTTGAATTGGTTGTTTTCTATCTTCTTTACTTCCCCACTGCTTGAGGCAGCTAGTTTTTCTTACTCTCCTTCCATGGGATCCTAAGACGCGTGGGGTATGCCACATGTTTGTTGTGTTTAGATTCTCATGGTTGGATGGGTATATGCTCCTACTATAGGTGGAAAAGACTTGACAGGTAGTTCATCTACTCACTATATTGATCCCCTTCTGTTTGGTATATTAAAATGTTTTCTTAAAATACTTATAAATATGGAAAGTGGTAATTATTTTTAAATGAATAAATAAATGTTTAACCTTTGGGGTTGGAGCTTGCTGGGATGTAATACCGAGGTTATATTTTTGAGAAATCGTGGACCCGATTTGGTTATGAATGGAAGGCATAAAACTTTTTTTTGATACTAATGAAATATAATGTGGAAATTATAATGGTTAAACAATTAATTAATGTAAATTAGAACTGATAGAAAGGGATAAAGTAAATTATTTTATCTCTTTAAATGGTCTTGTGATTATAGGATATATAATCTTAGCAGTGGCACCTGGGAGTCTGAGATACATTTTCTATAGATGAGTTAAAGACAAGTTAGTTCCCATAGTGTGGTTGTGATCTATATTATATCATGCACTTTCTGTGTTTCTATACACTACTCCACACAATCGGTTTGGGAAACTGAAACCTTGGGGATTATAAACCCCGCGGGGGGGGGGGTGTCCCAACATCTCAGTGGGAGGATGGATGGATGAGTACCCCCTTTGACCCCGCACTATTTTCTTGGTATTTACTTTTGTTAGAATTAATGGTGGTTATTTTTCCCCATATATGTGTGTAGTGAGATGTAATGTTTTTTGGTTATTTCATAAAAATATATTTTGGATATAGTTTCCTATGGATTAGTATAGGTGTAACGTGTATCAGTTGTGATGGATTTAGGATCCTTACTTGGTGTATGGGTAGTAATGGATTGAGGTATAATACCCAATGTATGATACATGATTTGCGAGCTATAGTGGATCTCGAAAACTAGTCGGATACTTTTGGAGATTTGGATGTGGTGGTTGTGTTTCACAGGGTGGATGTTGGGGTGCTTCGGCCAGGTGTATTCAGGATAGCCTTTGTGAAGAGAGATGCTCAAGATGTGTGCTATTGGAAAAAATGGAAAACTAGTGGGGAATTGGTAGTGGGGTACTATTAATATTCTTTATTATATAATATTC
This sequence comes from Viscum album, assembly GCA_963277665.1. Taxonomy (NCBI): domain Eukaryota; kingdom Viridiplantae; phylum Streptophyta; class Magnoliopsida; order Santalales; family Viscaceae; genus Viscum; species Viscum album. Next base: position 2,064,529,412 of record OY728141.1, read on the forward strand.
TCTTGTATGCATTACTTGGTGAGAGTATCCATGGTGAGGCTGGGAACTGAGTATACCTATTTAGGTGATGAGTTAGTTTCACTTGTTGTTCACTTTGATTCATCATTATTTATTTACTTTTTCATGAGAGACTCTAGGAAGGATCATACAGATTATAATATTATACAGATTATAATATTATGTCCACTTGGATTTATTTTTCCTTATAGTCTAATGAGGAGTTGGTTGGTGTATATTTTATCTCTCTCAATCGCATGTGTTCTCTTAGTGGGTAATACCTCCCATCTTTGTGTTTATTATACCATCAGTGCTAGTTTCCAACCCGTGGCCTACTGGAGGTGGGAATCATGTGTCATTATCTCTCTTCTCACATTTACAGCTCAAGAGGGGAACACTTTATGAGGAGGGGGTCATGACAGAGTTGTATTAGAGGTCTGGATGAGGGATATGATGAAGTTTGGAGTTAAGCACATGTGTGGTTGCATGGGTTGGAAGGGCAGCAATGTCATCTAAGATTAGAAAATGATTTAAACATGGGAGACCAATTGGGACATGGGTATTTAGGGCCCACTTTGATCTGATGAATAGACCTTTAAGTTTATAGTGTCTACAAAATGAAGTGATACTGGTTCTTGGTTAGAGACCCAGAAAAGGATAATGCATCATTATTTTTTGAAGCTATGTTTGAATGGGTAGACCTTGGGATAGGTTAACATAAAATAAATAAAATAAAGTAATTAATTAATGTTAAATTATTCTATATTCTAGGTTTGAGATCTCCATAGAGTAAATGTTGACAATGACGACACTTGGTGGAGGAAACTCAGAGAGTTCAACACCAAAGTATATAGAAGTATGATGGGTCCATTTTATATACGGTCGTATAATATTGGTTAGAGTATGTTGTGATAGATTTCAGTTTGATCCATGCTATGAAGGAGAAATGGGTGTCATTGACTTTGATGATACTACATGGAGTAGCGAGGAAGTGGTGGCTATTATTCCTTAGAGATTTTAAAGATTCCTCAGTCTCATGAGAGGAGTTTCGAAACCAGTTCGGAGCCGAGTTTCTTTCTTCAACTGTGAAGGAGGCTATTTTCAAGAGCTTCTTACCCTTCGACAAAGGATCTTCAGTTTAAAAAAGTTTGGAATCCATTTTAGGAACCTTACATGATATGATTCAGACCTATTATTGGATGAGGATTCTAAGGTGAGGTATTTCTAGGAGGATTTTCTTCTAGATATCTAGATCTAGGTCATACCATTTATGATGAGGACAAATCTTGAGGTGATGGCAAGATGAGAGGTCATCGAGAGGACGTTCGACAAAACTAGATCATCACGAGAGGCGAATCATTAGGATTCCTCATGTAGTAGAGCTACGGTATGGGGTTCCTGATTTATAAGAAAAAAGTGATTTTGGTAAACTAGTGGTAGGTCCCATCCTTCATCATCAAGTTTCTTCAGGGGTAGAGTCTCTCAGGTCTATTCTAAGGGATCATATGCATGTTTCTCTTATGGAGGATGAGGTCATTAGTGGTGATAGTGCTTGAAATTTCTATGAATTCAGTGTGAACTGGTTGTTCCACTTTAGGATCCTCAATTGAGACTATTCTAGCAGAGTAAATAGTAGTAGGTTGACGATGTTTTGGATTAATAGAGAGAAGATGGGGTAGGAAGAGGATAGCCCTCAGTTGCACCCTATCCTCAAAGAGAAGAGTGAATTTGTGGAGGTGGTCTTCAACAGGGTCATAGAGGCCATGGAGCAGGTTTTGTTCAGCTTCATGATTTATCATTGCTAGTTCCAGACAATCCAGATGTCATTCGATGTACCCTTTTCTTGTTTACTACATGGGTACATGCCTTGTTTGATTTGGGAGTGATTCACTCCTTTATATCACCTACCCTTTTCCATGATTTGGTACATGAGGTAGAGAGACTTCCAGTTTCCTTGGTGTTGATTACGCCAATTGGTGTCCAAGATGACTTGTTTTAAGCATGTAGAGACTGTGATCTAGTGATGGAGCAACACCTCTCTTTGGGACATTTCCTATGTTTATGGATACAACCATATGATGTCATCCTCGACAGGTATTGGTTGTCTTCGGTGTAGGATATCATGAATTTATTAAGGAGTATGGTTGTGTTATTTAATGGTGATGAAGATCCTTCACTATTTGTTTACGAGAAAGACCCTCATACGGGTCATAGTAGTGTTCCTTCCCTATCATCCTTGATGGATGGGCTAACACTAATTTAATCAGAGCTTCCGTAGTTGGAATTTATCAGGGTCATAGAAGAGTACCCCGATGTCTTTACAGAGGAGTTTGTAACATTACCCCCTTGACAAGAGATCAATTTCAGCATCAAGCTATTGCCAGGCGTGTCTTCTATCTATATTTCTCTATATAGGATGGTGCCTTCAAATTTGTAGAGATGTGTATACAACTCAATGTTCTATTTTGGTGAGGTTTTGTTCAGCCGAGTATTTCACTTTGGGTGCAGCAGTTTTGTTCATGAAGAAGGATGACAACAATTTGTGGTTGTGTATTTATTATCATTGCTTGAAGTAAGTGACAGCGAAGAACCATTATTCCCTTCCATAGATTAATGATTTATTTGATCAACAGAAGGGATCACGTTGGTTCTCGAAGATTGATTTTTGGCAAAGGTATCATAAAATGTGTGTAAAGGATGAGGATATTTCTTAGACTACTTTCTATTTTCATCATGGGAATTACGAATTCATTGTGATTCCGTTTGGTGTGATGAATTTTCCAGCTATGTTCATGGGGTTGATGAAATCTATTTTCTGTGAGTTCTTGGATAATTTCCTGGTGGTTTTCATCAGTGTAATCCTTGAGTACTCCGCATCCGAGGAGGATCATTCATGGTATCTATGTGTTGTTTTGGGGGTACTATGCCACAACAAGTTGTTTAATAAGTTTTTCAAGTGTGAGTTTTGGGCTCAATAAGTCCATTTATTAGGCCATGTTGTATCCTAGAAGGGATTAGGTGTGGATCCATCGAAGATATAAGTAGTTGTGTCTTGAGAATACCCAAAGATAGTGGAAGAGGGGAAAAGTTTCCTTAGTCTTATAGGTTATTATAGGTGGTTCATAGAAAATTTCTCTCGGGTTGTGACTCCTTTGACAATATTGAACAAAAAAAGATAAGGCATTGTTATAGACTGATCAGTATCAGATTGATTTTGAGTATCTAAAAGATAAGTTGGTAAGTGTTTTGGATCTTTTTAAGCCCGTAGAAGTAGTTTAGTTCGAGGTTTTCTATGATTCTTCACATCTAGGGATGAACTATGTTATAATACTATAGCGATTGGTCATTTATTATGGGTCTCAAAAGTTTCATCCCCATGAGAATAAATATTCCACCCATGATCTCGAGTTGGTGGAAATGGTTTTTTCCTTAAAGTTATGGAGACATTACTTCATCAACGAGTGCTTTTTGGTCTTCACCAATGATAACAACCCGAGGTATGATTTCTCCCAGCATGACTTGAACCAGAATTAATGTTTGTGGATGGAGTTATTACAGGATTATGACTTCAATATTTTATATACACTTGGGAAGGGGAATATTGTGGTCGATGATTTGAGTAGGAATTTGTACAATGATGCAGTGTGGAAATTAGGTTATTCATAGAGAGTGATATAAGAACTTTCATTATTGCACCTAGATATGGGATAAGTTGGTGGAAAATGTTTTCTTTTTCAGATGATGGTGCCATCATCTTTGGTGAAGCATGTAGAATAATCCAATTTGGGGAATGTTGAGGTGGAGTTCTATAGATAATGAGTTGTTTGTGGTGAGGCCCCTAATGGTGGGTTTTAGGATGAACAATAATGAGTATTGTTTCAGGTAAGGCTTTTCATTACTTTGATGGTGCGTGAAATGGTTCTTAGAAATTTACATAGTTCTCCCTTATCAGTATATATTGTTGTGATGAAGATTTACCAAAACTTGAGAGGTTAGTTTTTGTGGCCTAGGTTGAAGCGTGCAGTTGCGGAGTTTGTGTCTCAATGTTTGGTCTGCCATAAGGTGAATGGCGAGCACCATGTTCCTGATGGTTTTCTCCAGCTATTAGATATTACCTAGTGGAAGGGGGAGGACATCTCAATGGAATTTGTTATCAGTTTACCTAAATATTAGGGAAGATATGAATCTATATGGATAATAGTGTTTCATTTTATTAAATCATCCCACTTCATTGAAATCAAGGAATTGAGCTCAGTGGAGGTTTTGTCGAGGATATATCTATAGGAGGTGGTGAGACTCCACAGAGTCTTGAGGATGATCATTTCCGATCGAGATCCTCATTTTACCTATAGGGTGTGAAGAGGTCTCCATTATTCTTTTGGTTCAATGTTATGTCTTAACCCTATTTTTTTATCCATAGAGGGGAAGTCAGACTGAACAGACCATTAAAACTCTTGAATAAATGTTGCTCTCTTGTGTCCTGAATTTCGGAGGTTTGCGGATGAGGCACCTTACCTTGGTGGAGTTCACTTACAAAAATAGTTTTCACTCAACCATCAGTATGGCACTATTTGAAGCCTTGTATGGATGACCCTGCCATTCTCTATTTTTCTAGATTGGGGTCAGAGATTAATCAATTCTCAAGCTAAAACTATTGAAGAATACAAAAAATATGGTTCAGGTGATTCGTGAGAGGATAAAGGTAGTGCAGGATCTCTATATTTATCCTTTGTCGATCATAGGAGGAAACATGTGGATTTTGGTGTTTGGGATCATGTTTTTCTAAAGGTGACTCCTTTTTTAGGGTAATGAATGTTTTCTCATGGGAGTAATCTTTCTCTATGTTTTTTGGGCCTTTCGAGGTGTTGGATAATGTTGGATCCATGGTGTATTGTGTATCACTCCCCCCATAGATGAGCCATACACATGATATTTTTTAGATGTTGTTGCTCCGTCATTACCTTCATGAAGACTCTCACATCATTGATTAGTGAAAGATCGATGTTGACGATGATTAAAATTTTGTGGAGCGGCCTGTTGAGATCCAGGGCCACCAGGATAAGGTGTTATGTGGGTGTGTTATCCCCTTGGTTTGTGTCATATTGTGGCACTGTGGCATGGAAGAGATTACCTATGAACATGAGTCGCCGATATGTGCTCAGTAAACTAATATTTTTGATGTTCTGATATTCTCTTGTAATGTTGTTTGTTGGGTGGTTGTAGACAATTTCTGTTTATTATATGGCTTTATCATGTTTCTTATTATGAATTTCTTTCTTTTGACAGGTATCTACCATGGTAGAGTGTTTAGGATCTAGTTGTGGTTATTGCGTGGTTTTTGTATTGTTCCTCTAATGAGGTGGTGAGCTCCTTTGGTGGAGAAAGATTGAGAGGTATCTTTTGGGGTGGCTGTTTGGATGACCCCTTTCTATTTCCTCTATGGGTTGGTTTTTTATTCTTGAGGATGAGAATGTTTTGAGAGGTATATAATGTAAAGGACCAGATTTTTGTGGATCGACCCTTTGTGTGTTTTGAATATTGAAATGCTTGAATGAATTTTGGAGAATCTTGGTTAAGTGAAATCTTTAATAGGGGGGATTACACGTCATGTAACTGTATTCCACGACATGATATATTATTTCATAGGTTTTCCTGGAATGATTCATGGCACGAATACTTTTATAAGAAATGAAAGAGGTATTCATGATGTGAAATACTTCATGGTATGAAAAATAAAATAAAATTGAAAAGTGACAAGTTTTTCGGCAGAAAATGACCTCAAGACATTACACAATGTGAAATGGTATTACACATAGTATAATAATCCAACATTGTATGTTTTAAGTGTTTTCCAGCCACACAATTTTTTTCAAAACCAAGGGTGATAGTGGATCTTCGTCGAACTTATGTGACCCAATGATCCATTGTTCAGGGTTTTGGGGATTCCTTCATCAAGGAACAACCCCTAGCTCCCTCATTCAAATCGTAGAAATCCATCTTCGATATAAGGTTTGATATACCTTCATTCTTGCGGTTTATTCAATCTATTTCCTCCCATATCTCCATAACATGTGATTTAATGTGATCTCTATTATTTTAATGGATTTACATTGGTTTTTGGTTGGTACGGTTGTGCCACTACATCCTCAGATGGTTGGAGTTGTTATAGGAGAGGTGATCGTGATCCATTTCTTTGATCCATTATCATGTGAATAACATTAATGAAATTTTGTGGTTGGGGATTCGTGGTTTATATATTTATTTAAATTCAATTATATAGTTAGAATGATTCATCCTCTTGAATCTCAATGAATTTGACCTAATTAAGTACTTGAAATGGATTAAAGATTTGGTTACAATCTCATAGTGATGTTGCTTCTTCATACCATGATAACGATTTGCCTATGCATTTTCTAAATAGTGTGATATATATTCTTTTCATGATTTAGCATGTTTTTCTTGATGAAAATTGGTAATGAATGTAATTAAAGAATTAATTTATATTTAATTGGCTAATTTGTTAAAGTGGCATGTTTAATGAATCTGGTTATTGTTGTTGTTGCAATTTTATGATGATCAAATTAATGTAGATATACATGTATAATGGAACTGGTTAATGGATATGAAACATTTTGGTTCTTATTGATAAATGATTAAAGGCATGTTAAAGTATTTTTTTAATTAATTTTTTTATATCTAGATGTTTAGTTTTCCCATAGTTGGAACCTATGAATAATGAATCAGTTAATTAAATATTGAATAAGAACTAATAGTGTGATAACATATAATTCCTTCATAGGGCCTAGGTTACTCGCATGATTGTAAAGTCTAAGTGCCTTATGATTTGGATCTATGAGTGATATTTGTGTCTAAAGGATGAATTCCTTTATTTGGGTCCAAGAGCCCATTTCAATGTTGTTCATACTACATGTGATGTGATCTGGATACGATACTTATAGTATATGGGGCGGGGAGGATGGAACGTGGGGTGAGCCTAGGATGGCTGAGCTTGGAAGGATATTGTGGTATGTGGGGAAAGGAGGAATAGTTTTCATAGTAGAAGTAGATTCCTACATTGGAGAGATTCATCAATTTATGCATGTGGTGTCACAGAGGACACCGGAGATGATGGAACAGGTTGAAGCTGGGCTTACCCGTTGATGTATAGGTTGGGTTCTTATTGAATTTGTTGTTTGTTTATCTAATTTACATTCCCCACAACTTGATGTAGCTGTTTTTTCTAACTCTCCTTCCAAGGTAGGTGAATAAACGTGGGGTATGCCACATGATTTCCATTTTTAGCTTCTAATGGTTGGATGGAACTACACTCCTGCTGTTGGTGGAAAATACTCGATGGGTAGTTCACATACACACTGTGTTGAGACCCATCTAATTGGTAGTATAGATTGTTTTCATAAAATATCTATAAATATAGAAATTGGTAATTATTGTTAAATGAATAAATAAATTTTTAACCTGTGGGTTTGGACCATGTGGGGATGCAATGCTGAGGTTATATTTTTGAGAAACCGTGGACCCGTTTTGGTTATGCTTGGAGGGCATGGAACTTTGTTTTGATGCTAATAAAATGTAATGTTGAAATTATAAAAGTTAATTAATGGGTAAATAATTAATTAACGTAAATTAAAACTGATAAAAAGGGATAAATTAACTTAATGTAGCTCTTTAAATGGTTGTTTTCTTACAGGATATCTAGTTTTAGTAGTGGCAACTAAGATTCTGAGAGATGTCAACTACAGTTGATTCTAAGACTAGGTTGTTCCGATAGTGTGGTTGTGAGCTATATTATATCATGTATGTTTTTTGTTTCTATATGCTACTTCACCCTGTCAGTTAGGGAAACTGACACCCTGGGGATTATGAGACCTGGGGGTGGGGGTGTTTTCCCCAACATCTTGATGGGAGGATGGATGGATGAATACCCTATTTTAACCCACACTCTTCTCTTGGTAGTTACCTATGATGGTATGTATGATGAATAGTTTTCCCCATATATGTGCGTAGAGGGATGTAATGTACTGTGGTTATTTCATACACATATATTCAAGATATAGTTTTCTATGGACTACTATAGGTGTAACAAGTATATGTTGTGATGGATTAAGGATCCTTACTTGGTGTATGGGATTTAATGGCTTGAAGTTTAATACCCAATGAATGACACATGCTATGTGAGATGTGGTGGCTCCCATAAACTTCCTTGCTACTTTAGGCTATGTCAAAGTGGTGGTTGTGTTGCACGAGGTGCATATTGTGATGCTTCACCCAAGTGTCTTTGAGCTATCTTTTTTTGGGAGAGATGCTCATGATGAGTGACATTGGGGAAAAGTGGAAAACTAGTGGGGATGTGGTAGTGGGGTACCCTTAATATTCATTATTATATAATATGCTATTATATGCATTACTTGGTGAGAGTATCCATGGTAAGGCTAGGAACTTAGTATACTTGTTTAGCTGATGAGATATTTTCACATGTTGTTCATTGTGATTTAGAATGCTTTCTTTACATTTACATGAGAAGATATGGGGAGGAACATACTGAGTCTACCGTTATACTCATCCCATGTTAATATAAACTATTTTTAGGTCAGTTAGAGAAGGTTGGAGATCATGATGGTTAATACTAGCATGGTGTTTTGTAGGAGATGTTTGGGATTTTTTGTTGCTACTATTTTACTTTCTTTTGGTACTTTTAGTTTTCCCTTTCAGTTGTAGTAGTTCTTACATGACATTTCAAATGTGCACTTGGGTCACTTTTACCTTGTGGTCTTAGTAGGAGTTGGTTGGTGTATATCATATATCTATCTTTCACATGTGTTCTATTAGAGGGAAATGCCTCCCATATGTGTGTTTTATATACCCTTAGTTGTAGTCTCCAACCCTAGGCCTACTGGTGGCGGGACTCGAGTGTCATTATCTATCTTCTCCCATTGTCGGTCCAGGAGGGGAACATATTGTGGGTAGGGGGTCAGGACATGATAGGAAATTGGTACTATTATGGTTGTTGAAATGATATATCATTTGACATAATGGTATTTTAGTCAATGTTTATATATAGTATCTCTTCTCAAGTACCTTTTTCATTCTTCAACAACTTGTTAGTGAACCTCTTAGTGAATCCATAATTGAAAATTTTCTCAGGTTCTAGATTTGAAATTTCTCTACAACCAAGAATCAAATCAACATTTTAAGATGGTAGACATTGGGAAAGTGTTATTATACCACTTTGATTATTCTTCATTGTGTCTCTTTTTAGAAACTATATTATTTCATGTATAATAAATTTTAGGATTTCTTGAAAAGTGATATTGTTATGGTTGATGTGTGAGTGTGATTCATAAGATGAAACATTTGATAAAAATTGACATTGAAATTGAGAACCACGATATAGGATATTGATTACCATATAGAACCTTTGATATGATGTTGTCATAATTTTATAGTTCATGCTTGATACCCTTCTTGATTTATGTATCTTGATGGTATGTGAGTGAAGATTGAGACCCATGCTTGATATGTGACCACATGATTTATGTGATTCATCTTTAGAACAATTCTTGATATTCATTATTATTCCTTTCTATGATATATATTTATTTTCGTATTTCATAGACTACAGATCCATGCTTCACGTTCAAGGATGAATAGGTTACTTAGTTCTTGTTAGATTACCCCTTGGATGGGGGAGCGTGATGACATGATGACTACTATGAACTATGGATAAATGATGATATGGTTCAGATCATATATTTGTTAGTTTACATGGGTGTAGTCCATATATGGGAATTGGGAATCCATCAACTATAATCTGAAGTGGTACAATTATATACAGATGTGATGTGTTATCCAATTAGGTCAAACATGTCAGGTGTGACTTACCATCGTCCAATGATAATGAAAATTTTTAGGGTGGTGAATGTGGTGTCCCAAATAACAACCACCATCAAGGTGGGATGTGTGGATTTTAATCAATGGTAGAACTTGGAGTGAAATTCATTGACATTCCTACCGACATCATGCCAAACCATGCGAGGATGGGGTTCAGAGTGTCTTGGTTAGAACACAATGAATCATCACAAGTGTATCTATGTGTTTATATTCATAATATACACTGTTATATATTATGTGAACTTGTTTTAAGGAAGCATTATTGGTGTCTAAATAGGTTTATTACTGACACCATTCATGAGCATTTTGATGCGAGTGAAGATTTTCAAAATAGGGATAGAGTGATAACTATGTTCCCTCTAAAAGGGGGTTGAGGAGATGGAGGATTATAGTTAGAGGTGATGTAGGGACACACTCTAGACCACTATTGAGGCATTTATTTGTTTTCCAACCTGTACTTTTTACTCTAGTTTTTATTGACACATTTAGATCCATTTATTTGTAATATAACATATGTTCCCTTTGAAATTAAATTCTTATTATTGATAACATGTTGTTTTTTTATATTTTATTTATATTATTGGCTAATGGATATTATATTGAGTGCATAATATCCTGACTCATGGAATTAAAAACATCACTGTTAGTAGTCATCCTCTTGCATATGGGGATACATGCATTAGGTCTTGTAGTTGTTTGGGATAGGACTTGGTGGTTTGGATTGAGGAATTATAAAATGTCATCAAAGTATATTTTAATCATTTTTTCAACCATACTGGTAAATTTTTGAAAGAAGATAAGAAGTGTAGGACTCATTTAGGGGAGTTTCTAGGTGTCAGGATAACTCATGTGTAATAGACCTCTGAGTTACCATTGATGGTATTTTTTTCTATTTTATGAGATTCTGAAAGTGTTCATGCATCATGAATAGTCACGTAGAATCACATGATATATATATATACATACATGTTTTTTTATATATACTAATTATTAATATTTATACCTTTATATGAAATATATATTAAGGATAGACTTTTATTTAAGTTTGAATGATATATTTGTTTTCTGTGTTAGTGTGATGTGTATATGTTAACATATATTAGTTGAACATGATAATGTTTTTATGTTTTGTATATAAATTTGATTTTCACTGACATGAAGGTATGGATAAATATGGTTATTTATTAGTGGGATATACCTTGGGGTTCTAGGAAACAACCTAGTATAAATTTTTTTGTGATCCCATAGATTGGTTATAATTTATATTGATCTATTTACTTTAGATTTTTATAGTTTTATTTTTGAATTTTAGAAATTCCACTGTCGAGAAATTTTAATGGGACCACCATCTATGGTAGTCCAAGATGCTCCCATTTGGGAGTAAGTTCTTATACCACCACCAATAGTGTATGATTATTTACAACAACATGCTCTTATACCGGAACTGGTGATTCCTATTGTAGATCCAGTTTTCTAGGAATATTAGAGATTGCTCTTGTTCAAGGTGGAAACATCCTGAAGACCATGATCTATCATGCTTGGGATTTATATCTCCATAATCCTTTATATTTTTAGGTTAATAGTGTCCTAATGGATGCAACATACTTGTTTGATGTTATCTAGATCATTTTTCAGTTGGTCTAGACTCCTAAGTATGGGAAAGTGATATTGGAGACCATCATGTTCCAAGGACCTTCCCAGATATTTTGGACTACAATGAATCATGTTTTTGAAGAATGGATCTCACTTGGGTGACCTTCATGGATATTTTTATAAAGTAATATTTCCTAAAATGATAAATAATGACAGTTCATAAGAATTAACAGATTTGTATCATGGGTTGACAAATTTCTCTATATGTTCTTATTGATTCAAGGACTTTCTTTATTTTTCTCCTCTGTTGGTTGGGAATGAGGTGTAGAAGGATCATAAGTTCCAGACTGGCCACCACCCAAATATCAGACATCAAATTAGTGTATTTGACCTAACAACATATATGTTGGTTTTTCTCAAGGACCTCACCTTTTAGATGTGTCTATAGGAGGATGGGGTAGAAGTTCAGCATTCATACCAATAGTGACTGAGTTTCCCCTTACTATTACAGGATATTATTCTAGTAGTTGGAAGTGGATTAATGGTCTAAATTAGTTGGGTAGATAGAAGATTGGTTAGAGATGGACTTCCTTAGTTTCTTCTGTGGGAGATGATTTTTGGACGTTCTTAAATTGTAATAAAAGGGATAATTATAGAAATTGTTACAAGAATGTATATATGGAGTGACATGGTTTTGGAAAGGCTAGTCATATTCATTGTTTTTCTTCAAGGTATTCTCATAGGAGTAATGGGAGATCATGGAAATATAGGGGTGAAGGACTTCCGTAGAGGATGAATACTTCCCATACAATGGTGAATCATGGGTAGGGACATAGAGATTATGTTTTTTTTGTGTTTATATTATGGATTATAATCTAGTATATGATTGTGAGGGACCATATACTATTCAAGATATGGTCATGATAAACTATAAATTTTCTACTACATTTTCTGATACGATTACTTATTATTCCTTTATATCTACCTGAGTTTTTTTTTTGGAATTTACTTATCAGTCATGTTCCCTTCTAAGTAACTTTTTCTTAATAAACTATTGGGAATGAAAGTGAACTATCTTTAGTAATTCCCATAGTGTCCTATAATCATTTTTATTTATGTAAATCAATGACACATTATGATTCTAGAGTTCATGTGATTTGATGTGATTCTTTTCATGGAAGGGTTGAACATCTTTTGAGATCACATTTATTTCTATCAGAGGAAAATATTTTTTTACATCAACCAAGGGAAAAAAATATGTGTTACTAGATAATAGAAGTTGGGAGAATGTAGATTTGGTCTAATTAGGATCTATATTGGGATGATAATTGAAAAGATTATAGGTGGGGATATTTTAGCTAGATCAGAGGTAGCTCCCTTATCTTTCCACTAGTTGTAAATCTATATGAGGATGTCTTTCCAAATTAATTCACATGACTTACCCATAATAGTGTATTTGAGTTTGAGATAGTTCTCATTCCAGGTATGTACCCTATTTCGATAACCCCTTATCAAATGGTTTCATCCAAGTTAATGGAGACCAAGGTACAACTCAAGGACTTGGAGTGAAACAAATTTAGCAGGATAATTACTTCACCATGTGGTGAACCTGTCTTACTCACTAATAAGAAATATGACATTATTTGAATCTATTTATATTTTTTTAAGTTTAATCAGGTGATTGTGTACAATATATATCCTTTTCCCCAGATTGATGATCTCTTTGATCAGTTATGGGGAGCCTAATGGTTCTTCAATAGTGAACTTTAATTGGGATATCACCAGTTGTGGGTTTGAGAGGAGGAAATCCCAAATAATATATTTTGGAGTAGATATGGGACATATGATTACTTGGTGATACCATTTTTAATAATGAATTTTTCAACTGTTTTTGATGGATCTAATGAAAAAGATATTCCACCCATATCTTGACTCCTTAATTCTGGTGTTCATTCACGAAATTATCATCTACCCATTATCCTAGAGCATCATTCTAGACATCTAAAGATAGTCCTAAGTACACATCAAGAAAATAACCTTTATGAAATTTTATTGAATTGTAACTTTTTGTTAAAAGTGTTAAAATTATTAGGGCATGTGGTTTTAGATGCATTTATATTAGTACACCAAGAGAATGTTGAAACAGTGATATACTGCACATGTCCCGAAAACATGTTTATGATCATGAGATTTATGGGTCAAGTAGGATTAAACTAAATTTTTATAAAATAATTATCCCATTTATCATAACCCATTACATTTTTGGTGTAAAGGGTTGAATTTATTATTTCTATATTAGTGTGAAGAGGATTCTCTTGATCTTAATAAAATAATCACTATAGCTCCAATGTTGATTCTCCCAAGCCTAGGATTGGATATGCAGTGTAATATGATGTATTAGGAGTTTTATTAGGGTTAGTGCTAATAAATATAGAGTTATTATTAGATTATTGTTCATTTTATAAATTACCCCATCAGTGGAACTATCCCATGTACTACAAGGAGTTGGAATCTCTTTTCTATGTTGTGAAGTGTTGGAAACACTATATATTCCGGGAGGGGTTTTTCATCTACATAGAATAGAAGATACTATTATAAATATTAACAAAGGGGGACCTCAATATGAGGGAGATGAATTTGGTAGAGTAAATATAGATTTTTGACTTTGATATGTTCTATTCACCATTTAAAGTTAACGTCCTTGTAAATTCTCTTAGAAATAAGACAATGGTAGCTTATGATCACAGTGAATGACGTTTGGAGGTACAATGGTTCCTAATGAGGTTGTTGGAATATTAGAGGATGGATAATATAAATGGATATTGATTGATTAAATGTTACCCATTAGTGGTCACATATTCTCTAGTAGACTGGGTAAATGACAGATAATAGGCTAACTTAGAGTGTTCTATGATGCAGGAACAACTAGCGGGTGGTGAACTGATAACTAGTTGGTCATTAGACAGTTATGATGTCATCCTAGTACAAGATATATTTGTAGTCCCTTACTCTATCAGATAATAGATGATGAGAAACTTATATACATACAATGGGGTGGTGCATCCTTGAGTGACAATGATATAACATGACTTTAGGTGGCAGTTCTTATAGCTAGGGACAGAGAGATACATTTCTGTATTTTTTCCCAATGCCTTACCTAGAAAATGATTAAGGCCAAGTTCCATAATACTAGGGGAATAATCTAAACACTTTTTAATACCATGTGGAGGTCTGAGTATGTCTTGATGGGATTCTTATGGGGTTACCCATGGCCTCGAGGATTTTTGATGTTTGTTTGGTGATTGTAGATTGTCTAATGAACGTTTCTCATTTCATACCAAAATTTTTGAATAAATCATAAGATGTGTTGGAAAAAATGTATATCTGGAGATATTATACATACATGGAGTTGAATTGAGTATTGTATCTGACAGAGATTCATATTTTACATCATATTTTTGGAAGGGATTTCAAAAGGCCTTAGTGACTCTGCTAATATTGAGCAGAACATACCATCCCCAGATAGATGGACAGTCGGAGCATGTGATCCGGATATTTGGAAGATATTATTTGATCTTATATCCAAGAATTTAGAGGATATTGGGAAGAACATATATCATTGGTGGAGTATTATTGTAATAACACTAATAAATATTCTATTTAGATGGAACCCAATATGGATTAGTATAGTCGACCTCATTGCTCACTATTATACAAGTATGAGGTGGTTGATGTAGCTATTGAAGGACTAATCCTAGTGAAAGATACTTCAGATTGAGGTAGCTAATCTTGAATAGATGTTTCACCACTCAGAGTATAAAATATCATATAAAGTCCATAATATGAGTCCTTTTGGGTTATTTATGGGTGATCGATGTTTCTTGAGTGTGACACTTTGGTTTGGGAATTAATACATTCAGAAGTAAGGAAAAATATCTCTAAGGATTTTTTGATAGTTCAAAATCATCAAGAGTACAAGGATAGAGTCTTAATATTTGGATTTTCTTACTCACTACCAAGGTATGAACAATGTGTTTTATGTGTCTCATTACTGTAGGTACATTCACAATCCTACACAAATTATCCATTGTGAGTATATTGGGATGGATCTTAACACATATTTGATAGATCACTTGATGAAAATCATAGACTAGAGTGAGGAAATTTTATGGGGGGAGATGGTTCCACCTGTACAATCCTTATAGAAATATAAATGATCTAGGAGGATATTTTGTAGTAGGAGTTTTACAGTCAAGATTAGCGCCTTTATTTATTTGAGCAGGTACTCTATATATTCTTTTTAAGGAAAAGAGAACTTTGAGGGGGATTTTTCAAATACCTGAAACTTTTTTATTTATGTTACACTTTTTCTCCTTTTTCTCACTCGTGATTTTGATTTATTTCTTATCAGGGTGGAATAATAGGAGAGTTGATTGGATTGTGAAATATTTAATATAGGTTTTAATTAAATTTGGTCCAAAAGGGTAACACCGTCTCTATATTAAATTTTATGGTGGTCTCTAACATCTATCAATGAAAAACAAGAAAAAATAGATTTTAAAGTGTGGATGAGGGAATATAGTAGGGCCTAACTTTTTCTAGTGAAAATGGGAGGGAGAAACACATAGATATTTGTTTCCAAGCCCTGGTTCTCTGGAAAGGCTCCTATCAACCATGGTTTGGACAACAACGAAATTCCATTTTTTAGAGGGTATAATTAGTGGGGGATGGACAAGTCCTTGGGAACATGACATAAACCATGATATTTTCGGATAGGTGATCAAGAGAACCATGACCAAGTCTATGCTATAGTGGTGGTCATTTCGGTATTCTATATGGTTTTTTAAATTCCCCAAATCTTCTTCCTTCTTCACAGATCTTGAACAAATTAAAAAAAATTAACATATATTGAATTTAGGGTATTTATTGTTTTTATTAATTGGTCACCACCCATATTAACCAATTTTAACACTTCTCTTGATATTCCCTTCAAATTTTGGATGATTTTTGGTTATTTAATTTTAGGATTTGGATAAAACAACTTAATGAAACTAAAAACATAGAAGATTTAATTTTCCCTCCCTTTGATTGATCTAAGGCCTCTTGATATCCTCCATTACTGGTGATTTTGTTTTTTTTTTCATTCATGGGGGAACCTGATGAGTTTTTGTTTTTCTAGATGAATTATTTTCCTCCTTATTTGGATTATCCTAAAGTGGGACTATTATGGTAATTTCCATGATGTATTTTTTCGTTTAATGAGGGTTAAATAAATTTTAAAGGAATGTATCACTTCTTTAGTACCTCTATCATTATTTAATATCTTGGTGGTGAACCACTTAGATAATATTTCATTGTAAAGTCTCTCATGTTCTAGATTTTATATTTTTCTTAAAAAAAATAGTTTCTACCATTCATGGTTGTAGCTGTTTGGTATGTTTTTTATACCATATGGCTTTTTATTTGTTATGTATTTCTCTATAAATACTATTATTTTATATGAAACTAATTCTTGGAATTATTTGTGGTAATTCTTGTTCTTTTTAGAGTACAAACGTTGTTTAAAAGATAAAACCCTTGAAAAAACTTTTTATTGATGTTAAAAACCCTGAGGAAGGAAGTTAATTTATATATAGAGCCTTGTATATGATTTTATCATGACTTACTGGTTTATTATTGATACCCTTTCTTGATTTTTGTTTCTTACAGGCTTTTTAGTATCCCTTGAGACCCATGCTTGATATGTGTCCATATGATTTGTTGGAAGCCTCATTAAAATTACCCCTCATATTCATTATTTTTCCTTTCTAGGATACATATTTATTATGGAATTTCATATCCTATGGAACCATTCGTTAGGTAATAGGATGAAATTTTTTTCCAGTTTCAGTTATATAGACCATTGGAGGGGGAGTGTGATGACATAACAATAGCTATGGAATATGGATCATTTAATGGCATGGGTCGGATCATAGACATATCTATTGAGGTGGTATTAAACCATGATTTGGAATTTAGAATCTATTGGTTAAAATTTTATGTGGTAGAATTCAATGTAGGGGTTATGAATTATCTAATAATATTAAAATTGTTTGAAGGGACTTACAATCATCTCAGGGTAAAAAAACCATTAGGGTGGGAAATTTTGTGATCTTTATAATGACCACTATCAGGGTAGAGTGTGTAGTTTTTATGTAATGGAAGAATATGGACTAACAGACATTGGAATCCTTACTAAAACCATGATGAACTTGGTGGGTCTAGGGTTCATGGCATCTTGGTTTGCACATAATGACACATCATATTTGTGTTTGTGTGTTTAATTAAGAACATAATTATGTTATGACATAAACTTTTATATATTATGTGAACTTATGTTAAGAATTTATTGGTGGTGTCTTATGGGGTTTATTACTCACAGCCCACACCGATATTCCATTGTGCATGAATATTTCATGATCAGGGATCCAGTGAAGGGAAAATTGTCTTCGATTATTTGTTGAAGAGATAGAGGATTAGAGATAGTGGTGATGTAGATACACACTCTAGAGTATTTATAATGAATTTATTTAATTTCCTTCTAACACTTATTTATTTGGGTTGCCTTTCCACATTTGGATCCATTTATTTATCTAATGACATGTGTTACATCTAAACTAATTTGATTCTATATGATTACTTTGAGTTGTTTATAGTTTACTTATATTATTAGTGTAAGGATATGGTAATGAGGTTTTAGTCTCCCTACTAATAGGATTCATACCCTAGCTTCTATTCAACAACCTCTTAAGTATGGGGAGGAATGCATGAGGTTCGGTGGTTCCCCATCTCGAACCTCATGGTTCGGGTCGGACGGTAATATTTTAATTATTCTATATTACCTTTATAAATTTGCATTAAAATTAACATAATATATATAAAAGAATTTAACATTTATCTTTTATTATTTAGATAATGTGGGAAAATCCCAACTATCTCATGCACATTTATAGTGGTGAAAAGTATTTTTTTTGTTTATTCCTAGAAATAAACTTGCATCACAAGACATGTGTATATTTAAACAACACCAATGATAAAATAGTAAATATATATTGGGATCATATTTCCAAAATATAACCTGGGAAAACATTCTCTATAAAATTCATATATAAAGTAGTCTATATTATAGGGATAAAAACATATATATTGAATGAATAGGCTCTTAAAGTGATAAAATGTGCATAAATAAAAATAGTGAGGAAATATAAAAGACGAAGCATTCAAGAGAGGATTATTTATGATGCCACATAACTTAAATAATGAATAGTTTTATAATCACTTTTATGATTGGATATATCATTTATTTCATGGTATGTGTTAGTAAGTCTAGGATAACAATTTTGAGAATTAGAAACAGTAATATTAAATAATATGATTTGTAAGAGAATATATTCTTAGTATATGAAATAAGATACAGAACTAGTTGTGAAGGGATACATAACTAGTTTTCAAAATGATAATTATGATATGATATCATAGTTAGTATATTGATAATACAGTGAGCAAGAGAATCTCAAAGTATCATGTTATTACCATTTTCAAAAAATCCATATATATCAGAGCTTTTAATAGAGTTAAATAAAAATATGTAAATTTTGGAAATATTATATCTTGATAATTTTATTTTAAATAAATAAAGTTGTAGATAATATTACAATAACTCATGAAATATTAAAGAACCATTGATTAAATCCATACCTCATTAAAAGTATTAATATATTATTATTTCTAACAAGATGATAATTGTTAGTTGTTTTCTCTAATGAAAGTACTTATTTGTCAGAGTTGGTGAACTAGAGCCAACATTATCATATACTTTGGATTACAATTTCATTTTCTTTCCACATACATACTTAAATTCTACATTATTTGTGTGATAATTTTCTAAGAGTATTTATTTCATCGATAGGTTATTTTAGTTTCATACTGTAATAACAACCTAGAGATTCTATGATTATATTCTTAATGATATTTCCTATAGTATAGATACATAATTTTAATAGCAAATGGATAAGTTATGACTATTAGGTTTTGGGGGGTTATACACATTGACCCTTATTCTCCGAAATTTCATACATGGTGATCTCTTAGAAGGGAGGTCAAGAGAACATTCCCACCAATAAAAATTACATGTATTATATATGTTATATGAACTCATATCTAAAAAAATGGGAATGTATCCTTAGACATTATATCATTGCTAATTTATATAATGAATTTTATAGTATGATGTTTGGATAAAAACTGTTATAAATTATTCATAGTGATATATCATGTGTTTTATACTTCATAAGTGATGTGATAACAATTGAAAGACAAATATATCATTTTCCCCTTTCAAGTTATGTAAGATGATATCTCAAGTCCATTGATTTATATGGAAGTGTTTAACTAAAATCTAGGGTCAACTTTGTTGATAGAAAAGTTCATTTTAAAAAATCAATGAGTGATGGGTAAAATAAGGATATGTTTATGTTTTTTGATAGGATATCATCTTGTCAATGGATTATATTATAAAGTATAATTTGTTTGAAGTTTTCATTATAGAGAATCACCTTTTATTTAAAGTGTTAATGATGTGTTTTTTTAAGTATCACTCAAGGTATATGGGTTAGACTGTCTTTTATTATGAAAACTTTCTAGGGTGTCACATGGTATGTTTATATATATGCTTATTTGATTCAATTGATTCTTGGTTAAAGAATAAATTTATTCTCATTTTATGAAATAATATTTTTTGAATCTATATTTATCATAAATTAAACCATAATGTTAAATTAGACAAAAATAAATTATTTCAATATTTTCTCTTATTTATTCAAAAGAAAAATAAATAATATTTAATCATAATAAGAGTTAATATAATATCTATTAATTTATAAGTTAATTGAATAATATATATCTTAAATAAAATTTTAATTGAATATAATGTTTCTTGTTGAAAAATAGTAAAATTATTATTTATTTTTCAAAGTAATTTATGGGAGTATTTACATCAATTTAATGCTCTAATTAGTAAATTTTAATATAATTTAATTTAATTTATATTTATATGTTTAAAATATTATATTTAAATAACAAAGGTCACCTGAAATAAGAATAATTTTATTATTATTTTAAGAGAATTTACATGGAGTTTTTATTAGAGTCAAATTAAAATAAAATATATAAATTAAATTCAGTTATGAAAAAAAATATCACCTTTTTTACGTGTAAATAACATCCCATATTATTCTTTTATCAATACATTGAGAGTGAATTACAAGAAATTCTCCATATTATCACAAGTTTCTAGGTAGATAATGTAATATATTTCTTCACAATATCGAGAAAGAATAACATAAAGCACTTAATTCCATCACTCTAACAAAATAGATATCAATAATAGAGTTTGGAGATTTATAGAACACATATAGATAATGAATAATGAATGATAATTTTAATTACTAATGTAATTTCAATGTCAATAAGATTAGATATTGGGTCAGTATCATAATTGTTGATCATAAATCTAATATAAATAAAATAAAAATATATATTTAACAAAAAAAATTAATTTTAAATTATGTGTAATGATTCTATTAAAAGATTTAAGATAATTTTTTCATGTTTTTATGGAAAAAAAGTTAAGTGGAAAACATGTCTGTCCACTTCCACTATGCCCAAATTCATCAAGCTTGATGTAAAGATAAAAAATATAACAACATATTCTCATGTAAAAGTACCATATTTTCTATAGATCCTAAGTTATAAAACATTATTTGTATTATCCTAATAGGATTTAACAATTTCATGTTATGGAATAATACATCTCTATAACTCTCATTGAGTTGGAAGTGTTTGAATAAAATCCATGGCTAGGGTAGTTTATAGACAATTTTTATGAAAATTAATATAATGATAGGTCAAAAATATAGGATGATGAAACATGTATACATATTGTTTAGTGAGATATTAGTTAAAAATAATAATTATATTACATTTTAGTATTCAGAGGAGGTTAATGTTGCAACGAGTCTTTTTTCATAATAGATTCCATGATGTGTTATTGGATACTAATATTGGTTTATGGGTTGGACCTATAACCATTGAGAAAATATCACAGAGATACAAAATCTAAGTATACCCAAAATATCATTAAATTCAATCGAGTAAATATTTATGAATAAATTTACTCATAAATTATGAAAGAATATTTATACAAGTTATGTTAATAAAAAATTAAGCCACAATATAATTCTAGATAAGAATAAGTGACTGGAATTTTTTTATTCACTCGTAATATAAAAAATATAATTTTTATTGAGGATATGAGTTAGTATAATATTTATTAATTTTTAAATTAAATTAAAAAAATATTTATTCACAATATATTTGAAAACAATATTTATTTTATATAAAAATATTTTTTATTGGTTATGGTTTGAAAATATTTATATGAGTATTTGGATCGAGTTAACAATGCAGTAATTATATTTTTAATATTCTATAAATAAAAATTTATTTATTTATTTTTTAATTTTTAAAAAATTAATTTAATAATACATATGACCGATAATAATAATAATTTTTATTATTATTTTAATAGACGTGACATTGATTTTTGTTATAGTCAAATTAATAGGACGTATTAAATGAAATTATTTAATTTTTTAACATTAGTATAAAAAGTAGAATACATAATACGTTTGATTTCTGAATCCAATTTCATTTAATTATCCTCTAAATACCAATAAAATTAATTATAGGGAATTCCCCCACTTCCCTAAATTTATCAAATAGAAAATTTTAGATATTTATTCATATTTTGAAGAGTTAACAAAATGATACACTTTATTATCTCATTATATTACCCTAAATATCAATAAATATGTTTGAAGATTCATGGAATATTTTTTATGTCTCTAGAAGAGTTTTAAATTGGATTCTTGAAGAAACAACATGATCAATGCAATTAGTGATTAGGCGAGTGACAAAAAAATGAATGGAATTCAAATAAAAAATAATCACAGTATTTGTTTTAACTAAAAAATGAATTTTAAAATATGTAATTTAATGTCCTCAGCCCAGACTACTCGAACAATATCAGACCAGGTTAACGACATGATCTCAAGAATTCCACCCTACATATTATAGGCTATCAACTATCTGTGAGGGTTTTATAACCACATTGGGAAAATATAACATCTAATATCATCACAATAAATAACAATATGTAAAAACAACCATAATAGATAACCTATCAAAATACATCCAATGTATTTAGAGTATAAATAATAACATAAATAAATGAAATCACCATTATATAAAAAAATGTACATATTTTATTCACACGGTCATACATCAATACAGGATCACCTAAGGGATGATCATATAATGAACCGAAATTAAACCAAAAATAAACACAGGAGACTAACTATGTCCTTGGTATCTCACCAGCATATCTCTACAACCCATGAAAATTCCACCATCTCATTCAATTATACTAGGGGCATAACCAAACCTGCTTAAAAACCCATAGATCAACATCTGTACCAATGTTACCATGAAGGATGTGATCATAAAATTCCAAAGGCCACCAGCAATTATATCCCTAATAAAAACCATTATATTTTTTACATTAATGTACTAAATGAAATGTATGTAGTAAAAATCACATTCATACACCCATCACATTTATTTGTACTCAAAAATCTAGCAGACACATACCTTCTTCAACCCATGTTGGAATGGGATGATGTACCCATGATATGACCACAACCTAAGTGTGAATGATTTATCATCACTCATATCATCAGCCATGGAGAATAAGGTATCTCTATATAATAACCATATGATGAATGAAGCCTTGGCCATATGATAGTCAAGGTGAAAAATATATCATCTTTATCATATATTTGGTTAATGAAACTCCAGCTTCTATTATCAGGGGTAGACTATGCTCCACCAAATCAATATGGTAAACCATATATCTTTTGGTGAATAGTACATCAACATTCAACAATAGGTCAAAATATTTTTTTTAAGTGAATGATATATTATATCAAAATCAATAAAAATGTATTAATGATGTATAATTAGGTGAAAAATATATCACTAATACAATCATCAATAAAAGTTATCGATTTATCATCTTATGAATAATATATCACCATCTAATCAATAATGATCGTGAATATTCTATCATTGAGCGAAAATATTTTTTAAGATCTACCACTAATTTAAGACCATGATGAATGATATATAATT
The DNA here is from genome assembly GCA_963277665.1 of Viscum album. NCBI lineage: Eukaryota > Viridiplantae > Streptophyta > Magnoliopsida > Santalales > Viscaceae > Viscum > Viscum album. Next base: position 2,064,553,199 of record OY728141.1, read on the forward strand.
GACGAATAAGGAATAACCAATCAATTATAAGGATTATGAGTCATGAATTGGTGAATGATGACTCAACCGATAACTATGGTGGTGAATGAGGTGTTTCAAGGAAAATGAGGAATCTACCATTAACAATATTGTGAATGTGGTATCACTTGTTTAAAGATGTATAACCAATTAAAAACCTTTAAAATAAATGTCATATCATTGAGAAACAGTAACATCAATATTCAATCTTCTGTTCTCAAGTATTCAGGTGAATGATACACCCTTGATACCACACATAAGGTGAATTATCCATCACTATAATAACAAAATTTAAGATAGTGGCTCATAACTATAATAAATGAATATCAACCCATTATAGAACAATGGTGAATGATTAATAACACTATGCATAAATCATAAGGACCAAAATTATCACTATTTTACCCATTCATATAATGTAGTACATCTAATAATTGTACACTAATCATGACCTCCCATGGAACTGACCAGGATCCCATACAACTACCCATCCCAGAAGGTTCATTATAAAGTGACACATTTCATACCAATTTCTTTTAACAAAGGATAGATTACCAAAAAACCTAAACAAGATGAGAGTCTCCTTTACAATGGGACCCAAAATATTTCAATAAAATACTTAAAACATAATCTATGGATTAAAAAATCCGTCATGGTTCTAGTCCCTCTATATCTCACCACATTCTTGGGTTTCATGGCTATTGGTGGATGAATACTACACACATAAAGTTCATGGGAATATCCATAATATAGGTAGACCTGATGATCAATAAAAGGATATAGGAATCCCCCTTTGGTTCCAACCAATTACATCCTCATAGACTCACCCAAGAAATTATTGCACTTGGAAAACTCTATGATGATTATGTAGACTCACCACTAGCCACCACTCAAGTTGAGAACCACTTACCACTAAACAACCTATCAAGGTCATAAGATCTATATCTCTAGGAATGAAAACCCTCACAGTCACGTTATTTTGTAAAAAAATCTATCACATAGAAAAAATATCCATTTTCGAATAAATCAAAAATACAAAACATCCAATGGCCTTTTAATAATCACAATGAACCTCCTAACGATTCCTCACAAAGGAAAAACCACTATCAATTCCCATTTGGGTCTCCAAAACCCAAATACCCTACCTCAAATTCCTATAATATATGAAAAATCTTGTAAAATGGAAATATCAGGTTCCACATTCCTCAATCTTATAATTATCCCCTTATGTAATTCTCGACAATCATCAGCCATGCCCGATCATGCCCACACTAGCCATTAGTCACCTGTATGAGGTCCTAGATCCATAAAAAACCCTCATGAATAAATTTGGTTCGCTTTTTAATATTAGGGGAGTAGAGAAGTAAAGAGGCTATACTCTTAGTCATATATCCACTATAAGCAGGGAATCCCCAAATAGTATAAGAAGAATTTGGAAAAACAATTATTCTACCATTCAAAAAGGTTATATGTTACTAATATGTAGTCAGTGCTTCTGCATCGACAAAATAGTTCCCCACTGACCTCCCAGTCAACCCAACAATAATTAATCTCCCACTAGTTACTCACTAGATACCTGGTAACAACAAACAGTTTACATAGTGGCTCCAGGTAACCCTAAAACTTAATTATTCTCTCTTTTGACCACATGGATTATGCTTTATTCCTCTAGAACATAACCCTATACCATGGAAACACCCATTAAGTGATTTTAAATTCTCATATAGGTGATAATTATTGATTTAAACCAATAAATTCAAAAATTGTCTTGGTTCCACCTTTACTAGAACCCATATTTTCTCATACTCCACTGGAATAAACCAATATAGGTCACTAAAAAATCCATCCATAACACTTACCATAAATGATAAGTCTCTTTAGGAATCATCCATGAATATAAATGAACACTAACATCATAATCAAGATATAATCCTTAATTATTATTAGTCATGATCATAATAATACCAATCAAGAACTATGAAACACTCCTATACTTGGGAACCTATAACTCCATCCCAACGCACAAACTGGTTGTTGCCTAAATGAAATGGGTTCATCCTTGTCCAGGCCACCTTCCTCAATAAAACAATAAATGCACTAGTTTGTAACCCAATGCACCAATTAAACCCAATGAATCATACATTATAGTGTTTACTAATCTCACAATCTCCCCAATACAAGAGAAATTTATAGACCTTTAAATTAACATTATCATAAAATAATATTTGATGTTGTTGGTCTGAAACAAAGAATCTACCTCATACTTCCATTCCTGAGTTTCTCTCATCCATTATCATCAAAAAATATAATATGATTATCGATATTTTACTCATAATAAGAATACACACTCTTCCATACAATTATGTGTACTCTCCTATGAGTAATAATGCTTCAATAAATCAGTCTCCCTACCATTTTTCTTCCCAAAGAACATACTGAGTCATCAAAATATATAGTAACCTCACACACACATTCCCTGGTTACCTAATTTATAAACCCTATCTGATTCATATTGATCAGTACCCACATCCTTGTATTTCCATTTACCATTCATTACCTAGCCTCTTTTTCCCAGATCAAGTACACAACCTTTATAACTATTATTTAAGGTTTAATAAATGTTTCACACTCAACTCTCACTATATTTCACCTGAAATAAGTTTCAAAACCCAAACATCCAAGTTATGTCATCCCCATTTTATTTTTTTTATTCCTAGTTAATGAGCACAATCCTTTTCATAATCTTCTATAATCCAAACACTAACTCTCCCAGACCCCTATCTTTATATCTAGATCGAACCATACTATGAACCTTACTAAAGTTTCTATAACATCATGGTTTTTTAGACCAATTCTACCCAATTTCATTGATGAAATGACACTATAAATCTCCATCACAACCATCTCACCATCATGAAACTACCACATTCACTCTTGATATTGACTCCTCACAATTCTATAAGAAGTTCAAAAACTCATTTACTACCAACTCACTAAAATTGGGGAACCCTCTTGATAAATTAGAAAAACCCATCAAGACACACAACCCATATTTTTTTCATAAGAACCAATAGTCCACATATCACATTTCCTATTTCATAAAGGGTTACATCTCATCAATCATATGATATGACTACTCTAAACTATCCAAAATTCTATTAATGCCATATTTATTTCAGCGGTTATAACTTGGTCCATAAATTTTCACTAGTAACTAAATATTTAATGAAATATCCTAATATTTTAAAGTAAGGCTATGTTTGATATCATAAAAGACACACAACACTGAACTGAAACAAAGAAGGAAATACTATTATATGAACGTTATAACCTAATCGTTAAATTCATGGGTAGGAATATAAATAAATAATTTATAAAATATATAATGTTTTCACCAAATATAAATGTATAGATTAATTCTTAGGCAATAAAAAATCAAATTTTTATTAATTCCATTTTGTTCTTTAAAGATAAATTGTTTTCAAAAATGGGTTTTTAAGTCTTTTTGTGAGTGAATAATATAATTATTTTTTGAAACTTTTACAAATATTATTTGATAAAATGGATATAATTTATGAAATCATAATCTAAAGAGTATTATATGGTGAAATGTTGATATGTTTCTGAAAGGTTTTATTTTTCATTGAATACTGAAAATATTGATTTTTATTAAAAACTATATTTTATTTTAAAAAATATAAAAATATAAAATAAATTTTTTTAGTTTTTAAATTTAATTAGTAATTTTTTATTAAAAATAAACTAATTATGTTCTTTTAAATGAATTTTATACTTGAATTTTGTATAAAAATATATTTTTTCCATAAAAGGCATTTTTCTAAAAAAACAGTTTTACCACATTTTACAGATTTATTTTTCAAATTGAATTATTCCACCTACTTTTAAAAATGGAATGAATATTTGTAATTAGGAGTTCCAAATTTTGTAAATAGGATAGTTTTATTTTTCATCATTATTAATAATAACCTTAGTAATGTTAGTCACCACGATAAAGGGTAAATGATGGATTTTATTTTAAAGATAAAATGATAAAGACAAAAAAATGACCATAACACTTTAATTAATTTTATTGGATGATTATATCACATCCATAGAAAAGAAAAATTCAAATATATGGCTTGTTCGATTTGTTTAATATTCTAAACTTTATAATACTTTATGGAAATTAAAGCTAAAAATGTCACACTCTTCTTTTAAAAACTACAATATTTTTGACATATGGATAAAAATAGGATATTTTAAATTCTAAATATTAATTCCAAATATAAATTATTTTTTTATCATGGTAATTTATTTATAATTTTAAATTTGAAATAATTATTTTAATAGCTTACACAACAGTGATGGAGTAATTATTCAATTAATAGAAAATTAAAATAAATGATATTAAAATTATTAAAAGAATTATAATTTTAAATAATTATATTGATAAAATAATTTCGTTGATATATATAACATTTTCTGGACTATTAATTTATTATAGTCGAATTAATTTATTTTCATTATTTTATTAACATCAATGTAAATGAATAGTTATAAAATAAACATTAATGATATTTTATAATGAATAATAATTTAATAAAAATAAATAAATTCATAAAAACTATATATTTGGAAAATTTATTGGTATATGGATTAAAATATCAACCATGTTCCATTTATAGTCCTTTAATATGTTTATAGTAAATATCTTGACCCTCAAAGAGTAAAAAACAATGTTCTGGTGGTATTTGTGAAAAGGGTCAATGGAGGTTAAAACCAAAAGATAAGGGTAAAAAATATTTTAAACATGTCTATATTTTATTTTGTGAGTGTATTTAGAATCATAATAATATTATTTTGGAAAATTATTAATCTGAATCATTTTAACATGAAAGCTAATTTATATTAATTTCATATTTTAAGAAATTATAAAAGTACCCCTCCCCTCTCTTATAAAAGAGAGCCCCTTCTTCTCATTTATTCACTCCTTAGGAACCATTTAGATCATAAATAACTCCCCAAATAAATTCCTAAAATACATATACACAATATATAGGTATTATTTTGGGATTAATACCAACCATAGAGGGATTAAGGTGTAAAAAAAGGAGGTTGTTTGAAGAAGATGTATAGTTTTGAACCGATCATTTTCATTTTATTTGTTATTTTTTCCTCCTTAAAATCATCTATAATCATGATGAAATATTAAATCATTATTTTATATTTGGAAGTATGTTATTTTTTTAGTTTCATAACTTATATCAATCTATAACCTCTATCAAAGGAGAAATGAATTTGTTATTCGTGTGTACGGTGGACTACCACCTCACAGACCAATGTAATTCGTTTTCCATTACCACCTATAATTGATGGTAATAATGATTGATTTAATGTATATATATGATATTAAATATTTTTTTATAATTATGGAGAGATATTATATCATCTATTTTCTCAACATTCGTTACACTAAAAAGAATAACAACATTTTTTGTGTACCAGGGGGCTACCACCTCTACGAAGTGATGTGATATTTTTTTCAACACCACATCACATGGATAATATATATAAGTTTATTAAAAAAAATATGGTTTTATGATATTATTATCATTTTGAATCTAAAATAATAATTATCCTATATCTATAATGATAATTAGATAATGTAAATGTTATACAGTTGTACATACAACCTACCATCTCCATGAATGTAATGTTTTTAAATTTTAATAACCATAATTGATGGTTGGTTTTGGAAACATAATTATTGTATAAAAATGATAATTATATAATTATTACTATTTTTTAGATTAAGTTATAATTACCCCATTGACCATCGTCAATACATTGAATATGTTTTGAAAACTGTGAACTGAAATTCCTCGAAAGACATGACATTGAGTTATCTTTTTAAGTAATTAAATATGTCATTAAAATAAATTCAAAAAATAGTTTAAGTACAATGTATTCAAACTAGAATTTTTTATGAAATAAAATAATTTATATGGATTTATTATACATGAGTTAAAGTAATTTCATAGAATGTTTGCACTTGAGGTAAGGTATTTTTAACAATTTTCCTTCATTGAGGAATACTTATTTTTTTATATTTTTTCAAGAAAATCTATATTTTATTGATCCAAACTATTTTTTTTATTTTTCAAATGAATATATTATTTAATGTATAATATATTTTATAAAATATAAAAAAAATTACTAAGTCTTTATCCACCATCGTTATCTACCATTATTTAAAGCAAGATACCATTCAAAGCTACCACAAAAAATATCTACTTTCAAACAGGTATACCATAAAATAGATCCACTATAAGAAATATATACCACTAAATAGATCTTCTATCATGAATATCTACTATCAGAATGATCTATTGTTAGAAGATGTTACTGTTGCTCCGTGTTACTGCCAGTTCAACAGTTCTTTCTCCAAGGAAATGACAACACTACCACTAATAAAATATACAATTGAAGTGATGGTATAGTCCATTGAAGCCACTTCTAGTTCACCAAGTATTTATACCTATTGTATATAATACCACAATGATATAAAATCATAATATTAACTTACCTATAGAGATTTCAACAACCACGGAGCGGCCGTATTTGCTCGAAATTTATTTCAAAATTAATTCTCCAATGGATAGTTTAAGGAATTAAATGATGTTAAGGTCTTATTGATTAAAGTATGAATATTCCTAAAAAACATGGATGAATTAAAGACAAAGGTATAATTTTATGATCTTTTACTTAGTATGAGGTCCCATCTTATTCTATTATTATTCGATAAAAGATAATTAGACATGTAGGAAGGATATAAATTCAGAATAACTCCCTCGTCATTGAGATGAGATATACATACATGTATATAGAAACATAAAAATATATACATTGGAATATAGATAATAATTAATATTTTTTAGGAGGAACACTAACTTAAAATGGATGGATTTTTACTAACTTCCAAGACTCAATTTTTTCTTTTATTTACAATTAAACTTGTTTTATCTCCTTTAAAAGACTAATTCAAGGGATCCTAAACAACTAAAGATATTCGTATTGAGTAGAACTGCATTCTATAATCTTCTATTTACTCACTGTTTCTATTTTATAATATATTTGATATATTTTTTATACTTTTTATTTGTATAATAGAGTCTCCTTCACTAAATTGGAGAGTTCTCGACACTCTTCCTAAAATCATTTCATCTTTAGTCCCATTTAAAAACATGGAAGATCTCCTGTGTGTCGAGTACATGTTTTCTCCCATGTATAACTATAAAATAGCCTCTATTTCTTGAAAACATTGTGTGATATTATGAGAAAACTGATTTATGTTGTGGATCATTTTATTTTAAGATAAAATTCTTGACAACAGGTGATTTCCTAGTGAAGGGTATTTAGTATCGACTTGAGACTATACCCCTTGTATATTTTTGATATTTGATTTTAGATTTTTTTTCTTTTTTTAAAGTAAGCTAGTTTATTTTTCATAAATCTAAGAAAAAACTTTACTTTGATAGTTGAAATTAGGTTGTGTTTAATATACTGAGATTGATACTAGTTTATTTTCATTAAAGGTTAAATTATTTTCAATTATATTTTCACTTACCTTTGTCTGATATTTTGAGAATATTTTCCATAGATCAAATTACATAATTCTACAAATTTAGTTACCTTGGTGTTTTTATCAAATTAAGAGATTTAATTTTTAAATATTTTTAAAATAATTAATTGGAAACTTAATTCACCCTCTCTTGCATTATCCACTCTTACCAGCATTTGGTATCAAAGGTGTTTTGTAATAACCCAAATGTTTATAAATAAAATTTTCCTTCCATTTTAATTAAATTTCTTATTATGTAATATGATAATATAAAAAACGTTCACTTATATGGTTTTATTGTATTCTATCAGATTTAAATGACCGTTAAGAGTATTTACCGTTGATAAAATAACATTTGAATAGTGATCACATGATTTGTAAAAATATAGGTTTTTAAATAATCCTTTGTGTACAAACAAAGGATGTGATAGCATCAACCAATAGAATTATACCCTATAAAGAAAATTTATCAGAGCTTTGAGGGAGTTAGCATCTCTATGATTTTCTCCTGACCAATCCCAACATGAGATCCAAAAAAAAAGCATGAGGAAAACTGTTTATAGGATATGTTCAAGCTCATCAAGATCATGGTCCAAATCGTGTATGTCAAATTACTCCATGAGAGTCTCATTATAACACACCTTACTCTTATGGTGATTTCTGGTGTATTAAATAAATATTTATTAAGATGCTAGAAGTATGATTTTGTACATTATTTTTTAAGGAATAATGAATAAATTATCATCCAATTACGGTTACTTTATAAATGATTTTAATTTTGATAAAATAAAACACAAATAGATTTTTTGTTTAATATTAAAATTCAATTAATAAATTTATTTTTCTAAATTAATAATTTTTTAATATATATTTTTAATAAAATATTATTATTATATAATTATTATTAAATATTATTTATCCAATAATGTCTAGGAAGTCAAATGGAATTTTTATAAGGGTTCAAGAAATGTTATTGTAAAAAACCAACATTAATTAATAAATGATGATTTTTATTTTAAAAATAAAAATTGACATATTAATAAAATTATTTAAATAAAATGAATATTATTTTTGGATTCAAAATGTTGAAATTATCCAATGGTTAATTTTTCATAATTTTCTATGATTGTTGAAATTTCACATAAAAATTAAATACCATATAAATATAATTTGTGTATTATGGCATCATAATGATCAAAAAGTGATTTTGTAAATACTATAAAGGTTATAAAAAAAATATATGTTTCTATTTAAAATAATCTGGATTTATGTTTATTTGTATAATTTTATAAAGCCTTTGTGACTCCTCCAAAGCTTTTAATATATTTTATGGTTTTAAAATAATTTATTTTTTAGTATGACTCACCTCCACATAAGAAAGGGAATTATTTTATTTCATTTGACCCTTTTACTTGTAAAATATTTAAAACCACTCTCATTTGGTAGAAACCATAGGAATAAAACCATGGTAAGGTTTGTGGTTTTGGTTATTTTATTATAGAGTCCAAAACCTATGTTTGAGATATAATAAAGAAATCCTCACTCATTTCCTATATAAACCCACCTAATTTCTCATTTAACTTCTCTAAAAATACATGAAACACTTCTTTAATATTCCCTACCCTCTCTATAGTCCTCCTATGGTGCCCCTAATATCTCAAGAATCTCCTCCCAATCATTTGGAGTCACACACTCATGGGATCTCCGTCTCTCCTTTTTGTTCAAGAACCTCTTTTATTTTATGCCTTTTAATTAATATTTGTTCATATTGGGATATATTATTCTATATCCCACTTACTGTGAATTTTATTTCAAAATGATTATAGAATCATCTCCCTCTCATTAAATCCCTCCCATGAACTATTATGTATACCCTCTACCATGCTGTAATTTAGAAAAGGGATCCTCACCTTCTCTTCTTTATTCATGTTTCTTTAGTATCCTATTCCACCTATTTGCCAATTAATAATGTTGGGATATTTATTTCCATTTCACTATTACTTCCCATTTGATGTCATTATTTTGAGATACCTTCTTTCACTCTCATCAACCCATTTTATGGATTTTTATGCGACACCATTATTCTGCGGAAATTTCCCCAAGATTTTCTATGCCAAAACAATTGTATAGCGAGTACCATGACCATTTACTATAAAGGGTGTTAACATTTATACACTTATACTTATTCAACATGGGACTTACATATATTTATTTCACACTCCTTAATCTTGGAATAAATTTTATGATGAATGAATCCATGTTTTATGATCTATGTTGCAGACTTCAGCGTTGGAATGAAATGGAAGTGATGGGTGTACCCCTAATTATATAGAGCTCTAATGAATTGGGTAATGTTTATTATCATGAGATATATTGTTGGTATAAAAAGTGAACATGACTTCATTATGTGACTTTTCCATCATGTTTTTATGGAAGTTAGCCTTGAACTATGTTTATTATGTAGTGTTTTAAGTCACTGCCAAATTTCCCATGTTATGATTATCATGCTATATCATGATTTACTAATAATATTCCTTTTATTACCCATTTTTATGCCTATTTTATATCATGTGTCACCTTATTACTTGTCTATTACCTTAGGGTTCTTCATATCTCACCCCCTTTCTTATGAATGTCCTCAAGTTATCCCGTGAAGTCATAAAAGAAATGGAATTTCACAAGCATGTTAATGATGTTTTCAATAATGTTATCGTATCTCATGTTCAAGATGTTATGATATCTACCCAATTCATCAATATAGTAGAATTATTGATCTTATAGGTTATATTATATGTAATTTATGTAATAAATCATGAATTAATGTGTAATAATGAATAAGGTTGTTATAGTTGGTATCAAAGGAAATGATTAGTTATTTTTTTGATTAGGATTAGAAAACTCTAGATAAATCCTTATAAATAAAACAAAGTATAAGAAAACATACCAATTTTTTATGTATATAGTGACTATTTTATTAATCAAATATATCAATGTCAGTATACTACAAGTGGATGTGGTTTTGGAATAGATTTACGTAGGGGTAACAAGTCTAAAAAGGAGCATCCGGCATGACTCGACATAACCTGGTACACAATAACGAGCCTTACTATGGACTTTATTTGACACTCCTAGGGGATATTCATTGGTAAATTCATAATCTCATTATGATCCACTATCAAGGGAAATAAATTCCAATACGAACACATGTTCAGAAATATATCATGGATAACATATATGGAATCCTATAATTTCATAGATTAAAGAAATAATTGTAATTTATATGTTATCCCTTTAATGTCATTGTATTACCTTTTATGTATTTAATATTTTTAAAATAATCATCCTAAATTTTCCCTTTATTTTAGATAATGGACATAAATGGGAGGAATCAGGTAAAAAAATGTGATGGGCATTGTGATGATTTCCCCGACATGATTCCCAACTCGGTGGGAGTAGGAATCGAAAACATTGTTAAGATACTCTCTCACCTGACTTAGGTTTTTAATTGAAACCAATATTAGTAGGGTTAACCAAATCCCCTTAAGAAAGAACAAGCTTCAATTTAATGATTTATGTGACAAAGGCATTTGACATTCAATGGATCATTTGATCCCTTAATCGCTGAACAATGGGTCAAAACCATTAATAATATCTTCTCCAACCTTCAACATTTTAAACAAGATAAGGTTATATTGGCTATTTTTCATATGGATGAAGAATCTGGTCAGTGGTAGACATTTATCAAGAATACATAGTCCAAGAAGAGATCATAACAATCGAGTAGAAGGAATTTTGAAAAGTTTTTCTGGAAATATATTTTCCTTACACACTCATAATTAAAATGGAATGGTATTTACTTTCCCTCAATACAATAGATGATGAATATTTCATGGTGTATGAGACAAAATTCGTAAGATAGGCATGATACATATTTGTCTTTGTATTTACCCCCGTATTCAATGTTTTTTTTCTACTTTTATGGGAAAAACCCTAATCTACAAAAATACCTGATGATCCATGCCATTGATAGTTATGAGGAAATTATCCAATTAGCCATAAAATTCAAAATGGAGATCGGTGAATCTCATGGGGATCACATGGATAAGAAGCAGAAATTGGAGTTTAATTATGGTGGTCTGATGGAGAAATATAATGGTACCAATAAATTTCAACATCCCACTTGTTAATAGTGCGGAAAAAAACACCCTAAAAATTGCCTAAGGGGATGAGAAAATGTTTCAGGTGTGGGAAGGGAGGGAACCTAGAAAGCAATTTACAATAAGAGAAACCCACTAATGTGATGGAAGAAAGGAATACTTTAGTTAACCCTCAATGAATTTTTCATTACTTAAATTGTAAGAAACTATGAAATTTTGTAAACTAATGCAATAAGATAAGGGTTTTCAAAGATAACCAACAGCCTCCAAGCTATTATGTGAGATATTTTTCCATCACAACTAGTGAGGTGAATCCCAAAATCACAGTGGTGATAGGTGGGCTATTAATTCATTCAAGGATCATGAACATAATTTTTTATTCTTCTTCATTACATTACTTCATATCATGAATGTTTTGTAGAACTATTCAAACACCACCACAAAGAATGGAATTGGAGTTATGAGTAAAAATATAAAAGGGAGAAATTAATGCATCCCCAGTATATAACTCCTCCCATGTCACATTTTTTGGGATAAATTTCCTAGTGAACCTTTTAATACTCACTTTGGTGGTATATGATGCAATTATGGGCATGGATTGACTTCCCCTATATAAATACAACATTAATTGTTATGATAATGAAATCACCCTCTGTATCCCGAATCGAGCCTCAATTCTGTACAAGAAAAAGGAATAGGTTAAATCTTTTACAAAGCCAACATCAAAAGACTGAACATTATTTACCTATGAGAAAGAGTATCTAAAAAAATCATTGAGTATAAAGAAATAATCATTCTAAAATATGTGCCTATTGTGATAGAATAAGATGATGAGTTTCCTGAGGCATTGCCTTGTCTTCCTCCTATCCGAGAGGTTTAATTTTCAATCAAACATATTCCTGTGGAATTACCATTATCCAAGAATCCATATAGAAATGATGTTTTGGATCTTGAGGACCTGAAAGACAACTACAATAGAATATTGAAAAAAAATCATACTCCCAAGTGCTTTACCATGTGGTTTACTAGTCCTCTTTGTCAATAAGAATGATGGGTCAATTCACCTTTTCATTGATTATCTTGATATCAACAAGATCATGATAAATAAAAAGTATCATCTTCCATATATTGATGACTTGTTAAATCATCTACATGGATCACAATACTTCTCCAAGGTGGATCTATAGTCAGGATATTACCATGTTTGGGTGAAAAGGAGGATATCCCCAAGACTTCTTTTCATATAATATGCAGGCACTATGAGTTCATTGTAAATCCATTCAAACTCACTAAGGCTCTAGAAATAATTATAGACTTGAGGAATATTGTCTTTAGAGATTAAATATAAAAATCTATGGTAGTATTTATAGATGAAATTATAATATACTCCAAAAGAAAGGTGGATTATGAGGATTATCAGAGCACTATGATAAAGATCTTACGAAAGAAGAAGCTTTACACCAAGTACAAAAAATGAAATTTTTGGTTGACATAAGTCTCATTATTGGGGAATATCATCATTTGAAATGGGATATCTATACACCATTCAAGGAAAGATGAAATTTAAGGATGGTAGAAGACGTCATATATAAAATATATCTTTAGTTTCCTTGGATTAGATGTGTATTATCACTGATCCATGAGAAATTTTTTATTTTTGTAAAATCCCATAACCGAGAAAATTAAGAATGAATTCAAGTTTTCTTAGAACTATGAATGTGAAGATATCTTCAAGGAGATAAAAAGGTGGCTTATTAATTCACATGTTCTCACACTACACAAAACTGGATAACTCTACAGGGTATTCAATGATTCTTCAAAGAAGGGTTTGGGATGTGTATTAATACAGAAGGAAAACCCCATAACCAAGTCTTCAGGGTAGTTGAATGTTCACAAATATAACTACCCAACTCATGATCTGGTTTTTGATGTAGTGATATTATCTTTGAAAATATGGAACCAGTATCTCTTTTGAGATAATTTTGAAATATATACATATCACAAAATACTCAAGTATATATTCACAAAGGAGAAGATAAATAAGTGGTAACTAAGATGGTTAGAGCTAATCAAGGAGTGTGACTGCTCAGTTCACTACTATCTTGAGGGAGAGAATAAAGTAAAAGATGATCCAAGTAGAAAAGATCCTATAATTATATCATTGATGATAATTGATAAGGATACGATCTTCTTAGATTTGAAAAGTATGGACATGAGAATCAGAAATGAAGGAACATCATCAGCCCTTTCAAAAATTATTGCTCAACTATCCCTTCTAGAAAATATAAAAAATGATTAGAGAAATGATGTGGGAACTCAGATGAAAGTATGAACTGTAAGAAAATGTAAATCCTCATAGTTCAATCTTAATGATGTTTTTGTGAGATTTGGGTCAAGACATTGTGTACCCTTAAATTTGGATTTAAAAAAGTATCTATTGGATAATTAACATTGATAAACCTTCTCTATCCACCCAATAAGCACAGATATGTATCGAGATCTATGAGAACACTATTGGTGGGAAAATATGAAGAAGGTTATCATAGAATATACATAAAGATGTCCTGAATGCCAGAAACTGAAAGAGAAAAGGAAAAAATACAAGGGGAAGATGCAACCACCACCCATACCTACATGGAAATGAGAAAGCATCACCGTGGACATTGTCAATGGTATTTTGAAGAAATAAAGTGGGAGTGATGGTATTTGGGATGTGGTGGATCATCTTACAAAGTCTTCCCACTTCGTTGAAATTTGAGAGGATTTATCACTGGATCAACTTGCATTGATATATATTAGAGAAATTATAAGGCTTTATAGAGTACCACTATGGATTGTATTTGATTAATATATGAGATTCACATCCATTTTTTGGATGATTCTCCAGCACACTATGAATAAAAAGTTTAAATTCATCATTTCCTATCACCCCCAAACTTATGGGAAATTATTGTGGACTATCTAGACACTTGAGAAAATATACAGAGCATGCTCAATTGAATTCAATGGAAAATGGGACCAACATCTTCCTCTGGTTGAGTTCTCTTACAAAAAAAGTTTCCACTTGAGAATCCAAATGGATCCCTATGAATCCCTTTATGATAGGAGGTGAATAAGACGTATGTGTTGGGATGAATTTAGAGAATAAAAAATGTTAGGACCTGAAATGGTCAACGAAATGGTAAAAAATGGTTAAGAACCTTTAGCATCATATCAAGGCTACTCAAAGTCGACAGAATAGATATGTTAACAATCATTAAAGATAACTATAGATTGATTTTGGAGACATGGTATTACTCCACATAACTCCATGTATGAAATTGATGAGATATGGGAAGAAGGGAAAGATTAGTCCATGATACGTCAGACCCTTTGAGATTATTGATTGCATTAGAGTGGTGGCCTACTGAAATTCACTCCCACCTAACCTATGTCAAGTACATGATGTATTCTAGGTATCCCCCTTATGAAATAACATTCCAAACCACTCACATGTACTCAATATAGAGGTGGTAACTTTAAAAAATGATCTTCTATATGAAGAGTTGCTGAGGAAGATCAAATATTGTGGAGACAAAGTTCTACAAAATAATACAATGAACCTAGTCAAAGTGTTGTGGAGAAACCATAAGCTTCAAGAAGTTTCATGGGAACCAGAGTAACTAATTAAAAATATTCCCCCTTATATCTTTTTGTGTGGTAAAATTAAAATTTTGAGGGTAAAATTACTTAAGGGGGGAAGATTGTAACGACCCAAAAACTTAAAAATAAAATTTTCCTTGTGATTTAATTAAATGTATTATTATGTAATATAGTTATAGAAAACATATGATATTATTTAGTTTAATTATATCCTGTTATATTTAAATGACTATTAAGAATCATTACCATTGATAATTTTTTTTTGAACAGTGATCACAGGATTAATATAAATATTGGGTTTTAACAAATCCAATTGACACAGACAAAGGAAGTGTTGGAATCAACCAGTAAGATCATACACTATGAATCCAATTTGTTTGAGTTTAAAAGGGTTATAAAAACTGTGGTATTTTCCCTCAAGCAAGAAAAATATGAGATCCAATGTCTTATTAATAAGAAAAATCATTTATGGGATAATTTCAAGCTAATCTAGATCACGACCCAAACCATGTATGCTGGACCACCCCATCAAATCCTCACTATCGTACACCCTACTCTTAGAGAGTGTGTTGGTATGTTAAATGGATATTTATTAAGACTCTATAAATATAATTATGTACATTATTTTTACATAATAATGAATATATTTTCATCTTATTATTATTACTTTATAAATGTTTTTTATTTTGATATAAAAAAAGAAATATTATATTTGGGTAATAATGAAAATTCAATTAAAAATTTTAATTTGATGAATTAATGGATTTTTGAAAAATATAATATTTTAATAAAATAGTATTTTTAAATAATATGTATAATATATGAATGATCACATATTTTTTTGGAAGTCAAATTTAATTTTTAGAAGGGTTCAAAAATAGTTATTACAAAAAAATCCCAAAATTTATCAATAAATGATGATGATTATTTTATAAGTGAAAATGAACATATTTGGATAATTATTTTGACAAAATGAAAATATTTTTTTTTGGAATAATAATGTCTAGATAATTGAATGGTTTTTTTCATATTTTTATAAGACATTCGAATTTTCGGGTACATATTAATTATTGTAATAATATAGTTTAAATATTATGACATCATAATGATCAAAATTCCGTGTAATAAAAACTATAAAGGGTATAAATGTCGAAATATATTTTTTAAATTTAAAATAATTTAATTTTTGGTTTATTTTTTAAATTTTATAAATCCTTTGTGAATCCTCCAAAACTATTAATATATTTTAAGGTTTTAAAATTATTTCTTTAGAAGTATGACTCAACACCACAAAAGAGAGGGAATTATTTTATTAATTTAAGACCATAAACTTATAAAATAATGGAAACCACTTCCATTATCTACAAACCATGGGAAAAAACCATGGTAAGGTTTTGTGATTTTGGTTATTTTATTATATAGAATCCCAAACCTGTGTTTGAGAAATAATAAATAAATCCCCACTCATTTCCTATATAAACCAATAGAAAGTCATATTTTTCTTCACTAATCCTTTTTTTATCATGTCCTTACTCATACCTCCCATCTCTGGAGTCTTCTTAGGGTTCCCCCATGCTCTCAAGAATCTCCTCCCTAGCATTTGGATTCACATACTCAAGAAAGGGATCTCACTCTCTCCTTTTTATTCTAGAATTTTTTTTGTTATTCCTTTTAATTAATATTTTTTCATGTTGGGATATATTCTTCTATATCCCCCTTACGATACATTTTATGTATAAATGATTTTAGACCCCTTTTTCAATCATTAAATCCCACCCATGAACCATTATGTTCACCTATTACCATGCCCAAATTTAGTATGGGGTCCTCACCTTGTCTTTTTTATTCAAGTTTATTTATTATATTATTCCATTTATTTTTAAATTACTAATTTTGGGATATTTATTTAAATAAACATATTAATTCCCATTTTATGTTAAAATTATAATATAATAACCTCTCTCTCATTAACCCATTTTATTAATTTTTATGTGACGCTATTATGCTGTTGAAAATTCACCACAATTTTCGATGCCAAAACAATTATGTAGTGAATAACATACCCATTTCCTATCAACTATGTTCACCTTAATATAGTTATATTTTTTTTATAAGGGAATTAAATTTATTTATTCCAAACCCCATTATAATGGAATAAAATATGATGATGAATGAATCCATGTTTTAGGATCAATGTGGCACACTTAAGCATTAGAATGAAATGAATGTGACGGGTTTGCCCAAAACTGTATAGTGATCCAATTAATTGGGTAATAATTATTCTCATGTGGCCTCATCTTGGGATAGGGAGCGAACCTTATTCCTTTATAGAAATTTTACCATCACGATGTCCCCAAAATTAGCCTTTCCCTACGTTTATGACGTCGTGTTTTAAGTTGTTTCTACATTTTACATGTCCTAATTATCATGCTATATCATTCCTTGTTATTCATGTTCCATTTATTCCCCATTGACATTCCAATTATATATCATGTATCACATTATTCCATTTTTATTCCATTATTTGGATTTATATCTAACCCCATTTTTTATGTATGTCCCAAGGATATCCCATGCAGTCTTAAAAGCCACAGAATATTACAAGCTTGTTAAGGAAGTTTTCAATAATGTTGTTGTCTCACAAGTTCAAGATGTTATGATATATAACCAATTCCAAAATACACAAGACTTATCAATCTTATATTATTTATTATGTGTAATTTTATGTAATAAATCATTAATTACTGTGTATTTTTCAAAATAAATTTCACTAGGGTCAAGTTTTACCTAAAGATCTTAAATTTATTTTCTATCTAAATTAATATCTTTATAAGAAATATTATGATTAAAGGATCTACCACTAATTATCCTTCTTAATTTAATGGAACTAACTATGATCAATGGAATACTAAATAAAAATTCATACATAGGGCATGAGATATTATATTTAGACATTTATTGTCGATAAATTTGTGAAACATAAAGATATGAGAAAATATTGGATTGATGTCACAAAGGATTCCTTTGATTTTAATTGAAAGGAAATCAATGAATTGTACTATTTTTTAGGAGTATATGAAGTTAATATAATATATACCTATTCAAGTACTTTTAAAATTTCATATCTCTTGATATTTGTCCTGAGGGAAAATAAAATTTTAAGGAAATTCATTTCAATACTTACAAATATAATACATTTAATATCAATATTAATGATTCCAATTATTATATGTATATCAGGTTTAATGAAGTCATGACCATCATGCATGCACTTGTAAAGACAGTTTTTGAAAAAGATTAAGTGGCAAGATTAATCATATGTTTACCTAATAGATGGAGAAGAACATCCGTTTCAATTAGTGAATCATGCGATTTTAATACACTTCCAGTGAAAGAAATAATTTGTTAAATAACTATTTACGAGTATAGAATACATTTTAAAAAGGATTATGAAGAATATTCAATGAAAAAATAAGTATCATTTAAGACTTAGGACTCATAAATAAAATATTAGGTTAAATATAAAATTTCCAGTTTGGAGGAATCACCCACTGACAGTGATAAAGAAATGGATCATTTATATAGATGACATAATAATATATACAAGAAGAAAAATATACTATAAAATTAATATTAAACATGAAAGTATAACAATAATTGAAATTTTAGAAAATAGTGAAGAGAGGATAGTTAAACAAATTAAGTGACATGTTATGAGTGTAAATAAAATATTCAGATTAAAGAATATTTTTCTATGTTAAATAATAATAATAAGTTTTAGGAGAAAGTAAAAATATATAAAAATTCTATTAAAGACTCATGGAGTGCCTCTAGGGATAGAAAAAGTGATTAAAAATCAATTGAATCAGAGAGAAATGAAAAAGATGACATACTTTTCAAGAAAAAAACATTTGATGTATATAATATTTTTCTTATATCTCATAAAATTTTTTCTAACCCTTCTAAAAATGAAAACAAGGAATAAAATATGTTCAGTTATGATTTATTTGAATAATGTAATATATTCAAAGATATATTCAATGAAATTAACGATACATACAATGTTTAAAGAAGCATAATGCCTTTTATTCTCACTTTAAAACTGATTTTTCTATAAAATAATTTTAGAAGTCTTTATTTATAAAAAATAATGTAATTAAATTGTATAATGAAGAATTAAAGAAATATATATGAATATTCACTAATGGAAGAAAAAATATAACCTAGATCCTTGGTTAAAATACTAATCCTAAATATACTATAGTATTTTTCACCAACCTAGAAATAATAAAATCTATAATAATATATTTGTACCTAGATATTTATTATCTAGTTCAACTCATAATTCTTATTATACTAGACCAAATATTGTTTTTATTTTGGAATTTCTAAATTCTTGTTACGAGAAACCATTTAATTAGTTATGGATTTCTAAATCTCTTGTTACTAAAATTTATGGACCCAATAAAATATGGGTACAAAATTCATTTATTTTTTTAAACTTTAGTCTAGGAAATATTATGGAATATTAATAGTAACCACCTATAGTATCTCTAAAGAGGATTTTCAAGGCACGTTGTTGGATAATAATCAAGCTTCAAGTACCTAATCAAAGTGGATGGTGGGATTAATATAAAATATTATTATCATCTAATATTTTTTTGATGATGGTTATCATATTTTGTTTGAAAATAATGCCCATAAAATTTATGAATCAAAAAACATTTTATTTTTTAATACATTATGGAGTGATGATGAAATTTTTTTAGCCAGATTAATTATTTTCTCACTACATTTATTTCTTAATTTCATTTCATAATGAATTTTGCCTTTGTGATAGGAGTCTTGGCCACTTCAAACTTCACTAACTTAGGAAGAAAACTAGAAATGTTTTAGTCACGGATACTCCTAAACTATAATTTCAAACAAACAATGTCTTTAATCCTTATAAAAAAAATAAATCATCACAAAATATATTTCAAACTAAATAAAGAAGTTTCAACCTCTCTACTGTAATATTTGTTTCACATGGACTTTTTTGGACCTCTTATAATTACTAGTTTTTCTGGAAAGCATTATAATTATGTTATAGTGGATGATTATTCAATATATACATTATTATTTTTAGTTTCTCATAAAATTTAAGCTCCTTACTATTTTTCTAAATATCCTAATTCTATATATAATCTTAGTGGACTTATAATTAAGACCTTAACAAGTGATCATGATCATGAGTATGAAAATTAAGAGTCTGAATTGTTACTATTAAAAATGGCTATACTCACAAATTTTCTTCTTCTAAAACCCCTCACCAAAATGGAGTATTGGTAATGAGAGAAAAAACCCCCTTAATAAATTAATCCTTAATGTTCTGGATTTTTCCATGTATTATTTTAATATTATATGGGAATTAATTCGAGACCAGGCTCTGAGGCGGTGTGCAGTTCCGAGGCCCGATGATCCCAGAACAAATGTTTGAATTTAATTTAATAAATAAATAACGTGTGCGTGCGGTTTTCCTAAAAAAGTGGAATAACTTATGAACGGGTGCTCAGATCCGAAATCTGAGGGCACCATTGCGTTCAGAACAACGTTTTTACCATAGGCAAGGCCTAACATCAACCGGCGCGGGTTGGTGGTGAAATCCGGTTTTTGGACATAAGAGTAATAAAATATTTTATTTCTACAGCGAGATTCTATTAAATCTTTTGCAGCGGATATCTTCACTGTTTAATAAAGGCTGGCACAGGGTCTAGGGTTACAAACTTAATAACCCTGAAACCCTTGGTGGCTCTGGAGGCTCTGGAGAAAACCTCTCGACGGGGCGATGATGACGCGGCGACTGGATCTTCGCCAACGAACGCCGCGAAAATCCAGGTACGATGTTTTTTGTGATTTTTCTTCCCTGTTTTTGATTTCCACGACGAACACGGACTAATCCACGAACAGATTTTCCCCCGAATCGGTCGTTCTTGCGGGATGGTATATTTGCGGGAATCGTGGGTTTTGATTCTTGAGATTGTTATGGTTTTTGCTCAACCTTCTAACGGTGATGAACCAAGATCGACACAAACATCGATCGAGGTTTGTCCCTCCCGATTGTTGTGTTTTTATCTCCCAATTCCGACGCGTTATTCATGCGTGTTCTTCGCGTTCTTGGGGAAAATCGATTGTTCTGTGCTCGTTTATTGGCTCAATGATATGAAATCGAAGATCTAACATCGAGACGACCTAACAGAGGTGTGACGACGATGGAGGAGGACAAATTGACGTGGTTCAGAAGTTCCCGTTCTTTGAGCATTTTCATGTGGATTGATCAGGATGCGTTTTCAGGGCCGATCGGAAGCCCCAAACCGATGGAATCGGTTTCATAGGGGTGGGACGACCCTAAATTGGAGTTTCGTGATGATCGGTCGGTTGGATAAAGATCCAGAGGATTAGCTGAGGCGTGCGGAGGAAGGCGATGGTTCTAGAAATTTCCCGACTACACGCCATGTAGTATGGGCTACACGGCGTGTGTTCGTCGGCAGACTGCATAACGTGTACTCCAGGAGTACACGGACACGGGCAGGGTACACGACCAAGGACACGCCGTGTATACCCCTCCCTGGCCAGACCCGGCCAGATACATGGGATACCCCGTGTACTGGTACACGGGCAGGCGACACGGACACAAGCATAGACCGTGTGCGAGCACATGGCCCGCATACACGGAGTGAGCCCCAGGTGCTCGGACATGGCGTGCGATTCTTCTACGCTCCATGTAGTTTCTTTATATCTGACAAGACAAATGGCATGAGCCGTTTACAAGGGCAGGACCTGGGGTCAAGGAACACGACGTTTACTTTTTATAGACGCCGTGTAGTTGAGTTTTACACAGCTTGAGCGGATGACATAGGCCATTTACACGGGTAGTACCCGGGGTCAAGGAACACGTCATGTAACCATACTACATGCCATGTAATAAATTCTTCAAGGCTTGATCCCATTGCCTTTTGTGACTTGGGATAGTTTTCTTAGGGTTCGTACCCTTGGTCCTTTCCCTGAAGGTTCTGGTATCATTTCCTTTACACTGGAGTATGATCCCTTAAGTAGAACACCCTGAATATAGTTGTTGGAATCCCCGCTGTGAGACTTAGAGTCGGATCCTCTATTCATCCCTAGAACCCTAGGTAGAGTTCTTGGTATCGACGTGACCAACTTTACCCGGGCGTCGATCCTCTGCTTAGTGGATTAGCTCAGACTGAGTTGTCGGAATCACTCCGTGACTTGGTTTTGATCCTCATCTAATTATCATGTTCCCAAGGTACTTGTGGAGTGTGTTCTCCCGGAATGAGTACTTCATATCTCTCTCTACTCAGACCTAGGAGTGTGTTCTCCTTGTTACATGCTTAGTGGAATCTTCGAGTTGGATCATAGTGACAGTATTGTGATAGTCGTTTGTGTATGAGTATATCTATATGTTCTTGTTATTTGTTTGGTAGACATATACTATATAGAGGTGACTGTATCTTTACTTTGTGGTATTTCCCTTGTTGTATTTCTTTTTTGGTTTCGGGGTGTTCTACTGGGTATTGTTATACTCACCCCTACATGGGCTTTGCCCGCAAGTGTCATGTCTTGTGTAGATGAGCGAGCCTTTGACATGATTCTAGGTGTACCAGGACCGAATGGTACTCAGTGAGATCAGACAGGCTGAGGTGTGTTCCTACGACTATAGACTACAGACCCTTCACCTTTCTTACTGGTTGGACTTTGTTACAGACTTTCTTTTGGTGGGCCTGTACTTTTGGCCCAGGGTTTTACACTTACTGTACTTTACTTCCTGTTGTACTCTGTTGGTTGGAATTTTTTTAGTTTATGCATGGATTTCTATTTTTAGTAGTTTTTTACTTTTTAGCTTTTTGGTCTTGGAGATGTGTGTGCGTGTGTACAGGTTTATAGGCAATGCCTCCCATGTTAGTAGCATGCCTACTCGGTGCTAGTCACCAGCCCTTGGCCTATTGGAGGCGGGCTTGGGGAGTTGCGGCTCGGCCCCACTGGGATGGGTCGTGACAGAGTGGTATCAGAGGTGGTCAGTTCTACCGTAGGACCGAGAGTCTGTGAGTTGGTTTGGGGAAATAGTGTTAAGTGTTTCGAGTTTGTCTTTTAGGTCCGGGACCCCAGTGTTGGTGCAGGCGGCCGACGTATCCATACACCGGGATTCTGATAACTTGCGTTTCGACTAGGAACATGAGAACACTAGTTGCAGGGAGAATAATGGTACATGCATCATATAGGAATGGGTTGTGGTTTCCATGTCCTTTTTGAGTCAGCTCTCCAGATATACTCACTGACTGAGATACATCTTGTTTTTTTTAACAGGATGCCACCGCGATGCGTACTCGCTAGGATCTAGCAGCTCAATCATGAGGATGACCCCCTCAGTGATGAAGCTTCGATAAAAAGACCAGATCCCCCAGTTTTACCACCAGGTGGTGTGCCAGTTATCCCGACACCTGTGGAGCAGTGTTTAGTTCCTGCTGTACCAGTGGAGGAGGAGCACCGGCTTAGCGCACTCCACTAGTTTCAGAGACAGAGACCCCTCAGGTTTCGAGGCGAGCCTGACCCTCAGGCAGAAGAGGAATGGCTTGAAGCAGTGACCAGAGTCTTCCGTTTGGTCAGGACATCAGCAGACCAGATGGTGATCCTATCAGCGAGCCTTCTGTAGGGCTCAACAGGACGATGGTGGAGTTTGGTTATCCAGACTCACGACGATGTGACAGTCGCTTGGTCAGAGTTTGAGCGTCTCTTCATAGAGGAGTTTTCACCAGTTACCCTGAGATAAGTACACATACAGGAGCTTCTTCAGCTCCATCAGAGAACCATGACGGTGGCTGACTATTCGTTGATATTTAACAACCTTTCACGGTACTCGATGGATATGGTCAGGGATTAGTACTTTAGAGCTCAGACTTTTGAGCGAGGATTGTGCAGAGATATCTGAGCCAGTATCATCCCTATGAGCATTCCTACTTATAAAGGGGTGCTCGAGTGGGCTCTGATGGTTGAGAGATTCTTGGCAGAGCAGAGACAGCCGGAAGATGTCAGTAGTGGGCGAGCTGGAGCAGAGACCTTGGCAGAAGGGAGCCGACGTCAGGGACCCAGGCGTGGGAGACATTTTCAAGGGAGATCCCAGGACATGGAATATACCATACAGGGTTCGTAGGGTGCATCAGCCAGCCTCGAGAGAGGCGATGCTACTCATGTGATGGCAGGGGACATCTCACTCAGGATTGTTTGACCCGTCATACTACTGACCCGAGAGCAGTGGATGGATGACCGAGGCAGAGGCAATGTGTGGAGAAGACAGATCTGTGGGGGCGGCGGACGTGGTAGAGGATCTGGGAGAGCAGCTAGAGGTGGTCGTCATTTTGACCCTTTTCCACCACCACCACCCCCAAGAGGTCCACCCTAGGCCCAGGGAGCTGGTGGACAGAGGCATGGACAGCTGCAGGCGGCAGAGGCTTATGACCCAGGTACTCTGGGAATGATTAGAGGTACTATCTATGTCTTTTCTACTTTGGTTGCCGTATTGACAGACACAGGTGCTAGTCATTCCTTTCTGGATGCTTATCTTGTTCGAGACCTTGAGATTCTAGTTGAGCCTTTGACTCGACCCTTATGCTTAGAAACACCGACTGGAGAAGATTCAGAAATAACACACCTCATTAGATAGTGTGACCTGACCCTTGGAGGTGAGAGTTTTGGTTGGAACCTCTTGGTGGTAGCATTGAGGCCTTATGATGTCATTTTGTGTATGGATTCTCTATCCACAGTTCATTCCCAGATCGATTGTTTTAGGCAAAGGGTGTAGTGTGTCCGCAGTGATGGAACAAGGTTCTCTTTTGTCGGTGAAAGAGAGACCCAGGCAGCGCAGGATGGACTCGTGTATTGGACGGAACAACCGATTTCACATCAGTTGGCTAGCCTAGCCCTTGGTGCAGCAGATGTTACGAGTTTCTAGTTTCCAGTAGTAGTGGCTGAGTATGAGGACGTCTTCTTGGAGGATGTCCCCGGGCTGCCTCCCCGTCGGGAGATATATTTATGCATTGATTTGCAACCCGGGACGACACCTATATCAGCATCAGTATATCGGATGGCTCCTGCATAGCTTCGTGAGCTGAGAGTGCAGATGGACGACTTGCAGAAGAAGGGCATTTTGAGACCCAGTGTTTTACCCTGGGCGTTCCCAGTATTGTTTTCCAAAAAGGCAGACGGGATCTCGAGGCTATGTGTGGATTAACGGCGCTTGAATCAGGTGACCGTAAAGAACCGGTATCCACTACCGAGGATCGATGAACTCTTCAACCAGTTGAGAGGGGAACGATGGTTCTCGAAGGTTGATCTATGATCAGCCTATCACCAGTTGTGAGTACGGGATGAGGATATACCAAAGACAATTTTCCGATGTCGCTATGGTCACTATGAGTACTTAGTGATTCCCTTCGGCGTGATGAATTCCCCATCAGTGTTCATGGGACTCATGAACCAGATATTTCAGCCCTACCTAGACCGATTTTTAGTGGTCTTCATCAACGATATCCTAGTGTACTCTGTGTCCAAGGAGGAGCACGTGAGACACCTAAGGATGGTTCTGGACACACTCCGAGAGCACCAGTTGTATGGGAAACTCTCGAAGTGTCAGTTCTGGTTACAGGAGGTCCACTTTTTGGGTCACGTTATCTCGGCAGATGGTGTAGCAGTGGGCACAACCAAGGTGGAGGCAGTGCTATCATGGGAGCCACCCCAGAGCGTGACGAAGGTGCGGAGTTTCCTTGTGTTGGTAGGCTACTATCGAAGATTCATTCTTGATTTCTCCAGGATTGCAGCACCCATGACATCTTTGACCAGAAAGGGGCAGCCTTTCGTGTGGACCGAGAGATGCCAGTAGGCTTTCCAGCAGTTGAGACAGAGTTTGACGAGCACCCTGATCTTGAGATTACCGAAGGAGGGTGTCAAGTACGTAGTGTTCTGTGACACGTCAGGAACCGGGCTTGGTTGTGTCCTAATGAAGAGGAAAGCAGTGATTTCCTATGGCTCACATTAGTTGAGGCTACACGAGCAGAACTACACGACCCATGTTATTGAGTTGGCAGCGGTAGTGTTCGCGTTGAAGATGTGGCGGCACTACCTAATGGGCGAGCGGTTTACCGTATACTATGATCACAAGAGTCTCAGATATATATTTTCCCAGAAGGATTTTAATTTGAGACAGAGGAGATGGCTTGAGTTCCTCCAGGATTATGACTTTGAGATCGTTTATACTCTTGGGAAGGGGAACGTAGTGGCGGATTCTCTCAGTAGGAAATCTAGTTCGCAGTTGCTGGATGAGGTGACGAGGCAGTTGGCCTTATTATAGTTATCCTTCGTGGATGGAGATGATGGAGCTTACCTTCAGTTGATGGTTGTTACCCCTCCACTATTAGAGTGAGTCAGGGAAGCACAACGCGAGGATTCTAGCTGTGAGACTCTATGTCCTCAGATATCCATAGGTGTTGCGGCTGATGGATATTCAAAAGGTGGGGAGAACATTGTTCTTTTCAGAGGACGCACAGTAGTACCCGTGACGTTGCGGGAATAGGTTCTAGGGGAGTTCCATACATCTCATTTTACAGTGCATCCAGGCGTGGAAAATATGTATCAGGACCTCCGACGCCATTTCTGGTGGCCATGAATGAAGAAGTGTGTGGCAGCGTTTGTTTCTCAGTGCCTTACTTGTCAGCAAGTAAAGGCTGAGCACCAGGTGCCAGCGGGTTTGACTTAGCCCCTTGAGGTGCCATAGAGGAAGTGGGATGGGATATACATGGACTTCATGACGGGTTTACCACGCACATCCATGGGACAAGATGCCATCTAGGTGATCATTGATCGACTCACCAAGTCAGCCCACTTTCTAGCCATATGGGAGAAGAGTTCAGTGGAGAGATTGGGACACCTCTACGTGTAGGAGATAGTCCGTATTCATTGAGTTCCATTCACAATCGTCTCAGATCATGATGCTCGGTTCACATCCCAGTTGTGGAAGGGATTGCAGGAAGCTTTTGGGACTCAGTTATGCTTGAGCACAGCGTTTCATCCCAAGACTGATGGTCAGACAGAGTGGACCATCCAGATCCTGGAGGATATGCTTCCAGCTTGAATATATGACTTTGGTCATAGCTATGAGGATCACCTACCACTAGGGTAATTTTCTTATAAGAATAGTTATCATTCCATTATTGGTATGGCACCATTCGAGGCTCCGTACGGGAGACCCTACAGGTTGCCACTTTATTGGACTGACCTGGGAGAGTCAGAACTCATGAGCCCAGAGATGATGAGAGCTACTACAGAGAAGGTTCAGGTCATCCAGGAGCGGATGAGGACTGCACAGAGTCGGCAGAAGTAATATGCCGACAGGAGGCAGAGGCCCTTGGAGTTCGAGGAGGGAGACCATGTGTTCCTTTGGGTCTCACCTCGACGGGGATTGTGGAGATTTGGCCGAGGCGGGAAGCTATATCTGAGGTTTATTGGCCCTTTTCAGATCTTGAGTAAAGTTGTCGAGGTGGCGTATCACTTGGATCTACCTCCTCAGATGAACCAGGTACACAACATCTTCCATGTGTCACAGCTACAGAGATACGTGAATGATCCATCACATGTTATCGACTGGGGCGAGCTGGACATCGATGATGGAGCGACCTTTGCTGAGTACCCAGTGGAGATTGAGGATCAAAAGGAGAATATCCTTTGTGGGAGATCTATTCCCTTGGTGCGTGTCCGGTGGCAGCACGAGAATCTCCAGGAGAGCACATGGGAGCAGGAGGCTCAGATTCGTGTGCAGTACCCACATCTTTTGGAGTTTCCTTTTTTTTGGCTTTTCGGGGACGTAAAATCCCTAAGGTGGGTTTGATGTAATGTCCCGGATTTTTCCATGTATTATTTTAATATTATATGGGAATTAATTCGAGACCAGGCTCTGAGGCGGAGTGCAGTTCCGAGGCCCGGTGAGCCCGGAAAAAATGTTTGAATTTAATTTAATAATTAAATAACGCGTGAATTCGGTTTTCCTGAAAAAGTGGAATAACTACTGAACGGGCGCTTGGATCAGAAATCTGAGGGAACCATTGCGTTCAGAACAATGTTTTTACCTTAGTCAAGGCCTAACATCGGCTGACGCGAGTCGGTGGTGAAATCTAGTTTTTGGACATAAGTGTAATAAAATATTTAATAAAAATATTTTATTTCTACAACGAGATTCTATTAAATCTTTTTCAGTGGATATCTTCCCTTTTTAATAAAGTCTTGTGCAGGGTCCAGGGTTACAAACATAATAACCCTGAAACCCTTGGCAGCTCTGGAGGCTCTGGAGAAAACCTCTCTACGCGACAACGACGACGCAACAACCGGATCTTCGCCAACGAATGCTGCAGAAATCTAGGTAGGATGTTTGTTGTGAATTTTCTTCCCCATTTTTGATTTCCATGACGAACGTGGACTAATCCACGAACAGATTAGCCCGTGAATCGGTCGTTCTTGCAGGATGGGATATTTGCGGGAATCATGGGTTTTGATTCATGAGATTGTTATGGTTTTTACTCAACCTTCTAATGGTGACGAACCAAGATCGACACGAACATCGATCGAGGTTCGTCCCTCTCGATTGTTATGTTTTTCTCTCCCGATTCCGACACGTTCTTCCTGTGCGTTCTTCACGTTCTTGGTGAAAATCAATCGTTGCACAATCGTTTGTTGGTGAAACAATCTAAAATTGAATATCCAACATTGAGACGACCTAACAAAGGTGAGATAGTGAAGGCAGTGGACAAATCGACATGGTTAGGAGGTTCCTGTTCTTCGAGCGTTTTCCTGCAGAATGATTGAGATGCGTTTTCTGGGATGATCGGAAGCCCAAAACCGATGGAATCGGTTTCATAGGGGCGGGATGACCCCAAATCCGGAGTTTCGTGATGATCAGTTTGTTGGATCAAGATCCGGTGGATTAGCCGAGGTGCGTGGAGGAAGACGACGGTTCTGGAAATTTCCCGACTACACGCCGTGTAGTATGGGCTACACGGTTTGTGTTCGTTGGCGGACTGAATAATGTGTATTCCAGGAGTACGTGGACACGAGCAGGGTACACGACCAAGGACACGCCGTGTATACCCCTCCCCAGCCAAACCCGGCCAGATACACGGGATACCCCATGTACTGGTACATGGGCAGGCGACACAGACATGAGAAGAGACCGTGTACGGGCACATGACCAGCGTACATAGAGCGAGCCCCAGGTGCTCGGACATGGAGTGTGATTCTTCTACACACCGTGTAGTTTATTTCTATCCGACAAGATCAATGACATGGGCCGTTTATAGGGGCAGGACCCAAGGTTAAGGAACACAACGTGTACTTTTTCTACACGCCGTGTAGTTGAGTTTTACACAGCTTGAACGGATGACACGGGCCATTTACACGGGCAGTACCCAGGGTCAAGGAACACAACATGTAACCATACTACACGCCATGTAATAAATTATTCAAGGCTTGATCCAGTTTCCTTCTGTGACTTGGGCTAATTTTTTTAGGGTTCGTACCCTTGGTCCTCTCCCTGAAGGTTCTGGTATCATTTCCTTTACACAGGAGTATGATCCCTTCAGTAGAACTCCCAGAATAGAGTTGTTGGAATCCCCTCTGTGAGACTTAGAGCCAAATCCTCTATTCATCCTTGGAACCCTATGTAGATTTCTTGGTATCGACATGACCAACTTTAACCGGGCCCCGATCCTCTGCTTAGCGGATTAGCTAAGACTGAGTTGTTGGAATCACTCCATGACTTGGTTGTGATCCTCATCTAAGCATCATGTTTTCAAGGTACTTGTGGAGTGTGTTCTCCCAGAACGAGTACTTCTCATCTCTCTCTAATCAGAACTAGGAGCGTGTTCTCCTTGTTACATGCTTAGTGGAATCTTAGAGCTGGATCATAGTGAAAGTATCATGATAGTCGTTTGTGTATGAGTATATATGGATGTTCTTGTTATATGTTCGGTAGAAAAATACTGTGTAGAGCTGACTGTATCATTCCTTTGTTGTATTTTCCCTTATTGTATTTACTTTGTGGTTTTGGGGTGTCCTACTGGGTATTGTTATACTCACCCCTTCACGGGCTTTGCCCGCACGTGTCGTGTCTTGTGCAGATGAGCGAGCCTTTGAGAGGATTCTAGGCGGACTAGGACCGTATGGTACTCAGTGAGATCAGACAGGCTGAGGTGTGTTCCTACGGCTACAGACTCGAGTCCCAACACCTTTCTTACAGGTTGGACTTTGTTACGGACTTTCTTTTGGTATGCTTTTACTTTTGGCCCAGGGTTTTACACTTGCTGTACTTTAATTCCTGTCATACTCTATTGGTTGGGATTTTTTTAGTGTATGAATTCATTTCTATTTTTAGTAGTTTTTACTTTTCAGCTTTGTGGGCTTCGAGATGTGTGTGCGTGTGTACAGGTTTATAGGCAATGCCTCCCATGTTAGTATCATGCCTACTCAGTGCTAGTCACCAGCCCCTGGCCTATTGGAGGCGGGCTTGGGGAGTTGCGGCTCGGGCCCCACTGGGACGGGTCGTGACATTAATCGGACCATGCTAAATTAGTATGAACATTCTATTTATTTTTGGTCATATGCTATGGAAAAAAATTCTATATGATCAATAGAGTTTTAATAATCCCACTTTTAAATAAAATCCCATATTATTTATGGAAGGGTTGAAAACCAAAAGTTAATTAGTTCAGTTTTTTTGGTTGTAATGTATTTATATTCAAGAAAAATGTGAATTTAGAAAATAATTGGTCCAAAAGAGATGAAAAAATTTTCCTTGTATATTCTACAAACATCCAATAATATTTGGTATTTAATAAAAGGAACATGTTTTTGGAAGAATCTATACATTTAAAATATGATGGGGAAGATCTGTATGAGCCTAAGTCCCCAATATAGATTTTTTTCGGTGACCTTTTTAGTTTAAATATCAATTACAATCCAAGTGATAATTCTATGAAACTGAAAAAAGATCATAATTATGTGTAATAATTTGAACCATAACCTATAGATGAAAATTAATTATCAAATACATCTATTTCTATATTAGGTACAACCCACATATATAATCACTTATATTTAGTTATAGGAAACCTAGATAAAGAAACATAGATAGTATTTTATCTTAAAAACCAATATGACTATCAAGTTTTAGTATCCCAACATTAACCTAAGAAAATCACTAAAGAAAGTGACAATGAATTCTTTGTAATGGAAATGCAAGCATAGATAAATCAGTTCGAAAGAAATAAAGTTTTCAAACTTAATGAAAAACACAGAGACTACCTAACCATTTGCACTAAATGTGTGTTTAGAAACATAGTTTACGGGTCAATTTTTTTATTAAAAATAAAAAAAAACATTGGTTTCATAAGGGTATAGTGAAGATGAATATATTGAATAATAGGAAACATTTTCACCCGTACCTAGACATGAATCCAGTAGAATGTATCTTGCTGATGAAAAACATTTGGATTTCAAATTATATTAAATGGATGTTAGGAATTCTTTCATAAATTGTTATATAGTTGAGTATTTTTTTATTGAACCACCCCTATATTTAAAAACCCACATTTTCAAAATCATGTTTTCAAACAAAAAAAATCTTTATATGGTTTAAAATAAGAACCAAAGATTGGAATGATAGGACCATCTCATTTTTATTTAAAAATTATTAACTAAATAAATAGACAACCCTACATTATTTATTTTAATTATTTTAAAACATGTTTAATTATTAAAAATATATTCTCATGATATTATCTTTGGATCGTTGAGAAACTCTTTATGTACTAAAATTTTGAAAATGAAGCATAATTTATATGATATGAGTTTAATAGTTGGGTTAAAATTCTTCCTTGGTTATCAATTTTTTTTTATAATAAGGGATTTTTTTAAATCAAATTAAACACACTAATGATCTTTTAAAAATTTTGGTATGGATAATACTTATGGTACTAATACTCCAATAAGTACAAGATGTAAGAAAGATCTTTATTAAACAAGGAAATGAGTTGACTAAACCACTTAAGTTGGTATGTTTGGAAGCTTACTATAATCACCTTAAATATGACATGATATAATGTTTAGTCAGTATATGTTTCACAATTTTCAAGAAACCCCAAAAGAGTCACATTTACTTTCTGGGAAAATAATTTTCAAATACCAAAACAGTGTAACAAATTTAGGACTATTTCACTCTAAAGAACAGAAATTTGATTTACTTAATTATTAAAATGATGATTTTTTGTTGTAAAGTAGATATAAAAAATTACCTCTGGAAGATGTCACATTTTAGGAAAGTTTCTAGTTTCCTAGTGTAGAAAGAAACACAATCTTGTTTCATTATCTACTTGTAAAGGTGAGTGCATAACTACAAGTGGTTATTATGAATAAATTATGTTGATGAAGCATGCTTTAAGAGACTATGGATATAAATTTTTTACTTGTCCCTATACATTTTAATAATAAAAGTGCTATAAAAATTTCTAAGAATAATGTGCCGAATTCTAGAAAAAATAATATGGATATAATACATAACTTTTTTAGAGAGAATTTTCAATAGGGTGATATAAATTTTTTGTTCATTAGTAAAAAACAATATGTTGATAATGTATCCATATATAATTTTAATTTTGAGGGAATGTTCTATATTATTCATGTATATGGAATGATAAATTCTATTTAAGTATTCATTTTTTTAGTTCATTTTTTGTGGTAAAAAAACATGTTTGGTATTACCATTTCATACTACCATTATAATATACCATTGGTATGATACCATAGAAGTTAAACCGTAGATGATATATCAGGGTTGATCTCCCCCATATTATGTACTATGGGTAATATACCATGGGTATCTATAATTCTTTTTCTACTATGACATGGTACTATTAGAAAGATGTCATAGAACATACCGTAAGATCTATTACATTCGTCACACCATTCCAATTTATACATTTTCAAACATTTTAATTAAAATTATCCTTTCTATAAAATTTTATTTTAAATATTATTTGACATCATTTTTTAAATTTCAAATCCATAGATGAAAAATCTACCTAGATACATGAGTCGGTGGAATTATTTCTCACAAATTCCATTTTAATTTTTTTCTTTTTCTCTCGACCTATGACCCTATTTATTTGACCTTAAACCTTCTAAAAAATTAAAAAAATCATGACCAAGGATGGGATAAATGGTTTTTTATGAATGATCAAAATTATACCCTAGGTTGGTTCATAATTTCTATTTACATGTTGAATATTACTTTAAAAATAAGAAATATGCTATAAAAAATTTGGTGGATGGAAAAAAAATTATTTTTTATTTGAATATGTGGGATATATGTATAAAGGTTCCTGAAAAAGGTATATAAGACTAATATCAAATATCATTTCCCATTAATCACTATAATTTTGTGATATAGGATTCTCTTCAAGATATTACAATAAGATCAACTTTTTGAAGACTAGTTTCAGTAGAGTTAGATGGATAATGTAGAATATTTTTTTAATTTAATTAATCACTTAATATATCATAGGGAATGGGAATTTTTCATAATAAAGTATAATTAAATTTTCATCTTTTTTTTTCTTATAAAAATATAAGACAATATTTTTTTTGTATATTTTTAATATTTTATAAGATTGAATTATGTAGGCCTTAATCAAGATAAAATTTTCTTTCATACCCTTTTATGACATCTATTTTGTTGGAGGATATAGATATAGTGCCTAAAAGAGAAGAAAAAGCGACTAAGTATGATGGATTTTCCTTAGTTAGTTCACCTATAATAGAATAAAAGTGAAGTAGAATCCTTGGATTAAAAGATGGGTAGTGGATAATGATAAGTTGTATAATAAGTTCAACCTATTTTAGTACCCTACTATACTAAGAGATACAATGGACTCAACCTTATATCCATATGAAGTAATAGATAATTACTTTAATGATTGAGGTGGGAATGTTTCTAGTTATGTATTTGAAGTGGAAGAAGATACAAATTAGAAATAGTTGTGTGTAACTATTTTGGTAGAATACCGAAGTGATCCTAATGTTGATAAGAGTAAAATTGTATCTTATTATTCTAATATCTCTAATATTTATCTTCTTTAGAGAGATATCTTGATAGAATAAGAGGATTAAAGTGAAGATACTGAATCCACCAATTGTTCTTAGTCTGAGGGATCACCTTCAAATAGGTCAGAGGATGTGGTTGTGTAATTTGATGATTTAGAGTATGATACTGATAGTGGAGATGAGGATGAGATATATACACCCTATTGTACTATCACCGAATCGATAAAGTATTCCAATGGATAGTAGTAGGGAATATCTCAATCTACATCATCTTGTTATGAATATGATGATGGTGATGAACTAGACACTTAAAAATGTCAGGCTTAGGAAAGGAATGTTAATTCAATCACTTCAGACAAAGAGTAGGACACGGCACCATCTAATGGGGGAGAAGTCCCAAGGTTCATCCAAGCTTATTCTAGATTATAGTGATTCCTCTGATTATGATTATGTGGATGGTGATGATGAAGAAAAGATAATTCCACCAACGCATGGTGGGGTTTCCATTATATTTTCTCCAAGTGATCCTAAGGAATCCCTAGTTGGGAGAAATGTTGAGGAAGTGATTTTAGAGGGTTTTCATTCTGATTCACCTAGTATGGAATGTTTTCATGAGGATATTATAGTGCATATCTAGGATAAGAATTCACCTCAACCTCCATCATATAATCATCATTAAATATATCTAGATTAATATGATCTTAATTCCTTCTTAATAGATCTTAAAGGGATGCTTTATTCCTCCTCAGTTCAAGAATCAAATCTCAGTTAAGTTGACCCCAGAATGACATTTTCTTTGATAATTTTGAATTTATGACCATGAATATTGATCAAGATGGAATATTTATAAATATATAACAAATAGTTGGTGTAATAGATGACAACCATTAAGTCTTATTTGGAGGAAATTAGATAAATCATGCAATAGATAGAGTTATATCTTTTTGAGAGGCTGTAGTCTTTTACTACTGTTAGTGATTCATCTTTTATAGATTTACCTTATTCTTATCTTGTTTCATTTTATTCTTATTTAATCTAATCCATAGTGAGGGAAGAGTTGCAATATATAATGGGTGATATCTCTACTTCTCTTTAGGAGGATAATTTCTTGAATACATCCCACAGTGAGTAAATTTATAATTTGGTTATATAGTTCTTAATAGTAGATATAAATGTTAGGGAAATAGTCACAAAAACTATTAAGTATTATATCACTAGAATTTATACCAAGAATGTTATGAACTCCCAATTTCTGTTCATGGATTATAATTTTAGAATGCCACCTATGACTAGGTTCATCAAGGAGTAAGTGACCCAATTGAAGACTTTGGCTCCACTTATCAAGTTGTTCATGGAAAAAAAGGATGGATTTTTCAATTATATAGAGCATGGTGGGCATGTGATTGCTATGTTTTTTCCGTTTATGAAACCATTTTTATACTACTAAGAATGTTTTCATTTCACCTTCTACCATACCTATGAATTCCACTCTTTCTAGACCTATATTGTAACCCTTTGGACCACCTCTATTGAAGTCAGTCCATTTGGTCAGAAATAGATTGAGCTTCTCTAGAATCTCTGAACTATTTTGTTTGGGTCTTCAATACCCCTACCTCCTCCTCTATTCCTCATATCTCAAAAAGAGGAAAATATACAGTGGACCCTAATTCTAACAAAGTCAAATATGATTTTTCAGACTCTCATTAGGACTTGATATTGAATATTTTTTTAATAATTTTTGATGTACTACATTGAACTCTGATTTTTAATGAAAACCCTATACTTTCATTCATATTTGCTCCATTTTTTTACTTCTATATTCTTTATATCATTTTGATAATCCCAAAAGGGGGATTAGTTGAATAGAATGTATGAATAAGTATGCATTTTATATGGACATTGATTAACTAATAAAATTGTATTCATTTTTCTCATCTATCACCTATTATATACATAAGTTCAAATATTTTTATATGATTATAAATTCCATTATTTTTTATCACAAAAGAGGGAGTTTGTAGTTTAAGTCAAATAACGTTCTTATTTTAATGATCTTAAGTCATGTTTTTTTGTTTCTAAGGAATTTAGTGTTTTAGGATAGTCAACTATATTCTATCCAAATTAAACCAAATTGGATATGTCTTGATCTACCATCATCAATTAACATTAGTTAAATTAATCTACCATCAGATGGATATAACAACTGACAGATATACCATCATACACATCTACTTCTAGACAGATTTACAATTAGAAATATTTACCATCATAAGAAGCTACCATCGCTCTGTGCTACCACCAGTTCAACGGTGATACTACAAAACAAAATACACCACTAACATGAAGAGAATATATAGTTGATTTGATTATAACATCAATTTAAGATACCTATAATTCACTATGTGATGATACTACTAGGGTGTAATGCCTCTAAGAGCTATCGTCAGAAGCCCACAATATCTACAAATCCTTCTACCACCAGAGAGCTACCATAGCTATACAGAATTAGTTTAAAAATTAAATTTTCAACTTCTAGTTTAATTTAGTCAATGAAATCTGAGGAACACGGATAAAATAAAGATTAATCTCTTAAAAAATTAATATATTTATTAAAGTCAAAGTCATAATTATGTAGATCTTCCACTCAGTATGAGTATCCATCTTATTATATTATTATTATTCAATGGATAACTGGAATTTCCAGAAGGATATAAATTCAAAATATCTCCCTCATGTTTGAGGTGTGATGTATATGCATGGACATACACACACATAAACATACATACTAGACTATATAGAATCATTGATATACTTGTGTTTGGAAGAACATGAACTAAAAATAAAAGGATCTTTCCCGACATCAAAAATACTGTGTTTCTTTTTTTTTACTATGAAACATATTTGGGATCCTTTTAAAAATATATTAAAGGGCTGTGGAACAAGTAAAATTATTTTAATTTAGAATTAATATATTTTATCACCTTTTATTTACCTTGTACTTCTATGTACGTATCCTTTTGTGCTATGTTTTTTACTCTTTGTATTTGTAAACCACAATTTTTTGTACTAAATTAAGGATTTCTTAACACTCTATCTAAATTAAATTCATATTTAATCCCATGTATAATGGTGTAAGAGGTCATGTGTGGCCTATACATGTTTTCTATCATAAAGAACTATAGTAGAGTCATTATGAATAGATATCCTTGTGTGTTGTTATGTAAAACCCGATCCAGGATTCAGTGTACTTTATTGTATAATAAACTACTTTGTATTGAGTGATTTTAAAGTAGAAGGTAATTAGGTGTCATAATGAGACTAGACCCCTTGTTTATTTTCTATATGTCATATCATGTATTTTTTTTCAAGTATACCAGTTTCACTTTTCTAAAACTATTTTTTTACTTTGATAGTTGAATTTATTCTGTGTTTTATATACCATGTTTTAAACTGGTATATTAGATTCAAAAGATAAATTATTTTCAAAGGTATTTTAACTAAGCATTGATCATGAATATGAGATTATTTTTAGAATATAAAATTATAAAATTATTCAATTTTATTTATCTATGTGTTTTTATAAAATTATGGTATTTAAGTTTTTAATCATTTTAACGAAGAATTATTTAATATCTTCCCAGTTTTATAAGAAAATTAGATATTTCCAATTTGATTTAACAAGGGAGTTATAAGTCAAAACTTCTAAAGGAAGTATCATTGCAACAATGTTTTGTGAATCAGTCCACAATAGGGCATTTAAATGTTCTTTTTCTGCTGATCTCATCATCATACCCATGATTGAATTTGATATAATCCTCGGTATGGATTAGATTTCAGACCATGCTGAAGAAATTTATTATAAGAAGAAGGAGGTTACAAGTTTTTATGATGATAAGAAAAACCTTATCTTTAGAGTAGAAATGTCACCATCTGATTCTTATCTAGATCCACCCCCTATAGATCTACTAAATTCAATTATTAGAGAGGAATAGAGTGAAATAACTATAGATGAGGAAAGGAATGTTCAAATTGAGGATGTACCTATTGTAAAAGAATATGTTTGTTTACTTCCAGAGGATTTACCTAGACATCCTGCATAATGATAAATTGAGTTTTTCATTGATTTAATTCCTTATACAAAGCCCATATCGAATCCCCCTTATAGATTGGACACTATTGAATTGGTGGAGCTAAATAAACAACTAGAGGAGTTGAGTAATAAAGGATTTATTCTCCATAGTGTTTCTCTATGGGGATCCCATATTCTTTTTATTAACAATAATGATGGATCTATAAGGTTGTTCATTGACTAGAGGGATATCAATTCTATACGAATAAATAACAATTATCCATTACCTCTCATTGATGATTTATTTGATCAACTTCATGGAGATCAATATTTTTCAAAGATTGGCCTTCGATTTGGATATCATCAGTTGTGTGTGAAGAAGGAAGACATTCCAAAGACAGTATTTCGAACCAATTACGAGCATTACAAGTTTATAGTAATGCCTTTTAGACTGACTAATGCACCCTCTATCTTCATGGATTTAATGAACATAGTTTTCAAGTAATATCTTGATGACTTTGTTGTGGTATTTATTGATGGTATATTAGTATACTCCAAAATATATGAAGATCAGGAAAATAACTTGTGCAAAATTTTGAAGACTCTTAGCAGAAATGAATTATATGAGAAGTTTAGCAAGTGTGAATTATGGATTCAGGATATTTCATTTCTTGGCCATATTGTCTCTAAGGATATAATCTATGTTGATCCTTTAAAGACCAAGGCAATCCAGGAATGGCCAGTACCAACAAGTATAACTAAGGTATGAAGTTTTATTGGTTTAGTAGGTTATTATTGATATTTCATCCAAACTTTTTCCTGATTGGCTAACCCATTAACCAAGATCACAAGTAAAGGGGTTGAATTTGTTTGAAAAAAAGGTTGTGAAGAATGTCTTGAAGAACTGAAGAGAATATTATTCCATTCACTTATATTGACTCTACCATCGGGAAATGATGGGTTTGTTATTCATAGTGTTTCTTCAAAAAAAGGACATGGTTGTGTCCTTATGAGGAATGATAGGGTTATTGACTATGAATCATGACAACTAAAAATTCGTGAAAAAATATATCTCACTCATGATCTTGACTTATCGTATGTAATATTTTTTTTGAAGATACGGAGACACTATTTCTATGGTGAAAAATTTGAGATTTATACTGATCCTAAGAGTTTGAAGTATATTTTCTCACAAAAATAATTCAAAATGGGGAAAAGGGGATGGCTCTAACTACTCAAGGATTAGGATTAGACCATACAATACCACCTAGGGAAGGCAATTATGGTGGAAGATTCTTTGAGAAGAAGGGATCAAGGAGTTTTGAACAATATGGAGTTGAAAGGGATCCTATGTTCTTGGATCTAGTAAAGATTTATATGGTAAGAATCATGGATGGCAAAACATAAATAATTTAACAAATTGTTGTTAATATATCTTTACGAGAAAGGATAAAAAGTTCTCAGACTAATGATGAGGGGTTTCAAAAGAAAATTAAATTTGTGAACGATGGGAGATTAATTGACTTCATATATGAAGATGGGATTTTGAAATTTGGGAAGATACATTGTGTTCCTAACATACCTGATCTAAAAATGGAATTGTTGGATGATTCTAATAGCTCTAATTTCTCTATACACCATGGTAACACAAATATGTATAGAGATTTGAAGGAACATTTTTTATGGGACAACATGAAGAGAGAGATTGTTGATTATGTGTCAAGATGTATTGTTTTTCAACTAGTGAAAGTAGGAAGACAACATCCTAGAGGAGTCATGCAACCTATTCCCATACCTGAGTGGAAATGGGATGATATTACGATGGACTTTTTCATGGGGCTACCAAGGACTCCTAGAATGAATGATGCAATATGGTTCATTGTTGATCGTTTTACCAAGTCAGCTCATTTTGTTGCTATAATAGAATATTTACCACTTGAATGTATTACCCGACTATATATTAATGATTTTGTAATACTTAATGGAGTTCCCCCTATCAATTGTTTTTTATCGTGATCCCTGTTTTACATTAAGATTCTGGAGAAGTCTTCCGAAGGCTTTGGATACCGAAATTCATCTGAGCATTGCCTACCACCCTCATACATATGGACAATAATAATGGACTATTCAAACATTAGAAGACATGTTTATATCTTTCTCAGTTGACTTTCCAGGTATGTGGTATCAATATTTACCTCTGGTGGAATTTTCCTATAACAATAGTTTCCATTCAAGTATTCAAACGACACCATATGAAGCATTATATGGAAAGAGATGCCGCACACCAACTTTTTGGGTTGATGTTGGTGAATGAAAACTCCTAGACCCAAAACTTGTTGAGGAAATAATTGAAAAGGTGAAGGTTATCCGAACCCACATCATAGTAGATCAATGTAGGCATAAGAACTATGCCGATAACCGAAGGAATGATTTGGAATTTCAAGTAGGAGATCATATTTTCTGGAAGGTATCTATATTGATGGGTGTTATATGATTCAGTAATAAAGGATAATTAATTCCCAGGTATATCGAACCTTTAAAATTATAGAATGAATTAGAGTTGTAGCTTATCATTTGGAAATGCTGCCAAGTCTCTCCAAAGTTCATGATGTGTTCCATGTATCACTGTTGAGAACATACATGCCTGAACCAAAACATGTAATCACCTATGAAGAAATAGAATTGGAACCTAATCTTTCTTATTGAGAAGAGCCTATTATAATTCTTGATACCAGAGAACAAGTGTTGATAATCCAGATGACTCATCTGGTGAAAGTTCTATAGAGAAATCATAAGACGGAAGATGCAACGTGGGAACCTGAGGAACATATGATGAAGAACCACCCAAATATTTTTATGTATTAGTATTATAGAAATTTCAAGGATGAAATTATTTGAAGTAGGGAATAATGTAACACCATAAACTTCCACGATATGTTTCCCTTTGAATAATGAAATAGCTTTCACTGTACGCAACTTCGAGATTCTAACACACCACGACCCATCAAACTAGCCTTTATGAATAGTTATACACACTTTTTAAAATTTTATAAATTTTAGTTTTTAAAACAGACTTCATTTTTGGATTTAAAATATCAAAATTATCTTAGGGTGAACTTTTCGTACTTTTATGAAAACTTTCAATTTTTGATGAATAGTGAAAAATACAAAATTTTAAATAAAAACAACTTTTTTAATTGAAATAATTTATAGTGTTATATTATAAATTTGAGAAGTTCTAAAGTACCATTAGATTATATTTTCATCATTTAATATAATTTAGGTCATTGGATGTAATTTTACATTTAAATTGGACATAAACAATTGTCAATGTTTTGATAGTTATTATTTCTTAAAAACACGCTTTTTTGTTTTGACAATGGGAATTAATATTAAATACATTTCTGCCACTTCTGTGTTTTGAATTTGGAAAAATGGATTCCATATTTTTAATTATGAGGTCCAAATTGTGTAAATATGTATCTTTTATTTTTATAAATTATGAATATTATTTCAGTAAATATTTTATTTACCATGGGTAAAGGGTAAATCTAGTAAATAAGGGTAAAAAATATTATTATAATAATGTTAAATGACCCTAACATGTCTCATATTCCTATTGGTCGATACATATACATCCATGGTCATCCTTGGGTCGATTTTGGGACACCATGGATCCACTTGAGAGTGATAATGACACTTTATATTTATTAATTTAAAGTAAAGACAAAAATGACATAAACATATATCTTTTAGTAAATTTTTTTACAAGGGGTTATATAAGTTATCTTTTCGACTATAAATATTAATTTTGAAATATAAAAATATTTCCTAAATCATGGTATTTTTTTAATGTTTATAAATTAAATAAATAAAATTATTTATGACACAATAATGATGTAGTGTTTACCTCATTAAAGAATGATTTAAATAAATGAGATTATAAAAATTTAAACATTATCCAAAAACTATAAAATTATTATTTTATGATTTTATTTCTAAAAGGAGTCATCTTATATTCTACTTTAATGAGTTTTGGACCTTTAGAAACTGAAAATCAGTATATAATAAAATAATATTTCCAAACATTCCTAAAGAGCCCCTCCTCCCCCTTATAAAAAGCCCTCAACTCTAACCCATTTCTCACACATCTCAAGCCCCTTGGATCATCCAACCTCATACCAATTAATCTCTATACAATAATATATTACCATTAGATTCCATACCATTGGTAGAAGGAACTTCATGGAAGCCTTTTGGTTCAAACCAAATGGAGTTTCTCGATTTAAAAGGCAACATCTCCTCTTAAGTTCTTTTATTTTATTTTACTTCTCCAACCTCGTAAACTCTCTTTTTTCCTTTCTTTCATAACAACACCAGTACCCCAAATATACTAGGTTATTTTTATGATAATTATTTGAACTAAACGTTCACACACCTTCATCTAATGGGTATAGAACATAATGTTTTTTTTGGATAGCAAACTACTGCCTCATGAAACGATGATTGTTCAATCTTCTACTACCACCTCTTATAGTGGCAATTATGATGGAAATTTAATTATATATGATATTTATGATATTTATTTTATCTATAATCTTTTGTAATTATTTTTTATAGCATACATTTATTTTTTTCATGTTGTATATATACGATAATTTCATTTGAGGAAGTGCGGACTACTGCTCCCTCAATGGGATATGACTCATCCATACCATAAATGGAATGTATAAAGTATGGTGTTAATGAACTTATGTAATGTATATAAAATATTATATTATACTGGAATAATAATATAGCTATTTATCATTTGTTCTTCTTTCAATTTAAAATAAAAAAATGAAATTGAAGTAGCGTTCGCGCATACGTACGGATTACTATCTCCATGAATGCGATGAGACGAATGCGATGAGATCCATTCCCCATCGTAAAATTTCAAGAAAAATTTTCATTTGATTATTAAAAATAATATTTAACAACATTATATAATTCTGGATATGAATCAAATACATCCTATCCATAACAAACATGACTTAACTAACAAAATATATAATGGAAAACGAATTAGTTAACAA
Organism: Viscum album; assembly: GCA_963277665.1. Lineage (NCBI taxonomy): Eukaryota > Viridiplantae > Streptophyta > Magnoliopsida > Santalales > Viscaceae > Viscum > Viscum album. The sequence continues at coordinate 2,064,596,975 of OY728141.1, forward strand.
CTGAAACATTGATACTACTCAAATATTATTAACAAAGAAATATAAGAAGAACATATATGATATAATATTTATGTATGTGGTTCTTGTATAATTTAATAAAAATTATTTAACTATTATACACAATATTAACATAACCTCTACCAAGGAAAAGTACAAGTTAAGGGTTAATTTCACAATCTCTTTATTATCCGAGGTTATTTTTACATAAGTATCTATTGGGAACTCTTTATCATCCACATCCGTGTTTCTAAAAAATTTATTTCAAAACATTTTTAATATTTACTAAACTAAGGATTAAAGTCTTTTATACCCTTGTTTGACTTTTTATAAAATGGTTTGAAAGGAATCTTTCCATAATTTTCCAAACAAGGTACTTTATGTCCATTTCGACAAGTTAAGGTAAGAATGTTTTTTAACTTATATGGATGGTGCAGTTATTCTCCACCATTATAAAACCTTTGAAGCATATCTTACAATATTATAAGAATATTTTTCAAAATAAATGTTTTATTTTATAATTACATGACTTTTAAATTATTTCAAAATAGAAAGAGATATTTATCTCAAATAGTTTTGATTTCATCTATGTCAACATCCTTTAATGGATTTTATAATTTTTTGAAGTTAATTTATTAAGATACAAATCTTCCATATTGTATTGAAGGTTTTATGATATGTCTGACTGTGGATGTGTTATTTTTATACCATTAATGGTTTATGGTTAATGCATAAACATTTTGTATTCTAGTTTTAATACGAATGTTTATATCATGTTTCAACATTTTCATATGAGGAGTGAATTAGACTTAGTAAGTGATGGGTGGAGCCCTCTATAGCTCCTCGATGTATCGTTAGGTCTCATGAGACAAACTAGTGTCTTGGAATAAGGCCTCGACAAAATCTTATTTGTAGTCTTGGAATCAGGCCTTGACTATGTGGTTATGATTTCCGGCATTATGCATTCAATCATTATGAAAGTAGTTATTGATATTACAAGTGATTATTTCACAAGTGGAATATCTATGTGAATAAGTAAATGGAATTATTTGATTTATATTTGACATATTATACTAAAGTTTACATTTAAAATGATTTTTTATAGTTTTATACATTGACTTAAATGTTTATGCTTATTTATGAAAGTTCCTGTTATATTGTTATCCTTACTGAGCATCTGAGATCACCCCTTTCTAGGTTTTATTTTTCCCAGGACGTGAATAAGTATTTTATGGTTCACCTTAAGGGATAGAATAAGGGATATAAGTGTGTTCAAAGGGGAAAAATGTTGTTATTGTTTTTATCTCATGATGTAATCTAAAACTTAAGTATGGATCTAGTAATTCCAAGGATACTAAACTAATCGGTATTTAAGGACATGATTCCTTGTATCATGACAATGTTAAAAAATAATGCACTGAATCTGGGTAACTAGGGTCAGGGCATTATAGTTGGTATTAGAGGAAGTTTAGTATAATCCTTGGAAACTAGATTTAGATAAACTCTGATTATAGCACATTACCCTAAGATAGACATTGAATATTAGTATAGAATATCATCCTAGAATTTTGGTAATGTAGAGATTTTTTTTATTTTCCAAGAAATACATCCCTTCCTAAATATGAGCAGGTAGAGGTGGATTTGGTACAGATGTACCTTGGAGTGAAAACTCTGACAAGAAGTTTCGGGCTTGTCCTGGGGTATCCTGGTACATGACAATGGGCCTTGCTGCACTCTTGGTTACAACACTCCCGTGGGATATGATTAGGATAATTCAAATTTTCTTTATAAAACATTATGAAGGATTTATGAGTATATACCTCCTTAATGAAAACACTTTTCTGATTATGGATTATATCTATAAACTATTCAATTTATGTTAAGTTTTTTACAAGTTTGGAATTATGTATTTCGATTCATAAACTAATGTAGTGTATGCCATTATTTAGAAATGGCACCTAGTGGAAGGAATGTGAACTGTATCAACATACATAACCATGTAGTGGTTGACCTTCTACTCAAGATAATTATAGTGGAGATAGTGATACAACTGGTGCTGATTAGCTTATCACCATACTGGGACAACTAACTTAGTTTATGAATAATAACCTTACCCGTATAGAGTACCCTGATCCCCAACATAGAGGATCAAAGTTAGAACGATTCATGAGGAAACAACCACATACATTAAATGGGACTACAAATCCATTTACAGTAGAACAATGAATAAGTTCCTTAAATAAAATACTTCATTCTTTTGGATTATGGAAAGTGAAATATTTTTCATGGCAGTTTATCGCCTCACAGGAGATACATATAAATGGTGGTCATTAATTCAAAAAAAGGAAGATGAAGAAATATAAAATATATAATGGAGGGTGTTTAAAGTTCTTTTCTTAGAAAAATACTTTGCTCGTGACCATCAAGAACATATGGAAAGAAAATTTCTATGGGAGCTCGGACAAAGGCTTCCAAAATGCCTATTTAAGGTAGTTGGGATGGAGGATTTGAGCATCTTGGAGCTTTGTTTTGATTGTAATGTTATTATGCCAAATTGTCTTTGTAGCATTTTTCCTTCCCATGTAAGTTGTTTGAATCACCTTAGTTTTTAATAAAAGTTCTTCTTATTCTCTTGTTTGGTTCTTCCTCTTATCACCTTGATACTATTGCCTCAAGGTGTGAATTTATTCACACCAAACCTTGTGATTTTGTTCACACAATAGTGGAGTGATCATTATTTTTGTTGTTTTTTACTTCTTCAATTCCACCCTCGCAAGTCAACTTTCCTCTTCCGTTGAGAACTTGTCATCAATATAGGGATATATATTTTATGGGTTGATCCAAAGGAGTAGCAAGGGGCTGTATTGAATGTTATTTCTCATTCCATAAATGTTATTAATTTCTTTTAATTGAGTTTCTTTCATTCTATGATTTTTATTCTTCCTCTTCCTTATTGAATTTATTCACCCCACTTTCATGTGCTAATTACATCATTTACATGAGAGTGCTCATGAAAATGATCCTAAAAGTGTATAGGTTATTATCATGTGTTTTGAAGGTGTTTAATCAGTATGTTATGAGGTTAGTTTGAATTAATTGCATGAATCTTTCTCGATTCAATTAAATTAAAATCATAAAAAAGGAATTTATTCAATCCACCCCGAGTAATAACCTAGGATCAACTCATTTTCTCATAATTTTAATTCACATAGATCTTTTAGTGCTCTTTCCAAAACATCTCAAATAAACCGAAGTTGTAAACATCATAGCCAAAAATCAATCTCTTTTTATTGAGTGTCTAAATGTTCTTCTTAGGTCTCTGAGGATTCGAAAACCTAAGCTGCACAGCAAGCGACCTCTTGACCCTTAAAACTTGGGTAAATTTGGGCGAGATCTTAACCATTCAAGAATAATTTTCATTTGATTATTAAAAAATATATTTAAAAACATTATATCATTCTGGATATTAATCATAAACATCCTATCCATAAGAAACATGACTTACATCACAAAACATATAAAGGAAAATGAATCAGTTAACCCCTGAAATAATGATACTACTGAAATATTATTAACAAAGCAATATTAGAATATCATATATGATATAATATTTATGTATGTGGTTATATTATAATTTAATAAAAATTAATTAACTATTATATAAGAGGTTAACGTACTTTCGACCAAGGAAATGTACAGGTTAAGGGTTAATTTCACAATCTCTTTATTATCCAAGGTTGTTTTTTCGTAAGTATCTACTGGGGCCTATTTATCATCAACATATGTGTTTCTTAAAAAATTATTTCAAAACAGTTTTACAATTTACTAGACTATGGGTTAAAGTCATTTATACCCCTTTTTGTCTTTTTCGAAAATGGTTTGAAAGGAATATTTCAATCACTTTCCAAACAAGGTACTTTATGACATTTTTAACAAATTAAGGTAAGAATGTTTTTTTAACTGATATGGAGGGTGCAATTATTCTCCACCGTTATAACACCTTTTAAGATTACCCTACAATATTATAAGAATATTTTCAAAAAAAATGTTTTCTTTTATAAATACATGAATTTTAAATGATTTCAAAATAGAATGAGATATTTCTCTCAAATATTTTTCATTTCATCTATTTCAACATCCATTAATGCATTTTATACTTTTTTGAAGTTGATTTATTATGATACAAATATTCCATATTTTATTGAAGGTTTTTTTATATGTTTGAATGTGGATGTTTTATTTTTATACCATTCATGGTTTATGGTTAATGTAATAACATTTTGTATGCTAGTTTTAGTAATAATGTTTATGTTATGTTTCAACATTTTCATATGAGGAATGAATTGGGATAAGTAAGTGAAAGGTGGAGCCCTCTATAGCTCCTTGATGCATCAGTAGGTCTCATGAGACAAACTAGTGTCTTGGTATAAGGCCTTGAAAAAATCTATTTTTTAGTCTTGAAACGAGTCCTTGTCTATGTGGTTATGATGTCCAGCATTATGCATTCCATCATTATGAAATTAGCTATTGATATTACAAGTGATTATTCAACTAGTGGAATATCCATGTGAATAAGTTAATGGAATTATTTTATTTATCTTTTCCATATTATGCTGAAGTTTAAGTTTAAAAGTCTTTTTTTAGTTTTATACATTGCCTTAAATGTTTATGCTTATTTATGAATGTTTCTGCTATATTGTAATCCTCACCGAGCATCTGAGGTTACCCCTTTCTTTGTTCTATTTTTCCCAAGATGTGAATAAGTATTTTATGGTTTACCTGAAGGGATAGTCTAAGGGATATAAGTGTGTTTAAAGGGGACAAAATGTAGTTGTTGTTTTTATCTCACGATGTAATGTAAAACTTATGTATGTATCTAGTACATCCAATGATACTAAACTAATCGGTCTTTCAGGACAAGATACCTTGTTACATACCAATGTTATCAAATAATGCACCGCCTTTGGGTAACTAGGGTCGAGGTGTTACATTTGGTATCATAGGATGTTTTGTACAATCCTTGGAATCTAGATTTATATAAACTTTGATTAGAGAAAATTACCCTATGATATACTTTGAGGATTAGTATAGAAGAACTCCCAATAATTTTGGTAATGTAGAGATTTTGTGTATTTTACAAGAAATACATCCCTGTCTAGATACAAGAAGATAGAGACAACTCTGGAATAAATGTACCTAGGAGTGAAAACTTCAACAAGGAGTTTTAGGTTTTACCCGGTGTATCCAAGTACATGACAAAGGGCTCTGCTGCACTCTTGGTTACAACACTCCTAGGGGATATGCTTAGGATAATTCACATTTTCTTTATAAACCATTATAAAGGATTTATGAGTATATACCTCCATAAATAATTTTTTTTTCTGATTATGGATTATATCCATAAACTGTTCAATTTATGTTAAGTGTTTTGAAAGTTTGGAATTTTGTATTTAGATTCATAAACTAATGTAGTGTATGCCATTGTTTAGAAATAGTGCCTAGTGGAAGTAATGAGAACCATATCAACGCTTGTAATCCATTTTGGGATTTCCCACCAACTCAATATAATTATAGTGGAGATGGTGATGCAACTGGTATTGATCATCTTATCACCATACTGGGACAACTCACTTAGGTTATGAATAATTACCTTACCCGAAGGGAGCACCCTGATCCAAAATGTGGAGAAACAATGTTAGACTGATTCATGAGGAAACAATGACCAACATTTAATGGGACTACAAATCCATTTGTATCTAAGCAATGGATAAGTACCTTAGAGAAAATATTTCATTCTTTGGAGAGTAGCGAAAGGGAAAAAAAATTCATGGTAGTTTATCACCTCACAGGAGATGAAGATCAATGGTGGTTGTTAATTCCATACCCAAAGGAAGATGAAGAATTATAAAATATGGAATGGAGGGAGTTTAAATAGATTTTCATAGAAAAATAATTTCTTGGTGACCATAAAGTGGATATGGAAAGACAATTTCTGGGTTTGAGGAAAATGAGGATGAGAATGTCTCAAAGTATGAAGATAACTTTACAAGGTTAGGAAGGCATGCAATAGATTATATATGTAACCCAAGAAGTAAGGTTGATCGATTCTTTGAGGTGTTAAAACCATTTCTTCATAGAGAATTAGTCTCACTATCATTATCATCACACAAAGATATTGTCTCATGTGCTATCAAGACATAAAATGAATTCTCAAATTCTTAAGAATTGAAAGTAAAGCAGGAGAATAAGATATCTGATAAACACTCTAGAAATGGAAGTAAGGGGAAGAAGGGAAAAGTTCAATATCCATCCTATAGTAAATGTGGCAAGAAACACCCTGGTACTTTCCTGAAGGGAATGAGAGTCTATTACAAGTGTGGTGAAAAAGTCCACTAAGCTCATGATTGTAAGGGAAAGAAAGTGTCTATCAATGTTGAATGCTAAAATTGTAAAGAAATGGTGCATTATGAAAATGAATGTCCTAATCTACAAGGAAAATTACTTTATAAAAGGCCAAGGGATAAATTCCAAGATTATGCATCACTACTGCTGAGATTGATTCTCCGTAAGACATGGTGCTAGGTAATTTAATGGTTTCCTCAAGTTTAGACAATGCTGTATTTGATTCTGGATCATCACATTATTTCATATCTTCCCAGTTTTCTAAGAAAATTAGATATTTCTAATTTAATTTAACAAGAGAGTTATCAGTCAAAACTCTTAAGGGAATTATCATTAAAATAATGTTTTATGAATCAGTCCCCATTAGGGAACATAAATTTTCTTTATCCACTGATCTCATCGTCATTCCCATGAATGGATTTGATATAATACTTAGTATTTATTGGATTTCAGACCATGATGTGAAAATTTATTGTAATAAGTAGGTTGAAATTTTTGATGATGATAAGGAATACATTATATTTAGAGAAAAAAATTTACCATATGATTCTTATCTAGATCCACCCCTGTAGCTCTACTAAATTAAATTATTGTGGAGTAAGAGAGTGAAATAACTATGGGTGAGGAAAGGAATGTTCAAATATAGTATGTACCTATTGTACAACAATATATTGATGTATTTCCAGAGGATTTACTTGAAAATACTCCAGAATGAGAAAATGAGTTTTCCGTTGAATTAATTCCTAGTCCAAGGCCCATATCGAAGACCCCTTATAGATTGGCCAGTGTGGAATTAGTGGAGCAAAAGAAACAACTAGAGGGGTTGAGTAATACAATATTTATTCTCCCTTGTGTTTCTTCATGGGGATAACCTGTTCTTTTTGTGAAGAAGAAAGTTGGATCTATGAGGCTATGCATTGACTACAGGGAGATCAATGCTATAACATTAAAGAACATGTATCCCCTACCTCGCATTGATGATATATTCTATCAACTTCATGGAGATCAATATTTTTCAAATATTGACATTCGATCTAGATATCATCAGTTGTGTGTGAAGAAGGAAGAAATTCCAAAGACAACATTTTGAACCTGGTATGGGAATTATGAGTTTACAGTAATGCCTTTTGGACTGAATAATGCACCCTCAATCTTCATGGAGCTAATGAACAGATTTTTCAAGGAATATTTTGATGAATTTGTAGTGGTATTTATTAATGATATCTTGGTATACTTTAAAAGCTATGAAGACCATAAAAATCACTTTCACACTATTCCAAAGTCACTTAGATGAAATTAATTGTACGGGAAGTTCAGCATGTGTGAATTCTGGCTTCAGGAGATTTCATTTATTGGCCATATTTTTTCTAATGATGGAATCTATATTGATACTTTAAAGACCAAGGCAATCCAAGAATGGCCAGTACCGACAAGTATAACTGAGGTATGCAGTTTTATTGGTTTATCAAGTTATTATTGGAATTTCTTCCAAAAGTTTACCTGATTGGATAACCCATTATCCAAGATCACATGTAAAGGGGTTCAATTTGTTTGGAAAAAAGAGTGTGAATAATGTCTTGAAGAACTGAAGAGAAGATTATTCAATGATCTTATATTGACTCTAAAATCAGGAAATGATGGGTTTTTTATATATAGTGATGCTTCAAAGAAACGACTTGGTTGTGTCCTTATGAATAATGATAGGGTTATTGTCTATGCATCACGATAGGTAAAAATTCATGAAAAAAACTATCTCACTCATGATATTGAGTTAGCAGCTGCAATATTTTCTCTGAAGATATGGAGACACTATATCTATGGTGAAAAATGTGAGATTTATACCGATCAAAAGAATTTTAAGTATATTTTCTCACAAAAAGAACTCCACATGAGGAAAAGGAGACGACTTGAACTAATCAAGGATTATGATTGCACCATACACTACCACTTAGGGAAGGAAAATAAGGTCATGAATGCTTTGAGATGAAAGGATCATGGAGTTTTCAACAATATGAGAGTTTAAAGGGATCCTATGTTCATGGATCTAGTAAATATGGATATTAGAATAATCATAGAAGGTGAAACATCAATACTTTTTCAAATTTTTTCTAAACCATATTTACTAGAGAGGATAAAAAGTTCTCAAACTGATGATGAGGAATTTCAAAATAAAATTAAAGTTATGAACGATGTGAGATTAATCGACTTCGTATATAAAGATGTGATTTTAAAATTTAGGAAGAGACTTTTTGTTCCTGACATACCTGATCAAAAAAGGGAATTATTGGATGATGCTCATAGCTCTAATTTCTCTATACATCCTGGTAGCACTAAGATGTACAAATATTTTAAGGAACATTTTTGGTGGGACAAAACGAAGAGATAGATTGCGATTATGTGTCAAGATGTATGGTTTGTCACCAAGTAAAAGCTGTAAGACAACATCCTAGAGGAGTCATGCAACCTCTTCCCATACCTATGTGGAAATGGGATGATATTATGATGGACTTTGTCATGGGGATACCAAAGACTCCTAGAAGATATAATGAAATTTGGTTCATTATTGATCATCTTACCAAGTCATCTCATTTTCTTTCTATAAGTGACGATTTACCATTTTAACGTATAGAAATAATATATATTAATGAAGCTGTAAGACTTTATGGAGTACCCCTATCAATTGTTTCTGATCAAGATCCCCGTTTTACATCAAGATTCTAGAAAAGTCATCAGAAGGCCTTGGATACGAAAATTTATTTGAGAACTGCTTACCACCCTCAAACTTATGGACAATCATAATGGACTATTCAGACATTAGAAGACATGTTTAGATCTTTCTCACATGACTATCAAGGTATGTGAGATCAATATTTACCTTTGGTTGAATTTTCCATTAATAATAGTTTCCATTAAAGTATTCAAATGGAACCATGTGAAGCATTATATGGAAAGAGATGTCACACACCAACTTGTTGGGATGATGTTGGTGAAAAAAATACTCATAGGACCAGAACTTATTGAGGAAATGATGGAAAAGGTGAAGGTTATCCAAACCCACATCAAATCATCTCAAAGTAGGAAAAAGATCTTTGCCGATAACCAAAGGAATGATTTTGAATTTCAAGTAGGAGATCATGTTTTATTGAAGGTATCTCTATGGAAGGGTGTTATAATATTTGGTAATAAAGGAAAATTAAGTCTTAGGCACATCATATCTTTCGAAATTCTAGAACAAATTGGAGTTGTAGCTTATCGTTTGGCTATGCCTCCAAATATATCCAAAGTTAATGATGTGTTCTACGTATCACTGTTGAAAATATACATGCCTAACCCAATGCATGTACTCACCTATGATGAAATAGAACTAGAACCCTATCTATCTTATTGTGAAGAGTCAATCATAATTCTTGATACTAGATAACAAGGGTTGATAAACCCGATGACTCGTCTAGTGAAAGTTCTATAGAGAAATCATAAGATCGAAGAGTCCACAAGGGGAACTGAGAAACTTATGAGGAAGAACCACCCGAATCTTTTTTTGTAGTTGTATTCTAGAAATTTCAAGGATTAAATTATTTTAAGGATAGAATAATTTAAACCCCAAGCTTCCATGGTACATTTCTCTTTGAATAATGCAATAGCTTGCACTGTATGCAACTTCGAGATTCTAACACACCACAACCAATCAAACTTGCAGTTATGAATAGTAATAACCACTTTTTAAAATTTTATAAATTATATTTTTCCAAATGGACTTTATTTTTGGATTCGTAATATCAAAATTAGCTTAGGGTGAATTTTTGGTAGTTTTCTAAAAACTTTCAATTTTTGATGAACAATGAAAAATACTAAATTTTAATTAAAAACAACTTTTTTAATAGAAATAATTTTTTGTTTACTATTATAAATTTTAGTTGTTTTAAAGTATCATTAGTTTATATTTTTATCATTAAATGTAATTTATGTCATTTTATGTAATTTCAAATTTAAACTGGACATAAACAAGTGTCAATCTTTTGATATTTATTATTTCTTAAAAACACGCTTTATGTTTTGACAGCGGGAATTAATTTAAAATTTATTTTTGCCACTTCTGTGTTTTGAATTTGAAAAAATATATTCCATATTTGTAATCCGGAGGTCCAAATTGTGTAAATAGGTAACATTTATTTTTATACATTATGAACATTTACTTCAGTAAATATTTTATTTACCATGGTTAAAGGGTAAATCTGGTAAATAAGGGGAAACAAATATTATTATAATAAGATTAAAATTCTCTAACATGTGTCATATTTATATTGGTAGATACATGTCCGACCATGTTCATCCTTGGGTACTTTTTGGGACCACATGGAGCCACATTATAGTGATAATGACACTTTATATTAATTAATTTAAAGTAAAGACAAAAATGACATAAACATATATTATTTTGTAAAAAAAAATTCAAGGCGTTATATAAGTTATCTTTTAGACTATAATTATTAATTTTAAAGAAAAAAATATTTCCTACATCATTGTAATTTTTTTATTTTTTAGACATCAAATAAATAAAAATATTTATGACCTAATAATGATGCAGTGCTTACCTCATTAAAGAATGATTTTAATAAATGAGATTATAAAAATTAAAAACAAATATCTAAATATTTTCTAATTATTATTGGATGATTTTATTTCGAACTTGCATCATATTATATTCAACTTTAATGAGTTTTGGACATTTAGAAACCGAAAATCATTATATACTAAAATAATACTTCCAAACATTCCTAAAGAGCCCCTCCCCCCTTATAAAACCCCTCACCTCTAACTAATTTCTCACACCTATCAAGCCCCTTGGCTCATTCAAACTATAACCAATTAAGATTACTACATCCCTATATTTCGTTTATAATCCTTACCATAGGTAGAAGGAAATTGAAGGAAGCCTTTTGGTTCAAACCAAAGGGAGTTACCCGATTTAAAGGTAACATCTTCTCTTAAGTTCTTTTCTTTTTTTTTACTTATCCAACCCACTAAACTCGTTTTATTCGTTTATTTTATAAACAAACCAGTATCCTCAATATAATAGGTTATTTATATGATAATTATTTGAACTAAACTTACACACACTTCCAACTAATGGGTATAGAACATAATGTTTCTTTGGATAACAAACTACTGCATCACGAAACGATGAATGTTAAATATTTTACTACCACCTCTTATGGTGGACATTATGAAGGAAATGTAATTATATATGATACTTATTATATTTATTTTATCTATAATCTTTTGTAATTCTCTTTCATAACATACCTTTATTCTTTTCAAGTTGTATATATATGATAATTTCATTTGAGAAAGTGCGGACTACCTCCCCATCAAAGTGATATGACTTGTTCATATCCTACATGGAGCGTGTAAAGGATGGTGTAAATGAACATATGTAAAATATCTAAAATATTATATTATACTGGAATAATAATATACCTATGTATCATTTGGTCTTATTTCCTTTAAAAAAAAACATGAAATTGAAGTAGCGTTCGTGCGTACATACGGATTACCGTCCCCAAGAACGTGATGAGATTTATTCCCCATCAGAAAAATTCAAGAATAATTTTAATTTAATTAATAAAAATAATATTTAAGAACATTATATCATTATTTATATGAATCAAATACATCCTATACATAACAAAAATGAATTACGTAACCAAACATATAATGGAAAACGAATCGGTTAACACCCGAAACAATGATACTACTAAAATATTATTAACAAAGCAATATTAGAAGATCATATATGATTTCATATTTATATATGTGGTTATTTTATAATTTAATAATAATTATTTAACTATTATACAAGAGGTTAACGTACCCTCAACCAAGGAAAAGTACAAGTTAAGGGTTAATTTCACAATCTTTTTATTATCAGAGGTTGTTTTACGTATATACTAGGACCTCTATCATCCACAATAATGTTTCTAAAAAATGTATTTCAAATTTTTTTTACTATTTACTATACTATGATTAAAATTCATTTATACCCTTGTTTGAATTTTTATAAAATAGTTTTAAAGGAATCCTTTAGTCATTTTCCAAACAAAGTACTTTATAAACTTTTCAAAAAATTAAGGTAAGAATTTTTTTTAACTTATACGGTGGGTGCAGTTATTCTCTACTGTTATAACACCTTTGAAGCCTACCATGCAAGATTATAAGAATATTTTAAAAATAAATGTTTTCTTTTATAATTACATAACTTTTAAATGATTTCAAAATAGAAAGAGATATTTCTCTCAAATTGTTTTGATTTCATCTATGTCAATATCATTTAATGGATTTTATACTTGTTTGAAGTTTATTTATTATGATAAAAACCTTACATATTGTATTAAAGGATTTGTGATGTGCTTGAAAATGGATGTGTTACTTTTATACCATTCATGGTTTATGGTTAATGTATTAACATTTTGTATGCTAGTTTTAATACTAATGTTTTTGTTATGTTTAAAACATTTCATATGAGGAATGCATTGGACTTAGTAAGTGATGGGTGGAGCCCACTATAGATCCTTGATACATCGGTAGGTCTCATGAGACAAACTAGTGTCTTGTCACAAGGCCTTGACAAAATCTAATTTGTTGTCTTGGCATGAGGACTTTACTATGTGGTTATGATTTCTGACATTATGCATTCCATCTTTATGAAATTAGCTATCGATATTACATGTGATTACTCGACTAGTGGAATATCCATGTGAATATGTAAATGGAATTATATGATTTATCTTTCCCATATTATGCTGAAATTTATGTTTAAAAGTCTTTTGTTTTAGTTTTATACATTGCCTTAAATGTTTATGCTAATTTATGAAAGTTTCCTTTATATTGTTATCCTTATTTAGCATCTTAGCTCACCCCTTTCTATGTGTTATTTCTCCCAGGATGTGAAGAAGTATTTTATGGTTGAACTGAAGGGAATGACTAAGGTATATAAGTGTGTTCAAAGGGGACAAAATGTTGTTGGTGTTTTTATCTCATGATGTAATGTAAAACTTATGTATATATCTAGTACTTCCAAGGATACTAAACCAATCGGTCTTTTGGGGCATGATTCCTTGTATCAAGCCAATGTTATAAAATAGTGCACCGAATCTAGGTTACTAGGGTCAGTGAATTATAATATCCCTCTAATGCATTGTTTATTTAAGTTAATTGTATTGGTTATTCTATTTTTTAAAATGAATTTAAGGGTTAAATATAATTGATATTACAACTCATATGCAAGTTTTATCAATGCATGATATTTGTTTTCAGTTACTCATTGTATTGAGAATTAAATAACATGGATCATGATTATTTATTTCAATGACTCTTGTCTTTGGTAAAGATTTATGATTTCTTTAATGAGTGATGATCTAGGTACTGATGTGTATGAGCTCACTTATATTATGATCATTCACTTTGATTTAGTCATCATACCCTTCTTCTCATCTTATTCGTACTATTGACATTCAATTTTTAAATCTTATAGTTACCCTTACTGAGTATATTATCTCATACTTATTATTGTTAGGTCATAATAATACAAAGTAACATTAGAGGGGGGGGGGTGAATTTTGTATCTTTAAGAAACATCGACAATTTTTGGATTTTGAATCCCGTTTTGAAATATGTAGATATCCATTATTTTTATTATGTATGAAATATGAGAAGAAGAGACAAATAAATAAAGAAAACAAAAATTTATAGTGGTTTAGGGCACACATATCCCCTAGTACACACTATAAATTACTCTCTCCATGATCTTAGTGAATTTCACTAGAATGGTCCTCTTATCACAAGACCAAATATTCACAACTGAGTGTAAAATTTGGTCACCTTTACAAATAAGGATAAGTGTGGAATTCTGGTTCTCTAACAAGGAACTGATTATCCACATCTTAGACCAAGAAGAGGATACTCCACAACAACTGAGTTCAACTAGTTGAAAATCCAACAAATCAAAAGAGATGGATTTGAAGATGGACCAGGTTGAACAACACAATTTCAATATCAGCAATTGACAGTAGATGTATCTTCTTCTTTAGAAAAGAAATAATTTATGAAAGGGTAATTCTAAAGTGAACCCAATTTCAAAAATATATTCACATAAAAGTATACATAGATAGCAACAATGATCTTACAATAGAAAAAGATTGAACATGTATGTCTCCAAAGTGTAGCCTCTTTCATAATCGATCATTCATTACAGCAGCACTGGAAAATATGTTTATGAGAATGAAATTGTATTTAAAAATATGTGGATTGTATATCCTGTATATTGAAACAATACACTAATAGAATATATAATGTAGAAATCATGATTTAGACTTCCAGATCCAAGAAAGCCTCTTGAAAGATCGTGAATATTTAAATTTGAAAATGTATATAGGAGTCATAACTTCCCTTAAAAATATGAGTGAATTTTTTCATTGAATACTATTCTTTGAATCAATCATGATGATCATTGAATCAGTTTTAAATGAATTTTTCAATAGCCAGTAATTATTTCAAGACCTTTTCAAAAATCTCATATATAATTGTGTAATTAAATCTCTTATGTAGAAAAGTCAAATGTAGGGTTCCTTCATAAAATGAAAAAATACCATACATAGGGTTCAATTACATAGAATTAATTCAAAAAATTTATGGTTGAAAATGTATGGTTGATCACAAAATTAAGGTTTATAAACAATACATTTGTGTCCTAAAATGTAGGGTTTCATACTTATATAGAGTTATTTAATCATACTTTCTTCTAATTACAAATAGTCGGTTCCATTCAAACATAAGGTACCTTATCCATATGTTCCATCCAGAGTAGGGTTGATGATACATATACACCTTCCACCAATGTATGTTTGAATAGAAACATAATATTCATTATCCATAGGCGATGTTCCATGCTTAGGGTTTATTTCTTACATTACACTATGAACGAAGGGCATGAATAGTGTTTCAAGGATACACTTAAGAGTGTTCTGAACACTTTAACAAATATTACTTTTGACTTAAAATCTTGAATATAATTCCAGAATAAACATTTTAATAAATACTAATTTCTTAAAATAAACATAAAGTAATATCATTAGTAAAAAACAACGGTATTTGTGATCATCAAAATCAATTATGATATATAGTGTATTGTTGAGAAAATACATGCCCGACAATCTCTTCAATTTTGATGATCCAAAGCCCCTAAATAATTTAAAAAATATTGAATTTTGTAAACATATTAAAAGAAAATATACATTATTATTTTTATTTCGCAATACTATTTTGATAAAAATATAAAAATAAAAATAAAATAAAATGTTGTGTTTACCCAAATTTCTACCCCTTTTGTGATATCAAAAATAAAGTAAAAGAAAAATGATTAAAATTCCTTTAATATTTCATAGAATAAAACATAAATGTTTGTAATGTACAATTTGGATAAATAAGGAATTAAATCTAGAAGTATAGATAAATAGATAATAAATGATAAATAAACATAAAATAATAAAAATAAATAACATAACATAAGAAGAACAAAGGAATTTTATGAATAATAACTATACAACTATAGTAGAGGTATTGGATTAAGTGAAAGGTTTAAACATATGGTTTGGTGGAAGGGGAAAGGTTTTGGTCAAGATAAGGTTCTAGTTGTGCCCGAGCCTTTTGAAAAGATTTTCTCAATTCTTCTATATGAGATTTTAGATTGTGTGCATGATTGTGTAATAACTTCATTATCAAAATTCATGAATCTAGATTGAATTTTAGAATCTTAATCAAATTGTCTTTAAAAAAGTCATAAAAATTATCATCTATTTTCAAAACCTGAGCTAACTTATCATTTAACTTATTGAGAAGAAACCTGATACCTAGTTCAATTGAATTGAATTTCTCAAAAAAAAACATCTAATTGTCTAAAAATATTGAAAAGGGTTCACTATTTAATTGAAGATTATATAGTATGTCATTCATATCTGCCATAATTGTGGTGATGGATTGAAACCATCTGATCAAATGTGGTGAGGTTTTTGGGAAGAGGTAGAAGCTCCAACCTAGTTGATACATTCCTTAATGGATTCAAACGGACTCCCCGAATATCATTTTTGATCTTCAAAATTTGTTTTCAAAATAGAATTAGATTTTATCTTCCCAATATTATTTATAATTTATCTTTTAAAAGAATAAAAATATCATTTTTACACTATATTTTCTTTAATATCTTGAAGATGAGTCTAAAATGTCTGTAATTCTCTTCTCAGAGCAGATGAGTTTCTCAAATCATCAAAATATTTTCTTGAAGATTCCAAATTATGTCAATGATTATAATTATCCTATAAGAACTTGTTAAATTTGATCATAATATCCTAAATCTATTTTTCAATGAATCATAAGTCCCATAATCTGGATTCATTAATTGAATAGAATCTTACAAAATATCTTAGTAATTTGCAGATGATTTTTCCACGAAACTCTCACTTGAACAGGATATAACATCAATCATTTCTCTCCTTTATCTAGATAGAGATGTAGGTTTCTCTAAAGAATGATCAATGGCTAAGATAGCTTGATTTTGCAAAATATTAGTGGACTCAGTTTCTGATCTCTGCACTTTCTATTCATCTTGAGAAGCTCTTTCTTCCTAGTTATCTGGTTCTTTTAATTGAACTGAATGAGTTGCTTCTCCAGATCCCAACACCTGTTCTTCAAGATGTCATTCTTCTATATTCCTTTATTTCAAAAAAATTCCTCTTGAACTCCTTCTTCTTCTTCTCCGTCTTCTATAGCAAGGTTTTCAACATCATCAAATATATTTTTTCACTTGGTAGGCCTAACAACATATTCTTTTCTGGATTCTACAACTTCTTCAATTCTTAAATCACTTTTCTCTCCTAAGCAAAGATCAATTTTTTTTTGGTAATTAGAACCAACCTGAATTAATTTTACTTTTAATATACTCTAATAAAAACCAAACATTCTTAGAGTCCCATCATTCAAAACATTTTTGTGATGACATTTATCTCTTCAATAAAACATATGAATCATATCCTCTCTAAACAAGAAAAGAGATAAGATCCTTCCATAATATTATAAAGACATACTATCTTTGGAATGAAACAAATAACTTAGATACCTTATCATGTATCTGGAAAAATTCAGCTCGGTTTCACTAATGAAAAAAACATAATGTATATATTCAGGTATAAAATTTTCTCTATCTCAGCTACTCTTAGAGCAATGATAGTTTGAATAAACATAACTGAAATAAATTAATCTACCTCAAGATCTTTAAAAAATATTTTTCTAATGTTTTTTGAACAAATAATAAAATAAATTATATCTTAAAACTTATGATCTTGATTTATAATTGATTTTAGATCAAAATGGAATTATCCTTCATGAGGAAATTTCAAATTTTGGGCAATTTCAACTGAAGAAATTGTAAATTCTATACCATCTATTCAAGAGGATATTGTATCTTCTACATCAACAAAAATAAACTGTAAAATACTATAGAAATTATTTAGCTCTACTTCGTAAAGAAAATCTATATTCTCCTCATTGAACAGAAATTCCAAACCTTGGAACACATACGCTTAATTGAGTTAAAGTTTATTCTCATACAACTACTCAAAATCAAAAAATTATTCTTGAATAATCTTTTTGGAGGGAACACACTGGCACTTCAAATCACTGAGTTCACTTTTTTCATTTTTCTTCACCTTTTTTATTTTTTAGAATCTGAATGTTTAATGTTTTGTAATTTTAGGGTTTAAGAGAAAGATGTGGGTTTTGGATGATAAAACTATTTGAAAATGAAAAGGTAAGATAAGTATAGTGTTTTCCTGATAGTTAATGAAATGGTCTGGTTTTTCATGCCAATTACACAGGGTAATCATTAATTTTTTATTTTTTAAAACATGTGATTTAGAAACTAAAAATGAGTAAATATTTATTTAAGAAAATAAATTAAATAATAATTTTGGCAGTGAAAATAAAATAAACGAATAATTTTTTTTGAACAAAATAAATTGAAAATTTTGAATGTAAATTAAAATGAATTAAAATTACAAATATACTAAAATGAATTAATATGATAAATATTTATTTAAAAATAAATAAACCTAGATCCCCCTTAATAAAATCGAAACTTTTAGTAGGAATTGGTTTAGTGGGAATATCAAGTAATTGATATTTTGTATCCACAAATTATAAAGATATATCCTTTTTGAGAACCTGATCCCTTAGAAAATGATTCTTTATATCAATGTGCTTTTTCCAAGAATGACTTATATGATTTTTTAAAATATTTACAGCACTAGTATTATAAAATAAAATAGATATACTATTAAAATAAAATCCAATGTCTAGTATAGTATTTTTCATCCAAAATACTTGTGCACAACAACTTCCAAAAGATACGTATTCTACTTCGGTTGTTGATAGGGTAACTAAGTGTTGTTTCTTACTTGACCATGATACTATGTATTTTCCTAAAAATTGATAGGTTCTTGAGTTTTTTTCTATAAAATCAACATCCTCAAAAATCAACACCTGAATATGAAATTAAATTTAAATCAAGAGTTTTGGGGTAATGAAGAGGATGAAAAATAGTTCATTTTAAATATCTAATTTTTTTTTTAAGATTTGTAAGATGGGATTATTTTGTATTTGAATAAAATCTATCACATAAACATACAGATTACATAATTTCTGGTACTCTAGTGGTATGATATAACATACCACCAATCATACCACTATGTAACTTGTTGTCAACTGGTTTTCCAATTTCATCCAAATAATTCTTTATATTGGTACACATAGGAGTTGTGTATGTCATGATATTCTCAAGTCCAAACTTTTTAAATAAATCTATAATATATTTACTTTGATTTTAAAAAAATATCCATAATCGTTTTGATAAAATTTAAATCCTAAACAGAATTTCAGTTCTCCCATCATACTCATTTTAAATTATTTATTAATTAGTTTTGAAAAATCATTACAATTTTTTTTATTTTTTGAACCAAAAATTACATCATCAACATAAATTTGTAGTAATAAAAAATTTGAAAAAAATATTTTTCTTAAAAAGATTTGGATCTACCAATCCAACAGTAAATTCATTTTTCAATAGATAAGAACTTAATGTTTCTTACCAAGCTCTAGGTTCTTGTTTAACTATATAAAGAGCTTTGGTATGTTTGAAAACAGAATTTAGTTTTTAATGTTTTTTAAAACCAGGATGTTGTTCAACATACCCTTCCACCATTAAATATCCATTTTAAAAGGAAGATTTAACATCCATATGATATAATTTAAAGTTTATATGGGATGCATAATCTAATAGGTGTCTAATGGATTCTAATCTAGATAAATGGGTAGAGGTATCATTATAATCAAAAAAAAATTATGATTATATCCTTTATCTACTAATGTAACTTTATTTATTATTATGATTCCTGGACCATCCTATTTATTTTTAAAAACCCACTTAGTTTCTACAACTAAATAATTGGACGATCTTTCTTCTAATTACAAAACCATATTACTTATGAATTGTTTTGGTTCTTCTTTCATTACTAACATCCAACTCTCATATTATAAGTCTTCTTAAATAGACATAGGTTTTAAATTAGATATATAGGTAGAAAATTCAGCTAGGTTTTCTATATTTCTTATAGTTCTAATTCATGTATCCAGGTCATCTATAATAGTTTCTAAAGGATGGTTATTTAGTGTTCTAGATTGTATAGGTAAAATAATTTTAGGTTCTTCAATATCATGTTCTACTGAAATGGACTGATTTTTATTAATATAATTCTCAAAATTAATTTTAGGGGTTTCAAGTCTCATGTTATAAAAGGAATCAATAACTTCATTTATTTGATCTTTTTCTTTAATTAAAGGGTTAGTTTTATCAAACTTCAAATGAACTGATTCTTCAAAAAATCTCAACTTTTTTTAAACACTCTATAGGCTTTAGAAGTATCAAAATATCCTAAAAATATTCCTTCGTTAGATTTTGGATCAAGCGTACCAATATTTTCCTTTGTATTCAAGATATAAACCTTGCATTCAAAAAAATTAAAGTACTTTACTTTTGATTTTATAATATTCTAATGTTCATATGGTTTCTTTATGAAAATAGGCCTTATTAAAACTCTATTCATGATATAGAATGTTGTGATTATATATTTTTACCAAAATTAGGTTGGATGAATATATTTTTTTAGCATAGTACTTGCCATTTATTGAATAGTTCTATATCAACTTTTAACAATTCCAATTTTGAGGTGTTCTTAGTGTAGATAAGGGGAGTTTAATACCAATGTTTTGTTAGGATGGCATGTGACTGAGTATGATATACTTTATAATACCAAACGTTGGATTGAAATAAAAATGATATTCTCAAATACAAAGGGGGGGGGGGGGTGAATTATACCTTTTAAAAATTCCATTGGAACTTTTAAAGATGGTTATGTTTAACAAGGTTAAACAAGATAATTCACAATACCTCTAAAAGTTCTAATTACTCGCTAAATTCCAGAAAAGTGATTCCGAAATTGGAACTTAACTAAAGTTTAAAAAGATGAAGATTCTACCTTAAATCTTGTAGAATCTAACTATATTAAAGTACAAGAGTAAGGAAGTACAAGATAGTTATACTTTTCTTAACAATACAAATGCAGCAGAAACAATTGTAACAAAACAAGTAACAAGTAATAAGTCTTTTAACCCAAAGAGAAGGGTATACAACAATCATGGATAAAGGTCCCTTGATTTATAATTTCAAGAATGTCTATCTTATCCACAATAGATAAATCCCTCAATACGAAGTTCAGAGCCTATATTGTTATCCCTGCAATCCCTCAACTATCAGGTAGTCAGCACCTCTTTCTTCCTTAGCAAGGAAGCCCTCAACTTCAAGGTGTTGGAGAACTTCTGTCTTCCTATCCCCAGAAGCCCTATATTGAACCCAACAACAATCAGAGTCGCATGAAGCAAATCTGCACAAGGCAAAGTTTGAACAAGCTGTTCAAACCTTCTGCACGAAGCTTGCGACATGATAAGAGCCTCCCTCTCTATAAATAATGTAAGGAATTTCTGAGCATAAAAATTCCAAAAGTTTTGAGAATGTTCAAATGAGCTCCTATTTCCAGGTGAAGCTCCAACAGTCGGCTCCCTCCTCCAACGGTCATATTTTTCCTTGAATTTCGGAGGAAATTGTGCACATGTCACTCAAACAACAGTTAGTTAATAACTGAAGGCACGATATCATTTTATAATAGAACAACTGTTAGTATAACCAAAACTAATATTCAAAATAAAGGTAAATGAACGTTCGGAATGGAGAAAGTTAAATTTCGTAGTGTAGAAAAAAATTAATCCGGAGTCTGTAGTACTAAGATATTCAGATTTTGTTTTTCTAAGGAATTCGTAATGAGAATTCATAATCAGAATTTATCATCAGAATTTGTAATGAGAATTCATAATCAGAATTCATCACCAGAATTCGTAATGAGAATTTGTAATCCGAATTCTTCATCAGAATTCATAATGAGAATTCATAAACAGAATCCATCATCAGAATTCGTAATGTGAATTCATAATCTGAATTCATCATCAGAATGCGTAATGAGAATTCATAATTAGAATACATCATCATAATTCATAATGAGAATTCATCATCAGAATTCATCATCAGAATTCATAATGAGAATTCATAATCAGAATTCATCATCAGAATTCGTAGTTAGAACATTATACAAGTTCGTAATCAAAATTCAGTGTTGAACTTCAAAAAAGTTTATAACATGCAATTCGGAGTAGAACTTCATAAAAGTTCATAACAGGAATTCAGACCCTAAAACAAAATGCTTCATATCAAAGTATTATACGATTCCGAGGTTTTAGATATGAATCTGATTTTTATACTTATGAAAAATATTGATATGAACAATGAAAACAAGGTAGGGGTAAATTTCATTTGGTAAAGACAGTTTTCCTTATGGAAGTAGAACATGGGTAAAATGAAATTTGCCTTATGATAAGGTGTTTGTGATTTTCAAAACAAGAGTAATGATCAAGTAATAAGGAAACCTTTATGACTTATCAATATACCCCTTATATGAAGGAATGGAAAAGTCATAAGGAAAACCTTATTGACTCAACAATCTCCCCCTTTTTGGAAAGCACAAACATCCTTACGAAAAAGAATGTAGGAACTTAGAATAAATTTATAGACTTTGAAATTAAAGATTATCTCCCTTTGTTCATGGATAATGGTGAATACGACTAACTACCCCTTAGGGTTTGGAACACTAAGGATCATATTCTAGATTTCTGGAATGCAATTTTCATTATGAATATGGAATTCTTTGTAATGAGCATTCCCACTTAGATAAACTACCCCTTACTTAGGGATAATTCTTCTATACTTATAAATCATTTTCCTTCTCTTCTTTAGAATTATTTTTCCTTCTCCCCCTTTGTGATTTTCAAAAAGAGTTTGAGGGAATGGAAAAAAATATGGTACCTGAAATATTTGTACAAAATAACACAAAAGACAAGCAACCAGAATTTTCATTCGGATTGAAAGGATTTTTACAAGGAAAGACATTACAATAAAAGATCAGACTGGTCTATATGTCTTCTTTTTTTCTTAGGGATTAGCTTCTTCAGAAAGGGTTTTTAGATTATTTAACTCTTTTTGGTTCTCCTCAGCTTTCTTTTCTAAGGTTTTAATCCTATCATCTTGAGCCTTCAGAGCCTGAGACTGATCCTTAACAACTTCATCCTGCTTTATAAGCTTCTCGTCGATCTCAATCTAGAGATCTCATTCCCCTTTCCATCTTTGAGCAACATAGTTAAGCTTCCCATTCAGATCCTTCACCTGTTGATTCCGAGTATTTTGCGCAAGGGTCAGATTTTCCTAAAAACTGTTTGTAATATCCTTGATCTTGGAATCTTCAGTATCAAATGCCTATTTTACTTCCTCTTGAAATTCATCAAGCTATGCCATATTCTGGATGATCTTCTTTGACCAAGTGGTTATTTTCTTGCAGGACTTCCTATGATATTTGTATGTTATATGAAAAGTTTTGAAACCTGATTCTATCTTTACACACTTGTCCATCACCATGGACACCAAATCCGACTTATGATTAAGAGTGTGTTGGAGAATCTGGAATCTAGAATCTATGTTTGTAAAAGTTGGAATGGAACTGACTATCTTCTTCTAAGATTGCTCCACAAAATCATGACCAAGTGCAGATGACTCTAAATCTTAGACATTACTTGGTGAGAGTGGTTTTTTCAAGCTCAAAAAAGATTCCTTTTTGAAGTTCCCACAACTTCCTTCCTTTTAACTGTAAATTCTCTTTGAGAATCAATAACCACTTTCTTACCCTTATCAATCTTCAGTATGACTTTCTCATCAGAAAATATATGCTCTCTATCGGAAAATTGAACAACTCTGTCATCATAGAATTTCTCTTTTTCTAATCCTTCCTCAATAAAGTTCTTTTCATAGCTTTCTTCCTCAGATAATTCATTTACTTCTTCTTCTTTGTTGTCTTCATCTTTCTTTCCATCTTTTTGTTCTTCCTTTCCAGGAGTGGAAAGCTTTGAGGACTCGGCCTCAAATGTTTGAAGTGGTAATTTCTCTATTTGATTTGCCTTATCTTGATATTCTTCAACTTTTTTAATCAGATCATCTAAATCACCACTTTATTCTTTTACTTCTTTTTCTTCTTCTACTTCCTCTTGTTTTTCTACTTCCTACTCTACCACTTTTTCAACAACATCTTTCTCTTTAGATTTTTCCAGAGTGAAGAAATTCTTCCCCGGAGTCTCAGGTAATGGATCGACTAGAAATGTTTCTGGTATTGGAATATTTTCAGAATCTACTTCTGTGGCTTTCAAAAGAGATTGTACAATGTCAGCCTCAGACATATTCTTCTTCATCTTATTCTCCTTTTCTTTCTTCTCTAGGTATTCAGAAGTCATCTCCCTTAAAGACTTAGCTTCAGCAGTGTCCAGGCCGAACTGTGGTTCCCCTTCTTTCCTCTTTTCCTTATCTTCCCTCCATTTTGCAACCAATTCATCAAGATATGCTTTCTATTTCTTTGGTTTGGGATGTGCGGATTGGGTTTCCTTAGCTTTAGGGGTTTTATCTTATGCTTCCACTTCTTTCAAATTTCTTTTCTTTCCAACCTTCTTTGATGGCTCATCTTTTTCAGTATTTTCCAGATTTGATTCTGCCTCTTCCTCTAGTAGATCATAAAATTCTTCTGTCTCCTTAGAATATCAAATATTCATTCTTTTCAGAGTTTCATCACTAACAAGCATAACTTTTCAATTCCAAGACTTGGATTTTCATGCAATCTTGAATGATTCAAGACACCGTACTATCATCTTTGACAGTAAGGCAGGATACATGATAATTTGGGCTCCTATATTTCCATTCTTGATGTTCTGGATTGTAAAAATAATATGCCTCATCAAATTTATTTTTCATAGATTTACTAGGAACTCTAAGAAATATATGTCACTTTTCTAGATAGTACCTTTGCCACCTTTTCTCAGTACTAAAAAAACTATGTACCCATAACTGAAGAATCCGGTTCTTAGAAGATAGATGCGCAATTTTTACTGTCTTGAAATTAGAAAGTCCAAGAAATTGTAAGGCATTTACCTTAACGAAACTACCTTGAACATCTGGGAGTTTGTGGGAGTAAAATTCTGCCTCCCCTTCATATGATAATTCCACCAAGCTAGCTGCCTTGGAATAAGAAAGTTTGTAGGTTTTTCCATAAGACGTGAATGATATTTTTTCTCTATCATATTCCTTATAGAAGCACACTAACTCATAAAAATCTATAAGTAAATCCAGATATACCATGTCTTGAACACCTATCTTATAAGACATATTACCATCCATTTAACTTGATATTCTTAGAAATGATAGACATCCATTTAACTTGATATTCTTAGAAATGATAGAATAGTACTTGAAAAATATCAGATGCACCAACCTTTCCCAGTATACATGCCATTTTGTGATCGTATTTGTGGTAGATATTTCTTGAGAAGAGGCTTCTACATACATTCGGATTAGAAGAACACTGAGGGATTCAGAACAGTCTTAAGAACTAAGGTAGAGCATCGAGACACAAGGGCTTGGAAACTGATGTGGGACAACCATCGGGGGTCCCCTTTATATAGGTGATGAAAGTGACCTTTTATCTTCAAAAACCAATCTAACAGTTGAAAAACTCTCTGATCTGATCTGATGGTTGAAAACATGCCCACAAGGAAATCCTGAATCCGATATTTTGAGGTTTTAATAAAAGAATTCAGATTTAAGGAATCTTGAAACAGAGAAATTTTAAAAGAAAAAGAAACTACCAGCAAGTGAAAGGGACTATGAACACTTAAGTAAGGAAGTCATAACTTTCAGATTTTCTAGGAATATTACTCATAATAGGTGATATTCTTCTTGAAAAAAATTCTCCTACAAAAAACTCACTACGAAAAACTTACAACGAAAAACATAAAATCTAAAAGATTTATTGCAAAAACTTTGAGTACCAAAACTATATTGCCAAAAATATGATTATGAAAATTTCCATTACAAAAGTTTCCCTTACGAAAATTTCCATTACAAAAATTTCATTACTAAAATTCTGAAAAATAGACTACGAAAACTTTCATAAGCTTTAATAATAGGTGTACCCCCCCTTTGAAAATGAGTTTATTACTATAATGAGATTGGTTGAATATAAAGTTATCGAAGGAAGATTAACTCACGGTTATCATTCCTAACTTCTGTTTAATGTATTCAAATCTATCCGAGGGTAAAGATTTTTTGAAAATATCAGCAAGTTTATCTTACGTTCTGATAAATTGAAGAATGATATCTCTTTTTTGTGTGTGATACCTAAGAAAGTGATGCCTAATATCTATGTGATTTGCACGAGAGTGATGTGCAGGGTTTTTACTAAGGGAAATGGAAATTTTGTTATCACACAAAATATGAGTCTTAGTAAAACTCAAGCCATAGTCTGTGATTGTCTGTTTCATCCACAACACTTGAGCACAACAACTTCCAGCTGCTACATATTCAGCTTCAGTAGTGGAGAGTGCTACATAATGTTTCTTCTTTCAAGACCAAGTAACTAATGAATCTCCTAAGAAACAACAAGTTACAGATGTACTCTTTCTATCCATTCTACATCCACCAAAGTCAGCATCTGAAAATCCTTTTAAGACAAAGTCATTTCCAGAAGTATAAAATAGTCCAAAATCCATGGTTCCCTTTAAATAGAAAGAAATTATTTTCACTGGATTTAAATGAGATTACATAGGATTGGATTGATATCTTGCATATAAGAATACTGAAAACATTATGCCTGGATGAAAAGTTGTCATGTAAATAAGACATCCTTTCATACCTCTAAAATATTTTTGATATACTGGTTTCCCAGCTTCATCAAGTTCAACTGTGTTTGAGGTATCGATGGGAGTACTTATACTTTTAGTATTGTCATATCCATGTTTTTTAAGAAGATATTTAATATACTTATTTTGGGATATATAGATTTCTTTTGGTTTTTGAAAAATCTGAAAACCAAGGAAAAATGTTAACTCACCCATCATACTCATTTCAAACTCAGATTTCATTAGATCCACAATGGAATCAGTTAAATATTGCAGATTTGAACCAAATATAATGTCATCAACATAAATTTGAATGATCAAAACATTTTTCTTATCTTTATTTATAAAAAGGGGTGGATTTTCATTTCCCTTAACATAGTTATTTTGAAGCAAAAATCCTATAATTCTACCATACCAAGATTGAGGGGCTTGTTTAAGGACATGCAAAGCTTTGGTAAGTATAAAAACATGATTAGGATGTTTTTTATCTTCAAATCTAGGAGGTTGTTCAACAAAAACATCCTATTGAACATAAATATTAATGAAGGAACATTTCATATCCATTTGAAAAAGTTTGAAATTGAAGAATGATGAAAAGGTAAGTAAAATACAAATAGATTCAAGTCTAGCTACTAGAGCATAAGTTTCTTCATAGTCTATTCCTTCTTGTAGATTATAAACTTTAGTAACCAATCTAGCTTTATTCCTAACAATGACTCCAGTTTCATCACACTTATTTCTGAAGACCCATTTTACTCCAATAACAGAAGTTTCCTTAGGTCTTTCAACCAAGGTTCATACATTATTCGTTTCGAATTCATTTAGTTCATCTTGCATGGATTTAATCCAATCATCCTCACCTAAAGGTTCATCAGTGTTTTTGGTTCAAATTGGGAAACAAATGATAGATGTTCCATTTCATTTCTTAAGTAACTTCTAGTCCTTACAGGTTAATTGACATATCCAATGATACTATCACTGAGATGATTATTTAGAAACGACTGATTTGGGTTTTGTAAAACCTATTCATCAATATAGGGTAGGAAATCTTCAGGGTTAAATGTTTCAGAAGTATCTTTTTGTATATTTTCCTTATCAGAAGGATCTTATATTATAGGTTGATAATAAATTTTTGAAAACACATCCGAAGATGTAGGTTGGGGTTGTTTAAAGACAAAGGGATCAGTTCCATCAAATTTAACATGTATTGTCTCTTCAACAGTACAAGTGTTTTTGTTAAAAACTCTATAAGCCTTAGAAGTTGTGGAGTAGCCTAAGAAAATTCTTTCATCATATTTTGTGTGAATTTATGAAGATTATCTTTTGTATTCAGAATGAATACCTTGCAACCAAAAACCATAAAGTAAGAAAGTATAGGTTTTATACCATTCCATAAATCATAAGGGGTTTTATTAAAAAAAGGTATAATAAAAACTCAATTTATAGTGTAACAAGAAGTACATACAGCTTCAGCCTAAAAATGTTTAGAAACAGAATACTCACTCAATATAGTTCTAGTTATCTCTTGAAGAATTCTATTTCTTCTTTCAACAACACTATTATTTTGTGGTGTTCTGGGTGCTGAGAAGTTGTGAGTAATGCATTTTCTACTAAAAAAAGATTCAAAATCAGAATTTTGAAATTCTCCTCCATGACCACTATGAATTGTTATCAATGGAAGGTTTTTATCATTTTTAACTTGGGCTCTAAAATTTTTGACATAAGAAAAAGATTCAGACTTCTTTTTTAGAAAATACAACCACTTAAATCTAGTGTAATCATCAACCAAAAAATACATAATATTATCCCCCAATGCTTCCAGTTTGTGTAGGACCAAAAAGATACATATGCAATAGATGTAATGCATTAGTAGTTGAGATATCACCAATGGATTAAAAACATGATTTGTGTTTCTTTTCATATTGACAAGATTCATAGACTTTTTAAGAATCAAATCTAAGCTCCAGTAGATCCTTAACTAATCTCTTCTTAGAAAGTTAGCATAAGTTTCTAAGGTTATAGTGTCCTGGCCTTCTATGCCATAACCAAGAATGATCTTCCATTACACTAAGTCAAGGTATGTATTGGCTCCTAAGGTATTCTAAGTTTAGTGTGTAAAAATTCTCTTGCCTATGGGCAGAAAGAATAAAATCTTCCTTGGAATTGTGTACTAAGCACTTATCATTACTAAAATTTACAAGTTATCCTTCATCACATAATTGGTTTATGCTGATGAGGTTGTGCTTGATACCCTTAACAAATAAATCTGTTGAAATCAATGTTTTTCCAAGAAGAACGATGTTAACTATACCAATAATTTCTCCCTGAACATTATCTCTGAAAGTTACTTTTCCTCCTTTTATCTTGGTAATCATTTGAAAATAGTTTTTGTTACCAGTCATATGTCGGGAACATCCACTATCCATGTACCAAGTATTGTTGTTGGTACTTTCCCTATTTTCCTGAAAATAAGAAAAAGTTAGGTTTTCAGAATCCGAACTTTCATGGATCTGGAAATCCCAGAAAATAAAATTTTGGGAACCCACATCTTCTTAGAAAAATAAGCTTTATTAAATCCTAAAGATTGGGTTTTGTTTAGAGAACAATTATTTTCCCAGTGACCACCACATTGACACTTAGTGTAGAATGGGGAACTTTGAGGAACAAAGTAATTGTTGCTAAAAATCTATTTAGAACATGTGTAACCAAAACCAGAAGTATTTCTTTGAGGTCGGATTTGTGAATACATTTTATCAAAATTTTCCTTACCCAGGGTAAAATTTGACAAACACTTCCTCAAGGAAAATTTTTCAGATTTGAGTTTTATAAATAAGTTATTTTCTTCAAAAACATTTTGTTTTAAACTAGAGGTAGGCTCGAAAACATTTTTCTTAAGAATTACATTTTCTAAATCTTTAGAAAGTTTATTTTTCTCAGAACTTACTTCATCAAGATTTTTCTAAATACTTTAAAAATATGCATTTTTCTTATCAAGATATTTAGAAAGATTTGATATTTCCTTAGTAAGAATAGTATTCCTAGAATTTGACTTATCATGTTGTTTTATGAGTTTTGAATTCTCATTCTCAAGGATTTTGGGAAACCTTGAAACTTCTACATAGGTAGGTAAAGTATTATCTTCATCAGAAGATGATTATTCATCTGAAGAGTTATAATATTTACTATCATTAGAATTAAAAGAAACATTGTCCATTGATACAAAATTGTGTACTTTAGCCATCAAACAATGATTATCAATAGGTATCCTGGCTAAAAGACCAAGATTATTCTATCCATAAGATTCATAATCTGAAGATTCACTTGAAGAGTCTCCACAACTGGAACTCTAGGTTTCATTAGCTTTCAAAACATTCTTAGCTTTGGAATTATAATAAGTCATTATATTTTTCTTAGAATGCCTTTCCTTTCTTTATTTTCTCTTGAGCATAGGGAAATCAGGTATTATGTGTCCAACTCTCTTACATTCATAGCATGTAACTTTAGAATCTTTCTTGTCTTTCCACTCCTTGTTCTTGTATTTGGATTGAAAGTTTCTATGTCCATCTATCTAGTTCATCCTTCGAGCAATATTTTTTAATTCATTTTCTGAGGACTCACTTCCACTAGATTCGAAATGGATAACAGCTTTCTTAGATCTGAATCTAGTAAATCCCTCAGGAGTCTTGTATTTTATATGATTGGAAGTAGTAGTAAATTCTACACTGCCATTTATATTCTTCTTCTTCACAATATCAGCATCTCTCTTCATTCTAGTCTCATGCTGAAGAAGAGTTCCAAGTATCTCATCAAGGGTAATCTGAGTGACCTTTATATTCTCATTAATTACAGTCCTTTTAGATTCCCACTCTTTGGTCATGATGTCGATTATCTTATCAACAAGAGCTTCACCATCTAATCCTTTTTCACCCATTGATTGTAAACTATTCACTATAGTCATGAATCTCTGTTGCACCTTGAATATGGGTTCACCATAAGGAAAAATAAAACCATGATATTCATCTCTAGGTATGGCTCTTCTGGTCTCAATTACTTTGGAAGTTCCAAAGTGGGTAACTTCAAGTTTCTTCCACATAGAATTTGCTGCATCACAATATGAAATTTGACTATATATATTTCTAATCATTGAACAAAATAATGTATTGAGTACCTTATAATTAAGTTGATATTCATGCTTTTATTGATCTGTAAAGGCACTTACTTCTTTATCAGGAATTTTTTATGCACCGGTAATCATAACAAAATTTTCAACCCCACTGTTGATAATGAAAGTCTTCATTCAATATCTCCAATATTTATAATCATTACCATCATAGATAGGTGTTCTGGTTGGACTATGATTGTCTATGGAACCAACATTTAAACCAGCCATTCTTCAGAAAATATTTGGCACATAAACATGTTAGTAGTACAAGTTTGTAAACTAGAAGAAATATCCTAAGTAAGAAATTAGATATTGTATCTCTAAGCAAGAGTGAATATGAAAAAGTATGAATGAGAAAAACAGATTCCGAAAAATATGAATCTAGAAAATGTAATTCCGAAAATTTCTTTCCGAATCTAATCATGAGATTAATTCAAATTGAACCAAATCCTCTGATACCAATTATTAGGATGGAATGGGACTAAGTATGATATACTCTATAATACCAAACATAGGATCAAAATAAGAATGAGATTATCAAATACAAGAGGGGGGGGGGGGTGAATTGTACATTTTAAAAATTCCTTTAGAACTTTTAAATCTAGTTATGTTTAACAAGGTTAAACAAGATAATTCACAAGACCTCTATAAGTTCTAATTACTCGCTAAATCCCAGAAACGTGATTCCGAAAATGGAACTTAACTAAAGATTACAAAGATGAAGATTCTACCATAAATCGTATAGAATCTAACTATATCAGAGTACAAGAGTAAGGAAGTACAAGATAGTTATACCTTCCTTAACAATACAAATGTAGCAGAAAAACTTGTAACAAAACAAGTAACAAGTAATAAGTCTTTTAACCCAAAGAGAAGGGTATCCAACAACCATGGATAAAGGTCCCTTGATTTATACTTTCAATAAAGTCTGTCTTACCCACACCAGGGTAATCCCTCGATATGAAGATCGAAGTCTATCTTGCTATCCTCGCAAGCCCTCAACTGTCAGGTAGTTGACACCACTATCTTTCTTAGCGAGGAAGCCCTCAACTTCATGGTGTTGGAAGACCTCTGTCTTCCTATCCCCGGAAGCCCTCGATTGAACACCACAACAATTGGAGTCGCACGAAGCAAACCTACAAAAGGAAAAGTTTGAACAAGTCATTAAAACTTTCTACATGATGCTTGAGACTTGATAAGAGCCTCTCTCTCTAGAAATCACTTCAGGAAGTTCTGAGCATCAAAATTCCAAAAGTTCTGAGCACTTTCAAATGAGCTTCTATTTATAGGTGAAGCTCCAACGGCCGACTCCCTCCTCCAACGGTCATATTTGTCCTTGAATTTCGGAGGGACCTGTAGACATGTCACTCAAACAATGGTTAGTTAATAACTAAAGGAATGAAATCTTGTTATAATAGAACAAATGAATGTATAACCAAAATTGATATTCAGAATGAAGGTAAATGAATGTTCGGAATGGAGAAAGTTAAAGTTCGAAGTTTAGAAAAAAATGAATTCAGAGTCTGTAGTACTAGGATATTCCGATTCTATTTTTCTAAGGAATTCATAATGAGAATTCCTAAACAGAATTTATCATCAGAATTCTTAATGAGAATTTTTAATCAGAATTCATCATCAGAATTCATAATGAGAATTCGTAATCATAATTCTTCATCAGAAGTCATAATGAGAATTCGTAATCAGAATTCATCATCAGAATTCATAATGAGAATTCGTAATCAGAATTCATCATTAGAATTCATAATAAGAATTCGTAATTAGAATTCATCATCATAATTCATAATGAGAATTTGTAATTATAATTCATCATCATAATTCTTAATGAGAATTCATAATAAGAATTTATCATCAGAATTCGTAATGAGAATTCGTAATCAGAAATCATCATCAGAATTCGTAATGAGAATTCGTAATCAGAATTCATCACCAGAATTCGTAGTTAGAACTTTATACATGTTCATAATCAGAATTCAGAGTTGAACTTTATAAAAGTTCATAACAGGGAATTTGGAGTAGAACTTCATTAAAGTTTGTAACAAGAATTCAGATCCTAAAATAGAATGCTTCATATCTATGTATTATACAATTTCGAGGTTTTAGATATGAATCCTATTTTTATACTTAAGAAAAATATTGATATGAACAATGAAAAATAGGTAGGGTTAAATTTCCTTTGGTAAAGAAATTTTTCTTATGGAAGTAAAACATGGGTAAAATTAAATTTTCCTTAAGATAAGGTGTTTTTGATTTTTAAAACAAGAGAAATGATCAATTCATAAGGAAAAATTGGTGACTTATCACTCTCCCCCTTACATGAAGAAATGGAAAATTCATATGGAAAACCTTATTGACTCAACAAGTTTGACCATAAAAAATTAAATTCTCAAATCTTGAAATCTCTACCATGACCAATTAATAATGAAATTATTTTAAAACATTTATTATTTTGAAATTTTTTACAAAAACATTCAAAAATAGTGAATACTTCACTTTTGAGTTTTAGAAAATATACCCAAGTAAATTGAGAATATAATCAACTAAAACATGGACATATAATTTACCAGCCAGACATGCTACTTTGTATAGTCCAAAAAAATCCATATGGATAAGTTTTAATGGTTGGGATGTAGTAATTGTTTTAATATATTTGAAAGAAGATTTGTTTTTTTTCTTCTATTTTGCATGCATCATAGAATCTGTCATTATCAATTTTAAGACAAGGTAAAT
Source organism: Viscum album (assembly GCA_963277665.1). Classification (NCBI taxonomy): domain Eukaryota; kingdom Viridiplantae; phylum Streptophyta; class Magnoliopsida; order Santalales; family Viscaceae; genus Viscum; species Viscum album. Next base: position 2,064,630,762 of record OY728141.1, read on the forward strand.
CAGAAACTAACTTCTTATTAGATAATTTATGTCAAGAATAATTATTACTATGACTAAGTATCCTATGATAGATCCATGACTCATTTCTCTAAGCATTTAAGCAATTCAATTTCTATTTACACAAGTAATTTAAATCCAAGGTATAAACATTATCAGTTCTAGGTGCTCTGAGTTTAAGCAGTTTATCTTTAAAAAAAGTCCATGAATTGTTAGAAAAATAAACATAAAAACAATCATCAAAAAGTTGGGAAATAGTTATCATATTGTTCTTCAGTCTGTTCACATATAGTACATTGTTGATTGATATAGTTTTGGATCTCTAACAGTTTCAAATCCCATGATATTTCCTTTTTCATTATTTCCAAAAGTGAATAAACCTCCATTCATTTGAGTTAATGTATGAAAATTCATTGTGTCTCTATTCATGTACTAGGAACAACCACATTCCATATACCATGTATCATTTTTGTTCTTAGGGCCTATTTCCTGATAAAATAATTAAACATGAGTTTGTTTTGGTACCCACATTTTTTTGGGTCCTATAGTGTTAGTGAGAAATGATATGGGAATCCAAACTTTCTTTTTTTTCCATAATTCAAATTACACGATTCTAAAAAACATCTAGAAATAAAATCTTTTTTAATACCACTAACTTGATTACTTCTCAAATAATAGTTTTTAGTGACATGATCTTTCATTCTACAATAATAACAGGTATCATTTTTGGAATTGGGTATAAATTAAATCTTATACAGTTTTGAATTTTCACCCATATTTCCTATTCCAAATCATTCTCTTTCAATGAAATTATCTCCAAGAATTTAATTTAAAATTTTATATCCTTTAGTAAAAGTAATCTCATTACGCTTATAAGATTATAATTCATCTTATAGTTTTTAATACTTTTTCATGATCAATGCTGTTTGTTGTAGATGAGTTGAATTTTTAAACTAGTTCTATGTATTGTTTTAGTAGAGTGTCTCTTTAAACTAAAATATAATTGTGAATATTTTTCAATGGTTTATGTTTATTTATTAAATAATTATATTTATCTTATATCATTTAGTATTGGGAACCTAAATTATTATTTGAGAAACTACCTGATTCAAAAGAAGTTGAGTAGTATAATTATACCACATATTAATTTGGCATTAAACACATATTTTCCTTTTGATTTTGTGGCTCTTTATCTGAATCAGATTTTTATTAGATGACTGAGTCTTTAGATACACTCCATGTAGATTTCATTTCTCATTTTTTCATTTTTTCTCATAATTAGTATTCTTTTGACATTTTTTTGACATTTTCATTTCATCTTTGAATTGGGGGAAATTAGGTCTAATATGACCCAATTTCATAAATTCATTGAATCAAACTTCTTAAGCTTCTTTTCCATCTTTCTTAAAGGACTATCTGAATTCTCGTTTCTTCTTGTAATTTTTTTTGAACTTTATGGCTAGCTGTTCTAGTTCTATTTTATAATATTAGGAATCTAACTTTTTCTCCATTGTTTCTACATCTTTTGTTTTTCTTCTATGATTCCGAGATGTCACTTTAAGAGAGGTATTTTCCTTTTTCACTAAAACATTATGATCTTTAACTTTATCTTGCACTACAACTTCATACGTCGTTATTTCTCCAACTAGTTCTTTCAATGTCAGATCTTCGATAGGTGATGATTTTCAAATAGTAGAAGATATGCCATTCCATTTTGAGGGTAGTATTATGATTTATTTTAGAGCTTGATCAGATTTTTTGATAGGTTCTCCCAAGGAAGTAACATTATTGACTATCTCTATTAGCCTTCTATTCATCTGTGTGACGATTTCTCCATCAAGTATTCTAATGGTGTAAAATTTTAGCTTTTTTGTAGCATACACCATCTTTCTTACACTGTCTATTCCTTCATAGCCAACTGAAATAGTTTGAAACATATCATATTCTATAGGAAATTGTGAAATATGATTAAAATCATCTCTTCCAAGTCCAAAAATAATAACATGTAATTATTTTTAATTTATATCATTTTCAGCTTCTGTTTCAGTAGAACAAGTCTTTGGTTTCTCAAGAATTTTACAAGGAGTAATGATTTTATAATAGACCTTGAATCCAATATTATTTATATAGGAAATCATTCATGATTCCAATCATCCATAATTTATTCCATTTTAGTGTGGATCACAGACCCTAGAAATTCCTTCTCTTAGATCACCCATTGCTATATACTTTGTATAGAGCTTATACTTTTAGATTTCTATAGCTTTATCTCAAAAGATCAACTTTTGATACAAATTTTTTGGTTAGAATAATACTATGTAACAAAAGAGGGGGTGAATTATGTCTTTTCAAAAAAACATACACAATTATATCTTTTCAATACCTTTGTGAAATATGCAGATATGAAGGATTTTTCTTCGGCATGAAATATGCGCAGTAGAGAAATAGAAATAAAGAATAAAAAAATTATACTCATTCAGGGTACAAATATCTTCTATTCCACTCCACCAATTACTCTCTCTACGATCTTAGTGATTTTCACTAGAATGGTCCTCTTATCCCATGACCAAAAATTCACAACTGTGTTTAGGAAGTTGAAACCTTTACAAATAAGGATAAACATGGTCCTGTGATTCTATAAGAAGGATCCAACTATCCACAACTGAGATCAATAAGCTGATACTCCACAAAAACTATGTCTAAGTAGTTGAAACACTAGTAAATCAAAAGATAATTATTTGAAGATGTATTGGGTTGAACTTTACAATTACAACAACAATAATTGAAAATATGTGGATCTTATTCATCAAAAAAATTATTCAAAAAAGGGTAGTTCTAAACTGATCTGAGTTTCCAAAAGATCATAAAATAAAATTATCAATAGATAGAGGCAGTTATCTTACAGTAGTAAAATATTGGACATGTATGCTTCCAAAGTGTAGCCTCTTTCAGAATCAATTGTTTGTTTTATCCATAGTAAAATATATGTTTATGACAATGAAATATTATATAAATATGTGTGACTTGTATATCCCATATATTGAAATGATACACTTATAGAATATATAAAGAAGAAAACATTTTTTGGAATTACAGATCTATGAAATGTTCCTAAAATATCATGAATATTCAAATTTGAAAACATCTAGAGGAGTCATAACTTCCATTAAAATTAGGAGTGATTTTATCCATTGAATACGATCCTTTGAATAAATAATAATAATCCTTGGATCGGTCATAAAATAGATTTGAAATAGATTATAATTATATCTAGACCTTTGCAGAAATCTCGGAAAAAATCACAAAATTAAATCTCCGACATTGAAAAGTCTAATGTAGGGTTCCTTCATAAAATGAAAAAATAGAAAACCTAGGGTTTAACTACATAGAATTCATTCTAAAAATGTAAGGTTTAAAATTACAGTTTTATCATAAAATTATGGTTGATGAACCTTACATTTGTGTCCCCAAACATCGGGTTCCTTACTTATGTAGATTTATTTAACCATACATTCTTCTCTTTACAAATGTATGATTCCATTCAAATGTAAGTTCTCTTAACCATATATTTCTTCCTGCATAAGATTTATTATCCACACACACATTCTTCCAATGTAAGTTTGAATACAAAAATAATGTTTATGATCCATACACATTATTCCAATCATATGGTTTATTCTTTACGTTACACTCTAAATGTGGGGTATGAACAATGTTTCCAAAATACAGTTAAAAGAGTTCCAAAAACATTCACAAATATTCATTATGAATTAAAAGCTTAAATACAATTCCAAAAAAATTATAATAAATATTAATTTCCTTAAATATACTTAACATAATATAATTAGTAAAACAAATAAGGGTAGTTGTTAGAATCATAATCAATTATGATTTATAGAGTACTGTTTAAACAATATATGCCCAAAACTTATGTTTCCTTTTCATAGGTTAGGAAGAAATGTTTTAAGAATTCTATTTATAATAAATATGATATATGTAAAAATATTTGTGAGAGATATTGTATATATTTATGAACCAATTGTTTATATATCTTTTTTATTAAGAAAGAGTTTTTTAAAAATTCTCCAAAACTCTAAACCTGAAATTCCCTTGGGTATTTAAATGATCAAATATTTACTTTTGATGATATATGTTTTTAGGGAAAAAATATTTCACATTTATTAGTATCAAATCCAAAAAATATTTTTTTTTCTTTTAACACTAAAACAAAGAGTGTGGGTTTTGAGGATGTTACAGTTAACTATTCTCAAGGAAACCCTTTTCTATATAAAATTCATGATAAAGCATTATATAAAACCCTCATTCCCATACCTCGGTTATGAAGAGGTGTCTAACACTATTCTCAAAAAACTCTATACTCTATCAAAACCATGTGAGATCATTCATAAAATTCCATTACCACCACATAATCAAAGTCCAAAAATTGAGGATAACCGAGAAGTCATAAAATCAATAAAGATAAATATGTACCTATTAATTTAATACTCCAACACAGGTCCCAAGGGAACAAACATGTATCCCCACTCTACCTAATCCACATGTTGTGAAGGTTTCTAATGCCATTATATTTAAATGAAATCATCACCATGAACTAATACTTGTGATTCGTTTGACCTCCACCACTAAATTTTGTGATCCTAAAGATTTTAGAAAATGCAACCATATATATTTACTAAAATTCATTTGAGGAAAATTAATATTGACCAAAAATTAAGCTTACCAAATATGGATATTCTTAGTTCATACTATCCCATACACCACATCTGTCAGGTGGAGTCTCCTATTCTTAATCCCAAGGAAAGAGAGTATCCAATAAACTATTCACAATGGGGCACAACCACCACCGTTGTGAATTAAAATTCACCACCAATCTAGAATGAACCTATGCACTACACCACCACAACACATGAATCATGCCGAAATGAATTACATCTTATAGGCCCGGGGATCACTCATCATCTACTCCTTTATTTACAATAAATTAATAGGGCATCTTCTGTTGAGTCAATAAGGTTTTCCTTATGACTTTTCCATTCCTTCTTGTTTTGAAAATCACAAACACCTTATACTTAAGGAAATCTATATTTTACTACTATAAGGAAAATTTACTTTCTAAAGGAATTTACCCCTACCATATTTTCATTTCTCATATCAATATTTTTCATAATTATAAAAATCGGATTCATACCTAAAACCTCGGAATCATATAATACTTAGATAAAGCATTCTGTTTTAGGATCCGAATTCTGGATATGAACTCTAATGAATTTCCACTCTGAATTCTAGATATGAACTCTAATGAAGTTCAACTCCGAATTCTGGATATGAACTATCATAAGGTTCCACTCCGAATTCTTGATATGAACTCTAATGAAGTTCCACTCCGAATTTTGGATACGAACTCTAATGAAGTTCAACTCCGAATTCTGAATACAAACTAGAATAAGGTTCCACTCCGAATTCCAATTCTGAACTTTTGTGAGTTTGATTATGAACTTCTGTGAGTTCGACTCCGAACTTTGTAAGTTCAGATTCTGAATTCTAGAGAAACCAGACTCCGAATTTCCTTAGAAATTCAGACTCCAGATTTCTACAGAATTTAGGTTCCTAATTCCTACAAAAACAGAATCCGAATATCTCTTTATTATAGAATCTGAATTCCATTTTGGTTACACTCTGAACTCTTGTTTACTTACATTCTAAACTCTTGTTTTTCTTATCATTATACTTGTTTCATTATTAAATGATGTCGTGCTTTCAGTTATTGACTAACCATTGGTTGAGTGACACGTGTACATGTCCTTCTGAAATTCAAGGAGAAATATGACCATTAGAGGAGGGAGCCGACCGTTGGAGCTTCACTTATAAAGAAAAGCTCATTTGAAAAGAAGCAAAAATACATTGAAACATCTTTGAGATATGTGATTACATGCTTTTAAAGTGATTTATAGAGAGAGAGGCTCTTATCATCTCTCAAAGCTTCATGAAAAAAGTTTGAATGGATTGTTTAAACATTTCCTTGTGCAGACGTGCTTTGGGTGACTCTGATTGTTGGTGATTATAATATAGGGCTTCCGGGGATATGAAGATAGAGGTTCCAACACCTTGAAGATGAGGGCTTCCTTGCTAAGGAAGACAGAGGAGTCGATTACCTGATAGTTGAGGGCTTGTGGGGATAGAAAGAGAGACTCTGATCTTCATATCGAGGGCTTACCCTGGTGTGGATAAGACATAATTTCTTGAAATTATAAATCAAGGGACCTTTATCCAAGGTTGTTGGATACGCTTCTCTTTTGGTTAAAAGAATCATTGTTTGTTAACTGTAGTTTTACTACTTGTTTATCCGCTACAATTTGTATTGTTAAGGAAAGTATAACTTTCTTATACTTCCTTACTTGTACTCTGATATAGATAGATTCTATATGCCTTAAGGTATAATCTTAATCTTGGTAACTTTTTTTATGTTTCATTTTCAGAATCACAATTCCGAAATATAGCAAGTGATTAGAACTCATTGAGGTCTTGTGAATTATCTTTTTTAACTTTGTTAAACATAACCTTCTTATAATTCCATTTGGAATTTTTAAAAGGTATAATTCACCCCCCCCCCTCTTGCATATGAGAATCTCATTCTTATTTCGATCTAACAATTGGTATTAGTGTAGGTTAACTAATACCCTGTACCAATCTAACAATTGGTATCAGAGGATTTGGTTCAATCTGAACTAATATCACGATTAGATTCAGAAAGGAAATCTCAGATTCACATTTTCCGGATTCATATTTTTCTAAATCTGTTTTTCAGACTCATAGTTCAGATTCACTTTTGCTTAGAGTTACCATTTTTCTTGCTACAAATATTTTCTACTATTTACAAAATTATATTTATAAAAATTTTGTGTGCCAATGTTTTTTCTAAGAATGGAAGGTTTAAATGTTGGTTCTATCGACAACTTAAATCCTACCAGACCACCCATTTTTTATGGTAATGATAATGAATATTTGAGAGATCGTATGAAGACTTTCATTATCAACACTGGGGTAGATAATTTTGTAATTCTTATTGGTGGATACAAAATTATTGATAAGGAATTTAGTGCTTTTACTAATCTTGAAAAGCATGAATACCAACTCAACTATAAGGTACACAATACTCTACATTGTTCAATGACTAGGAACATATATATCCAAATTTATTCTTGTGATACAGCTAACTGTATATGGAAGAAACTTGAAGTTACTCATTTTGGTACATCTAAAGTGATTGAGAAAAGAAGAGCTATGTTGAGAGCTGAGTATCATGGTTTTAATTTTCCTTATAGAGAACCTATAAGCAAATTACAATAAAGGTTCATGACTATCATGAACAACTTACAATCAATGGGAGAGAAAGGTTTAGATGATGAAGCCCTTGTTGACAAGATTATAGATATCATGCCCAATGAGTGGGAATCAAAGAGAACTGCTATCGATGAAAACAGAAAGGTTACTCAAATTTCTCTTGATGAACTATTTAGAACTCTTCTTTAACATGAGACCAGAATGAAGAGATATGTTGACAACATAAATAAGAAGAATTTTAATGGTAGTGTTTCTTTTACTACAACCTCAAATCACATGAAATCTAAGACTCCTAAGAGAGTAACTATATCAAAGTCTAAGAAGGCTATTATCTAATTAGAATCTAGTTAGAGTGAAGTCTCAAAAAATGAGATAGCTAATCTTTCTCGAAGGATGAACAAGATATCTGGAAAAAGAAATTTCTAATCCATGTATAAGAAGAAGGAAAGGAATGAAAATAATGATTCATAGGTCACATACTATGAATGCAAGAGAAGTGGACACATAAGACCTAATTTCCCTATGCTCAAAAGAAAATAAAGAAAAGAGAGGCATTCTGAAAGGAATAGAAAAATATTTTACAAATCCAGAGAAAAGAATGTTATGAAAGCTAATGATACCTGGAGTACCAGTGGTGGTGACTCCTCAGAATAATATTCAGATTATGAATCCTCTGAATAGAAGAATCTTGGTCTTATAGCCAGGATACCTATTGATAATCATTTATTGACGGCTAAGGTACACAATGCTGAATCCTTGACCAATTTTTCTTTAAATTCTAATGATACTAAATATCATAACTCTTTAGATGAAGAATCGTCTTTTGATGAAGAAAATACTTTACCTACCTATGGAGAAGTTTCTAGGTTTTCTGAACTTCATGAAAATGAGAATTCAAAACTCATGGAGAAACTCGATAAGGAAAATTCTAGAAATACTATTATTACTAGGGAAATATCAGATCTTTATAAAGATCTTAATAAGAAAAATTTTGATTTGGAAAGTATTTCAAAAAATCTTGAGGAATTAAATTCTGAGAAGAATAAACTTTCAAAAGAACTAGAAAAGGTAATTTCTATGAAAGATGTTTTCGAGCCAAACTCTAGCTAAAAATTGAATGTTTTTTAAGATAAGAACTTAGTTATTAAACTCAAATCCGAAATATTTTCTTTGAGGATGTGTTTGTCAAACTTTACCCTAGGTAAGGAAAATTTTGATAAAATGTATTCAAAAATTCGACCTCGAAGGAATACTTCTGGTTTTGGTTACACAAGTTCTAAACCAATTTTTAGTAACAAGTACTTTTTTATTTAAAGTGCCCCATTTTTCACGAAGTGTCAATGTGGTGGTCACTGGGAAAAGAATAGTTCATTAAACAGAACCAAATCTTTGGGATTTCATAAGGTTTATTTTTTTAAGAAGATGTGGGTACCCAAAATTTTACTTTCTGACATTTCCAGATCCAAGCAAGTTTGGATTCCAAAAACCTAACTCTTTTAATATTTTCAGGAAAATAGGGAAAGTACCAACATCAATACATAGTACATGGATAGTGGATGTTCCCGGCACATGACTGGTAACAAAAACTATTTTGAAAAGATTATCAAGACGAAAGGAAGAAATGTAACTTTCAGAGATAATGCTCAGGGAGAAATTATTGGTATAGGTAGCATCGTTATTCTTGAAAAAACATTGAATTCAAATGTTTTTTTTGTTAAATGTCTTAAGCACAACCCCATCAGCATAAGTCATTTATGCGATGAAGGATACCTTGTGAATTTTAGGAATGATAAATGTTTAGTACACAATTCCAAAGAATAATTTATTCTTTCTGCCCATAGGTAAGAGAATGTTTACACACTAAACATAGAAGACCTTAGGAGCCAAGACTTAACTTGACTTAGTGTAATGGAAGATCATTATTGGTTATGGAATAGAATGTTAGAACATTGTAATCTTAGGAACTTATGTAAACTCTCTAAGAAAGGTTTAGTTAAGGATCTACCGGAGCTTATATTTGATTCTTCAAAAGTGTGTAACCCTTGTCAATTTGAAAAGAAACATAAATCATGTTTTAAATTAGTCAGTGAAGTCTCAACTATTTATGCATTACAACTAGTGAACATGGATCTTTTTGGTCCAACACAAACTCGAAGCATTAGATGTAGGAACTATGTATTTGTTTTGGTTGATGATTACAATTGATTTACGTGGGTCTATTTTCTAGCAAAGAAATATGATGTTTTTTCTTATTTCAAAAGTTTTAGAGCCCAAGTTAAAAATGAGAAAAACCATCCATTGAAAACTATTCATAGTGATCGTGGAGGAGAATTTCCAAATTAGGATTTTGAAACTTTTTGTAGTAAAAGAGGTATTACTCACAACTTTTCAGCAACCAGAACACCTCAAAAAAATGGTGTTGTTGAAAGAAGAAACATAATTATTCAAGAGATAACAAGAACCATGTTGAGTGAGTATTCTGTACCCAAATATTTTTGGGCTGAATCTGTAAGTACTGCTTGTTACACTATAAATCAAGGTTTGAAAAGACTTTTTCTTAATAAAACTCCTTATGAGTTATGGAATGGTAGAAAACCTAATCTTTCCTACTTTAGGTTTTTTGGATGCAAGGTATTCATTCTGAATAATAAAGACAACTTACACAAATTCGCACCAAAATATGATGAAGGAATTTCCTTAGGCTACTCCACAAAATTTAAGGCCTATAGAGTTTTCATCTAAAACACATGTACTGTTGAAGAAAAAGTACATGTCAAATTTGATGAAACTGATCCTTTTGTTTTCAAACAACCCCAACCTACATCCTCAGTTGTTTTTTCAAAAACTGATTATCAACCATTGATATAAAATCCTTCTGATAAAGAAAATGTTCAAGAAGATACTTCTATAACATTTACCCTAGAAGATTTCATACCCTATGTTGATTAACAGGTTTTTCAAAATCCATACCAGTCGTTTCTAAAGAATAATCCCAGTGATAGTATTATTGGTGATGTAAATCATCCTGTAAGGACTATAAGTTCCTTAAGAAATGAAGTATAGCATCTAGCATTCTTTTCCCAATTGAAACCAAAAAGAAATAATGAATCTTTAGGTGATGATGACTGGATAAAAGCCATGCAAGATGAGATAAATGAAATCGAAAGGAATAAAGTCTAGACCTTGGTTGAAAGACCTAAGGAAACTTCTATTATTGGAGTAAAATGGGTCTTCAAAAATAAGTGTGATGAAAATGGAATCATCGTAAGAAAGAAAGCTATAGTAGTTGCTAAAGTCAATAATCAACAAGAAGGAATAGACTATGAATACACCTATACTCTAGAATCTAGACATGAATCAATTCGCATTTTACTTGCCTTTGCAGCATTCTTCAATTATAATATTTTTAAAATGAATGTGAAATGTGCTTTCCTTAATGGTTATGTTCAAGAGGAAGTTTTTGTTGAACAACTTCCTAGCTTTGAAGACACAAAACATCCTGATCATATTTTCAAACTTACCAAAGCTTTGTGTGGCCTTAAACAAGCCCCACAAGCTTCGTATGATAGACTTACAATATTTTTTCTTCAAAATACCTATGTTAAGGGAAATGAAGATCCAACCCTTTTTATAAAGAAAGATAAGAAAAATGTTTTGATTGTTCAAATTTATGTTGATGACATTATATTTGGTTCAACTCAGTAATCTTTAACCGATTCCTTTGCGTATCTAATGAAATCTGATTTTTAAATGAGTATGATGGGTGAGTTAACATTTTTCCTTGGTTTTCAAATTTCTCAAAAACCAGAATGAATCTACATATCCTAATATAATTATATTAAATATCTTCTTAAAAAGTATGGGTATGACAACACTAAGAGTATAAGTACTCCTATTGGTACCTCAAACACACTTGATCTTGATGAAGTGGGGAAACCAGTAGATCAAACATCTTTTAGAGGTATGATAGGAAGTCTAATTTACTTGATAGCTAGTCGACTAGACATGATGTTTTCAGTATTCTTATGTGCATGATATCAATCCAGTCTTAAGGAATCTCATTTAAAGGAAGTGAAAAGAATTTTTCGCTACTTAAAGGGAACCATGGATCGTGGACGATTTTATACTTCTAGAAATGATTTTGTTTTAAAGAGATTTTCCGATGCTGACATTGATGGGTGTAGAATGGATATAAAGAGTACATATGGAACTTGTCATTTCTTAGGAGATTCGTTAGTTTCTTGGTCATGCAAGAAGCAACATTCTGTATCACTCTCCACTGCTGAAGCTAAATATGTAGCAGCTGGAAGTTTTTGTGCTCAAGTGTTGTGGATGCAACACACACTCACAAACTATGGATTGATTTTTACTACGACTCAAATTTTGTGTGATAACACAAGTTCCATTTACCTTAGTAAAAAACCTTCACATCACTCCCGTCCAAAGCACATAGATATTTGGCATCACTTTCTTAGGTATCACACACTAAATTGACATATCATTCTTCAATTTATCGGAACGCAAGATCAACTTAATTTCATTTTCACAAAATCATTACCTTCTGATAGATTTGAATACATTAAACAGAATTTAGGAATGATAACCGTGAGGTAATATTCTTTCATTAACTTCTTGTTGAACCATTCTCCTTACAGTAATAAACTCCTTTTCATAGGGAGAGTACATCTGTTATTCATTTTTTTTAAATTTTTTTTCTGTTAAGAAATTTTCGTACTGAGACTCTTCGTAATGAAAATTTTGTACTGATAATTTTCGTAATGAAATTTTCATACTGAGAATTTTTGTAATGAAATTTTCATACTGAGAATTTTTGTAATGGAATTTTCATATTGAGAATTTTCTTAACGAAATTTTCTTACTGAGAATTTTCGTAATGAAATTTTCGTACTGTGAATTTTTGTAATGAATTTTTCATACTGGGAATTTTTGTAATGATGTTTTCATACGATAAATTTTTGTAATGAAGTTTTCATACTGGAAATTTTCACAATGAAGTTTTCGTACTGAGAATTTTCATAATGAAGTTTTCGTACTGGAAATTTTCATATTGAATTTTTCGTACTGGTATTTTTCATAACGAAGTCTTCATACTGGAAATTTTCGTACCGAAGTTTTCATACTGGAAATTTTTGTAATGAAGTTTTCATACTAAGAATTTTCATAATGAAATTTTTGTAATGAGAATTTTCCGTACTCAGGATTTTCTTAATGAAAACTTTTCAAACACAAGTTTTTCTTAGTGAGATTTTTGTAGTAAATTTTTCATACTCAAATTTTCTTCAAGAAGAATATTACCAATTACGAATAATTTTCCTAGAAAATCCAAAAGGTATGACTTCATTACTCATGTTTTAGAAATCATTTGTAGTTCCTGGTAGTTTCTTTTACTTAATAATTTCTCAAATTTGTTTTTTCCTAAATCCTAATGTTTTTATTAAAACCTTAAAAGATCGGATTCAAGATTTCCTTGAGGGTATGATTTCAACCGTTATATCAGATCAGATAAATTTTCAACCTTTAGATTGGTTTTGTAAGTTCAAAGGTCAGCCCCATTGCCCATATAAAGGTCACCCCATTTTGTGTCTCACATCGAATTCAATCTCTTGCGTGATGAAACTCTTCCTTAGTTCTTGAAGGTCATTCCGAATCTCTCAGATCTCCTCCATTCTGAATGTCTTTAGAATCCACTTCCCAAGATATGTCTTCTATAACGCCAATCTCAAAATGGTTAGTCTATAGGGAAAGGTTAATCCATCTGGTTTTCTTCAGTGAGTATTCTTCTTTAATTTCAAACAATATCAAACTCAATGGTTGGGAAGATTTTTGCGTATCGAAACCAAGGGGTCAGGATGTTGTCTATACTAATTTTATTGTAGAATTATATGAGTCTGTTTCCTTATATTAAGAATATGGCATAGTCAAATTTTCTTTCAAGTCTTATGGGAAGACTTACAAGCACACTAAGGCTGCATACTTGGTAGGCTTATCATATGATGGTGAAGTAGAATTTTTTTCACATAAGCTATCATATGTGAAAGGAAGTTTCAGCAAGGTGAAGGAAATGAAATGCCTTGTGCTCAAAGATGATAAAACAACAAATATTTATCATCTCTGTACCAACAACTTAATTCTCTAGTTTTGAGTTCAAGGATTTTTCGTTCTGAGAAGAGGAGATAAGGATAACCTACAGAAAAGCGATATCTACATCTTAGATTTTTTGGTAAATCCAAGAAAGATAAATTTGATGAGGCATTTTCTCATTACAATTTAGAATATCAAGAGTGGAACTTTGAAGTCTCAAATCATTATGTATCCAAATCTTATCTCCAAGCTTATTATTTGCTGTCTTGATTCTTTCAAGGTTTCTTGCACCTAAAAGCCGAGAATTTGTAAGGTGATGTTGATAAGTGATGACACCTTAAAGAGGATGAAAGCTGGTTTTTCAAAAGAATCAAGTGAGTTCTTCGATTTTCCAGAAGAGGAGGCAGAATCCACTCCATAAAATGTAGAGAAGGTTGAGCCAGTGAAGAAGGTTACTAAAAAGAGGAAATTTAAAGAAGTGGTTATTGAAGACAAAACCCCCAAAGACAAGGAAACCCAATCTGCACCTCCCAAGCCGAAGAAACAGAAATCTTATTCAGATGAAGTAGCTACTAAATGGAGGGAATATAAGGAGAAAATGAAGGAAGAAGATCCATAGTTCGGACTAGACCATGATGAGGCTAAGGCCTTAGGAGAAAAAGCTACGGATGAGTTAGAAAAACAAGACAAATTGAAGAAAATAAAGAATAATTTGTCTGAATCTGAGGTTGTACAATCTCGATTGAGAGATACAGAAGTAGCTTCTAAGAAGATCCCCATTTCAGATAATTTTGATGTCCAACCATTACTAGAGACCCCTGGAAAGAACTACTTCACTCTGGAAAAGTTTAAAGGAAAAGTGGCTATTGAAGAAGTAGAGAAAAGAGCTGGTGAAGAAGTAGAGGAAGAAGTTGTTGATGAAATTAAAGAAGGAGAATAATTAGAAGAAGGGAGTGATGATCTAGATGCCCTAATTAAACAAGTTGAGGATTATCAAGAAAAGGACGAATCCTCAAATCTGGTCACTCTGGGAAAGGGATATGACAAAGATTCTAAGGTAGATGATGACAAGGAATAAGGAAAAGAAAATGAATTATCTGAGGAAGAATTCTTTGAGAAGAAATTTCTTGAAGAAGGAGCAGAGAAGGAGAAACTAGATGAAGATAAGATTGTTCAAGTATCTAAAAGTGAGGAAAAATATCTTGATGAGGTAGTTCCAAAAGATGATAAGGGGAAGAAAGTGCTTATGGACACCCCAGCAGAAGATGTTATAAGAAAGAAGGAGGTTGGTGGTTCTTCTAGAAGTAAGTTGGTGGAAATTGAATAAGAACAATCCCCAAGAAAATTGTCTGATTCGAAATCATCAGCACTGGGTCATGACTTTGTTGTTGAGTGGGAGAAGGAAAAATCTAAAATGGAGAGGAAAAATTTCTAAGTGAATAACAATCCTTATGTAATGAGGAGTTTCTCATTACGATGTTTTTCATTCCTATGATAATGAAAACTACATTTCAGAAATCTAGAATACAATCCTTAGAGTTACAAATCCTAAGGGAGAGTTAGTTGTATTCACTATCATCTATGAACATAGGGAGATAAGTTTTAATTTCAAATTCTAAGGAAATTTTTCTAAGACCTTATATTACTTTTTCTCAAGGTTTTTTGTGCTTTTCAAAAAGGGGGAGATTGTTGAGTCAATAAGGTTTTCCTTATGACTTTTCCATTCCTTCTTGTTTTGAAAATCACAAACACATTATACTTAATCAAATCTATATTTTACTTCTATAAGGGAAATTTACTTTCCAAAGGAATTTACCCCTACCATATTTTCATTTCCCATATCAATATTTTTCTTAAGTATAAAAATCGGATTCATACCTAAAACCTGAGAATCATATAATAAATAGATATGAAGAATTCTATTTTAGGATCCGAATTCTGGATACGAACTCTAATGAATTTCCACTCTGAATTTTGGATACAAACTCTAATGAATTTCCACTCCGAATTATGGATATGAACTATCATAAGGTTCCACTCTGAATTGTTGATATGAACTCCAATGAATCTCCACTCCGAATTCTAGATACGAACTCAAATTAAGTTCAACTCCGAATTTTGGATACAGACTATCATAAGGTTCCACTCCGAATACCAATTCCAAACATCTGTGAGTTTGACTCCAAACTTCTATGAGTTTGACTCCGAACTATGTAAGTTCAAATTCTGAATTCTAGAGAAACGAGACTCTGAATTTCCTTTGAAATTCAGACTCCATATTTCTACAGAAATTAGGTCCCGAATTCCTACAAAAATAGAATCCGAATATCTTTTTATTATTGACTCCGAATTCCATTTTGGTTACACTCTGAACTCTTGTTTTATTAAATTCTGAACTATTGTTTTGCTTATTCTTATACTTGTTTCATTACAAAATGATTTCATGATTTCAGTTATTGACTAACTATTGGTTGAGTGACATGTGTAATGGTCCCTCCAAAATTCAAGGAGAAATATGACCATTGGAGGAGGGAGCCGACCGTTGGAGCTTCACCTATAAATAGGATCTCATTTGAAAAGAAGCAAAAAAAACTTTGACACATCTTTGAGATCTGTGCTTACATGATATTGAAGTGAATTCTAGAGATAGAGGCTTATATCAACTCTCAAAGATTCGTGCAGGAAGTTTGAATAGACTGTTCAAACTTTTCTTTGTGCAGACGTGCTTCGTGCGACTCCGATTGTTGGTGATTACAATCGAGGGATTCTGGGGTTAGGAAGACAGAGGTTCCAACACCTTGAAGTTGAGGGCTTCCATGATAAGGAAGATAGAGGTTTTGACTACCTGATTGTTGAGGGCTTGCGGGGATAGCAAGACAGACTCCGATCTTTGTATCGAGGTCTTACCCTAGTGTGGGTAAGACAGACTTTCTTGAAAGTATAAATCAAGGGACCTTTATCCAAGATTTTTGGATACCCTTCTCTTTGGGGTAAAAGAATCATTGTTTGTTACTTGTAGTTTTACTACTTGTTTTTCCACTGCAATATGTATTGTTAAGGAAATTATAACTTTCTTATACTTCCTTACTTGTACTCTAGTATAACTAGATTCTATATGCTTTAAGCTAGAATCTTAATCTTTGAAACTTTTGTTAAGTTTCATTTTCGGAATCACAATTCCGAAATATAGCAAGTGATTAGAACTCATAGAGGTCTTGTGAATTATCGTGTTTAACTTTTTTAAACATAACCTTCTTATAATTCCCTTTAGAATTTTTAAAATGTAAAATTCACCCCCTCTTGTATATGAGAATCTCATTCTTATTTCGATCTAACATCTCCCACCTTCCTTTTACAAATACTTGATCACACTTCTTGTGTATAATTTCTGTTGTATGAAGAATCTTCCATGATTTTCATCTTATAGTAATCTATGTCCCTTGAAAAATCCCTATCTCCCTCTTGTAGGAACCAAGGTTGTTTGTTGATAATAATGGAGTGCGGTTTGTGTTTGTTTTCAATCTACACATAGATGACTATGGTGTTAACAAGGAATGAGATCATAAGTTTGAGGCTGAAAGAAGTATTTAAGGTGGTGCAGTTTCCCGGTGTTTTCCATATTTTTGGGCATCAAAAATTAAAAGTTTGGTAGTGGTTTGCAGCAATGGTATGCAGTGAAGGTCGGCGATATAAAGTGAAGGCACATGGTATGCAGTAAAGGTGCACTATGTGCGGTATGCGGTGAAGGCACATAGTATGTGGTAATGGCAGGGGGTATGCAGAATGGTGTGAAGAACTGATAATATTTCACAGCAATGGTACATGGTGAAGGTGTGCGGTTCGTGAAATGTTGCAGAAAACACTTCGCAGCGATGGTACTCAGTGAAGAGATGTAGTAAGCAGAGAAAAAGACATATGGTATGTAGAAGGTCTATTTTACACGATGACAGTTCATAGTTTAAAGGATTGTAGTACAAGGTGGAAGCTGTCAGTATGCATATGGAGTTTTGATTATCCCACATTGAAAATTTGGGAAAATTAGATTACCACAATTTGTGGAGTTATGTGCCTATTTAAGGAACATTAATCCCCTTTCATAGATTATGATATTGGAAATTAACGTTTTAGGATGAAATCTGGAGAATTATGAAGTGGTTTGTGGAGGAGAGGATGGTATGCGGAGAGACTCATGCGCATAAGGAAAATAGTCCCTAGAAGAGTGTGTGGTTCACATAGAAAGCTCTCACAGTACGCAGAGGAGAAAGAAAGTATACGGGGAAGGACGATACAAAGAGTTGTAAAGCAGTACACATATTAGGGAAGAAAAATGAGTATCGTAGTTCGTGGAGGAGCTAGCTGGTATGTAGAGGAGGTAAACGGTATGTGAAAACAGATGTGGTACGCGGAAACATCAATAGTACACGGAACAACCAAGGAAGCCTAAAATCGGCCAGATCAGTTTGTGAGATTAATCTTCATAACATATCAGTGTATAAGAAAATAAATTAGATTTTTGGGTGATTATGGGACTTCAACAAAGCATCCATTTACAATTGAGGGTGCATGATTTGATGCTAAACCATTGATGTGACCTTCAAGTTTTTAAAATGAGTGAAGATTCTTCCAACATAGTGAGCAAGGGTTAATCAGAAGATGTGATCTGAGGGACGTACTATGATATCCCTAAAACCTGGTAAAGGATGTGCACTTAGCACAAATTGACTGTTCTAAACTCTTGTACTCCACAACTAGTGAATATTATTGGTTTTGGTACGACCAACACACTATCAGCGTATGCTCCTTGGACGTATCCCATAGTGGTGAACCAAGTAAAATTTTTGTGTCATCACTTTGTGTGTAATTTTTTATGTTCTTCACATTCTCTTCAAAAGGGTTTAATAGTTTCCTACCAATGTGGGAACAAGATCTATCAGTTTAAAAGAAATAGTTGACACCTTGATTCACCCCTCCCCTCTTAGCATGTTCCGAGGTCCTTCACCTCTCAAGGTTTAACCTTACACAACATAACTAATATTAGATATTAAAAAACAAAGATCCTTTTCATTCTCATAAAACATTGGACTCACAAATTTCCCATTTCAAATATCATAATCCCTATTTTTCATGATCTTGTCTATAAAATCTCTACTTTCAGAGTTCATAGATCAAGAAGCAACCTTGGCACCTCTGTGTCATAAATCATAAGGAAAATAACTTTTCATCATCCAATTTTTGGCTCTCATTATCTTAGATACTATTAAAATAGAGTAAATTCAGTAGCATACAAAATTCATTTCCACTGTATACAAAAATATGATATAAGGGTTTCTCATAACTTTTAAATGATTGTAGCCCAACCTAACCACTCTTCGTCTAGGTATCAAATGAATATAGATCCACATAAACAATCATCATATAAAAAATAAGATCAAATGTTCATATTTTAGTTGAGTATAATTGAACCAAAACTTTATATGGGAGATCACCATAAAAGTTATTATTGTCACATAACATGGTTTATCCATCCTTATAATCTAATCAATTACATTAAGGAAAATGAATTCTATGTAAATCCTACATATCAATGATGTTGCACAAACTCACACCTCTTTAAATCCATGGAAAAGAGTAAAAAAATGAAACAAAAAAATAATAAATCATTCTTGAAATGAATGAACTCAATTATAACATCAAAAACCAAGAAAAATATTCTGAATCGCTAAAATTAGGGAGTTTAACTCATATAGGTGTTGTATTTACAAAAACATTACTTCAAAAATAATTTTCAACTATTCCTTTATCTATATAACATATCCTAAACTATAATCCAAAGAAATCCAATATAAGAAACATCTTTGTAGTATCCTAAAAGTGGAATACCTAAATATTTCCAAACTAGGTCCATCACAAGACCTCAACTATGTCTCCCCATATACTAGAGGTTTTTGACTTGTAGTAAGGTTCTTCCAACCACATGTGGAACTATATAATATAGTACCAAAATAATCCATAACAATGAAAAGTTGAAACATTCATAATAGGAATCATATTATATTATATTAAATGGATTTAAAATATATATCATTCTATAAATAAATGGCTCACCATTCTACAAAAAAAGTACATATAAAGGTCACAAAATTATATATTAGTTTAGGATAACCCAAAGACCTATTATATACTAAAAATAAATAAAAATGCAAATATACATGCGTGACCCACTCTATCATTAGTCTCACCTTAGAAATGTCTCAGTAACCCCGTTGAGCTCCACTATCTCATTCAACTATATTGGGTGTATCACCAAACTTCTATACTAACTGTTAGATCTAAATGTGAACCCAAGTTTTCATATGCGGTGTGAGTAAAATAGATTGAATCACTACCAATAGTTTATTGAATAAAAACCATTAATTATTTACATGCATATACTGAATAAAATGAAATCTATAATCATAACCAGAATACATCCATCACATCATTGAGTACCCACAAATAAACCATAATAGTTTAATCATAACTGGTTTGGATATCATTGGAATGTGGTGATGTGCCCATGGTTTCAACATAACTTGAGTGTGAATAATCTTTCATTACTCATATAATTAGTTAAAGAGAATGATCAATCTCCATATCTTATAATTGGGATAAATGAAGCATTAACCATACACTAGTCTTGGTGAATGATATATCACTGAGTTATATCTTTTGTGAATGATATATTACCATCCATCATTAATGGTCATTGAGGTGACACCAAATCAAAATGACAATTGAGGTATCTCTTGGTGAGTGATATATCACCAAAAAAGAATAGGGAGGATTATATATTACTAGGTAAATGATATATCACTATACACTAAACAATTGTGGGAAAATAATGTATCATCAAGTGAAGGATATATAAATAATCCAACCATTAAAAATGAATAATGATGTATCTCCCAATAAAACATTTATAACTATCCAATCTATAATTATAGATAACAATTCATCTCTAAGAACAACCCTAAGTTGAGGGTCTAACACTATACGATAACTATGGAGAATGATATATAACAGGTGAATGAGGCAACATTAATCAATAAAAAATCATATTGATCTTTATGGAAACTATCATATGTTTACCCCCAAAATAGTTTAATATCATATTCATAGAATGAGAATATATCCTCTATACTGATTTTACCCTAGACTGTTTAGAGATTTTTTATTTGTTATAAAATTAAAATGGAATGTATTATATGATTTTTGAGAAGTTTTATTGGTTTAATAGAGGTGGATGAAGAAGTTTTTTTAATTGTTCTAAACATTACTAAATGAATCAATAATTATATTTTTTTTGAACTATAATTTCTGAAAATTTTATTCTTTTTAACTATATGAACCTGGAGAAAGAGTTTTCATTCTTTCTAAAGGGAGTTATCCTACATGAGAACCTTGTATGAAAATTTACCTATATGGAATGAATTTATTAGCGTGAAATGTATTACCAAGAAAATTAGAAAATTAATTTAACCTATATAGTCCTCCTATAAGATAATTTACTTACATATAGTAGATTCGTGGTTTCCAAAATGGAATTTACATACATGATAGATATATAAGACATGTATGATATTTTATTTACACAAGATTCCCATATAATATTTCAGAATAATGGTAAATGTATTTAAATCATGTCACATGATATTTGATCTAGAGTACATGCATATTTTAATTTAGATGGTGATTTTTATAGATTTCTAGAATTCCAATATTATAATAATCTAGAGAATTAAATCATATGATGAATTATGTGTTATTATTCATTGATCAAAAATCAAGAATATATTTTGATTCAAACTTAGATCATTATAGTTAAATAAAAGTGTTTTTTAGTAGCGCAGTGTTCCAAGCTGTAAGAACTTGTGCCATGCGGTATTGTTATACTATATCATGCAAAAAATGGAGTTATTCTTATGAATTAAGATATTATATTTTACCACAATATTGTAATATGTTATGGGAAAATAAAATGAAAGTTTTAATGATAAGAATAAAATAGTATTTAAAGATATTTTAAATAAATTATTTAAAATAACTCTTTTATTGATTCATATGGAAGGTTATATTGAATTATTTGACCAGATATCTCAATAACATAAACTTCCTAGAAATTCCCTTTTTAATTATAACGAATATAAAAAGGATAAATAAAGAAAACAAGTAAGTTGTATTGTTTTTTAGTGAGTATAATACACTATTGTGATGAAGGGAAATTCATTGGGTTATATTATCCTATGCTGCATTATTATTTTGGAATAGATCTAGAGAAGTTGTTACTACTACCTTTTATATAGAAATTTATTTTTTAGGAGGATGAATACAAGTTCTTTCATGCATACTCTCAAAAATATTTTGTTCTTTCTAAACTCATGTGATGAAGGATGGTCTTTTAATACTTCACTAAATTTGATTTGGTTGTTGAGGACCATCTAGAAGAAGATCACATCTCTAATTCAGAATCATCATAATACACAGTGAAGATATTATTCATTCTAGATCAGGGGGAGAAACATGAAGAATATGTGGTTCCTGTCCCAATAATTTCAAGAATACAAAATGTGGGAAGTTGATGAAACCTTATAAAACCTTGTTCTCCAATTCCAGGTGTTTTTAATCACGAAAATCATAGTGATAATAAAATTGTTGACAACCACTAAATGAGCATAAAATAATCTAGAAGGGAAGAAATACCCAAACCATTGGTATTATTATCTCTGTAAAATATTTGAGGAAAAGGATTCCAATGTATTCAGATCATGTAACCTCAAAACAACATGTAATATCATAACCTTTAGAAGGTCTTGTAAATAGGTCAAGCATAATTCATGATCTAATATTGGTCACACCAAGTCCCTTTATAGGCCTCGATGTTCTTGTAAATTTTTCTTGATACAAAATTGATGGTCATGTGTGGGCTTCTAGGTGAGCACCTCTACGTCATGCGACTTGTCAATGGGAAGACACCTGAACATATGGACCCCCTTTATAAAATAAAGGTGAAAAAAAGGTTGAATAATTTGGGGAAGGGGAGTTCAATTGATATTAAGGAGATTCACACATTCTATCAACAATACCTCATGAATCCCTTGGAGATATATCAACCTTGTCGTGTAGAAGCTAGTTGGTATGCCACCCCCATTATGTGAAGGACCTTCACATGTCCATTCAATTATGTGATTCCCTTACAGTGTCACATGAAAGTGGAAAAAAATTTCATGAAAATAATCTTGCGTCATCACAAGGTGCATCATGAATCAAATGACACACTATGAACAAGGCGAGTGATTTTTTATGACAACACTCACACGACATCAGAAGATATCTAGACCTTGTAGAAAAAAGAATCAAAAAAATGAAGATGGTTGAATATTATTTTTAGGGGAAGATATGATGATCTTCACATGAAGGGGTTATACACCCTGGGTAATAATCAAAGATCACGTGAAGCCCGCTCAATAGGCCATCGTGATCTCAAGAGTCCATTTAAACATCTCAGTGTGATCCCAAGGAGTCCCCTATGACAAGTCACCTTTGTTTCACAAAAGACCTCAGATTGGACTTCTTTGATCACATGAAATACTTTCCATCTGCATCTTGATATCATGAAGACTCCTAGTCATGTGAACATGACCTTGTGAAATATATTTAACGTGTAAAAATTATTAAGCTAAATCCCTTTGATCGATCAAGGTCCAACAGACATAGCATTGATGGAAAATTCTTGTGGTCACTAATCCTCATGTAATGCCATGGAAAACCCATTTCAGGATCATGTTAAGTGCATGCTATTGAAATCTATCCACCAACTCCAGCTTATACTTTTAAGATATACACTAAACATGGTAGTGTATAAATGGGGTGGAAAGGCCTATAAATCCCTCCCCCTTAATACAAAAAAATACGTAGACCAAGGGAGAATGCTACATGGGATCGCATGAGTAGACTTATAGGAGCATCTAGTCATGCTATCACAAAGGTCTTCTGCCATGTAAAATCTAGGTAATGACCTAAGGGATCATGAGGCATGAAAATGTTCTTCATGGGATCACTCTATAAATTACATCAATGAATTATGGATTATCAGTCATATTATGATGAGTATATTTCACAAGTCAAATAGGTTCCATGAAACATAAAATAGCCTATCATTGGAAGAATATTGAGAAACATGAGAAATAAAGATCGGAATAAAGACTAAAAAATATGGGATAATTACGTGAATATGGATACGCTAATCTTTATGTTCTTTGCATGACCTACCTAGATCATGCAATAACAGCAGGATATGATGTACAAGTCATGTGATTCTCTCTCAACATGCCATTTGGATTATGTGATATTCCTTGGATATGTCAAGAAAGTTGTGTGATCCCTCTAGCAATTCCACACCAATCTTGTGAATTCCTCTAGGATTTCTAGCTAAATCTTGTGATGTCCTCCAGACATGTCTCCAAGTTTTTCAGTGGAGTTGGGACTTGTTATCCATGTTTCACAATATCCCTTTAAAATTTCATCCTTGTCATAATACGCCCTCCATACATGTCATCCAGGTCTTGTGGTGACCTCTAGACAAGTCATTCAAGTCATGCGACAACCCCCAGAAATTTCAAGAAGGTCTCATAATATGGATAGGACAAGTTATATTGATCCTATGATTACATCGATACAAGTAATACATGGTAATTTTATGTCCTATGTACATGTCATCCAAGTCATGTGATGACCGTCATATATGTCAAGAAGGTTTCGTGTTGTCTGACAAACAACTTAGCTAGATTATCTGATTACCTCTAGTCATGTCATCGTTGATTATGGGATGTCCTCAAAACAAGACATCCAGTTCATGTGCCACCCTCCATGCATGTCATTCTTGATCAAGAAATGTATTCTATACATACCACTGAGATTATACAACCTCCATCAAAAAATTCAACTTGATCATGCAATTGTCTTTGGTAATGTCTTCTATGAAATTCAGATATTCCTGAACATCCTCGGACCTGTCATATATACACCCTAGATATGCTAGGAAGACAATCAGGGAATGTTTATCCGTTAATCAGAACAAGTTAGGTAGACATCCCGGGACATGATAAACTTTCCCAAAAGACATATTTGGGTATACTCCCAATTGAGCTATGAAAAATCTGATTCTTTCTATAAGTAGGACATATATGATTCCTTCTTAAGGCCCGAGCTCTAACAGGAGTCCACCTAGGTGTAAGCCCCTACATGTCTCAGAAAATATAACACTTGGGACCCAATATCTCTCATGGGATTATCATTATCCCTCATCCACTAGATGATTGAGAAGGAAATTGAGCTAAAAGAGCCCGGATTCCTTCTATGACATGGATACACATGACACTCTCCTAAGGCATGAGCTCTAATATGAATCCACCTTAGTGCAAGGCCCTCCATTTCTCTGACATTCTAACTATCAAGACCCAGTCCCTTCCATGGGATTATCATTCTTTCTCATCCACTAGCAGATTGAGAAGGTACAAAAACTACGATTACCCATATTCTTTCAATAAAAAGGATATGTTGGATAACTTCCTAAGGACCAAGTTACATATAAAACACTTTATAAGGGCTGCCCAAGTATTTATGTCCTACATCCATATGTAGTGAGGCTGGTTAAATGCTACCCCTTATTTCTCACACAGAGCATGGATTATGTGGGGTTTCAGATTTTGAATGATCATCTCACTTGTATCATGAACCTCCACCATATAGGGAAATATCAGTGTGCAATCCCCATTGAGATGCATGAAATGAAAACCTCAATGTAAGAAAATTCACCTCAGAGTAAGATTTGAGGACATGATCAAACTATGATGAATCTGATTCCTACCATAACCAGGATACAAACGATACTTATCCAAGGCTCCAAGTCATCACCAGATTCCTATGTTCCATCATATATTTAGATTCCTCATGATGTTAAACTTCATGAGTTCAAAAAACTATTTGGGTTTGGAATCCTGTTATAAGCAGGATACGTATGAATCCTCATAAAGGTTTAATCACATCATCAAAATATTAATAACCTCCCTGAATGGTAGTAAAATCTAGAGTTACTAGCTATGCTTCCTCAAAATATAAGCTACTACCCAGTAATGAGGAAAAATTATGAACTTAGGATACATACAGATGGACTCATTAATAGACCCCTCTTTACACATAGAGGGATTGAACACTTGATCATTTTATTAGGGTAACTGATTCCACATTAGGAATAATAAGACATTCATGAACATATCTTAACTCTATAAGAGAGTCCTAGAGTAGGAAAAATTCCACCCAAAAAGGGTGGTATGAGCCCGACCTCCCATCCCCTTGACCAAGGTGAGTTCCTAAGTTACATTGGGTCTGAATCCAAAATTGACAGCCTAAATTTTGAAAGTTGGTCTGTAATTAGTTATACATGTGGAAACTATTGGTAGTTTCCATGAATAACAACAATATTGAACATGTTCCCAATGATTGTGAAAGATATTAAACCCCCCATAATAAACCATTGAGAAAAACTGTATGATTCATCTTTCCAGAAAACAAAAATTATAAACCCGAAATGAATATATAAAATATTAAATATTTTACGTTGACCATAAATTGTGACATTTTATTTTGAGAATCATACAAAAATTAAAATTGTAATCTTGATGTGCAATCCAATTTAATTAGGGGTCTTATGAAATACATCAATCTTAGCATTAACAAGTCCATGAGAGAATAATGGTCGGGCTAAGAATAATAAAGGACAATTGTCTTAATTGTGCATATCTATTTTATCATGTATCTTGCCTGAAGATATTCCCTGGTCAGAGACATCATTCCTTTTTTCATCAAGAATGAAAATATTTATGTTACTAACAACATAGTGGCACGCGATCGTGTCTCCATCCAACAACTATTATAGGAAATCAGCTACGACTCCAACCCTTTCAAGTTGCAGAATGACCTCACTCAATCAAAACCTTGAACATGGGGTGGAAAATGTAATGGTATGAGAATAAATACTACATGGAATGATCCTGACCCTTGATTCCCTTTGCAATGGTCTCTAAAAAATAAAATTAAAAATTACACATCATCCAAAGAAATATGCAATGAAACCAGTGGGAATTACTACCACCACTAACTTCTTTTGAAGCTTTTCCATACATCATTACCGATCCTGTCAATTGCCATCACCAATGCCATCTCGTTACTTCCCCTCAATCACCTAATGAAGGAACCACCCTAAACATTCCCACCTTTAACGCTCATGCATGAGGAAAAAGGAACTAACATAAGGCATACCAATCTATGGATAACTGGGAGTGGGATCATATCCTCTCCTCTACTAACAAATTCCGTTGGAATATTCTGGAGGTAGCCAATCAAAAAGCTCATATCATTTCTCACTCAAAGTAAGTCTGTGGGAATATTCCATGAACAAAAATGGAGGAGGTTTATATTCCTACCCCTTGAATTAATCCCATTAAAATAATCCAGTGGTCCATGGTGGATAAAAGTGGGATAATATCCCTAATCCAATTGAATATATCCAGCAGTATAAATTAGAGACATAAAATGTGAAGACCTATATTCTCGTGAACACTTCTTTAAAATGTAACTACATTTTAGAAATAGATGAAGAAATATACTGAAATATTCTATCATTATTACATATACAGGTAAAGAAACATATATTTTTCTCTAAAACTAGGTTTTAACAACACTATGATTAGAATGTACGATAGTTTTCTATAAATAAATCTCACATTCATTACCACATCTAGGAGGGTTATCGACATATACTGGTAAAGGACGAGGAATCATACTGAGATTTTATTCCTATTCTAACTAGAAATCATCAATTGAGAGCAGCACATGCCTCGGTATATTCATAAATTCCTATAAAAAAGACTGGTTCTAACCGCCAAAGGCACTGGGCTGTGTTCATATTCTCGTCCCAACTGGGGCACACCAAGTGAGAGCTGCATGTGCCTTTGAACATGCTCATATTCCAATCAAAATAGATCATCATAATATTCCAAAGTCACAAGATTAGGATCATATCCTTACTCCAACTGAGGCCTACAAGGTGATAGTGGTACACTCCATGAGATATGCACATATTTATATTAGTGAGGCTACATGGAACATTCTAGTAGCTAATGAAATCCAAGATCATATCCATACTTACACCGATATAAGATATCTCCGACATCTTTCATAGGCCATACAGGAAGATGATTATATACATTATCCCATTCTAGAGGATTTTTTGGCATATTTTGATAGGTAATACATATTTGGGTTAGGCTAATATCACCACTTCTATAAGTATTGACCGAAACATTCTGCAAACCAATAACATGAAGGCTCATATTTCCATCAACAATAAAAATGATCACCAATATACTAAATAATATTCTCAATAGTGGGAATATTTTTACATTGCAGTAGATGGTTATAAACATATTTCAGAAGCTGTCATAATGAATGATTATATCCCTACACAATCCCAAAAGGCAGGTCAACATATTCTGACCATGATGTAGAAAGAGGCTCATATCTCTAATCTTATCAACGACTATTTCATTTTGGTCATTTGAGAAAAATTATCAACATCCCAAGTGACTATTAAATCTTCAAAAAAAGTAGAAGTCAGTCATTACTTCAATATTCCACCTTTGTGGAAGTTTGGAGATGGATCACATGGACTCTACTCCTAACATCCATTGTGGTCAACCTCACTATGATGATATCTTCCTCAGACAAAGAAATCCATTCCTTTTCTAGACACCTCACATATAGAGAGGGGATAATATCAAGAAAACAACATATAGAGAGGTACTAAAAACATCAAGGTCAACCATATATAATTACCCATCAACTACCAGAAACCCTTCACCATGGCTAGCAGGCAAACCCAAGAAGAAACAATTGTGGTCTGACCAACTAGAGGTGTGTTTTCATGATTAAGAGGAAGTAGAAACTTCTATATGGAGATAGTTATCTAGAAACAACCTCCTAACCATGTTCTGGACCCTTTCCGCTTATGACTTTGAGATCCTAGATAAGCTAGATAAATATTTCATGACTTATCTATGCCAAAATATTTGGGAAACACACCAATGATTAATGTATAGGCACCTCCCTTATCCAGGACATGAGGCTCACCTTCATCACATCAACATACTTTTTTCTTAGCTAGACCTGGCTGATATCTCTATGGATTTGGTCATACAATCAAAAAATCACAACAAAAATCTACCCCATGCTTTCCATAACTTCATCACAACTATTTAGAAATTTATTTTTGAACCCTCGTCATGTGTCTATATATAAATATGGGGAAATTATATAGATTTACACTTCATTAAACCATTAGAATATAAGAACTCCCAAAATATATCAACCTATAATGTTATAGCCTCCAGAAAAATTAGGGGACCGTGCAATGCGTGAGCCAGTTGGTCACTGCAACTGAATACCCCCACTTTATTGATTCCAAGAAATCATAAATGGATGGAGAATTCTACCAAAAATCCTTGAACTAGGCCCCTCGAAGTAACGGGAATATATTTCAGATAAAGAAGCTGATGTTGTGGTCAACCTGAAATATTCCCATAGAAAATGACCCTCTCTATAGGTTTCTTTTCCACCCAACTCATACATGATCACAATTTTTACAAATCAAATGGATCTCAATAGAAGATATCATAATAGTCTTCCAAAAGAGAACCCATCCCATGAGGTTGGGGGATTATTTACCATCACCTACACCCCTCAGGTGATCAATCCTTATGAAGATTCAATAATAATTGGTAGTAGCTTCAAACCAAACCCATCCCATAGGGTTTGGTGAATTTTTATTTCAATCACCATCACTAGGTTTGTCACACACTGAGAAGGTCCTAGAGAAATCTATAGTAGTTCTAGCTTAACCCCATCCCACTGGGATGGGGAACTTATATATCCATTCTCATCTGAAGAGTCATCAAATTGTCAACTAGAATTATAAAATCATCAAAAAATGGGATAAAAAAATACCAATTTTGGCCCTAAATAGTCCCCAACCCATAAGGATTGTAAAATCATCATCATTACTGTAGAAGGAATCAATCTTCTCTTAATTGAGAGGTAAATATAAATGGTCATAATTCCATTAGTTTATCCAGCTTTAAGTAGCACCTTTTCTATTTGAGGTATATTCAGTAAATATGGGGAGAAACTCCCTCGTGGTTACTGTTTACAGGCTATGACATGAGTAATATATGGTGAAAGAATATAAAAACCCCTAATGGGTGTACACCAAAAAATATTAATATGGAAAATGGTTTGAGAAATGAACATGATGAAAGTAGTGTAGAATCACCCAGTTTCATTGAGGGTAAGAGGACATTACTATTTCCTAATATACCTCTGTGAATTTTATCATAGTCAATACAATAGATAATGTTTATCAAGATATAAATTTAGAAGGAAAAAAATAGTAAAAATATACCCCGAGTGGAAGTTGATCTAGAAAAACAAAGTGAGGATGCGCATATGAAAAACCAAAGTAGGATCCAAAACATGGAACCTCTGAATATTGTGTTTCAACCTCTATGACAGAACACTACCAAGGATAAATGTAAATAAGTGTTCATATCCCACTCTTCATCTAGAAGAGATGATATTCCTTCCATGGAGGAGCTGTTGGAAAAGTATGAGGATGTTATACAAAATATTAGACAAATAAATGTGGTGATACTCAAGGGAAACATTCCCACTAGGTATCATCGTCAGGCTAAGATGAATATCCCTCCTCCCATGTTCAATGAAATAGTTGATCCTCCTACAAAAATGGCATCAGAGCACCAGTCTAGCTCTTGAGCATGGCATCTAGTCTACATAAATTATGAAGTAAAAGATGACTATGGATTCTAACTAGTAAGAATACATCTTGTCCCTCGCCAGGGTGACCATTGAGTCTTATCATGAATTGAGAAGCAATGGGAGATGAACAAAAGGAAATCTTATCAAGACTTTCCTTCCCCCTTTAGATTGTAGGTGGATCAGACCACAATACCTCTATAATATCTCAATGCCATTAACATCCTGGTTGATCCAATGGAATCCATGGAAGGGAGATATGAACATGTGCATCCTAAGAAGAAGGTGTGTCTGTAATTGGTGGCTAAAACTTTTCCACCACCCAATTTTGAAAATAATACCTTCTACACCATTGAATGTGTGGTAGATCTGGAATATCATCTCACTCACTTTGTATCCTAATGTAGTCCAATGATGTGCCCTTGATATCAATAGGAGGTAACGAATAGGAGGTATTTTATATAGACTCTGATTGGGACAACAATTTTTTTTGGTAAAACATCCTTCTAGGGGGATCTGATGTAATATGGGAAGACCATCATCATCAATTCCCTTATCATTTTATTTATACACTAAAGGAAACAACAATCATTGACCTAAAAAACTACAAGCTATGTGAAAATGAGAGAGTGTTTGACTTCATAACCAGATGGAAAGGATTAAACAATTAAATTATCACCCCTCTATCACAAGAGTAATTGTTGGAAATCTTTTATGAAAATATCTGGGTTGATTTTTAGACACATTGATCCAAATGAAGTATCCGGTAAGATTCTATGAGTTTAAAAAAATGGACCATCATTTGGATGACACCATTCAGGGGACCCAATCTATGTCTTGACACATTCCCTATTCATAAGAGAAAAGTCTTCGAAATTCCTGGAATACCAGTGTTACTATCAAACTACTAGGAGTTTCCATACAAAAACATAGGAAGGACCCATACCTCCCAGCACCACCTATAGATTGGAAGTAACAACAAAATAACCATGGTCCCGAATTAAAAAAGTGGTCAGGGTCACATGGGATTTGTAGAATGGTAAACAAATCATACTCCTTCCGAGTTGTAAAGGTCCCTAGTTATTTCTGTTTATTCATAGAAAATAAACTACTAAACCTTTTATATCCCAAAAAAACCATTGAGGTCAATATAAATGATCACCCCAACTACTTCTCTTTCTATCATAGGCTGGGTCACACCATCCAAGATTTCTTCATCTTCAAATAATTCCTCTAAATAATGTTTAATTCATTATAGGTGATGTTACAAAATTATCCAGAATATGTGACATGTGTAACCATTTCTCATTATGGAGAAGAAGTTGATTGGAAAAATGTTTCATCTAGGACTAAGAAGAATATTGGCAACTGGATGACTCAAAAGGCAGTTGACCAAAATCAGGACACCCTTATAGAATTTTTTTTATAACCAATAAATATCCCTTCACCTAGACAGGTGACATCAAATATACCTCCCAAAGGATGAGGTAGTTTTTGGACATGGAAAATTATAGAATAGGAAGAGTCATATTCAACTATTATACAATATCTGACTTCTGGAGGATTCATTCATGCAATGTCTAATGTATGGGAACCATCCTACTAAATGGAACACTCATCGGATGAAGAGATCATATTTGGTTTTATTAACTTAATACACATGGAATAATCCTTATCTGATGAGTAATATGTTTCAATGTATGAGTTCCACATACCAGATCAGGTAACCGAAGGACACTTGTGTAGGATCCAAGGATATATGGTCAACATGGGTGTGGTAATACTCATTATCTCAGTCACATCCCCAAAGAGGATATATATATACCCAAGACCCTTAGGAAAGAACTACAATTAGCTCAATAGAAACATATAGGTTCATTACATCCCTCCATTAGTCACCCCATATGATTCATCTTACATAACTATTTGGTAGGGATTGAATTGTTTGATTATCCAAAACAATGAGAAAAATAGTTGTAACCAATTCCATAAGAATTAGATGTTCCCATCACCAATAAAAAAGAACCAGGATCATCTACCTCAAATAAATCATCTCTAAAGACGCATAATAAATAGAAACCTTAACTTGGGAAGCACAATAGAATTATAAAATAGTTGTATGTATTTGTATCAAAGTTATCAATCCTAGATGAACATGATATCTCAAAATAACTCAGACAGGCACTCATCAAATCCCTCTATATCCCATAAGAGTTCAAGATAAAATTCACTGCATGTGAGATTTATCAAGTGGGGACTATCCCATTAGAATTCCTAATCTCCATCATTTTCAAAATATATAATGAAGAATATGTCACCTATGGACACATTATATCCCTATATGTTTCAATAAAGATAAAAAATTTCTTCATCAGAAGATCCATGATTGTCAGTGGTTTTAGGATCAACCTCATCCCGATTCAGTCCCTTTAGAGTTTTTGATATAGTGAAGGGGGCTTATCTCATACAAATATTACCATTCAATGGAATGATAAGTGATATAAATTCCTCTTGGGAAGATCAAGATCAATTATCAATTTGGGAATCTCACATCTAACATGGATTCCTTGGCTATCTATAAAATAACCGCATATAATTTCTTAATCTAAAGGGATTGGATTCACAGCCATGTAGAGGTACCTTTGACATTTCATCAATTCATGAAATACCCCATTGATGGGAAGGTCATTGTGCTATATGGTGATATCACTCCCTTTGATTCTTGAGAATCCATACATACTAAAGAAAGTTTCTACAGAATGGAATAGAAAAAACTTATAGTGGATGAAAATATGTAGTTTATATCCCCCAATGGATTGGGGGTTGCCCCAGAAAATCCCTAGAGTATTCTAGACAAAAATTATGCTATACCATTAAATCTGAGGGAGGTAATATAATTAATCTAAGAAGTAAATGATCTTTCTATCCCCATAGATAGTATGAAAGAAAACAATCTGATCTGGAACCTCTCTATAATGAATCTATATGTAGGGGAAGAAAATGTCTCTTCCCATAGCCTCTCTCATCTAAATATTGATAGATATTACCTCATATTTTCTTTGATAACTAAAAATTCAGCCATAGACTCATCGGTGGAAGAAGAAGGGGGTATACTCAAGAACTCCCATCCTATATTTAAGGAGTGCATCTTCACCACCATTGATGAGCTCAGCTATATAAATATGGGAACCAAAGAAGACCCATAACCAAAATTGATTATTACCTCCATGCCCCCAAAAGAAAAATAGATGTATATCACATTTATAAAGAAACAAACATATATGTTCTCTTGTAATTATATAAAAAATATTGAACCGAAGCCTGATGTGGATATGCACCATCTATGCTTTCCTGATGGTTGTTTCGGGTTCAAGAAGGAATCTAAGAGGATGAAACACCTCCAGGCTACTAAATTATAGATAGAGTTTAAAATTTTGATCATAGAAAATTGTGTATGGGAGGTTCAATACCCATGATGTCTCACCGACATCATCCCTTTCAAGAAAAATAATGGAAATATTATGTTCTACATCAATTTTAGATACCTTAGTCACACTTCCAAAAGGAAGACTTCCCATTATTGATCACAGATATCTTGATTGACACAACTACTAGCTTCCATGCCCTTTTCTTAATGCATTGGTATTTATGGTACAACCAAATAAAAATGGCCCTTGAAGATGAAGAATCCGTAACCTTTATAGCACCTCAAGGGATCTTCTTCTACCATGTCACGCCCTTTGGATAAAATAACGTAGATCATTTTTATCAAAACACCAAGAATAATATTATTATATCCTTCATGGTATGATAAAAATAATTTTATATAATTACATGGTGGTCAAATATTAACAATAGTGTGATCACCTAATGGACATTCAAAATATTATTTGAAAAGTTGTGGAAACACAATCTGAAGATGAATCTGCTAAAGTAGGATTTTGGGGTAACATCATAGAAATTCCTTGGATTTTTTGTATGCCACCATGGTATTGAGGTTGACCTAGAAAAGAGAAGAGATATAATGGAAATTTCAAACCCTCGTAATCTAAAACAACTAACGGGGATCCAAGGGAACCTTAACTACATTCGGCATTTCTGTAACGACCCAAATTTTCATTAATGGAAAATCCCTCTTGATCCAGTTAAATGATTCTTTATGTTTTTATAAGATGTCAACTTCTTTAAGTTTTACGTTAAGATTTTTGACCGTTACTTTTATAGCCGTTGAACAGTGATCATCTGGGTAGTTTAAATATAAGGCTTTAACGAACAAATTTTCTACTCAGACAAAGGAAGCGATGGCCTCATCCAGTAGAATTGCCCCTTACGAAGCCCATTTGTCGGAGCTCGGAAAGGAGGTGGCGTCTTTGGGCTTTGCCCTTGACCAAGCCCAAGCTGAGCTTCATCAAGTCAAGCTCGAACGTGATCGTCTACGGGAAAAATGGAAGTTGATAGAGATCACCACTCGAGCGATGTTATCCGAGCAACCCCAAGAGTCTGTCACCATCGCACACCTTACCCTTAGGTCTTATGCGGCTATTTTAAGGGGTTATGTAACAAATAAGTAGCACCATGTTCATGTACATTATTTTTTTTGTAATGAATATAATTTCTAGTCATTTTTGATGCATTGTAATTAGTTTTTAAAGTACAAATGATGTTTTTAGTTATTATTTAATTAAGAATTATATTTTATTAAATTAAAGGATTTTTGAATTAAATAATATTTTAATAAAATATTATTAATAATATTAAATTAATTTTTATTAAATATAAATGATCTTATAATTTTATGAATGCAATTAAAATTCTTATTAAGGTTTGAAATCCATTTCTGTCAAAACCCGTAAATTTTTTATAAATGTCGGTTTTTATTTTAAAAGTTAAAATTCACATATTTAGAAAATTATTTAGATAAAATAAATATTATTTTTGGAATCAGGACGTCGAAATTATCCAACGGTGAATTTTTCATAATTTTCTGAGACAGTCAAATTTTTGGGTAAAAATTAAATACCATTTAAATATATAATGTGTTTTATGACATCATAATGACCCAATAGTGATGTAATAAAATACCATAATCCTTATGTTCGGCCAATATGTGTTTTATCATTAAAATAATGAGGTTTTGGGTTTGTTTGAATCACTTTTCAAAGCATTAATGGAGCCCTCAAGACTTATTCAACACTTTGCCTTTTTAAATTAATTTCCATGGGAGTGTGACTCACCTCCACATAAGCAACCCTAATTTTTTAATAAGTTAGGACCTTGGCCTTATAAAATATTATTTTCCTCTCTCCTTTTCCAGAAACTATGGGCAAATACCATGAGATGGTTTGTGGTTTGGATTATTTTAATATAA
Source organism: Viscum album (assembly GCA_963277665.1). Classification (NCBI taxonomy): domain Eukaryota; kingdom Viridiplantae; phylum Streptophyta; class Magnoliopsida; order Santalales; family Viscaceae; genus Viscum; species Viscum album. The sequence goes on from OY728141.1 coordinate 2,064,666,514, forward strand.
GGGGTCCCAAACCTAAATAATAAAGAATTCTCTCACCTTTCCTATATAAACCCACCCAAGCTCCCACTTCCTCCTCACTCAAAGCCCTTTAAGTTCGTCCAACCTCTGCCCTACTCTCTCTAGAATCCTCTCAAGGTGCCCCAAGCTCCCAAGAAGCCTCTCACAAGCCTCTCTCTAGCCTTTGGAAGCACACTTCCAAGTAAGGGTTTTTCTTCCTTTCTCATTTTTGTCAATGTTCTTTAAGTTGTATTGCCTTTTTAATTTCAATTATGAATGTTGGGGTATGGTTTCGCACCTCCCCCATACTTCCCTCTTATTGTTTGAATGATGGGAGACCCCTTTCTCTCTCATTAAATGCCTCCCATGTACACCCGTTACTATGCCGAAATTCCGAAAAGAGCTTCTCTCTCTTCTTTTATATTCAAGCAATACTTTTGTATCATGAATCTAAATTCCATTTCTATTGTTGGGACATGTATATATATGATCTCCTTACTGTCCATTACATGTAAATATGATGAGGAACCCCTTTCTCTCTCATCAACCTTTTTATGAATTCTTATGTCACGCCGTTACGCCGCCGAAATCGCACCGATTTTCTAAGCCAATGTCTTTGTGTAGTGAATACCATGCCCATTTCTCCATCAAGGGTATTCACCTTTATGCACATTTACTTATTGATTGTAAATCTTCATGTATGAATTACACATTCCTTTATCGTGGAATAAATGATTATGTTTTATGAATCCATGTTTTATGATCCATGTGGCACACTTATGCATGAAATGAAATGTTTAAGAAGGGTGCGCCCTGATAGCGCTCCAATGCATTGGGTAAAGTATAGTATCATGATACGTCATGTGCAATGAGTGTTGACTCATGCTAATTCAAGTGCAACGAGGGTTTACTCGTGCTTCAAGTGCAATGAGGGTTTACTCATGCTCCATGTGCAATGAGCCTTGGCTCATGCTAATTCAATGTTAAGTGTTGTTGCCACATTTCCATGTTATGATTATCATGCTTTATCATGCCTTTATGTTCATGTCTCTCTTATGCTCTATTGATATGCCTATTGCCTAACATGTATTGTACTCCTCATGTTATTCATTGTTTACTCCCTTACTGGGCTTTATAGCTCACCCTTTTCTTATGCATGTCCTCAGGTTATCCCATGCAATGCTAAGTACGAAGGAATGTAGTGGTCATGTAAAGGAAGTTTTCAATAAGGATGTTGTATTTCAAGTTTAAAGTTTTTATGTAATGATCCTAAGCCCCAAAGACACTAAACCTCTAGATCTTCTTTGTTGTATCAAGTGAAGTTTTATGTAATAAAGCATGTTTAAGTTGTAATAAAAAGCAGGGTTGTCATAGTTGGTATCAAAGGGAGGTTTAGTTATTTTTGGGATTAGGAAACCCTAGTAAAGCCTTAGATACAAGACTAAGCATAATAAAAACATCCCTAAGTTTTGGTAAATACTAAGTAAGTGGTTTATCAAACAAATACATCCCTGTCTGGATACGAGCAGGTAGAGGCGGCTCTGGCACAGATGTATCCTAGGGGTAAAACCCGAAAACACCGCTTTGAGCTAGACTCGAACGGGAACTGGTGCACGACAACGGGCCTTGCTGCACTCTTGGTTACGACACTCCCGGGGGATATGTTTTGATAAATTCACAATCTTAGTATGAACCCTTATTAAGGGAAAAATGCCCCTAAGAATATATGTTAGAAGGAAGATCATGAAAAGCCTGGATTGAATCCTATAGACTCATGAGTTGAAGAGATTAAAGTTTATTTATAAGTCATCAACTTTTGTCTTTGGATTACCCTTTATGTGTTACCCCTAACTTTCCTTTTATTCCAGCCAATGGCCGGTAATAGGAGAACTCGGGCTAACAACCGTTGTGAAGATCAGTGTGAGGATTGTACTAATGAGATGCCCAATCCGATGGGAGCGGGAATCGCGAACTTTGTCACGCTTCTCTCTCAGCTAACTCAAGTTTTGAATAGAAACACTGGTCAAGAGGAACGTTCAACCCCCCCTAAAAAAGAACAAGCCGCTATTGAAATCTTCATGAGACAAAGGCCTCCTACTTTTAGTGGATCATCTGATCCCACGATCGCTGAACAATGGATCAACTCCATTGAGAAGATATTCTCCATCCTCCAATGCTCTGAAAAAGAGAAGGTTCTCCTGGCGGCTTATCGTATGGAGGGTGAAGCTGATCAATGGTGGACATTGATCAAAAATACGAAGCCTGAGGAGGAGATCGAGGCTTTGGAATGGAAGGTATTCCGGAAGATGTTTTTCGATAAATATTTTCCACGCACCCTCCGTCTTAAGATGGAAAGGGACTTCCTTTCCCTCAAGCAGAAAGATGAGGAATCTGTGGGAGCGTACGAGGCAAACTTCACAAGGCTTGCACGATACGCTTCCGGCTTTGTCGTTACCCCCGAATGCAAGGTTGACCGCTTCTTTGGTGGGCTAAAGCCTAGCTTGCGGAAAGCATTAGCGATCCGTGACTTCGACAGCTATGAGGAAATTGTCCGATGTGCCCTCAAGGTTGAAATGGAGATCGTAGAATCACAGGGGTATCATGGGGACAAGAAGCGGAAGGTGGACTTCAATGCTGGTGGTCCGATGGATAAATCCAACGGCGCTAAGAAATTCCAGCACCCCACTTGCCAAAAGTGTGGAAAGAAGCACCCTGGAAATTGCCTTAGGGGGACAAGAAAATGCTTCAAGTGTGGAAGAGAAGGGCACCTAGCTATTAACTGTCAGCAAGAAGGACCCGCGGCTGCGACGGAGGGGAGGAACGCTCCGTTCGAACCTCAACGCGTTGTTCAATGCTTCAAATGCAAAGAACCGGGTCATTTTGCGAATCAGTGCCCTAATCCAAGGGTTATCGGAGGCAATCAACAACCTCCAAGACAGCAAGGAAGAGCTTTTGCCATCACTTCTGCCGAAGTGAACCCCGACAACGAAGTGGTGACAGGTACGCTAGTTATTCATTCAAGAATAGCGAACGTACTTTTTGATTCAGGTTCTACGCATTCTTTTATATCTCAAAAGTTTAGTAGAATAATCCCTGCACCACCACAAATCATGGGAGTAAAGATGTCGGTGAGTACGGCAAATGGGGCAATCATTGCATCCCATGAGTATAAGTCCTCCCCTGTTATAATCTGTGGATTGAATTTCCCGGCGAACCTCGTCATACTCCCTTTGGTGGAATTTGATGAAATTCTTGGCATGGATTGGCTTTCCTTATATAGAGCCAACATAAATTGTCGGGAGAGGGAAATCACACTCCATATGGAGAATCGACCCCCGATTCTTTACAAGTGTCAGGAGGAAGATGAATCTCCTTTAACTCCATCATCTCAAGCATGGATATTACTGCCTTATGAGCATGCATATCTGGCTCAGATGATTGAGTCCAAGGAAGAAACCACCCTTGAAGAAATGCCTATTGTGAGGGAATTCGCTGAAGTATTTCCCGAGGAACTTCCTGGTCTTCCTCCAAGAAGAGATGTTGAGTTCTCAATTGAACTTATACCTGGGGCGCTACCAATATCCAAGACTCCATATAGAATGGCTGTGGTTGAGCTTGAAGAACTGAAGAAACAACTACAGGAGAATCTGGATAAAGGGTTTATACGCCCAAGTGCATCACCATGGGGTGCACCAGTCCTCTTCGTCAAGAAGAAGGATGGGTCAATGCGGCTTTGCATCGATTATCGTGAACTTAACAAAATCACGATAAAGAACAAGTATCCTCTCCCAAGAATCGATGACTTGTTTGATCAGCTGCGTGGAGCACAATACTTCTCCAAGGTCGACTTGCGGTCGGGATATTATCAAGTAAGGGTGAAGAAGGAATATATCCCCAAGACTGCTTTTCGTACAAGGTACGGGCACTATGAATTCATAGTAATGCCTTTTGGACTCACCAATGCTCCAGAAATATTCATGGACTTGATGAATAGAGTCTTTAGAGATTACCTAGATAAATTTGTGGTAGTCTTTATAGATGATATTCTAATATACTCCAAAACCAAGGAGGACCATGAGGAGCATTTAAGAACTGTACTGGAGACTTTGCGCAAGGAGAAGCTCTATGCCAAGTACAGCAAGTGTGAGTTCTGGTTGAAGGAGGTCTCATTCTTGGGCCATATCATCACAAAAAATGAGATATCTGTGGACCCCTCCAAAACAGATGCAATTGAGGGATGGCCGAGGCCAACATCGGTAACTGATATCCGTAGCTTCTTGGGGTTAGCTGGATATTATCGACGATTTGTGAGAAACTTCTCACGATTGTCCAACCCTCTTACCAAGCTAACTCGAAAGGGAGTAAAGTTTGCTTGGAGTGATGAATGCGAAGAAAGCTTCAAGGAGTTGAAAAGGAGGCTTATCACTGCACCTGTGCTCACTTTACCCACAAGTGGGGAGCTTTTTGTGGTATTCAGTGATGCTTCGAAGAAGGGCTTAGGATGTGTGCTGATGCAGAATGATAAAGTGATATCCTATGCCTCAAGACAGTTGAAAATCCATGAGCGAAACTATCCAACGCATGATCTGGAGTTGGCGGCGGTGATCTTTGCCTTGAAAATCTGGCGGCATTATCTCTATGGAGAGAAATGTGAGATATATACTGACCACAAAAGTCTTAAATATATATTCACACAGAAAGAGCTTAATATGCGCCAGAGAAGATGGATAGAGCTCATCAAGGATTATGACTGTTCAATACATTACCACCCTGGGAAGGCGAACAAGGTGGCGGATGCCCTAAGTAGAAAGGATCCAGCAATTCTATCAATGATGAGAATTGAGAAGGATCCAATCTTCTTAGACTTGATGAAGATGGACGTGGGAATCATAAAGAAGGGAACATCATCAATCCTTTCACAAATGATTGCTCAACCATCTCTTTTGGAAAGGTTAAAGGATGCTCAAAAGGATGATGCGAGAATCCAAGAAAAAGTGGAAGCTATCAATAAGGGAAAATCCTCAGAGTTTAATGTTAATGAAGAAGGAATTGTGCGGTTTGGGAAAAGACTATGTGTCCCATCAAGTTCGGAGCTGAAGAAGGAACTTTTGGATGATGCACATAGTTAAAATTTCTCTATTCACCCAGGAAGCACAAAGATGTATCGAGATCTCCGAGAAAACTTTTGGTGGGATAATATGAAGAAGGAGATCGCTGAATATACATCAAAGTGCCTGGTGTGTCAGCAAGTGAAGGCAGAGAGGCAGAAGTCTAAGGGGATGATGCAACCATTGCCCATACCAGAATGGAAATGGGAGAACATCACCATGGACTTCGTCACTGGACTTCCAAGGACATCCAAAAGCAACAATGCAATCTGGGTTATTGTGGATCGTCTTAAAAAGACTGCACACTTCATTGCTATTCGAGAGGACTTCTCTTTGGATCAACTGGCACGGATATATATCAGGGAAGTGGTACGGTTGCATGGAGTACCACTATCTATTGTGTCTGGCCGAGATCCAAGATTTACCTCTAAGTTTTGGAAGAGTCTTCAACATGCTCTGAATACTGAACTGAACTTCAGTACGGCCTATCATCCTCAAACTGATGGCCAATCCGAGCGGACTATCCAAACACTTGAGGATATGTTGAGAGCGTGCTCAATGGACTTTAAAGGAGGATGGGATCAACATCTTCCTCTAGTTGAGTTCTCTTATAATAATAGTTTCCACTCGAGCATCCAAATGGCACCATATGAAGCCCTATATGGGAAAAGGTGTAGAACACCGGCATGTTGGGATGAGGTCGGTGAACGTAAGCTGCTTGGACCAGAAATGGTCGAAGAAATGGTGGAGAAGGTGAAAACCATTCAGCAGCATATCAAGGCAGCCCAAAGTCGACAGAAGAGTTATGCAGATAATCGTCGACGAGACCTTGAGTTTAAAGTCGGAGACATGGTGTTTTTACGCATATCTCCGTGGAAGAAGGTCATGAGGTTTGGAAAGAAAGGGAAGTTAAGTCCAAGGTACATCGGCCCCTTCGAGATTCTTGATCGTGTTGGGGCTGTGGCCTATCGACTAGCACTTCCACCTACTATGGCCAAGGTGCATGATGTCTTCCATGTATCCCTCTTAAGGAAGTACATACCAGACCCTTCACATGTACTCTCTTCTGAGGTGGTACAATTAGAAGACGATCTTTCTTATGAGGAGCAACCAGTGAAGATCTTAGATCGTAGAGAAAAAGTTCTACGAAATAAGACAATGCCCCTCGTCAAGGTGTTGTGGAGAAACCACAAGTTTGAAGAAGCAACTTGGGAGTCAGAGGATATGATGAAGCTAAGTTACCCACATTTGTTTTAGAGTGGGAAAAGGGAAATTTCGAGGGCGAAATTTCTTAAGGGGGGAATGTTGTAACGACCCAAATTTTCATTAATGGAAAATCCCTCTTGATCCAGTTAAATGATTCTTTATGTTTTTATAAGATGTCAACTTCTTTAAGTTTTACGTTAAGATTTTTGACCGTTACTTTTATAGCCGTTGAACAGTGATCATCTGGGTAGTTTAAATATAAGGCTTTAACGAACAAATTTTCTACTCAGACAAAGGAAGCGATGGCCTCATCCAGTAGAATTGCCCCTTACGAAGCCCATTTGTCGGAGCTCGGAAAGGAGGTGGCGTCTTTGGGCTTTGCCCTTGACCAAGCCCAAGCTGAGCTTCATCAAGTCAAGCTCGAACGTGATCGTCTACGGGAAAAATGGAAGTTGATAGAGATCACCACTCGAGCGATGTTATCCGAGCAACCCCAAGAGTCTGTCACCATCGCACACCTTACCCTTAGGTCTTATGCGGCTATTTTAAGGGGTTATGTAACAAATAAGTAGCACCATGTTCATGTACATTATTTTTTTTGTAATGAATATAATTTCTAGTCATTTTTGATGCATTGTAATTAGTTTTTAAAGTACAAATGATGTTTTTAGTTATTATTTAATTAAGAATTATATTTTATTAAATTAAAGGATTTTTGAATTAAATAATATTTTAATAAAATATTATTATTAATATTAAATTAATTTTTATTAAATATAAATGATCTTATAATTTTATGAATGCAATTAAAATTCTTATTAAGGTTTGAAATCCATTTCTGTCAAAACCCGTAAATTTTTTATAAATGTCGGTTTTTATTTTAAAAGTTAAAATTCACATATTTAGAAAATTATTTAGATAAAATAAATATTATTTTTGGAATCAGGACGTCGAAATTATCCAACGGTGAATTTTTCATAATTTTCTGAGACAGTCAAATTTTTGGGTAAAAATTAAATACCATTTAAATATATAATGTGTTTTATGACATCATAATGACCCAATAGTGATGTAATAAAATACCATAATCCTTATGTTCGGCCAATATGTGTTTTATCATTAAAATAATGAGGTTTTGGGTTTGTTTGAATCACTTTTCAAAGCATTAATGGAGCCCTCAAGACTTATTCAACACTTTGCCTTTTTAAATTAATTTCCATGGGAGTGTGACTCACCTCCACATAAGCAACCCTAATTTTTTAATAAGTTCGGACCTTGGCCTTATAAAATATTATTTTCCTCTCTCCTTTTCCAGAAACCATGGGCAAATACCATGGGATGGTTTGTGGTTTGGATTATTTTAATATAAGGGGTCCCAAACCTAAATAATAAAGAATTCTCTCACCTTTCCTATATAAACCCACCCAAGCTCCCACTTCCTCTTCACTCAAAGCCCTTTAAGTTCGTCCAACCTCTGCCCTACTCTCTCTAGAATCCTCTCAAGGTGCCCCAAGCTCCCAAGAAGCCTCTCACAAGCCTCTCTCTAGCCTTTGGAAGCACACTTCCAAGTAAGGGTTTTTCTTCCTTTCTCATTTTTGTCAATGTTCTTTAAGTTGTATTGCCTTTTAAATTTCAATTATGAATGTTGGGGTATGGTTTCGCACCTCCCCCATACTGCCCTCTTATTGTTTGAATGATGGGAGACCCTTTTCTCTCTCATTAAATGCCTCCCATGTACACCCGTTACTATGCCGAAATTCCGAAAGGAGCTTCTCTCTCTTCTTTTATATTCAAGCAATACTTTTGTATCATGAATCTAAATTCCATTTCTATTGTTGGGACATGTATATATATGATCTCCTTACTGTCCATTACATGTAAATATGATGAGGAACCCCTTTCTCTCTCATCAACCTTTTTATGAATTCTTATGTCACGCCGTTACGCCGCCGAAATCGCACCGATTTTCTAAGCCAATGTCTTTGTGTAGTGAATACCATGCCCATTTCTCCATCAAGGGTATTCACCTTTATGCACATTTACTTATTGATTGTAAAGCTTCATGTATGAATTCCACATTCCTTTATCGTGGAATAAATGATTATGTTTTATGAATCCATGTTTTATGATCCATGTGGCACACTTATGCATGAAATGAAATGTTTAAGAAGGGTGCGCCCTGATAGCGCTCCAATGCATTGGGTAAAGTATAGTATCATGATACGTCATGTGCAATGAGTGTTGACTCATGCTAATTCAAGTGCAACGAGGGTTTACTCGTGCTTCAAGTGCAATGAGGGTTTACTCATGCTCCATGTGCAATGAGCCTTGGCTCATGCTAATTCAATGTTAAGTGTTGTTGCCACATTTCCATGTTATGATTATCATGATTTATCATGCCTTTATGTTCATGTCTCTCTTATGCTCTATTGATATGCCTATTGCCTAACATGTATTTTACTCCTCATGTTATTCATTGTTTACTCCCTTACTGGGCTTTATAGCTCACCCTTTTCTTATGCATGTCCTCAGGTTATCCCATGCAATGCTAAGTACGAAGGAATGTAGTGGTCATGTAAAGGAAGTTTTCAATAAGGATGTTGTATTTCAAGTTTAAAGTTTTTATGTAATGATCCTAAGCCCCAAAGACACTAAACCTCTCGATCTTCTTTGTTGTATCAAGTGAAGTTTTATGTAATAAAGCATGTTTAAGTTGTAATAAAAAGCAGGGTTGTCATAATTTCATTGCCAACCTAGCTAGAAAATCCCTCCCCTTCACTAGGCTAATGAAGAAGGGAGTTTCCTACATATAGGATCAGAACTGTCAAGAATCTTTTGAGACTCTCATGTTTTACCTACTACAACCACTAATCGTTATCCCCCAATGGAAGGAAATGCACTCATCTTATATGTTCCCACCATGGAATTATCACTTGGTTCTCTCCTCACAAAGAAAAAGGATGTGAGGAATGAGAAATGTCTCTAATACCTTATTATAATTTTTCTAGGTAATAAGGACCAGTACTTAGATATTGGTAAGAACTTCTCCACAATTATCTTTATAGTTTAAAATATATGGAATCAATTGCATCACCACAAATTCCATCATATCCCTACTATTTAATTGCCCAATTACATCCATGGAAACACTATATTGACCTAGAGTTTGGATATATGGGTGGTTATTCTAAAAAATATATTAAATTTAGTTTTTTTTTACAGTATTTAATGAAAGGGAGGGCCCTAGATGATTTTCTTGCAGTACATCCCACCCCAAAAAGTACACCAATGGACACTGAACATCTATATGATGAGGTTTTTTATTCAAATGAAACACCCCAGACACGAGAGATATATTTTTTATGTTTATCCCAAATTCCTATGAGAAAGAGGCTAGAAAACTCAAGACTAAATATGGATGGAATTGGAATTATACTTGTTTCTCCAGACAAATAAATTTTTTCCTACACTTTCTCACTATCTGAAGGCCACATAGATAATGAGGTGAAATAATGTGCCATCCTGACAGCTCTAGATAGCCTACCTAAACATAAAATGGGATTCAAAGATAATAGTAAAGTATATCAATGGTGAATATTCCTTTAGATAAGAATAAATGGACTCACTCACTTGGTATGTAAGAGGACTACTAGAAAAGTTACCTTTTGAACCCATATTGTATCATGTACCTTGGTTTCATAATGTTTTTTACGATGTAATGGATAATGAAGCTATAGTTCTAGTAAACCCTAATCAAGAGGAAGTTCTTTTTCACATCACACACCAAAGGATGGTCTCAAATGTCATTATCTATGACATAAAAGAAATCAATAAGATCAAAACCACTCCAGAACATGATAAACCAATATCCACCCTTCGGTTGATAGACCCAATAATTTATTATCTTCAAAATGGGACTCTCCTAATATACCGATTCTGGAAGGAACAAATCTAGTGTTGAGTAGTGAACTTCACCATTTGGGATGGACCAATTGAGTAAAACTACATTTAAAATTGAGGCATCAATAGAATCCTCCTCATATGCATAGTATAATGTTATATTCCCACTATAATGGAATAATTCCATACTAGATCTTGTGAAACTCATCAATCTAGGACCAAGATCCAACATAAAATTATAAGATTTGGTTACTACTATAAAACAATGTTATATAAATTTTTGGAGTTCACCATGAAATTTCATGCATGATAGATTCACTAAAACTTCATCCATCAAACCCTATAATTTCTACATACAACTAAATATTCCAGGCCATTCACCGTACGATGAATGGTTGTTGTGGGGACATATCCCCCAGCCAAAACTATATAGTTTAAGTATATCCTTACTACTATGTAATTTTTTACAAATGGGTAGAGGCAATACCCTTAAAGGACGTTATAAAAAATAATATCATAAACTTTGTGATGTCTAATATGTTCACCAGATTCAGAGTCCCTCAGAAGATATTGGTGAACAATGATGCCAACTTATATTATAATAAGTTGGAGAAATTGTACCAGGATTACAACATAGATTCCAACTATTGATCATGCTATTATGTAGTCAAAATGTAAAAATAGAGGCCTTTAGTATAACTCTATCAAATATACACTCAAAGATAGTGAATAAGTACAAGACGACTTGGTTTTAAAAACTCATTCATATAGTATGGGCCTACCTTACTACCACATGTACTGCTATGAAAGTAAATCCATATTCATTAGTATATAGAAATGAATAATATTTCCCATATAAGTGTAGTTGATCTCACTATGAATAGCTATATTTCAAAAACACTTAGATGATGAGTAATCACAAAATTAGTTGGATGAATTGGAGAAACTCGATGAGAAAATATTTCATACACTGCACAACCTTGAAGTACATCATAATATGATTGCATGAGCCTTAAACAAAAAGGTCTTGATCCATTATTTCATTTAATGAGAGCTTCTATTAGCTCTTTAGACACCAATGACACTAGGAAAGAAACCTCCAAAGCTATAACTTAAGTGGGAAGGGCCTTAATCCATACATAATGTCTATTATAATGGATCCTACTCATTGGCCACAATGTATGGGAAATTATTCATTATCCCAACCAATGAAAGGTTTCTTAATAAATGAACTATATAGACACCATCAGAGCCCCCCATGTCCTTACCACATGACCTTAAACTATGTGGAAGTCATCCTAGACACATGATGTTCAAGTGGGCAAATACATCATGACCACATGAAGTTAAACTATATAGAACACATCCTATCTACATGGATTTAATCAATATGGAATATATCTTGAACACATGAAATTAAACTATAAAAATAAAATCCTTACCACATGATGTTTAATTGTATAGGATGTGTAGTCTCATAGACTATTCACCACACCTATGGTAGACTTATGAAAAAGAGAAATGAAGTTCCCCAACCCCTATGTGTGAGTCAAATCCACATTGAGAATTCCTTATCCAAGAACTACATCTAGATTGATTCTAATCATCAAAGGATATATAGTAAAGCCTAGTTCTCCAATCCAAGGTCCATATACAATAATAAATTGGAAAAATTCCCCCTCTGCATATATGTCAACACTATATGGATAATTTCCCATAAAATAACTACATTTTTTTGTTTCGTTCCATTATAGGATACAATGTCATGCCTAGATCTCCATTCTTCGGTCCATCCATGATATTTCTTCATATCGAGACACCTTTATCCTTACTGCATGATATTAAACTGCATGGTTGATATCCTCCCTACGTTTCACTGAACTGAAAAGTTTTAATGAACTACCTATGGATTGATTCTCACAACAATGAGATACATTGGGATTCCGAGATCCTTTCTAATGGCCCATCCATGACATGATACCAAAAGACCCTGTCTTTTCTCTAATTTACACCAGGTTGTTAAATGAACCTTTTCTATTCCTTGTTTCTACACCAAGCATAAATAATATGAGATTTGAAATTTTAGGGAGGTCTTCCCCAAATGAGTGATACATATCAGTTTGTGGAAGGGTTGTCATGGTCTTAGATGAAATAACTTAAAAGGAACACCATGAGTCCTTTTTTCATGATGTCAACTTATATGGTTGATGCCTCTTTCATGAAATAAAACTACACATTACTATGGACCTCACTCAAGAGAACCACTATACTTAATATTGGTCTCCCACCACTTCTCCATTCAATAACTACACATGTCTTGCTTCATGTTATCACATGATACATAATGACATTTGAATCTCCATTCTTGGGTCTAACTACAACAACTAATGAGAATATTCCCCCCCTCTGCGTATGAGTGATATCTGCATAGAGAGTTTCCTATTCAAGAAAAATATCTAGACTGATTAATATTATCAAATGGTACATACTAATTCCTAAATAACTAGTCCTAGGTCCAGTTACAACAACCAAAGGGAATAATTCCCCCCCCCCCACCTCAATGTACAGGTCAAACCATCTGAGACAGTTTCATGTTCAAGAACAATGTGTGGATCGATTTTTTCCATTTCAAGATATATAGTGACACCCAAATCTCTTGTCTTAGGTATAGCTATAATATTTAAATTGTACATCATAAAACCTATGTACTTTCTATGTGACATTAACAGTATGTTTTCTTAAGAAATGAATATGGATTGATTCCTCTTATCATATGATACATAGTGATGCCTGAATCTCCAATATTGATTACAAACAAAATAATTAATGGGATTGATTCCCCCCTCATCATATGGGTGAGACCTACATAGAGATATTCCTATTCATAAAGTACATGTATTTTATTCATTCCATCAGATGACATATAGTGACACTTGGATCGTGGACCCTAGTTTAAGCTGCAATACATACATAAAATAATTTTCTCCTTTCTTTGTATGGTTAACACCTACATAAGGGAATTCCATCCACAACATATATATTGATAAAAATAAAAACCTAATTGGACTTATACATCATGTATTATAAGTAATACTTTAAAATTCATGTAATATTTATGACCTTACCACATGATGTAATGCTGCAAGTAATGGAAAATTTCCCTACCACAAGATGTTAAAATGAAAGGAAAATTTATTTGACACATGAAAATAAACATTATGAAAGACATGCCCTTACTTCATGATGTGAAAATGTGTAGTTCAAAACCAATCTTAATTATTTTTTAAAGGAACACAAGATCCTAACCCCAATCAACCTAGGTATGGGGGGCTTCTGTTATCTTTTATTCCCTATTGACTATATGTTACACTACATGTCTTTAGAACCTATAGTTTCAAAAAACCTTTCATTTATGTAGGAAATAAAAATATATATCTCTTTTTGACCATAATATCAATGCATAAAGAACTTAAACCAAGCAATCGAACACATATTTAACTTTTAGGAAGGTCATTCTAATCCTTGTGAGTCTGACATCGCCCTAGAAGAACTCAACACATGTGGGTGTTCTGGTCCATCCATAGAATTATTGTCCCATATAATTACTCAATACATGAGAAACTTGATCCATGATTTACAATATTTTCATCTACATCTCGAAATAATGTTGGAGTACTCTTGACTCTAGGTATCCTAATTAGGATCTTGTGGAACATTACCTTCATCATAGTTCTATGTACATAATGACCTTAAATAACATTCACATTGGTCAAAGATGTATGACCTTAAAATTTATCCTTTTATAATCTAAATCAAAAGAAGTTAAATTGATTGTGAAATAAATTAAAACAATTTTAGTTTAAAAACACGAAAAGGGTGTCTTGGGAAAAAGGTCAATTCTATTCTCACTCAACTCTTTACTTATAGAGTTCTGGAAAAAATCATAGCACAAATGAATGAATCATAAAGATCATTAGTCTCACATTATGGCCCGAATAAAATTCAATACCTTCCCATTGGCCCCTGAGGTACAAGAAAAGATTAGGGTAATTATTCTCCACATCTTCCCACCATAATTAAATGTTCACTAGGCATCGACACAACATTTAGGGTGCTCAAACCCTTCTAGAATATTACTCGTTCCATAATCACAATTCATGATTTGATGACCTCGAGTTACAAAAAACATTACATGGAACATAGAAAAGGATACCTGAATCTAATGTACCCTTTATTTTACTATGCATGTATGACAATGGCTCTTGCATATGAGAACCTGTCAATCAAACAAATGCATCATTTCCTCAAAAAAGTGTTTTTTTGATCCTTGTGATCCCTAACATCACCATGAGAGAACTAAGAACCATAGGGTGTTCTAGTCCATCCCCATAATGATTATCCAATATCATCCCTATTACTAGAGAAATTTGGACCATGATTTTCAATCCTCATGAAAAAACTATTCAATTGTATTCCAAATTCATGATGTTATGCCATCATGTATTGTACCCTTTCTCAAATTTTGACTGAAACACTCTATTCCCATATAATTTGATGGCCCACAACATGTGGCTCAAAACTAGATGGTGTAGGTCCTGATATTCCAATAAAAAAGGTAAACATCCACAAGGTTCGAAAACCCTTTTCGGATTGTTCATTTCTCTATACAATAATTTATTTTCTAGATGTTTGAGTCTTAAAAAATATTTCATGGTTGCCAGAAAGAGTGGGGATCACCTCTACTTAATCATTAATATAATCTCTATGGAATAATGCATAAGGTTTTAGACCAACTGACTAGAAGAATATTCTTCTTTCCAGAAAGGAAATCAGTTCATCATGATCTCTAGTAACACTATGGAAGAGCCCAACACCTCAGGGAGTTATGGGCCATCCTCAAAATGTCTGACCCATTACATATTCCTAGATCCAAAATTTTGGGTTATGAATTACACCACCCATACCCCAAATATCCAAGTAGAATTGTATTCCATACTATTTTATTATCCACCCATACCAACTATAAAATATTTCATAACCCTTGGAAAAGAGTGGGGACACCATAGTTTGACCGTGATAGTGATTCATAAGTGCTTTGACCTATGAACTACTGGCACATACTCCTTACAGAAAAGGAACAACAATCCTCATGAGACCTAGAAACACTATAGTAGAACTCATCACTCTAGGGTGTTTAGGATCATCCCTAGAATGTCTACCCCATAAGCTTTATTCATTAATAATGTACTAAAATCAATACATTAAACTACATAGCATATTTACATACTTACAACATTAAATTAAAATACACAACATATCTCCTTACCATATGAAATTAAACTATATGCCTGATGTCCTTTTTAGAATGTTTTAAAAAGAACATAGGGTATTACTTACAAAATGGAATATTACCAGTAGTATAAGGTTTATGATAAAAGAACCTAAATTACATAAAAATAAGTTCCGTGGTAAAATAACCAAAACCAAAGAAACATAAGTTCCTTGCAAAAAGACCTTAAACTACAATACAATAATGTTTAATTTTGTAATACCTTAAAAACCAAATGGAGAAGACATTAAACATATCTGTTTAGAAACACATAAGAGGGCATCCTGTGCAAAAGAAAAGTCTATTCCCACTAAGTCCTCCCCTATATGAATCTTAGGAAAGTTTTTGGAAGATAAGAATAAAATGATATGAAGCTTGTGGGGATCATCATTGGTCCCATGAAAAAATAAATATATTCTTTGTAAGTCCACAAACTTCAACCAGAAATAGAGATATATTCCTTTGGGATATATATATATATATTAACCAAAATATATTTTTGAATCAGTTAATCTCAATTTATCTAGAGAAGATACATCAAAAATGAATCCCATGTCAGTGGGAATTCCTTAGAATTTATATGGAAGAAGTTCTAGAAATTTTAAAATTAAAATCATGGAATTCAATTTTATGTGATATTATTTAAAGGAAAGGAACATTTGAGGATCTATGCAACATAATATCAATGAAATTCATGCAATGAATAAATAAATGAAAACTGGAATATGACCAATAAAGATCATAGAATTTATTCATTGATAAGGTTCACAACAAAAGAGTTATAAATCTCTAAATTTCTATGAATCTATATTAATTTCATCAAAATAGATATAATAGTTATCAAACTAATGTAAAATTTGATTAGCTGAGTTTTCCAAGTCAAAGAGAGTCTAATGATAAGTTTCGATTGAGTTCCAAATCACTGCCTACCCCAACTCTTATACTACTACCCTAGGACTAAGGGTATTGATAAGATAAGACAACTCCAGAACTATTTTCTAAGTAGTTTTCAATGAGGATGATGATTCTAAAAGATCAGACATTGAGTGAGCTATGATCTCCTCATGTATCACTATCTGTTGCGCCAATGATCCCTTTTGGGCATGGAACTTATATATTATCCATTGAATATATTCCAACACCTACGAGGCTTACCATATTACGTTGACTTATGGAGCCCTATCATTAAAATCACACAAGAACCTCTCACTAATTTGGATTTATTTTTGAGTTGGGATTTTTTTTCATGATTTCATATAATGGTTGGAGTTCAATGTCGCCCACCCCAAGTCCTAAAAGAGCCATTGAAAATATTACTCATTCTCATAAAATGTTTATATGTGAGTCTCAATGATTAATGTGTAAATCTAATTCCAGATTATCCTTCTTCGTGTGAGATTCTCTACAACTATCGTGGTAGGTATGTATGAAGGGGGAATGATTAGATGAGGTGATAAGGAATAAAATGAAGAAATCACATGCACTCATCTCAAAATGTATGCATATTTCATTTCCATATCATTGGAACAAATTCCCTAAACAAATACCCCACTAATTTGATTGTGGTCACTAGGATGAGGTTGTTTCCTCAAACGTTCTCTTGAGTCTTGGATCAAATTCATTGTTACTAAAAACAAAGGGGTTGGTGAAGCACATGATGTGTCTTCCTGGTGGTCCCTCCTATCCATCACACCACTTGGGTAGGATTACACTAAATCCTAGGAATAGTAGTAAGATAAGAAGGTAGGGGTTCTAAAAGTTAGAAGGATAATCTAAGCATTTGAGTCTTTTTTTCCATTATAACTCAGAATTGGTGGATTATTCTGGGATGTTTTTATCCCACCACACTGGCTGAGTGGAGGGGATAAGCTAATAGAATACAAATAAATTGGTTGGAAAATATGTAAAGGGTATATAAAAACCTAGGATTAACATAGAAGGATATTACAACATTTTAGATGAATATTCAGTACATTACAATAATACATTCTTGAGGACCATAATAGTTTAGTGTCTTTAGAAACATGGGAAAAAATCTTCTATTATAGTGGAAGATATAAAAAAAATCCCATAAATATTTCCACCATTATTACTTCTACCTAAAAACATTCTTCATAACATGGGGAAAATAAACATAAGAAGGGGTGAGATTAGATGCTTAGTAAGGGTAAATAACAGACCTGTGTAAGCAGAACAGGAAAATGGACATGGAAGATGAGAATAAAATTTTAAGATCATACCCTATATATTATATATCATAATAAATATTTTAAATTCATAATAATTGGATCATAATATAATTCAGAGCATAATTAATGAAATCCCAACATAGGATTAAGACATCGAATTGTGACAGACACATAAGCATATAATATGATTTCCATAGTAGCCAAGGG
Source organism: Viscum album (assembly GCA_963277665.1). NCBI lineage: Eukaryota > Viridiplantae > Streptophyta > Magnoliopsida > Santalales > Viscaceae > Viscum > Viscum album. Next base: position 2,064,684,450 of record OY728141.1, read on the forward strand.
ATCACTGCCAAGACTATCTTGGTATATAGGTTTACTCCCTATACTATCTTGGCAGTCATGTTTCACTCCCATGGACATATTAATAGCATGAGTTCACTCCTCAAACCATCTTGGTAGTCATGTTACACTCCCATGGCCATCTTAGTAGCATGAGTTTGCTCCTCATACCATCTTGTTAGTCATGGTTCACTCCCATGGCCATCTTAGTAGCATGAGTTCACTCCCCATACCATCATGATAGTCATTTTTCACTCCCATGGCCATCTTAGTAGCATGAGTTCACTCCTCAAACCATGTTTTTATCCATGGTTCACTCCCATGTCTATATTAGTAACACGAGTTTACTCCTCATACAATCTTGGTAGTCATGGATCACTCCCATGGACATCTTAGTAGAATGAGTTGACTCCTCATACCATCTTGGTAGTCATGGATCACTCCCACGACCATCATAGTAACATGAGTTCACTCCTCATACCATCTTGGTTTCCACTGTTCACTCCCATGACCATATTAGTAGAATTAATTCACTCCTCATACCATGTTAGTTGTCATGGTTCTCTCCCAGGGACATCTTAGTAGTCAAGGTTCATTCCTAAGACCATATTAGTCTATCTAAGGAGATAAAAATATTTACCCAATTAATTTTAGGGAGATATAGGTCCCACCCATCTCATAATGAAGTCGTACAAACATGTGAAACAAGATCATAAATAATAATATCGTAACCCTTGAAATTAAATGGGTATTATAAACTTGTTATCATATCATAACATGTGTAATGAAACTGGTTTCATAATTATTTCATCAAAAACATGAAACATAAAAGAGAAATGAATTTCATAAAAAAATTACCCATGAAAGAGAAATGGGTTTCATAAGCATTTAACTCATGAAAGAAAAATGAGTTTCATAAAAACCAGGAAATTAAGAATAACCCATTTATATAAATAATATGAATATAACCTTTAGATCATTTCCTAGAAGGTCCTTAGTAACATAAAAAAATTTCATCTTAGAGGGAAAATATTTTTTAAATACATTTTAAAAATGTTTCTTGATGAAAATATCCTTTATTCTTTGAAAAAATATTTTTAATACATAAAACCATTTGAATAGACTTTTTCTTAAAAAAACACCTTAAAAATATATAAAGAAGACTATAATACATTTTTTATAACATTTTCCATTTAAAACAAGTAAAATAATCTTTAAAACATTTTAAAAACATTTTTTCTTTATAAACACTTTGAAAACAAATAAATAATGATTGAAAATGTCTTGAAAATATTTTTACTTGAAAATGTATAAAATAATATTGATTTTTTTGAAAACCATCTCTTTTAAAATAATTTTAAAACATATAAATAATTGTTGAATACATTTTGAAAAAAAAATCTTTAAAACATATAAAAGAAGCTTGAAAACATTTTGGAAACAATTTTAATTTAAAATTACTTTTAAAATAATTTTATAAAAAATTATTTATTTAAAAATGAAAACTAAGATTCAATGAAATGATGGTCGTTAAATTTGTATATTCTATATGAGGTAAAAATAACATTCATTTTTCATGGTAAAATGGTTGAAAAAATGCCTCATTTAGAAAGTGGTAAGAATATTCCTTTGATAATATTTAAAAAATAAAAAAAGAGTAAAAATTTCAATTAATTATCAAAAGAGATTATTATAATATTATTTAAAAGGTTGTTTAGAAAATAGGTTTTCAAAGGAACACAGATTTCTGACCAAAGAGAAGGTAAATTCTGGTTTTCTGAAAAACAATTTCTTTACTATCTTATATACCAAAGAGTAGAAGAAATGGTACAAATATATGAATAAATAAATAATGAATAATGAAGAATAAAATTCAATAATTTTATTGAGATATGGATCATAATATTTCATCAAAGGAATCATAAACATAAAAAATCATGAAAAGAGATGATATTGTCTCCATGAACTATTATAACTTGGTAACTTGGGATCATGCTCTCCATGTATGAAAAGAAAATTACATGAAACATAAAATATCATGAAAAGAAGAAAATTAATGATATGAAATTTAAAATGGATGTATATATAGTATGAAATATAATTTAGCTGCATAACAATACTTAATTCTCAAAAATGAAAATTGAGACAAAACTATTTCACCGATTTAGAAACTATTGAAACATAATCCCCATGATAGAAAGAGAAAAAATGGATTTGTGGATACCCATAAATTTAAGTATATGATACATAAAATACTATCAGAGTAAGTACATAATCCCCATAAAAGGAAATAGTGGAGAACATAACATTTATCTCATGGAAATAAAAAGTGATATGAAATCCCCATACCTGGTGTCTTAACGCTCGTTGCACTCATTCAAACCACCTCTTAATCAGGTAACTTCTTTTGGTTTTTCAAGAGGATTCCTTGAATCAATTTCTACCCAAAGGGAGGCTTCAAGAAAGAAGGTAGGAATATTAGGAAGTGTATTAGGAATAACATATCAGAACCTAAGTGGTTTGATAGGTGTGAAGAATAGGGAGAGGTGGTGGCCTTTCATTGGGAAGTGAAATGAAACACTTGGCATTTTTGAAATCAATTTAGGTATACCCACGTTTTTACCCAAAACAATTAATAATAAACCAATAAAAATCAATAATTTTAGGTTAATGGACGAATAATGATCATAAAATTGGTTTTGGAGAAGCGTCTAAGTCGTTTTGGGTCTTAAATTTAAGGTTTAGTCCTTCTTTAAGCATAATTTTACCTTAACTGATGTAATTAATTTTAATTAATTTCACTAATCATTTAGGTAAAGTAATAAGTTTACCTTATTTGAAATTATATATTATTATTTTTCCAAATATGGAATCCATTATTGCAAATTGAAATCACATAAGTGGATGAAATTAATTTAAAACCAATCATGTTGACGGGACACCCCGACATGTTTTTAAAGTAAAAAATGATCAAAAGGTTTTCTTAGTTTTTATATCCAATTCCAATGTGAAATTGGTTCCAATGAACTAAATTTTATTAATTGATAAAAAAGTATCTAATTATACTATGAAGTATATTTAAATTATAATTTAAGCTTATAAATAATTTAGATGGAAATGAAATTTGGATTTAAAATCCATTATTCATTACAATTCATTAAAAAATGAAATCTTACAGAAAAATACCAAAAAAATTGATATATTATTCTATTTCAAATAAAAATATTAAATTTATTTTAACATATTAAATCTATAAAAGTTCTAGAAATTGGATTTAAAATGGGTTCCCCATTAAAAGGCGTTAAAACTACATTTATAAAAAGAAATGTTTTTATGCATAAAATTTGGTTTATTCTTATCTCATGTCTATCCAATCTATTTTATGAAAAGAAAAAATATTTGACCAAATATATAATATATTTATTACATTAATATATCTCAATAATTTTAATTAATTTAATTTATTAGGGAAAAATAGATTTGTGACCATAAAAATATTTATATTTTTCTATATATTCAATTGGTTTTCATATTCATTTATAATTAATTAATAACCTATGAATTGAAATTATATTTTTTTAAACCATATATTTTCATAAATTAGTTAATACTTTTCATAACTGCTAATTTAAGTGCTACATTATATTTTATTAGATTAAATAAAAATATTTTAATAATTTACTATTTTTTGGTAAAACATGGTCATGCGTTCCATGAAAGCCATTGGGGAAAGTAATTTTTTTGTGTAATAAAAGTTATCATCGGTGTTCTATGTAGATAAATCTGAAATTTATGTCTTTTGTAGTAAAATATTAACTTGGTGTTGTATATAACACAATCTAAATATTGCGATATAATATAAAATAAACAATTTTTAGTATTATGTGAAATGAAAAAAGTCTCAAAGGTTAAATTAATTCGAAAAAAATAATTCCCAAAATCTTGGGGTGATACATTCTATCTCACATAAAATGAATTTCACACTCAAAATTCATCTGGTTTATCAATGGTTAGATACTTGAAATTTTCATACATAGAAACCCACATCTTAATAATGGATACTAACTTTTCCATTAAAAAGGTAATGTTCGAACAATAACGATTACTCAAATAACATATAACTGGGTTTCCACATAGGAGAACATAGGTTGGGAGTAAAGATTTAACATAGAATAAAAGAATAAATATTTATAGGGAGAGATTAAGTTCATCAATCGCAAAGAAGTGAATGATCCAAGAATATAGAGGGCCCCAAATTCATAAGTATTTAATGATTTAAAATGTAATTACTTTAAAGTAATTATGGTATTAGGATAACACATTTTCTTTTTATCATTATTGAAGTGTTGAGTAATTCTTTTATTGACCAAGAATATATAGAAATATACTTACTTGATATATTCCTATAAATAAAATATCTTTCTTTAGTTGTGCTTTTATCAATTTCTAATTCAACCGTTACTTCATGTAATGGACTTCCATATATTAGCTTTGATTTATGATGTGATAAAATACACTTTTCACAGATTTTAACGCCCATAAAAGAATGCAAATAATAACTATTTATCTATAAGTATTCCTAATAAATCAATATGGTTAATACAATAATCTCTAAACATAAAAGAAACACTACTGTCACATAATAAATAGTTATTCATCAAAAATAATTATACATTAACCACGACATCGCATAGGCTAATGGTATGCATGAAACCCTTATCGTCCTTTGGTCATGGGTTCAAGAATCGCGACCTTTCTAGAAATGATTGGTTCTCACTCAACATACATGATTTCCTTTTAAAATACTATGAAAATATAATTTTCAAAATATGATTGGCATCCTTGAAATAAGGTTAATAACTAAATATCCTTTTAACAAAGTTTTTCAATACAAAATCAATGCATAAATAATTCTATTAAAGTTGAACATAAACTTTTCATGAATGGTTAAACTTATAATCCTTCTCAATGATGAAAATTCAAAACATTATAATGGGAGTCATGAAATCATCTTAACATTTATCCCCCATATATCACAAAGTAGCTCTTTATTGTCACATTCCAAACATGTGAATACCCTCATTGTAAATTCTCTTAGAACATGGTAACAACCTGAATTTCCATAAATTCGTCTGTAAAACATGCATTCTTACTTATTCAATAGATTACTTGATATATTCTATAACATCCAAGAAGTTATAAACTTCATCCATGATAGAAAAAATACTTGCAAACAAGTCCTTAAATAGTTCCAAGGTAATAAGTACCGTCCAATTTACATTTTCATATCCCACATATATTTATCCAAAAGACAAGATCAAAACATAAGAAACATATAAAATTTTATATTTCCCTTAATCATGTGTTTTCCATGGACATCACCTATCCATTAACTCACTTTTCTATTCCATTGAATATATTAAATGTGTACTAATAAATACATGGAAAAAATCATAATCTGAATAATCCTTATATATTACACATTTTTTATAACATAGTTCTTCACTCCAAATACATATAATCTTTTAATATTACACTTCATTCTTATTTCCTTAGCAGGGCTACCTCATCCTATTGCACAACACCTCTTTTCTTTCACATTTCATCTATAGTCTCTTCATCATCAGCATTATAAACATTACTCATACCACCATCTTGATCCTCTTCAAGGTCATTCCTATTGGGGCCTTGAATTACATATTGACTGTTTATTCCACACTTAAAACACTTAATCTTCTATGATTCCTTAGGAAGTCAAATATTATCATCCATTATGTTAACCAAACTCTTTATTTTTCAGCTATAGTCAATTGCTTTTTCCCCTTATTTACCACTGTCAAAATATATTCTTATTCGTCTAATACATTCAGTTAGGTTATTATTTCCACATTATTTATGAAAAGGAAACCAAATCTTCTTTCCTCCATTGGATTCTTTACCTAAACTCTCAGCGTACTCCTTCTTTCTCATCCATGGTAAGTTCAAGAGTTGGTTAAGGTACACATTGTTAATCATGTTCCATGAAAACGGATTAGGAATGATCACCACATCTTTCACTACAGTGATCACCCCACATGACATATAATAAGAAAATAATCCATCACAATCAATTTTAATATAGTTTCTTCCAATTCTTGTAATTGACTAAAACTAGAAGAATAGTGTATGCATTACTTATCATAGAAGAAAACCACATAGTTATGAAAAGCATTACTTAATGGATGTATAAATAATGACACCTTCTTTAATCTATGAAACCCTAGTTTAATCCTATGTTATTAATATCCAAATTATATTTTAATAATTCATTATTGTTTGTGAAGAGTTTTGGGAATTCCCTAAGAATATCCCCCAGGATTTCCAAACAAGGTCTGCATCAAGGCCTGTTTTCATTTACTAGGTTACCCTAAGTCAGGGCAAAAACATATTATTATAGTTTTTACCCATAGGTACATCTATGAAATAACAACATCCACTTGAATTATCCATACAGAGATGTTTTTCTAAGAAACCACTCTTTCAATCCTTTACCGAAATTCCTATACATTTTTCTAAATGTTGACTCATCCTTATACTTATCCTTAGAGACATCCCAAGACATATCTTTAGAAACATAATTAGGGATATCACTAATGTTTTTTCATTAAAGATTCCAAAGGATGACTAAAATTTTCATTTGATAGAAACTATAGTGACCTAGGTTTAACATACATGGATATTACTCCACTTTATATAAATATTCAGTACATTACAATAATACATGCCTAAGGACCACAATAGTTTAGTGTATTTGGAACCTTGGAAACAAAATATTCTATTCTAGTGAAAGATCTTCAACATCTCCCATAACAATATAAACCTTTAAAACTTGTACCTAAAACCTTTCTTCCTAACCTGGGGAAAGGAAACATAAGAAGGGGTGAGCTCAGATTCTCAATAAGGGTAAATAAAGAAAATGTGTAATCATAACATGAATAAAGTGTATAAAACATGAGAAAAACATTTTAGGATTATTCCCAATATATTATAGATCATAATATATATTTTTAATTCATAATACATGGATCATAATAGAATTATGATCATAATTCATAAAAGAATACATAGGAATAAAACATTGAATTATGGAAAACACATAATCATATAATATAATTTTCATAGTATCCAAGGAATCACAACCAATACCATCTTCGTAGAATGGATTCACTCCCCATACCATCTTTGTAGTTATGGATCACTCCCACATACATATTATTATAATGAGTTCACTCTTCATACCATCTTGGTATTCATGGTTCACTCCCATAGCCATCTTAGTAGCATGAGTTCACTCCTCATACCTTCTTCATAGTCATGGTTAGCACTTATGGCCATCTTAGTATCATTATTTCACTCATCATAACATCTTGGTAGTAATGGTTCACTCCCATGGACTACTTAGTAGAATGATTTCACTCCTCATACCATATTTTTAGTCATGGGTCACTCCCATGGCTATCTTAGTATCATGAGATGACTTCTCATACCATAGTGGTAGTCATGGTTTACTCCCATGGCCATCTTTGTAGCATGAGTTCACTCCTCATATCATATTTTTTGTCATGGTTCACTCCCATGGCCATATTAGTTGCATGAGTTCAATCATACTACTATTTTGGTACTCATGGATCACTCCCATGGACATCTTAGTTGGAAAGGTTCATTCCCAAGACTATATTAGTCTATATCATGAGATATTAATCTTTACACAATGAATTTGAGGGAGATATAGGTCCCACCAATCTCATAATGAAATCATACATACATGTGCCACAAGATCATAAATAATAATATTAGAACCCATGAAATGAAATTTGTTTTACAAAAATTTAATCATATCATAACCTATAGAGAGAGAGATTTTTCATAATAAATTCATCAAAAATATAACCCATGTAAGAAAAACAAAATTCATAAACATATAACTCATGAAAGAGAAATGGGTTTCATAAACATTTAACCCATGAAATAGAAACATGTTTCATAAAGTACATGAAATTAAACATAACATGTTAATAAAATTAGTATGAATGGAACCTTTAGATAATTTAATATAAGGTAATGTGTAACATAAATATATATCATATTAGATGGAAAATAATTTTGAAATATCTTTCAAAAATGTTTCATGAGTAAAATATCGTTTCTTCTTTGAAAAATTATTTTTAATATATAAAACCATTTGAAAATAATTTTTGTTTAAATAATACCTTAAAAACTCATAAATAATACTTGAAATAACTTTGAAAACATTTTTCCTTGAATACATATTAAATATGCTTCAAAACATTTGAAAAACAATTTTCTTTGAAAACACTTCGAAAACATATAATGAAATCTTGAAAATGTTGTGAAACTTTTTTTGCTTTAAAACATATGAAATAAGGTTGAATTTATTTTGAAAACAATTTCTTTAAAAATAAATTTAAATCTATTAAATAATGAATGAATAAATTTTGAAGACAATTTTCCTTGAAAATATATAAAATAATCTTAAAAAATATTTGGAAACAATTTTACTTGAAAGTTAATTTTAAAAGAAAATTCTTAAAAATAATCCATTTAAAAATTAAAAGGAAGCTTCAAAGAAATTATTGTGGGTAAATCCATACATGTTGTAATAGGTAAAAATAACATTCCTCTTTCATGGTAAAAATGTTATAAAAATTCCTCATTCAGATAACAATAAAGAGATTCCTTTGAAAACATTGGTAGAAAACAAAAAGGGTAAAAATTATTATTAATTATCAGAATTGATTATTAGAATATTCTTGGAAACCCATTTTTGAAATCATGGTTTTGAAGGAACACATATTTTTGACCAAAGATAGGAAAATTTTAGGATTTCTAAAATAAACATTCTTAACTATCTTATATACCAAAGAGTAGAAGAAATGGTATCATTATATGAATAAATCATTAATAACCAAAGGAGAATAAAATTAGTGAATTATATTTAAAGATGGATAATAATTTTTCATCAAATTGTTAATAAACATAAACAAACTCTAAAAGTTATGAGATTTTCTCAATGAACTCTTATAACTTAGTAACTTGGTATCATACTCTCTATATAAGAAAAGAAAAATACATGAAACTTAAAATATCATGAAAATAAATAATTTCATGATATTTTATGTAAAATGTAATTTTATATATCTATAAAGATAATTTAGGTCCATAAAAAACATGATTCTCAAATAAGGATAATTGAGACCAAAATATTTTACGGATTTGTTAACTTTTGAGTCTTAATCCCAGTGAAAGAAAGATCATAAAATGGATATGTGAATACCCATAAATTTAAGTATAAGGTACACATAATATAATAATGGGTAGTACATAAACCACACAAAAAGAAATATGGTGATCATAGCATGTATATCAAGGAAATAAAAAGTGATATGAAATTCCCTTACCTTGTGTCTTGACTCTTATCATACTCTTTCAACCTACCTTTTAATAGGGTAACTCATTTTGGTTTCTTCCAAAAGGATTCCCTAGATGACTTTATTCCTAAATGGAAAATTTAAAGATGAAAGAAAGGATGTTGGGAAGTGTATTGGGTAGATATTGGATGAACCTAAGTGTAAAGAGAGGAATGAAGAAGAGGGAGAGGTAGTGTCCATTTACAGGGAAGGGAAAGGACACACTTGGAATTTTTGAAAACAAGTTAGGAGTAACTACATTATATACTAAAAAAGTAATAAATAACCATACAAAATCAATAATATAAGGTTCATGGTCAAATAATGAACTTAAAATATACTTTTTACAAGTGTATAGGTTGTTTTGGGTCTTAAATTTAAGGTTTTGTCCTTATTTAAGCTTAATTTTACCATAACTCGTGTCATTAGTTTTAATTACATTCAATAATAATTTTTGGTAAAAAACTTGTTGAACTTATTAGAAATTATAAATTATTTTTATTCTAAATATACAATCCATTTAACCAAATTCCAATAATATGTGTGGAATAAATTAATTTAAAATTAACCCCACTAATGGGACAACATTGCAAGTTTTTATAATAAAAAAATTAATCCAATGTTTACTATGTTTTTATATCCAATACCATTTTAAATTTGATTATAATGACCTATATTGTATTAATTGATAAAAATATCATATAATTAAACTTTGAATCTAATTTAAAATATAAATTTACATTATAAATAAATTTTATGAAAACCCAATTTTGAATTAAAATCTAGTATTTTTTTCTATTCCTTAAAAAATGAAACATTACAGAAAAATATGAAAAAATATCTTAGACTAATAATTTATTTTTATATTCCAAATATAAAAGTTCATTTTGACAAATTAAATCTATAAAAGTTTCAAAAATTTGATTTAAAATTGGTTCTCCATTCAAAGGCTTTAAAACTACCTTTATGAAAAATATATGTATTTATGCAAAAAAAATAGGTTTGTTCTTATCTCATGTCTATGAAATATATTGGATGAATACAAAAAAATATTTGATTTAATATATAGCATATAAATTACATTAATATCACTCACTAGTTGTATTTACATTAATTTATTAGTGTAAAACAGTTTTGTGACCATAATAATATTAATATTTCTCTTTATATTCAATCGATTTTCCTATTAATTTATAATTAATTGATAACCTATGAATTCATCTTATATTTTTGTATTCCATATATTTTCATGAATTATTAAAAAAATTTAATGACCAAAAATTTAAGTGCTAGGTTATATCTTATTATATTAAATAATAATATTTTAAAAATATATTATTATTTGGTAAAACTTTTTCATTCATGCTACACAAGACATCGAGGAAATTCCTTATTTAATGTAATAAAAGTTGAAGTCAGTGTTTTTTGTAGAGAAATCTAAAATTTATTTTCTTTGTAGTGAAATATTAACTTGGTGTTGCATATAAAGAAATCCAAATATAGTGATTTAATATAAAATAAACTATTTTCAGTGTTATGTGAAATGAAAAATATTTCAACGGTTAAATTAATTCGAAAAATAATATTTCAAAAAATATTGGGGTGTTATAGGGTATATGGATCTAAAATAATCAAATTTCCCACGCGGTACATGAGAACCTCATCCTGAAGTGAGATTTTTTATGACCGTTGATTGAGAGAACCACCACCATTATTGATAATTTTCAATGTTAGTGTGGGATAATGCATAAAGTTGAAAATATTAGAACAGATAAGAATGTATTTGATGTCATCTAGGCCTAACCGTATTTAATCAACCCCAAAAATGATCAGTAGCATGGAGATGAATTAGGTTCTAGATATACTGGTAGTGTTTTTGTAATTGTAGTAGTTAAAATTCGCCCTATCTAGTAGAATAAAAACTGTAAATGAATACCAACCCAATCGCATATGTTTTCTTGTTGGATGTGAATCCGGATCTAGTAGAGGTGTTCAAGAGTAGTTATTTATAGATTAAGAGGCCACACCTATGTTAATCGAACTACCATCACTAGCATTCCAACTCGGATTTCTAAACTTACTTCCCAGGCTAAGAAAATCAACCTATTCAAAAACATGCCCTTGGAACCTATAAGCCTAAGGATCAGAGAAATATCTGGTCTAACCTGGTTCCCCCAGGTGGTGTATTATTCAACTTCTGGGATTTCCCAATATGATTTAACACTATAAAGGACCTATCTGTAAGGGCACTAATGAGGGCGTCTAGTGGTCGGACAAACACTTTAGCAGAAGAGACAAATGTTTATCTATTCCTCGAAGGATATGATTGAGTGCATATTCCACTAATTAGTTCATATTTCACAATGTTAAGTGTGTCCCCATCCAAGATTAGAGATCGTGTGGGGTTATCCTTTATATTCATGGTAAGAATGAACTCATTGTACACCTCCCCATGGGGGGATCTCCCACCTAGTCAGTAGATGTCCCGAATGATGATTCCTGGTTTTCCATGGGATAAATGGAACGAATTAGTTCCAGGGAACTAGTGGAAAATTAGTAATTTACGGAGATATGACTGATGATATATGATGAACTGGGAAACCGATATAGCCTCTTAATAGTGAATAGTATGTATCAAACAAAAATGGTAAAACCTATTGATCAAAAGTATGTGACCATGATATATGTCCTATTTTGAGCTCCAGTTGCTTCTCATATCATTCAAGGAGGAGACAAATATGCTTGAATAAATCTAACCAATAGGCTGGTGGAAATAGTCACTACCATTTGGAACCTAAGGGGAGTTCGTCAACATGTAAGACAACCCAGGGTAATAAAAATGACGAGTCAAATGCCCAATAAAATCATCTTCTGAACATAATCTGGGGAATATTATGACTAATAAGATGGAGGTGAATCCTTGGAATGGAAACAACATCCAGCAACCAAAATCCATAGAGGGGAAGCCACTGTGATAAGGTATAGTTCGATTGTTTATATAGGAGAAGGGTCTTCATAAACTTATTTCCAAAGAAAAAAATATACTTGGGGTTAATGTTATGATTTCTAGTAATTATGACCCTCTGCCTATCCATGGTGTAAGATGTATGGGGACTGGAATCTATTTCTAAAAAACCAAGGAATACATATTATACAAGAAAATGATCCAATCAAAAGAGATGTGTGACCTAGGTAGAATCCTGAAAATTTCGTAAACCATGAAGGTATATGCAATCACATAACCTAATAAAGGTCTTACAAACCACATTACCCATATAGATCTAGATAACCCCATAATCCATAGAGTTATTGTGAATCAAACGACCCAAAAAGCATCTCACGATCACATAACCCATCTTGATAATCCCAATCATCAGACCTTGAAATATTCATGTGAACAACATGATGATCAAGTGATCACACAATTATTATAAAATCACAAGATAGCCATATAGCCAAGGATCTAATCCAAGGTTCAAGAAATTACTAAGAACTGATTCATGATTGGTTCGAACAAGCACTAGGAAAAAGTTTCCAAGTAGTATAATCACATAGATAGATATCGATATATAGTTCACACAAAGTAGTATTATGGGTAGTCTTGTAAAGTAGGTCTCTTGATCAGTTATTTTTTAGAGTTCTTATGAATGGGATCTTATGATCATGTAATATGAACAATCATTCAATAGATGCAATAATGAGATCTATGGAAGTCTGAGAAAACAAATGAAATAAGCCTCCCCTCACCTTCCTATTTATACGAAACTCTGAGGAATACCAAAGGTCACCCATGAGACCAAACATTACCCATGATACTGATTGGAAGCATCCTGGAGGATTGAGTTGGTAAATTACTTTCCTTGACACTAAGAGCTTGTCCCTTTAGACATCCTTCCTGGTGGGGTTATTTTTTGATTCCCTCTAAATGAACAACAAAAAATATAGAATGGAGTAAATACTCATAGTATATGTATTATTTTCTTTGAAAAAAATGGGAATGAGGCTGAACCACATAGATCACATAACCTTGAAAAGGATATGCGATCACAAGACCTTTGTAAGGTTGTTTTAATGGTCATTTACAATGCATGATATTCTATTGGTCATTCGATGCCCCTTTTAAATTCCCCCATATTCTTTCAAAGACTTCTTGACAATAATTTATGATCATGCTAGGGAATATAGGTGACCTCCACCACATCATCTGACTTTTCAACTGGAGGACACCTCAAAGACATCCAAAAACCCTTTATAAAATAATGGGGGAAAAGTGGGATCCTTATGTGAAGGGGAGTTGCATTGATATTCATTTGACATGCTCCTATGATCTTCATGTCCTCCTCAAGATCCTAGTGATATGTTGACATTTTGTTAGAGACGTTTTTTGGCATGACACCTCCATTATGCAAAGGATCGTGACATGTCTATACGATTATGTGATCCGTTTCTGTGTCGTAGGAAAGTGGAAGGGTTGTACATTAAAATAATCAAATTTAATAATGATACCCATCATCAATCAAATGAGACACCACAAAAAGGAGAGTTATTTTCATCGACAATACACACATGACTTAATGAGATCTCCCAACCTTATAGAATAATGGCAGAAATAAAAAGGGAAAAGGTATAAAATTATTATGAGGGAAAGATACATTGATATTCATGTGAATGGGGTTATACACCCCAAGAAATCACCAATGATATAACAAATACACCTCAACAAGACACTTTGTTCTTATAAGGGACTTTAGAAATGTCAACCTAATCTTGTGGGGGGCCTCATGACAAGCTACCTTTGTCTCGTGAAGGACCTCAGAGAAGTCACCTTCAACAAAAAAAATCCTTTACAGGGGCATCCTAATCTTGAGAAGACTCCTAGACATGTTGGACTAACATTGTGAAATATATTTGACATGTCAACATGGTTAGGAGAAATCCATTTTACTGGATAGGGTCCAACATACTTGGAATTGATGGAACATTCTCATGGTCATTGATCATCATGTGATTTCATGGATATCCCATGGTAGGATCATGAAAAGGGCGTGATAAAAAAAATCTCTCCACCGACTATTTCATATATTTATGAGATATGAACTGCACAAGATGGAAAATAACTAGGGTGGAAATGCCTATAAATTCTTCCCGCTCAGCAAAAATAATAGACATAGACCACAATAGACTACTACACAAGAATTCCAAGAGAAGACTTCTTAAAGAAGAAAGTCACGCAATCTAAAAGGTATACCAGTAGGTATAATCCATGGAATGACATAAGAGATTGTGTATCATGAATATTTTCCTCACATGATCACTCTATAGATCATACAAAGGACATATGACACATTACTCATATTTTTTAAAAGAGGTCATGCATGTCGACTGGGTGATATGAAACCTAAAATAATCTAACACTCGAAAAACCTTGAGGAATATAATAAATAAACACTCGAATAAAGACTAAAAAAGATGATAGAATTATATATAGATGCATACTCTATTCTTCCTGTGATTCTCATGACCTAACCAGGTCTTGCAACAACACCCAGATATGTCACCCAAGTCATGTGATGCTTTCTCAACATGCCGTTTAAATTATTTGATGTTCCTTGTACACTTAGTGACTATTGTGTGATTCCCTTAGAGAGTTCCACCCACTTCATATGATGTCCATTGGTCTTTCCAATCAAATTTTTTGTTGTCCTCCAGACATGTCACCCATGTTATGTGGTTGCACCATGGATTATCGGCCAGGTTTTACAATGTACCCTTGACATGTCATCCAGGTCATGCGATTACCTCCCAGAATTTCATACAAGTCATACATTTACCTCTAGAAATGTCATCCATGTCATGCGATAACCCCCAGAAATGTCACTAGGGTCTCATGGTGTCTACTAGAAAAGTCATAAAGATCATGTGATGCCCTCCAAAAATGTTATACCAGGTCATGTGATGTCTTCCAGACATATCATCCAAGTCATGAGACGACCCCCATACATTTCAATTAGGTCCCACAATGTCCATTGGACAAGTCATCTAGATCTTGTTATTCCCTCTAGACATACCAGCCTTGATCATGTAATTTCCATCAGACAAGTCAGCCAGGTCATATGACATCCTCCAGACATGTCACCTTTGATCATGTAATGTCCTCAATACATTCCACTGAGATTATACGACATCCATTGAACAATTAAACTGGATAATGTGATTGTATTTGGGAATTTACTCAAGGAAACTAGGAAATTCCCAAACATCCTTAGACATGTCATATAGACACCCCTGTACATTCCAAGAGGATAATTAGGACATTTCTCGTATAAAATCAAGACATGTTAAGGAGACATCCTAGAAAAATATAACCTTTCCGGATAGATATATTAGGGCATACGCCCAATTTAACTATGATAACTATAATTATTTTTATAACTAGGATATGTTGGACTCTTTCCTAATCCCTAAAAACTATTGGTCATCCCTATTGGTGTAATCCCATCCTTATTTTCGATATTCTAACCATTAGGACTCAATCTCTCCCATGGGATTATCATTCCTCCTTATCCACCAATGGATTGAAAATTAAATTGAACTACAAGAAATATGATTCCATATATACCTAGTATATACAACAATCTATCCTAGGGATTCAGCTCTAATTATCATCCATCATGGTTTAATCATTTCCATGTCTCTCATATTCTAACCATCGAGACCAAATCTCTCCCATGGTATTATCATTCTTCCTCATCCACCAGTAGATTGAGAAGGAAACTAAACTACATTGAACACAATTCCTTCAATAAATATGATATGTAATAAACCTTCCTAATGCCTAATCTACATATCAAAAATTCAATAAGGTAATCCATAATGTGTAAGTTCTACATCCATATTCAGCGAGACCAGTTACTTACTACCCCTTGTTTCTCAAACCAATCATGAATCACATTGGAATATGGATTTTTAATGATCATATTTCTCACATCATGACCCCCCATATTCTAGGGAAATATCAATGTGTAAACCCCAATTGGAATCATGATATGATAACATCCATGCATGGTAATCCGCCTTGAGGTAATTATGTAGTTCATAATTAAAATATGATGACTCTGACTCCATCTATAAGAAGGAAAAATAGGATGCCTCTACAAGTCTTGAGATCAATTTCTGGTGCCAAAGTTTCATCATATATTTCATATCCACATGAAAAAAAACTACATTGTTTTTATTAACTACATGATTTTTTATTCCTATTATAATTAGGATATATTTCAGGCCTCATAAAGGATCAATCCCATCCTTGAAATATTAATCACCTCCCAATAATAATCTAAACTCTTCAGTTCCATACTACATGGTTTCAAAAAATAAGAAGCTATAGAATAATGGGGAACATATGAATAAAATATAATACATACAATTGGACTCAGTAATATGGCCCTCTTTAGATATTTATGTATTTCGCACTTGATCATTTTATTAGGGTAATAGATTCCATAACGGGATTTTTAAGAGATTCATGATCATATATTAAATCTATAATAGAGTTGAAGTGTAGGAAAAATTTACCCCCCAAAAGGGTGTGTTGAGCATGTCCTCGTATCCTCTCAACCAATGTGAGTTCCTAAGTAACGTTGTGTCAGAAAACCAAATTGACCTCCTGTTATTAGAAAACATGTCTATACTTAGTTATGGATGTGGGAACCGTGGGGAGTTTCCATGAAGAACAAAAATGGTGAACCTGACATGAATGATTTTGAAGGATATTAAAACCCCTAAGAAAAATTAATATTTATTATTCAAAAGTTTTTTATTTTAGGGTTGATCTATCTAAATAATTCATAAAAAAATGATTATGGGTAATAATGTAATTTCAGGACCCACTAAATATGAACATATAAAATTTGCATAGTCTTTCAATTCCGGTTCCATGATAAATTTTTCAAAAACATAGGTTGATATAAATGGTCATATGATGTAAAATATAGTAAAATTGAAAAATAATGACTAGAAGAAGTAAGGAACTTCAAAACCAATGCAAAATAAGCCAAATGGTGTTAAAAAATAACAATAAATTTACGAATGAAGACTCAACAGTTTTTTGGAATATCTAACATCAAATGGTTGTACTAGAATTTTGGAACCTATGAACATAAATCCCAAGTTTTTGGAAGAATTTTCTTCCCATTAAATCATATAAGGATAATTTTCTGGGGTTATAATCAAATAAAAAAAATAAACACACCATTATAAAGACAATCAATAATAAGAAATCATATGTGATTCCCATATAAAATATGTTTGAATAGAATTGACAGACTTATGGAAGGTGTAAAAAATAATTTTATCAAGATATGGAATGATTTACCATGATTCAGGGTCAGAAAACAGAAATTCATAAAGATAAGGAAAATTAATAAATCAGTAAGGGTGAAAGACAATTAATTATAAAGGTTTATTTTAAAGGACAACAAGAGGATCATACCCAAGATTCTTGGACATGGATTACCTTCATATTTTACAAGATATAACATGATTATAAAAATGTTAAATTGAATAGAATAGTTTTTATGGCCTTCTAGAATGAGATATATTTAAAATTAAAGGTATTGATTTTGATAAAATTTATGATCCAGAAAAAAATAAAAACTGGCTTTATTTGTTGATAGACTTAAACATAACATGTTGACTATCAGTGGATTATTTAAGTACGTTAATTATGAAATATTTAAGAATAAAATTTCTATAATGAAATGAATTGATGATGTTTTTATTATTAAAATTAAAGAAAACCCAATTTAAATCTATTTTAAATTGGAGATTCCAGTAATTTTCTCATTCATAGTGAAAGGGAGGGGAACAATATATGACAAAGAATCTATGCTAACATTGGTAAAAATTAATTTATTAATATTTTTATAGAAAATTTAGCTATGGAATTAACCAAATTGAGAGGATAGAGAGATAAAGTTTTTACAACATATCAAAAATGAAAAATGATTAATGGGTGGCAGAAAAGAGTGGATGCAAAATAAAAATTATATTTTTCATTAATTCACAAAATTTTTTGTGGATATATTATAAATAAATTAAGAGGATGTGAACAATATATCATCACATTAATTTATGAATTCATAAGGATTATGAGAGTTATATTAATGAATAGTAAGTCATATGTAGTGGATATATTTAGTATTTATAAAGGAGAGGTTGAAGTAGATCTTGAAATTATAATAAAAAAATGGGATCTGATAATGGGAAAGAGTAAACTGGAAATAAATTTCAATTATACCTTTGTAAATTAGAGATTAAACACTAATATAATACCCATTAAACTCCTCAATTGAATGTAATTTCTTAGAGAATGAATATAATCACTGTGAAAATAGGGATAATGATGCTTGTTGAATTGGAAGGATCAATGTTATTTTGGAGAGAGGCACCATGCACAATTAAAAACATTCAAAATTTATGTTTCATGAGAAAAAGATAAAATATAATAAAATTTTAGTTTTTATATATCAATATTTGAATAGTGAGTTTTTTAAAATTCATTAGAATCCCCTACATCAAAAATATTAGTGACATGAATCAGAGTATTTTTTTTGAAAGTGATAAAGAGGGTATTGTTATTGGGTTTATATAAAATGAATGTGGCTTAAAATAATGTAATAAAAGACTTATTGTGTGTGTTGTTTGTTATAATTTAAAAATTATTGCAAAAAATAAATAAATAGTGTTATATACTTAGTTTTTTTGAGAAAGTAATGAATCCAATAAGGAGATTTTGAAATAGATTAGTGAGAGTAATGTTGAAGAAAAATCATGTGTAATATATGATGAATATAATTAGAATAGTGATGAATAAGAGGTTACTGATAATAGAAAATATAAGTATCAAATTTTTATGAATCATGTGGAAATAAGAAACATCATTGGATACCGAAATGGTTATGTATAGACTCAAATAAAGAAAATATATGATGAACCTAAAGAAATAACTAAAAGAAGAATGGGGCTTGAAAATAATACCACATTTATTTATCATGATAAACCAATAATAAATGGATGAATAATTATAATATAAATAATTGATTAAGGGTATATATTTTGATTTAAATTAAGTATAAATTAAAATAAAATGGGATATTGTTCCATAACTCAATAATAAAAATCCCACTGAAACAAAATGGTTTTATAGGAACCAACTGATTGATCAAGGCAATGTTGTTAGAAACAATTCTAGAATTGTATGAAAAGTACACACTCAAATTGAAGGAGTTTATTTTTAAGAATCACTTTCTATTGTTTCAATATTAATTTCCAAAATAATTTTAATTTCTTTCAACATATATACAATATATATTTTAAAAAATGGATGTCATTACTACATTTGTAAATGGATATCTTAAAGAAGAGGTATATATTGAGAAATATGATAGTTTTATGCTTGATTATGATAGAACAATAGTTTGAATACATAATAAAAATATTTATGTATTAAAATAATTCCTAAGGGTGTAACACCCCAAAATTATAAAATTAGCACATTGTAATCGATAGAGTATATGATACACAAAACCATGTTTAAAAAAATATAACACCACAATCCATTATGATATATTTATTTTAAATAAAATTAAATATATTTAATAGATTTAATTAAATTCAACACTAATTTATTCTTTCATAAAATACAATAATAATTTTATTTTATAGCTTGTGTTATATGAAAGATAGAATTTTTACCAAACCACAATATACTATAAATATTATTATTTAATAGAAGCGTTGTCACCAAGCCCTTGGATTGGAGAGTTTGAATATAATTAACTAAATTATGAAAATATATAGTTTATTTTTTTATTATTTATCAATTGATAATAAATAAAATGAGGATCATTTAAATTTAAAAGTAATGATTTTTGAAAAATTATATTTTTTCTAAAAGATGAATTAGTCATGCTTTGTGGACATAATTTAATATCAAATTTTACCTCTTTTATAAAACCTATTTGATAAAATAAAATATCTTTTTTTAATAAACTTAAAAAAATATCATATGGTAATTTTTCAATATTTGTTTTGAAAATTATCATTTTTTATGAATAGTGAAAAATACTAAAATTTAATTGAAAACAGCCTTTTGATTTAAAAACATTATAATTTGAATTTAATTTAAATGTAAATTAGTTAAATTCTATATCCTTCAATTCAAAATTTTTCATTGAAATAACATTCATATTGATTTTTGATGTGAATGCTTTGTAAACTTTTGAACATTTTCTCTTTAAAACTCGTTTTTTGTCTTTCCTGCGAGATTAATTTTAAAATAAATTACTCCAATTATGTAAATATAATATATAAAATTTGATTAAATATTTTTAATCATGTTAGTTTTTATTTTATATGAAGTTAAACTTAATTTTTGACCAAAATGAATAGTGAAAACCTTAAAAATTAATTACCATGGTTAAGATAAAAATGGATTTACCATGGGTTATAATAAGAATAGAAGGGTTAGAAATGAATTAAAAACATGAAAAACACCCATTTAATGGAAATATTTCGACCTTAACTCTTAAATGATTTATAATGGACAATTTTTAAGGCTCTTGGCATGAATTAAACATGGTTATGATTGAATATGTTTAAAAACTTACAAGTGTTCCACTCACCTCACTTATAAAAGTCCACCCCCTATCCTCTCTTCTCCACACATTCAAAACCCATTGGTTCAATTAATATATACCCAAATAACCTCCAAATTCTGTCTCATAATCTTATAATCTTTATTTATTGTGGAAATAAAAACAAGGAAGTCATTGATGCAAACCTAAGGAGGATACATGAAGAAGAAGAAACATTCTTCAATGATCATTTTTATTCTATTTTTTCCTCGTCCACATTAAATTATTATTAAACCACACTAACATAATAACCTCATTTTCTTACATATACTAGGATGTTTTTATAATATGTTAATTACCTTCAACCATCTCCACTTCTATCAAATGGGTTACAGAATCATTGTTCGTGTATACCGTAGACTACCACCTCATGAACCGATGTTATTTGTTCTTTTATTACCACCATTCAGGGTTGAAAATAATGATGGATATATAAATAATATATTTTATCTATAAAACAATTATATAAATGTATTAATTATATCATATAAAACTTTCTTAACCTTGTATTCGTTAGGGGATATGAGAACATCGCTCTGGTGAATGGTGGACTACAACCTCACAAAGCGATGTGATTCATCTTCCACTAACGCATTAAGTTGAATGTAATAAATATAAATATAATAAATATATGTGATATAAATAAAATAATAATGATATTTATGACATATTTAACATTATAAAAAGATAATATATAACCTTTTCTTTCTTACCTTTACACACAATGAATGATAATAATGTCATTTGTGTACGTGTGGACTACCACCTTCATGAAAAGGTGTGATTATTATTTTTCAGATGATGTAACGATATAATATTTCCAAGAACCGAAACATTCATGAAAAACACGCATGAGAAAATAAGAAAATTAACACCCGAAAAAATTAAATAATGAAATATGATTAATGTAACGGTGATAAGATCTTATAAAATGGTCATATATGATATTAAAATATTAATATGTTTTTCTATAAGTTAATAAAAATTTTAAAACCATTATATAGGATGTTAAACCAATTTCAATGAAAATGAATCAATACGTAAGGTAGTTCGTATTAATTTTATTTTATTAAGGGATATTGTAATGTTATGCACCCAATTTATTTTAAGTGGTCTATATATTTCCCCTTTTACATGTTATACCATGATTCCTTAAAAATTAACGGTATTTTAATTTTCAATTTGAATTATTTAATCTAAGTGTATTTTATTTTATAGTTACCAAGTGGTAAATAATTTCATAACTAAATTTCATTTCATTGGGTTATATTATTTATTCATTATCATTGGTATTCTATGATTATGTCTATAATGACCTTGTATTATCTTATACTATATTTACAATTCATTATGTGGATTTAAAGTTTATACAAATAACCAAATAACCAAATCATTTATTAATTCTCAAATCAATGGTATGATCATTTTAGTGGACTATTTCACAATCGCATTCTAATAAAGAATATTTATTCATGAATTTCAGTTGAAGGAAATACTTGATAATTTTCTAAAAAACAATTTAATTTTCATATTCTCTACTTATTAATGATATTTTCATTTAATAGTACCACTTTACACTTTTTTACTTAATTATATTTAGAAAATGTTTTTAAGAAAGTATGAATTCATTTCTCTCTTCTATCTGAAATCTTTCTCCATCCCAAAAAATGTTCTCTAAAAAAATTTTCAATATTTTTAACCTTTTATAAATGATTTATTAAAATAATTTTTACCCAATTTTTATTTATAATGTTTTTTTCAAAGTAATATTACTTTACTCTTCAAATAAAGGCAATTTCTAACATTTTTATGGTGGACAAATGTTCTTTTTAACTTGTACATTAGGAAAGAAATTAACCACCCACATGATAATAATTTTTTGATTGTTTATTCACATGTTTAAAAGGATATATTTTTTAAAATAATTCCCTAAAATTATATAAATTATGAGTTTTTTAAAATTTATTTTAAAAGAAAAATATTTTCAGAATGTTTTCTATCTAAAAAAGTGATTTTAAAAATGAAAAGGTTATTTTCTACAATAATGTTTATAAATATATTTTTTTATTTATATTCATCAATAACAAAAACAATTTATTTTAATTATAACCCACTAATGATATGTTGTATTGATACCATACTTATTGTTCTTCTGGATGGTTTGTTTTTTTTGACTAGGGATAGTTTTGACATTAACTAGCTTAATTTTTGTAGTTATTAACATCCCTTGAATTATTCACTTTCCTGCTTTCATTGGAAATTAAATTTCCCATAAATATCCATATTATATTTCATGAATATATTTCTTTATTAATCCATATAGAAATTCTACATTCAGTGTTCTATATTGAATTACATTTTTTATCTAGGGAAATAATGATAAATCTGTATTCTTTATTAAATATGTATATTTGATGATAAGGAACATTATTCATGAATTAAATATATTATTTGAAATATTAAGAATTATCTGGACCTACAATTATGTGTGGGGACTGGTATTATATAGCCCCTCAATGCATCAATATGTCTCTTGATACAAATCAAAAGCTAACATTAAATGGGTTTCTACATGTAGTTTAAACCATATTTTGAAAGAACTTAATGGTAAATGTATCATGTGCATTTGAAATGAAATCCAATAATTATGAATTTCCTTCATTAATAGTTTATTTATTATTATCCGTTGAATTCCCACTATGATATCATCTCTAGATTCATTTAATTCAATGTTTATGATTAAATGGAACATGTTTTTTATCAATTTACATTTACATATTGTCTATGAATTATATAGAAATAATAGTCATGTTATTAATAAAATGGAATGAATGTTATGTTATTTACCCTTCCATATTGATTATTTTACATGGAATGTGTGTTTTTTATCTTGATCCTCAACTATATTAATGTCTATATCAATACCACATTATCCTTTAGAGATATAAACCATTTTAAAGATATATTCTTTTATCTCTAGGACCATTTAATGATATCATTCAGGTTACACGACACATATTTTCTTCTTTAAAAATCCTTAATAAGCACTATCCTTAAATTCATATATTTGATATAATGACTTTATGTCCCATACAATAACCCATATGAGATCCAATTTACTGTTTCTTTATGAAAACATGGGTAAGTGTGTATGTTACTACTTCTAATTCATCTTCATAAAATAATTTTTGAAATTTAAATACTCACGATGAATAATGTGTTTGTTACAATATTTCTTACAAAAAACTAATAAGAGTTTATTAATATTTTTTCCAATAAAATTCTCAAATTCAACTTTGTAGGCCATAAAAACTATAAGGAATCTGATTTATTCCTCATCAATATTACCTATCAAAATATTCTTATTTCATCAATAAAGGTAAAATGACAAGAGAATAACTTGCATATATTCTTTTGAATTTAATTTAGAATTTATTTTTTATATAGGATTTACTAATTATTGTTTACATTTAACCCATTATTTATATCATTTTTACAATGATATTTTATTAATTTTTAATTGTAAACATGAAATAAATCTTTTTTCTTTAAAATCAATACATAAATAATGTTATGGTTGTCATAAGCACATAATAACTATTTAAGAATATGAGGATTATTCCACACAAAAATGTAATATTCTAATATTTTAAAATTAATGCAACAAACCTCACTCTATTAATATCTTGAATATCCAAATCACTTCTCAAAATATTTCATTATCATATTGGATCTTGTATATAGACATAATTTTATGATCCACAAGTAGTATATAATAGAAAACATGAAGAAAAATAAATAATGTTATCATTTAATGAAAAATATATATGAAGAATACCCTTTAATCTTCATTTTATTACTATTATTTTTTCCATTGGGATTTCTAACTGTATAAAAATAATTTCATACTTGTTTCTCTCCCTAAAAATATTTTATTTCATAGAAGAATGACTCTTATAACTTTTTTACATCAACACTTTTATTTTCCTCTAAACCTTTCCCTTATATTTATTTAATAGAAAAATAGAAGAAGTATCTCCCTTCTTGTCTTGATTTTCATGATTAATAATCTATAATATAATTTTCAAAGTTTTTTTCTAAAATTAATAATAAATCTTGCAAAACATCGAGGTATTTATGACAAAATGATATTTTGGATAGATCTTTTCCCAAATTGAATCCCAAATTCACCCAATACTTAATATACCCAATATTATTGAGTAAATGTGGTCTTAAAGGGTCTCCCTCTCCTAAAATTCATGTGTAGGATGATTTATAGATTTCATGTCTATCTTATATAGATAAATCTTAGAAGAGCCTCTCGAGATGAGATATCAGGGAGTATGCACATTTTCTTTATTACTTATTTTGTATCTTACTTGACATTTATGGTATCATAATGAATTATACATCTAATATTTCATTTACATATCTCTTGCTGATATATTTCACATCATCACCAGCTTCTTAGAGAGGTTCAACATGATTCTTGGATTCCAGTACATAATATTTTATTTCTTGTTTAAGTTTTCTACAGACGTTCCTATAATAGTAAGCGAATTCTGTTAGTCTAAAAGTGTTAAAATTTATAGGGAGTTTTTGGTATTTATTTCCATTTTCAATAGTAAATAATCATATAATATTGGTTATTTATCATTATTTCTAATTTTTAAATCAAGGATCAATGATTTATTTATGTCTCCCACAATTTTACAAAATCCAAATAAACCTTGTAATTGGATTCAAAATATCCAATTGCTCAAAATATTATAAGGGGAGAGATATATATTTTCTTTTCCATAATCAAGAAGAGGGTATGTAAAATTACATAAAGGAAATTAAGTAGTATTTAATATTTCCATCTACCATAAATCAAACTTAATCATTTCAGTTGACTCCCAAATTTAAAACCCCTATACCTCAAAACATGCTTCCAAATTACAACAATAATTATAGGGAAACAACAATTAACATAATATGATTAATTTGTAAAAAATATTTATTATAACTACCTAATAAATGAAATAACCCTACAGAGGGACTGACAAGTACTTTGAGATTTGTTCTTATTTTAACTCACGTAATAGATGTCGTATAGTGACATAATATTTTCATTGAGGGAATATTTTTATTTTATAATTTCATAAGATATCTAATTTTATCCAATTATTCTTACCAAAAATATTATGTGATAGATTTCAAAAATAATTAACCATACCTGATAAAAAAATCCTATGTAGTTTTGTAACGGTTTATCTAAGCACGGTCGTAAGTAATTTTATGTCATCATGTTTAATTATCAGATAAAACTTGCATAAAATGGATAAATAGTTAACCATGAATCACCATAATAAAAAAATATATCTGATATGATCATGAGTTTTAACTAATGGATGGTTTATGAGGATATGATAAACAAAAAAATATCATCGGGGGAATATCTATTTTAGCCTAGCTCAACTTGAGTGGTAGAATACTCTATTCTAGTGTGTGTGATGTTTTTTTTGAATTTAACCTTCACCCTTTAGTTGAACCACCTCTTCAAGATAATATTATATTTATGATAATATACTAACATGAAGGAGAGGGTATTTATGATAGTGATAATTACATTTAATAATAGCATGTGGGTATATAGTTCCTTATATAATTTAAAGGAGGGAAAACATGATAATAATCTATTTAATTTATTTATACTTTTTACAGATTTAAAATATAAAATAAAATAAATAAAATAAAATAACTCTATACGTGTACTTTCCAGTATAACTCATGATCATTCACAATGTTATAGATTTTATAATGACTAAAATTGTAAATACATATTCATGGTTATTAAGTAATTATAACTTATTTTAAATTAATAAATTATTATAGATTATTATTATTTTGTTTCACTTATGGTGAATAAGTCCCATATAAAGAGTCCCAGACATTATTTAATAATTTTATGAATTTTATTTCAACATTTTAGCTATTAATATAAATATAAAATAGGTCAATATTAATAATTATTTGTGTGTCAAATATATACCACATATTAACATATAAAGATATATACATATATATAAGGGGGAAAGGGGGTGCATGACAGATGTCACCTATTTTTCATCTATTTTGTCTTTAAATAATAAATAAATCTCCATTTTTGTGGTGTTTTTATATGAAACAAGAAATAGGGAGGGTTCCTATTACCCCCATTTCAATTATATATATATATATATATATCCTTA
Organism: Viscum album; assembly: GCA_963277665.1. Taxonomy (NCBI): domain Eukaryota; kingdom Viridiplantae; phylum Streptophyta; class Magnoliopsida; order Santalales; family Viscaceae; genus Viscum; species Viscum album. Next base: position 2,064,711,843 of record OY728141.1, read on the forward strand.
TAATCAAAATAATAAATGAATTAAACTCAATACATGAAATAATAATACATCGCTTTAACCTGGTCAAACACCCCATAATTTTATTTTAATAATTATAATTAAAATTAATAAAATTAAATTAAATAAATAGATTATTATGAATTTAATTTCATCATTCGTGACCCATTCATGCCCATAGAAACATTGATTCTTGTGTGGCCTTCACTATTTAAGTAACAACTTGACCCTTGAGAGAAATTATAATAAATCAAATTTTAATAATAATTAAAAATTAGTGTGATTTATTATTAGAATCCCAATTATGAAGTTTTAAGGTGTGGGATTTATTGAAAATGTGAGTAATAAAGATTTTTTGGATAGTGTGGGATTTACTGCCAACACATGTTGGTATTGGAATCTTTATGAGAAAGCATAGAATTCTTAAAGTTGTGAGGAATCATTTTTCTAGAAGATATGTCACGATGGAATTGGATCTGGATATTCCAAAAGTAAATTTTATGATTATCTATAATTTATCAAGAAAATTTTCAAAGGATGTTCCAAAAGAATGGTCTTCTAACAGAGGATCTGTAAATGTCTTGAAGCATCATTCTTGAAGTGGAATCACTCAGTGGAGTTGTTTAGAGTTAATACATAATACATTTGAGATATATAATGGATGTTATAGGAAGTAACCATGGAGTTAGTACAACGGTAACTCCATGAGTTGAGTTCCCATTAAAATAAAAAAAGTCATGGATTTCCCAAAATATGTTTGGTTTTAGGAGTAAAAAAATTAAAAAAATGGAAAAGGGAGTAACCATATATATACATATATACATAACAGTCATTAATAAGATACATAATATCCTTTAGAATAGTGAAATGAAACAAAGGATAAATAATTCATTATATATGTATGATTATTCACGATAATACATAATTGTATCCAAGATATGTGAGGATTTATTGTTTCCACTAAGATATGGATATGAATACATGTTGTGGGAGCTATCCCCAAGTCATGAGAAGAGTTATTGAAAAAATTATAAAGTCCCAAAATACATAAGAATTATTCACACCATGGTATTATTAGACATTCTATACAAATAATATACAATAGAAACTTTCATATAGTATATGACACATAATATTAGTCATTGTTGTTATCAAGTGTAAAATATTATTAATATGAACCCCAATTATATGTTTATGATATAAAAAATATCATATGATATTATTGATAGATCAGTTAGTAGTGAATTGTTTCATATAATGGGAAGGATAGATACAACATGAAAGGGAAGAGGAATATATTGTGGTACTGCCTGTTTAGGTGACTAGTAAAACATAAGGGAAGTCATCCCTTGTAGCACCACCCAAATGAGATTCCTATGTTTATTTCCATAATCTGTTTTGTGGATTAGACTTGTGAAATTCAAAGGTTGATGATTACACATCATAATGATCAGTAATTTTTTTGGTTGTTATTATAAATGTATAGGAAATTTTTTTATTTATGAGGAGAATTAGAATCATGTTGTGATGATAGTTCTCACAATAAGAATAAGATGAGTAATTAGGTTTACATAATTCTAAAATCCTCACTTTAAAGAGGTAAATATACAAATTCACTATGTTGGTGTGAATATTATTTGAATTAGAGTATTAGATATATTTTCATATTATACTCATGAATAATTAAAGATCACTAATAAGGGAAAGATCAAAAATTTCACTAGGTGTAGATATATAAATTATTGAAAACATTGGTTATGGAGATATATCTCTCCATAAATATGAAAGATTATTTTTTATTGAACTAAAGGGAAAACCACATAGAGTAACATTGATATATATGATATTATAAGAGATACATTCCAAAAACAAGAGAGTGATTTTGGAGAAAGCATTATAAATCATTGAAGACCTTTATAAAGAAGAAGGTTAAATTTCAATTATAACTAATGGAAAAGTGATTTTATTAATCATAAAACTTTTTATAGACTGTCTACGAATGGGAAGTGACTAAAGATCCACGAGAACCAATCTACACTCACTACATTATCAACAATAATGTTATTTTTTTTATTATCTTACATGGAAATGTGTTTCCTTTTATGAATTAGTGAAAAAGATATAGGAGAAAGGGATTGATCATGGAGTGATAGGAAATAATATTTAATCATTGTAAGTAGGTTGATCCCTATCCATTGTTTAAGATATCGGATTTTGGAAAGGTATGTTTTGTTATGTTTTGGTTGAATCCCTTATTTAGGGTTTCAAGGGATGTCTTTTGAAAGTATGAGAGGCCTTGGGGGTGTTTCAGGAACTCGGGGCATAGAAGAAAGGAAAAAATGGGCAAGACAGGCCAGGGTGCACGACCTGCGCATGACCAGGGAAAACCGTGCAGCCTGCCCAGGTAAACCATGCAACCCTCTTCCTCCAGACAATAGCATGCACACGGTTTGCGCACGGTTTGTCAAACTGTGCGGCTAAACCATGAGGCCTATTAATGTTGGGAAACATTACAAGCTTTCCACTCCGAGAATTTAAGATCCCACTCAGGATTTCCTCTCCATTCCTCCTTTTTCTCCCTTCGAACAAACCAAATTGCCCAAGAGCTCCAAGAGGTCGATCTCCCTCATTTCTAAGGCATTTTTGGTGCTGTTGGATGCGAATAGAAGCTCCGGGTAAGGCTAATCCCATACTTGATTCTATTTTTGGTTTAGGGTTTGTATCTTCTCTCCCTTATGTTCCAAATCTCTAAAACCCTATCTGTTTGGTGAGTTCTCGGTTGAATCTCCAAAGGCTGGTCGGATCGAGCTCTAAGGAATCAATTGAGTGTGTGTTCAACCATGGTTCCAAGGTTGGTGGTCTACAAGTGATATCCCATATTTATTTGGGTATTTGTGAATGTTTAGTTGTGTTCTTGTTTCCCTTGGTTAAGTTTTGAATAACCTTTGCATGTTTGATAATATTGGTGTTTAAAATGGTAAGTAGAAACTCTCACGATCCCCATGAGATGTGTTGGTAATGACATGACCTAATTGGGGCCATCCATGGGATGTGCAAGCTTTCCCCGTACTTAGGTTTTGTTAATAAACAAGTGACCTTGTTGTAATAAATGGTAGATCCCTTGATGAACATGTTGTCATGATGGGTTGAACTTGGAATAAGATTTAGGTGATGCACCTAGACTTGGCAATAACCTAAGGGTTATTTGGTATGGGTTGAATGGTTAGTTCATGGAAATGATGAACAGGTTAAATGGGTTAATGTGTAAACTGAATAAAGACCCTAATATGATGGATTATGGGTTTAGTATTGAATTCTTAGTGAGATAATCATAACACGTGGGAATTGGGTGAATGGTTAAATGATGTGAAATGGTAAGGTGTTAATGGGTTAAGGCATAATGTGAATTCCTGTGTGGTTTGTTGTGAATGGTGTTTGCCTAAGGGAAATGGCCTGGTGAGTTGATGGTTACTTATATATATAAGCATGTGCACATGGCTTGGTAGTGTGGGGGTATGACTTGAGGATATACGCCCACGGGTTGAGTAAAGACTGATACTCTGAACTCCACCCTAAATGCACGATTTAGGAATGAGGACAAAGTATCTATTCTCCTAACGGTTACATCCACTCGAACTGAGGCTTCAAGGTGAGTATATGATAATTATGAGGGGGTTAGTACTGGTGGGATAGGATAATGATGGGATTACCCTCTTGCTTTTGATTGTCGGCCTTAAACCCATGTAACATAAGGAATGTGATTAACCCATGGATATGTGATGAAATGGTAAGTGATGATAATGGGTTCTTAATGAATGGTAATGGAAGTGGAAATGGATTTGGCTCTAAACTGGTTAATGGAACCTGAAATAAACACTTGGTAATTATCATTCATATTCCTTTTTCATGCACTACTTGTTTGTACTAGATATTTTGTAGACACCATTGGTGGTGGCCTACTGAGTTGTACTCACACCCTTCTTGGGACGCTATTGGGTACCCGAGCAGACTCCTTGTTTTCAGGTCAGAAGAAGGGCAAGGTTCCTTGCTAGATAGTGAGTGGACATGGGTAGCACTTGGTGGAGGATCCAGACATGGATTCGGGACCATTTTGGGGATTTTGGTCGTTGTCTTTATTTGGGGTTTTGTTCACTTTTTCACTTGTAGTATGACATGGCATATTTATTGTTGGAAATGGTTGTTATAAATGTTCCTTGCTTATCGATTATCTTTTCCAATATTGGTTTATTTCTGTTGTGGCTTTCTCTGATAAAAAAGGGGTATAGTCTCCCCACTTGACCACCTAGACCCCTGATGCTAGTTGGAAACCTTTGGTATACGGGGAGGTGCGCTTAAGGTTATGTAACTACCTGGCTCGGAGTACTGGTTTAGTGGCTCCCAGGTCGGGGACATTAAAAAGTGTTATCAGAGAAGGTATTTCTTCTCCTTCTCTGAGGTCTTGTTATTTGGGATAGGATTCCAAGGGATAAGATGTGTTGGGACTTGGTAATGAGCTCGTGCTTGGGAGTATCTGACCCCGGTACGAGGGAAAACCAAAGACACCCTAGGTGGGAAATGTTGTTCTTGGTTGTGTGTTGTTACAGTTGATGATATTTCACCGTTGGGTTATGCACATGTGGTTTTATGTGACTATTTTATGATATTTGGCTCGTGGCCTTAACGACATGAGGATTTTCATTCATGCATCATTGTTGGCACCTAGTGAGATAGGTGGCATGCATCATATTAGGCACACGCACGTGATGGGTGTGTGAGGCAGGAAGGTAGGGTTCATTATTCATTTCATGAAAACAAGAAATAATGATAATAATGAAATAAAACAAGTCAGTAAATGACATTTAATGAAACATAAGGGTTTGAAACAAAGTGGAATTTTTTTTGTAAAATGTTGTGTGAGTTTTATGGGAGTGCATTGTTGTTTACCCCACGTTGACCATGGCCCACGGTAGGGATGGTCGGGGTGGTGAATTTGAGGTGATAATGTTGTTAAATTATCATATGAAAATGGGTTGTTGTAGCTAGTAAAGATATTTTTGAGGAAGCCGTGAAAGTTTTAATGTATTCGTGCTAAATCTCGTGTTTGGTAATGTAGAGAGATGCCACCACGATGTGGATTTCCAGTTTGGAAATGGGAGGATGTTGCTGAGAACACTCCTCTGGTATAAGAGAATGAAAATGTGGTGATCAATGAAGGTAGAGAAGACCAGTTTCGATAGAACTTGGCTCGCTTTATACAGATGATGGATCACGACCCAGGGCGGGTGGCCCCAAGTATGTTTGAGCTGACCAGGGAGTTCCAGCTGCAGCACCATCCGACTTTCAGCGGAGAGGGTGGTCCATAGGCAGTGGAGTTATGGTAAGAGTCTTTCCAGATGATACTGGGTCATCTAGAGACCCCTGTTGAAAAGTGATTAAAGCTAGATGTTTACATGTTGCGGGGTCAGGCAAGGCGTAGGTGGGAAATTCAGGCTCAGACTGAGCAGGATGAGGGGATGTCATGGAACGTTTTCCAGGAGAAGTTTCTGGAGCATTTTTACCCAAAGACTTTGAGGTAGGAGCGGGCTGCAGATTTTCTGATCCTGACTTAGGGATCGCTATCGATGATGGACTATGCTAGTCACTTCACTGATTTTCGACGCTTCATCCCAGTGTTAACAGGGGATGAGGCAGCGATAGGAAGGCATTTCTAGGATGTGTTGAGACATGATATCAGGTCTCGAGTAAATATCTTACGCTTGAAGAAGTTTCTAGAGGTTATGGATCATGCTCTCATCTTTGAAGGGAACCTGAAGGGAGCTTCGGGTGGTGGGCTTGTCGTGCCAGCTGCGCGGACAAGTGGTGAATAATCCAATGGTCGGAAGCGCCATTTGAAAACCTTCCAGCAAGGTGTTTAGAAGAGAGGGCCAGCCTCTCAGAGTGGGAACCAGGTGTTTTTTTATCAATTCGGCAGGCCGGGGAATATGTTTGGTCAGTGTCCTCAACATCCAGTTGAGTGTCATTCGTGTGGCAGGATGGGGCATGTGCAGAGGTTCTACAGGAACCCTTGGAAGACGTGTGAGCATGATGATGAAAAGCAGGTTCTGGGTGTGAAAAGGGGATCGGTTTCCCCATATCAGGTAGGAATTTGGAGCTCCACGGGTCGTACTGACATAAGTCTTGGACGTGGAACACCAGGGAAAGATTGATCATCCCAGTAGGGCAGTGTGACATTGGGTGTTCAAGATGGAGCCTAGGGTAGAGGGTCAAGTTAGCTTCAGGTATTTCAGTTTACACCTGGTGATGGCGAGGTCGAACCGTCAACTATTCGAGTTACGATCCTTGTAGCTTCTATGTTTCCTGGTGCATTGTTTGACATAGGTTCCACACAATCTTCTATTTCTGCTCAACTTGTGGTAGTACTGGGTTTACCTATGGAGAGGGTGTGTGGAGTTAGGTCAATTGACACCCCGTTGGGAGTGCAGGTTGAAGATATCAAGCAGTGCAAGGGATGTGCCTTGGAAGTTGGTGGGTATCGTTTTCTGTGGGACTTGTTTTTTCTCGAGATGCTAGGGTTTGACCTAATCTTGGGAATGGATTCTATGGTGTTGTATCGAGCACAAATATTTTTTTACCATTGCAGAGTATCGTTTAGGTCGCTTGAGGGTGACTCTTATGTCCACCATGGCGAATGGGATGTTCGAGCAGGACGTGCGAGGTCGTTTCGTCCACAGATGAGTGGACTCACAGCTCAAGTGGAATGTCTCATTCTTGATGATGATGAGGGAGGGGAACAATATAATTTTTCTCCTGTGGTTGATCGGTTTTAGGATGTGTTTGTTGAGGATTTTTCGGGGTTTCCATCTGAGAGGGATGTCGAGCTTACGATCGAGTTGCTGCCGGGAGCAGAGCCAGTTTCTATTCCGCCATACCGAATGGCACCGCAAGAACTCCCAAAACTAAAGGTTCATCTTTATTAGTTGGAGAGTAAGAGGGTTTATCCATCCTAGTACATCTCCTTGGGTATCTCTTGTGTTTTTTGCAAAGAAGGCCGATGGGTCGTTGAGGCTGTGTGTTGACTATCGGAAGATGAATCAGATGACGGTGAAAAATAGGTACCATCTTCCTAGAATAGATGACCTATTTGATCAGTTGATGGTTGGATCAGTGTTTTCCAAGATTAATCTGAGGTCAGGTTATCACCAGATGAGGGTGAGGTCTTCTGACGTACCACTGACAGCTTTTTGGAGTCGGTACGGGTTGTTTGAGTTTGTGGTAATGCCTTTTGGATTGACCAATGCACCAGTGGTGTTTATTGTTTTGATTAACCGAATCTTTCATCCCTATCTATATCAGATTGTGATTTCCTTTCTTGATGATATCTTTGTGTACTCGAAAACTCATGGAGATCATTCCCAACATCTTGATATCATCTTGGGTACGTTAAAAGAGCATCAACTATATGCCAAGCTATCAAAGTTTTAATTCTGGATAGGTGAGGTTCATTTTCTGGGTCACATCATCTCGAAGGCAGGTGTGACAGTGGATCCAGAGAAAGTTCAAGTAGATATATCTTGGGAGCCGCCCAAGAGTGTTTCTGATGTTCAGAGTTTTCTGGGTTTGGTCGAGTATTACCAAAGGTTCATTCAGGATTTCTCTCACATGGCATCACCACTCTCAGGCTTGAAAAAGAAAATAATTAGGTTCGATTGGTCTAAGTCTTGTGAGAACTCCTTCCATGAGTTAATGAAGTGGTTGACGACCACACCTATCTTGATCTTACCTGAGCCGGGTAGGAAGTACATTGTGTTTTGTGATGCGTCCAGAGTCGGACTTGGGGCTATGTTGATGCAGGATGAGCGGGTTGTGGCTTATGGGTCATGGCGGTTGAGACCCCATGAGATGAATTATCCCACCCATGACCTTGAGTTGGCTGTAGTGGTGTACGCCTTGATGTGCTGGAGGCACTATCTATTGGGAAAAAGTCTTACTATGTTTACCGATCATAAGAGTTTACAGTACATCTTCTCACAACGGGATCTGAATATTCAGCAGCGAAGATGGGTTGAATATCTCCAATCTTTTGACTTTGAGTTGGTGTACATGCTATGAAAGGGAAACAGTGTTGCTGATGCTCTGAGTAGGAGGGTTCAGAATCAGGTGGTCCAGAAGTCCAACACCAAGTGGAAGGTGATGGCCTTATTTGCAGAGATGGGCCTGGAGGTGTAGGAGGAGATTGTTCTGGCCACTCTTGCATCCTTAATGATGGATTCGACGCTTTTGAGTCGAGTTAAAGAAGGTCTACTTGATGATCCTAAGTGTTTGACCATGAAGGAAAATCTTAAAGGTGGGGAGCTATGTTCTGGTTGGGTTATCGATGCGGAAGGTGTTGTTCGTGTTCGTGATTGTGTGGTTGTTCTAAAGTGTGTGCGAGAGGAGTTGATACGTGAGTTCCATGAAACTAAGTGGTAAGTGCATCTTGGTTTGACCAAGATGTACCGTGATCTTCAAAGACAGTTTTTGTGACCTTGAATGAAGAAGGAAGTTGTGGGCTTTGTGGCACGGTGCCTTACCTGTCAGCAGGTGAAGGCCGAGCATCAACACCCAGGTGGTTTGTTGCATCCATTGCCCATTCTGGAATTGAAGTGGGATGATGTAATAATGGATTTTGTCGTGGGTCTATTCAGGACTCTATGGAAGAATGATGCAATCTGGGTGGTTGTGGATCGGTTAACGAAAGTGACTCATTTCTTACCGATTCAGGAGACCTTTACAGTCGACCAGTTGGGTGAGCAATATGATCGAGAGATAGTGCGGTTTCATGGTGTTCTGAGAACCATAGTTTTGGACCTAGATTCACATTTCACATCACATTTCTATAAAGGGTTACAAAAGGCTCTTGGTACACATGTGTTTTTGAGTACGGCTTTCCAGCCGCAGACGGACGGGTAGTCGGAGTGTACGATCAAAGTGTTGGAAGACATGTTAATAGCTTGTGTCTTGGACTTTGGTGGTTTTTTGGAGAGAAACCTATCGTTAATTGATTTTTCCTACAAAAAAAGTTTTCAAGCTATGATCCAGATGGAACCATTTGAGGCACTCTATGGGAGGCCATGTAGATCTCCATTGTGTTGGCTAGAGGCCAGTGAATCTGAGTTATTGGGGCCAAGTCTCATGCAGGAGACTTCAGAGAGAGTTAAGTTGATCAGGAAGTGGATGGATACGACTCAGAGTAGAAAGAAGTCGTATGTAGATCAGAGGCATAGACCTCTTGAGTTTTCTATGGGTGATAAAGTGTTCCTTCGTGTGTCGCCAAGGTTGGGTCATTGTTGGATTCAAAAGCAGGGTATACTGGAACCTAGGTATGTGGGACCTATTGGGATTGTAGAGAGGATCAGACTAGTGGCTTTCTGGTTGGCTCTTCCATAGTGGTATGGTGGGATGCATGATGTGTTTCATGTGTTGCTGCTTCGACGGTATCATCATGACCCATCTCACGTGGTTGATGTTTAGGTTGTATAGCTTGAGGATGATGTCCATTGTGGAGCATCTGGTTCGTGTGGTGGATTGTAGTGAAATGGTATTGCGAGGAAAGGTTGTGCCATTACTGAGAATACTATGGTAGCATGGGAAAGTTCAAGAATACATTTGGGAGTAGGAATCAAATAAGCGGGCTCAGTGGCCTGAACTCTTCTCTTCGGTGGAGCAATGAGGCTTGGAATCTCGGCTCGAGGACGAGCCGTTATAAGGTGGGGAGGTTGTAAGATCCCGGTTTTTGGAAAGGTATGTTTTTATCAATTTTTGGTTGAATCCCTTGTTTCGGGTTTCAAGGGATGTATTCTGAAAGTATGAGAGGCCCTGGGGGTGTTTTAGGGACTTAGGGAACGAAATAAAGGAAAAAATGGGCAAGATAGGCTTGGGCGCACGGCCTGCGCACGGCCAGGGAAAACCGTGAGGCCTACCCTGTTAAACTGTGCAACCCTCTTCCTCTGGACAGTAGCATGCACACGGTTTGCACACAGTTTTTCAAATAATGCGACTAAACTATGAAGCCTCTTAAATTTGGAAAAAACTACAAGTTTTCCACTCCGAGATTTTAAGATCCCACTCGGGATTTCCTCTCCATTCGTCCTTCTTCTCCCTTGGAATGAAGTAAATCGCCCAAGAGCTCCAAGAGGTCGATCGCCCACATTACTAAGGTGTTTTTGGTGCCGTTTGATGCGAATCAAAGCTCCGAGTAAGGCTAATCCCATCCTTGCTTCTCTTTTTGGTTTAGGGTTTGTATATTCTCTCCATCTTGTTCTGAAGCTCTACAACCCTGTCTTTTGGGTGAGTTCTAGGTTTAAGCTCTAAAGGCTGGTCAGATCATGGTCTAAGGACTCGATTGAGTGTGAGTTCAACCACAGTTTCGAGGTAGGTGGTATACAAGTTATATCCCAAAGTTATTTGGGTATTTTTCATGTTTAGTTGTGTTATTTCTTTCCCTTGGTTATGTGTTGAATAAACATGGAATGTTTGGTAATATTGGTGTTTAAAATGGTAAATGGAAACTCTCACGATCCCCGTGGGATGAATTGGGAATGACTTGACCTAATTGGGGCAATCCATGGGATGTGCTGGATTTCTCTGGACTTAGGGATTGTTATTAAACAAGCGACCTTGTTGTAATAAATGGTAGATACCTTGATGAACATGCTGGCACGATTGGTTGAACTTGGAATAGGAGTTTGGTGATTCACCTATACTTGGAAATATCCTAAGGGTTATTTGGTATGGGTTGAACGGTTAGTTCATGGAAATGATGAATGGGTTAAATGGGTTAATGTGTAAAATGAATAAAGACCATAATTTGATGGATTATGGGTTTAGTGTTGAATGCTTAGTGAGATAACCATAACACATGGGAATTGGGTGAATGGTTAAATGATGTGAAATGGTAATGTGTTAATGCGTTAAGGCATAATGTGAATTACCGTGTGGTTTGTTGTGAATGGTGTTTACCTAAGTGAAATGGTATGGTGAGTTTACGGTTACTTATATATATAAGCATGTGCACATGGCTTGGTAGTGTGGGGTATGACTTGAGGATCTACGCCCATGGGTTGAGTAAAGACCGATTCTCTGAACTCCACCCTAAATGCACGGGTTAGGAATGAGGACTGAGGATTTATTCTTCTAATGGTTGTATCCACCTGGACAGAGACTTCAAGGTGAGGATATGATTATTATTAGGTGGTTAGTCCTGGTGAGATAGGATAACGATGGGTTTACCCGCTTGCTTGTGATTGATAGCCTTAAACCCATGTAACATAATGTATGTGATTAACCCATGGATATGTGATAAAATGGTAAGTGATGATAATGGGTGCGTAATGAATGGTAAAGGAAGTAGAAATGGATTTTTCTCCAAATTGGTTAATGGCACCTGAAATAATTACTTGTAAATTATCATTCATATTCCTTTTGCATGCACTACTTGTTTATACATGATATTTTGTAGACACCGTTGGTGGTGGCCTACTGAGTTGTACTCACACCCTGCTCGGGTTGTCGTTGGGTACCTAAGAAGACTTCATGTTTACAAGTCAGGAGAAGGGAAAGGGTCCTTGATATATAGTGAATGGACATGGGTAGCACTAGGTGGAGTATCCGGACTTGGAGTTGGGACAATTTTGGGGATTTTTCCCATTTTCATAATTTGGGGTTTTGTTCAGTTTTCACTTATAGTATGACATGACATATTTATTGTTGGAAATGGTTGTTATACATGTTCCTTGATTATCGATTATTGTTTCCTCTATTGGTTTATTTCTGTTGTGGCTTACTCTGATAAAAAGTGGGTATAGTCTCCCCACTTGACCACATAGACCCCCGTTGCTAGTCGGAAGCCTTTGGCATATGAGGAGGTGCGCTTAAGGTTATGTAACTACCCAGATCAGAGCACCGGTTTAGTGGCTCCTGGGTCAGGGACGTTACACATTGAGTTCCCTTTGCTAAACACATATATAAATAGTGATTTGATTGGATTTTGGTGCATCGACTCATTAATCATGTATGATTCTTTGATTATCCTAGTGTAGTTTAATAATTTAAAATAATTATTCCTAATGTGAATGCTTCATCTATATTCTATAAGACATAAATTAGATTGTTATGGTGAATAAATCATTCAAAAAAACTAGTAATGGAAAGGATAATTAAAATTACCATTGAATCATCATTAAGTTACTTATATATGATTGACCCTAAAACCTATGAGGTAAAAATTATTTAGGGTACTAAGACTTTATATAAAAAGTTTTTATGTTATAATGAGTTTCATACCTTGATTTATTCCTCATAATATAACCCTCTCTAATGTTCCATGTGGACCAAATAATTGGTTTCAGATCATATGATTGTTTTATTGGATTTGTTTGTTATAAATTAACCTCATTACTTATTAGAGTTTATTTTTTATTTATCATTACATTCTCTTAGTGACATGGGAAAGGTAGATAATTGGTAAATGTTTTAATATTATAAGGTAATTCCATATATTGTAATAGTTTTGGGAAAACATGTGATTCAAATAAAAGATTCTAGTAGATTTATTATCTTTGATATAATAATAAATTCAATAATGATTCAGGGTTATTTGAGGATTTATATATCCAAAGTGAAGTTGAATATAATAGTGATAATGAGATATCAAGATGATTAGATTTGGAATATATTTGTTTATTGATGGATATAGATCAAAAGTTTAAAGAAGAAAACATGATATTGAAAGAGGATAATTAATCTCATAATATTAAAGTTGTGGGACAGAAAGAAAAGATAGAAAATATGGAAATCATAAATAAAAGAAAATTTGAAGTTATTTATAATCTAAATGAAAAGAATTATTCTTATGCTAATGAATTGATACAGATATCTTTTGATTTTCTTAAGCTTAAATATAGTTCAATGGATAAGGGGGTATACATAAAGGAATTTAAAATACTGAAGGATAATAAGGATTTTTTTTCTATACACATGTAATAATTATTCAAGGAGAAACAATGGATAAAGAAAATGTAGGTAAGACATAAATATTCCATTACTCGGATGAACACTATGGTGAATAAACAAATATAAATGTTGGATAAACATTCCTATGAATTACATGACTAAATGACTAAATGGAATATATTCAAGAAAGAAAAGAAAGCTTAATTCAAGCCTGGAAGAAAAAAATTGTCATAGAGAAAAGAAGATTTGATCTTGTCCTTATTAATCAAATGACATGGGTAAACCTATTCGAAATGATATTCTATATTTTTTATTTTATTATCCTTAAAAATGAGATAGTGGGATGAAGAGAAGCATGAATGATTATCCCAAATTTCATGTTCCATATAAAAACCTATCATTGTTCATGATGGAACCCCTTAAAGCCATAAAATAAATATAATTTTGGGCTTAACAATGGATAGGTAAAATTTTGAAGGTAATGGAAGCACATTCAAGAGGGTCCCTACATTAGTTAAGCATAAAAAGATGAGTTTTTGAAAGAGGTATGAATTTATTTCCATTTATTTTAGACTGTATATTCATATTTTTTGTTTTTTATATAAATCATTAGAATGTATATGATTTAATTAAGTTGATGTACATTTTATGAAAAGAATTTCCACCTATAAAAAATTAGGTATGAATTCATTTCTAGTAATTCCTACAATGATAAGAATGTATTTAATAGAGCTCCTAGGGGATGTTCAACTCGAAATAATCTATAACAATAGCAAATATTCGAGGAAAAATTAATTCTTTCATGAAATATATTTTAAAGGATGGTCGAAGTGGATCACCATGCTAAAATTAGTTTGGAGAAAAGTCCCAAATCTACTATTAAGAAAAGAATTCATGGAAATACAATAATATGTTTTTGATAAGAGAAACAAGTATATATATTGTTGAAAAAAATTAGTCTAATATGAAAATATTATCCCATGTAAATGTATGTGTCAAGAAACCAAATGATTCCCATAGGGATAAATAATGTATTGAAATTGTATGGAAAATAAAATTCTAATCTATGACATGTTAAAAGATCATTTTCTATAAGAGTACCCAAGGAATAAAATCATTTTAATCGGGCCATAAAGAAAAAAAAGCCCAAAGTATTTGAATAGTTGATCGAGTCCATTAAAACTAATTCAGATCATAAGAACGGTTATATATTTAAGGATAAAGGATAACATGGTTGTATATAGTGATGCACCATCATACTCACACACAATAAAATATAATTTAATTAAATAGTTGGACACAAAACACAAGAACAAAGTCACAACATGGGACCAAGGTGGTTCTTGAGGGTCTAAAGTAATTAATATCATTAACATCACCTATAACAATATTCACACACTTGAAAGGAAAAGAACCCATATGAGTATATGCATTGAATAAGCTGTCTTGTACAACCATTGAGGAAATAAAATATGATTCTTGGTTTCTCTATACCCATTTATTTTAATTACAAAACTAGTATTGATGTATTGAGGGTTTTTGGGGATACAACCTTTATGGGGAGATTATATAAAATGGTAAAAATGATATTATGAAATTTTTTTGAACTTATAATTGATTATTAGAGCATAAAAATTGATATTTTGTTTTATATGGAATTGAAAGTTCATAAGTAAAACAAGAATAATCATAGTAATATAAATTTGTATAATAATTAACATCAATATCTAGTTGTAGTTTTGGTGTCAATAGAAAATTTTAGTCTTTGATCTTTTAGATAGAATAAGATATCATGATGGAAAAGTAGTAATAAAAATAAAATTAATGATTTATTTGTATTAATTTAATATTAGTTCTGGAATATGAAATCATATTATTCTTCTTATTATATGAAAATCTTATAGATCTGGATGACCCTAATGGTGAATCTCGGTTATATATGTGGTAATGAAAATATGAATATCATGTAGAGTTTTTGATATTAAAATCCAAAAACTGGATTCCCCACTAACCAAGGAAAGATACCAGGTATATGAATGAAGATATTTTTTTTAATAATTGATATCAGATTCGTGTCTAGTGGTGAGTCTAAAAGAAGAAATACAATATGTCTTATGCACTTTTTTAATTCACCATTTATACACTATTTTTTTAATGTGTAGATAAAATAATAGGAGGAGTTAATTTTTTGAAGATGGGTGTTATAAATAACTAAAACTTATAGAAGTAGGTGATTATAATTGAATCGATGGTGATATTATCTTAATAAATTTTCCGTCCAATGAGAGTTGTCTCAATATAATTAGAGACAATTTTGATTGATTTTTTCTATGTGGTAGGAATACTAATTGAAGATATTTGACTATTCTCCCCCAGTGGGAAGAGTTTTTTGTGCTTCAAATTTAAATGTAAAATATTTTGTAAGAAGTTATTATTAATTGATGATTATAGGATTCCTAAAGTGTTGTTGGTACTGACTATTGTGTTTCCGAATTTTTATCAAAAAATCGAAGATATTAAACTCACTTAGATGAGAAAGGTATAGTTTATAGAGAAAGGTATATCTATCCTTGAAGAAGAAAAATATGGGATACCCACGTTCCACATGATTTTTCAAACATAAATGAATTGAAATTCCTCAAAAAAATGTTTTTATGACATGGAAATGAGATCCCCCCACTATGATATGGCCATGTATTTCAACCGATTCTAACAAAAAGGTGTGTTAAAACCATGAAACCAATTTTTTATGGATTTCTATTCACGTTTTAAAATTATATATAATTGTTATAGAGAATCAAAATTAAAAAGGGTATATCTCATTTCCCAGCCTTGGATTTAATTTCTCGTAGAGAAAAAATAGACTTATAGATCAAAAATAAAGGTCATTTTAAGTTGGGATTCATTTTCACAAAATATAAAATGAGATTACACTATGAGTGATATCTTTTGAAATCTCATAACATGTATGTGATGTAAATTTATTTGGTGATATGAGGTTATTTGATAGTTATGGGATTCATTCGTGCTTTTGAAGTTACTCAAAAGACCATATTTTCATCAATATGGATTGAAATGGACACTTCATGCTTACATGGTTCCTTCATGAATGTTAGGAATTCATTTGTCTCTATGAAACATGATTCCTATGTCATCACATACCCTTTGGTTTGAACATTATTTCTCTATTACCTCCTTTTATTGGAATAATTTACCTATAAATACTAGCATTCATAGTGATAGAAGAGGAAATCTTCTAAAACAGTTCATACGTGTATTTACAATTCCAAAAACTATAAAGGAATAAGAGGAAAGGTACCAAGTAGTATTATTAAAAAATCACCTAAAAAAACTCCTTCATAAATCAGATTATGAATTCCCATTTAAGAATCACATGTAAAAGGAGACTTTTTGAACCACCACCATGAGGCCTCTTCAAAAATGACTTCCATGTGGATGCTATATAAAGCACCTCTATGAGGCACATTATTGAGTCACATATGCATGGGTACATTGTGAAGAACCTCTGTGAGAACCCTTTACAAAGAACCTCCATGAGGCCCCTTTGTGAGGAACATCCATGAGGCCCCTTTATGAAGTATTCGTACAAACTTATTCATAAAAGGGGGCTCATGAAAAACCTTTCCCAAACATTCATTAATATAATCCCTATACAGGCCATGCATTTCTTCTCAGAGGACCATAATTTTATTGTAAGTATGGGATTATTAAGATGATTTTCATCCTCATTATAATCATACTAGGCCACATAAGATTAGGCCAATAGTGGGTCACTTCACAAAGTAACTCAATTATGTATAATCATAACTCTTTTATATACATTTACTCACCTAGGATTGGATCATCCCAAATTACCTTATCGCCTCCCATATCTCCATGTTTAAAGGTTTGAAAAGTGTATTAAACAAATTCCACTCTCATTTCCCCTTAAATCACATGATAATATTGTTATGAACATCTATGTACACCCTATTGATCATATATTCTCTTGATATGTGTGTCTATATCTCTAGGTTATCAGTGATACTTCTCATTCCTCATGTTTTGTATCATGGCTGATCTATATACAATATCTGGTTATCAAAACACATAGTGGGCCCCTTTTTTCCACTCAATCCTCTAACCACATATAATGGGACACTAACTAGGTTTATTCCCCATAACATTCATTCACTTGAGTCATCTACCATGTTCAAAACCTCTAGTAAGAACATAAATAAGACCCAAATATATCCTTTCTACTCTCACATAATAATATGGAATCTCATGTGTAAGTCCCACATGAACCCTTCTTACTCTCAAATAATGAATGGGCGTCATACATATTGTAAACCCCAACCTTTCCAATTCATAATCTTTAACCATTTACAAATTAACATGTGTTGTACATCAATATATGGTCCACATAAAAGTTGTAATCCCAAAATCTACCTCAAAGGGTTTCCCATGTGTTGTCCCCAATCATTTTCATATTTTCACCACATTCACAACACAAGTATGTTACAGCATGACATTAAACTACATTAACATATCCTTCCTAGTTGGTGTAGTCCCCAACCATGCCTTATCATATTTAGTTACTAACAAATAGGATGAGTGAGTAAGGGAGGCCTATAAATAATTCCCATTATGACCTTTTCTTGGAACCATTAACCTAGTATTCCCAACTACATGACTTTAATCTATATATCATACATCCTTACCACATGATGATAAACAACATGAATTAATAATACGATATTACCTTAAATAATGAAACCTCTAATACATGGGATTTTATTCTAGTTGAACAAGATACGTAGGATACTTCTTCAAGGTTCAAACCCAACACAACCAAGGTATTACCTAAAAAAAATAAGAGTAAATTCACTTAGTCAAGGTTGTATAGACATAAAATGTACCCCATTAGACCATTTAATACAAATTTAAATGGTATTAAATGTTCATTATATGTCTCTAAACTACATGTCTTTTAATTACATTCATTATGATTTATAGGAATCCGTTTTATTTGTCTATATAATTTCTCAAAAACACTTAACTCCTCCCTATATAGTGGTAAATTCTATAATTAACATCTGTGTTCATTTAAACTCTAGTAAAAACAATAGTAAAAGACTAATAGATAAGATTTTATATATATAGGTTTACACATTGATTCTTGGTTCCATATATAAATTCCATGATGGTAACTAGTCTAGAACTTGTATTTGGAAAGGATTCCCGAATATTTCTTAAATCTTCAAGAGAGTGACAATGTATGAAATAATTCCTCCCTAAATAATGAGATGATCCAAACCTGTTGTCCTCTAAAACAATGTGAAACCCAAAGTGAGGATGGTAATGTCCCAAAGAGTATCTTCTTTTGGAAATATGGACCACATAAACAAAAAAATAATTTGTATGGTGGAATTACATAAATATGGGTATTGTAAGAGGGGAATCCTATAAACTATAATTTTATGAATGGACTTTATAGAGAAGTAGGGATAAGATAAATTAATGATTTTCCTATTATCACAATAGATAAATAATAATACTTCTATGAAAATAGTGTAATTAAATGTCACAAGTAGTGTTTCATTAAATATAATAGTAAGTGTTATCAAGTGCTTATTCCAATAAAATTACAAGAGGTAGAAAATAATTGGATATTTTCTGACATCAAGAAGATAGGGGGATTATGATAATCGGTGGTGTTTCTCTTGATCGTCAAGGTATAGTTTATAAAATTATTATTAATTTGTTTCCTTTTAGTGGATGATATGATTTGGATTTGATGTGAAGGTGGTAAAACAAATCATTATGAATCTAAAGGCCACTGAAGTGGAAACATCATGAATCTAAAGATTAAACACTAAAGAAAGTAAAGAAATATTTTGTCACATATGAGGTATTTTATTGGTATCATACTATTTAGTTAGTGTTTTAAATCATGACAAAGAGTTTGTAACAAATACAATGTGTGGGGGAGGATATTTGAATCCCAATTATGAAGCTATGAATTTGTTTATGTATTTTAAAACTGGTAAATAAATCTTTTTGGATAGTGATGGACTTATTTTAAACCAATGTTGTATTGGATAATTGATGAGAAAGATGGAAATTATTGAAGTTTTTAGGAATCATTAATCAATAATATATTGTATAATGGTACTAGAAGTGAATACTCTATACGTTATTTTGAAATTTTTTGTTTTATAATAAATGCTAAATATGGATATAAAGTTATCAAAAAAGTAACAAAGTATGTTGTAAATGTAATGATGGTCTAAAAGAGGAGTTGTAGGGGTTTGGGGATATCCATATGCAACATTTCAGATGTAGAATAACTCAATGGAGTTAGTTAGAGTTCATATGTAATACATCCATGATATATAATGGAGGTTGTAAGAAGTAACCATAACATGAGTACAAGGGTCATGTCATGAGTAGAGTTACAATATATTTGGAAAATCCATAGAGTTCCTGGAATATGTAAGTTTTTTGAAGTTAAATCATTCTCAGAAAAGGAAAATTGATCAATCCAACCTATTTATATAATAGTATTTGAAAGGATATGTAATATCCATAGAAATTTTGAAATGTGAAAATTGTAAAAACACTCCATATATATTTATTATTCTCTAAGATAATACGTAATATTTCTCATCAAATGTGAGGTTTTAGAACTTTTCAATGGGACAAGTATAATATGTCACACCAAGGGAGCTGGCACGATATTGTGAGTATAATTACTATAAAAATGGTAATGTCACAAAATAAGAAATATTTATTCACATTATAGGATTTTATTCTACACCATGACCAGCATAAATGAGTTAAATTTATGGAAAATAAGATATGTTAGTTTGTATATTTAAAAAAAATAAAAATATTTTTGATAAGGGGGATTTCCCAAGATTATCATATGTCCCATTTTATAGGATAAAATTCATAGAAATTATATTTGTGAATGTTTTAGTTTTTTCAGTAAGACATACTAACTTGAAAAGGATAAGGAAAAATATTATGGTACTTCCTATTTATAGGTGTCTCCTCATTATAATAGTATTAGTACATAGAGGCTCAGTATGAAGCAGTTAATACTCTTAGAGACCAGGTGACCAAACATTGATATTGGAAGTTATGCCATTGTGCACTGGACAAAGGATATTGATGAGTTTTCATCCACTATAGGTTTCTCAGGTTTGATCCATGAAATATTAATGTTTTTAATTACACCATAAAATAGTTAGTTTCACTCAATGGAGGTTCTTATAAAGGTATAAGTACAAGTTCTTGGTTTCAAAGAATTAAGAACATCGCAATGTGATGATAGTTCACATTCCATGAAGAAAAAGATTCATGAGGTTTCTATATTTTTATATCCTATATTTCATGTGGTAAATAATATAATTCAATAAGAGTTTGAATGATATTTCAATGAGAGTGTTGGATAAATTTTTCCATTGTACTGATGAAGAATTAATGATATTTAATGAGAGTAACAAGGAAAATCTATCTGGGGATAAAGAAAAGAAAATTCAAGAATGTTAAAATTATTGAGATATCTATCATCATAATTTATAGAGATTGTTACTAGGAAAAATCAATGTAAAATAGTAAGATAAATGTTGATATATATGATAAAATGAGAAATACATTCCACCAAGATGTGTGAATGATTAAAGAAACCATTGGAACTCTTTTAAATACATTTCCAAAGAAGAAGGAAGGGGATTCATGATAACTATTAGAAGGTTATTGTCTCTAATTGTAAACGTGTTCATATATATTCTATGAATTATTATAATGGGTAGATCACGGAGAACTTATCTACACATGGTGCATCAACAATAAGGGTGACATTTTTTTGTCGTCTTGTAACCCATGGTGTTTCCTTTATTGAAGTTGTGAGCAAGAGAGAGGAGAAATAGATAGATACAAAGGCGGTAGCGAACCATCCCTAGTCACTATATAGGGTGACCTTATTCCTAGGAGTTCCCTATCTTTAACACCCCATGAAACAACGAGTTTAGTGGATTATAAAAAAATCGTAAATTTTTTTCTATTATCCTTGTATTACTGTATTGCAGGTGAACCATGTAAAATACTTTTATCTTGTCTACATCCTTTTACAATATTTTATAATAAATAAATTTTTGAGTTAGGGTTTTGAAATCAATTAAAAAATACAGTAAACTAAAAGATAAGTTATATAGAAATAGGACTATCATTAATAAAAGATATTAACTATGAGCCTCTTAATAATGATATGAAGAGTATCTTAGGTAGTGAGAGAATCAGAATATATGGTTATGTTCCAAATATTTTGATACTATGATTCAACACTCCCCATTCACATATGGTATCTCTCACTAATTTTGTAATGCCCCGACCCTAGTTACCCAGAGTCGGTGCATTATTACATAACATTGGCATGATCACAAGAAAGATCAAATCTTGAAAGACCGATTGGTTTAATAGACTTGGAAACACTAGATATATTCATAAGTTTTACATTACATCATAAAATGAAAAACTACTACAACAACATAATGTCTCCACAGTCCACACTATTATCCCCTCATAATATCCCTGCATGTCATTCATAACTTACTTCTCCACATCTTGGGAAAAATAAAACATAGAAAAGGGGTGAGATCAAATACCTAGTAAGGATAAAAATATAGCGGAACATTCAAAATAAGCATAAACATTTAAGGCAATGCATTACTAAAAAAAGCCTTTTAAACTTGAACTTCAACATAGTATGGAAAAAGTAAAATGAAATAATGCCATTTACTTATTCACATTGATATTCTACTAATCGAATAATCACATGCAAAATCAATAACCACTTTCATAATGTTGGAATGCATAATGCCAGACTATCATAACCACATAGACAAGGCCTCGTGCCAAGACTAAAAATAAGATTTTGTCAAGGCCTTGTGCCAAGACACTAGTTTGTCTCATGAGACCTACCGATGCATAGAGGAGCTATAGAGGGCTCCACCCATCACATATTAAGTCCAATGCATTCCCATATGAAAAGGTTTAAACATAACACAAACATTCGTATTAAAACTAGCATACGAAATGTCAATAATTTCACCATAAACTATGAATGGTATAAAAATAGCACATCCATAGTCAAACATATCACAAAACCTTCAATACATTATAGAAGTTTTGTATCATAATAAATCAACTTCAAATAAGCGTAAAATCCATCAAAGGATGTTGACATAGATGAAATAAAAACACTTTTTAGAGAAATATCTCTTTCTATTTTTGAAATCATTTAAGAGCCATATAAAATAAAACATTTTCTTGAAAATATTCTTATAATATTGTAAGGAAATTTTTGAAGATTTTATAACGGCAGAAAATAACCGCACCCGCCGTATAAGTTAAAAAAAACATTCTTACCTTAATTCTGTCGAAAAGGTTAAAAAGGACCTTGTTTTGAAAACGACGGAAAGATTCCTCTTATAAAAAGTCAAAAAATGGTATAAATGACTTTAACCCATATTCTTGTAAATAATAAAAATGTTTTGGAAAACATTTTGAAGAAACATGGATGTGGATGATAAAGAGATCCGAGTAGATTATTATGTATAAACAACCTCGGATAATGAAGAGATTGTGAAATAACCCTTACCTTGTAATTTTCCTTGGTTGGGGTAGGTTAAACTCCTGTATAATGGTGAAATAATTGTTATTAAATTATACAAGAATCATATACATTAATATGATACCATATATGATCTTTTAATATTGATTTGATAATAATATCTTAGTATTATCGTTGTTTCGGGTGTTAACTTACTTGTTTTCTTTTATATGTTTTGTTACGTAAGACATGTTTGTAAAGGATAGGTTGTATATTATTCATATTCAGAATGATATCAAGTCCTTAAACATCATTTTTAAATCATCTAATGATAATTATACTTTAATGGTTACGATGGAGAATGAATCTCATCGTGTTCGTGGAGACGGTAGTCCGTACGTATGCACGAGCGACAATATCATTATTTTGATATTAAAATAATATATAAATGGATGGTATATCATATATACATAATCATTAACATGTTATATTTTTTATTTACATGAGTTACACATCATTATTATACCCATCCAAATAATATTATATTGACTAACAATTACACCACGACGTGGAGACGGTAAGCCGTACGTACGCACGTATGGTGACATGTTATTCAAAGGGTGGATAGAATACTGAATATGGTTGTACCATATTTATAATAACATCACAATATATATATGATACTGGAGTTATTATTTTATAATTGTAACAACAAAGGAAGAAGAAGTGGAAGAAGAATTGAACTTGGAAAAGGGTGGTGAAATCATTACCTCTTCTTCGGGTTCTTCCTTTTGATTTGATCAAATGGGCTCCTTAGGTTGGATTTATGATCCAACTAAGGCGCCTAGGTTGTAGTGAGGTAAGTTGGGAGAGTATTTGGGCCGAGTTTTTCCGAACCAAAAGGCTTTTAAGGTGTGAAGAAATGAGAAGGAGGTGTGACCTTTTATAAGAGGGGTGAGGGGAACCTTTGGAAAAGCTAGAGATTTTAGTTTATAATAAATTCATATTCGGTTTCCAATGGCTCCAAATATGATTATTTAAATGTTAAGGTGGGGATAGGTCGAAAAAAACTCAACAAATAGAATTAAGACAGGTATGGGTACTTATATTATCCTTATCTTTAAGTATTAACTCTAAATTAATTAGTTTCACTTTTACAATGTCTCTTTGTATTTTTTATATAATATGTTTAATAAACTTACTATATACATCCAAGAGACCCCCAAGTGGTCCATTAATGATGAAACTATCATGATATAAGTCTCTTGGCAGAGACTTAGATTTTTAGTAATTTAATGTCAATTTATAATATAATATTTGTTTTAAGAACTCTTTTATGTCAATTTTGACACTATTCAATAGTTGATTTTTTTGAAACTCATAACAGATTTATTACTTCAAACAAAGTCAATTAAATCAATTCTAATATATCATATTATCCTAGAAAATTAGTTTAATTCAATAAAAGTTTCATATTATATTTATTTGGGTATTTATAATATCAATTATTTTAATTTTTCACTATTATAGTAATTACTACATCATAATTGTGTCATAAATAAATTAAATTATTTAATGTCTAAAAATTATAAATAAAATATCATTATGTAGGAAGTAGTTTTATCTTTCTAATTAATATTTATAATCTAAAATCCAACATATATAACCCTATTTTAAATTTTTTTTTCTAAAAGATATATGCTTGTGTCATTTTTGTATTCATTTTAACTTAATTAAACAAAAGTGTCCCTATCACCTACAAGTGGCACCATGGGGTCCCAAAATCGACCCAAAGATGCCTATTTTCGAACATGTATCATCCAATAAGTCTAGGACACGTTTTAGGGTAATTTACTATTTTTATAATATTATTTTTTAACCCTTATTTACCAGATTTATCCTTAACCATGGTAAATAAAATATTTACCACAGTAATTATTCAAAATGTCTAAAAATAAAAGTTAACTATTTACAAAATTTGGACATCCTGATTCCAAATATGGAATCAATTTTTCTAAATTCAAAACAAATAAGTGGCATAAATTAATTTAAAATTAATTCCCGCTGCCAAAACAAAAAGTGTGTTTTTAAGAGATAATAACTATCAAAAGATTGACACTTGTTTATGTTCGGTTTAATTGTAAAATTATGTCTAATGACCAACATTATATTAAATGGTAAAAATATATTCTCAATATACTTTAAAACCACTCAAATTCATAATTTATCACTATTAATTATTTTGATTAAAAATGTTGTTTTTAATTTAAATTTAGTAATTTTCACTATTCATCTAAATATGAAAGTTATCCGAAAAGTACCAAAATTTCACCTTAGGCTAAATTCGATATTCCAAATCCAAAAATGAAGTCCATTTTAAAATATAAAATATATATAATTTCAAAAATTAGGTATTACTATTCATAACGGCTAGTTTGATTGGTTATGGTGTGTTAGAACTCGGTGTTGCGTACAACACACGCTATCACATTATTCAAAGAGAAACGTACCGTAGAATCTTGGGGTGTTACATTCTCCCCTCCTTCAAATAATTTCATCCTCGAAATTTCTAGAATACTACCGCATGAAAATACTCGGGTGGTTCTTCATCATAAGTTCCTCGGGTTCCCACGTTGCCTCTTCCATCTTATGGTTTCTCCACAAAACATTTACCAGACACGTCGTCCGGTTTCTCAGTACTTGTTCTCTCGTATCAAGAATACTGACGGGCTCTTCACAATAGGAAAGATCGGGTTCCAGTTCTAATTCCTCATAGGTGAGTACATGCGTTGGGTCAGGCATATATTTCCTCAACAGAGATACGTGGAACAGATCGTGAACTTTGGAGAGACTTGGCGGCATTGCCAATCGGTAAGCCACAACCCCAATTCGTTCTAGAATTTCGAAAGGTCTGATGTACCTGGGACTCAATTTACCTTTCTTACCAAAACATATGACTCCATTCCGTGGAGATACCTTCAGGAAAACATGATCACTGACTTGAAATTCCAAATCCTTCCTTCGATTATCGGCATAGCTCTTCTGCCTACTTTGAGCTGCTTTGATGTGATTTTAGATTACCTTCACCTTTTCCACCGTTTCCTCCACCAGTTATGGGCCTACAAGTTTTCTTTCACCAGCGTCATCCCAACAGGTTGGTGTACGACATCTCTTTCTGTATAACGCTTCATATGGTGCCATCTGAATACTCGAATGGAAGCTATTGTTATAGGAAAATTCTAACAATGGTAAATATTGATCCCACATACCTTGAAAGTCAAGTGAGCAAGATCTCAACATGTCTTATAAGGTCTGAATGGTCCGTTCTGATTGTCCGTCTGTCTGAGGGTGGTAAGCAGTGCTCAAATGAAGTTCAGTATCCAGGGATTTCTGAAGACTTTTCCAAAATCTTGAAGTAAAACGGGGATCACGATCAGAAACAATCAATAGGGGTACTCCATGAAGTCTCAAAACTTCATTAATATATAGTCTTGCTAGACATTCCAGGGGTAGATCTTCTCTTATAGCAAGAAAATGTGCTTACTTGGTAAGATGATCAACAATAACCCATATTGAATCGTTCCTTCTAGGAGTCTTTGGTGGCCCCATGACAAAGTCCATCATAATATTCTCCCATTTCCACTCCGGTATGGGAAGAGGTTTCATGACTCCTCCAGGCTGTTGCCTTCCAGCTTTCACTTGTTGACAAACCATACATCTTGACACGAAATCAGCAATCTCCCTCTTCATGTTGTCCCACCAAAAATGTTCCTTCAAATCTCTATACATTTTGGTGCTCCCAGGGTGTATAGAGAAATTGGAACTATGGGCATCATCCAACAATTCCCTTTTTAGATCAGGTATATCGGGAACACAAAGTCTCTTCCCGAATCTCAAAATTCCATCTTCATACACAAAGTCTCTCAATCTCCCATCATTCACAGCTTTAATCTTCTTTTGGAATTCTTCATCATCGGTCTGAGAACTCTTAATCCTTTCTAGTAAAGATGGTTTGGCAACCATTTGAAAAAGCATTGATGTTTCACCTTCCCTGGTTATTCCCATGTCCATCTTCACTAGATCCATGAAAATTGGATCCCTTTAAATTCTCATATTGTTCAAAACTCCATGGTATTTTCTACTCAAAGCATCTTCCACCTTGTTTGCTTTCCCCTGGAGGTAGTGTATCGTGCAATCATAATCCTTGAGTAATTCAAGCCATCTCCTTTTCCTCATGTTGAGTTCTTTTTGTGAGAAAATATACTTCAAACTCTTGTGATCAGTATAAATCTCACATTTTTCACCATAGAGGTAGTGCCTCCATATCTTCAAAGAAAAGATCACAGCTGCTAACTCGAGATCATGAGTAGGATAGTTTTGTTCATGAATTTTCAACTATCGTGATGCATAGGCAATAACTCTATCATTCTGCATAAGGACAAAACCAAGTCCTTTCTTTGATGCATCACTATAAATAACAAACCCATCATTCCCCGATGGTAGAGTCAGTATAGGATCATTGAATAATCTTCTCTTCAGTTCTTCGAAACATTCTTCACACTCTTTTGTCCAAACAAATTTAACCACTTTACGTGTGAGCTTCGTTAATGGGTTAGCTAATCGGGCAAAATTCTGGACAAAACGTCGATAATAACCTGCCAAACCAATAAAACTACGTACCTCAGTTATACTCGTAGGTGCGGGCCATTCTTGGATTGCCTTGGTCTTAGAAGTATCAACAGAGATTCCATCTTTAGAGACGATATGGCCAAGAAAAGAAATCTCATGAAGCCAGAATTTACACTTCCTAAACTTCCCATATAATTCATGCCTCCTCAGAGTCTTCAAGATAATGCGCAAGTGATTTTCATGATCTTCGTAGGTTTTGGAGTATACCAAGATATCATCAATAAATACCACCACAAATTCATCGAGATACTCCTTGAAAACTCTATTCATCAGATCCATGAATATAGAGGGTGCATTAGTCAATCTAAACGGCATTACAGTAAACTCATAATGCCCGTACCTGGTTCGAAATGCTGTCTTCGGAATGTCTTCCTTCTTCACACACAACTGATGGTATCCAGATCGAAGGTCAATCTTTGAAAATTATTGAGCTCCATAAAGTTGGTCAAATAAATAATCAATACGAGGTAGGGGATACTTGTTCTTTATCGTTATAGCATTGATCTCCCTGTAGTCGATACATAACCTCATAGATCCATCTTTCTTTTTAACAAAAAGAACAGGGGCACCCCATGGAGAAACACTAGGGCAAATAAATCCCTTATTACTCAATTCCTCTTGTTTTTTCTTTAGTTCAACTAATTCTACATTGGCCATTCTATAAGGGGTCTTCAATATAGGCCTTGATCCAGGAATCAAATCAATGGAAAACTCAACTTCTCGTTCTGGAGGATGTCCAGGTAAATCTTCCGGAAATACATCTACAAATTCTTTCACAACAGGTACATCCTCTATTTGAACATTCCTTTCCTCACTGACAGTTATTTCATTCTCTTCCTCCCCAATAATTGAATTAAGTTGAGCTACTGGGGGTGAATCTAAATAAGAATTAGGTGGTGACGATTCTGCTCTAAAGAAAAGGTGTTCCTTATCATTATCATCAAGAATCGTAACCTCTTTCTTCTTACAATAAATCTTCACATCATAGTCCGAAAGCCAGTCCATACCGAGGATTATATCAAACTCAATCAAAGGTATGACGATGAGATCAGCAGATAAAGAACATTTATGTGCTCTAATGGGGACTGATTCACAAAACTTTGTTGCAATGATACTTCCCTTAGGAGTTTTAACTAACAACTCCCTTATTAAATCAAATTGGAAATATCTAATTTTCTAAGAAAATTGGGAAGATATGAAACAATGCGATGATCCAGAATCAAATAATGCATTTGCTAAACTTGAGGAAACCACTAAATTACCTGCCACCACGTCTTTGGGAGCTTCTACCTCAGCATTAGTGATAGCATAAGCCTGGCCTTGATCCCTTGGCCTTTTCTGAGGTAAGTTCTCCTGACGCTTAGGACATGAATTTGCATAATGCCCCATCTCCCTACAATTGTAGCACTGAACGTTGGTAGCTTCCTTCTTCCCCTTGCAATCACGAGCTTGGTGGCCTTTTTCACCACACTTGTAACAGACTCCCATTCCCTTCAAGAAAGTACCAGGATGTTTCTTCCCGCATTTACCACAAGATGGATATTCAACCTTTCCCTTCTTCCCCTTATTTCCATTCCCAGATTGATCAGCAGGTCTCTTCTTCTCTTGCTTTTCTTTAAAGTCATAAGACTTAGAGAATTCCTTTTCGGTCTTGATAGAACATGAGACAATGTCTTCGTATGACGAAAAGGATTGTGAGACTAATACTCGACGAAGAAATGGTTTTAACCCATCAAAGAAACGATCAATCTTACTTCTTGGGTTACGTATATAATCTCCAGCATACCTTGCTAACCTTGTAAAGTTAGCCTCATACTTTGTGACATTATCATCCTCCTTTTGTCTCAGACTCAGAAATTGCCTTTCCATATCTTCTCGATGGTCGCAAGGAAAGTATTTTTCTAAAAACAGATCTTTGAACTCCCTCCATTCCATATTTGATACTTCATCATCTTCCTTCATGTTTTGAATCAATGACCACCATTGATTAGCATCTCCAATGAGGCGGTAAACTTCCATGATAACTTTTTCCCTTTCACTGCTCCCCAAAGCCTGAAATATTTTCTCTAGGGAATTTATCCATTGCTCAGCTAATAAGGGATTTGTACTCCCATTGAACGTTGGTGGTAGTTGCCTCATGAATCGATCTAACATTGATCCTCCATGCTGTGGATCAGGGTGCTCCATACGGGTAAGGTTATTATTCATAACCTGAGTAAGTTGTCCCAGTATGGTGATTAACTGATCGGCACCAGTTGCATCACCAGCCCCACTATAATTATCTTGAGAAGGAGGGAAATCCCTACATGGAGTGTGTGAATTGATACAGTTTCCATTTCTTCCACTAGGCGCCATTTCTAAACAATGGCATAAACTAGATCAGTTTATGAATCAAAATACATAATCCCATACATATAAAACACTTAACATAAATTGAACTATTTATGGATATAATCCATAATCATAAAAATGTTTTCATTGAGGAAGTATATACTCATAAACCCTTAATAATGATTTGTAAAGAAAATGAGAGTTATCCTAAGCATATCCCCCGTGAGTGTCGTAACCAAGGGTGCAGCAAGTCCCGTTGTCGTGCACCAGTTCCCATTCAAGTCTAGCTCAAAGCGGTGTTTTCGGGTTTTACCCCTAGGTACATCGGTGCCAGAGCCGCCTCTACCTGCTCGTATCCAAACAGGTATGTATTGCTCAGAAAACACACAAAATCTCTACAATACCAAAATTCTAGGAAGTTCTTCTATACTATTCCTCAAAGTTCATCTTAGGTCTACGTGCTATAATCAGATTTTATCTAAATATAGCTTCCAAGGTTTGTACTAAACTTCCTCTGATACCAACTGTAATGCCCCGACCCTAGTTACCCAGAGTCGGTGCATTATTACATAACATTGGCATGATCACAAGAAAGATCAAATCTAGAAAGACCGATTGGTTTAGTAGCCTTGGAAACACTAGATATATTCATAAGTTTTACATTACATCATAAAATGAAAAACTACTACAACAACATAATGTCTCCATAGTCCACACTATTATCCCATCATAATATCCCTGCAGGTCATTCATAACTTACTTCTTCACATCCTGGGAAAAATAAAACATAGAAAAGGGGTGAGATCAAATGCCCAGTAAGGATAACAATATAGCAGAACATTCAAAATAAGCATAAACATTTAAGTCAATGCATTACTAAAACAAAAGCCTTTTAAACTTGAACTTCAACATAGTATGGAAAAAGTAAAATGAAATAATTCCATTTACTTATTCACTTGAATATTCTACTAATCGAATAATCACATGCAAAATCAATAACCACTTTCATAATGTTGGGATGCATAATGCCAGACTATCATAATAACATAGCCAAGGCCTCGTGCCAAGACTACAAATAAGATTTTGTCAAGGCTTTGTGCCAAGACACTATTTTGTCTCACGAGACCTACCGATGCATCGAGGAGCTATAGCGGGCTCCACCCGTCACATATTAAGTCCAATTCATTCCCATATGAAAAGGTTTAAACATAACACAAACATTCATATTAAAACTAGCCTACGAAATGTCAATAATTTCACCATAAACTATGAATTGTATAAAAATAGCACATCCATAGTCAAACATATCAAAAAACATTCAATACATTATATAAGTTTTGTATCATAATAAATCAACTTCAAATAAGCGTAAAATCCATCTAAGGATGTTGACATAGATGAAATCAAAACACTTTTTAGGGAAATATCTCTTTCTATTTTTGAAATCATTTAAGAGCCATATGAAATAAAAAATTTTCTTGAAAATATTCTTATAAGCTTGTAAGGAAAGCTTTGAAGATTTTATAACGGCGGAAAATAACTGCACCCGCCGTATAAGTTAAAAAAACATTCTTACCTTAATTCTGTCGAAAAGGTTAAAAAGGACCTTGTTTTGAAAACGACAGAAAGATTCCTCTTATAAAAAGTCAAACAATGGTATAAATGACTTTAAACCATATTCTTTTAAATAATAAAAATGTTTTGGAATACATTTTGAAGAAACATGGATGTGGATGATAAAGAGATCCCAGTAGATTATTATGTATAAACAACCTCGGATAATGAAGAGATTGTGAAATAACCCTTACCTTGTACTTTTCCTTGGTTAGGGTAGGTTAAACTCCTGTATAATGGTGAAATAATTGTTATTAAATTATACAAGAATCATATACATTAATATGATATCATATATGATCTTTTAATATTGATTTGATAATAATATATTAGTATTATCGTTGTTTCAGGTGTTAACTTACTTGTTTTCTTTTATATGTTTTGTTACGTAAGACATGTTTGTAAAGGATAGGATGTATATTATTCATATCCAGAATGATATCAAGTCCTTAAACATAATTTTTAAATCATCAAATGATAATTATACTTTAATGGTTACGATGGAGAATGAATCTTATCGCATTCGTGGAGACGGTAGTCCGTACGTACGCACGAGCGACAATATCATTCTTTTGATATTAAAATAATATATAAATGGATGGTATATCATATATACAGAATCATTAACATGTTATATTTATTATTTACATGAGTTAAACATAATTATTATACCCATCCAAATAATATTATATTGAATAACAATTACACCACGACGTGGAGACGGTAAGCCGTACGTACGCACGTATGGTGACATGTTATTCAAAGGGTAGATAGAATACTGAATATGGTTGTACCATATTTATAATAACATCACAGTATATATTTGATACTGGAGTTATTATTTTATAATGGTAACAACAAAGGAAGAAGAAGTGGAAGAAGAAATGAACTTGGAAAAGGGTGGTGAAATCATTACCTCTTCTTCGGGTTCTTCCTTTTGATTTGATCAAAAGGGCTCCTTAGGTTGGCTTTCTGATCAAACTAAGGCCCCTAGGTTGTAGTGAGGGAAGTTGGGAGAGTATTTGGGAAGAGTTTGGCCGAACCAAAAGGCTTTTAAGGTGTGAAAAAATGATAAGGAGGTGTGACCTTTTATAAGAGGGGTGAGGGGCACCTTTGGAAAAACTAGAGATATTAGTTTATAATAAATTAATATTCGGTTTCCAATGGCTCCAAAGATTATTATTTAAATTCTAAGGTGGGTATAGGTCAAAAACAACTCAAAAAATAGAATATAGACAGGTTTGGGTACTTATATTATGCTTATCTTTAAGTATTAACTCTAAATTAATTAGTTTCACTTTTACAATGTCTCTTTGTATTTTTATATAATATGTTTAATAAACATACTATATACATCCAATAGACCCCCAAGTGGTCCATTAATTATGAACCTATCACGATATAAGTCTCTTGGCCGAACCTTAGATTTTTAGGAATTTAATATCAATTTATAATATAATATTTGTTTTAAGAACTCTTTTATGTCAATTTTGACACTATTCAATAGTTGATTTTTTTGAAACTCATAACAGATTGATTAATTCAAATAAAGTCAATTAAATCAATCCTAATATATCATATTATCCTAGAAAATTAGTTTAATTCATTAAAAGTTTCATATTATATTTATTTGGGTATTTATAACATCAATTATTTTAATTTTTCACTGTTATAGTAATTACTACATCATCATTGTGTCATAAATAAATTAAATTATTTAATGTCTAAAAATTATAAATAAAATATAATTATGTAGGAATACTTTCAACCTTTCTAATTAATATTTATAATCTAAAATCCAACATATATAACCCTATGTAAAAATTGTTTTTCTAAAAGATATATGCTTGTGTCATTTTTTTATTCATTTTAACTTAATTAAAAAAAAAGTGTCCCTATCACCTACAAGTGGAACCATGGGGTCCCAAAATCAACCCAAAGATGCCTATGGTCTACAATATATCAAAAAATAAGGCTAGTACACGTTTTAGGGTAATGTATTATTATTATAATATTATTTTTTGACCCTTATTTACCAGATTTACCCTTAACCATTGTAAATAAAATATTTACCACAGTAATTATTCAAAATGTATAAAAATAAAAGTTACATATTTACACAATTTGGACATCCTGATTCCAAATATGGAATCCATTTTTCTAAATTCAAAACACAGAAGTGGCATAAATTAATTTAAAATTAATTTCCGCTGCCAAAACAAAAAGCGTGTTTTTAAGAGATAATAACTATCAAAAGATTGACACTTGTTTATGTTCGGTTTAATTGTAAAATTATATCCAATGACCAAAATTATACTAAATGGTAAAAATATATTCTAAATATACTTTAAAACCACTCAAATTCATAGTTTATCACTATTAATTATTTTGATTAAAAAAGTTGTTTTTAATTAAAATTTAGTAATTTTCACTATTCATCAAAATATGAAAGTTATCCGAAATGTACCAAAATTTCACCTTAGGCTAAATTCGATATTCCAAATCCAAAAATGATGTCCATTTTAAAATATAAAATATATATAATTTCAAAAATTAGGTATTACTATTCATAACAGCTAGTTTGATTGGTTATGGTGTGTTAGAACTCGGTGTTGCGTACAACACACGCTATCACATTATTCAAAGAGAAGCGTACCGTAGAAGCTTGGGGTTTTACAAATTTCACTTGTGGACCTCATATTTCATTTATACTATTTGAAGGATCCTAAAATAGTGGAGGAAATGAGACATGATGTCCATTGAAAATTGTTTTTATCTAAATTCAAGGAAATGGGCCTAAATCCATTAATGAAATTATTACATGTAATTTATAATTAATTACTTACATAAGATAAATATTTATTTTATTATGATATATATTTGATATTCAGAAATTATTGACGTCACTAGACAAATTTCTAATAATTTTAAAATTATTTCTACATTAAGGATCTAAATAATATTTCCTCTATGTATATCCAAATGTGTTTCATAAATCTCCTAACACCATTATTTATAATTTGATTGTTAACACAAGGGAATAATCTACTTTACCTCATTCATTATTTATCATATATTTAAATTTATTACTTTACCTCTTTAGAATGTTTAGAGAAGGAGTATTCTCTCAAATTCCCTCTCTATATCATAAGAGTGGATTCATAAAGAATGTGAATTTCTAGTCAATCAAATGGCATATTTTAGTTTTTTTAAATATAAAGAAAATTAAAATAGATTTTATTTAATGTATTTATGTTAATTTGAATATATAAAAAATGTCATGTAACCACTATTAAAATTAAAAAACTATTATTGAGTTCTGGGAAATGTATTAGTATGAAATCATTTCCAAAATAAATAATATATATATTTATTTAAATTATATTAAAATATATCTACTAGATCCTTAAAATATTATTGAACCTTGACTAATAAATTTAGGTTCGATTGATAAAATAAATATTATATTCACATAATATATCAATAGATATATATTTTATTCACTCAACTTATACATAAAAAATATTATATTCACTCGATTTTAAAAAATTCAGAGATGAAATTTAAATCACATTATATTTCTGAAATTGTCTTGTGATTGAATTTATGATCAATATAATTTGAATAAACGTTATTTTAAAAACTGGTGATAAGTTTTTACTTAAACATAGATTCAATTTAATCTAATGACATTCTGGATACACATGGTGTGTGACTCTCTATGAACATTTCTTGAGGAATGTATGTATAACCAATGTTCTAAGAAAAATATCTAGTAATTAATGATGACCAGCATAAAGAAAATATAATTCATCATAATGATAATATTCAATGAATTATAATATGTAATATAGTCCAATTTTGAGCTGATATCACATCTTGAAGAATTAAAACACATGTCATTATCCTATATGTTCTCCCAATATTTTTCTAGATTTGTGAGATTAATTTTTTTTACAAAATCATGTCCATGGATTTTATTCATGTTCTTCCATCATAGTAAAAAGGACATAGATATATTCTTTATAAATCATAAGGGAAAAATTATATTTTTACCATTTAATTAATATCATATCACTAATGAAATAAAGAATATATTCTACTTCATCTCATGAATATATTATCAGGGTTTTCATCTATACATCGAAAAATGAAATTCATTATATATAGTAAGAATTATCTCAATTATAACGATAAATACACACACTCAAATATATGAATTCAAATAACATGTAAAATATATGAAATTATTATAATTTTGTTTGTCCTCCTGAACACCTTTATTATTGATCAAATAGTGAAAACCTCGTAATAATATTAATTCATTCTTATGATTCCCTATAACATCATATCCAAACATCATCTATGTTCTATCAGCATGATGTATGTATACCGTTGAGAAATATTTTTAGAATATCATCAAAAAATATCTAGGATATCATTAATGTGGAAAACTAATACAACCAATTGATATGATAAATACTCTTAGGAAATTACCACATAATGAATGCAAATGTAAAGATAGTGTGTGATAAGAATATGACATGGAAGTAAATAGTACATCATAATGTTTGTTCAAGGGCACCGACTCCAATAATAATGTTGGTATGGAAGTTGAAATATTGAATTTTTTGTTATAGTTGGATTAAATATAGAATTCATATGTTATATCTTTTCAACCTCTACCAAAATTTGTTGACTAATCCTTGTATGGTCACAAATAAACCATTGGAACCAATATCTCTAGTTCTATGATTTCATTATTGATGTATTTTTATAATTTATTGGAATATAATAAGTGGGTTACTTACATATATTTTTAAAAATTATTTACTAATCACTACTTTTGTTTTCCACTATTAATGAAATATTCAAAAACATGTACATTAATGATTACAACATTAAAAACTCTCATAAGGTACTTTGAAAACATCAAAACTTCCTTGTCATTACTTATATAAAGTATGCTACAATATAAATAAAATATTACCCAATTTATCAACTAGTATTAATAAATCTGTCTATACATTCATTAGAATAGTTATTTCATACCCTTACATTCACAATCGTTGCTCATGGACTCACCTTGATAATTGATTACATGTTATAAATTATTTGAGTTAGATTGTAATGAACATGGATTTTTCAGGTGAGTTATGAGTTAATTTAATATTTTAATCATATTTTCTTGAACAATTAATTGTTTGAGATAATATTTGGGGGTTTCTAGTGGGTTTCAGAGAGTTTTTTAGGCATTTTTTAATGTTCATGGTTAGAGAATGATTTTTCAAAACCACGTTGATTCACCATGAAATTGTGTTCCTCATCATAGTTTGTCAAGGGTGTTGAGTTTTTAGGTTGTATAGTTTGATAAACCATGAAAGCTCCCCTGAAAATCCATGTGACACCTTCCTTATGCCAATATCACAATTGAAACATGGATCAAAAAATCCTATTCCCAAACCATATTGGTGCACATTAGAGGTATAATTCCTCCCACAGTTGGGGCATAGTTTGTCAAACCATGCATCCAAAATAGAATTTGTGTGAAAATTTTATCTTAAAATAACTTTTAATTTACATTTATGACCCATTTTTACCATTTCATTCTTCTACATGATACCGAATCAAATTTTATGACTCTTTTTTCCTTCCTAAACATTTTTCACTCATCTTATGCTTGATTAGAGTTGATAAATGAGTTTTGTTGATCAATAATTGAGGTATGTAATCTAAAAACTTCAGTTAATTATGTTTATACTATATCATCTATTATTCCCCTAAAATTAAAAATAAATCCACCATTTTTTTTCAATTCTATGTATGTTGAATCCATCAAATGATGAATTCTATGAATTATTTTAGAATGGAGGTGTCTTTTGATGTATCAACAACAACCCATTTATTAGATCTAGTTCCCACATGAATGGTAGATGAATACTAATAATCTATCATAGATCAATAATTTAGAGACCCTATAATTATTGAATATCATCCTAGATATATATTTAGATTATAGATTCAAGGATCATAAATGTTTGTTGACTAGATATGAGGTACTTTTCTTGATTTGATGAGGAATTCACAATCTGTTCTTTAATCAAAACTGGTTCGAGCCAATTGACATCCTTTCCTTCCAAATATCTCAAAACTAGGTCCATTGATATAGTCTTTTCAGAATGTGGTTCTATAATAACCCTTCATATAATATATTCTCCTCACTTCACTTCTATAAACATCATATTTGAAAAAATGGAACTCAAGAGATGCATCCTTGATGTGTGAACGAGTTTTATATTAGTTCCCAATGTGATTCAAGATTTGATCATTTGATTAATATTGGATTAATTTGAAAAACATATTAAGGTAGGAAGTTCCTTAATTTTTGGGAACTATGTATACACTTTCTTCCTTAATACATATTTTTATGGCATAACTTATTTGATCATGCTGGATAGTGATCACAAGCATGTGCGTGTCTAGCCCATGAGACACGTATATAATGCTTGATTCCATTTTTATTTATAGAGTATCTTGTTACCATTCTATATTTTTATCACATTTTGATTATCATTGATACTAAAATCACATAAATATATGTTATATTATTATTTATTATGCTCTACCCTTTTGTGTGAATTTACCATGCCTTTAGAGGTATTGTCTTTGGTACTCGAACAGGTGGAACATCGTGTTATGGTTATCCCATAGACGAGAAGTGTGAAAACAATGTTGTGGTGGTTATGATGGACCCATAAAAAGAGTAGGGGAATGATATTCTTGTAGATAGACCTAAAATATGATGACTTGTGGATACCAAATAACATATTCAAAGTCATCCTTGCAGGTCGAGCTTAAACTCGATGCCTTGTAGATACCAAGTAAAATGTGCACAAGCAGTCCTTGTAGATTGACCTGAAACCTGTTTCCTTAAGGATATTAGGTGACATATTCACTATCCTTGTGTCTAGTTCATGATAAAATCATACATCTTTTGACAATACTTCTGGTATGTAGATTATGAAGCAACATCTATGGGTCATGGTGGATTAGTTAGAACATGAAAACTCAGTATTTGACTGTTTATGATTTATAGTGCATTTATTATTATCATGGAATATGTTTTATACCAGTTCCCGCATGTTAATAATGAATTTGTGGTGTCCTAATAGGTTTTATTACTCACATCTTTCATGGGTATCTTGTTGTGGTTCTATACTTTATTATTAGGAATCCAAAAAAGGGAAAGGGGAATACATATAATAGATGATTGAGGAGTGTGGAAATAGTTGATGAAAATAGATGGAATTGAGAGGATTTATAAATCCTTATTATTATTTATCTTTTTTCAACATTACACTCTATTTTTTCTTTCCATGTTTGGAGACCGATTTATTTATTTTTGTTGAATTTTTTTACTACTTTATAATATATTATATTTTACCTTGACCCTCTATGTTGTTTTATCTTTGTTCAATATTATGGTGTATGGATATGATTACCAATGGTATAGTCCCGCCACTGGATATGGTTGGACCCTAATTACAAGTTCATAGACTCTTTATTATGGGGAGGCATGGATGGGGAATTATGGATCTCCATTATAGACACGGTTTTTCAGTTCTGGGTGCTACAAAATGGTATCAAAGCATAGTTTTCTTCTTTTATTCTTGATTATTATAGGGATAGGTAGAAAGGAGAATGGGAATGTGGAACTCAGATATGGAAGTTTCCATGTGCCTGTCTATCTTATGTGTAACGTAACTATGAGTTACCATATATTCTATTTTTGTTATAGTTTTATGGGATTTGGGTTCATTCATTCCCCATGATTAGGCACATAAGATATCATTCTATATATATATATATATATATAAACTTTGAACTATATAGAATTTATATATTTAATTCCTTCATTTGTGATATTTGTTCTAGATAGACCTATATTCTATGTTGAGTGATTTATATTTATTTTATGTTGATGTGATATATATGTTTTGGAATTAATTATTTGAAAGTGAACATAATTTTATGTTTTATATATATATAGTTTTGATTAGTGTGTCAGTATAGAGAACCATGGGAATTTGTAAGAGGAATATAAAATCTGTACAGGGTATCCACCATATAGATACTTTGTTTGATCCAAGGGACTATTTAAGATATACCTTAAAAATTTATTGTGATTAAATTAACATTTAAAATTTTTGAAAAAAAAAATCAACTCAGAGACTCTTGAAATATGTCACTAGGGATTATTCACCAGTTCCAACACATGATATGAAAGAGGATTCCCCTAATAATTCTCCTACCCTAAATCAAGTGGTCTTGGTGTTGGAGCCACTCAAGTATAGAGTCTTCAATAATTTACAATCCCATGGTGGTAGAGTACAGAGGATCATGATTAACTATGCCTATTAATTCTAACTCTAGAATCCACTAACATCTCATGGAATTAAAGGGACATGATATACTAAGGAATGGTTATAAATCCTTGAGGTAATATTTTAATTTTTCACGAAATCAAAGAATAATAGGTCATGCTTATAGTTTTCATGCTTCAAGGATCTAATAGAGAATAATGGAGTGTTATGGATCAAGAAATAAGGTGTGTGAGTCTTTCGTAGGATTCCATACAGAACCAGTTATTCTAGGAATTATTTGTAATATGATAAATATAGATCAAGGATAGAAATTCATGTATATTTAGAAATGATCCAGGATTTTATCATCATACTCTACTCATTTCACCAAACAAATTCTTTTTTCACCCCTCTTGGCCAAAAACAAGGCATGGAAGGCAAAGAAGTTCAATATAGATATTTTTAATGATATCAAATAGTATGTTAGGAATTTAGACATACTGATATACCTATAAATTATATAAAAGTATTTGAATATAGAGACGGTCTTGGAAGAAGATCGAACAGATGGTCTCTTTCCACCCTTAATCAATCAACAGGTGGACCTATTACTACTACGATGAGTATCTCTTCTAGATCATAGAAAAGAAAAACGAGGACATGCAATGAGGTAGGGAAAATCATGTTGAGTGAAATATATATTTTTTCATCCAACTCATCTAGATTTAAAAAATTATTTAACTATGATAATTTTGGAAATTATCATATGTTTTTTTCAGCACCATAGTGCATGTGTCGATAAATATGGTGATATGGGTAATCTCCCATATTTTAAATCCAAATATTCATGGATTATTTTACATAATTTTGAAAAAAAATGCAATAAATGAAAATGAATATGGTTGGGGTCCATATAAGAATGATCAGATAATGATTACTTTGGAAAGTCAGGTACCTTCGGGTCAGGTTTGTGGATCTGAGTCAAGATGAGTGTATGGAGTGGATCAAGATCCAAAAGATAGTGTGGAGAGACCATGTAATGTTCATGGTGTATTTTTTATCATTTATATATTTTCTACTAAATTATTTGATATAGGTCCCTCTTATTCCTTTATATCTACACATGTTATTGCTAGAATTTACAAAATAGTCAAGTTATCTTCTATGTTCCTTTCCCAAGATAAACTATTGGGAAGTAATATGAACCATCTTTTGTGATTCCTAGTGTTTCCTATTTTCATTTTCGGTTATGGAAAGCTATGGATATTTATGATTTAAACGATTAAGAACAATGATTTCATTCTTTATATAGAATGGATAACTAGCTTGAGAGACCACATTGATTAATATTGGATATGGGAATCACTTATATTGAATAAGAAATAGAATTTTGGGATAATATATGAGATGTAGTTGGGAGTAGGTATAGTGGGTCTAGATATGAGCCAGTATGAGATTTTTATATCATAGGTTTAGGGTTGTCTCTTTTATTATTATTAGTGGTATCCCCCTAATCATTTTCTCTAGTTGTGGATCTCTATCAGGATGTATATTTGATTGAATTCATAGGTCTTCCACCCAGATAGATGAGTTTATTTGGAGACATAATAGGGGCCAGGTGCACATCCTATTTCAATAACCCCTTATTATATGGAACCATCCAGGTTAAAGGAGATCAGATTATATCCTGAGGACTTGGAATAAAGGGTTTTTATTTGGATGAGTACATTACCATGGGGTGTACCTATTTTTTCAATAAGGTGGATTGTAGAATTTAAATCTATATAGATTATCATAAACTGAATCATGTGACAGTGAATAATTGGTACCCTTTCCTTAGATCAATTTCCTTTTAGATCACTTAAGGGGAGTCCAGTGGATCACTAAGATTGATCTTTGATATGGATATCACTAGTTTTATGTTAAATATGAGGAAATTTTATAGAAGGTTTATCGGAGAAGGTATGGGCTATATTATAACATAGTGATGTTGTATGGATTGAAGATTGCCTTAGCAGTGTTCAAGGATTTCATGAACAAGATCTTCCACCCATAACTTGACTCATTAATCATATTTTTTTTTGGGTGATATCATTATTTACTTACTGACCTCATAGAATCATGGTTGGAATATCAATAGAGTCTAGAGTACATTCTAGAACATAAGCCTTATGTCAAGATGTCAAAGTTTCACTTTTGGATTCTAGAGGTGAAACTCTAGGAGAATGTGGTTTCTAAGACCATTATATTAGTGGATATAGAGATAGTATAGGTAGTGATGTTAGGGAAAAATCCCCAAAATATGTTAGAAATCATGATATTTCAATGTTTAGTTGGGTAATATTGGTTATTTTATCCAAGACTAGTCTCATTTATCAGCACCCATGAATTCACTGAAAAAGAAAGGGGTGATGTCTCAGTGGCTAGAATACTATTAGAATTATTTTATTGAGAAGAAGAGAAGCTTCACTATAAATACAATTTTAATTATTTATGATCACAGGATTCAATATTTCATATATTTTGATGTAGAAATAGTTAGTTTGGGGGGTAGTTTTGATGTAGATTGATTGGGTAGTAGCGTATGGGTCACATCAACTGTGACCCTAGGAGCATAACTTTCCTACCCCAAAATTGGAGTTGGAATATTTCAACCATGTGTTGAAGTATTGGTGAAACTATCTATTGGACATAGACCAAAAGAGACTCTATTGTGGCTTTTCATAATAAAATCTCAGTTTGATGTAGAGTCATTGGGAAGAGTACTTGAAAATGTTCAAATTTTAGATGTACTATAAACTAGGTAAAAGAAACATCATTTATTATTATATTATCCATAATATATAGGTATCTTAGGAGACTAGCGAATGGACTCTGGAGGAATATTGGTGCCAAATAAGCTTAACGGTTTATTAGATGATGGATGATTTTAACAACCATGGATCAATGATTTGTTCCCAATTAGTGATCAAATATTATTTAGATGACTCAATAAAGGATAATAAAGATTAATACCCATAGGGAGTAATGATGTGGAAATTGATAGCAAGTGGTGAACTAATTTTTGGGAGGTCATTTGATGGTGATGATATAATCCTAATACCTAGGACAGTTGTAGTCTAGACCTACACCTGGGAAGAGTTGATGATAGATTTCCTTTCCTCAAAGTGGTTAGTGAATCCTGGAGTGATAAATATGTACCATGACATTAGGTGGTTGTTATGATTTCTAGCGATGGAGTTGGATTTTTCTAGATTCATTTCCTGATGCATTACCTACCATAAAATTATGTCCACGAACTAGCATCCTGGTGGTTTTCTCGAGCCATTTCAAATTCCCATGTGGAGGTGGGAAAACATCATGATTGACTTTATAATGAGTTTATATCAATCATTGATGATTCATGATTCTATTTGTGTAATTTTTGATCTACTAACCAAAATTTCTTGTTTCTTATAGATCTATGAGACTCATTAAGAAGACGAGTTGGGAATGTAGAGTTTTTGTTATTTTTTAAACTTTTATGGAGTCCCATTGTGAATTTAATCTGATAAAGACTCACATTTTACATAAGGGATTTATGAGGGTTTGGAAAAGTACTTAGAGACTCAGGTAATAATGATCACCACATACCATCTTTAGATAAATGGATAGATTGAGAAGATAATTCATATATTGGAGGATATTATTTGGACCTGTGTTTTCAAATTTAGAGGATCCTATTATTATTAAATTGTATTCATCATGTCTACAGATAACAATAGTTTTCATGATTTAATTTAGAAGGACCACTAAGTTGGATTGATGTAGGGGAGGAAGTTGTGATGGGGCTGAGCATGCCATAGGAGACCTATGAGAGACTTCATCTGATCAGGAATTAGTTTCACACCAAATAAAGTATGGAGGAATCATATTCCAAATGGAGGAGATAACCCTTGTAGTTTTTAGTTGGTGGTATAGTTTTATTACAAGTGACTCTAGGGAATCAATGTTT
Source organism: Viscum album (assembly GCA_963277665.1). NCBI lineage: Eukaryota > Viridiplantae > Streptophyta > Magnoliopsida > Santalales > Viscaceae > Viscum > Viscum album. The sequence goes on from OY728141.1 coordinate 2,064,755,443, forward strand.
GCATAAATAAGGAAAAAAGCCTACAATATTCATAGGAACATTAATGTTTTCGAAGAACATCAGGACTATGTTCTACCATTTGGACCTTTCTCCTTACTGCCTTGTTATGCACAATGTGTTTCATGTTTCTCAACTCCAGATGTATATGCTCAATCCTATGCATGTCATCGACTATGGTGATGTTTAATTGGAACCTAATGTATTATATATGGAATTCCCAATGTATATTATATACTGGAGTTAGATGGTGTTATGGGGTAAAATAGTGCCACATTCTGGGATCTTATAGCTACAAGGATTGATCTAGGAGGAATCTCGAGAGTGGGAGTATAGTATTTGGGCCCAGTGGCCAAAGTTGTTCAAGAAAAAATCCAGGAGATGCTTATCAAGGATTAAAAGTGATTAGAGGGATATATTGAAATTTACTAGGAGTTTTCAAGAGATTTGAGATATTTTTAGTATTTAATAATATATTTTGGTACTATTAAATTTTTAAGAAAAGTTTTTGGGGATTGTAGAGGGTTTTAGTTACATAGTTTTTTCAACCATTGTTAATTATCCATGAAACTGTGTTTCATGTGGTGGTAGCTAAAGGGGTGTCACACAGTTTGAAAAATCATGAAGTCTCCGCTAAGAAACTATGTGACACACTCTAGAGGCCAACAATATGGATATTACATACTTTGAAAAACTATCCTCCCAAACTGTGTAGGTACCCAGGATAGGTAGAATTCCTTTCATAGTTGGTTCATGGTTTTTCAGACTGTGAAACCAAAACATGTGCACATGAAATTATTATCGAAAAATACCTTTTAATGGCCATATTTTAACCATTTTGACTAGTTCATTATTTTAATTAAATATGTAATGAAATACGAGACTCTTCATGACATAATGTTTTCTTCTCCTAACAATCTTTATTTGGATGAATACAAGAGTGTTTTTTATTTGGTATTGAGATATGTGATCTAAAACCAATAGTCTTTAGGTTTCTTCTAGATCCACCATTATTACTTTTAAAAAAAAACCATATATATGGATTATTTATTCCTACTATATGGATTTTGATTCCATACAATGGTGATTTATTGGATCGTTCTAAAAAAAGGGGTTGTTTAAGATGTGTTGATATCCAATTGACCAAAGAAAGATATCTTAAGAGAAATGGATTAATTTTGGGAAATTATCATAGATCAATATTACATAGAACATATTATTCTTCAATATTCGATTGAATCCCTGTAATGATGATTTTATTTCGTGGTGGATCTTTGTTTGCTGACTAAATCTGGATTTGATAAAGAATTAATGATCTGTTTTCTAATCAAAAACAGATTTCGTGAATTGATTTCATCTTTTTTCACATATCTTAGAACAAGTTCTGTTGAATGAATTTGTTTTGTATGTGGTTATATAACTACCCTTGTTCATTTGGATTCTCCTTGACTATCTTTTATAAACCACTTATTTGATGAAAAAAACCCCGAGATAGGCATACTTGTCTCGCGTACTAGTCTTTCATGGGTGCATAATTTTATCATTATTTTGATCCTCTAAAACATATTTTCATAAATAAAAAAAACACGAGGTTAGAATTTAATTTATTTTTAAGGACCATGTATAAATTTTGTTCCAAGATATGATTTTTGTGTTTGTATAGCTTGTCAGACCATGCTTGATAGTGATCGCATGTGTGTGCATAGCCCATGAGACCTGTATAAGAAACATTATTCCATTAGTATTTATATTGTGTCTGGTTACCATACATGATGTTTATTAAATGTATTTTATTGTTTCTACTAAATTATAAAGATAATATTACATGCTCTACATTATTACAAACTTCCATGTTGTTCGTATTTACTATGATTTTGGAGGTATTCTATCCCGTACTTGGAACATGAAGACCACAATGGTATTGGTATAACATATAGGGGGGATGTTAAAGATATGTGGTGATGAAGAATATGTGACCATACATAGGTTAGTGGAATTACAACCCTGTGAAGTGACCCTAAATATAATTCCTTGTGGAAATCGAGTAATATGTTCACAGTCAGCCTTGCGGCCTGACCCACAACTCAATATCTTAAGGATATTAAGTAACATGTGCACCAATCAGGATAATGGCTCAACATGAAACTTGATTCATTAAGGGTACATATTAACATATTCACCTTCCTTGTGTCTAGTTCTTGATCACATTAGAACTATTTTGATTTTCATTATGGCATGGACCTAAAGCAGGTATGGTTGGGGTTCATGGTGTCTTAGTTAGTACATGAAAACTCATTATATGACTGTTTATGATTATTAATTAATTTAATATTATCATGGAACACATGATTTATACATATAAACACATTTTTAGGATTCATTGGCGGTTACCTATAGGGATTTATTACTTACACCATGCACGAATGTCTTGATGTGCATACAAACATCATGATTAGGGAGTCAGGAAAGGGAAAGGTTGTACCAACCCAGGTTTTATTATAATAAATCAATATAATGTATTATTAATATCCATTAATAATATTATATATAGTAATATTCATTATATGAATATTAGTTAATTTTTTAATCAAAAGGAAAAGAGGGTTTATTTTTTACCAAATTGGGTTTCAATCCACTATATAGTTTTATTTAAATGATTAATTTTTAAAGTAAAAACTTTGAATTTGAAAAAATGAACACAATTTTTAAATTCATCATGTTACACTTATCTTAGGATTAATTTTCGATAATTTTCGATAATTTTTGTTTTTTTAATGAATAGTGAAGATACAAATTTTAATTGAAAACTACCTGTTCGTTTCTAAAATTTACAATGTTCCATTTTCTTTTATAATGGTTTAAAATAATCCTTAGTTAAATAAAATTATTATTAATCCAATTATTTTCTTCTGAATGAGTTTTAAAACATAATGTTATATAAAAACATTTTTATACCTAAAAAGTCATTTTTCAGAAATAGTTTTTCATCACATTTTTCAGGCAAAATTTTTAATTAAAATTTTCCACTTATATAAATTGAATTTTATAAAATGGGTTCCTTAATTTTAATAATATTATAAATATTTTCTAATTGCATAATTTTAATTTTCAGTCATAATGAATAGTAAAAATAGAAAAACTCTATTATAATGGATATGGGTGAAATGAATTTACCATGGGTTAATCATATTTGATAATGGTTAAAATGACCAAGAAAATTTTACAAATTCAATATTTTGACTATATGTTGACCCTATATCATAAAATAATTTTAAATTCTATATTTTGGATCCTTTTTCTTTAGTAATATATTGCTATATTTTAGTTTTTTTTAACTCCATGTGTGTCATCTCCCTCACATATTAAAGGACACTGCCTAACCTCTCATATAAACACTTCAAGAAACATTTAGTTTATAAAATACCTCACAAAATACCTTTTATTAATTCCTCCTAAGGATCTATATATCTTTGTTTGATTATAAGAAAAATATATTAAGTATTTATGTACAAACCTAATGAGTTTTTCTGAAGAATAGTTATAGTTCTTAACTGATTTTTTTTTATTTCGTCTTCTACCTCCTTTCAAAATTATTCAAACATTATAAAAAAATTATATTACATACTTTTATATATTTTTACATTGATTTTATATCCTATATCAATCTCCCTCTTTCACAAAATGGGAAATGAAACCATCGTTCACGCTTTCAGAGGACAATTTCCTCACAAAGTAATGTAATTAATTTTAAATAACCACCTCTCAAAAATGGTTATAATCATTGATTTAAGGTACATATATGATATTCATGAAATATTTATAATTATTTAATGATAATATATCATCATCTTTCATACCCTTCCATTGATTTAAAAAATATAACAACGTTAATGCGTACGTGTAGATTACCACCTCTAAAAAGTGATGTGATTCATTTTTCATGAAAGCATAATATAAATACTACATATAAGTATATTTTAACAAATAATATTATATTAAAGATATAATAGTCATTATATAAATATATAATTATACTTAACTTCACTTTCATGTTCTCTATGATAAATGAAGATGTTACACATGCAAACTTATGGTCTATATTCTCCATGATTGTAACATAAATCATCTTCCATAACAATATTCCATGGTTGTTTTTAAATTATAATTAGTAAGTAAACATTATAATTATATAATGCTTATTATTTTTTATATGATTTAATAATGAAATCATTTATCATAGTAAACAAAACAAAGTGATTTTTGACATATGCACTGATTGTCATCCAAACATCTTATATAGACTTATTTGGTTAAGTAATTTAACATAACATGGTAATAAATAATAAAAAATAGATTTAAAATTGAAAAAATTTCTATGTATTTTCTTCCATATTATTAAAATATATTTATGGATGTATTTATATGATAATAAATTAATTTCAAATGAAATTTTATGCCACTTATGAATTTATTTTCAAGGATATAAAAAGTGATATTTTTCTCTAGTTTATAAGGAATGTTTTAGTAAAAATGAAAATGGAAGTTTTTATCATAACCTATACAATTTCAGTAGTTTCTCCCACCACCATATCCATAATATGATGCTTCTATTCATTTGTAGGATATCATTTTTTATTTCAAATAAAAACCCTCCATCACTTTCTTCTAGGTATTTTAAGAATTTTTTTAAATGGGCTAGATATTTGGAAATACATAAATGTTTTTCTTATGGATGAAAAGAATATTTTTATGAGTATGATGATGGAAAATAAATATTTTGTGTTTTTTTATTATGTAACAGTTATTTGAAAATGTTTATGATCATATGGGATCCTGATATAGCTTATGATGATTGGTGAGCCTCTTATAGCTCTCTAATGCATTGGGTAAATGGGAGAAGTTGTTGAGAAAGTTTTCTCCAAATATATTATTATAATTTACTCATAAGGTTATTCCATTTTTAAGAGTGATATAAAAATTATGTACCAAGTGACATTCATGAATTATCTATGATTTATATGGGTTTTCCGAAAAATATTATTATTTCACAATTTTTACTAATGATCTTATGTTTGAAATGGAACATTATTGTTCTTCTTAATGGTGAAATGTATAAATTTTCATGAGTTTCTTATGATTTACAAGAAACCTTATGAGTATAATTTTTCCTATAAGGTTTTTTATTAAATATTTTATTAAATTATTTGGTAGAAAAGTTTATCTCTAGGGTTTGAAAATGTTTATCTTGAGCCCATAGTTTATTTTGAAAAACAAAAAAAAAATTAAGATTATTGTAACACCCCAAGCTTCCATGGTACGCATCTCTTTGAATAATAGAGCAACGTGTGTTGTATGCAACCTTGAGTTCTAACACACCGCGACCAATAAAAGCAGTCGTTATGAATAGTAATACCCAATTTTTGAAATTATATAAATTTTATATTTCAAAATGGACTTCATTTTTGGATTCTGAATATCAAATATAGCTTAGGGTGAAATTTTGGCATTGTTCTGAAAAACTTCAATTTTTGATGAATATTGAAACCACTAAGTGGTAGTTAAAAAACTGATTTTTCATTTAAATGAAACTTTACCACTTCTATGAATTTAATTTCAAAAATATGACATACATGGTTGTAATTAGGATATAAAATGTTGTACAATGGGATTAAAATAATTTTTTGGTTAATAGTAACTTTTATGTTTTATTAATCGTGATTAAAGGTAATTAGTGAAATTTAAGGCAAAAATGATATTATAAAAATATAAAAATATCCTGACACATGTCCTACACTTATTGGATGGGTCATGTCCAACCAAGACAATCCATGTGTGAACTTGGGGACCCCATGTATCCATTTGGGTTTGAAAATGACATTAAGAACTTTTTATTTAAAGTAAAAATAAAATTTTCACAAACATGTGTTGTTTTACTAAAACAATTATTACATGGGGTTATATAGATTATATTTATGAATATAAATATTCATTGGAAATCTAATAATATTTCCTACATCATGGTAATTGTTTTATAATTTTTATACATTAAATTAATTATTGTTTTTATGACACCATGATGATGCAGCGATTACCTCATTAATTAACGATTTTTATAAAATGGAAGGATAATGTAAAATACAATACTTAAACTTGTCAAAATCATATTGGATGAGTATATTTAGAACCCTGGTCACATTATCCTAGAAATATGTCATTGTGGGACCTTTTAAAATTCTAAAATCATTTCATTATAATTTAACATTTCATGAGTTTCCAAGAGTTCCCCTCCTCTCCTCTTATAAAAGGCCCCCACCACTAACAACTTATTCACACCTTAAAAGACATTTGGCTCAGACAAAATCTCCCCACATACTCTCTCACCATTCATCCCTTCATCCTAGAAGCCTTACCTTAGGCAGAAAGCTCTTCAAGAAACCATTTTTGGTCAAACTGAGGGGAGTTACCCGATTTAAAGGCAATGTCTTCTCTAATGTTGTTTTGTTTTATTTTGCTTCTCCAACCCCCTATACTCTTTTAATTATTTTCTTTTGTAAAAACACCAGTATATTCAATATAATAGTATTTTTTTTATGATATGTATTTTATTTACACTTACACATGTCGTCGTCTAATGGTTAAAGAACATACTGTTTCTATGGGTGGCGAATTACTGCCTCACGAAACGATGATTGTTCTATCTTCTCCTACCACCTCTTATGGTGGCCATTATGATGAAACTATTTTCATATATGATATATATATTATGTTTATGTTTTTCTTATGATTCTTTATTTTTAATTTATGGCATACCTTTATGATTTCCATTATGGGTAAACGTGATAATTTCATTTTAGGAAGTGCGGACTACCGCCCCATCAAAGTGATTTGAATCGTTAATGCCATATGTGGGACATATAAAGGATGGAGTAAATGATATTATACTAGAATTATAATACACCTTTATATCATTATGATTTCATTACATTAAATATGAAATAGAAATGAAAGTAGCGTTCATGCGTACGTACGACTTACCGTCTCCATGAACGGTGAATTTCATTTCTTACCTCTAAATGTTACATAATATTATGAATGAATGTATATACTGTATATATATGATATATATGATATCTAAATAATGAATATAATTCTGTATATAATGGATATTTTACCACATGAACAACTTGTAATTATAAGAATTTCATTTTTGACTCAAGTACCAAAGATCGACAAAACGACCGTTATTAACATAAATAATTACATAATGTTCATAACATGGTAATAAGTGATATAAAAGGAATAATAAAATTGAAAAATGTTTAAGAAATTATAAATTAACTCTAGTTTATTATTCAGGAGGTTAAAGAGCGGCCGAGTCAAGTCGGACATGAGGTAAGGGAACTTCTTAACCCAATTTCCATTCTTTGGGTTAATCTCCTACGTTCAAATTATGTCATGATATTATTATATCCTATCATGTATTTTTTACTTTATTTATGTGTACTTATAATGAATACACATAATAGATCTATTTTATTTAAAAATTGATTTCTTTAAGGGACTTTGTCTCAATCGCCTTTCATTGAGGCATATTTTCTTTTATACACAAATTTCTTTTATATGGTGTATAAACCCCTTTGACTTTTACGTTTATTCAAAAGGAATATTTTTTATACGAAGAATTTTACAAAATGATAAAAGGGAATGTTTTTTTGTCATACGTATGCGGCGACAATGACTTCTCCGCCACCGTGACCATTATTTGAGTTTCGTCTTTCTCCACAAGCCATAATTTTTTTAAATGAAAAATAAATACAAAGTTTTAACCTTCTTTTATTTTGGAATTGAAAATGGCTTTGATAATGTTTTATTATATCAATGTGTTTTATTGATATCTTGTGATTGAAATTTGGAAATGTTATGTCTCCATTATTCACGCTTTATGTGATACTATTATGTTATGTTTTATGATATGTTCAAACCTGTTCATATGAGGAATGAATTGGACTTAATAAGTGATGGGTGGAGCCCGCTATAGCTCCTCGATGCATCGACAGGTCTAATGAGACAAACTACTGTCTTGGCACGAGGCCTTGAAAAAATCTTATTTGTAGTTATGGAATGATGCCTTGGATACATGGTTATGATAGTCTGGAATTATGCATTCCATCATTATGAAAGTGTTTATTGATATTTCATGTTATTATTCGACCATTAGAATATCCATGTGAGTAAGTAAATGTCATTATCTCATTTTAATTTTCCCAGATTATGTTGAAGTTCATGTTTAAAATGCTTTTGTTCTAGTTATACATTTCCTTAAATGTTTATGTTTATTTATGAAAGCTTCCTCTATATTGTTATCCTTACTGATCATCTGAGCTCACCCCATTCAATGTTTTAATTTTCCAGGATGTGATGAAGTATATTATGAATGACCTGCAGGAATAGTATGAGAAGATATGAAGATAAGATGTTTTTTTAGTTTTCATTTACTTTATGATGTAATGTAAGACTTATGAATGTATCTATTGTTTCCAAGGATACTAAACTAATCGGTCTTTTGAGACTTGATCTTTTGTGATCATGCCAATGTTATGCAATAACACACCAACTCTGGGTAACTGGGGTCGGGGCGTTATAGTTGGTATCAGAGGAAGTTTAGTAATAACCTTGGAAGATAGATTTAGATAAACTCTTATTAGAGCACATAGCCCAAAGATAGATTTTGAGGATTAGTATAGAAGAACTTTCTAGACTTTTGGTATTATAGAGATTTTGTGAGTTTTCCGAGAAATACATCCAAGTATGGATACGAGCAGGTAGAGGCGGCTCTGGGACAGATGTACCTAGGGGTAAAACCCAAAAACACTGCTTTGAGCTAGACTCGAACGGGAACTGGTGCACGACAACGGGCCTTGCTGTACTCTTGGTTACGACACTCCTGGGGGATATGCTTATGATAATTCTCCTTTTCTTTACAAAGAATTATGAAGGGTTTATGAGTATATACTTCCTCAAAGAAAACATTTTTATGATTATAGTTCAATTTATGTTAATTGTTTTACAAGTATGGAATTATGTATTTTTATTCATAAACTAATCTAGTTTATGCCATTGTTTAGAAATGGCACCTAGTGAGAGGAATGGAAACTGTATCAATGCACACACTTCATGTAGGGATTTCCCTTCTGCTCAAGATAATTATAGTGGAGATGGAGATACAACTGGGGCTGATCAACTTATCACCATACTGGGACAAGTCACTCAGGTTATGAATAATAACCTTACTCGTATAGGGCACCCTGATCCGCAACGTGGAGGATCAATGTTAGACCGCTTCATGAGGAAAAAACCACCAACATTTAATGGGGGTACAAATCCATTAGTAGCTGAGCAATGGATAAACTCCTTAGAGAAAATATTCCACGCCTTGGGTAGTAGAAAAAGGGAGAAGGTTGTCATGGAAGTTTACCACCTCACTGGAGATACTGATCAATGGTGGTCATTGATTCAAAACACAAAGGAAGATGATGAAGTATCAAATATGGAATGGAGGGAGTTCAAAGAGCTTTTCCTAGAAAAATACTATCCTCGTGACCATCGAGCAGATATGGAAAGGAAATTTCTGAGTCTGAGACAGAAGGAGGATGAGAATGTCTCAAAGTATAAGGCTAACTTTACAAGGATAGCGAGGCATGCTGCAGATTATATACGTAACACAAGAAGTAAGATTGATCGTTTATTTGAGGGGTTAAAACCATTTCTCTGTCAAGAATTAGTATAACAATATTTCTCAACATACAGTGATATAGTCTCATGTGCTATCAAGACAGAAAAGAAATTCTCTAAATATTATGACAATAAAGTAAAGCAAGAGAAGAAGAGAATGGTGGAACAAGAGACATATAAAGGGAAAAAGGGAAAGAAGGATTTTCCATTATGCGATAATTGTGGGAAGAATCACCCTGGTACGTGCCTAAAAGGAATGAGAGTTTGTTATAAATGTGGAGAAAAAGGTCACCAGGCTCGTGATTGCAAGGGAAAGAAAGAGACTATCAATGTGGAATGCTATAATTGTAGAGAAATGGGGAATTATGAAAATGAATGTCCTAAACACCAAGGAAACTTACCTCAGTAAAGGCCAATTAATCAAGGCCATGCTTAGGTTGTTGCTACAGATGAAGTTGAATAATTAATATATTAGTGTTTTTGGAATCAAGGATTATATTCTGGTTATAAGTATAATGTGATATCTAAGGATTGTACTGCAGTACTTGTTTTTTTCATTAAGTTTTTGATATGTTGAAGGTAATCATATATTTAGTATGTGACAATAAGAATCATTACTTTGTTTGGGAAATCTTATGAATTGATTTTGGAATTTAGAGTCCTTTTAGAGAAAGTCTGGACATAGGTATTTTGATATAACTATAATGGTTTGAATGGATTTTATATTACATTGGATACTACTGTTAAGGTTATTTTTGGATATTTATAAAATGGACAACATAGAGATCGAGTGACAACCCATCGCGTTAGACAAATCTGTGGGAATCGAACCCACAACCATAGTGCGATGTGGATTTATTGTCTACCACTAGACAACGTGAAGTACCTGGAGTGTATAATGTAGTTTTTTTAGTTTTTATAGATGATTTATAAATCTATTTTGGAACCCTATACGGTTAGGATAAATTGAATATTTATGAGTTCTATTACCTTTTGGAGTGAAAGATGGGTTTGTGGTAAAAATTTATTAAATAATGAAAGTCTACATGACAAGTAAGTATATTTCCTTACGTTCTTAGTAAATATCCTAAATAAATTCCTCAACATTATAAAAGGTAACTTAAAACAAAAACGTAGTCGGTTAACTTTTCCTACTGAGGAATCAATGACTGTTTAACCAATCACAAGTTTGTCATTTTCTTGTAGTTAAACATTCTCCTAATCTGGTTTTCTACAACTCTCCATCATACCTTGATGGTTTTTTTCCTCCATATCCATATTTTTATAGAATCCTAGTATGGGATATCTCGGGTGACCTTTGTACTTCTCTTTCTTTCTTTTAAAGTTATATTTTTATTAACCTTATTTCCGATGTGGGTTTTCCACAAAGGTATTTACTATTTTCAACCTTTTATTTTCAAAGAAAAATTTCAAATTTTGAGGATGCAATTTATTGAAGGAGGGGAGAATGTATCACCCCAGGCTTCCATGGTATGCTTCTCTTTGAATAATGGAGTAGCATGTGTTGTACGCAACCTTGAGTTCTAACACACCACGACCAAGAAAAGTAGCCGTTATGAATAGTAATACCCACTTTTTGAAATTATATAATTTTTATATTTCAAAATGGACTTCATTTTTGGATTCAGAATATCAAATATAGCTTTGGGTAAAATTTTGGCATTGTTCTGAAAAACATCAATTTTTGATGACTAGTGAAACCACTAAGTGGTAGTTAAAAAACAGATTTTTCGTTTAAATAAAACTTTACGGCTTCTATGAATTGAATTTCAAAAATCTGACATACATGGTTATCATTAGGATATAAAATGTTGTTCAATGGGATTAAAATAATTTTTTGGTGATTAGTAACTTTTAGGTTTTATTATTCGCGATTAAAGGTAATTAGTGAAATTTATGGTAAAAATGATATTATAAAAATATAAAAATATATTTACACTTATACTAAACTTATTGGATGAGTCATGGCCGACCAAGACAATCCATGGATAAACTTGGGGACCCCATGGAGCCACATGGGTAATAAAATGACATTAAGAACTTTTTATTTAATGTAAAAATAAAATTGTCACAAATATGTGTTGTTTTACTAAAAAAATTATTACATGGGGTTATATAAGTTAAATTTTTGACTATAAATATTAAATGGAAAGATAAAAATATTTCCTACATCATGGTAATTTTTTATAATTTTTATACATTAAATAAAATAATGTTTTTATGACACCATGATGATGCAGCGATTACCTCATTAATTAACGATTTTAATAAAATGGATGGATAATGAAAAATCCAATACTTACACTTGTCAAAAACCTATTGGATGAGTAGATTTCGAACCCTTATCACCTTATCCTCGAAATATATCATTGTGGGACCTTTAAAATGTAACGCACTGACCCCAGCTACCTAGAGTTGGTGCATTATTACGTAACACTGGCATGATAAAAAATATCATGTCTTGAAAGACCAATTAGTTTAGTAGCCTTGGAAACACTAGATATATTCCTAAATGTCACATTACATCATTAAGTGAAAACTACAATAACATAGTCTCCATTTTCCACACTCATATCCCCTTCAGACTATCCCTGCAGGTCATTCCTAAAATACTTCTTCACATCCTGGAAAAATTAAAACATTGAAAGAGGTGAGCTCAGAAGCTCAGTAAGGATAACAATATAGTGGAAGCTTTCATAAGTAAACATTAAAATTTAAGGCAATTTATAACTAAAACAAAATCCTTTTAAACTTGAACTTCATCATAATATGGAAAAAATAAAATGAAATAATTCCATTTACTTATTCACATGGATATTCTACTAGTCGAATAATCACATGCAATATCAATAACCACTTTCATAATGATGGAATGCATAAAGCCAGACTATCATAACCACATAGCCAAGGCCTCGTGCCAAGACTACAAATACGATATTTTCAATTCCTTGTGCCAAGACACTAGTTTGTCTCATGAGACCTGCCAATTCATCGAGGAGCTATAGCGGGCTCCACCCGTCACTTATTATGTCCAATGCATTCCTTATATGAAAATGTTTAAACATATCATAAACCATAACATAATAATATCACATAAAACATTAATAAAGGAAACATAATATTTCCACATTTCAATCACAAGATATCAATAAAACACATTTATATAATAAAAACACTTTCAAAACCATTTTCAATACCAAAATAAAAGAAAATTAAAACTTGGTATTTATTTTTCATTTTAAAAAGGTTATGTCTTGTAGAGGAAGCTGAAACTCAAATAATGGTCACGGCGGTAGAGAAGTCATTGTCACCACATACGTAAGACAAAACATTCCATTTTTCATTTAGTAAAAACAATTCGTATAAAAATATTCTTTTGAAATAAATGAAAAAGTCAAAAAGGGGTTTATACACCATATAAAAGAAAGTTGTGTATAAAATTAAATATGCCTCAATGAAAGGAGATTGAGACGAAGTCCCTTACAAAGAAACTTTTTTAAAATAAAATAGATATATTATGTGTATTCACTATATTTACACATAAAGAAAGAATAAATACAAGATAGGACATAATAATATCATGACATAATTTGAAAGTAGGAGATTAACCCAAAGAATGGAATTTGGGTTAAGAAGTTCCCTTACCTCATGTCCGAATTGACTCGACCTCTCTTTAACCTACTAAATAAAAAACTAGAGTTAATATCTACTTGCTAAAGAAACTTTTTCAAGTTCAGAATCCCTTTTATATCCCTTATTACAATGTTATGAAAATTATGTTGCCATTTATGTTAATAACGGTCGTTTTGTCGATCTTTGGTACTTGAGTCAACAATAAACTTCTTATAATTACAAGTTGTTTATGTGGTAGAATATCCATTATCTCTAGAATTATATTCATGATTTAGATATCATATATATCCAATATATCCAGTATATACATGCATTTATAATATTACATAACATTTAGAGGTAAGAAATGAAATGCACCGTTCATGGAGACGGTATGTCGTACGTACGCATGAATGCTACTTTCATTTCTATTTCGTATTTAATGGAATGAAGTTATAATTATATAAAGGTATAATATAATTACAGTATAATTTAATGTATAATACCATTTACTCCATCCTTTATATATCCCACATATGGCGTTAACGATTCAAATCACTTTGAGGGGGCGGTAGTCCGCACTTCCTAAAATGAAATTATCGCGTTTACCCATAATGGAAATCATAAAGGTATGCCATAAATGAGAAATACAGAATCATAAGGAAAAAAAAACATAAAATATATCATATATAAAAATAGTTTCATCATAATAGCCACCATCAGAGGTCTTAAAATAAGATTGGACAAACATCGTTTCGTGAGGCAGAAATTTTCCAACCACAGAAACAATATGTTCATTAACCATTAGAGGAAGGTGCGGGTAAGTTTAAATAAAATAATTCTGATAAAAACATCCTAGTATATTGAAGATATGGTTTTTGTTACAAAATAAAGGAATAGAAAGAGTTTAATGGGTTGAAGAAGCAAAATAAAACAAAATAACATAAGAGAAGACATTGCCTTAAAATCGGGTAACTCTTTTTTATTTGAGCCAAAGGCTTCCTTGGGAAGAATTCTGCCCAAACTGAGTCTTATAAGAGTAGGAGAGGGAAGTTGAGAGAGTATTTGGGCAGAGGTTGGCCGAGCCAAATGGCTTTGATGGTGTGAATAAGTTGGTAGTGGTGGGGACCTTTTATAAGAGGAGAGGAGGGGCACTCTTGGAAACTCATGAAATGTTACATTATTATGAGATGATTTTCGGATTTCAAATGTCCCACAATTATATATTTTGAAGATAAGGTGATTAGGGTTCTAAGTATTCTCATCCAATAAGTTTTTTACATGTTTAAGTCTTATATGTTACATTATATGTTCATTTTATTTAAATCGTTAATTAATGAGGTAATAGCTGCATCATCATGGTGTCATAAAAAAATTAATTTATTTAATGTTTAAAAATTATAAAAAAATATCATGATGTAGTAAATCTATTTAGATTTCTAATGAATATTTATAGTCAAAAATATGACTTGTATAACCCCATTTAAAAATTGTTTTATTAAAACAACTCATGTTTGTGACATTTTTATTTTGACATTAAATAAAAAGTTTTTAATGCCATTTTCCTACCAAAGTGGCTCCATGGGATTCTCAAGTTGACCCATGGATTGTCTTTGTTGGCCATGACTCATCCAATATGGGAAGAACATGTGTAAAGGTCATTTCATATTATTATAACTTTATCTTTACCTTAGATTACACTAATTACCTTTAATCGTGATTAATTAAACTTAAAAGTTACTATTCACCAAAAAATTATTTTAATCCCATTGAGCCAAATTTTACTTCCTAATGACAACCATGTATGTCAGATTTTTGAAAATCAAATCACATAAGTGGTAATGTTTCATTTAAAGGAAAAATCAGTTTTTGAACTACCACTTAGTGGTTTTACTATTCATCATAAATTGAAGTTTTTCAGAACAATGCCAAAATTTCACCCTAAGGTATAATTGATAATCTGAATTCAAAAATGATGTATATTTTAAAAAATTCCAAACATATAAGGTACATTAATTAATTTTATAATTAATTCCCGCTGTCACAACAAATAGCGTGTTTTTAAGAAAGAATATCAATCAAAAGATTGACAATTGTTTATGTCCAATTTCAAGTTGAAATTAATTCTAATGAACAGCATTGAATAAAATGTTAAAAATATATTCTGATTATAAATTAAAACCACTCAATAGTATAATATATCACTGTAAATTATTTTGATTAAAAAAGCTGTTTTTATGTATTTTTCACTATTCATAAAAAAATTGGATGTTCTCAGAAAATTACAAAAAATTCAAATTAGGATAATTTCAATACTCCGAAAAAAATGAAGACCATTTGGGAAGATAAAATTTATCAAATTTCAAAAAGTAGGTATTACTATTCATTACAGCTACATTGATTGGTTGTGGTGTGTGTTAGAACTCGAAGTTGCGTACAACACACGCTACTGTATTATTCAAAGGGAAGTGTACATTTGAATCTTGGGTTGTTACATTAAATCTGAAAATCATTTCATAATAATGTAATATTTCATGAGTTTCCAAGAGTGCCCCTCCTCTCCTCTTATAAAAGGCCCCCACCACTACCACCTTATTCACACCTTCCAAGCCATTTGTATCAGCGAACCTCTTCCCAAATACTCTCTCAACATTCCTCCCTTCATCCTAGAAGCCTTACCTTAGGCAGAAAGCTCTTCAAGAAACCATTTTGGTTCAAACTGAGGGGAGTTACCCGATTTAAAGGTAATGTCTTCTCTAATGTTGTGTTGTTTTATTTTGCTTCTCCAACCACCTAAACTCTTTTTATTATTTTATTTTGTAAAAAAACCAGTATATTCAATATACTAGGATGTTTTTATGAGAATTATTTTATTTACACTTACACACACCGTCATCTAATGGTTAAAGAACATACTATTTCTGTGGGTGGCGAATTACTGCCTCACGAAACGATGATTTTTCTATCTTCTCCTACCACCTCTCATGGTGGCCATTATGATGACACTATTTTCATATATGATATATATATTATGTTTATGTTTTCCTTAGGATTCTTTATTTCTAATTTATGGCATACCTTTATGATTTCCATTATGGGTAAACGAGATAATTTCATTTTAGGAAGTGCGGACTACTGCCCCCTCAAAGTGATTTGAATTGTTAATGCCATATTTGGGACGTATAAAGGATGGAGTAAATGATATTATATATGATATTATACTGGAATTATAATACAACTTTATATCATTATGATTTCATTCCATTAAATATGAAATAGAAATTAAAGTAGCGTTCATGCGTACGTACGACTTACCGTCTCCATGAACGGTGCATTTCATTTCATACCTCTAAATGTTAAGTAATATTATGAATGAATTTATATAATGGATATATATATGATATATATGATATCTAAATAATGAATATAATTTTGGATATAATGGATATTTTACCACATGAACAACTTGTAATTATTATAACTTTATTTTTGACTCAAGTACCAAAGATCGACAAAACGACCGTTATTAACATAAATAATCACATAATGTTCATAACATGGTAATAAGTGATATAAAAGGAATAATAAACTTGAAAAAGGTTCTTAAGAAATTATAAATATACTCTAGTTTATTATTCAGGAGGTTAAAGAGCGGTCGAGTCAAGTCGGACACGAGGTAAGGGAACTTCTTAACCCAATTTCCGTTCATTGGGTTAATCTCCTACTTTCAAATTATGTCATGATTTTATTATGTCCTATATTGTATTTTTACTTTCATTATGTGTAATTATAATGAATACACATAATATATCTATTTTATTTAAAAAATTATCTTTGTAAGGGGCTTCATCTCAATCGCCTTTCATTGAGGCATATTTTATTTTATGCACAACTTTCTTTTATACAGTGTATAAACCCCTTTGACTTTTACACTTATTCAAAAGGAATATTTTTTGTAAGAAGTTTTTTACTAAATGATAAAAGGGGATGTTTTTTTGTTGTACGTATGCGTCGACAATGACTTATCCACTATGGTGACCGTTATTTGAGTTTCATCTTCCTCCACAAGCCATAACTTTTTTTAAATAAAAAATAAATACAAAGTTTTAACATTCTTTTATTTTGGTATTGAAAATGGTTTTGATAATGTTTTATTATATAAATGTGATGTATTGATAGCTTGTGATTGAAATGTGGAAATGTTATGTTTTCTTTATGCATGTTTTATGTGATACGATTATGTTATGTTTTATGATATGTTTAAACCTGTTCATATGAGGAATGCATTGGACTTAATAAATGATGGGTGGAGCCCACTATAGCTCCTCGATGCATTGGCAGGTCTCATGAGACAAACTAGTGTCTTGGAATGAGGCCTAGAAAAAATATTATTTGTATTCTTTGTACGATGCCTTGGATACGTGGTTATGATAGTCTGACATTATGCATTCCATCATTATGAAAGTGGTTATTGATATTTCATGTGATTATTCGACCAGTAGAGTATCCATGTGAGTAAGTAAATGACATTATCTCATTTTAATTTTTCCATATTATGTTGATGTTCAAGTTTAAAAGGATTTTTTTTAGTTATACATTTCCTTAAATGTTTATGTTTATTTATGAAAGCTTCTTCAATATTGTTATCCTTACTGAGCATCTGAGCTCACCCCTTTCAATGTTTTAATTTTCCAGGATGTGATGAAGTATATTATGAATGACCTGCAGGAATAGTATGAGGGGATATGAAGACAGGATGTTTTTTTAGTTTTATTTTACTTTATGATGTAATGTAAGACTTATGAATGTATCTAGTGTTTCCAAGGATACTAAACTAATCAGTCTTTCGAGACTTGATCTTTTCTAATCATTCCAATGTTACGCAATAATGCACTGACTCTGGGTAACTGGGGTCGGGGTGTTACAATTATTCACTGAATAACAGGTTTCTTTCATTCTATTTTTATGCACCTTACTATAATCCTTCTAATTATCTCAAACTATTTAAATTTTTTCATAGAATTTAAGGATTATTAGGGACAATGATAAGGTCAATATGAAAATTTTTAATATATTTCATTAAAAGAAAACTTGATTTATTTTAATTTTTTAATTGTTGACAATTAGATATTGAGTGGTAGTATCCACTTTTTGTTGTCATATTTATTTTTATATGATTGATGAACTAATTACAAATAAATGTAAACATAAAAGAACTCTAGTTATACAATGTAATTAATTCTTTTCAAAAGAATCAATTTTATGGTTTTTCTAATGTTTGGTTATTAAAGTTGGTATCTGATAAGTTGTTTAGATAAGTTTATATGTAAGGATAATTAAAGTAAATACACTAATGAGGTTAAAATTTATGGTTATCAGGATATATATTTTTAATACTACAATGTTCCTTTATCTAAACTACATTAGTTTAAAATGGATTTCCATAGAGGAAATAAGGAAGCTAATGTAGGAAGGCTCCAAAAGGAAAATATGCTTCCAAATCAGTAACCTTGAATTATTGTATTTAGAACCGACAAGATACTTTTTGGGATGAATTTTTTAAAATAGGATATAAAATGTGGTGGTACCCATGATAGAGAGTGACTATATCTACCTTCAAGGAACATTTCAAAAGTGAATAATTTTATGAGACAACACCCTCTAGTATTCAGTGGAGCTTCTGATTTAGGGATAGATAAGGGAATGGTTTAAGATATGGGAAGGATATTTAAATTCATTAGGTTTTCATGTTATAAAAAAGAAACTCTTTATACCTACCATTTTAAAGGTAAATCTGAACAATGGTGGTAAATGTTTAAAAATAATAAAGAATGAGAAGATATTAACACCATGGAATTGTATACATTTAAAAAAATCATGGATAGCTATTTTACTAATATTTTTCAAATTAGGTTGAAAAATAGATTCATGAAATTAAGGTATAATGTGGAAGATTCAGTGATCATTAATGAAGAATAGTTCACCCAATTTTCATGGTGCACACCAAATTGTATTTGGGATCATGAGAGTTAAATTAATCAGTTTTAGTCTAGATTAAAGACAAGATACAAAAGAGCTTTGTCCACTCACAAATTTAAAAGATACGAGAAACTTGTTATCAATGGTAAGAATGTAGGAATGGAGTTTTTTTATAACCATGAAAATGACATTAAGGTGAAAAATATATCCATGTGGATAGAAAATGAGAAGAATTCATTAATAAAATATGAAGGTAATATAATTATTTTTATTGTTTGTGATATGTGAGGTTGAAAAGAATCTTGTGGAATGTATTGTAAAATATGTGAAGTACTTATGATGTGTTAAGTTTGGGAATATGGATCCAAATAAAAAATTAATTGGCCTTGGTAGTGGTAAGCCCAATTATGGTAAGGAAGTAGTAATGTATTTTAAATGTAATAATATGGGTCATTATATCAACGTGTGTCCAAAGAAGAGCATGAATGATGGGAAGAAATGATACTATATGTTGAAGGGTTTTGTGAAATCATTTAAAACTATTTTTTTAGATGATGGGTCATTGAATGAAGTAGTAAAAGTTATATTATTTATTTATTCAAATTATTTTAATTTCGTGTTTGATTCAACATATACACATTCCTACATTTCAGATAAATTTTCCTATAAAATGAAAATTTCACCTAAAAAAAAGATGTCATAATATTTGTTAAAATCACATGGGGAATTATTAAGGAAACTAGAATTTTTTATCATTTGTGGAAGTTTTTTCCCTAAAACCATTATTTTCATTCTCATTGTAGTATGTGATTTTATTATGGGTATGGTTTGGATTTTAGTTTATCAATTAATACATTTAATAACATATCATGAATCTAAGAGATAATTATGATTTGAAAATGAAAGTAATCTTTCTGATGTTTTTGAAAATAAGGTAAAATTTTATATTAATGACTTCCCATGAGTAAAATAATATTTGGATGTTCTTACTGATGAGTTACCCTATATTATTTATGATGAAGGTGTTGATTTTACTTTTGGTTTAGTGTCTGTTGTTAAGATAATTTCAAAACCCCCTAATGAAATGGCTCAATTAGAACATTTGGAATTGAAAAAATCATTGTAGTAGTTTATTAATAAAGGATTATTTTATATTCACACATCATCATTAGGTGCACCTATTTATTTATTAAAAAATAAATATGGTTCCAAGAGGATTTTTTGTTGATTATAGAGAATTAAATAACATTATTGATAAGAATAAGTATATGATTCTCCATATCATTGACTTTTTTGATCATATCTATGGGATAAGTTTTTTTTATAGGTTGACCTCAGGTCTGGGTACCATCATCTAATGGTGGGAGAGGATGGCTTCCCTAATAAATTATTTCGTACTTGGTATGGGAATTATGAGTCTCTGGTTATTCTATTTTGGTTGAAGAATACTCCATTTTAGTCATGGATCTTATTAATAGAGTTTTACAAGAATATTGGATAATTGGTTTTGTTTTTATTGATGATATTTTGGTTTATTCTAAATGTTATGAGGATCTTGAAAAAAATCTATTGATATTTCTGCAAACCCTGCAAGAAAAAATTTTCTGTGTAAAATTTCAAAAATGTGATTTTTAGTTACAACATATTACTTTACATGAAAATATAATAAATACATATGACATAACTATTGATCCCACTATAACATAAGTGGTTTATGAATGGATAAGACCTACAAATCTGACGGAGATCTGTAGTTTTATTGGATTAAAATGATATTACCAGTAATGTTTTGAAAATAATTGAAAACTAACTATCTCACAATATAATATAATACAAAATTGAGTTAAGTTCATCTATATATAAGAATTTGATGAATGTTTCTAGTAATATAAAAGAATATTAGTGAATGATCCAATTATTTCCATACCATCTAGAAAATGTGACCATTTTATCTATCGTGAAGCTTCGTTGAAGGGATTGGGTTGTATCTTAATATAAAGCAATTGGGTAATTTCATAATCTTCACATTATACAAAATATATTAAGAAAAATCATCTTACACATGACCATGAACTTGTGAATGTAGTGTTTTCTTTAAAAATTTAGAGAAAACATTTAAATGGAGTAGAGTGTGAAGAATATACTAATCATAAAAGAATGAAGTATATATTCACTTAGAATGAGTTGAAAAAGAGAAATAGGAGATGGTAGGAATTGATAAAGGACAAGGGCATCACAATTCATCACTATTCTAGTATAACTAATAGAGGCCTAAATGTCCTGAAGGCCTTCTTTTTTTTATTTTCTTTTATTACGGATAATCCCCCTTTTAAGGGTTTAAGGGGAACCCATACATAACCTATAGGCACAAGGCACAAGGCCCGAAAAACCCGCAATACATGACCCAAGGCCCATAGGCATACCATGCCCAATACATGACTCGTAGGCCTAGCCCATTTGAACTTCCCCTCCCCAGCTTTATGTGTCGTTGATCACCTAGCTCCCCACCTTGCATTGTTTATTGGATAGCATTGCCCCGTACAAAGATGCACGGTGCCTGGTCCTGATGGCGACTTCCATACCCTCTCATTCTTCCAATCTGATTAGCTATGCATCTGGTGGTTGCTACTCCGGTTGCTCTGATCCTATTCTGGGGCTTGTTCTATGTGAACTGGGCTACTCCATGGTCTACATGACCTGAAGGCCCTGTGGCCCAAAGGCCTTGGAGACCCATAGGCCCAAACCGGTGGCATGAAGGCCCAAATCGGGTGAATAGTTCCGACTACTATGGTACCAAATAGTAACTACTACATTAACTGCTATAGTACTGCTACAGTACCCAGAAATTCACTTCCACCTGGTTTTGAACCTGGGACTCTTGGATGCCAATAAAGAGCCCTTACCACTCGGGTACATGCTCATTGGTAAAAAAACTAATAGAGTATTTGATTCTTTGATTCATAAATATGATACCCCATTAACTATGATATGTCTAGAACATGATTATTTGGATAATTATTTGGGGAATTTTGGCTTAGAAATTATACATACCAGAACTCCAACTATTTTTTTTGGTTTCAGAACAACCATTATTAATGGAAAGGATTAAGTAAGATTAGAAGGAATACTATGTTTTACTATAAATGATATAAATTTTTAGAAAAGGTAAGTTTCCTGAATTTAATATTGTAAACCAATGTTTTTTTAGTTTCAAAAAACGTTCAGGTGTTTAATGTGACCCCATGTTCAAGAAATAACAATTTATTGAGGCTAATATATATCTATTTTCAATTCATACTAGTATTAAAAAAATATAAAGAGGTCTTAGGGTACATTTAAGGTGGTAAGGAATGAAGAAATATATTGCAGATTTTACTTCAATATGTTTAATTTTTTAATAGGTTAAAATTGATTAACAATTCGTGAAGGGGATGCTTTATCCATTTATACTTCAATAATAGAAATGGGATAATATATCACTGGATTTCATCATATATTACTAAATAAATAATTATGTAATAATAAGACATTTTTTATAATTGACTGATTAACTAAATTTTTGGAATTTTTATCCTATTTTAGATAATATGTATTTAGATCATAATTATCTACTTAATGTTAAATAGATAATTATATTAGATGGTCTCCCTATCTCTATTTAATCTAATCATGATCTCAGTATTACCATTATTTTATGTAAAAGTCTCCAGAAGTTGTTAAGCACTGAATTAAATTTTAATATAGCCTTTCATCCACAATCTGCAGGAAAGTCAGAGTGAAAAAATCACACTATTGAGAATATTCATTGATATTGTCTAATATATAATCATGAAATTTGGAACTCACAACTAACTTTAGTTTTTTTGTCAAATAAAAAAGCAATTTTCATTATAATATATATATTTTAAAGGAATTATATGTAAAGTGGTGTCAGACTGTACTTTTTAGGATTGAAGTATGGGAAAGAAAGCGATTGGGACCAAAATTCTTATAAGTAATGTTTGGGAAGGGTAAAATAATTTATGAAATATGGGGAATTCTCAGAGAAGGAAAAAATTTCCTGTAGATAACAAGAGGAATTATCTATCTTTCAAGGAAGGCAATAATGTTTTCCTTAAATTATCTCCAAGGAAAAGTTTTTTTCATTTTGTTAAAATGGAATTTTTAGTCTCTATTTCATTATATTGAATAAAATCCTATAAAAATTTGGATCATTTGCCTATTGAGTTTCCTTTCATCTAATATTTTCTTAGTTATAAGATATATTTCATGTTTCATCATTAAGAAAATATGTTCTGGATTCTTCTCATGTTTTGATCACTGATGTAGTTTGGTTAGAAGAAAACCTTACTTACAAGGAATAGAAAGTACACGTTATCTAATACACTAATAATTTTTTTCAGAATAAATTGATTTAGTATTTTAAGGTTTTTTGGGAAACCCATATTATTTAAGAATCAATATGTGAATCAGAAAATGTTGTAAAGGAAAAATATTCCCAACTGTATAAGTAATGAATAAAATTTTGAGGAAGAAATATCCAAAATGGGGGAATAATGTAACAATTGAGTTAATGTTAAGATAAATAATTTTCATTCCTGGTTAAAATTTATTTAATATATTTTATATAGTATTATTCTTATGAAAATATTAGATTACTTTCTATTCAAAAGGAAAAAATCTTTTTTCTATCAAAATTGCGTTTTTAGGCATTATATTGTTTTATTTAAAAGTTTTCATAAAAATTATATAATTTTAATTTTAAAAAATTAACTTCTTTTTTAATTTATGATTTCAAAATTATCTAATTATTAATTATTTAGAATAATCTAAAAAGATTGATTTTTAAATATATAATAAAAATACTATTTTTATTAAAAATTCATTTTCCGTTTCAAAAATTTCAAGAGATTCACTTTATTTAAAATGGTTTCAATAAAAAATTATTTCAATTATATAATTTATAATTCAATTATGGTCTTTTTAATGAATTATATAATTTAATTGTGTATAAAAACTTTTTTATACTTGACTAACATTTCTCTAAAAAATAGTTTTCCATCATGTTTTCTGTGTATAATTTTGAATTAAATTATTCCACTTATATGAAATGAATTTAATAAAATTTATTAAATATTTTTAATTATCTTAGTTTTTATTAATAAAAAAGTTCAACTTAATTTTTTTAATGAATATAAAATATATTAAAAATCAGTTATCATGGATAAGTTTAGAAGTGGTTTACCGATGGTGAAACTTAAGTGATAAGGATAAAAATGTACCATAAATTTTTCTAAATTATTTTTTCTTTCCATATATTGTCCCTTAATAATCAAATATATGAAAATGGTAAATTTTTTAGGTATTTTTCATGATTAATATATTAATATAAATTATTCTTTATAAAATTTACAAGAGAGTTATATCCCCCACATATATATGGACACCACTATCTTCTAATATAAACTCTTAAAGATACTTTTTTTCAAAAAATACTTAAAAAAATTCTATCTTTAAATCCATACTAACGTCCTAGGGTATATTTTTTTATCATAAAACCATCGTTTTAAAGGATTTAGGAATAAACCTAAAGAGTTTGTCCAATGAAGATGTATATTTCTTAATGGGGGTTTTTATTTTATTTAATCATATATCTCCATTAAATATTATTAAAACATTATAAAATTATAACACAATTATCCTCCAAATACATATATATTTTTATTTTAATAAAATAACATAAATTCATCTTCCTCTTCCATCAAATGGGAAACAAATCCATCATTCATGTGTACAACAAAATTTTACATCAAGAAACGTTGTAAATGTTTTCCATCACCTCCTCTAAATTAAGGTAATAATGACAGAGTTAAAGTATATATATTATATTCATGACATACTTATCATTATGTAAATATAATATATCAAATTCGTTCTTATCTTTCAATCCATTAAAAAATGATAACACCATTTGTTTGTATATGTGGATTACCTTATCCACAAAGCGATGTGATTCATTTTTCATGACCACATGACTTGGATACTATATATAAGTGTATTTAAATAAATAATTTGATATTTATTGTATAATTATCATTATATAAATAAAAAATTATATTTATATTCTTTTTGTCATGCTCTTTGAAAAATGAAAATGTAATTCATGTATATGTATGTCCTACCATCTTCACGATTTTAAAGTACCTAATTTTTTCTAATCATAATTCAGGGTTTGTTTTAAAAAATTATTAATATATAAAATTGATAACTATATCATTATTATTATTATTATTATTATTTAACAATGACCCCTTTTACAATAGTCAACTTACAATTGTGATTTTGAACATTTGGGAGGAATATCATCAAAGCACATGACATGAATTTGATTGACAAAGTAATTGTATATAGTATGGTAAAAAATAAAATAAAATAAATAATATATATTAAAACGGTTCTTAATATAGTAAATATTTAATATATTTTCATTATTCATGGATATAAATAATGTATAAGGAGAGTCGGACTCCAGGTAAAGTAAGATTTGCCTAAATCCCTTATTTCAAATGCTTTAATGATTTATTTTATAATTACTCTTCTTCCATATTATTCAAATAATTTTACAGATGTATTTATATGTATAAAAATGATTTATAGTTTAAATTATATGTAACTTTTTACTTTCTTTATAATGTTCTGAAAAATTAATCATTTGACATATTAGACATATAAATTTTTGAAAAAAAGTAGAATGTAATGTTTTATTTTAATATAGATGAAATCAACAATTTTCCTACTTCTGTAAATGTTATTTTTTTGGATTCCATTAAAAAAATCATGTTTTATTTTAAATAAAAACTTGAAGTGTCTTTGTTTTGTGTATTTTCCAATAGGTTTTTAAATATAATTGATATTTTCATATCCATAACTTTTTTCTTATTGGTGTAATGAATAATTTTATTAGTATAAAGATGAAAATACAAGAATTCAAGTTTTATGATTATGTTATGGTTCTTGAATATTTTTTATGATGATGTTTGATCCTGATATAGCACATGAAGATGGTTAAGCCTAATATATCTCTCCAATTCAGTGGGTAATGGGATGGAGTTAACTTGTTAGGTTTATACTAATAGATTGTTAGAATTTTCTGGGTAAGTTATTTCATTTTTAAGAGTAATTTCATGAGTGATATGAAAATTATTTCCTAAGTTACCTATATAATTTATCTATTCTTTCTATAGTTTTTCATTGGAATATTACAATTTTAAAATGAAAGAAAATGAGATTATGTTTATAATTCAAGTTTATACTACTTATTAAGGTTGAAATATATAACTTTTGATAAGGTTTCCATGATTTAAAATAACTTTTATGAGTTTTATTTTTAATTTAAAATTTCTTATTTAATATTTTTAAGAAAAATATTGTGAAGATAATTTTAATTCTTATCGTACACAATGTTTATATTGAGAAAAAAAATTGTTTCTAAAATGGGAAAAAATAAAAGTATTCATAGACTAACTAGTTTATTTCTTTCATTTTATATATTCTTTACTTGGATTTTTGTTCTCATACAATATTTTAATATTCTTTTAATATTGTATTAAAGATTAATATGGATAAGTATGATTTCTAGATGAAAATTTTGAAGATATATAATAAAAATAATTTTTTTTATTTTAATGGTTTTGTATTGTGTAAAAGATGGATACTGAGTGGTAGTGTCCACTATGTGATGGAATATTTATTTACATAATGGTGGCGACAAAATTCTGTAAATCTGTAAAACTAAAAGATATATATATCTTAAATGAAATAAATTATTATTTATATAATCAATTTTATGTACTTTGTAAGGTTCGGTCCTTATAAAGGGGCTATCTGAAGATAGCCGATTAAGGACTAAGGAGTTGATAGCAGTGCTGGAATAGAATCTATATGATTTCCATAATATATTATTATTTATAATTTTTTACATTTAAACTCTAGTTTTTATTTCCATATTGGGATCCTAGTTTATTTATTTGTGTGACATGGGGAATTTTGATATTCATTAATGAAATTTTATCTTCCACGTTGATACACTGAGTTGTTTTATATTTTATCATTCTAATAGTTTACATCTATTATCACTGAGGGTATAGACTCCCAACTAATGTAATTCAGGTCCAAACTACTAGTCAGTAGTCTCTGGCCTATGGGGAGGAATGCATGAGGTCTTATGAATCTTTATGTTGGAATCAGTGGTTTAGGTTAGGGTGTTAAACTAGTAATCATGTATGTATTTCAACTACTTCATTATATACTCAAATTTTTATGACGTTAGTGAAACAATAATTATATAATCTTCTAATGAGATGGGTGATATTTCATCTCTATAGATATTGTGTATGGATAATGATTATAATATTCGGACCTTTGTTGGTATCCATGTCATAGAAACCCAATATAGTTTTTAACTTCCATGATAACATTAAAATATTGAATATTTTGTTCTGAATTTTATTCTTTTAATTTATCCAAATTTAATTATGTATCATGCTTAATAATTATCCTTCCTTTGTTTTAGGATTTTTCCCTTGATTTATCTCATGTAATATGAAGAAATTTCCCTTGAAAGGATACCTTGATTATTTAAAAATCCTAATTTAGATCTTTGGTCACTCTTTTCATTTCAAATAAAGTATTCATAAAATCATGAACATTATGATATATCAATAGTATAAATATTAATATTTATCCATAATATGTTTTAAATAGTTTTTTATGTATTATTTCCCATGAATCATGGTTTTAGTTCCAAAATGAAATAAAATTATCATATTGGTATTTATTTGATTGTAATGGAATGTAAGTTATAAAATTAATGTTATAATGTTATAGCACTAGATCTAGAAGCACATATCTAGAATTTCAAAGATAAACCATATTGTTTGGATATTTTACTAAGAATTAATTAGAAAATTTGTATATACTAAACTAATTTGGGACCATTCATTTAAATTTTTGAATAAGAGAAAGTAAATAAAAATCATAAGAAAATTTATATTTTTATTCTTTAAAAAACAATATATTATATTTGACAAAAAATATTTTATATAAAATATTTTTATTTGTAATTTTTCAATAAAATTTTTTTATTCATTAAGTAACACATAGATATTGTATATGAGGTGGTGGATCATATTTTTTGGAGGAGGAATTTTTACATGATATAAAATTTGAGAATGAAATTAAATTCATAAGACCACATCACTAATTAATCTATATATCACATACTTATGGTCATATATGGTTGATATTTTAAGAAAAAATATAGAATATCATAACATTCAATTTATCCTTCAATAGGTTTAGACTATTTAGGTACAAATCTAATCAAAAAATATTTTATATTGTGATGAAAATAGTTGGAAAAGATTCTCATTTACACTAAAAAACTTTTGCAGTCTTATCATTCCTAAAACACCATCAATTTAGGTTTTTCATAATTTAGTTGGGGTTATGTCGGGACTATTATATATATATATATATAATAAAAATTGTGTTAATTCACTTCTTTAACAATCAGATGAATTATCATCACATAGAAATATATTCATTTCATTTTAAGGGTTCATTATAATATATAAAATATTTCCCAATAATTTGTTTTCTAATAAATTGTATTAAATCTTAAAAATTTGAATAATTAATTCAATTCCAAAATCCAATATAGTTAATGATGTGAGTTCAAATATAATAGTCAAGTAGTGTACCATAAGGTTTTTTATTGATATTAACTTTAAAAAATAATCAATTTTGTTTTTTAGATGTTTTTAAATGATTATGGGTATATAGATAATTTTATTTATAAATTAAATAATTATGATAAATAAAAAATTGAAGTGGGTAATGAGATCAATAATGTGTTTCTAAAATATTTTATTAAAAAACATTATATTCTTCAAATTTATTCAAATCTTGGTGATACCAAAGTTATAATATTTTAGAATATACATTTACCTTAAAATATTTTTCCCTTTTAAGAAGGATTGTAACATCCTGATCTGAATAATTGGGTCCGAGCTAAAATATCACATGGCCCCTGGTGAGCCGCCCCAAATGCTAGAGGTTTCGGACTAGCAGTGAGGGTCTCAAGTAGAAAAATATGGAGATTATACACACAAGTAGAGTGAAAAATAAAAATAATCAACAAAAATAATAACAACATAAAATCAAAGTACATTGATTTCAACAACCTACCAATAGTATGAATTAATTCAAAAACAATTACTAGAAACTCAAGGTAGTATACTATAACTTATCACCCAACTGAATGATCAAAAAAAAAATACAAATGATAATGTAAGAATGAGTATTTACATCTCCAATAATCACCTCATCCCTATCTTTTTAATCATATAAATATACCCTACTCAATGATTAACTCGGGCCTCATACCAACTTTTACCTATAACAAGTGAGTGTTTCTTGGGTACACAAGTTCTATGGCCTCCCGAGAAGGGTTTAATTACAACTCCGTAGGACACCACCATCATTTTATAGTACTAAAACTATAATATACATTGTTCTTAAATGTGGTAAGATTAATAGGAATTAAATATACAATACACAACAACAAAAGAATTGTATAATATCACCAAGAACACACAAGCAATAAACAAACATGACTTGATCAGTCGTGTGTTTAACAAGACTCCAAAAAATTTAGGTTGTACCTACTTCAACTCCCTACCAAAAGTATAATAAAAATAGATGTTAGGAGTAATAAAAA
Source organism: Viscum album (assembly GCA_963277665.1). Taxonomy (NCBI): domain Eukaryota; kingdom Viridiplantae; phylum Streptophyta; class Magnoliopsida; order Santalales; family Viscaceae; genus Viscum; species Viscum album. The sequence goes on from OY728141.1 coordinate 2,064,785,564, forward strand.
TCAATCCACAAGGATATTAAATATGTTTCTCAGAAGCCTCATGGTATTGTGCATACATGTTACTCAACATTACCTAGGCATCAAGTATGACATGCTACTTAGAGTAAAATTAGGAATCAGGCGATCTACTCAAAATTTCACTATAAATCAAGTAAAAATTACTACTTGGAATAAAAATAGATATTTATTGAATCCTAAATGCATAATTCCATTGCATATTTGTAACCCCACCATGTTCCCAGATCCACCATTAGAAGTCATTCTCACTCCCCCTGTAAGTGACAATCATGTTACGATGTTCTACCTATTTTAGCCACCAATAATGACGTATATAAAGCAATGATATCATATAAAAAGGTGTATAATATAAGGAAAAAATATCTTCTCATAACATACTTAGTTTAAGTATCAATATAAAATTGCATGTGATCATCAACTAACATTAACTAAAAAGCTACATAGGTATACTCATGGCCAAAATCACCATAAATGGTCTCCCTACTACACATGTACCCACATGTGAACACTATCTTGCTTGGGTAAAATGTTATTCCAACTCAAGAATAAAATTAAGGAAAAAACGGTGCACATGTAAATAGATCAGGGAATATCATCATGATTCATTGAAACTACACCTGGGATCAAAATAAAAAAATTTCTGTTAGGATATCTAAGTATAATGATTGTATAAATCAATATACATGGTATCATGGATCTAGTTATCAATTAGCACAAAAAACACAAAAGCTTTCCATATAGTTCGAGAAACTCATTACTAATCAATCCTTGACCACTAGTGATTGAAAACAAGCCATTGCACGAGGGCCTAGTGTGGCACTTGGCATGTTGTGTAATTACATTTGGCTTGTTTATTTTAATTTATTAATAGTCATGTAACATTAATTAATTAATAATTACACATTCATAATTCTATTACACATTTAAGTAACATTAACTTTATATGGAGAACCTCGTGTCCCAATACCAAAAACTATAGAATACAGTACACAATACAACATAACTAAAACATAGTTAACTCCCAATTAAGAAAATACCAGTATCATTGTTAGAGTCTTCCATGTCCATTCAACCTTCCTCAATTTCATTGAGACATTAACTCATGAAAATAATTATAAATAATCACAAATAACTAAATTGTTATTAATTAAAGGAATACCATAAGAACACCCATATCATAAGGTTAAAGACATATTTTTTAAGGGATTACTTGATGTCACAGTCTAGTTGGAACCTCTACCAACCATCCATGGAAGTCTCATAACACACTTATGATGTCATTCTAGGAAACATTTATGTCACATGAAAACACACAACAACAAATTTAATGTAATTAAATTGGAACCTTAATAGTAAACAACATCAATATGTACCTTAGATGAAAGTCCCATCTATAGAATGCATTCATCAGCACTCTACATCCTATTTTCATGTCCATCAATAGCCTCATCATCCTCAAGCAATTATTCCAAGATCCTATATAATTACTATATGATTTCTCAAATCGAAATCAATCCATGATCAAAAAGAATTTGAATATGAAAGATACATAAATTGATTTTAGGGGCTAATACATACCAAGATGAATTTATCATGATATATGGAACATAATTTGGTGATGACAATACATTACATGATTTTTTGGTGGAAAATCCCTTAATTCCCATCTTATTTCGTGTAAAGGGTTTCGTGGAAAGGAATATGGGATTTATATGATAATTAAATCACTTTAAAAATGATATAATAATTTCCTAGAGTTCTTAATGATGTGAAAACATGTTTCACATTGTGACAATTTCTGATAAAACTTCAATGGAGTTAGGATGTGATGGTTTATGGGGGGACACATTATGTCACACTGTGACTCCTTCCAATGTCACCCAATTTCTATAGGTACACCTATAGATTCACTTGAAGTAACCCTAGAAAACCTAATAGATCTATCATTATTTAAAATTTATATCTTAATAATCTAAACCCATTGATTATAGGATCGATCTCTGGTTTTAAAAAAGAACCATCCAAAAAAAGAAATGTCCATTTTCCCCTAGGAATTTATAACCCATAACAACATGGACCGTTATAATCTCCTGAAAATTAAACTTCTATACCTTAATAAGTTGTGGTAGCACATTAACCACATCAGCTGATCTTCCTAGATCACAAATCACAAATATTTCTCTATGTTCCAACCCTTAGGGCCCATCACTACCTCAAGGACATAAACATTCTCAAAATCACATCACATTCTCACTACATAACTCCATGTATGGTCAATATAAGTGAATAAAAATCCTCAACTACATCCAAATGAACTCCCAGATAGTGATCATCACACCCAACTCTTCTAGTATTCATTGTGTCAACAACGGTCCTTTATAAAAACCTATGGTTTCAACACAATATGAATTTTTTTTAAGACTGATTCCCAAACCATTTTTATCTCCAACATAGGAACCACATAATGATGATTCTAAACCATTGGTCCACCAACCCACTAACCATTATTCACATGATATTCCTAATGATGCTCTCAATTACCATATCTAACATCATGAAAGAATTCTAGTTGAACCTCCTATGTCCAAAATTCCCCAAAATGCTCGGTCACACCAATAATCTTCCCTCAAACAAAACACCCACCTCCAACCTGATATTTACACTAATGAACCCACACGTAGAGTATTAGTTTTTATATGGACCACAACACCAATTTTATATGATTTTTATGAATTTAAGCCCCACAAAAAATTCAAAACATTTCATCACATGGTCCCCCCACCCTAAAATATGTCCTGAATAATTTGATCACTTAATTTAATCCCTAAACCACGAGATAAAACTAGTTCTAACCCCCTAAAAAATTACACTCTATACATGGATTAAAATTTGACACCAACACCAAATTCTTAATTTCAAACAAAGACAAAGAGTCTCACTAACGTACCTAACCCAAAGAAATTCAACCATTTTTAAAAGTTCTAATATGATTTTAAACACCACAATCATTCCTAAAATAATGATATAAATGTGTTCCAACCCACCGTATTCAGGTTCACATGGAACAAATGTCGATACTTTTCCATCATTCAACCTAATAATGGTCAAAATATAATAAACAAACATCCATAAAACCACCTATATTGATTCCTTAAGCCTTAGAGGAATCAATAAATCTATCCAAAATATTTACTGAAGTCCAAACTAACTCTAATGGAATTTCATTATTTAATTTATTACTATGAAATATTCTTTTCCTAAATAAATATTACATCTTATAAGATGAATATACTTTACATAACATCACAATAAACACTAAAACCAGAATGTTTTAGTGTATTCCAAAACTTATATACATAAATAACTAGTTCATAAAATTCTACATCATATCCCACTAAGTTATTCACATAAATTTCTCTTATTTTTCATAACACACTTAAAAAATTTCTTCCTAACATGGGGAAAGAAGACATAAGAAAGAGTGAGTTGAGATGATTAGTTTAGGAAAATAAGAGAGATATAAATAATAATAGATTAAGTTGAAAATTAAGGTATGATAATATTATAAAATTTATTTCTCAAAATAAAATATTCATACCCAAAAAAATATAGATCATAAACCCAAAATTAAAGTCATAAATAGATGTAGGATTAATAAGGGTGTAAAAGAAGTAATCATCACTCTAGAGTCACAACATAAACATGTGGAATCATAATAATATAAAATAATAATATTGTGAAAAATCATATTCTCAATCATTTCCAGGAATAATATTATGAGAATTATGTAAATAAATAACAGGAATGCATTAAAATGTGAGAAAAATTAATCTAAAAAATTTCAAAAAATGTTCATATGAGAATATCTATAATCAATCATAATCAAGCACCAATATATGAAGGAACTTATCCACACTAATGAACATAGTTATCATCATAATCTCCTGACATATCAATGTCACATTATCCAATAAATTGTAGAGCTAAATAATTCAAGGCACTCCCATCCCATACGGAAAACAACATATTTTTTTTTCCAAAATATCATAAAAATCATCATATCATCATTTCATAACCCATGGAAAGTAAACAAGTTTTATATACCTATCATCTGTGTAATAATAAAAATCCACAGAAATAATAGGGATGAAATAATTAGAGAAATCCCCAATAAATCTAAATTATCATCAAAAGATGATATAACAAATTAAATATTTCTTTAAATGATCACTGTAACATTTATTATGGAATATATTTTTTTTCATTTCGAAATAAATTATTTAAAATATAAAAATTTGAAAAAAGTTTTGAAATTTTTTTCTTTGAAATGAAATATGGAAACATTTAAAGTAATACTCATAGAAAATAATGGTCATTGTGGTTGTAATTTTTTGTCTTTTCATATATGTTAATACAAAACATTTCTTTCACACCATTGTAAAAAACCCAAATTTGACTTTTTAGGAATTTTTTTTATTTAAATGGATTCATTTTTAAACCATTATAAATGAAGCCAAAGTCAGTGAATATTAATTTTTTAAAACATTTAAATTATAGATAAAAAATTTCATTAAAACAATTTGATGATTATGGACACTGAAGAAAAAGCTCAACAACCAAGGACGAAATGAAGTCATATTTTCATTAAAAACATTTTATCGATCGTTTTAAATACCAAAGAGAGAAAAATCTAAACAATATATGAAAACTCAAGAAATAAATAAATGGTAAGAAAATATAATTTATTTAAATGGAAATATCTATATAATATTTATCAATGAATATTCAAGAAAAATAAAATCTTGATTAAAATGATATTGAAAAATAAATTCAATAGCACTTTGTAATCTTATGAATCAAAAACCCCATGAAAGAAATAACTTCAAATGAAACATTCATTAACATAATAATTATAGGATACAACATATATAACATAAAATATGTAGTATATACACCATGTGAATGAAAAAAGTAGTGAATATAATATATGTGTCATCGAAACAAAAGGAATATGAGATACCCATACTTCAAATTCTATCATTATTTTACACATTAAAATTCCCTATACAATAAATATTTATTTATTATAATTATATTATAGAATAATATTAATACAAAACTTACTGTTTACCATACCTTTATAATTTATGTTTATCCTTTTATTTACATTTCTTTAATAAATTGAACATTCTGCTAAAAACTAGTCTTCTTTCAATGCATGTTTGTGTTTGATGGTTCTGATAATTACCCCTTGGTCTTTGGTTCATAATATCTTGGATATTGATAATGAAATAATTATAATATTTATTAATTATATACACTTTTATAATTATTCATATAAAGCGATGATGATTAATGAATTACATCACTTAGTGGATATGGTAATATGTATGTACGCATGAGTGATGTTTCCACTTTTTGATGGTTGGAATAAAAGAAAGGTAACTAATAATTTAACTTTTAATATTTATTATTATATGATAAATATAATATATATTTATTAAATAAATCCATATTACCATCCATCTATAGTGGAAATGAAAATAGAATCACATCGCTAGGTTGAGGTGTAGTCCACACATAGGCATTGTCGATGTTGTCATTTTCCAATAGTAGAAAAATTAAATAGGTATATGTGATATTATAATTATTTGAGCATAATTATTTCATAAATATAATATATAAACATTAAATAAATCATTACAACTACTCTATAAATGTGAAGGTATAAAATAAATCATGTCGGTGCGTGGAGGTGGTAGTCCACACATATGCAAGGGTGATACATTAATTTTCAATTTGATGGAAAGAAGATGGATAAAGTTTACTCCATTAACATAATTAAATCTTATTATATGATAGATACTTATGTATTTATATTATAATGGTTTATAAAGATTTTATTAAGAAAAAAGGACAAGTAAAATGATAATACAGAGTTATGGTGATTACCTCCTCTTTAAAAAACTACATCTGGATCTATCCTTAATGACCCTATGGATGGTCTTGAAAGAATTTAATCACTTCCATAACTTTTAAAATTATATTTATAATAGGTTTTTTTAAGGTTATGTTTTGATAACCCTTCTCTTTTTTATGCATTAATTCATGATTTATTATATAAGATTACACATAATAAAACCAGAAAGATAGAGAATTCTAGTGTATTTGGGAATTAGTTATACTAAATAACCGCATTAAATATGGAATACATAATCATTATTGAAAAATTATTTAACATGATCATAATATTCCTTTTCACTTAAAACTATATGGGATAACCTAGGGATGTACATAAGAATAAGGTGAGATATAAAGCCCATTAAGAGAATAAACATGGAATAACATGAATAAATTAATATATGTTAGAAAATATGAATATAATTGGTGCCTAAAAGCTGTGAGAATTATAAAAATAAATGATAAGGATCAATATAGAATGATAACCTAAAGGCAATATGGGAAATGTTGAAACAACATAAAACCCTGAATTAAAAACATTGGTCAAGGCTAACTGATAAGAAATCATTATGGAAAAAGTCTAGTGATGGATTAGGTACGCTCCATAATATCTTGTATCACATTTCAAGAGAATAAAGCATTACCCAATGCATTGTAGTTCTATATAATTCTGGGTGCACCCGTCACTTTAATTTCATTCTCACACTTAAGTGTTCACATAGATCATAAAACATGGAAACATTCATCATCACATTTTATTCCATGGTAAAGAAGTTTGGAATACATAAATGTAATTACCTAATCAAAGAATTATAATTTAATTAAGTTTAACACCCAAAATAGTAAATGGGTTTAGGTATTCACTACACAATTTTCTGGTATGGAAAATTGCGGTAAAATTTCGACAGCATAATGATTTCCTCTAGATGTTCATGTAAGGGATTAATGAGAGTGAAATACGTCTCTAATTATTTTTGAATAAAATGGACATTAAGAGGTATATTTAACAAAATATCACATCATTATGATTTGGAGTTAAAAGAAATAAGATAACAATGAAACTAGAACAACATGGAGAAGGGGAGGATCCCTTACCTTGAGATGTTGATTCTAAATTCTGGAAAGAAGCTTGTTAAATGCTTGGGGGAACATTGAGAGGACTCTAGAGATGTCAAGGTAGATTAAGAATATGATCCAAGGTTTTTAGTGAATATAAATTGGATCTTTGGTTGGTTTATATAGGTAATGAGTGGATAATTCATTATTATTTCTTAAAAATATGTTTTGGACTCTATATAATAAAATAACCACAAACCACAAACCTTCCTATAGTTTTCCCATGATTTCTGACAAAGAACAGTGATTTTTATTATTTCATTAGTCATGGGGAAGATATTATTAAAATAATAACCTTACAGATGCTGAAGTGAGTCGTGTCACTAACAAAATGATTTTAAAACCTTAAAATATATTATAGGTTTTAGAGGATTGATAATGGATTTATAAAATTAACCAAATAAATGTAAAGTCACATTATTTTAAAGGGGAAACATATATATTCTCTTTTATACCAATTATATTATTTATTATATCTCTTTTAGTTAATTATTATGTCTTAATACACACTGTATACTTATAATGTATTTAATTTTTACCGGAAAATTCGACTTTCTCATAAAATTAGGATAAATTCACTATTGGATAATATCGATATTCTGATTGAAAAAATAATATTTATTTTATCCAAATATTTTCCTAAATATTTTCATTTTAACTTTTAAAATAAGAATTGACATTTATTGAGAAATTATGGTTTTTTTGACAATAACAGTTTTTGAACGCTTATAAAATTTTCATTTGACTTCATAAAAAGTATATGATCTTTTAAATATGATAAAAATTATATAATAATAATATATTATTAAAATTTAATTTATTTCAAAAAAAACTAATAATTTAACATAATAAATTTCATAACTAACGTTTAATATTACTCTAAAAATACAATTTGTGTTTTATTTTATCTATATAAGAGTTATTTATAGAGTAGAAATAATAATTAAATATAACCATTATTCTATTTAAAATAAAATATAAATAATCATATTATTATGGTCTTGTTACACATCCTTTTAATAAATTGTAAAATTCATTAATGGTAAGGTGTGTGATAGTTTCCCTTCCATGGGTTGGTTCGACATACATGGTTTGGGTCGTGATCTCGATGATATTGAACTTATATCATACACATTTTTCTCATGCTTATGTTTTTTGGATATTAGCTTGGGATTATTCAAGGGAAAATAATCGTGATTATATCTCACAAGGAATCCCTAATAAATGGGATTCATATCGTACAATCCAACTGGTTGAGGCCATCACTTACTTTGTATGTGTCATTTAGATTTTCTTAAACCCTATATTTATACTAACCATATGATCACTATTCGATAGCTATATTATCAATGGTTATGATAATTTACAGTCTTTTAAATCTGATAGGATATAATAAAACCAATGAAGTTCATGTGTTTTTCATAACAATAATTCCTAGAGAGACATTTACTTAAGCAATAAAGGAAATTTTATTTATAAAAGTTTGGGTCGTTACAATATCCTCTTTTAGATATTTCTACCTCAAAATTTTTATTCTGTATACTAAAACATTTGGAGGTAGTTATGTTTCATCACTTCCTCTGATTCTCATGTATCTTCTTCAAACTTCTGGTTTCTCTATGGCACTATGACCAGGTGCATTGACTTATTTCATAGAACATTTATCTATGATCTAAGATCTTGACTCACTACTCCTCATAGAAATGATCATTCTACAATAGTATCACCTCAATATTTATAACATGTGAGGGGTTTAGTATGTACATCCATAATTAGGATACGGTGAATAAATCATTTACTTGAGATAGTTTAGGTGGGAGTGTTATTCGATAGGCCACTGTTACGATGTGATCAAATATCTCAAAGGGGATGATGTATCCTGAACTAATATTTCCATTATTTATAAACCGAATGACATTATTCAAAGGAAATATACAAAGGAATACCATGTGTCCAATATTAAACTATAGGTCTCATTGAAGATTGTGAGAATAGCTATTTTGTCAACTCTGAGTTGTATTTATGTGTTTCTAAATCTCATTTGACCTTTTCCACCATCTCTTCAACTATTTCAGAACCTAGAAGTATGTATTCACCAACTTCATCCAAACATAGTGGTGTTTTGAACCTGTTCACATAATGGGCATCACACAGTGTCATTTGGTTGCTAGAGTGGGAGGTATTATTATATGAGAATTAGACCACATGAAAATGTTGATGCCATCCTTCTATGAAGTCAATTGAGCACGTTTCCAACATGTCCTCAAGTGTCTACATAGTCTTCTTAGATTGTCCATTAGCCCAAGGTTGATAATCCATGGTGAATTTCTTCTTAGTATTTATAGTGTTATTGAGACTATTCCAGAACTTGGAGGTAAATAATGGGTCTTAGTCAAATATAATCCATAGTCATGTTCCATTAATCCTCACTACTTCTCTAATTTATATCCTTTCAAGTTGATCGAGTAGGAAATATTATCGAATTACAATGAAGTTAAAATTATTTTTTAAGATGATCCACCACAACCAATATAGCTTTATTTCTTCTTGATATCTTCATAAGACTAATTAAAAATTCCATGGTGATGTTTTTTCATTTACATATAGGAATTGATAATGGTTTCATCAGCCCATTGGATATTTTTCCTTTCTCCCTTCACATGATGAAATATTAGGCATCTTGATGTATATTATATGATCTCCCTCATCATATTTTCCAAAAAAATAGAGTAATTGGAGTTGTTGATACATCTTAGTGATCCATGGATGGATATAGAAGGTTGAGCTACATGAATCAATGGAAAGATCCTTATTTAACTCAGGATTTGATGGTACACAATGTCTTGACCCAAATTTCACAACATTGTCTTCATTAACATTTAACTCTGAGTATTTACCTTTTATAATATCTTCTAATTTCTTATGAATTCCTATATCATCTCTTTTATCATTATATATCTTCTCTATAAGGGATGGTTGAAAAATAATTTATGAAATGAATGATAATGTCCTATCCTTTTCAAATCTAAGAAGATCATATCCTTCTCAATTCTCATTAGTGACAACATTTTTAGATAATTTCTAATTATAGTGTCTACCAAAATATTTTATTTCCTAAGAGAGTAGTGGATTAAGCAGTAATAGTCCTTAATCACCTTTAAACGTCTTCGTTGGTGCATATTCAGATCTTTATTTGTGAATATATACTTGAGGCTCTTATGATGCGTATATATTTCACACTTCTCCCTAAAGAGATAATGCCTCCATATTTTCAACATGAAGATACCTATATCCAAATCTAGATCATATATTGGGTGGCTCTTTTCATGAATGTTAAATTACTTTTGAGGTATAGGTAATCAATTTTTCATTCTATATTAACACAAAACCCAATCCCTCTTTTGAAGCATCATCATATACCACAAATTGTTCACTACTTGTGGGAATTGTGAGTACAAGTATTATGATAAGGATCTTCTTAAACCCCTTTAAAATCTATTCACATTCACCATTCTAAGAAAACATGAATCCCTTAAAAGTTATCAATGTTGTAGGGTTTGACAATCGTGAGAAATATCTCAAAAATCAACGATAGTACCCAACTATTCCAAGGAAATTATGGATATCTTTTATAGATTTTGGCCTCATACATCCTTTAATTACTTATGTTTGTTATGGGTACACGAATATCCCATTTATTTTGATTATATTCCCTAAGGATGAGCCTTCCTTCAACCTAAACTCAAAATTTTTTAACTTTTAATATAGCTTATCTTTTTTAAGGTCTTTAGCGTAGTGATTAAATTCTTTCCATGGTCCTCCTTTATTTTGTGGTATATTATAATAGCCTCTATAAATACTTCCAAAATATTTTTTTGGTAATATCTAAAGACTCTATTCATAAAATCCATGAATATTTCTAGAGTATTAGTGAGTCAAAATGGCATTACTATGAATCCATAGTTTTTTTACATTGTTTGGAAAGCAGTCTTGGGGATATCCTCTTTCCTTACCATTACTTGATAATATCCCAATTGAATTTCCACCTTGGAAAAGTATTTTTTCCATGTAGATATTCAAAAAATCCATAAAATCATGGTATATTATACATTTTATTTATCATGTTATTTTTTAGCTCATAATAATCAATGAAAAAATGCATTGACCAATGCTTCTTCTTGAGGAAGAGAAATTGTGGCCCCAAGGTGAAGCACATGGTTGTATGAACCCTTTAACTAGATTATTCTGTAGTTGTTTCTTCAAAGATTCATGTTCCACAACAACCATTCTATATGGATTCTGGTAAAACGGTAACTCTCCATGCATAAGCTCGATTGAAAACTCAACCACTCGATTAGAAGGGAGACTGGGAAATTATTCACAGAACACATCAGTGTATTCCCTCATAATATAAATGAATTTAAGGATGATCCTTTCCTTAGAATCAATCATTTGAGTTAGATATTATTTCTCGTAGGAAAATAATATCGATTACTGAGATTTTTGTACTAAATAATATTGATACCCCTCCTTGAACATGAAAATAATTGGGGGATGATTTGTGATAATGAGAGTTATTTCCTTCTCAAAACAATTTATGTTGGATATATATAAAGAAACAAAATACAAGACCATAATTTCACCAAATTACTCTTTAAGAAGTATTAAAATGTTTTCTGGGAAGTTTAGACCACAAATTTTGGTAGGGAGAGTTATATACTTGGGATGAAAATTTTTCCCCATTATTCATTTTCATTGATAGCTAAACTTCCATTAATTGTTGTGGTGTGATGGTATAATGGCGCGATGGTGCAATGGTAGGATGGTCTAATGATGATAGTGAAATAGCCCTACAATGGTGAGATGGTTCGAGGGAGGGAATTTTTTTCATTATCTACTACGGGTGTCAGTTTTCAGAGGGTGCAATGGTCTCTAGATAAAGATGGATTTTTTGGACCTCAATCCTCTGCACAGATCTGGATGGCGCCTCAAAGCAGCATCACCCACCTTTTTAGGGCTCCAGATTAGAAGTATGAGGGGTTCTGTCTTTTTTCCATCACTTTTAAGATTCAAGATTTTTTAATGGGACTATGTTAGCTATGCAGCCCAGTAAGGTTTGATTTTGGGCGTAGTATCCAAATTTATTCTGGGAGGGTCTTTTCTAGTTGTGTTAGGTTTTGGGGGCCTTTAGGGTTAGGTTCTTGGCTACACACCTCTAGGAATATGGGTAATTAATTATTCCTAAGGGCATCTGGGCATATAATCTATGTTAAGTTACCCCTCATCCCAGTTTTAAAATGGGGAAATAAATAAAAAATACCTTTGGGAATTTAGTTTTATAGTTATTCTAAAAATAAATGATATGAAGGGATGCATAAAACCAGAAAAAAATATCTATTCTTGAATGAATAACTACATTACGCATCACAAATTCATTTTTTGGATCCACCTCCTTGGTTGTGATGGCATAGTCTCTCCCTTTTTTCCTTGGGGTTCTGGGTTGTCTCTAAAACCCCTTTTGTAGTGAATTTTTTTACAAAGTTCTTATTTTCCTTTCAGTTGAAACAATGAGCAATGCATTGAGGTTTGACCAGATCATTATTTTCCTCCATCACATTAATGGGTTTCTCTAATTAGAAATCACTAGTTAGGGGTCTTCATTACAACACCAAAAGAATTTCTTCATCCCCATTAATAAATTTATTGGGTTCTTAATTCCACCCTTTGGAAGGTGGATGATCAAATTTCTTAGCAACATTAGATTTCTCCATCAGACCTCCAAAATTAAACTCCAATTTCTTATTCTTATCCCCATGATACCCTTGAAATTATTCGATCTCCATTTCAACTTTCCGGGAACATCGAAAAAATTTATACTCGCTATAAAGTCATGAATCTCAATTCCATTTCATAGGTTAGATTTTATCCGACCAAAAAATTGCTTAACCATACATTTAAAAGTAAAAATAAAGTCAAAAGAATGTCGTGCACATATTTGGATGTTTTCCTTGTACAATCAGGTAGATTCCTTTTCTTTTTCCTTCAGTGAAAGTAAAGAACCTTTAAATTTTATGTCAGAGAGAATAAGGAAAATATTTTTCAAAAAACATTTTCCAAAATTCATTCCACCCATTTCCTTTATCTTTTCCTTAGTCTTCATATTCTTGATCAATATATACCATTGAATATATTTTACCTTTATACAATTAACATCTAGAATAATATTCTCTTTCACAGAATGGTAAAGTATGGATAAGACCTTATCAAAACATTTGATCCACTATTCCTTGATTAACAGATTAGACGATCTGGTGAATGTAAGATTCATTTTTCCTATAAAACTCTCAATTACATATTGTTATTTATAAGTGGGATTTTAACTCTCTTAATCCATGTTCATATTTAGAACCTGATTCAGCTGAGATATTATTGTCATAAAGTTTGTTATTTTTTCTCCCATCGGGTGGGACATCTCGATTGGGTAATCATCACATTTCCTTACCCATTGGTTGCTAACACGATTCCTCATATTTCCAAACATTTACTCGAATAAAGGGAAAATTAAGGATGAGTAATTTTAAACTATTAAACACATAATTGGTAATGAAATGACAGTAAATGGATAACTTATAGATGAAATTTATTTCATAACCTTTTAATTTCTATGATTTAATCTATGTTATCCATGATCTGTTTTCTAATATCCACTCTTATGGGAATTGTTTTCCCCTTAATAATGGTTTTTAATGAGATTTCTAATTTAAAAAAATATATCTCTTGGGAGTGTCAAATTAGGTATGTGGAAAAGACCATTTTCATGCACTTGTTCCCAATTGAGTCTAGCTCGATATGGTATTTTTGGGATCTACCACTACATACATTTGTGCCAGAGACACATCCACTTATAGTATATAGACATGGATATATTTTCTTGATAAAAAACATAATCTATACTTTATCAAAATTTAGCATTTTTTTCATTTACTCAGTTTTATCTCTATGCCTTTCACTAGAGTTTTCTATTATTAACCCCATAAATAAATAAACTTTTCCTTTGATACCATTTATGAAAACCCTCTTCTTTAATAAACATTAATTCAATATTTATTAAATAAAATTACACATAATAAAACATGTAATATATATAATGATGGTGACTTTGGAAATTAGGAACATTATATAACATCTTAAAATAAGGAATACATCATATTTATTGAAAACTTTATTAACATGATCATAATATTTATTCATAAACACAATTGCATGGGATAACCTAGGGATGTACATAAGAAATGAGTGAGTTATAATGCTTAGTAAGGGAATAAACATAGAATAACATGAATATATTATTAAATTTTAGATAATAGCTTTATCAATGGGACATTAAAGTGGTTAGAATCATAAACTTGAATGGTAAGGTGTGATATAACATGATAACATATAGAAAACATGGGAAAAGTGGAAAACAATTAAAAAATAATATCATAATCATAGTTTAAGTATAAATTCTAATAAATTATGGTGGAAAAATAATTGTGATGCATTAAGATCACTCAATAATCTCTTTAACGGCGTATTATGAGACTAAAAGAATACCCAATACATTGGATGTATATATAACTCTATGTGCACCTATCACGTTCATTTAATTCTCATGATTATACATTCCACATATATCATAAAACATGGAATCATTTCTAATCAAATTTAATTCAATGAAAAATTACTGCCTAATACATACATTTAATTCAAAAATAAAATAATTATATGTTCATGATGGTTAATGTCTTAGAAAGGAAATGGTTATGGGTATTCACTATAGATATTTTTCACATGAAAAATTGGGGTGAAATTTCATCAACATAAAGGGGTTGTATAGAGGTTCCTATAAGGGATTAATGAGATTGAAAGGGGTATCTTATCATTTAGAAATAAAATGGGTAGTAAATGATATTTTTAATAATATATCAAATCATTAGTAATTGGAGATAAAATACATAATATAATGAATATACTTGAATAAAGAGGGGAAAGATATGATCCCTTACTTTGAAAGGGTGATTCCAATTACTTGGGAGGTGCTTTATGAGATCTTGGAGACCTTGGTGACACTCTAAAGATGAGAGGGAATAGTAAAGATGTTCGTTGGGTTGGTTTTTATAGTAAATGAGTGGGGGAATTATTTATTATTTCTGAAACATAGGTTTTGGACCCTATGTAATAAAATAACCAAAAACAAAACTTTCCATGGTTTAATATCATGGGTTCTAACAAAGAGTATTGTTTTAAATTATTTTACTTTTGAGAGGGCCTAACTTAATAAAATAATACCCTTATTGATGTATAAGTGAGTCATATCCTTAATGAAATCATTTTAAACCCTTAAAATATATTGTAGGGTTTGGGGGATTCATATAGGTTATAAAATATTAGTAAAATAAAACCAAAATTACATTATTTAAAATGGGAAGCATATATTAGGTTGTGGATACCATTTATAGTTTTTTTACATTACCTTTGGGGTATCACAATGTAATGATACTCACTATATATTTATTTTGTAGATAACCTTTTCTCGAAAATTCAACGTCTCAAAATATTATGAAATGTTCATCATTGGAGAATTTTGAAATTTTTATTAAAAAATGATATCTATTTTAACCAAAAAAATTCAAAATATTTGAATTTTCTCTTTAAAAATAATAATCCACATTTAGTGAGAAATGATACGTTTTTTGACAATAAATTTTTTTGAACACTTATAAAAATTAGATTTGACTTCATAAAAATTATATGATCATTTATATTTTATAAAAATTATATAATGAAAATATTTTTATAATGTTATTTATTTAAAAAATCCATTAATTAATCATAATACATTCCTTAATTGCATTTTAATATTACACAAAAATATAATTTCTGTTTTATTGTTTGAAAATAAAAATCATTTATAGAGTAAAAATGAGAAGTAAATATAACCATTAATCTATTTAAAACAAAATATACAAAATGATATTAATGTGGTTTTGATACATATCCCTTTAATACAGTAATAAATACCCAATGTTTCAGGTATTCGATGGTGAGAATTTCATGTGGTGGTTTGATGTACATGGGTTGGGTCAATATCTCGATGAGAATGAACTTCAACCATAAATTGGATTTCTCATTATTAAGATTTTGGATCTCAATATGGGATTGGTCAAGGTAAAATTCTAGTGATGTTATCTCCCAAAGAAGATTTGATAAATGGGATTCAAAGGGTAAATTCCTACTAGTTGAGGTCATCAATTCTTTTTCCCGCATCAATTGGATTCTCTAAAACCCTATTTTTATACTAATCATATGATCACACTTAAAAGAATATATTATCAATGGTAATGATAATTAACGTTATTTTAAATATGATAGTATATAATAAAACCAAGGAAGTTCATCTATTTTCTATAAAGATATTACACAATAAGACAATTAATTAAACCCTAAAGATAATTTTATTTATAAAAGTTAAGGTTTTTAAATTGCTCAAGAAAAGCAGAACAAGGTTTTGTGAACAAAAATGAGAGGGAATGACCTTTTATTATTAATAAATCTACATAATATAAATTAATTAAAATATCTAAACATAATAATTTATTCCTCATGAAAAGGTGTAAACAAGTGGAAAAAAATTTAAAGTTATACAAGGTATGTTTAAAATCCATTCAATCTAAAAAATATATATATGTTTATGTGGTATGATAAACGTTATCTTTTGGTTTCACCCTTTTGTTAACAAACATTAACTTCAACTATGGTATCAAATTTTTCAACACTAATGGGTTATAAAAATACTTAAAAGGTAAAAATTGGTTAAAAAAGATAAAGGTATTAAATATTCTTCTATTCCAAATCCCAATTGTCCCATTTAATTATTTTTATGATTTTTGGATCATTTAATAAAATATTACTTAATATAAAATTTCAATATTGTCATTTTTGGGGATATTCATTGAATTTTAATTTAATGTTTGGAATACAACAATTTATTTTGAATGTAAATCCTTCAAACTTATATTATAAATTATAATTACCCATTAAATTCATTTTACATCACTATTAATCAATAATATATTTATTTTAATGTTATTAAAATAATTTAGTTAATTTTTTTATTGATTGTAAAAGCACTGTGTCAGTGTTGCGTAAGTATTTAAGGTACTTATACCATCATTAAAAATATATGTAATTTAGTATCATAAAAATATATTAATATAAAAAACAAAAACTTATAAACAACAATAACTGTAAAGACCGAGAAATTTCAAGGAAATTTTTTTCTTAATTTCTTTGGGATTTTACAAGAACGGAGTTTCTGACGGCACCAGATTCCGAGACCCGGTGTGCCTGGAATCAATTTCCCAAGTTTAGCTCAGATACGTTCAGTGAAAGAACGAGCAAGTTTTTCTAACTTTTGAACCGGTGCTCGGAATCGAAATCTGAGGGTACCGATGGAACCACATCAACAGTGTTTTCTTAAGGAGACCTTTTCCGAAGGTGTGCTTGCCCGCGAAGAGTTGTTTAAAATTTGATGTTTAAGTGATGAATAAAATAAAATTGTTTTCCAATTTTATTTCTAGCCTTGTTGGTTTTAACCTATGTGTGGAAGTTGGAAGACTATCCAAGTGAGGATAAAGGTGAGGTGGGGCCCACACGAACCCCACCCCTTCATATTCCCTAACCCCCTTAACTATTTCCCTAGAAACTCCTTTGTTTTTAATGAAGTGACTTCCTTCTTCACATTTATGATGCCAACTTAATACAAAATTCAATTTGACAACTCAATTTTTATTTATAAGGTGAGTTGTTTTGAATTTTGGATTTTCAAATACTTTCCATGCTTTAATAAAATAATATGGACTTATTTTATTGGGAGTTCACTCGTTGTATTGGGGGATTAGATGAGATAGAGTTCATCTTATTCGTTGGAGAACGCGAAGAAAGCCGACGTCTACCATGACTTCCTCTCTTCCGACGACTGACGAAGCTTTCCCTTTCTTTAGAGCACGCCAACGCCGTCATCGAAACCACCCCGTGATGCCGCTTTTCATGATGATCTTCAATCGTCAACTCGTTATCAAGGTAGGGGGATTAATTTGAGAATGATATTATTTCCTTGGTTGTTCCTTCTAAATCAAAGAACCCGGATCAACTCATCATTAAGTTGATCCGCGAACATTTTATTTTTGCGGGTTGGAAATATTGGTATGATTATTTTATTTAAGAGGTTGTAGGGGAATCTCTTTGGTATTCTCTTTATCTTTGAGAAAAGAACGACGAGCGTGGACCAACCATTTCCAGGTTGATCTGCGGATCGTTCGTTCATGCGGGTTGCTGTTGGGGTTAATTGTTATCTTTGTCATACGTCGACTTCTATTTGTTGGCCGATTGCTATCATTATAACAGGAGGAGGTCGGACTGCACAAACACAGCTGACCCTCCTCCCCCTTGTTTTTTATTATGTTGTGTCACGAATGAAGGCGGCGTGGTGCAATGGCACCGCGTGGAAACATGGAGAATTGCGGCAAGGATGCGCGGCACCGTCGCGCCGCGCCGTTGAGACCAAACGAAACCGTGGCTGGAGTTGGGGCCGCGGAGGTGATTCGAAGACTCTTCTGGTTGAATGTTTTGCGTGGATTGATGGGGGATCACAAACGATGATGCAAAGTCATTTTGAAGCCTCTGTAGTGAAGGTCAGGTCCTGGGAGGACCATTGGCGAAAGCGGCGAGCAAAATGGACCACCGGAGCACGTCCGGTGGTCCGCGGAATGCGGCGGCGGCGCACCGCCGGAACAGGAACCGCCGCGGCTTTAAGCCACGCCGGTTCGTCATCCGCGAGGGGTTGTAACCCCCCCACACCTGCTGGCCACGCGGGCGCTGCGCCGCGCCTGTGCCAGCGCCAGGCCAGGCCGGGCCGAGCCACGTCCAGGCCGAGCCAGACCCAGACCTGGAACGGGTCGACCCGGGGGGGGGGGGGGGGGGGGGGGTCTCGGGCCGGGTCAGACCGGGCCCGAACCCCCTATTTCCGGGCAGTTTCCATTCAAATGCCCATAACATGGGCTACGGACCTCCGATCGACACACCATCAGTTTCGATGCGATCCTTGGATCGAGACGGTCGTTTCGGTATATTACACTCAAGGTTTTGGAGAACTTTGGGCATGGTCGGGTTGGTTCGAACACGAGACCAACCAGGCCCTCGAAATTGATATGAATATATCTTGAGCACCGGGCGTCCGATTGACGTTCCGTCGACTTTGTTGGAATCCTGTCGATGAGACGAATATTTTTTAATTCTTCACCCAAGGTTTGGATGTAGCTGGATACTGGCCGGGTTGGATTATACCCGAAATCCAACCGAGCCCCTAGAACGGAAAAGTTGATATCTTTCAGACCGGACGTCCGTTTGACGAACCATCAGCGGCGTTGGTGATCACGTTGTGAAACGGTCCCTACGAGTATAGCCTATGAGAGTTCGGGGTACAGTTGAGATACGACCGGGTTGGTTCGCACACGAATCCAACCGGGCCCTTGGGACGAAAAGGATAATAACTCACAGACCGGACATCCGATTGACGCACCATCTGTTGTGTTGAGACCCCTATGGAGAGGCGGTCCTTTGAGATCTTTCTTTTTGGGACTTTGAGATACTTGGAGTATTGACCTGTAGCTTGTGGAGCGGACCCTCCTAGAGATGAGCGTACGGATTACGGAGACCTTGTAGTCGGCTGAGACCTAACGAATACATGACCGAATTGACTTGGAGTGAGTCAACTAGCCCAGTGGACGGAGCACTACTTTGTTTGGGTGCAGACCCATGGCGGACGGAGCACTACTGTGTGACAGTGCAGACCCGTGGTACTCGTCCGGAGAGTACCTCTGCAGGCTATTAGGGGGTGTGCACTACTTAGTTTGGGTGGCATACCCCGGGGGGGAAGCACTACTATGTTTGGGTGGATGGCCCGAAATACTCTACAGGAGGAGTACCTCAGCAGTCTTAGGTTAGTGAGCAGTACCTCAGAGTCGTGACAGGACCACTGTACACTCTAGAGACAAGGCTCTTCAGAAGTTACGGTTTCGATAATGAAAATCCTGGTTTGAGCTGAGTCTATGACCTTTGTGTTTACCTCTTGATTGATATGGGTCACTTGATAACTTAGGTATATGTATGGGCATATACCTGGGTAGTGGATATCTATTGATTTCATAATATTTTTGTTTCCTCATGATTGAGATGGGTTACTTAATTACATAAGTATATGTATGGGCATATAACTAAGTAGAAGTTATCGGTTGAGATCTTTCTTTGTGGTTACCCTTGTTGGATTTAGTGAGACCTTGAGGGTCTCGAGGTCCCTATTGAGTATCGTTATAGTCACCCCTGCACGGGCTATGCCCGCACCTCGTTGTTTTGGTTGCAGATGACGGGCAGCGCTGACAGAGGATGAGTGTTCGAGGACTGGACGGTACCCGAAGGTGGAAGTCATGATGAGTCAGTATCCAGAGTTGGACTTCACGACGAGACGACACTCGGAGGAGGCTGACTGGCGAGAGCATTGTGGAGGCTATTTGTACCTACCTTTCAGGTAGGATCTATGGTGGACGATCCAAGAGTTGCGCTATCTGTACCTACCCTTCAGGTAGGATCCGTGGTGGACGATCCAGGAGCTGCGCTATCTGTACCTACCCTTCAGGTATGATCCATGGTGGATGATCCAGGAGCTGCGCAATCTGTACCTACCCTTCAGGAAGGATCTGAGGAGGACTAACCAGGAGCTGCTTCCATTCTTCCAACTGTTTGTCTTTTCTGCTGTACTTTCGTTCAGTTGTAGTTATACTTTCAGTTGGGTTTGTATTCTGGCCCACTTACTTTTCAGCACTTTATTTTGTACTTAGTGTATTACTTATACTTGTACTCTGAAATGTTTTGTTTACTTTTGTAAAGGCAATTCCTTCCCAGTTATCGGGATATTCCCCTTTGGTGCTAGTCGCCAGCCCCTGGCCTATGGAAGGCGGGCTTGGGGTAGTCACGGCATGGGCCCCGAGGACGGGTCGTGAAAAATTGGTATCAGAGGAGTCGGTTCTACCGCAGAACTTATAACTCTAATATTTTCTTTCTATGAAGCAATAGTGTTAAGGGTACCGAGTGTGGTTTTCAGTTCAGGGAGTCCAGTGTTGGTGCGGCAGCCGACGTATCCGTACACCAGGACCCTGACTTCTGATTTCCGAATTTGTGCATGAAAACACTGATTGCGTGTGTGTTTACAAAAGTTTTAAAGTCAGCTCAAACCAGGTCAGCTCACCAGGTATAAATTGTTGACCGTGTCACATCTGTTCAGGATGTCACCACACAGAAAGTCAATTGGAGTTCTGAGATAGTACACGATGATGGCCCACCGAGTGACAAGGCTCCGGTGCGGGGCCCTTTTTACTATGTTGGCACCATCGGGTAGTGTACCAGCAGCACCACCACCTATTGGGAAGAAGATGCCACCAGCCATACAAGCGAACTGTGCACGTTGGCAGATTGAGTTGCACGAGTTCCAACAGCAGAGGCCTCCGAGGTTACGAGGCGAGGCAGATTCCCAGACAGTAGAGGACTGGCTGGAGGCGATTGCTAGAGTTTTCCACCTAGATGAGACATTAGTGGAGTGGATGTTGGAGTTGGATACTATTTTTTTCTAGTGAATGACCTTCATTATGGTCCGCATAGTGATGATGCTTCGGTACGTGGACTGATACCTGAGCTAGTGCCTTCGGGTAGTGTGTCAACTATACATCACTACCTGTTGGTCAGAAGTTACAACTGGAGGTACTAGTAGGAGACACATATAGGCTTACTGCCTTATACGTGTTCCAACATTAGATACCCTCAAGTTCCGAGGTGAACCTGGATCACAGGCGGCTGAGGACTGGCTTGAGGAGGTAGCAGAGAGTTTTCTAGAGATTATACAACTTCGGCAGGATGATGTGTCGGTAGCTGAGAATTCATTGAGGCGTACCGAACATTCCGGGTACTCGATGAATATGATTCGATCAGTGCTATAGAGCTCAGACCTCTGAGAGTGGTGTGTTTAAGGTCATTCGAGCCAGCACCTTTTTCCTCTATGTAATCCTATTCATGTTACGGTGCTAGAGAGAACATTGAGGTTGAATGTTCTTTGGATGAACGAATATAGCCAGTGAATGTTAGCAGTAGGAATATGCGAACCGGCATCAGTCACAGAGACTTGGACGTGTAAAATGTTTCAAGAAGAGGAAGTGTCATGGAAAGATGAATCCGCAGAGCAACAGACGTGGAAGTAGAGCTAGGAGAGCAGCATGGGGTGGTGTACTTTTTGACATGTTATAATCACCTGCCTTTGTTGTCCCCTCCAGGATCAGGGAGCTGGAGTGCAGGGAAAAAGAGTAGCTACATGCGGTCAAAGAGTGCGACCGAAAGGGCTATAAGGATGATTCGAAGTGCGGACTTTGTCTTCTACTAGCTGTTGTAGCCACATACATCGATACGAATCATCCCTTCCTTCCATGAATCTAGTCCCACACCTAAAGTTTCCGTTTAAGCCATTGACTTGACCCTCACGTCTGGAGATACCTTTGGGAGGAGACTCGATAGTCACACTTACGGTGACGATGTGATATGGCCCTTGAGGTGAGAGTCTCGGTTGGGACCTCTTGGTGGCAGCGTCGAGGCCTTACGACGTTAGTTTGGGTATGGATTGGGAATCACTGTTCATACTCAAATTGACGGTATTAGGAAAACGTCGGGATGGGTTTTCCTTGGTTAGTGAAAAGGAAACCCCAGGCAGCACATGATAAACTCGTGCATAGGACGGTGTAGCTGATCACTCTTGAGTCGGCCAACTTCACCAATCTGGAAGTAGGAGTTTTGAGTTTCCGTTTTAATCATGAAAGGGAGACCTATAGAGTTCGAGGATGGCGACCACATTCTTATACGGTTGTCACCTCAACTAGGTTTATGGAGATGTAGCCGAGGTGGCGAGATATCTCTAAGGTTCAAGGGACCTTTCTAGGTCCTCAGCTGGGTAAGCGAGGTGGTTTACCGCTTGACCATTCCACCTCAGTTTCACTGGGTGCACGATGTATTCCACGTATCTCAACTGGGGAGATACATGCTTGAACCGACGTATATCATCGACCATGGGGAGATGGACGTTGGTGATGGGTGTGACTTTTGCGGGGTTCTAGTAGAGGTTAAGGATCGATAGGAGCAGGTCCTACGAGGATGGTTGATTCCTCTTGTGTGTTTTCGTTGGCAGCGCGGGAACCTCCAGGGGATCACTTGGGAGAAGAAGGCTCAGATGCATGCTCAGTACCACTTTTGTATCCCTAGATTGTGTTAAAGCTTTACGGGGATGCAAAGCCCTGAGGTGGGAGTAATGTAAAGACTAAGAAATTTCAAGGAAATGTTTTTCTTAATTTCTTTGGGATTTTACAAGAACGCAGTTTCTGACGGTACCGGATTCCGAGACCCGGTGTGCCCGAAATCAATATCCGAAGTTTAGCTCGGGTACGTTCAGTGAAAGAACGAGCGGGTTTTTCTAACTTTTGAACCGGTGCTCGGAATCGAAATCTGAGGGCACCGATGGAATAGCAGTGCTAGTGTTTTATTAAGGAGACCTTTTCCGAAGGTGCGTTTTCTCTGGAAGAGTTGTTTAAAATTTGATGTTTAAGTGAAGAATAAAATAAAATTGTTTTCCAATTTTATTTCTAGCCTAATTGGTTTTAACCTATGTGTGGAAGTTGGGAAACTATCCAAGTTAGGATAAAGGTGAGGTGGGTCCCACACGAACCCCACCCCTTCATATTCCCTAACCCCCTTAACTCTTTCCCTTGAAACCCCCTTGTTTTTAATGATGTTACTTCCTTCTTCACATTTATGATGCCAACTTAATACAAAATTCAATTTGACAACTCAAGTTTTATTTGAGGTGAGTTGTTTTGAATTTTCGATTTTCAAATACTTTCCATGCTTTAATAAAATAAGAAGGACTTATTTTATTTTGAGTTAGCTCGTTTTATTGGGGGATTAGAGGAGATAGAGTTCATCTTCTTCATTGGAGAACGTGAAAAACGCCTACGTCTACCTCGACTTCCTCTCTTCCGACAATTGACGAAGCTTTCCCTTTCTTTGACGCACGCCAACACCGTCATCAAAACCACCCCACGCTGCCGCTTTTCGCGACACTCTTCAATCGTCAACTCGTTATCGAGGTAGGGGGATTAATTTGAGAATGGTATTATTTCCGTGGTTATTCCTTCTAAAACAAAGAACCAGATCAACTCATCATTATGTTGATCCGCGAACGTTTTATTTTTGCGGGTTGGAAATATTGGTATGATTATTTTATTTAAGAGGTTGCAGGGGAATCTCTTTAGTATTCTCTTTATCTTTGAGAAAATAATGACAAGCGCGGACCAACCATTTCCAGGTTGATCCTCAGATCGTTCGTTCATGCAGGTTGATGTTGGGGTTAATTGTTATATTTTTCGTACGTCGACTTCTATTTGTTGGCCGCTTGCTATCATTATAACGGCAGGAGGTCAGACCGCACAAACACGGGTGACCCTCCTCCCCCTTGTTGTTGATTATGCTGTGGCACGAACGAAGGCGATGCGGTGCAACGACACCGCGCGGAAACATAGAGAATTACGGCAAGGATGCGCAGCACCGTCGCGCCATGCCTTTGAGACCGAACGAAACTGCAGCAGGAGTCGGGGCCGCGGAGGTGATTCGAAGACTCCGCTGGTTGAACATTGTGCGTGGATTGATGGGTGAAGACAAATGGGGCCGCAAAGTCATTTTGAAGCCTTCGTAGTGAAGGTCGGGTCCCAAGAGGACCATTGGCGAAGGTGGTGAAAAAAACAGACCACCAGAGCGCGTCAGGTGGTCCGCGGAAGGTAGCGGCGGTGCGTCGCTGGAACAGGAACCACCGCGGCTGAGCTGCGGGGGGTTGTAACCCCCCCCCCCCCGCACCCGCTGGCCACGCGGGCGCCGCGCCAGCGCCAACGCCAGGTTGGGCCACACCCAATCAGGCTGAACCCAGACCCGGAACGGGTCGACCCGGTTTGGGATGACCTAGGGGGGGTCTCGGGCCGGGTCGGACCGAGCCTGAACCCCCTATTTTTGGGAAGTTTTAGTTCAAATGCCCATAACATGGGCTACAGACCTCTGATCGATGCACCGTCAGTTGCGATACGATCCTTGGATTGAGACGGGCGTTTTGGTATATTACA
This sequence comes from Viscum album, assembly GCA_963277665.1. NCBI lineage: Eukaryota > Viridiplantae > Streptophyta > Magnoliopsida > Santalales > Viscaceae > Viscum > Viscum album. Next base: position 2,064,810,958 of record OY728141.1, read on the forward strand.
CTTAAGGTTTCGGGGAACGTTGGGCATGGTCGGGTTGGTTCGAACACGAGACCAACCGGGCCCTTGGAGCGGATATGAATATATCATGAGCACCGGGCGTCTGATTGGCGTGTCATCTACTTTGTTGGAATCCTCTTAATGAGATGGACCTTCTGGAATTCTTCTCCTGTGGTTTGAATGCAGTTGGATAGTGGCTGGGTTGGATTATACCCGAAATCAAACCAAACCCCTAGAACGGAAAAGTTGATATCTTTCAGACCGGACGTCCGTTTGACGAACCGTCAGCGGCGTTGGTGATCACATTGAGAAACATTCCCTATGAGTATACCCTATGAGAGTTCGGGGTACAGTTGAGATACGGCCAGGTTGGTTCTCACACGAAACCAACCGGGCCCCTGGGATGAAAAGGCTAATAACTCACAGACCGGGCGTCTGATTGATGCGCTGTCTGTTGCATTGATACCCCTAAGGTGAGGCAGTCATTTGAGATACTTATTCGTGGGACATTAAGATACTTGGAGTATCGACCTGTAGCTCATGGAGCGGACCCTCCCGGAGACGAGCGTACGGATTACGGAGACCGTGTAGCCAGCTGAGACCTGACGACTGCTAGACTGACTTGACTTGGAGTGAGTCAACTAGCCCAGTGGATGGAGCACTACTTTGTTTGGGTGCAGACCCATGGCGGACCGAGCACTACTATGTGACAGTGCAGACCCGCGGTACTCGTCCAGAGAGTACCTTTGCAGGCTATTAGGGGGTGTGCACTACTGTGTTTGGGTGGCATACCCCGGCGGGAAGCATAATTGTGTTTGGGTGGCCGACCCACGGTACTCGACAGGAGGAGTACCTCAGTAGTCTTAGGTTATTGAGCAGTAACTCGGAGTCGTGATAGGACCACTGTACACTCCACAGATGGGGCTCTTCAGTATTTACGGTTTTGATAATGAAAATCCTGGTTTGAGTTGAGTCTATGACCTTTGTGTTTACCTATTGATTGAGATGGGTCACTTAATAACTTAGGTATATGTATTGGCATATACCTGGGTATTTTTTATACATTTATTTCATAATCTTTGTGTTTCCTCATGATTGAGATGGGTTACTTGATTACTTAGGTAAATGTACGGGCATATACCTAAGTAGAAGTTATCGATTGAGATCTTTCTTTGTGGTTATCCTTGTTGGATTTAGTGAGACTTTGAGGGTTTCAGGGTCCCTACTGAGTATCGTTATACTCACCCCTACACGGTCTATCCTCTCACCTCGTTGTGTTGGTTGCAAATGACGGGAATTGCTGATAGAGGCTGTGTGTTCGAGGACTGGATGGTACCCGGAGGTTGAACTCATGACGAGTCGTTATCCGGAGGTGGACTTCACGAAGAGACGACACTCGGAGGAGGATGACGGGCGAGAGCGTTGTGGAGGCTATCTGTACCTACCATTCAAGTAGGATCCGTGGTGGATGATCCAGGAGCTGCGCTATCTGTACCTACCCTTCAGGTAGGATCCGTGGTGGACGATCCAGGAGCTGCGCTATCTATACCTACCCTTCAGGTAGGATCTGAGGAGGATGACCTAGGAGCTGCTTCCATTCTTCCAGCTGTTTGTCTTTTCTGCTGTACTTTCGTTCTGTTGTAGCTGTACTTTCAGTTGGGTTTGTATTCTATCCCACTTACTTTTCAGCACTTTCTTTTGTACTTAGTGTATTACTTCTTCTTGTACTCTGAAATGTTTTGTTTACTTTTATAAAGGCAATTTCTTCCCAGTAATCTGGATTTTCGCCTTTGGTGCTAGTCGCATGCCCCTGGCCTATGGAAGGCGGGCTTGGGGTAGTCACGGCATGGGCCCCGAGGATGGGTCGTGACAATAACCTCTTTTTATTCTCATGATAAAATATTATGTTCTTTAAAAGAAAATAATTTAGAATTTTTTATTTTTCTTTACCAAATATAATATATAAGCCATTATCAAAAAAAAAGATCAAAATTACCAAAACATCTAATAATCGGTGAGTATAGTCAAAAACCTCTTATAAAATAGATTAATGTAATTATTTCAGGTTGTTTTAATTTCTTATCCCATAGTTTTAACTTTTTTTTCCAATTGTACTGTTACCCAGGTTATAAATATTTACCATGGTTGCTACTGAGAATGATCAAAAATAAAAGGGAACTATTTAACAAATTTATAGCTTTTGTATTCAAAACACAGAAAACATTTTTCATTATTAAATTTTTATAATTTTCATAAACTAATTTTAAAATAAACCCAAAAAATTTGATAGAGAATAGTTTTTTAGAAAAATTAATTATTCAAGCATAAGATGACATCAAATTAACTTTATGACTTTTAATTATCATTATATGAATTTAAAATAATATATATTTATATATATAACATATAAAATTAATTCAAATCATGAATAACTATGTATGATTTTAATTAATTAAAATATAAAACCATTAAACCTTGAAATTTTTTTACGATTTTTAACCATAAAAATAAACTAATAAATAATCAACTATAACGATTTTTCATATTTAATTATTTATATTATTCCTATATAAACGAAAATTATATGAATTAAATATCAAATTCAATGAATAATAATACTTTTCAATGAAAACAAATGATAGCTTTATAAATATAAATATTTTTCATTATTCAGTAAATGGTTAATCTTTTCATAAAATTCATAATATTTTACTTCAAGATAATTTTGATATGATGATTTGAAAAATGATATAATTTTTATAAAATATAATTTCTACATGTTTTAGAAATTTATTATAATATTTTCTTCTAGAAATAAATAAAAACCACTTTTTAAAGAATATTATTTTTGAAGTATAAAATGACTTCATTAAAAATTAAGCTCTTGTTTACTAATAATTAATAAATATATTTTTATTAATTAAGACTATTATGAATATATTTCATAATGATGTTACTCATATTCATACTCAAAAATTTAATGGGAAGGTTAAAATGGTCACATTTAAATAACAATATTTTAAAAGTATATCAAAATTCTCTTAGACCTTAGTATTGTGTTCTAAGAAACCTATTGAGAAAATATTATTTGAAAATAAATTTTTAGGGTGTTACATGCCCTCATAAATAATTTGGGTGCATGAAATTTTATCTCAGTTATTACTATTTTAATATCTGAAAACACCTTTTTTGTAAACCTGCATCGTAAAAAGGGATAATAAAACTTCCTCTAAAAAAGGGTTGGGGATAAATAAAACATACCAAAAATAACAAAAAATGAGGTTCTCAAATAAGGATAATATTGGAGGGAAGTTAAAATATATACATTAAGGAGAAAATTAATTTCCAAGGAAAAATAGCTAGAGATAGAGAACATGTTTAGGATAATGTTAATGAGAAAAAAACATAAATTAGTTATTGGTGAAAAGATAATCAATTCATCATAAATGAATTTAAAAGAATAAAATTTTAATTTCAATGTCATTTTCCTAAACATGATATATTATTTTTCTATGAGAAAATATAATTTATTTATTTATTTCCAATTCATAAGAACAATTACATAATTTTTTTCTCTTTGATTACTTTCTACATCATCTATTACTATAAGAAATGAATATCCAAGATGATATTTTTATAGTTGGTGCACTAAAATTAATATTCAATAGATCATAAGATCCATAAAATAATAAAAATTCATTCCATATATCACTAAATATTTTCCATATCTAAAATGGTTTTAAAATGTTTTCTAATATGGATAAATATAATTCATTAATCTCTAAACCCTCAGAAGTGACAACCAAGGATCAACATAATTCATATCATAAATTGTTGACCAAAGGACTCCTACAAAATATGTCTAAGAAAATTCAAAACCCAAAAATAAAACATATGTTATGAATTTTTTAGATTAAGGTTATCATTTATTACCATAAAATATGAAGTAATTCATAATGTCACATACAAAACATGTGAAAAGCGTGTTTATATATTCAACTAAATTTGGATAATAACCCGAATCAATTTAAAAACTAGATGATAAATTATATGATTCAAAAAATAAATCTCAATCTTTATTACTAAAATAAAATTACATATTATTTAACATATTCTATAAATCCAAAAAATAAATACACATCATCATAAGTCAATTTTCATCAAATCAAAAATCAATTAAAAGGTTATAAAAACTATCAAATTTAATTTATCAATACCAATCGTCTATTTATCCTAATGAAATTTTTTTATCTCAAAATAATAAACATATTAAAGGATATTTGTCCCTAAATCATGTTTTACCTTAAAATACCACCTTGTCATGATATCAATTTTCTATATTGTCGGTATAATTCAACATATGATTTAAAATACATGAAGCAAAATATTATATAAAAATGATTATATTTTTCATGATTTTTATAACCATAATAAGTATGATAAAACACTTTTAGAATATAATTCTCTAATCTCAAAAAATAATCACATAAATATTTCCACTTCCTTCATAATCATTTAACATGGCTTCATCGTCTTATTCCTTAATACATCGTTCCACTCATATATCATTCAAGGTCTCTTCATCATTAATAGAAAAACCATTACTCACACAACCATCCTAACACTCTTCTCAAAATTTTCCCAAGGAAATTTATTTGAAAATTTTCCTATATATACAATATTGAACCATCTATGATACCTTAGGGAAACCACTATTCAAATCCATTACTTTAACAAAAATTTTCATTTTTACTCAGCAATTACTTTCTATATGTCCTTCTGTTCCACACCCAAAAAAATCATCCCATTACATTGAGGTATTTCCGTAGGTTATTCTTCATTTATTCTAATAAGGCTTCAAGTTGAATAATCTATCCTATATGTTCTTCATAAAAATTCATTTTTCCCTAATTTTATTCATCCAAAAATCTCACCTATGTTCCAATTGTTAATAATATTTTGATATAGTTAGTTCGACATAATCACAAGATTTTTAATTCCATAACTAATATACTTTAGTTTCTCATGAGGTTAGTCACTATATCTTTAATCACATTTAACATTAAAACAATTCCTTTTTCTTCCATCCATTGACTAAAACCAAAGAGAGTATTTTGGGAAACACTAATCATAGTGAGTAATCATGTAATCATGAAAATGTATTAATATGATGTCTAAATCAGAACACTTTCTCTCTAATCTATGACACATTAGGCTTAACATAGCACATCTATAGTAAATATATATTTAAATATTTCATAATGGTTCATAAAATAATGTGAATTAAAACCAGGAATATTCCCCAAGAGTTTTTTTCCATGCATTCAGTCTTGGGATAAATTATCATTCAATTGTGATGATAGGGTTAACACCCAATCTATATCATTCAAAATCACTACCATTAGGATCATATTTTACATTTATTCATCCAATTTCTAGTATCCAAATAATGAGGTAATTTCTAGGAAAATCACCCATTCTCTTCTTTACCAAAGCTTAAGGATGTTATCTTATACATAGAATTATCCCAATGTTTTTCACAAATGTTTTTTAACCCTAATCTCTAAAGTTTAAATAAATCCTAAATTGATAACAACTATAGTGACACATATATTTTTCTACATAAATAATACATCATATTAGATTAATATTTATTATATAACATCATGATCTATGCTTTAACCAAAATGGTGTATTGTATTTAAAATCATGGATGTATAAACAAATGGTTCATAAAAATCTCTAACACCGCCCACTAAATTAAATAAATCATTAAAACTTATTATAAATGAAATAAATAAAACAATTATTCATAACATGTGGAATGAATAAATAATAAAGGGTGATCTCAAATGCACAGTAAGGGTAAACATGGTAGACATCAATCCTAAGAGATAAAACAATCATAAGGGTATTATAAAATTATCATATTCTTGTTATCAACATAAAATATTCATACCCATTAAATCTAGATGATAAATACTAAGATCAATTAAAATCTATAAACATGATTTAAAAAGGTTTCAATGAAGTAATTTTCATTCAAGAGTCATAACAAATATTTGTGGTGTCATATGAATAGGAAATCATAATTATGTGAAAACATCAATTTAGAATCATTTCCATGAATAATATTGTTACTATATCTAGAATATAATCATAATAAAACATAAAATTTTGAAAAAAATATATTCTAAATCATGAAAAAAATATTCATTTGATCATAGTTGAAATAATTCTTACTAATGTATCAATCTGTGGAAAAATATATTTGTAATCATGTACAAAAGTATCACTATAATATCATCATATTTAAATATCACATTACCCAATTCATTGAAGTGATATATAATTCGAGTCTTACATGACACATAACTAAAATCATACATATGTGTGTAAAAATATCCTAAAACATTCAAAATATCATCATTTCATAACCCATTTAACGGAAATTGGGTTTTTAAAAATATCACCCTAATAATAATAATAAATAAAGAGAAATAATAAAGATGGTATCATTTTAACAAATCCAAATTAAATAATAATTAATAACAAGGGATGTAATCATAGATGAAAAATGACATTAAAATATCACTGGAATATTTCTTAAGGAAAATACAATCTTTATTTTGAAATCACTAATTTAAAATATAAAATTTTCCAAAAAAAACATGGAAAAAAATTTTCTATTAAATGAATCATAGAAAATTTTGAAGTAATTTTCATATAAAACAATGGTTATCACATTGGAAAAATTCATTCATGTCGTTTACATTAAAAGAAAGAAAATCCATTTCGAACCCTTATAAAAAAGTCTATAATGACTTGTTCAGAATAACGTTTAGCTAAATAGATAAATTTTTAAACCGTGGTAAATTAATTAAAATATAGTGAAAATTACCTTATAAAAACATTTCATTCATTTTTAATCACATTCATGAAACAATTTTAAAGATTATGTACATGGAAGAAAAAATCCATCAACTAAAGAGGAATTATAGTTGAATTTTATTCAAAAATGTTATATTGATCATTTTTTGTAACAAAGTGAATAAAATGGTAAAAATATATAGAAAACTATATAAATAACTACATGAGAAGAAAGTGTATACAGTTTAAATGATAATACTTATATAATTTCCATCAAATGATATTCAAGAATAAACAATCTTGATTAAAATTAGATTGAAATATAAATCCATTACCACTTTGGTAAATTTTGAATCATAAACCCCATGAATAAATAAAATCAATTAAAACATTTAATAACATGAATATAAAGTTATTAAGGATATATATTATCAAATAACTAGTATATTTAATCATGGCCTTTTCAAACACTCTCCAGCCCGATGCTCCTTCGCTCCCTGGGATTGCGTCCTTCTCGGTGCTTGGCCCTCTGGCGACCGGCGCGGGCTTGCATCACCTCCCAGGTCTATCTTTCAAGGAATTCCTCCTTCATCAGCATCCACCGGGTGTCAATTTTCCTCAGAATGCTGCGTCGGCGGGCTCGGAGGTCGGATCTGGTTTCTTGGAAAATAGGTCTGTGCTAGGCTCCTCGACGTCGGGTGAGGGTTTTCCTCGTCCTCCAGGTATCTCTTTCAAGGATGCCCATCTTCAGCAGTAGTCTTCGGGTGTCGATCTGACTCAGAGTGATGCTCTGGCTGGCCGGGATGTTGCGTCTGCTTTCTTGGAAAAAGGTTCACCGGTGCTCGAGGTTTCTGCGACATCGTTTGCGGAGGCGGCTTTGAAACTCTAGTGGACATTGGTTTCTAGGTTTGGTGCGGATAAGCCTTCTCTGGAAATTTTCCAAGACTGCGTGAGGCGTTGGAATCTGGATCGGTCGGCTTCGGTGTCGATTCTGGATTGCAGATCCTTTTGGATCATGATGGCGTCCAGGGAAGACTTTGTCACTGCTTGGTGTATGAGGCCTCAGTTTGTGGGGCGTTAGAGGTTCTCCCTCTCGCGTTGGTCGATGGATGTACATCAAAGAATAGAATTCTCTCACGCATCGGTTTGGATCTCTCTGCTTGGGTTACCTCTGCCTCTCATGAGAGAAGCCTTTCTTAAGGTCATCAGAGATTCTTTGGGTTGCTTCCTGTGCATGGATGGTCGCACTCTTCATTTGGCGGAGGTGTCAGTAGCTCGGATGTGCGTTGAGATGGATCTCTCTCATCCGTTATAGTATCATCTGGTGTTACGGATTGAAGGGATGCCAGATAGGCTTCAACCGCTGGTATACCCTATTTACCCAAGGTTCTGTTCTTTTTGTCATCTCTCGGGCCACTCTTTGCAGGTCTGCCGAAAAGCGCATTTGAAGGGTGCTGAGGTTCAGGTGAATTCTCAGTCATCTGATCAGGGCCCTTCTCTAGTCCTTGAGGGAAGTGGTCGCGAATGTGGTAAGGTCTTGAATCCCTCTGTACTTTCATCAGCGGCATCTTCATCAAAGGAGGCAGGGGAGGGGACTGCTTCGCCCTGTCGTGCTTTGGTTCCAGTAAGAAGTTCTCTGGTAAAAGGGACTTGTGTTCATCATTCAGTGGTAGAGATTTTTTCCACAGTGATGAGCATCAGGGGTTTCCTCCGACCTCAAGATCCAAAGCTGGACAACTGGGTTCCCTCAAGTAGTTGCATCACTATCATCTCTGTGGTATATCCGGGCCTGTGTGAGAAGAAAGAGTTGCAGAACTCTAAGGGGCCGCCCCTCCTTTTATTGGATCCATGCCCAGCGGTGTCTCCCTCTTCGTCCAGCCCAGTGGTCTCTTCGACCAGCCCAGTGGTCTCTTCTCCTCCTTCCTCGCCAGCAGTGCTTAAAGCTCCTCTCCGTTCAGCTACTTCCTTCCATCATGTGAATCAGAGTCATGGTAACGGCCTGTGTTTCGATTCTCGAGAGGTCCCTTGCAGGGTTCTATCCAGCAGTGGAATTTATCCTTTGTCGTCCTCCTCATAGGTGAAAATGGTTGTTAAAACCAGGTCAAAATGAAGAGTTGATGAGGGTGAATGTGTTATCTCTTTTCTTAAGGGAAAGGGGAAGGAGTCTGGGGCCAAATCCAGACGGGTGCGTGTCAATGTTTAAAGCCATAATATGGAATGGTCATGGCTTTGGGGCCATGGTCAAATCAGATTTTCTTCTTAGTGAGTTATGTAATAATCAAGTCTCTCTCGTTGCCTTCTTGTAACCTAAACATGCATCCAACAACATCTATGAGTTTTCTCAGAGGCTTAAAGTTCTTGGATTTTTACATGGGGACCCTCCTAATTCTCACATATGCCTTTTCTAGAAAGACCACATTAGTGTTGATTTATTGAATACAACGGAGCAATCCCTTAACACAAAGATAATAGTGGGGCTCAAAGAGTTTTTCTTCTCATTTATATTTTCCAAGTGAAATGATCAGGACAGGGAGTCATTATGGAGTGATCATGAGGGCTTCAATCCTGTTGCGGCTCCCTAGATTGTTGGTGGAGATTTCAAAATTATGGCTAGTACAGAGGAGAAAAAAGGGGGTGGAGTTTTCCCTAGGAATGAAAGTCAATCTTTTGTTTCTTTCATAGCTCGGAGCGGCTTGTTGGATGCAGGTTTTGAGGGAAGTATCTTCACCTGGTGCAACAACCAATGTGGGGGGAGGCATTCATACTGTCGGCTTGATCTATTTTTGATGAAAAATGCTGCAATATCTATGTTCCCTGACTCCCGAGTCACTCACTTGACTCGAAGTTTGTCCGATCATTCCCCACTTCGCATTTCCCTGGGGGCAGGGGTGCCACGGGAGGAACATGATATGTTTTCTACATCTTGGGTGCAGGAATCGGGTTTCTTAGAAGTGGTCTGGGAAGCTTGGGACTCTCAATATCGGGGGAATCCATGGAATACTTTTCACAATAAACTTAGGTGGGTTAAGAATCTTCTTCGCTGCTGGAGGAGAACCATCCTTGCCCGCGACCATGATGTCTCTAAGATCAGTGAGGAGGTGATTTGTCTGGAGAAAATATTGGACCAAGAATGGGATGACTCCATTTTTTCTGAGCTAAGAAGGAAGAAGGACTCTTTATCCGATAATCTGCTTAAATAGGAATGGGTGGCTAGAGAGAAAGCTCGGGTGAGATGGCATCAGGAGGGGGACCAGAATACAGGGAATTTTCATGCTTGCATCAAGGAACATCAGCGTGACCAGAGGCCCAATATCTCCATGGAGGATGGATCCTTCTCCACAGACTGGGAGGAATTTCGGGTTATGATTAATGCAGTTATTCAATCTCTAATGGATGCTCCTAATCCTACCATGGTAGGGGGTTTCCAAGTGGGGATGTTGAGATTTTTTATGGTCTCTCCAGCAGTGTTTCGGAGGGCGTTGATGCTGAATTAAGGAAAATTCCTAATGAGGATTAGGTGCATGAAGCGGCATGGACCTTGAACCCAAATAGCTCCCCAGGGCCCGATGGGTTTCCTGGGTCTTTCTACAAGGCTGCGTGGGAGATTATGAAAGGGGATCTAGTTTGGGCTGTTCACGATTTCTTCCAGGGAGGGGATTTACTGCGTATTGCATGTGCTACTAAAATGATTCTTATACCGAAGGTGAATAATCCTCAGTAAATTGATAAATATAGACCCATCAGTATGTGTAACTTACCATACAAGATCCTAGCCAGTATCCTTAATAATATATTGGTCATTCACCTGGATGAGTGGATGAATCCAGAACAGCATGGTTTCATTAAAGGGTGGTCAATTCAGGGTGTGATCAGTCTGGTCGAAGAAATGATCAGTGGCATCAACAACAGGTCTTTTGGGGGAAATTTGGTGGTTAAATTGGACAGGAGCAAGGCATATTATAGGATGGAATGGGGTTTTGTTCTCAGAGTCTTGGCTTGTATGGGGTTCTCCAACTGGACTATAGAACTCCTTTTTCGTTGCTTTAGCTCAGCCTGGATTTCCACTTCTTTCATGGGCAAGAATTTTTGCTTTTTCAAGACATGTCGTGGTCTCAGTAAAGGGGATCCTTTATCCCCTACTCTCTTCATTCTTGCACAAAATTTTTTTAGTTGTTACATTAATAAGGGGCTCAGCTCAGGTATAATCCTTCCTTATCACAATAGGTATGCCACTAGGGGAATTTTCCACCTGATGTTTGTAGATGACACCATAATTTTTATCAATGTAAGTAAAATATCAGTGAGGGGCCTTAACGAGATTTTAAAGGAATATTGCAAGTGGAGTGGGTAGTTGGTGAACAAGGAAAAAAGTCTATTCTTTACATCAAGGGGGATCCCTTTGAGGAGGGAGAGGTTATTGAGAGCCGTCTTGAGTATGGAAAGGGGATCTTTTCCCTTGTAATACCTCGGAGCTCCGATTAGTCCCTCTTCCCTAAGGGTGCATCACTTTGACAATATTATAAGCAAAATTACAGGGCGTATCCACAACTGGAAGAACAGATTTCTCTCTTTTGGAGGCCACATCACTCTAGTCAACAGTGTTCTTGTTTCCATCACTATGCATATTCTTTCTACTCTAAAGGTCCCAAAAAGTGTAATTTCCAAGTTAGAAAGGATTAAGGTGGCATTCATTTGGGATGGTCAGATGGACGGTAAGAATCATTGGGCTTCGGGGAAACGGTTAGAAAGACCACTATCTTAAGGGGGTATCAATATGAGAAGTGTATCAAATACTAGGCAGGGGATCCATGCTAAGTTAGCTTGGGAGGAAATGGATGGCCGATCGTTATGGGGAAGAATCATGCAGGATGTTTATGGTCGGAATGTGAATATTAAAAGAAGGAAATCATCGAGGATATGGAACCTGACTCTCCCATATCTGGAAATTCTTCAGCATAAATCCCGATGGATTGTGGGTAGGGGAATATCAACTTTTGGCAGTAGGACTGGGGGGTGGGATGGATGTGGTTCCCGGGGTTTCCTACCCTAGATTTATCTTTTAAAGAGGTGAGTAATCACCCAAGGTTCTTACAACCCATTCTTGATTCCAGTCAATTGGAAATTTTCAATTCTATTGTTGTTAAAGATGAGGATGAATGGCTGGTTTTCATGGGCTCTTCGTAGGGTGCCTTCTCCAACAAGGATTTTGATCATGTGACGAGGAGCGTTGGGACTACAGATCCAAGGGGGATTCCTTATGGTGTAAAGATATCCCTTCGAAATTTAACTTTATGGTGTGGCGTGTGCGGAATAGGGCCCTACCTACAGATGATAATTTTTAGAGAATGGGAGTGAACATGGCCTCAAGGTGTTGGTGCAGCCGGGCTTTCAACCGAGAATCAGTTGGGTATCTTTTCTATGATAGTGAATGGGCTAGAGGGATTTGGAAGACTTATGGGGCCTTCTTCGGTTGGAATGGGTATGATGGCTATCCTGAAAATTTTATACAGGCGTGGTTTAGCGGAGCTGGAAACCAAGGGGTGGAGAGAAAGGCAAGATCGATCATCCTAAGTGCTGGGTGTTGGACAATCCGGAAGGACCAGAATGATTGTAGGCATAAAAACACTTCAGGATCCTTGACCCGCATTCTACTCAAAATGAAAAACAATGTTAGGGATCTACTTCGGGTATCTCCTGACTGTCACTTGGCGCCTTTGGTAAGTGCTATGGTACTACCTCTATCTACAGAACATCAGTCGAGTGGTGTAGGGTAGGGTCGATGGATTCGGCGGAGCCCTCCAAATGAAGGGCTAAATTTAAACTCGGACGGGTCGCTGCGTGGGGGGGAGATGCATGGGGGCGGTGTCGTGAGAGATAAATCAGGGTCAGTATGGGTGGCTTTCACTGCTTCGTTCGGGGAGGGCGACTCACTTCAGGTGGAGGCCCTGGCTTTGGCCAAGGGTCTGGACATGTGCTCCATTAGGCAGCTTTGCGTTTCGTCGGTGGAGACCGATTCCCTTATTCTGTATCGAGCGCTGATGGACATGGGAATAATTCCTTGGAGTATTTTTTTTGCTGTCAGGAGGTGCAAAGTGCTAATGGGGTCTCACATGGTGATATCGCATACATTTCGGGAGGGAAACACAGTAGCGGATTTTCTGGCGTCAATGGATACATCTAATAGCGGTACAGCTTCCTTTTTTAATTTGGGATCATTTCCTATTGAGGGGATGAAGTTTTTTGTCAATGATTCGTTGGGGTTGTATTACTTTAAACCTCCGTGATGATTTTCCTTTTCTGTGTATGGAGATCTCCCAAAATAAATAAAAATGTTAACTTTCAGTCAGTATATTTACTAAATTAAGTAAACAAGTGGTGAATATGACACATGTCTCACAAACAAAGTTAGATGAGAAACCCTAACATCATGTTTCATCTTTCTTCATACGTGTTATAATATAATTTATAATAAATATTGAATTATTATACATATATTAACTAACAATATTCATATGTAACATACTATGTATCATTCCTTTATAATTAACAATTATCCTTTATTTGAAATTTCATCATTGAAATAAACATTCAAGTAAAAACTAGTCGCTTTTCCATGAATGCTTTGGTTCGATGGTTACAATAATTTCTCCTTTATCATGGTATTATCATATGTAGAATATTAATAATTTCATAAGTATAATATTAAATCATTATATAAACTATTATAACCATTTATTGAAAGAGGTGATGAAAAATTAATTACATCACTTCATGGAGATGGTTATCTGTACGTATGAATGAGTGATGTTTCCACTTTTTGATAGTTGAAATAAAAGAACAATAAATAACAACTCACATTTATATAATCATTATTGAATTATTAATATTATATATATTTATTAAATCTATCATTATTACAATCCATGTAAACTGGAAATGAAAAAATAATCACATCACAACATGGTGGTGGTATTCCCCACTTATTTATCAGTGACGTTATAGGTTAACAAATAATGGAAAGGTAATAGTCTAGATAATTTTATATTATTAAGTAAAAATAATTATTTCAGAAATTTATTATAAAAACATTTAATCAATTATAATAAAAATCCTTGAATTATGGTGATAAAAAATGAATCATATCACTATGTAATGGTAGTAGTCTACACTCATGCAAGATCGATACTATCATTTCCCATTTATTGGAAAGGATATGGATAATATAGAGACCCATAATATTCATAAATATATATTACATAATGTTATATTAATATTTATTATATAACATAATGATCCATTCCATTATCATATAGGTCCATTATATTTGGAAACATGGACACATAAACAACTGGTTCATAAGTGAACTACATCATCTCCCATTTATATCATCATAACTAGGTCACTTCCTATGTATTCATAAAAAATACCATTATTCATAACCCAAGAAAAGGAATCATAGTAAATAGTGGTCTTTAATTATCAGTAAGGGTAAACAAGGGAGTTATCTATGATCACATAAGTATTGTATATGCATAAGGGTATAATAACATGGGTTTATCATTTGAAATTCATTCCCTTCATATCATAGTTCATAGTCTTGAGTCCTATTCTAAATCATGGTATTTAATAATAAATGAATCCTAAATGAATCAAAGAACAAAATATATGATAGAATAACATTTTCATAATACATGTCATTATGGCATACACAGAACCATATAAAACCTTATGTAAAGGCTACTTTCCAATACATTCCAAAAATGTAAGGAATAGGTTTTATAAAAATATTATCGTCATAAACATAAACAATCTAGATAATTTATAAGTATTCTATAATTTGATCATAACCCCAATAGGTATTAAGTAACATCTAATGATTCTATATTATATTGAAAATGACTTTGAAAGATTACATTGAAAATTTATTTAATAAAATTACATTTTAATTTTGAAATAAATTATATAAAATATATAAAATAAAAAAAAATTGGATACATTTTATATTAAAATTAATTTTTAAACATTTAAACTAAATAAAAAAAATAAAAATCATAAAGGTTTGAAATTTGGTTGATTCAATATAATATAAACTAAATTATTCCTCAAAAGTTTTATAAAAAACCTCAAGTAGCCCACTCAGAAAATGCAAAAAGATTCATTTTTAACCATTTTTTAAAAACTCAAACATGGGAAAAAATGAATTTGAAAAATCATAGTAGAATATTAAAAACCTTTTATAAATATTCTTTTAGAAAACATGTATACGGAAGAAAAAAAAATTTGGACAAAGAGAAAAATAAGGTCGTATTTCTTTAAGAACATATTTCAAGCCTCTCTAATGCTTCAGGTAATAAAAATATAAGGAAAACATATGTTTTAAAAAATAGAATGAGGAAAAACAAATTACTAAGTTAATTTATAGTTAGTTTAAAATATTATATCATTGAAAACATAATGATAAATAATTTTCATAAACAATGTTATTATAAAATAAAACCCTTACCACTTTGGTAAATTTTGAATCGTATGTCCCTTAAATAAAATAAGCTTATATACATATATGTAAATCCCCACAATTTTTATATTAAGACTCATAAAATACATTCATGATCAGTATATAAAACAAATAAATTAAACAAGTGGTGTATAATGCACATTCCACATATAAATAAAAGTGAAACAAAAACCCATACTTTGAGTTCCACTTTCTTCGAAAGTGTTCTAACCAACTCTCTTTCTGGAGACCACCTTTAAATCCTTTCTTAAGGAACTTAGGATTGGTATTTTGGGGATATTACAACCTCAAAATGATTGATAATTATTTTTAGAAGATAATTTAGTATGAATAGTTGAGAAACATGGCTCAAATCATTGTGAATAATTTGGGGTTTCCTTTTAAAAGGGGTGGAGATGACACAATTCGATTTTTCATAAAATATTAAATTAAAATAAGTCACTCTCATTCCATTATTTTTAAATTGCCAATAAATGGACATGGGA
Source organism: Viscum album (assembly GCA_963277665.1). Lineage (NCBI taxonomy): Eukaryota > Viridiplantae > Streptophyta > Magnoliopsida > Santalales > Viscaceae > Viscum > Viscum album. Next base: position 2,064,826,825 of record OY728141.1, read on the forward strand.
TTACATGTTTGACCACATATTATCATTTTCATCATCTTTTATTATTTTTATGATTTTCATGTATTTTAATAAAATATTATTTTGATAAAATATCATTAATTTTAGTTTCCACACTATCCAATTAAATTTACTTCAAGGATATAAATAATTTTTTTTAATTCAAATATAATTCTTTAAAATAACACTAATCTATTAACCCACTAAAATTATCTTACTTTTAATATTGATTACATAATTTTTTTTATTTTTTATTAATTGTAGAAATACCGCATCAATGGTAGATAAGATTTTAAGGTCATTATATAATTCATAAAAATATTAAAAAAATTTATATCATAAAAATAAATTTATTTATCTGAAATTTACTATAAATATTCATCCATAACTAGTTATTGTACCTTTGGGAATAAATAAAATATATTTACAACTAAGACAATGAAACTTTGTAACTTTCATTGTTTTAAATATTATAAATATCATTTTCATTGAAAATTATTCACTAAACAAATTATTTTTGAAAATATGGTGATAATGATCGAATTTTATTCAAAAATAAATAATTAATATGAACAATTATGGCCTTATCACTTATTTTTAACCTCGATTAAACAGATTTACACTTCACTGAGATGATAACTTTTACCACGGTTACTATTCATATTGATCGGAAATAAAAGCGACCAATTTTTTCAAATTTTAACCTCCTGATCCCATGTGTTGAATTAATTTATAAAAATTAAATTATAATAAGTGGAAGAAATTAACATTAATTTAATTGTTAAAAATACATCAAAATCCACATTTTAGAAACATAGAGTTTTAAGAATAAAATCTAATTTATTTTTTAAATAATTCATGCTAGATGAATGTTTAAAAAAGTTGATTGAATATATTATATATAAATTCATTAAAATAATTTTCTAATAGTGATGAATTCAATTTATTACCATAAAAATACCTTACACACAAAAAAAATAGTTTTTTAGAAAAATAAATCCTATATTTTTAAATTATTTTTATTTTCATTTTTAATTAATTTATAACTAAATAATTAATTTAAAAATGTGTAATCCATAAATTTGCTAAAATTAGTTAAAAATATTCATACCCATAAATCAAATGGCTATGTTTTAAAATTAAATAATAATTTTCTAATAGTATATTGTGGTTTGTTTAGATTTATTGTTCCACATAACATAATCTATTGAAGAAATTAATTTATTTGAGAAATATCTTTTATAAAATCTTAAAGTGGTAAATTTTACCACATTTAAAAAGATATTATACTTTTATATTCATCACTTCGATACAAAAAAATAAGGATTCCTAGGTTTTATTATTTCTTTGGGTTCCCACATATCTTCCTCAAATTGATGGTTTCACCACAAAACTTTGATCTGGTGGGTGGTCTTGTTTTGTAATACTCCCTCTCTATAATATTAAATCTCTAATTTATATTCCTTATAAGATAGATATTTATCAATAATACTGGCCTTGGTGTTTATTACCTGTAAATTATTAGGGATATACTTCCTTCGTAGAGATACATGGAAGACATCATGAACATAAGAGACATTCAGTGGAAGCCTCAATCAATAATATACATTCCCAACATAATAAAAAATTTCAAAGTGAGTGATATAACTTTGGATCATATTTTCCATCCATCTAAATCTAATCACTTTATTCCTGGGAGATATTCATTGGAACACTTTTTCACTATCTTCAAAATCCTAATCTTTTTGAATGTTTTTATCATTACTATTTGTTAAACTCCAAGCTTCTTTTATATACTAGTAAATGCATATGACCTTCTCTATTATTTCCTCAACTAGGTTGGGATCGAATATATTTCTTTCTCTAACTTCAGTCTATCTTATTTTAGTTCTTCACATTCTACCATAGAGGGCTTCATACGGATACATATAAATACTACAGTGAAAGCGATTGTTGTACGATAATTCTACCAAAGGAATGTGTTGATCCTAACCAAATTTTCATTATATAGATAAATCTATAAACATGACATCAAGTGTTTTAATAGTTCTCTAATACTGAATATATTCCTGGGTATGATATTTCATAATGAAACTCAGTTCTATATCTAGAGCCTACTGAAGAATTTTCCATAACCTCAAGGAAATACTCAGATTCTCTTAATATCAATGGAATATGGTACACCAATAAACCTTTTAAAATCCTTAATATATATACATTCAAGATGATATATATTGAAATATTATATAATGTAAATGAAGTGTGTTGAATTTGTAAGGTGGTCAACTATAACTCATATGACATTATTCTCTTTATCCATTTTGGGGATTCCAATGAGAAAATCCATGGCAATGTTTTCCAATTTCCACTCTGGTATGGGAAATTTTTATAAAATCCCCTTAGAATTTTGACTCTCACCCTTGACATGATGATATACCAAGTAATAAGATATTTAATCAACAATATCCCTCTTCATGTTGTCTCACCATAAATACTCATTCATATCTCCTTACATCTTTTTACTTCCATAATGAATAAATAATAGATAAATATAAGATTTATACAATATCTCTTTATCTAAGTCTTGTATGGATAGAGCATATATGTGTTTCATGATCCGTATTATCCCATTATAATAGAAGTTAAAGTCAGTAACATTTCTCACTTTATTTTTTAGTTCCATATCTTCCTTTCATGTGTCTTTAATCATCACTTGGATACATGGTTGAAAACTCACTTTATAAATATAATATGTATCCCCTCCATTTAATATTTCAAGAAACATTCTTTGAAAATCTAGAAATATTGGATATTTTTTTATTCTCATCTTAGATAATCTTGAATAATCCTTTAGGAACATAGAATATTCAACCTTATTCACTTTCCCAAAGTAGTACTATATTGAGTAGTCATAATATTTAATTAGCTATAACAATCCTCTCTAGATCATATTCAACTATTTATATGTGAAAATATAAATTAAACTTTTATGACCATTATATATTTCATTCCTTCTCCATAAATATAATTCCTCCATATCTTTAATAAAAATATTAGCATAGCTAACTCAAATTCATGAGTTGGGTAATTTTTTTCATCAACATTAAGTTGGAATAAGTTATAAGAAATCACCATATCATTTTTCAGTATATCACATCCCAATCCTTTTTTTGACGAATCACTATTAATTAAAAACCCATTTCCACTACATGATAAATTAAGCAAAATTTAACTAACAAACTTTCTCATTAGATACTTTAAATTTTCTTCGCATTTGTTTTTTGCCAAGGAACTTAGCTCCCCTCAGAGTTAAATTGGTGAGTTGATTAGATAGTTATAAGAAATTCTCCAAAAATCACTAATAATATTCTTACAAAGAAAGAAAACTATATATCTCATTCATAGTGGTTTTTCTAGTCCAATGATAAATAACTTCTATCTTTTATAGATCTATTGATATATCACCACTTGACATTATTTGACCCAAAAATGAACATTTTCGAAGCTAGAATTCACAGTTGGTAAATTTTTCAAAAGTATTCTCCTTCTTCGGGGTATTAAATATAATTTTCAGGATATATGTCGGTTCTTACATTATACTTGAATATATAAAAATATCATCTACAAATAATATATAAATTGATCAAAGTAATCTCTAATGACTCTATTCATTATATCCGTGAAGATAGAGGGATAATAAGTAAGACCAAAAAGCCTCACTATATATTCATATTGTCCATATCTTTCATGGAATATTTGTTTGGGAATATCCTCCTTCTTTAAAATAAATTGATTACATCTGTAATGAAGTTAAATCTTGTAAAAATATTGTGATCCACACATTTTATCAAGAAATCTATTAATATAGTATAGGGAATACTTGTTCTAAATACTAATTTTGTTAATTTATTTATAATCAATGTATAGTTGCATTGATCCATAATTATTCATAAAAAATAGGTGCATTCCATAGTGATTCACTTGTCTAAATTAATCCATTTCCAATATTTCTCTAAGTTTCCTCATTAGTTCCTACAACTAAATCAGGTCCATTATATATATATATATTCTTTGAAATAGTTATATAACTATGTATGAGTTCTATCGAGAACTCAACATCACAACTTGGTGGAAGACCAAACATTTATTCTATAAATACATAAAAAAATATCCCATATAATATGAATATCATTATTGTTTATTTCAATAGAACACTCTAGGATAAACACCCCCTTTGAATAGGAATAATGAGCCATATAATGGATGTGATTTCAATAGAAATTTCATATTTATATTAACATTGATTTATGATCATAGGTTGTATAAAATTATCAAATGTTACTTCCCCTCCTTGTAAAATTATGTGGTATATATGTAAGGAAAATAAATCCATTCCTAGGATAACATTAAACTTGTCAACGGAATAATAACAAAACTTTTCAGAAGAACATTACCATAAACTTAAACTGGAGAAGAATCATAATATTGAGATAAGATTATCATAAAATTATTAATTTTTACTCCTAACATGTAATCTATTCATTGAGGTAGTAAAATTATGCACTTAGAAATATTTTTGGATACAAAATATTGGCTATATAAAGAATTAAATAAGACAATAGCATTTCTAACTCATATGGTAAGTATACATTTCACCATGTCTTCATAGTACCCCTTACTAGAAATAGTGACCACATGAGATTTTACATTGTTCCTAGGATTAGGAAGTTGTTGATATCGATCACCATTTGTTTCATTCATATTTGGGCCCTATATGGAATAATTATCATACTTATTTTATTTAAAACACTAGAGTGTGGGTGATACTTTCTAATATTATTTATATCTATTTACAACATTATCTAACTTACTCCCATCACATTAGAATTTTATTATCTGATGAAATTTTATTTCAAAAATTAAACCTTTATTATCCCCTTAAGATAACTTCCTCCATGTTTTCTACCACACTTTAATAATAAAGGAAGTATTATCTCCTTCTCTCCATGGATTTTAAAATTTCCTTTTAATCCCATCTTTATTTTCTTATCAAAACCATGAGATTGATGGGTAAATCCAATATAAATTTACACCATAATAATGCATAGAATAAATTATTTATATCTAATGAATTATATTTTAGAAAAACCCTTTAAGATACTTGGAATTAAGACACCAAATAATAAAATAAACATACATTCTTGTTGGATGATAATTCTTGAAGAGTACCCAACAAGTCTGGTAAAAGTTTCCTCATAGGTACCCAAATATTCATCATCCTTTGTTCAAGAACAAGAAATTATTTCTCTATTTTAATTAATAGAATACAAGGAAATTACTTATTGAAAAATATGATCTTAAACTCATCTCACTCCATGGAGTCAATTTCCCCATGTTCCCTAGTGTTCTCGATAAGAGTCCACTATTTATTTGGTTCACCTTCTGAATAATAAATAGCCTGAATAACATTCTCATTTTCTGAACACCGAATAAAATAAAATATATTTTTAATGGAACTGATCTATTTCTCAATTTCTTGTCGATCATCAGAACCACTAAAATAAGGTGTATGTTGAATTAGGAAGGAATCAATAGAACATTGTTCCCTCTTTTTATGGTTTGGAATCTCACCGTGATTTATAACCAGAGAATGTTTTGTGAGAATAATAATAATATTTTCATTTCATATATAATAAAAATAGGTTTCTCTAGAGTAAATTTATTTCATTTTTTATGTAATTTAGTATTAACAAAAAAAATTGGGTTCTAACTATCGACTAAAACCAATATTTCATATTATGAGAAAAAATGATCATAGGGGAAACCCGCATAATCTAGAAAAATTATTTATAGTATGTATAATTTGTGAAATATCCTGTTATAAAAACTTTGGTTTTATATAGATAATTCATTATCATTATCAAAACATTATGATTTCATTTATTACATAGACTTATCCACATGCTTCTCACTAAAATTATCTTATCCATGTTTTCAAAGGTTAACCAAACCATGCTCTAACACAAACTATTGAAACCCGTACTTTTCATTAATATATTTCACATGTTAGTAGATTAATATTAATTACATAACATAATGATCCACATTATAATCATGTAGTTCTAGTTCCTTTGGAAACATAGACAGATAAAACACTATTTCATAAGTGAAATACAATGTATCCCACTTAGATCTTCATAACTATCACACTTCTTAGACATATCATACATAATACCTTTCTTGATTACGTGGGAAAAGTAAAAATAAGAAAGGGTGACCTATAATTCCTAATAAGGGTGAAAAAAGTGATATATCTATGTTAAAATAATAATAAAATGATCATAAGGGAATGATAACATGATTTTAACATTTTAAATTCATGACCTATATATCATAGATAATAATATTGAGTCATGGAATATATCTTGTCATTTCATAAGACATAAATCATAAAAGAATCAATGATTATTATCTATAAGAACAAAAAATTGTCAATATACATATAATTGTGGAATAAAAATAAGCATATAAAACTTTATTTCAAGGGTACCCTCTAATACATTCATAAAATCTTTAGTTTATGTTAGCCACTCATGTACCAACTTTTGTCTTGAAATAACATTTTGTGTTCCCTATTTTTGGTCTTGGGATAACCTCCCTTATACCCTTTTATCTCATAGAAGATTAGTCATTAACCAATTAATTGGATGGAGATATATAGGTTCCACCTATCACATAATAAAAATAATAAAAAACATTTACACAAGATCATAAAATATCCATCATACCAAAACCCATGACAAACAATTGGGTTTCATAAACATTTCACCATAACATAACCTATGGAAAAGGAATAAGTTTTAGAAAAATATTATAATCATAAACACAAATCATCTAGATAAAAAATAAGTATGTTATCATTGTATAATAACCCCATTAATTCTTACGTACCATAAAATAATATAATCTTATATGGAACATGATTTTTAAAAGATTATATGGAACATTTCTTGAGTAAAATAAAATTTTACATTTTGAAATAACTTCAATAAAATCTAAAAATTTCTAAAATATTGTGGGAAAATGATTATTTAAAAATAACCATAAAAACTATTATAGGAATCATAAAATCATTGATTGGACACACCAATGGGAAATTCCATTCATGATGTATAAGTTAAAATAATATATTCCATTAGACTTTTGTAAAAAAATCATGAAGTACAACATCTGGAAAATGAAAAGAAGATTAATTTTGAACCATTTTGTAAAAATTAAAAGAAGAATACAAATTAATTTGAAAAATAATATAATAAAACTAATAAAAATCTTTTATTTTATTTTTTTTTGAAAACATATATACGATAGAAAAATATTTTTTTACATAAGATACAAATAAAGTTAATACTTCTTAAAAATAAATTTTTCGATATATTGAGCACTTAAGGTGAGGAAAATGAATGTAAAAAAGTATTTTCAATAAATTAATATAGGATATGACAATTAAAAATTTACATGAGTGGTATATCATAATATTACATCATTGGGAACTTAATCATAAACAATCTTGATAAAAAATGATATTGTAACATAAAACCCTTACCAATTTGGTAAATGTTTATCATAATTACGATACAATTAATATCCTTATAGGGATTTTTAAATACCTATAATTAATATAATATTATTCATAAAAAACATTCATGTGATGTTCATACATTACAGAAAACAAACAAGGAATGTATACAACATGTGTCCCATTGAAATAAAAGTGAGACAAAAGACCCTTACCATGATTTCCACTTATTTCGAAAACATTCTAACCTCTTATCTTTAGGGGGAATATTTTATATCCGTTATTATGGAACATAGGGTAAGTATTTTTTGTGACATCCCATACCTATTTCACACAACCCTAATAAAATACAATTGGCCACAAAGCCTTAAACACGCCTCTATGTATACCAAAGGTTGCTGACTAGCATCAAGGTTCCCCATTCGAACATTGGGGAGACTAAACCCCCATAATTTGAGTGTACCAAAATATTAATATCAAATCAATAAATAGGGTAATTATATGAAATAATTAAACATATTAAGAATAAAAATCCATCATATAAGTAACTACGTAATATCATCTAGTAGTGATATATAAAATGATGAACATGTAATTCTATACAAAAAATAAGAAAAACATGGAAACTAGAAACTAGTAAAATAAAAGATTAGAAATTCCAAAATTTCCAAAAAGGAACTATCCCCTGATAGAATCAAAATCCATAGAATGTTCATTTGATCCCCTTGTCCTATGAAATAATCAATCAAGAACCAAAAAATGGGGGATTCTCCATATCCTTACCAATATCAATGAAGTCTATATGGGTACCCAACGGTGGACCGAACTGAGTGTGAGAAAACACTCAGTAGGAAAACACCAAGGGTTTCAATAAAAATTCCAACTTTTTCATAATAGATGAATCAATGTATTGATATTAATGAAGATAAATTAGTAAAATTAGAAGTGATATTATCCAATCTATCAAGTCACATAGTTATCAAAAACCTAAATTATAAGGGATATATATAATGAATTGAAAGTATCAATAATGACCTATGTGATGTAGTCAAGTTTCATGTGTATATGGTATAGGTTCCAAGGACTATAAATTCAAAAGGAAACTGATTAAACTAAGTAAAACAAGAAAATAGGATCCATGGATTAGAAATATACCAAGCATCCTAATAAGTCATTCTAAGGAGTATAAATTTCCAAGGCATTCTAGAATGTTATGTAAACTAAATAAAATGGATTAAAGGAATATAAATTCCCATGAAATCAAATTATACCATGTATCTAGGATCCAAGGAGTATAAATTTCAAAAAAAAAACTAATGATTCATTAGATCTATAAAGTAGAAATTTCCAAGAAATCGAAATGGGTCATGTAATACGGATCCAAGGAGTATAAATTTATAAGGAATCTTATTGGTAAGTTGGATCCCTAGAGTATAAATGTCCTCGACACCTAGGTAAGCAATATAAATGCTATTGAAGTATTATTAATGTCCAAGACACTCTAAAAAATGCATTCATTGTTTCCTGAATCCCTTTGTAATCATATACAATCCCAGGTTCTCAACATTTTATACCATTCATATAAAAATTACAATGTTCAATAATGTGTTTAAAAATTTTAACAATTCACTATAATATCCCATTCAATTATCAATTATACAAGGAGAACTCATCACACCTCAAGGGTGGCATAAATATGACGAAATGGAAAAAACCACCCAACAGAAGGTCCAGGTTGAGATAGTAAACCGCTGAACATGATTGAAGGTGTCATGGCATGTATCAAACATATTTTATCAATTAAATATAGGTTCAATTAATCTAGGAGGCATCACCCAGATGTTCAAAATTGTATAATAATGAAAAAAAGCTATAAATAATTAGACTTTTAGGGTAAAGGTATAAACCACCAGACATAAACCCATAGATGAGTACTCATCTAGTCTCAGCCTCTGATTCAATCCAAAACAGAAGAAAATGGATGAATAAGTGAATGTCCTAAAAAGAAAATAAGAGACTACAAAAAATAGCATCTTTGATAGAAAGGAAAATAGTGAAAGGATCCTATGTAATGAAGGAATCATCAGTGGATATCCAACGAGATGAAAAGCTCTCGATTCAAACATCAGATGAAAGAACTTGGTTGAAGCCTAGGTTAATGTCTTAAGGAGCTCTCAAAGGAGGTAAGGAAGATATCGTATTGAAATAAGAAATAAATAGGGGTTATGGATTTAATGAAATATGGGAAAATTTTAATTTCCTTTTAAAAACTACATATCATGGTTTGGTATTATAGTTTTCCAAATCATGTGCCAACCATGCACCCATCACAATCCCAATCCCCCTTTTCACTATTATGGTGCGCTTTTAGAAAAAATGTTCACTGAATGGGTATTTATCCTCTATTAAAATATCTATAGCACTTTCATGGGTTTGTGCTATAGGTTTCTCTGTTAGGAAAAACTATTAAACCTTTTATATGAACTAAAAATAACAATGTTATTTACTCTAAATGTGTAAACTAGGATGCATAGTTTCCCCTAACCATGTGTCCTAGAATTATTCTCTGAAAACTAGGGCTCTGAGCTCTGAAAAATCTCTGAACACCCTCATTTCCTCAAAATCATTTCATGTAATTAACATTAGGTAAAAACCAAGTGATTAAACTGAAAATGAAAATCGTTCCATACATTATAGAAAATCCGAGTTCTTATAATCTTACCATATTAAAGTAATTAGTCAATGAATTTCTATTAAAAGTGTGTACAAACATCATCTGAGCATAAATCTAGGCACTGGGAACATACATCAGCCTCTCACTACCAAGTATCATATTATACATGACCATTCTTCCATAACAACCATATTAGAGGATTTAATTGTAATTAAAGATCCTTTATCCTCCATTCAAAAATAAGGATCAAATTATCCTTGAAGGAATCAGGTACCTCTAACTCAACCTCATCAAGTTAAAGAATATAAGATATATTATAAAGAAATGAATGAAGCTAAGTTCATGGAATATGTCATACATGGAATGTTAAATCTGATATAAGTATAACTGATATGATACCAGACTAAATCTCTCTAAAATCACAAATTGGTCGACATTATGAGGAAATTGATTCCCATGATTCTGAATCTGTATTTGACATAGTCTTGGAGAAACTCAAAATAAAACCCAAATCCCCACCTCAAACTCTACGGTTGGATGAAAAATATCAGAGTTTTTCTAATTTATAGGAATGATTTGTAGAAATATAACTTCTAATGAGATGAACCTTCTCCAAGATATATTTAATGATAAGAGGACCCATTAGTGCTACCTCTCTTTCCTCTAATCATTATAGAGTTGAATAGTATGAACAACTTTATAGATCCCTCTAAGGTTCCATATATACGGTTTCTTAGAATCTATTATTATTAGAGCACTCATCGCGATTTAAATGTCTCTCCCAAGAGTCTTTAAAATCAAGGGTTCATTCTCAGAGCATGTCCACAAAAAACCTATATCACATGCATGGACTGACTATCTGTCTGTGGGTGATAGACTATACTTAGAAGTACTTGTGAACCTAGTTCTCTATACAACCCCTAATAGAACCATGACACAAAATGAGTATCTTTTTCCAATTATATAGAATGTGGAACCCCGTGGAGGTATATGATCTCATTAATATAGAGCCTCCTAAGTTCATCCAATGAAAGAGTATCCTGAATAGGAAAGAAATGGTTGAACCATTTTGACTAATCTATTGTCACCCATATGGTGTCACTACCCTGAGTTGATATAGGAATTATTACCATGAAATACCGGGTGACATAATCCAATTTTCACATAGTAATAGGTAACAGGTGTAAAATATCAGTTGGTCACCCATTTTCAACCTTCACCAACTGATGGATGGAACACTGAGTAATGATCCCAACTATATCCTCCTTCATCCCCATACAACAATATTGGAGGGGTAGGTCATGATACATCTTGTTAATATTGGTATTTTCATCCCATATAGAGAGAGGTATGAGACTCTTGCATCAACTCCTCATGGATTTCGGTATGATCCTCGACACATCTGTGGATGGATAAGATCTTATACTCACAAAATATCCAACCAGGTGGTGTTTCCTCCCTTCTAAATGTCTCCAATATGATCAAGACCTCAGAATATGATAGATTCCCCATAATTACTCTCTTTATAAGTGAAGAGTTCACTGATAAAAAAATACACATACAGATCGTATTTGAACATCTTGAAACTCCAGAAGCATCTTCAAAAAATGGCCCATATGTTACTATTTTTTATGGACTCAAGAACTACCATGTAATGAGCCCTCTAGCTCAGAGCATCAGAAACTTCATTATCTTTACAAGGTGTGTAGAAAATATCAAAGTCAAAATATAGTATTAATTCAACCCACCTACATTTATTAAGATTTGAGTCATGCTATGTAAATATGTACATGATTTTTTTGAGATATGTGTACCGCAAAAAACACTCTCCTAGTAAATAATGCCAAAAACAGTGCAAGGCATGAACAAAAATAGCTAACTCAAGATCCTGCATCAAGTTGTTCCTCTCATGTGGCCTCAATAAATGAGACCCATATTCCCAGACTCGCTCTTTCAACATTATAAGAACTCCGAGCCAAATATTGAATGCATCCCAATATACAGTATCACTTTTTCCCAGTTTTATAATGATCAAGATCAATGTTGAATTAATTCTCCACTTCATATCAAGAAAGGTTATCTCACGGGAATCAGACAATGAGAACTTCACACCATTCTTTATTAAGCTTGTAAGAGGTGCTACTAAGCAAGAGAAGTCTTTTCTTAAGAACCTGTAATCTCCAACTAGCCCAAAGAAACACTGAATTTCAAATATGTTACTAGGATTCTCCCACAAAACTACATCACTAACTATCTCTGGGTCTACTGATACACTTGTATCTAAGATAAGATGTCCCAGACAGTGAATCTTATCCTTCTAAAAGTATCACTTTGTGAGATTAAAATATAAATAATTCACTCTCAATTAATCCAATATGATATAAAGAAGTTTTATATGGTTTTGTAGAGTGTGAGAATACATTATGATATTATCCATGAATACCACCACAAATGAATCCAAATATGGATAGAAAAACCGGTTTATTTGTTCCATGAACACTACTAGTTCATTTGTGACACCTAATGGAATAAAAAGATACTCATATAGAGTATACCTGCTCAAAAATTCTATACAAGGTTTTTATGAAAGTAGAAAACATGCCTAATCATAACCTGGTCTCATATCAATCCTTAAAAAATGTGAACTCTCCAGAGTTGGATCAAGAGTTCATCTACAAATTGTATGGGATACTAGTTCTTAATCGTCAACCATTAAAAGTTTTGTTAATCCAAAAATAAAATTAGGTTTATATATTCCTTATAAAAGAAAAGGACTAGAACTCCCCATGGATATGTATTAAGACGTATAGAATCCTTTAGTTCAATGTCCTCTTGCTTCCTCTTGATCTCCTGATCTCAATAATTTCCATCCTTTAAGGCAGAATGGATACTGGTGTAGGTCCTTACACTAGTTCGATACAAAAATCTACCTCTATCTTAAGAGGTAGCCTTGAAAAATCATCAAGGAAATCATCTTTGAAATGATCAACAACAATAGGGAAGTCTACTAACGCATTTCCTAAACATCTATATATTATCTTCCAATCTGGGATATCATCCTACCAATCTTACTATGATCAAATCAATATATACTCACTTGGAAACCCCATTCACCTATGTCAACATAATCTCCTCCATCTAGTGATGTTAAATTCACCCTAAACAGATAGTAATCAAACCATACATGATATGGAACCAACCAATCCATCTTGATAATGATGGAAAACCCTATCATCTGGACGGAAAAGTGGTCCAATATGACGTAACACCCATATAACTCAAGGAATAACTCCCTACACTGGTTTACATTCTTCGACCAAATACCCAACAGAGTATTCAGTGTCATAAGGCCACAAGATAAATGAACATCAAGCCAAAGGCCCTCCATAATATGTATGTATATGAAATAATGAGAATCATTTGTATTTGAAAAGTAATTGTTGGTCAAAGTGGAAACTCAAGAGGGGGTTGATTTGAGTTTCAATTACTAATTTTTATTAAAAATCTTTCTATTAAAAATCCTCCAATTTAAATAAAAATCCAAACTGTAGTGGATTTGTAATACAGTAAAGGGTCATTTTGGTTCTCAAGAGATTGATTAGTTCTCAGTTAATCTAATATGAAGATTTGATTAGCTTTTGATACTAAACTAATGCTTTACAATAAATAAAAGGACTTTCTAGTTTAACTATCAGAGTTACTTTAAAATAGAATTGTATTTAAGGTACATAGCGGCAGAATATAAGATATAGTTTAAAACCAAATAAATAAGAAGAGCAGTTTTCAAAAAAGAGGTTCATTCTCAAGCTAAGACTTATTCCTCTCAATAATTTTAAATAAACTTGATCCACACCCTAGATCTGGGTTTTACAATAGTGCTTAGACTATCCAGGTCCTCTGACCTATACCATAGTTCTTCATGGGAGAACAAAAAACAACACCGCCCAGGCTATCTAGGTCCTACTTGACCTCTACCACTATCCACAGTGCAATACAAGGGAGTTATAGAAGTTTTTTGTAAGGATTTAGAAATCCTCTAGTTTAGCATAGGAGTCAGTGTCTGTATGGAATATACAGAGTACACACACTACTCAAAAAGTAAGTAAAAGAATCATTGAGAGAGAGTAAATATGTGTTTAGAATGCTCTAGTGATTTGAAGTGCAGCTCTAGACTCCATTTGATTAAACAAAAATTCTTCTGAGTCCTTCTCTAGTTTTTGTCTTGAAAACAGAGTGTCGTATCCTTCCTTGATTTTCAGGTTCAGTTTGATCAGATTGTGTCTATGAAGATATCATTGTAGTTCTTCACTCCTTGACTAATGTTCAACTTGTGTTCTATTCTTGTATTAATGGCCTCGTGTATGTCCAGTGTTCTTCAAGTAAGATGGTGTATGGATGTCACCTCTCAATTCAGTATTTTTCTCACTACAGCTTGATCTTCTTATATTCCTCTAGATCTTGAAAAGGAAATGATTACGTTATGGTAGTTACGAGGTATGCTGACCTGAAATTCCAACAACTATCATTAATTAATAGCAGTTTCATTAAATTAACCAAATATGACCATTAGTATAATTTGAATAAAGTATAAAAGTTCAAGGAGTAGAAAGCTTAAAACGGTCGAGTTGTATCGATAGTTGTTTGTCTTTGTAATTGTATCTACTTGTACCGATCGCTTTATATAGTGGTAGGTCTCTATGTAGCGGTGAGCTCTTATCAGTTGATCTTTGTTCTTGTACCGGTAGCTCCATGTATCAGTAGACTTGAGTAGCAGTGGCTTATTTATACCGGTATACATCATACCAGTAGACTTATACACACTGGTAGACTTACTCTAACGGTAGCTCTGGTGTAACGGTAGCACTCTATGTGGCGGTGACCTTTCTGTAATGGTAAACTTGTATACCGGTAGACTTATACATACCGGTATACTTACTCTAACGGTAACCTTTTAGTGTACTGGTAGACTTACATATCGGTAGACTTATACATACTAGTAGCTTTGTTCTGTAACAGTGACTAAGTGTTAGTTTATGCATTCTATTCATAGAAGGAGTTAAGTTAGAATAAAGTGAAGCATATAGACATTTAATTAACTAAATGACTTAGATATATTACAAGAGATTTATCATTTGGACATATTTGAAAGTATTTATATTTTGAGGTTTAAAGTACTTGAAAATTAACTAAAATAATAAAATGTTTAAATAATAAACATCATTTGGGATTATCAAAGAAAATGGAAACATAATTGAGATTATCAAAATAGGTGAGGTCAACAATATCCCCATTTTTGATAATAACAACTAATGATATCATAATTTCAAAATAAGGTGTAATATATCAGAGTAAAATAAAATGGATTTTATTTATCAGTGTGAGTAATGAAATTTTCAAATGTGAGATTTAAATGTGTCAGATGATAAATATTATTTAAGGAAATTGTATCAGAGGTAATAATAAAAACAATGAACTAAAATTATAAAACCACTATATCATAGGTAATCAAATATATCAGAGATAAAATAAATTCAATGATTTTTCCTCCTTATTAAAGATATCTCCCACTTTGTTAATTTCTATTTTCTCTATGAGTCAAGGATTTTCCCCCCTTTATGATTAGAAAAAAGAAGGGTTAGAAGAATATATCAGAGAAAATGTGGAACAAAAAAATAGAAATAAATTAAGTATACAGGAAAAGTAAAATACAGAGAAAGAGATTCCAAAAAAGTGATATATAGTAATGAATCAAGAGTACAAGATACCAAGCTAGTACAAGAAATATGTAAGATTCCTATCAAACACTGCTAGACATACTCAATCAACTTCTTGAATGTCCACATTGTATTTTCCTTTAGTATCTGAGGTTGACATAGGCTGGTTAGCTACAGAAGGTTGAGAAGAAGATTGTGGAACTCCTGTAAGGATTACAGGTAGAGTAGCAACATATACATGATCAGATCTATAAGGAATATGTCTCTATGGAATCATAGGTGTTAAACTTCGAATAGCTTGATTTGTGGTCATTTGGAAAGCAGAAGCACAAGATGAAGATCCAGAAGCAAATGCAGGCAGTGTAGGAGGCACTATTACAGGCTGAGAATAAACATGTAAGAATGGAAACAACAAATTCCTAAATTCCATTATAATTCCTCCTCCCCTCTCCATAGAAGAAAAAAATTCATCCTTGTTTTATAAAAACTTATCCATATATGGAGTCATCTCCCTCAGATTTCGTACTTGTTCTCTGAAGGCTTGATTTACAGGAGGTAATTTCAAATTTTCCAAAAGAATTTTGAAATGGTTGGTCAACTTATGCTTGTTATACACTTTCTGAAAATAAGAATCGACATTATATTTGACCTCTTTTTGAGAAGAATTGGCCTCTGTCATAAAATTATGAACAATTTTATCTATATCCCTAGGGGTAGTCACCACTTGAGTTAGGGAAGATGAGTCGACAGAGCCATTTGTTGATGCTGAACCAAGCTCCTCTTTCATCAAAGCATGAATTTGATCCAACTCTACAGAAGGTCTGGAAGGAAGATAACCAAGAGAAAAATTCGGAGTTTCCTTGAATCTTTTAGTTATCCCACTGATATGATTTTTCACAAGAGATTCCTGGGTGTTGATATGTTGTTCCACTGATGTCTTAAATTCCTCAAAAACTGAAACCATCTGGCCAACTAATCTCTTTACAAAGGCCATGTCTTTGTCTGCTTGAGATTTAGAGATCATACAAGACTCTATAGAGATAAGTGACTTCTTTAGAGATTCAACATCCTCTATGAAGCTTCAAATTTGGTTTTGGCAGGTCTTGACTTCATTCACGATCTCTGTCACAGTGGTTGACACAACACATCCAAGAGATAATTTAAAAGACTTTTCCATTTTTCTCAGCTCTTCAACAATATAGCTCTTTAAGTCTGCAACAGATGCAGTCCAGGTCTCCTTCAACTCATCCTTTAAATTTTCGAGATCAGCCTTAATAACTAGATTTTCTGTCACAACTACAGGTGCTCTCTGAGATACAAGACTAGACACATAGTCATTCATAATAGATTGAAAGGATGATATCATTGATGTTTCCATTCTTCTCATCTCTTCCAAAAAACTAATCCTTATCTCAGACTTTAACTCCTCTAGGTCATATTTTCTCAAAAGATCTTCAGGTAAGGTCTCATAGAGGATATTATAATCGACATGAGGTCTGATGACAGGTGTATCATCCTTAGAGTTAGGGTAATCTAAGCCAAGCACTATAAAACCCAGGTCTTCTACCTAGTCCTCAATCCCATCAGCTACTGAAATAGTACCTTGTCTGGTAGAATTCACCCCCTCAATCTGTGCATACTCCTATAAATGTAAATCAATCACACCCTAAGAAGGTAAGTATTCCTCATAATAATTCTCCCCAATTATTTCCATTTCTCCAACATAAGGAGGCTCCTTAGAAATAGGTTCAGGTCTATATACTTTAATAACATCCTCAGTAGTCATTAAGGAGTGTCCAATCAGTGGACTGAGACTTTTGCAAGCAGAAGAAGATGCTTCAGTTTCAGATTCTTCTACTTTATCATTATCTGTAGAAGGCTGGTTTTCCTCATCAATAGGAACTTCTATGTTTCTCTCTTTCAAGACTTCTTCCTTTCTAGATGATACAAATTCAACAGTTGGACTTGGTGGCAAGTCCAGATCCCTTCCATCTTCAACAGAGGTCTCATCTTCTTCAGAATCACTATTGGATAGGATGGCCTTGTCAGGTGTTAGACCTAGATCCCTCTCATCCTTTGGCCTAGAAGGATGGTCCACAGGACTGTATTTGTCATATACATTTCCTTTATCATTCACCTACTTCTTCTTCCATGAATTTCAGTTCACTTTCATAAAATTTCATACTGTTCGAGTAATGAAAAAGTTATCCTTCACATCACTGTCACATCCTGAGACTCAGCCACTTTCTTTGCCTTTATCATGATAGATAGAAACTTTTCATAAAAACAAAGCATTGGTATTGGATTTTGGTCTGGTCATGTCTTCTATTTGAATCATCAATAGTCGGTATAGGTTGACCTTCACTCCATGCTTCAAAAGATACATTAGGTATATGTCTTGAAACATCAGGGTGGAAAAATCCCCTCTCTTGGGATTAATCACATGGTGAATAAACTTGAATAACAATATGTTCTCACATTCCAACTCTGCTACAATCACTTTCCTTGGAGTTCCATTTCCAGTTAGCTCAAGTAGTGCAGCTTCATATCCGAAATCTGAGTATGTTTAATTTCTAGGAATGATTTGTAGAAATATAACTCTTAATGAGATGAACCATATCCAAGATATCTTGAATGTTATGAGGTCCCATTAGTGCTACCTCTCTTTCCTATAGTCATTATAGGCTTGAATAGTATGACCAACTTTATAGATCCCTCTAAGGTTCCATATATATGGTTTCCTAGAATCTATTATTATTAGAGCTCTCAACGTGATTTAAATGTTTCTCCCAAGAGTCTTTAAAATCAAGGGCGTATTCTCGGAGCATATCCACAAAAACCTGTATCATATTCATGGACTGACTATCTGTCTGTGGGTGATAGACTATACATAGAAGTACCTATGAACCTAGTTCTCTATACAACCCCTAATAGAACCATGGCCTCATCAGGTCATAGACCTGGATCCCTCATTTCCTCCACATCATTTCTAGAAACTCAAATTAGGTCAAAACCAAGTGATTAAACTGAAAATAAAAATCTTTCCATACATTATAGAAAATCCAATTTTTTAAAATCATACCCTATTAAAGTAGTTAGTCCCTGAATTTCCATTATAAGTGTGTCCAAACATCATCTGAGAATAAATCTAGGGACTGGGCACATACGTCAACCTCTCACTTCCAAGTATCATCTTATACATGACCTTGCTTCCATAACAACCATATTTGAGGATTTAATTTTAATTAGAGATCCTTTATGCTCCATTCAAAAATAAGGATCATATTATCCTTGAAGGAATCATATAACTCTAACTCAACCTCATCAAGTTAAAGAATATAAGATAGATCAGAATAAAATCAATGAAGCTAAGTTCATGGAATATGTCATACATGGCATGGTAACTTTGATGTAAGTACAACTGATATGATACCAGACTAAATCTCTCCAAAATCACAAAGGGTTCAACATTATGAGGCAATTGATTCCCATGATTCTGAAACTATATTTGACATATTCTTGGAGAAACTCAAAATAAAACCCAAATCCCCACCTCAAACTCTACTGTTTGATGGATAAAATCGGAGTATGTCTAATTTCTAAGAATGATTTGTAGAAATATAACTCCTAATGAGATGAAACTTCTCTAATATATCTTGAATGATATGAGGACCCATTAGTGCTACCTCTATTTCCTCTAGTCATTATAAGGTTGAGTAGTATGACAAACTTTATAGGTCCCTCTAAGGTTCCATCTATATGGTTTCTTAGAATCTATTATCATTAGAGAACTCAACGTGATTTAAATGTTTCTCCCAAGAGTCTTTAAAATCAAGGGCTCATTCTCAGAGCATGTCCACAAAAACCTATATCACATGCATGGACTACCTATCTATCTGTGGGTGATAGACTATACATAGAAGTACCTGTGAATCTAGTTCTCTATACAACCCCTAGTAGAACCATGACACAAAATGAGTATCTTTTTTCTATATAATATAACATGGAACCCCATGGAGGTATATGATCTCATTAATATAGAGCCTCCTAAGTTCATCCAATGAAAGAGTATCTTGAATAGGAAAGAAATGGTTGAACTTTTTCTACTTATATATTGTCACCCATATGGTTTCACTACCCTGAGTTGACATAGGAATTATTTCCATGAAATACAAGTTGAAATAATCCCATTTCAATTAGGAATAGGTAACATGTATAAAATAACAGTTGGTCACCTGTGTTCGACCTTCACCAACTGATGGCTGGAACACTGAGTAATGAACCCAACTATCTCCTCCTTAATCCACATCCAACAGTATTGGTGGCATAGGTTATGATACATATTGTTAATATTGGTATTTTCATCTCATATAGATAGAGGTATGAGACTCTTGCATCAACTCCTCCTAGATTTCAGTATGAACCCCGAAATATTTGTGGATACAAAATCTCTTATACTCACAAAATATCCAACCATGTGGTGTTTCCTCCCTTCTAAATGTCTCCCATATGATCAAGCCCTAAGAATATGATAGATTCCACATCTTTACTCTCTCCATAAGTGAAGAGTTCGATGATAAAAAAAATACATGTAAAGGTTGTATTTGAACATATTGAAACTCCATAAGTATCTTAGAAAAATTTCCCATAAGTTACTATTTGCTAATGGCCTCAAGAACTACCATGTTTTGAGCCCTCCAGACCAGAGCATCGAAAACTTTATTGTCTTTACAAGGTGTGTAGAAAATATCTAAGTCAATTGTAGTAATTCAACCCACCAACATTTATTAAGATTAAAGTCATGCTATGAAAATATGTACATGAGTCTTTTGTGTTATGTGTACCCCAAAAAACACTCTCCGAGTAAATAATTCCACTAAACTTTCAAGGCATGAACAAAAACGGCTAACTCAAGATCATGCATCAAGTAGTTCCTATCATGTGGCCTCAATAAATGAGACCCATATTCCCAGACTCGCTCTTTTGACATTTGAAGAACTCCGAGCCAAATATGTAATGCATCCCAATATACAGTATCACTTTTTCCTAGTTCTATAATGATCAAGATCAGTGCTGAATTAATTCTCTGTTTCATCTCAAGAAATGTTATCTCACGAGAATCAGACAATGAGAACTTCACACCCTTCTTCATTAAGGTTGTAAGAGGTGCTACTAAGGAAGAGAAGTATTTTCATAAGAACCTTTAATATTAAACTAGCCCAAAAAACAAGTAATTTAAAATATGTTACTCGGATTTTCCCACAAAACTACATCACTCGCTATCTATGAGTCTACTGATACTCTTGTCTCTAAGATAAGGTGTCCCAAGAAGTGAATCTAATCCTTCCAAAAGTATCACTTTGTGATATTTTCATATAAATGATGCACTATCATTGAATCCAATATGATATCAAGATGTTTTATATGGTTTTGTAGAGTGAGAAAATACATTATGATATCATCCATGAATACCACCACAAATGAATCCAGATATGGATAGAAAAAATGGTTCAATTGTTCCATGAAAACTTCTATTGCATTTGTGACACCTAATGGAATAAAAACATACTCATATAGAGTATACCTGCGACAAAATTATATACAAGGTATGTATGAAATTAGAAAACATGCATAATCATAACCTGGTCACATATCAATCCTTAAAAAATGTGAACTCTCTAGAGTTGGTTCAAGAGTTCATCTACAAATGGTAAGGGATACTAGTTCTCAATCATCAACCATTAAAATTTTTGGTAATCCAAATATAAAATTAGGTTTATATCTTTTTTATAAAAGAAAAGTACTGAAAGTCCCTGTGGATATGTATTAGTACGTATAGACTCCTTTAGTTCAATGCCCTCTTGCTTCCTCCTGAGCTCCTAAACTTGGAAATTTCCATCCTTTTAGGAAGAATGGATACTGGTGTAGGTCCTTGCACCAGTTCAATGCAAAAATATACCTCTATCTCAAGAGGTTTCCTTGAAAAATCATCTAGGAAATCATCTCTGAAATGATCAACAATAAGAGGTATGTCTACTAACGCATTCCCTAAACATCTATATATTAGCTTCCTATCTAGGATATCATCCCACCTATCTTACTATGATCAGATCAATCACTACTCACTTGGACATCTCATTCACCAATGTTAATAAAATCTCCCCAATCTAGTGATGTTAAATTCACCCTACACTGATAGTAATCAACCCAGACATGATAGGGAACTAACAAATCCATCTCGAGAATGATGTCAGACCCTATCACCTGGAGGGAAATTGGTCCAATAAGAAATAACACCCATATAACTCAAGGAAGACCTCCCTACACCAGTTTACATTCTTCGATCAAATACCCAACAAAGTATTGAGTTTCATAAGACCACAAGATATATGAACATCAAGTCAAAGCCTCTCCACAATATGTAAAGATATGAAAGAATGAGAATCATTTGTATCTAAAAGATAATTGTTGGTCAGAGTGGATACTCAAGAGGAGGGTGAATTGAGTTCCAATTAAAATTTTTTGTTAAAAATATTTCTATTAAAAATCTCCAAATAAAAATAACAAGCTAATCTATAGTGGATTTGTAATACAATAAAGTGGCATTTAGGTTCTCAAGAGATTGATTAGTTATCAGTTAATCTAATCTGATGATTGGATTAGCTTTCGAAACTAACCTAATGATTTATAATAAATACAAACACTTTCTAGTATAACTATCAGAGTTACTTTAAAATATATTTTTATTTAAGGGAAATTGCATCAGAATATAAGATATAGTTCAAAACCAAATAAATAAGCAGAGCAGTTTTAAAACAAGAGGTTCGGTCTCAAGCCAAGAATTAGTCCTCTCAAACAGTTTATATGGTCTTGATCCACACCCTGGATCTAGGTTTTAAAACAGTCCTTAGACTGTCTATGTCCTCTTACCTCTACCACATTTCTTCGTGGGAAAACGAAAAATAACAACACACAGGCTGTCCAGGTCCTACTTGACCTCTACCACTATCCACAGTGTGAAGCAAGAGAGTTATAGAAGTTTTGTGTGAGGATTTAGAAATCCTCTAGTTTAGCAGAGGAGTCAGTGTGTTTATGGAATATACAGAGTACACACACTGCTCAAAAACTAAGTAAAAGAATCATTGGGAGAGAGTAGATATGATTTTAGAATGCTCTAGTGATTTGAAGTGCAGCTCTGGGCTCATTTTGATTATACAGAAATTATTTTGAGTCCTTATCTGTGTTTTGTCATGACAACAGAGTGTCGTTTTCTTCCTTTATTATCAGTTTAAGTTTTATAAGCTTGAGTGTATGAAGTGATTGTTGTAGTTCTCCACTCCTTAATGAAGTTTTAGCTTTTGTTATCTTATTGTATGAATGGCCTCGTGTATGTCCAGTGTTCTTCAAGTAAGCTGGTGTATGGATGTCACCTCTCTATTGTGTATTTTTCTCACTGTAGTTTGATCTTCCTTATATTCCTTTAGATATAGAAAAACAAATAATTACTTTATGGCAGGTATGAGGTATGGTTCCCTGACATCCCAACGACCATCATTAATTAATAGTAGTCGCATTAAATTAACCAAATATGACCATTATTATAATTTGAATAAATCAAAAAGTTCAAGTAGTAGAATGCTTGAAACGGTCGACTTGTATTGGTAGTTGTTTGTCTCTGTAATGGTAGCCCCTTGTACCGGTCACTTTATGCAGCGGTAGGTCTCTGTGTAGCGATGAGCATTTAGCGGTAGCTCTTCGTTCTTGTATCGATAGCTCCTTGTATTAGTAGACTTGAGTATCGGTGACTTCCTTATACCAGTGGACTTCATAACAGTAGACTTATACATACTGGTAGACTTACTCTAATGGTATCTCTGGTGTAACAGTAGCTCTCTGTGTAGCGGTGACCTTTCTGTAATGGTAGACATGCATACCGGTAAATTTATACATACCGGTAGACTTACTCTAACGGTAACCATTCAGTGTATCGGTAGACTTACATACTGGTAGACTTATACATACCAGTAGCTCTGTTTTATAACAGTGACTAAGTGTCTGTTTATGCATTCTATTCACAGAATGAGTTAAGTTTGAATACATTGAAGCATATACACATTTAATTAACCAAATGACTTAAATATATCACAAGAGATTTATCGTTTGGACATATTTGAAATTATTTATATTTTGAGGTTTAAAGTACTTAAACATTAACTAAAATATGAAATGTTTAAATAATAAACATCATTTGGGATTATCAAATCATATGGAAACATAATTGAGATTATCAAAATAGGTGAGGTCAACAATCTCCCCCTTTTTGATAATCACAACTTATGATATCATAATTCCAAAATAATCAGTAATGTATCAGATTAAAATATAGTGGATTTTATTTATCAGTGTGAGTAATAACATTTTCAAATGTGAGATTTTAAATGTATCAGAGGATAAATAGTATTAAAGGCAATTGTATCAGAGGTAATAACAAAAACAATGTACTAAAATTATAAATCCACTGTATGAGAGGTAATCATATATATCAAAGATAAAATAAATTCAATGATTTTTTTTCTATATTAAAGATATCTCCCACTTTGTTAATTTCTCTTTTCTCTGTGAGTCATGGATTTCTTCCCCTTTTGATTAGAAAAAATAAGGGTCAGATGAATGTATCATAGAAAATTTGGAACAGGAAAAACAAAAATAAATTATACAAGAAAAGTAAAATACAGAGAAAGAGATTCCAAAAAGTGATATATAGTAATGAATAAAGAGTACAAGATACAAAACCAATACCAGAAATATATAAGATTCTTATCAAACATGGCTAGACCCACTCAATCCACTTCTGGAATTTCCACATTGGATTTACCTTTAGGATATGAGGTTGACTTGGTCTAGGTAGCTTCAGAAGGTTGAGAAGAAGATTTTGGAACTCCTATAAGGATTACAGGTGGAGTAGAAATAGATACACGATCAGATCTGTAAGGAATATGTCTCTAAGTAATTATAGGTGTTAAACTTCAAATAGACTGAGCTAGGGTCATTTGGAAAGCAGAAGCAGAAGCTGAATATCCAGAAGCATATGCAGGAAGAGCAGGAGGCACTATTACAGGTTGAGCATCAACATGTAAGAAATGAAACAACATATTCCTAAATTCCATGATAATTCCTCCTCCCCTCTCCATATCAGAAAAAAGTCATCCTTGTTTTCTAAAAACATATCCAAAGATGGTGTTAGCTCCCTGATATTTCTTACTTTCTCTTTGAAGGCTTGATTTACAGGAGGTAATTTCTGATTTTCCAATTGAAGTTTGAAATGGTTGGGAAACTGATGCTTGGTATAGACTTTCTGAAAATAAGAATCAACTTTATCTTTGACCTATTTTTGAGAAGAAGTGGACTGTCCCATAAAATTCTGAACAATTTGCCCGATATCCCTAGTGGTAGTCACCACTTGAGTTAGGGAAGATGAGTCGACAGAGCCACCTGTTGATGATGAACCAAGCTCCTCTTTCATCAAAGATCGAATTTGATCCAACTCTTCTGAAGGTATAGAAGCAAGAGAACCAAGATAAAAAGCCACAGTTTCCTTGAAATTTTTAGTTAGCCCACTGATAAGATTTTTATTAAGAGAGTCCTGGGTACTGACATGCTATTCCACTGAAGTCTTAAATTCCTCAAAAACTAAAACCATCTAGCCAACTACTCTCTTTACAAAGGCCAAGGCTTTGTCTCCTTGAGATTTAGAGCTCATATAAGACTATATAGATACAAGTGACTTCTTTAGAGATTCAAAAGCCTCTGTCAAGCTTGAAATTTGTTTCTGGAAGGTCTTGACTTCATTCACCATCTTTTCCACAGTGGTTTACACAACACATCCAAGTTAGATTTCAAAAGATTTTTTCATTTTTCTCAGCTCTTAAACAAGATAGCTCTTTAAGTCTTCAACAGGTACAGTCTAGGTCTCCTTCAACTCATCCTTTAAATATTCATAATTTTCCTTAGTAACTAGATTTTCAGGCACAACTGCAGGTGCTCTTTCAGATACAATACTAGCCACAAAGTCATTCATTATATATTGAATTGATGATATCAACAAGGTTTCTATTCTTCTCATCTCTTCCACAAAACTGATCTTTAGCTCAAACTTTAACTCCTCTAAGTCATATTTTCTCACAAGATCTTCAGGTAAGGTCTCAGAGATGATATTATAATTGACATGAGGTCTGTTGAAAGGTGTCTCATCCTCAGAGTCAGGGTAATCTAAGCCAAGCACTACAGAACCTGGGTCTTCTACCTAGTTCTTAATCCCTTTAGATACTGAAACAGTACCATGTCTAGTATAATTCCCCCCCTCAATATGTGCATGCTCTTGTAAATGTACATCAATAGAACCCCGAGCAGGTAGGTCTTCCTCAGAATATTTCTCCACAATTATTTCCATTTCTCCAACAGCAGGAGCCTCCTTAGAAATAGGTGTAGGTCTATCTACTTCAATAACTTCCTCAATATTCATTAAGGAGTTCCCAATTAGTGGACTGAGACTCAAGCAAGCAGAAGAAAATGATTCAGTTTCAGATTTTTCTACTTCCTCATTCTTTAGAGCAGGCTGGTTTTCCTCATCAATAGGAACTTCTATATCGCTCTATTTCAAGACTTCTTCCTTTCCAGATGATACAACTTCAACAGTAGGACTTAGAGGCATGTTCGGATCCCTTCCATCTTCAACAGAGGTCTCATCTTCTTGATAATAACTATAGGATGGGATGGCCTCATCAGGTCTTAGACATGGACCCCTCTCATCCTTTGACCAAGAAGGATGGTCCACAGGACTGTATTTTTCACATACCGTTCCTTTATCATTCACCCACTACTTCTTCCATGGATTCTAGTTCACTTTCATAAACTTTCATAATATTTGAGTAATGAAAAAATTATCTTTCATCACCACTATCACATCCTGAGAATTAGCCACTTTATTTTCCATTATAATGATAGATAGCATCTTTGTAAAAAACAAATCATAGGTCTTGGATTTTGGTCTGGTAGTGTCCTCTATTTGAATCATCAATAGTCTGCATAGGTTGACCATCACTCCATTCCTCAAAAGATACATAATTTATATGTTTTGAAACATTGGGGTGGAAAAATCCCCTCTCATGGGATTAATCACATGTTGAATAAAATTGAACAAAATTCTGTTCTCACCTACCATCTATGCTGCAATCACTTTCCTTGGAGTTCCATTTCCTGTTAGCTCAAGTAGTGCAGCTTCATATCCAAAATGATCACTGGATGTAGGCATGGACTTAGAATAAAATCCATAATATCCTTCATGAGTTTTTCTAAGGTTTTCAGCCCATTTACTAAATGATAAAGATATCACTTTACCATTCACAAATGAAATCATCCTATTCTCCTCTTTTGACATATCAAAAGAACATGCACATAAAATTCTTTCACCAAAACTGGGAATTATGGTCCATTGTTATTCGTTAAACACTCAATCCAGACCTGCTCCTCCAATATCATCAAGATTAACAATTTTCTAGATAACAACCATTCAGCGTAGAGTTCTTTTTCAATCACTATCTCCCTCTTGGTTAGATTCGGATTCACAGGTTCTATTCATTCCTTAATAGTGCCACTGCCACTGGTTCCTGAATCGACTTTTTGCCACATAGCACTGGGTGCATCTACTTCAATTAGCATTGGTCTCCTCACATGATCCATTTCCACAACAAGAGACTTAGGGTTCACGAGAAGTCGGAAGGTCTGGGTTTGCAGGATGATGAGAATCCGAATGGGTATAGTTCATGGTGGATTGAGTATGGTTTAGACATGATTTTATATAATTTAGGAATAAAAAAATAAGACACGAAAACACTTCGGCTTTTAAAAAAATAAAACAGTGCGATATGTTATACCGGTGGGAATTTTAATAGTAATCCCTACTAGTGAGAATGGTAATGGTGAGGTATTCCTAACAGTGAGGTTGTCTAATGGTGAGGTATTCCTAACAGTGAGGTTGTCTAATGGTGAGGTATTCCTAATAGTGAGGTTGTCTAACGGTGATGTATTCCTAATGGTGAGGTTGTCTAGTGGTGAGGTATTCCTAAAGGTGAGGTTGTCTAACGGTGAGGTATTCCTAACGATGAGGTTGTATAACGGTGAGGTATTCCTAACAGTGAGGTTGTCTAATGGTGAGGTATTCCTAACGGTGAGGTTGTCTAACAGTGAGGTATTCCTAATGATGAGGTTGTCTAATGGAGAGGTATTTCTAACGGTGAGGTGGTCTAATGGTGAGGTATTCTTAATGGTGAGGTATTCCTACAAGTTTATTATTCCTAACTCATGTCTAATATAACTTATCCTCTCTGAATTTAAAGGATTTGGGAAAATATCCTCCAGTTGATGTTCAGTGCTAATAAACTCAAGAGTTATATCACGCTTTTGATAATGATCTCTTAGAAAATGGTGCCTAACATCAATGTGTTTAGTTCTAGAGTGATATACAGGGTTCTTTGAAATATTAATAGCACTAGTGTTGTCATAATTTATTGAAACATGTTTAAAATCATATCCATAGTCCAACAAATTGTGTTTCATCCACAAAATTTGTGCACAACAACTACCAGCAGTTATATACTCTACTTTAGCAGTTCACAATGCAACTAAATTCTGTTTCTTACTACACCAAGAAACTAAGGATTTTCCCAATAAATGACATGTTCCAAATGTTCTTTTCATATCCAACTTACAACGAGAAAAATCAGCATATGAATAACTTATTAAATCAAAAGATTGTCCTTTTGGATAAAAAAACCTAAATTTGATGTATGTTTAAGATATTTGAAAATTATTTTAACAACAAGAAAATGGTATTATTTATGATTAACTTGAAATCTTGCAAACATACATACACTAAACATAATGTCTGGTCGACTAGAAGTAAGGTAAACTAGACTCCCTATCATACCTCTGTAATTTGTTTGATCAACTGGTTTCCCAGATTCATCAATTTCCAACTTACAGGTGGTACTCATGGGTGATTCACTTCCCTTAATACAATATAAATCAAAATGTTATAGAATATCCTTTGTATATTTACATTGATTTAAGATAATACCATTATTATTTTGAAAAACGTGAAAACCAAGAAAATATTTGAGTTCTCCCATCAAACTCATTTCAAATTCATTTTGCATACTCTTCGAAAAATCATTAAAAAAAGTATTTTTAGAAGTCCCAAAAATAATATCATCATCTTATATTATTCACTATCAAAACGTCTTTGGAAATTCTTTTAATAAAAAGAGTAGGCTCAGCAATCACTTTAGAAAAAACTTTTGAAATAATAAAATTACTAAGTCTATCATACCAAGCTTCTGGAGTTTGTTTTAAACCATATAAATCATTAGAAAGTTTAAAAACTCGATTTGGAAAATGTGGATTAGTAAATACAGGTGGTTGTTCAACAAAAAAGTCTTCAATTATAAAACCATTTAGAAAAGCACTTTTAACATCCATTTGATATAACTTGAAATTCAGATGAGCAACATAGGCAAGTAGAATCCTAATAGCTTCTAATATAGATACAGGTGAAAAGGTTTCCTCATAATCTATTCCTTCCTCTTGACTATACCCTTGTGTAACTAGCCTTTCTTTGTTTTTAATGATATTTTCTGATTCATCAACTTTGTTTCTAAAAACCCATTTAGTGCATATGGTCAAAGTGTACTTAGGTCTATAAACTAATTCCCAAACTTTATTTCTTTCAAATTGACTTAATTTTTCTTGCATAGCCATTAACAAAAATTCATCATTGATTGATTCATTGATATTTTTAGGTTCTAACTGTGAATGAAAGGTTTGATGTTTAACCTGATTTCTTAGAAATGATCTAGGTTGTGTCCCTCTATCATGATTACCTACAACAACATCAAAAGGATGATTCTGTAGAATCCTAGTTGGTCTAGTAAAAATAGGACTAGAAATTTCAGGTTCTTCTCTATGTTCGGGTTCACCAAAAGCAGATTCTGGAATATTTCCAGAACTGGTTGTCTTTACAACAGGTTCATTGATTTTATCATTAAGGTCCATAATAGACCGATCTTCTTAAATATTTTCAAGAGAAGACTTTGGTTCATGTGGATCAGTTTCATCAAATTTGATGTGAACAGATTCCTCCACACATTTGGTTAATTTATTAAAGACTCAATAAGATTTACTCATTATATAGTATCCTAGAAATATTCCCACATCACTTTTAGAAGAAAATTTTTCAAGATTATCCTTAGTATTGAGAATAAAGACTTTAAAACCAAAATATGAAGTAACTAAGTTTAGGCTTCCTATTATTCCACATTTCATAAGAGGTCTTCTTAAGAACAGGTCTAATCAATACTCAATTTATAATATAACAATATGTATTCACAACTTCAGCCCAAAAATTAACAGGTAGGTCATACTCATTAAGCATAATTCTTGAAATTTCTTAAAGGGTTATATTCTTTCTTTTAACTACTCCATTCTGTCGAGATATCCAAGGGGAAGAAAAATTGTAACTATAGCCATTGTGTGAGCAGTATGATTCAAACTCACAGCCATGATCACTTCGTAGGGTCTTAATTTTAAGTCCACTAAGGTTCTATATGGACTTGAAATATTTCATAAAATAAGAGCAAGATTAACTTTTGTGAGCAAGAAAGTATACCCAAGTGTATCGAGAAAAGTCATCTAATAAGACATAGACATAGTGATTCCCATTTAAACTAGAAACTCTAGAAGGTCCAAATAAATCCATGTGAACCAACTCGAGAGGTTGAGAAGTTGAAACTTCTTTCTTTTATTTAAAATAAACTTTAGGTTTCTTTCCCTTTTGACAGGGATTAAAAACTTTGTAAGTTGGGAATTTTAGTAGAGGTAGGTCTCTAACTATGTTATTCTTAGTCAGTTTTCTAAGTGAATGAATGTTACAATGTCTTAATCTTCTGTTCCATAGCCAAGACTCTTTATGAAAAGCATTTATTCAAGTGATGTTTTGTTTAGCTAAAGAATTCAAATCAACTGCATAAACATTTTCATTTCTCAAAGCAGAAAATACTAAAATATTTTTAGAATTAAAAACATTACAAGAATTACTTTCAAATTTAACATTGAAACCACCATCACACAATTGATAAATACATAACAAGTTGTATTTTAATCAATCATCAAGTAAAAATTTAGAAGTTAAAACTGAATCAATCTTACCAATCTGGCCTAAGCCGATGATTTTTCCTTTTGAATTATCATCGAAGGTGACATGTCCTCCATCAACCTTGATTAAACTCTTGAAACATGAGTAATATCCAGTCATATTCCTTGAACATCCATTGTCCAAGTACCATATATTCTTATAGGAACTCTTCAAGAAAGTTTCCTACAAGACAGGTTTAAACAGAAAATGATTTTGGTACCCAAATTTTCCTGGGTCCAGACAGGTTAGCAAGAAAAACTTTTGGTACCCAGATTTGTCTAATGGGTCTTATAAAATCAATAGATTAAAAATATTTTGAAATATAAACTTTGTTTGATCTATAACCATGCGAATAACTAGTTGAAGCATATGAATTTCCAGAACTAGAACTAGCAGAATTATGTCCAGATTTAGGAATAAATCTATTTTTAGTAATCTATCTCTGTCAAGGATGATATCCTATTCCAGCGGTATATTTTGGTGCCACTTTTTTTTTCCAAGAATTTGATTTATAGTATTCTTACCATTTATGAACTTCTCTAAGTACTTCCTTAATTTCTCATTAGACAATTTTAGTTCAGTATTTTCCTTAAATAGTTGATCATTCTTTTCTTTTTCTATATCAAGTACAGATTTAATAGAGCTAGTCAAAGCATGTTGTTTCTTCAAGGTCTTATACTTGTCCTTCAATTCATTACTGGTTTCTTCTATCATATTAAAATATTCAAATAATTCTTCACTGGAAATATCTTCAGATTCAGAATCAGAATCAACTCCAACATAATAAGAATTTAAAGCAAGGGTATCCAATGTTACCTCAAATGTGTTTGTCATGAAACACATATTATCTTTTTGAGATTTTTCATCCTATGTAGAATCAGAATCACTTGAACTGTCTTCTGAAGCACTCCAAGTTTCTTTCATAGCTTTCTTGTACTTATTTTCCTTGTAGTCAAAGCACTTCTTGAATTTTAACTTTGGACAATCTACTTTTATATGTCCTTTCCTTTTGCATTCATAGCAGACAATTTCATCACTCCTATCAAACTTTTTCCAATCCTTCTTCCAATGACCATTGTTATCATGTTTTCTTTTGTAGTTTTATTTTCTGAAGAATTTATTCTTCCTATATAATTTCTTGAATCTCATGGCTATTTGAGCCATCTCTGCATCACTATCATATGCACTCTCTTTACTGCTTGAAATATCACTTTCAGTTACTAATCATCTCCTTAACAGGTAAAGAACCAATATCAGAAGATTCTCTAATTGAAACTGATGTTCCTCTCCATCTGTCTGGAAGACATCTTAGTATCCTCATGATTTTCTCTATTGCAGGAATAGCTTTTCCAAGTGAGCTCATTGTATTTACAATTTCATTGAACCTGAGATACATGATAGAAATTGGTTCATCAGGATTCATTTTAAAATTATCACACATAATAGTGTAGGTATTCAATCTCATTTCTTTAACATTAGTTGTTCCCTCATGGGAAATAGCCAAAGTATCCTAGATATCATAAGCAGTTTTGCAACCAGATATTCGATTAAATTCTTCACATTATAAAGCACAATACAGGGCATTCATTGCTTTATAATTATTATTGTAAGAAGTTTCAGTAGGTTCATCCCAAGTGGTTCTTTCAGTTTCTAGAATCTTATATTGAGTCTCTATAGTAATCTTTAAATCAAAACCCATACTTTCTAAGGGAATTTTCATTTTCAGTTTCAATTGGGCATAATTAACACCATTAAAGGAAGGTGGAATATTGGTAGCAACACCTTCTAGTCTATTATACATAATTAGATTTTAGAAAATATATTTAAAGAGATAAAATTTAGAACTAATAGAAATTTAAGATCTTTAAGATACAACTAAAATCACAGTTGAAAAATAGAGTATTTGGAAATCCTTTATATAAAAAAAACAATCCTCTAATACTAAATGTTGGTCAGAGTGGATACTCAAGAGGGGGTGAATTGAGTTTCAATTAAAAATTTCTGTTAAAAATATTTCTATTAAAAATACACCAATTTAAATAACAACCTAAACTGTAGTGGATTTGTGACACAGTAAAGGTTCAGTTAGGTTCTCAAGAGATTGATTAGTTCTCAGTTAATATAATCTAAAGATTAGATTAGATTTTGAAATTAACCTAATGATTAACAATAAATACACACACTTGCTAGATTAAATATCACAGTTACTTTAAAATAGATTTGTATTTAAGGTACTTAGTAGCGGAATATAAGATATAATTTAAAACCAAATAAATAAGAAGATCAGTTTTAAAACAAGAGGTTCAGTCTCAAGATAAATTTTAGTCCTCTCAAATAGTTTATATACACTTGATGCACACCCTGGATATGGGTTTTACAACAGTTCTTAGACTGTCAAGGTCCTCTGACCACTACCACAGTTCTTCGTGGGAAAACTAAAAACAATAGCACACAGGCAATCCAGGTCCTACTTGACCTCTACCTCTATCCACAGTACGATACAAGAGAGTTAGAGAAGTTTTGTGTGAGGTTTTAGAAATCCTCTAGTTTATCACATGAGTCAGTGTGTTTATGGAATATACAGAGTACACACACTTCTCAAAAAGTAAGTAAAAGAATCACTGAGAGATAGTAGATATGATTTTAGAATGGTCTAGTGATTTGAAGTGCATCTCTGCACTCCTTTTGATTAAACAGAAATTCTTCTGAGTCCTTCTCTGGTTTCTGTCTTGAAAACAGAGTGTCGTTTTCTTCCTTGATTTTCAGGTTCAGTTTGATTAGATTGAGTGTATGAAGAGATTATTGTAGTTCTTCACTCCTTGAATAAGGTTCAGCTTGTGTTCTCTTCTTGTATGAATGGCCTCGTGTATGTACAGTGTTCTTCAAGTAAGTTGGTGTATGGATGACACCTCTATATTGTATATTTTTCTCACTGCAGCTCGATATTCCTTATATTCCTGCAGATCTAGAAAAGGAAATGATTACATTATGGAAGGTACAAGGTACGATTATCTGATATCCCAACAACCATCATTAATTAATAGTAGTTTCATTAAATTAACCAAATAGGACCGTTAGTATAATTTAAATAAAGCATAAAAGTTCAAGCAGTAGAATTCCTGAAATGGTCAACTTATATTGCTAGGTGTTTGTCTCTGTAATGGTAGCTCCTTATACCGGTCACTTTATGTTGTGGTAGGTCTATGTGTAGCCGTGAGATCCTATCAGTATCTCTTAGTTCTTGTACTGGTAGCTCCTTGTATCAGTAGACTTGAGTAGTGGTGACTTCCTTATACTGGTGGACTTCATAACATTAGACTTATACATACTGGTAGACATACTCTAACAGTAGCTCTGGTGTAACGGTAGATCTCTGTATAGCGGTGACCTTTCTGTAATTGTAGACTTGCATACCAGTAGAATTATTCATATCGGTAGACTTACTCTAACAGTAACCTTTCGGTGTACCTGTAGACTTACATACCAGTAGACCTATACATACCGTTAGCTCTGTTTTGTACCAGTGACTAAGTGTCTATTTATGCATTCTATTCATAGAATGAGTAATGTTAGAATACAATGAAGCATATACACATTTAATTAACCGAATGACTTAAATATATCACAAGAGACTTATCATTTGTACATATTTGAAAGAATTTATATTTTGAGGTTTAATGTACTTAAACATTAACTAAAATAATGGAATGTTTAAATAATAAACATCATTTGGGATTATCAAAGCATATGAAAACATAATTGAGATTATCAAAACAGGTGAGTTCGAAAATAATATAAAAATGTAGAGGCTACTAGAGTAGTACCACTCACAGTAGGAGGTACGGAACCCTAATCCTCAAGTATCGATTGTACTTTATACATATGGCATGAACTGAAACCATAAAATATATCCTATCCTGAGAAATTTCTATATTCCAGTGAAGTGAGTTTTGAGTCTGGATACCATACCCATGAAAACCTTCTTATCCTAACTAACCAATAACACTCTAGCTCCCTTCCTAATGAGAAGTTTTTGACCCTACTCCTAAATATTGAATTAATGTAGAACATTATTCACTGACTGATATAGGAAATTTCTTGAAAACCCACTATAGATGTCCCATCCTGCCAAAATATTAGCACGTGAATGGGTCTCTATCACATTGTCTCCTCATATGTCCCTACCTCCCACACTAATGATAGAGAGTAAAACTACCAGTACTCATGCTATGGATAGTATTCCACTCGAGATATACCTTAAGGAATCTCTTCATGCCACATTACACAGAGCTAGTGGGTTAAGAAGTTGTTCTACACTACTCTCCACCCCCATCCTTCCTCACGTTATGCCCAGTAATCGAGGCTTGATTTAATATTTATGAAATGGTATAATGAAAAAAAAAATCACCTGTAACTTAATGTCATACCTGATACCATACACCAATATACCTACTTTTAGAACCATGTAACCTAACTGAATAGGGGAGAAATATCCTAACTATGTAAAATGGGTAGAATACTCCATGACAGAAAGGGCACCATGCTCTAAATGAATAAAATATCTACCACTCTTTTCCCCCAACATATCAATATATATATATATAATCATTCAAGTCTACTAAGAAATTCATCAAAACTATATCATAGTGATTATCTTCCTGATTAATCACATCCCACCATCTCTTGGTATAATCCCATAACATATATGTAGCAAGATTCACTCTCCTATAAATACATTTCTTGAGATGCTCTAAAATAGATGGAATGGCCTTTAGTAATGACTCTATAACCTGTGGTCCACTATCCCATAGAAACATTGGAGAATATTTCCGCTAAAAAACATGTATCAACCCTTTTATAATTGAGGCAGGTGATGGGGATTCCAGAATGGTCTGTATGAAGAATAAAAATCCCTATCGAAACTAGGACTCAAAAACCATGTCAGGTATAAATATATGTTTCATAATAGTCATTATGGGAGGTTCCTCTAGTGCCCTAAGGCCCACCACCTCCAAATCATGATCATCTTTACCTTGAAGGTACACAACTGGAGTTCATCATGGTGGCATGTCTCTATAATGAAAACTAAATGCCTTAGAAAGTACTTGGTAACAAAAAGATCAAAAATATGCAAGTAAAAGAGGAATAATCCTTCTTAAACACAAGACACACCTATATTCTAGTTCCTAAATCTCGGTCTAGGTGATATACATATCAAAATATAAGAAAGAGACACCACCCACTACCCACTACAATGTTCTGTTCGGGGCCATGTTCTCTACAATAGGCCCATTTCTATTATATACAAAGTGTTAATTGCAATTTATATAGACAAAACCCTACATATTGAAATTGGAATACCTATTTAATTGTGACCATTTAATTTTAGGATTCAATTTCATTCAAATTAATTCTCATTTACATATAAATTCTCTTAAAATGTTGAACAATTTGGATCACCACTTCCACATTATAAGGATCCACACACCATAGAAAATGAAGTGTAACATCCATTTAATCACATCCAGTATTTATCATGTCTCTACCTAAAATGCTAGCATAATTTTTTATATATAGAAATAAGACACCAAAACATGTTACAAGGAATTCATGCCTAAAGTAAATGTGGCTTGGAATAATGCACGAAATATAAATCCTAAATGGCCTATGATGATTCTTGATGAAATATTTCCTTACCATACCGAGACAATTTTAAAAATCACTAATCATAAGAAACATAAAACATCAAGTTTGTCACCCAATGGTGAAATAAAATCAACTGTAAATAGAGTAATCTACAACAACATATCGCAGCCCAAGTAATTCATCTTTTTCTTATTCGTGTAAGATAATCAGAGACAGAACTCATTACTTAATTACAACACATTACAAATATCTTATTTATTATTTCCAAATGATAAGATAAAAGAAAATAAACCTTATTTGATACAAATTTATGACATACCAGTCCTAGTTTACTCAACCAAAATCAAGCTTAGTTGGCCACTTGGCCTCAAGTGCGCCTCCCCATATTCTAGAGGAAATGGAAAAGCAGTGAGGTTATATGGTGGAATATTGGGGAGATGATAACCCCATAATTAGTGTTTATAATATTGGTAATATCATATAAAAAATAGATGAATAATATAAAAAAAATTGAACAACTGAAGAGTAAACATCCATTATATAAATAAACTAATAATATCATCCACCAGTGACATATAAAATGGTGATCATGGAATGGTATATAAAATATAATAAAAACATGGAAGTAAGAAACTTGTACAATTCATGTATAAATAGTCAAAAAATACATAAAACAAACTATCCCCATATAGCATCTGGATCCATTGAACGATCCTTTTTTCCTTGATCATATGAAACAATAAGTCATGAATCTAAAAATGGGTGCTTTCGCCTATCCTTAACTATATCCATGATGTTTTTATAAGTACCCAATGGTTTCCTGAATATAGAGTGAGATAACACTCTATAGACCACTACCAATGGTGTCTATAACAAGTCCAACCTATGTATATTAGCTAATGTTTTATATAGATATAACTTGAGTATGAGTAGTAAAAGTATAAGTGATACAGTCTAGTCTAACATGACTCACAATGATCAAGAAACTAAATTATTAGGGTTATATATAAGGAATAGAAAGTATTAACATCATCATGTGACATGAAATCATGTTTCAAGCCTACATGGGCTAGGGTCTATGGAGTAGAAATGTACAAGGCAACTGAGTAAACTCATTAAAACAACTAAAATAGATATGAGGAGAATAAATGACCCATGCATCCTAATGAGTTGAGTGCAAGGAGTTGAAATATTCAACGAATTGTATAATGTCATGTAAACAAGTTGAACTAGATCATTGGAGTATAAATGTCCAAGGAATCCAAGAAATTAATGTAACTAGTACACCAGGAGTAGGAATTACCAAGGCATCCAAATGAGTTTTCAAATCCAAGGAGTAGAAATGTAAAGGGAATCATAATGGGTCAAGTAAACCATATCCAAGGAGAAAAAATGTCCAAGGCATCCTAACCAATTAATTCATCATTTCATAAACCCCTTAATAATAATATACAAGCTAAAGGAGTAAACATTTTATACCTTTAATATACAAATGAAAAGTTTCTACAAGGTTCTTACCACCTTTAAAAATTCATTGCAATAACCCATTTAATTATCAATTATACAAGCCGACCTCATCACACCCCAAGTGTGTCATAAAGATGAAGAAAAGGTATAACCGACCCGACATGCAGTTCAGGTCGTGGTTGATTACCTACAAACATGAGAAAACGTGTCATAGAATGTGTCAAACTTTTTTTATCAATTAATATATTTCTTAATTAATTTATGAATCATCACTCAGAATGTACGACCTAAAAGAAAATTGACAACAATCTATAAAAAATGATACTTTTAGGGAAAAGGTATAGAACACCTACCTTATGCTCATAGAGGGATAATTGTCCAGTATCAACATATGATTCTATCTAGGTCATAAGAAATGGAATAATGGATTAATTCCTAGAAAATAAGGTATAATATCCTATAAAAATAATATCATTGATAGAAAAGAATATAAAAAGAGGATCCTAAGGAATGAAGGACTCATTAGTGGACATCTCATGAGAAGAGTGAATCTTGAATCAGAAATCAGAAGAAATAAAGAGATTAAATAATATGTTGAATTCATAAGGATCTCTCAAAGGAGGAGAATAAGTTTTCTTTTGTAAATGATAAATAAAAGGGATTATCAATTTAATTAAATAAGGGGAAAAAGGTCATTTTTCTTTTAAAACAGGGTCACGTGATTTGGTCACATGGTTTACCAAACTGTGCACCTACGGTGTTCCCATCACAATATCAATACCCCCCACATGGTCATGCTACACTATTAGACAAAATGTGAACTAAACATGTGTTTCTACTCTATTTAAAACTCTGAAGCACTTGCAATGGCATGCATATTGTATCCCACGGTGAGGGAAAACTATATTCCCTTTGATGTGCATTGAAAAGCCTATAAAGGTTTACTCTAACTGTGCATATTGGGTTGCATAGTTTCTACTAACAATGCATCACAACTCCTTCCTCCAAAAATCAAGCCACCCTGCACTGAACAAGCCTTGGACTCCTCCATTTCCCCCACATCCTTACTTGGTATTCACATTAGGTAAAAACCAAGGAATTAAAGAGGAAATAAAAATGTTCCATTACTCATAGAAAAGTAGGTTTATTACATTTTGGGGACTTGGATAATGATTTTGAGAGGAAGAATTGTTAGGGTATCATAATTATAGATGGATCAAAGTGTTGTGATCAATAGACATTGTGGGTGTCCATTTATAAGGGAGGGAGAGGACACACATTGAATTTCATAAAACATTAAATTATAATAAATTCATTCCTAGTCCAAATGGTTCAAAATTATATATAAATGGATAGGGCATGACATTATAGACCTTATATTATCCAATTTTTCCTCTTTAAATTTTTTTATAATTTTTAATTTCTTTAATGAAATATTATTTTGATGAAATGTCCTTAATGTAAATTTTGACACTATTTATATAATTAGAATTAAAATATTGAAAGATAAATTGGAATTAGAATATAATTATTTAACATAAAAATAAGATAAAAAATTCATATAAAAAATTATTTAAAATATTAACTTAATCGAATTATATTACTTTTTAATATTTTATAAATAATTTTTTCATTAATTGGATAAATACGATATCATTGTTTCATAAAGACTTAAGGTAATTATGTAATAACTAAAAATTTGAAATAAAATTATATCATAAAATAAATTCTCTAATCTCAAAATGAATCTTAATATTGATTCATAACTATTTTTTATCCATATGTGAATACATAACCCATATTTAAAACGAAGATAGTTACACTTTCTAACGTTCTTTTTTTAATATTATAATTTTTTGTTTCATAGAAAAGTCTCCATTAAACAAAAAAAATATCCTAAGGTGATATGTTTTTACTTAAATTCATACAAAAAAAATTAGATGAAAACTTATTCCCTTATCAACTTAGTTTTAACCTAGATTAACATGGTTTACCCTTTTTCAATATGATAATATTTACCACAGTTCCTATTCATGTTGACTAAAAATAAAACAGACCTATTAAAAAAATTTAAACATCATGATTCTTGTTATGGAATTAATTTTATCAAAATTAATACCTATATGTGGCAGATATTAATTATAATTTAAGTGCAAATAATGTGAAAAAAAATTTCTTTAGACTAATAGATTTTTCAATCTTAAAATCGGATTTATTTTTCATATACTACCTAATAAATTAATTTTGAAAACTTTTTTTATGAATCTATTATATATAAATTTCACTACAATGATTCAAAAATAGTGAAAACAAATATTATATTATGATAGAAAATACATTTCTTGCATAGAAATTGTTTTTTTTGAAAAACACCTCCTTCATTTTCAGAATATTTTTACTTAAATTTTTAAATAATTGAAATACAATGAATTAATTTTATAATTGTATAAGACATAAATTTTAAAAATTTATTTATTCTTATTTATACCCACTAATCTAAACACAAGGTGGTAATATATAATAATAATAGTATTCTTATGGTTTATCCTTATATTTTTTAGACTCATTGTTGCGTGTAATGAAATCTATCAAAGAAATAGATTTATTCAAAAAATATTTTTTCGAAAAATCATGGACTATTATAGTTAAACATTAAAACATAAACAAAATAACATATTAGTTTATGAGAGATAATTATTTTCTTTTTTTTAATTTTTAGGATATTATTGATCGAGTTAAAAGAATAAGTAAAATGAAAACCACCAGTTGAGACATTTACCTCATCTTTGAAGAACTTGTCTTTGATCTCACCTTAAAAACAATAGGTATGGAATTTAACGAATAAAATAACCTCAAAAACCTATATATGGATGTTTAGAAGTTGTTTATTAATACTTTGGTTTAGCTAAGTAGCTCAAGTTGGTGTGAATAATAGAGAAGATGTGGTGTCATTTTATATAGAAGAAAAGGACACACATTGAATTACATAAAATATTAAAATATAATAAATTAATTTCATATGAAAGTGGAACCAAGTGGAATTTTTTTTAAAAGATAATATAGGTTATTATTTTCATCTATTTTTTCAATATAACTTTTATAGTTTTATGTGGCATTTTAAACCTTATCTTTTGTTTTAAACCCATCATAAAAAAATTCTAAC
Organism: Viscum album; assembly: GCA_963277665.1. Taxonomy (NCBI): domain Eukaryota; kingdom Viridiplantae; phylum Streptophyta; class Magnoliopsida; order Santalales; family Viscaceae; genus Viscum; species Viscum album. The sequence continues at coordinate 2,064,868,309 of OY728141.1, forward strand.
CTTAACCGTGGTAAACAAAATTCAATACTTAGGGATAAAAATTTACATTTTAGAAAAAAAAAAATGGCTCAAAATGGTCATAAGATTTAATATTTGACCATTTACCATTCAACTTATCATATTTCATGATTTATATTTTTTAAAATTATTTTATAAAATATTGTTTAACATAAAATATATTTAATATCATTTATTCATTTAATTTGACTTTAAAGTTAAGACTAAAAAAATTTAATTAAAATATTTTCTCATTAAATATTAATTATAAATTATAATTAACCAAAAAATTCATTTCAAACTATAATTAATCTAAAAAATATTTATTTTAATATTTTTAAAATTATGTAGTTAATTTTTCAACTATTTTCACTATCATTCTGTCAGCATTGTGTAATAATTTAATGTACTTATACCAAAAATAAATAATATAAAAAAATTAAAAAAAAAATATAAATAATTAATAATAAAAATAAAAAATTATATTTTACCACAACCTATTTCTTCCTCCATGTAAAAATTTAGATTTTTTTAAAAGAAAAGAGGGCGATGTTTTTTATTTTTCTTTACTTAAAATTATATATATGTAATTATGAAAGAAAATGCCATAAAAAATAAATAATAATGAATATTGGATTAGGGTAGATGAAAAAGATTCAATATATATATTATATGAATGTTTTATATTTATTTTAATATCTTGTCCTATAGTTTTAACATTGTTTTACTCATTTTATACTTAGCAAGATAACAATTATTTACCCTAGTTAGTAATAAAAAAGATAAAACATAAAAGGTAATTATTTACCAAATTTTAAACACCTTATTAAAAATATTTAATCCATATTTTAAGATAAAATTTGTATATTTGGAAGAAATAAATTTACAAATAGACCAACAAAACATGAAGAATCATGGTTTTTCATGATAATGCATTTTTCAAGTATAAGACATTCTAACATTAAATATATAACTAGAAATCATCATTATACAAATTTAAATTAATATATATTGAAATATAATCTATAAATTTTATTTAAATAATTAAAAATAGCTATTAATTTAGTTAACTAATATGGAAAGAATTTATTCACATAAAAACAAATTTTAGAAAAAATTAATTTTTATGAATAAAATTAATCACATACCATAATAAATTATAATGTTAATTTATATGTAATTTATTATTTTATCTATAAATAAAGGTTCTTTAGGTGAATGTAATATCATATTCAATGTATAATGACACTTTTTAATGAAATGAAATGACATCATTACAAAAATTGATATTTTCCACTATTCATTAGAAATTTAATCTTTTCAGAAAATTCAAAAAATTTCAACATAAGATAATTTGTAAATTCTAACATAAATATCATATCTTTTATATAAAATTTAATTTCATGAATTTTTAAATATTTATTATAAAAATTTCTTACACAAATCAATAAAACCCATTTTTGGAAGAAAAATATATTTTTGAAACATTAAATTACTTCACTAAAAATAGAGTTCTTACTTAATAATAATTAATCAACACATTTTTATTATGTAGGGACATTATACACATATTTCATAAGGTATTTAGTAAAATTTATACCCGTTAATTCAATATCTAGGTTATAATTGTCACATTTATATAATAATATTTTTATAGTATATGATAATTCACTTAAAGATTGGTGTTGCGTGTTAAGAAATCTATCATGAATTTTATTCTTTAAAAAAATTAGGGTTTTATATTCATTAACCACTTTAAACAACCACAATAATATCAATTGTGAGTTAGCGCACCATCAATATGACCCCATCTTGGTATGCAACGATATTTCCCAATTATGAAACCCACATATCCTCTCTAACTGATGCCATATCTAAATAAACATCAGGAATTTTACACAGGAACATATACTCTTGGTTCCACCTCACGTTGGTCTTATAGAGTCTCCCCGATCTACCAATAGTCAGTCTTTCATATATTACAACCCTTCTCACAAGAGAGGCTATTATACGTAAAACCAAAAGGATTCTCTCTACTATAGGAGTATACATATTGTCACCTAAAACACAAAAATCATTCTTCCTACTACATTAATAGTCATAACCAAACACAATGACTAAGTTTTACCATACATTCAGCTGATTTTCGAGAAAAACATTGTGCACTACATATACCAATATTACTCCTAAAACTGTCTACGACATCCTGCACTCCAATATCGATGTGTGAAACTTTATCTTGAAACCTAGTAATTAGTTACGACACTATTCAGATAGTCTCCTCCCCATAAAAAATCCACTACACAATACTAAAAAATATCCAACAATGTCAAACTCTGATTGACCTTACAATGGTATACTGATGCATTATCAATTACATCTTCTACCACAGATAAAAATCTACAAGAACTAACCAGTAGGCCTCCAAACCCTATGATCTTTATTATAGATGCATTGACATCCAACACTAAGGTTGACCTTGAAACAATATTTAGCAACCCCTAATCACTACCTCATATGTGTTAATCCACAAACCAAGAGACAACCACAATGGTCAACTCACCACCCTACTCTCAATAGTTCAATCAACCTACCAGTAACCACAAAAATGAATTCTCATGAATCGAGGGAAAAAAATACAAATCTTACCCAGAAGAATATAAATTATTAAATTATTCACATATAACTATTTTGGACTCACATTCCTTTATAGTTTTTCACTGACCAAAAGGCATTGGAACAACCAAACCTGAGCATTCACAGTGATCCTTTTAGAGATTGAAATACCTTGTTACTAAGTTTTACAACACACCACCCATTACAAAAGTGTTAAATAAAGCTACTACACATCAACAATAAAACCAAAGTCAATATTTCATCACAAATACTTGCACTCCAGGTTTTTAATACTCATGGTATATAAGAAAAATCGTTAAAACCTTCTTCTAAAGCTTCCAAAGGTTACACATAGGAAAATGGAATTCTATTCAATGGAAACTATCAATTGGTATTAACCATGAATATTACTTAAAAAGGAATAATTTGACTTACGTTAATTACAATTAGTATAAGGCACAATCCTACTAGAAAATAGAGCCACATTTCTAAGGCCACAATGTCTAACAGAAACCCACAAAAGGTTTAACTTGGGGTTACAACCCATAGAATATCATCTATGAACATCTCTAAAGACACTCTATGTTGGATTAACCCTTTATAATAACCCTAGTGAGATTTATGGATGCCTAATTCAGTTAAATATGACTCCACTAGGTTCTTGATACATCCTTCTAAATAGACTATATTTTTTACCTAATCAATTTGACCAACCAAAATCTAATCGTACATGATTGTTTACCATGGAAGTTAACATTAAACAATGAAAAATGATGCACACACAGAACCACCCATTTATAGAGGGGATGCATAATTATCAATTTCATCATCGTCGCCAAGGTGCACTACATGGTAGTATCACATGGGAATATATTAGAATTAGACATGCGTAGGTGTTAAAAATCACATAAGATCATATTATATCACATGAGAAACTATTGTCTAAAATAAAATGCAAGTGTTTCCTCTTGATGACATAGTAAACTGACAAATAAATATGAAATCACAACCAAAAACTAAATTTTCATCACATGAAGTGAAAAAATATATGTTAATAATGTAAACCAATAACATCAAACCAATTCCCTAGTAACCTAGACATCCCATTAAAAAGGTCTTCTCAATGAACTGGTCTGAGTAAGACCAAATTCTAAAATAAATTTATGTTGCCTATATAATAATTCCCCTAAATATGAAAAAATATATACACTATCCAATGATACCATTTTATAACATCCCTAACAGAATCACCTGGTCGGAGCCAAAATATCACATAACCTCACGCGTGCCTCACCATACTCTAGAGGCTACCAACTAGAATTGAGGATCTCAATCAGAATAATGGGGATACTATACGCTCAATCAGAGTGCACAATAATAATAAAAACCCAAATATAATACAATATACAATCAGAGTACATTGATACTAACGATGTATAAACAGTATGAATGCGTATGGAAAAAATAGTCAGAAGTCACTAAAGATACAATAGTTGATCGCCCACTGGCCCGATCATGTAATAAAAACAATATTTAGTGTAAGTAAGAGTATCTATAATTCCAAGGCTCACCTCATAATGGTAATTTTACTTTAAAAGATTCATCTTACTCAATAATCTTCCCAATCCTCATCCCAAACTCTACCTATACTATGTGAGGGTTTCACAAGTTCCCAAGATCTATGGATGCAAAGAATGGTGTGAGTATAATTCAGTAAGACACCACCGACATGGTCTAGTATAAAACTAATAATATGTAGTTTAGATGCATGTGATACTCTAAGCAAAAAGAAAACATGCACCACATAATTATAAAAGTATAACATAATATCACCAAGCACACATAATAAGTAAACAACCATGAGCCGTGCGGTCATGCGCTAACCAATATTCCATGAACCCTGGAAAAACCTGATTTGGATCCAATTCGAAAATATTGTAAAAATAGATATCAGGATTAATCAGGATCATTCCACGATGATAGTGATTTTTTTATTTTACATCCTTATGGAATCATGTGTACATGGAAATCTAAATTCTCTAGGCATCAAGTACAACATGATAATTTGTATAACACTAGGAATCAAGTATAATATGACACTCTTCATGAAAATATGCATCAATCATGATACTCATCATTTAACTAGGCATTGAGTATACATGGAACTTATAATAACACTAATAATTTAGTGTATCCTCAATATTACTATTCATTTAAACTTTATATCTCCACCATGTTCTCTGGTCCATCACCACTAACATCGTAATTTGTGAAAACTCCCCCTCTAAGGGACAACCATTTCATAACATTACTCCTATTATGAGGACCATGAATGATGTCTCCAAATTCCTAGTAACATACAACAAGGTAGATCATATAATAAAATCATAACATCATGACTGTTAGTAGAAATATAAAAATACATGTGATCTTTATCAAACTTGGTGTAACAAGATATATAGGTATACTCATGGATGAAAACATCCTAAAGGTTCTCATGGATACACACACACAAACATGAGATCACTATCAAGTGTGGATAATAATTTATGGAAATACAGGTATCACACCAATGTTAACAAGAGTGCACATATAAATATAGTAAGGAATATCATCATGATTCATAACGACTACACATGTTATAAAAATAAAAAATGATATCTCAACATATCTAATAATACGCATGGTTTAAATAAATATACATGATATCATGTCTCTAGGTCTCAAGTATCATAACAACACACCCCAATTTGTCTATGTATTTTAGGCCACACATTAGTGATCAAGCCTTGACCATCAGCAGTCAGAAATAATCATAGAAACCTACGATTTTTATACATAAATATTATAACTTTTTAGGAGAATTTTAAATAAATTTCAAAAATAAAAAATAGATTAATATACGGTATTTTTATTTCCCAATGTTTTTAAAATATAAAACTATGTTTGATAACGTATGTGATACGCAACATTAATCCCAAAAAATGATTTTTTAAATACAACTATTTTAAAATTTCCATTACTTTTTTGGATACTTTTAGGATTAAATAATTTATGAAATATATATATATATATATTCCTTAAATATATTGACAAATTATTAATAAATATACAATGAATTTTTGGTAACGTCTTTATTCCTCAAAATACGTTTTCTTCAAATATGTTTTTTATTAATTTTTATAAATATTATAATTATTTTCGTGAAAATTTTTAAAAAATTATTTCATTAACATAACTCTATTTTTTTATCAGTATATTAAAATAAAATTATGGTAAAATTTATGGATTTTTGAAAAATAATTTTTTTTGTGTGAGTAGTGAAAATATCGTTTTTGTAAAATCTTCATTTTATTTGATAAATTAATTATTAAAAATTTCATGTTATTCCTTTAATTTGAATTCAAGGGAACATAATTATTCTTTAGTTATATCTAATTCAATTAAGTACATTTTAATTATTTTTATTTTTTATTTTAATATAAGATTATTTTTAGGACTAAAAATGCATTTTCATAAAAATTGTTTTAACATTAATAATGTATCTCCATTATAATTTATTAAAATATACCTTAATAATAATTGACATATATTAAATTTTAATATTTCTTGAATATATTTATTAATTATAATTCATATAATAAATATTACTAGTTATACATTTGAAGTAAACTCATCTTTTCCTTAAAAATTGAATTTTTCATAAAATCGCATCTCAAAATGCTTGTGGGTTTTATATGAAATTAAAATATTCCAAATTTGTGATTTTTTTTTATAAATTTATTCAATATTTGGAATAATAATAATAAATATTATTTAATAAGGTCAAATTAAATTTTTTAAAATATTAATAGTTAATGTAGTAAATATTATTTACAACGGTCAATAGAAAATAGGATAATTAAGGGTAAAAATAATTTAAAAAATACAAAAAAAATATAACCCTAAAAGTTTACATATTTATATTATATTTTCAAAAAATTATTATTATATTTATTCCTTAATTTTTATAATTTATAAATGATGAAGTAATTAGTTTCATGAAAATTATATTTTGATACGATAAAACACAAACAATATTTTTGGATAATACTCAAATTCAATTAAGGAATTTTTGTAGTTTAATTAATTGATTTTTGAAATAAAATATATTTTATTAAAATATTATTATAAAATAATTTTTATTAAATATAAATGGTCATATAATTTTTAAAAGGGTTCAAAAACTGTTTTTGTAAAACAAAACCCATCATTTCTCAACAAATGTCAATTCTTATTTTAAAAGTGAAAATACACTTATTTAAAAAAATTATATTGAAAAATGAGTATTGTTTTTGGAATCATGACATTGAAATTATCAAACGGTTTTAATTTTTGGTTCAAAATTAAATATAGTATAAATATGCGTTGTGTATTATGACATCATAATGGCCCAAAGTTATGTAACAAATACTATAAAAGGTATCTACAAAAAATATATTTTTTCTCTTTAAAATAATGATATTTTATGATTATTTGATTAATTTTATAAATCTATTATGAATCCATTAAAACCATTAATATATTTTATCATTTTAAAATCATTTCTCTTAAAGTATAACTCACCTCTATATAAGAAATGTCATTATTTAATTATGTTAGGACCTTAGACTCATAAAATACTTAGAACCAATCCCATTTCGTAGAATTAAAGGGAAAAAACCAGGGTCTGTGTTGTGGTTTGGTAATTTTATTATATAGAGTCCAAAACCTAGGTTTGAGAAGTAATAAAGAAATCCCCACTCATTTCTAAATAAACACACGCAAACTTTCATTTATCTACACTCAAAATCTTATGAGCACATCCTTACTCTTCCCTAATCTCACTAAATTCATCCCAACATTCCACCTAACCTTCATGAGCTTCCTCCCAAGCATTTGGAGTCACACACTCAAGTAAGGGACTTTACTCTCCTCATTTCAATTTAAGAACCTTAAATTAAACAAAAATTTTCAATTTCAACTGGTTATTTTTACATTAATTTATAAAAATTGACTTAATATCTAATTAATTTTAATTAAATTAGATACCATTTTTCCTCCCTCATTTTGACACTTATGTTTTTACTATGCTAAAATTTTGTAAGGTATTTATCTCTACTCATCTCCATTCAAGAACTTCTTTTATGTTATGTCTTATAAATTCAATTTTCATAATATGGAATAAGTTATTCCAAATTCCCTTTACTAACAATTTACTATATAAATAATGATATCCCCATTTCACCTCATTAATCCTCCCATGATACTTTCTATACAACTGTTACCATGCTGAAATATAGTTATGATTTTTTTCATTATTCATGTTTCTTCATTAGCTTATGCATTCTATTCCCAATTTATAATGTTGGGATATGTTCTTCCATGTAACTTTTACCTACCATTTTATTTTTATGTGATTACATACCTATTTCTCTCTTAATAACACAATTTTATGAATCTTTAATTGATGTTGTTATGCTACCAAAATATCACCATGATTTTCAATGTCTATATAATTTTTTAGTGAATACCATACCCACTTCTTATCAAGGGTTTTCACATTTATGAACATGTACTTTTTTATTAGGGACATAAATATATGTATTACACACTCATTTATCATGTAATAAATTATGATGATGAATGAATCCATGTTGTTTGATCTATGAGGAACATGGAAGAATGAGAATGAAATAAATGTGACATGAGCATCTAGAATTATACAGCACTCCAATGCATTTGTTAATGACTAGTCTCATGAGGCATAATGTTGTGATAGGGTGTGAAACTAATTTATTTATGGGACATTTTCCACCATGATGTCTCAGAATTTTATCATTAACCTATGTTTATGATGTAGAGTTTTATGTTGTTTCCACAATTCTAAAGTTATGATTAGCAGGCTCTATCATGTCTCATTGTTCAATTTTATGATTCCAACTCTTTTTATTCCCCATTGATATGCCTATTTTCTAAAATTTATTATTCTCTACATGTTATTCCATGTTTATTTCCTTACTCTAATTTATAGATCACCAATTTCTTATGTATATCCCTATGTTATCTAGTGCAGTATTAAAAGTAGTGGAATTTTAGAAGTATCTTAAGGAATTTTTCAGTAATGTTGTTGTATCCAATTTACAATATGTTATTCTACGTAACTAATTCCTAGAGAAACTATAATTATAAATATTTTAAGTCTTATTATGTGTTACCTTATGTAATAAATCATGTATTATTGTGAAATGAAGATAAAGTTTGTTATAGTGGGTATCAGAAGAAGGGTTTAGTTATTTTTTGGATTATGATATGAATAATATATATAAAGACTTAGTGATAAGACTAAGTATAAGAAAACATCCCTAATTTTTTGTAAGTATATTATAATTGGTTTATCAAGAAAATTAATCTCTAACCAGATAGTAAAAGTGGGCATGGTTATGGAATAGATGTACCTAGGGGTAAAAAATGTGACAAGGTTTTTTGGGCCTAACATGGGATAACCTGGTATATGATAACGGGCCTTACTATGCACCTGGTTTTACACTCTTAGGGGATATGGTTTGATAATGAACAAACTCATTACAAATAATTACTAAGAGAACAAAAATGACCATAAGAATATATGTTTTGAAATAGATCTTGGATATCGTATATTGAAGCTTATAAATTCATAAGGAATAAAATTCATCTATATTTTATCCCATTATGATCATTTACGATGAGTTGATGGTCATTTTACACATCACGGATTTATGGTTTCTATCCATTGACTTTATCCTGACCTTATTCTCTATAAAAATCATTTAGTTATTTGGGGTTAGTTTTCTCTCCCATGACCATGTTTTAAATTTACAATAAAGATACCCTAATAGGAAACCTATTTATAATATTCCCTTAAAACATCCTTTTGTATCTTTTAATGTATATTTTTCATTAACCATTTTTACAATGTGGGTTTTCAATAAAGATGTTTTCAAGTGTCAAAAAAATTTCTTACCAAGTTCATGTCTAAATTGTGAAGATGCAATTTATTAAAGGGGGATGAATGTAAGGCCCCGGGTTATTAAAATATAAAACTATGTTACATAGCATATGTGATATGCAACACCAATCCCAAACAAAAAATTATTATTTAAATATGACCATTTTAACATTTCTGTTAAATTTGAGGATATTTTTATGTTTAAATAATATATATATATATATATATATGTGTGTGTGTGTGTGTGTGTGAGAGGGTGTGTGTGTGTGTGGATTTAATATATTTATAAATGATAAGTAAATAATCAATCAATTTTTAGAAATGTCTTTTGGTTCTTTATAATATGTTTTCTCCAAAAATTAATTTTTTAATAAATAATAAAATTATTTTCTAGAATATTTATGAAACTTAGTTGATAAAAATAACACTATTTTTATATTAGATAATAAAAACTAACTTAGGGTAAAATATTTTTTGTTTTTCCGGAAAATTGATTTTAGTGAATAGTAAAAAAAATAAAATTTTACTTATAGTTCTTATGTGATTTGATAAATTAATCAATAAAAAGTAAAATTATTATGTTAATTTTATTTCATGGTAAAATAATTATTATTTAGTTATATTTAATTTAATTATTTAAATTTTAATCATCATTATAATGGATTTTATTATAAGTTTATTTTTAGGACTAAAATTGCATTTTTCTGAAAACTGTTTTAAAATGCATAATGTATCTCAATTATAATTAATTAAAATAAAACGTAATGATAATTCATAAAAATTAATTTTTTAAATTTTAATTATATATTTTTTAATTATAATTCATATAATTAATATTGCATGTTATATAGTTAAAGTAAAATCATCTTTTCATGGAAAAAAGATTTTTTTTCTTAAAATTGCCTTCCATCATGCTTGTGGGTTTTATATTAAATTAAATTACTTATCATATGTGAATTTATTTTGATAAAATTTATTCCAAATTTAGAATGATAATAATTAATATAAGTTAATATGGTCAACTTAATTTTTGTTATATATCAACAGTAAATGTTGTGATTATTATTTACCACGATAAATGAAAAATGGGTTAATTAAGGGTATACATAATTTAACAAAGAATAGAAACAATGTAACCCTAATTGTATGAATATTTATATTTCCTTTTCAATTAAACTATTATTACATTTATTACCTGTTTTTACTACATAAATGATGAATTAATCGGTTTGATAAGGATTATATTTTGATACGATAAAACTCAAACAATATTTTTAGGTAATATTCAAATTCAATGAATGGTTTTTTTGATCAATTTTTGTACTTTTGGAATAAAAAATATTTTAATAAAATATTACTGTTAAATAATTTTTATAAAATATAAATGATCATATAAGTTTTACGAAGTCAAATGTAATTTTTATAAGGGTTCAAATACTGTTATTATAAAAAAACTCATTATTTCACAATAAATGTCAATTATTATTTTAAAAGCTAAAATACACACATCTAGAAAATTATTTAGATATAATGATTATTGTTTGTTTTAAAATAATGTATAAATTATCTAACTTTGAAATTTTGATAATTTTGTGAGATAGCAAAATTTTTAAGTCTAAATTAAATATGGTATAAATATATAGTTTGTATTATGACATCATAATGACCCATAATTGATGTAATAAATTCATAAAAAGTATTCAATAAAAAATATATTTTATATATTTCTAATAATTATATTTTAATGATATTTTTTTAAATTTAAAAATCCATTATGAATCGTCCAAAACTATTACCATATTTTGAGGTTTTAAAATCATTTCTTCGAGAGTATGACTCACATACACATAATAAAGGAAATTATTTTATTAATTTCAGAAAATATAATAAAAAATATATTCACAACCACTCCCATTTGAAAAAATCAATGGTCAAAAAACTATGGTATGGTTTGTGGTTTTGGTTATTTTATAACATAGAGTCCAAAACCTATGTTTATGAAATAATAAAGCAATCCCAACTAATTTCCTATATAAACCTAAAAAATATCCCATTTATCTTCACTGAAATCCTTGTATCATGTACTATATCTTCCTTACCCTCACTAGAGTGATCCTAAAATTCTTCATTCTCTTAAGAATCTCCCCTCAAGAATTTGAAGTCACACACTCATGTAAGGGACCTTCCTCAAATCCTTTCTATTTAAGACCCTTCTCTGAAATTAGTCCTTTTCATTTTCATTTATTATATTTACATTCAATTATAAATAATACCTTACTTTCCAATTATTTTTTTTAAATATATATCATTTATCCTATCTCATTTTGACCCTTGCATAATATGTTACTATGCTGTAATTTAGTTAGGGATTTCTCTCTTCTCATTCCCATTCAAGCAATTATTTTTTGTCATTCCATTTAAATTCCATTTTATTATATTGTGATATGTTCTCTCATATTCACTTTACATTAAATTTAATTTATAAATTATGAGAGACCAATTTCACTCTAATTAATCCACAAATAATACTTTTTGTACACCTGTTACCATGCTAGAATAAAGTTAGGAATCTTTTATTTATTCATATTTCCTCATTAACTTTTGACCTCTATTTACAAATTATAATGTTGTGATTTTTCCTTACATGTCCCGATTACTTACCATTTAATGCATATGTTATGAGATATCCCCCTTCTACCTTATAAACACACTTTTAGGAATTTTTAAGTGGTTTCATTATGCTGTCGAAATTTCATGATAACTTTCCATATCAAAAAAATTGTGTAGTGAAAATCATACTCATTTCTTATCAATGGTGTTCAAATTTATGAACATATAATTTTTTGTTAGGGAATTACATATTATTATTCAACACTCCTTAATTTCAAAAAAAATATGTTGAATAAATCCATGTTGTATGATCTATGTGGGACACTTAAGAATGAGAATGAGATGAATGTGATGGTTATGTCCAGAATTATATACTGCTCCAATGCATTGGGTAATGTTTAGTCTTAGGATTTTTCATGCTGGGATATGGTCTGAACCTAATTACTTTAGGTGAATTTCTCCACCATGATATCTTTATTTCTTAGACGTGACCTATTTCTATGATGTAGTATTTTTAGTTGTTTCAATGTTTCCCATGTTATGATTATCAAGCTATATCATGTATCATTAATCATCTATATGATTCCTAATATTTTTATACCCCATTTATATTCCAATTGTACAACATGTATTATTCTCTTCATGTTTTCCATGCTTATTCCCATACTAGGATTTATAGATTACCCCCTTCCTATATATATCCCCAACTTATCCCATGCAATTTTAAAAGCCATAGAATTTTAGAAGAATGTTAAGGAAGTTTTTAATAATGTTGTTATATCCCAGGTTAAGGAAGTTTTAAATTATGTTTTTATATCCCATGTTCAATATGTCAATGGATACTAGATACACAATCTTTTTATTTTATGAAAAATATTTAACGCATCCCATAATGATCTTCCCATTTTCTACACTTCATAGATATACCCCGCATAAAAAATTATTTACAACTTGGGGAAAGGAAACAAAAAAATGGTGAGCATAGATGGTCAGTAAGGGTAAAAATTGGAGATATCAATCAAAGATCATAAGAAGGCCCGAGAAAAAAATACTGGTATGAGATCATGAAAATATCTTACAAGGTTTATAACCAAATTGGAAATGATCATAATCATGATTCATGGCATAAAACATTATCATTTCAAAGTCATGCATTAATATAGTGAGAAGTCATCATAAATAAGTCACGAACCATAATTTCATGGCATATAATTTTGAAACCATTATAATAATCGAAACTATTTCACTTATTAAGGTAAACTATTGATACCATCGAATCAAAATGGATCATTGATCCTTGCCTATTTCCGTTAACATATCAGATCTAGAATCATAAAATATTTCATATAGTGTGTTAATCATATTTACTTATTTTTTATAGTGGATTAAGTACTTTATCATGTTTCCCATAGAGGATTGAGCACATTTACCTGTTTTTCATTATTATCTCATGATATATAAATCATTAATAAATTAATCGGTGTGAGATATAGGTCAAACCGATCACAAAATTTATACATTTTTATTCTACCCGATCATAAAACATAAATCATATCATAACCCAGGAAAAATTATCCTTATTTATAAAATTTTTATCATTTCATAACCCAGGGAGAGAAACAGATTTCATATACATTTCATCAAATCCTCATATCACAACATGTAAAAAATGAATGGGTTTTATAAACATATTTTCATCATATTCATTAATATACGCCCTTAAAATTATGAGTAAGGATGGTAATAATGTATAATATCCCTAGTAAAGCGTAAGCAAACCCAAGGCCCTTTTTTATTAATGAATATAAATTCTAATAAAATATAATTAAAACATTTTTGGGGAAAATATCCTTACTATTTTTAAATGACTTATTTAAATTATAAATAGATTTAAAAATATTAAGGATTTTTTTATTGAGATGAACCCTAAAAAATATGAATGGAAGATTTAAAATATTTACTATATATGATATTGGAATATTGTGCATATTTGTTCAGTTTAAAACAAAGAATTCATTCACATTTTTGGTAAAAATCCAAAACTAAATCATTCAAAAATGATAAGATAATTCATTTCAAAAAATTGTAAAAATTAAAAAATGGGTAAAAAATTATTTAAAAATCAATATATAATAGTGAAAACATTTTTTAAAATATTTTTATAAAACATTGATATGAATAAAAGTATTTCCAAACTAAGAGAGAAATAAATTCTTTTTTCTTAAAAACATTCTTTTGGTTTATTTATTTCATAAAGATAGGAAAATAAAAGGAAGTTATTTATTATCTGTAAATTAACAAAGGATAATAAACTATAGGAGTTATGAGAGGTAGATCATAGGATTTCATCATCGGAAATGTAATCATTAAAAATCTTGATAAAAATGAGAATATAACATAAAACCTTTACCACTTTAGTAACTTTATAAATGTAAGAACCCTGAAATAAATAACCTCATTTGGGTATTTATATTAAATAATTTTAATTTTATTAATCATAAAATAAATTCATGGGCTGTATCTACACCACACAAAAGAAACATGTTTTGAATATGGCATGTGCCCGAGAAAAATACAAGTGAGATGAAAATACCTTACCTTAAGTCTCAACATTCTTCATACACATCTTAAAATATTGTATAATAAAAAATATTTTTAATATACATATTTTTTATAACAATAATGGTATATATCATACCATATATTATATATTTATCACCTTTTATTACCTGTTTATTAACAATTCCTTGTTAAAATCACTTTTCAGGTTATAACAACTCCATTTTTTGTGTATATTTTGGTTTAGTATTTTTGATCCTTATAAATTGTTCATAGTTCCAGAATATCAATAATTTAAAACCTGATATAAATATCATATATATTAATTATATATCTATTTATTTTAATCCATAAATGTTAGATATAGAAAATGAGTTACACCGTTCATGGAGACGGTAGGTCATACATATGCTTGAACAAAGTTTCCATTTTATCAACTGATGTAAAGAAATAAAGGTAAATATTTATTCACCTTTAAATAATAATTTTTATATATTATAAATAATATATATTAATTTAATATATCTTTATTACTATCCATGTAAAAATAGAAAGAAAAAAGCATCATATCGCTTCATTGAGGCAGTAGTCCACATGTAATCATGAATAATGTTACCTTCTTACTACATATTGGAATGAAAGAAGGTATATGTGATATTATAATTCCAGAATAAAAATTATTTCAAAAATACATTGTACATATTTTAAATCTATCATTATATCTTACCATGAGTGGCAGTGCTAGAAAATTAATTGCATCGGTTCGCAAGGCGGTAGTCCACAGTACCCCTGATCGATGGTTTTGTTTCTCACTTGATAGAAGAGGCGATGGATATATATTATAAAATATAAAAAATAAATTATAATTATTTGGTAGATACTGATGTTATTCTACAATAATAGCTGGATAATATTTGACAGAGGTGGAATAATAAATAAAAAACTGCAGAGTTAAGAATGATACTTCTTTTTCAGATAACCTCTTAAAGTTAGAACCAAAATCCCTCTTAAAAAGGGTTTTATTATAAAAAAAATGTCTCTAAAAAATTTTTAGGGGATTAATAAAAGTATTTGGGTAGTTTTTTACTGAATATAAATACATTTTCTGTGTAAATATGAGGGGAGATGGGATGTCCTTTTATAAGTGGTGATAGGAACCCACATGGAAACTATTTGGAAATTTCCTAAAATAATCCAAAATGATAAATTAATCCAAAGCTAAATACATGAAAATTACCATATATTAGAATTTTGGATAGTATAAGTATTAAATATGTCCATAAAATTGTATTTATACATGTTTAATTGGAAAACATTCCCTTGTATTTTTGTTTAACTCCTAGGTAAACCTTTTTTATCCTTAACCATTGTATATTACATTGACTATGTTTTCCATTCATTTTGAACAAAAATTAGGTTTAAAATATTATATAATATTATTAAATTTATCTAAAATAAGGAATCCAATTTATCAAATTCCATTCATAGTAATGGAAAAAGGTCATTTAAAATTAAACATGCAGAAGTGACAAAAATACAGTTTTCCAAAGTGAAAATATTCATAAGTATAGATAGTTTTAATATCAAATAACAATATTAATTTTATTCAAATGATTTAAATTTTATTAAAAATAAAATAACTGAACAAATTTTAATTTTAAAACCAAATTAATATAAAATTGATCTTATAAATTCATTAAATGAAAAAGATTATTTTAATGAAAAACAATATTTTTTTAATATTCCTTGAAAAATTAATCTTTCCATAAAATTTTGAAAAGTTAAATAAAATATAATTTTGGTATAAAGATTAAAAAAATGATTTGTTTTATAACAAATTTTCTAAAATTTTAAAAAATCTCTTTTAATGTATATTCCAGAAAAAATAGACATTTTTTGGGAAAAAAAGTATTTTCAAAGCATATAAAGACTAAAATAAACCGTAAGTACTTTTTTATAAACATTTTATATATATATAAAACAATTACATAAAAATATTTAAATATTAGTTATTCCTATAAATACCATAAAATTTAATGATTATGAGAAATATTTCAAGTTTGAATAATAATATTAATAGTATATTTTGGTTTGTAAAAACTCAGTACTACATGTAACTCAAGATATAGAAAAAATATATATTTATTTAAAAATATATATTTCCTAAAAACTTAGGTTTTTACATTCTCAACCCCCACCCACCTTTAAATTTAAATTTTACCTCAAAATTTATCACTATAATACAGAAAAATGTTAATAATTATACCTTATCATATCTTTAGGTTCCCATGTTCCTTTCTCAAGATGATGGTTTCACAAAAATATTTAATAAATTGAGTGATATAGCTTCGCCGTACTTTATATCTATGATCCAGAATCCCAACAGGTTGATCTTCATAAGATGGATGATGATCCATAGGTGTCACCTTTAAATTCAGTACATGGGAAGGATCAGGAATATAATTCATCATGAGAGATACTTGTAACAAATTGGGGACTTAAGAGTGATTTGGGGGAAGTTCCAAGTGAAAAGTAAAAATACCTACTCATTATAGAATATTAAAAGGGATAATATGTCTAGGTATCAAATTTCCTACTTTCTGAATCTAATGAGCTTCTTCTGTAGAGAAATTATTAGAAACACATTCTCACAAACCTTCAATTCAAGATCACAATGATGATTGTCTATATAACTTTTATTTCATATTTGTTCTAATCATATCAGTTTCTTAATAGATATAGACATATCTAACATTTTTTTACTTTTTTAGGTCCCAATGTCTTTCTTTATCTAAATACATCCTAGCATGTTAGGTTTACAAACTTCTTTCATCAGACAGATTTATAACGCTCTATCTGAGTAATCAAGTGAAATGTATTATTGTATGAAAAATTTAATAGATTAATGTGTTGATCCCAAACACCTATAAAATCCATATAAAAATATCTCATCATATCCTTTATGGTATTATGGTTATATTAGACAGAAACTCAATATAAGGATGATATGAAGTGCAAAAACTCAACTCAGTATCAAGTATATTTAGAATAATTCATTGGAACATCGATGTGAATCTAAGATCCTGATAAAATAAAATGTAATGTGCTTCTCCATGAAACATTAACACTAAATTATTGTATATTGTGGAAAAATAATATATATAAAAATATACTCTCATAGAAATTATGTGTGTATACATTATAAAGTGATCAACTACAACATACATAACAATTTTCCCATTATATGTTTTGAGGAGTTTGATGACCAAAACCATCGTGATATTTCCTATTTCCATTATAGTATGGGTATTAATTATAACATCGGCTTAAACATTTTTTCTCTTATAATAATCTTTTCAACATACCAAGCATCGAGATACAAATTCTATAATATGTCACTACATGGTTACCCACCAAAAAGACTCTTTTAAATATACATATCTCTTTTTTCTCTCAAGATGAATCGAGAATGATGAAATATGATCCTCCTATAATGTCTCTTTCTTAAATTATGGTATGTAAGGAATAAATCCAGGGTTCTTGAATGTTATTATTCCATAATAATCAAGGTTAAACTCTAAAATATTTCTGAACTTCTTCTATATCACTACAACTTGTTTCTGTGCCTCTTTAATAGTTACATAGATACATGGTTGAATACTCATTTCAAAAATATAATATTTCTCACATTACTTTAATATTTCCACATCCATAATTTAAAAATACAAAAATATTGGATCCTTTTTTATACTTATAATAGATAAGATAGCATGATCCATTCAACTCAATGCATATAACACTATGTTTGTTTTCCCATGGTAGTAATGTATTGAGAAGTCATAGTCATTAATCAGTTCCAACAATGTTCTCTGGAATATTTTCAACTCCTTTTTTGAATATATAATTTTAAGTTTTATGATGAGTTTATATATCACAAATTTTACTGTAAATAAAATTCCTACATATATTTATTTCAAAAATTACAATAGCTAACTCCAAATCAAGAGTTTGGAAATTTTTCTCATGAACCATCAATTTTCATGAGTCATAAGTTATAACCATGTAATTATTCATGAAAACACTTATGAATACCATCATCGATACATAACTATATATTAGAAACCCTTTTATAATATATGGTAATTTAAGGACAGGTGAATTGACTAACATTATCATTATTTACTTCAAATTTTCATCACATTAATTTTTCTAAGTGGACTTTCCTCCCTTTTGAGTTGACTTGGTAATTGGGTTCTAATTATATGAGAAATCTTCCAAAAAGCACAAATAATACCCATCGAAACCAAGAAAACTATAGATCTCAATAAATATGGTTGGTCTAGAATAATTTTCAATAAGTTCCATGTTTTATGGATCCACAAGTGTACCCTCTTTGGAGATTATATGACAAAAAAATTATTCTTTCTTTAGAAAAAATCCATAAGTGGAAAATTTTATACTTCCCAAGGATATTTAGTATAATATTTATATGATCATCATGATATTCCTTTCTCAGTGAATGGATAAGAATATAATATATAAATACTACCTCTAACTGATCAAGTTACTCTCTATATACTATATTTATTAAATCTAAGTAAATAGTGGGGGAATTTTTATGAAAAAAATCACTACATACTCATACATTCTATACCTCAAAAAAAAATGTTGTCTTTAATTTATCCTCCTTCTTAGCCTGAAATTACTGATATTAATATTGATGTTAAATCATAGAAAAGTATATTTCTCTACATAGTTGATCGAACAAGTCATCAGTATAGGGTATAGGATACTCATTCATGATTATGATCTTTTTCAATTCTTGATAATCAATATTGAGTCACATCAGTCCATCGGCATTCCCAAAAAAAATAATAGGTTCACACCAAGGTGACACACATGGATGAATGAATCCATTGTAAATATTATCCTAGAGTTTCTTATTTAATTCAAGTAACTCAATCATATTCATTCTACATGTATTCTTTGATATATGTGTAGAAATATGTATGAGTTCTATAAAAAAATAAACATCATGCTTTAGTTGAAGACTATGAAACTCTTCCAGAAATACATCAAATAACTTCTTTGTAATACATATATCATCAATGTTAAATTTATCCTAAACCATCTAAGATAAGAACCCTATTTGAATAGAAATAAAACACATACAATGGTTGTGATCTCAATAATAAGTTCATATATATATTTACACTGATAGATGATCATATGTTTATTTGGAATATCAAACATGACTTCTCTTCCTCAAAAATTGATGTCGGTATTATTTAGAGAAATACAATCTATATCTACGATAACATAAAATTTAACTATAGGGAGAATAAAAATATTTGTAAAAAGAAAAATCCCACAAGCATCAATGGGAGAAGAATCATTGAGATGAGATGTTATTGCCATAACATTACGGGTTTTCATTTCCGATTCAACATCTAATCATTGGGGATAGGATTTAATATTACTAAATAATTTTCATGATATAATTGAATTTATATAACTAATAACAATAAATATTATTCAAAATTTGAGGAAACAAGTCACCACCCCAACATCATTGTTGTATGATCAATCCTTTTCTAAAAACATGATGGTTAGAATAACCATCAAGAATCTTTAATCTTAAGGATCAATCATTCATAGGTTGGAGAAATCATGAAACCTTATTTTCAATATATTAAAATATTGCCTTATCCAATGTCATTCTGCGTCATTTTTTAAATCTATCACGATGGTTCATAAATATTTTGTGAATTTCCAAAACACATCCCCCATGAGTGTCAAACGATTTGTTCCTAAATCCCTTTTTCAAGAACTAGTTCATGATCAAGTCAAATACCAATGAATTATTTTTGTAGTTATTATCCTTCGGTTAAACTATACTAGGACCACATCCAAATGTATTATCCAAAAAGAGATGTAATTTCTTAGAAACCACTAGCTCTATCATTCCCCATAATTCATAAACATTTTTATATAATTTTACATGTCCTTAGACTTATCCTGAGATATATCCATATCCATATCCAAATATATGTCACAAAATTTTTCAAATACTAGTTTCCAAAGATAATTTAAACCTTATCTGTAGTTCCAACTATTGTGTTGTAGACTTTTTATAGATAAATATTTTATCTTTTTAGATGAATATTCAATTTATTTCACAAACACATTCCTAAGGACAGTAAAGGTATAGTGTATTGGGAGAATATATACAAAATATTATGATTTCATGAAATATTATCAACATATACTATAAATATCTTCACATTTAGTACACTTTATAGAAATACCCCACTTAAGAAAATCTTCATAACCTAGTAAAAGGAAACATAAGAAAGTGTGATATCAAATTCTCAATATGGGTAAACATGGTAGATATCAATTGATGATCTTATAAAGGAATAAGATGATCATAAGCGTATGATATCATGATCACAACTTACAAGGTTTATAACTAATATTTTATATATCATAAACATGATTCATGGAATAAAACATTATCATTTCAATGATATTCCTCATAAGAGTAAAAAATAATCATAAATCAACCATTAAAAGTAATTTCAAGACATGTAAATTTCCAACCATCATAAGTATAGAAACCATTTCATATGTCGAGCTTAACTACCAAGACCTTAAAATCATAGTGGATTACACATCCCTATACTTTTATTATAACCTAAGGAATCAGGCATCATCACAAGTTTCCCATGGTGGATTATTAACATTGACTAGTTTATCATAGTGGATCAAGAACATCCACATGTTTTCCATAGTTTATCATTCACATTGACTTATTTACCATAAGTATCTCATGAAGTATAAATATTTAACAAATTATTTTTAGGGAGATATAGATAGCACCTAACAAATAATCCATAAATTGTTATGCAATAGGATCATAAAACAATTATCATATAATACCCATAAAAAAACTAAAGTGTGATTTATAAACATCTCATCATGGCATAACCCATGGAAAGAAACTAGTTTCATAAATATTTCATCAATAAGTTATATAATAACCTATGGAAAATGAATAGGTTTAATAAAACTTTTTTCACTATAATCATAAACATAAACCATGTAAAGAAAAAATAATGATGGTAACATTAGATCATATCACCAATAAAGCATAATAAACAACAAAGCTAGTTATCGTTGATGAATATAAATTCCATAAAAATGGTCATTAAAACATTTATCAAGAAAATATCCTTTCCATTTAGAAATAACTTATTTGAAATATAAAAATATACCAAATATTAAGGAAAACATTTTATTTTTTAAAAAATAGGAAATCATTTAAAGTAAACATAAAATAATTGAGTGGCCAAGATGGAGGAAAATTATTTATATGTTGTACACTTTAAATGAAATATTTATTTCACATTTTTTTATATATTCAAGACAACCTCATTCAAAAAATAGTAAGGGGATTCATTTTAAACCTTTATGTAAAAATATAAACATGTAAAAAATCATTAATAAATCATTACAGAATATTACACTAGTGCAGAAAACGTTTTTTACGTAGGTTATTTTTCATTTTTTACGTCGGTTTCTAGCCGACGTTAATACGTGCGACGTTATAAATAAGGTTTTTGACGTTGGTTATTTAAAAACTGACATCAAAAACATAAAATCGTGATGTTTATCACGTCGGTTATAAAATAACCGACGTGATAAAGAAAATGGGAAGTGTTTATCACGTCGATTATTTAATAATCGATGTGATAAAAGGCCTGAAAAATGGTTTATCACGTCAGTTATTAAACAAATAACGTGATAAACAGGGGTGAGGGGGTTTATCACGTCGGTTCATATAGAACCGACCTGATAAACTGGGGTGAGGGGGGTTTATCACGTCGGTTCTATAAGAACCGACCTGATAAACTGGGGTGAGCGTGGTTTATCACGTCGGTTCTTATAAAACTGACGTGAAAAACCGGGGGAGGGGGGTTTATCACGTCGGTTATTAAACAACTAACGTGATAAATAGGGGTGAGGGGTGTTTATCACGTCGGTTCATATAGAACCGACGTGATAAACCGGGGTGAGCGTGGTTTATCACGTCGGTTCTTATAAAACCGACGTGAAAAACCGGGGGAGGGGGGTTTATCACATCGGTTATTATATAACCTCCATGATAAACCGGTGGGAGGCGGTTTATCACGTCGGTAATTGAATAACTAACGTGATAAACCATTGTCCAGTCCTTTTATCACGTTGGTTATTCAATAACCGACGTGATAAAACATTTTCCAGGCCTTTTATCACGTCGGTTATTAAATAACCGATGTGATAAACCATTCTCCAGGCCTTTTATCATGTCGGTTATTAAATAACTGATGTGATAAACCATTCTCCAGGCCTTTTATCACGTCGGTTATTAAATAACCGACGTGATAAACTATTTTCCAGGTATTTTATCACAGCGGTTATTAAATAACCGACGTGATAAACTATTTTCCAAGCATTTTATAACGTCAGTTATTTAATAACTGACGTGATAAACCCATTTTTTTTCAACAGAATGCAGTCATATTCTCTCCAACAGAATCAACCAGAAAACAAATCAAGAAATCATACCACAAAAACAGAAGTAGATCAAAATTAAGCATGTACATTGATAACATATAAAACTTACCCCCTAGACAGCCCCCACCCTCGTTATTACCCCATGGACAGCCCTCCCCCACCCCGTTGGAGACCTCACCCTCATGTATACCCCCTGGACAGCCCTCCCCCACCCCATTGGAGCTCCCACCCTCATGTATACCCCTTGGACAACCCTCCCCTACTCCATTGGAGCCCCTCCCCCACACTCCTAGACTGCCCCGCCCCCCGACCCCCGGACACCCCCAAACACCCCTCGACACCCCCCACCTGCCTGAACAACACCCCCTCACCCCACTTGACAGCCCCCACCACACCCTTGGACAGCCCCAAACACCCCTGGACACCCCCCCACCCCTCGACAGCACTCTCACACCCCTGGACCTCCTTCTCACACCCCTGGACATCCCTGCCACCCCCCAGGACTGTCCCCCCACCCCACCGAACAGCCCTCCCAGACCACTGGACACCCCCCAACCCCACTGAATACACCCCCACACCCTTGGATCCCCTCCCCCACAGACCCAAATCCATACCATAAAAACCATCCAAAGTTGACCAAAACAAGAAGTAGAGCAAAATTAAACATTCACTTATATAACATTCAAAACTTACACTGTAAACTTCAAAAAAAACAAAATCCAACCTAAACAACTACCAAATACACAATTAAAACGACAATATTCAAAATTACATTTTACATTGCAAACAACTAAAATTCAATCAAACCTATAAAATAATTTGACCACTCCACTTGTAGGTGTTTGATGTCTTCAGCAGTATAGGGTTGAGGGTAATCAAAAAGATACAAATGAAAAAGAATATAGTTAACGTGTATAATGAATAAATCAAATTGAAATATTATCGTAAAGTTTAAGAGGAAATCGTACCAGGTCAAAATTCACAACTATCCCAGTTGTTATTATTTCATACCTAAATCTTTACATATAATATCCGCATTCTATGAGGCCTTGTTGTTCATGACAATTCTGTTTGAATGAGTGTAAATTCAATATATTATGTTTATGTAATAAATCAAAAAGTACAAATTATAAATGGAAATTTACCTTCGGATTTACATATTTGATCTTTGCATTTCTTTTCTTTGTGTTTTTTCGAAAGTAGGCCCATGCACTATTAGAAAATAATACGAATGGGGTAAATTTAAAATTCATTATAATATATAAAACTATTGAGAAATTGAAACATAATTTTCCAATATATTCTTAAAATATTCCCACCCATCACCACGAATAGAGCATATCCAACACAGAGCTTTCTCCCTTGGGAAAAAATCCCTAACATCCAATGATCACTGATAAAAGAAAATTTAATGTTACTGGTTTTTTATGTTAAAATACAATTAACTATTTTAGAGAAATTTGTTTCATACCTCTCACAAAAAGGCATCATCCAACATTGTGTGATTATATTCTTTTCAATTCTTTCAGCAATATAAACCATTCTTTGTTCCTCATTCAATGCACATGCTTCAGGGGAAATCAATTGCAGGTCCATGAATCCATATACTTCTGTCAGCTCATTCCTCTCACAAATTTTATAAAGATACCTAATACAAAACATACATAAGTATACATTTTTAATAAATATACCGTAGGGAAAAGGTGTAAATACTTACATGGAAAAAAATTCCACCACGTTGATGCCCAACTTATCTTCAGTAACAAGCTCCATGATATCAGTTTTTGTAATCCCCACACTTATTTCACGTCCAAAAACATGAGATTCCATTGGAAACTCATAAAAACCCAACAAAAAATGTGAATATCTTGACAATCTGTCAAGACCACTGGAATCTGTATCTGATGTCATAGCATGTTGTCTTTGTTGTTATCTATACAATATTTCTTTACCTTTGAAGTATTCCTGTGAAAAAAAATTGAAAAATATAGTAGTTTTAAAATGATAAAACAACTTTAATAAAAAAAAAAAGATATAACATTCATACCTCTATGGTAATGAGTCGAAGAAGTCTGGATGGACAAACTAAAAAATGGCCGATACACTGTCCAACTATCACCACCTTGTCTGTAGGTATTAGTACCCTAGCTGATCTATCTATAATATCTTGTACAGTGACCCTCTGATTCTCTACCTCTAATTGTTGATGATGAACTGTATCTCCTATACAATATACCAACCTGTATGCTACTATATGATGTTGAGAATCATCAACATACAACTCACAATATGTAGGAAGTAGCGGCGGAGGCGTAGGATAAAAAATGGGGTCTGCAGGCTGAGGTGGGGGAGTGGGAGCTACTGGCGGAGGTGGAGGATAAATAATTGGGTCTGTAGGGGGAGGTGGAGGAGTGGGAGCTGCAGTCTGAAATTGTCTTTGCATTTCTGCAAACATAGACTGCACCGACTCTCTAATCTTGTCCTCCATCGTCGCATTAATATTTTGAACTTCATCCTCCAAGGATTCTATTTTTTTTATAAACCCCCTCAATGTTAGAAGTTGAAGAACGTGGAAACACTTTTCTTACTGATACACCTTCTGGATATCCTCTTACACAACCAAGATGTTCGGGCCTTCCCAATGCTGCAAATAAAATATCTTCCCTCCCAGTAGATATAAATTTTCCCTCTGAACTCTGCTCCTCAAGAGAGTCCTGTATTAATTAATTGAATATTTCTGTAATGATTGAAACTTATATGAAGAAAAAAGTTAACTTAAATAAATTAAATAGATATCTTACAATCTTCTTAGCTACGATTCTCGATTCTTCCGAAAGATATTGCCCTTTTTTTCCATTCCGAGCTCTCTTCCATTTTTCATGTCTAGATGGAGGGGATGGAGGGGCCACCTCTCCAGAGCTTGAAGACTAAGCTCTTAGTTGTTGAAATTTTTCCGCCATCATTTTTTCTTCCAATAATGCATACCCTCCCCGAGATAAACTATGAGGGTATACATTTTTAGATTGGATCTCATGATGATCTTTCCTTGTTTACTGTAATTTGAGAATAAGAAATCATTAACAAAAAATTATTAAAATCATTTATATAAGAAATTTTATAAAAGTTTACATTACCCTTACCAGAAATGAATCTTTTTTTCTACTTTCAAAAAACTGTGTCCATGTGTCTTCATCTATAAAAGGATATATACGACATGGATTGTCATGACTCCTATGAACATAAATGAAATCAGATGAGAGGGTTGATTTGAAATCCCTCCATCTCCTGGAAGCCAACGATAAGAATTTCTTCCTGACTCCTCCAGTGTTAGGAATATCAAATTTCATCTGATAAAGAAGAGTTTAAACATATTATATATACTAGAAACATTAAAAGAATGGTCAAACAATGACAAAAGATCTTACCAAAATCGTCTCCCACAACTGAGAGATAATCACTTTATCCACACCTCTCCAATCATCATACAGAATGCTTACTTTGATCTTAGCCTGAGTTGCAACAAAACTCTTAAAATCTTTGGCATTCGGACCTCTAGGAATATCGCCATCATCAAAGTAAACGACTATCCTCTGATCTTGTGTACGGGAAAGTGATAATTTTGGTAAACGTGTGCACCCACATTTACCAAACTTTGAACTCTTTATCGTAATAGGAGCATGTGAATGTTCATCCCCAGAGGTATGACCAGCAATATGCTCCTCTCCAGAATCATGTGGTTGATCATCTGAATGATCTATCATGATCCTTCAAATCAAAACAACAAATGTCTGTTCAAAAATATACAAATTCAAATATTTTAATATTATTGTAATCAGAAAATAGAAAAGTGTACTAAGTTACATAATAGTAAACATTGGTAATATGGTAAGCATGTTAAATAATGGTAAAGATGGCAAAGATGGTCAAGATGGTCAAGATGGTAAAAATGGTAAAAATGGTAAACCTGGTAAACATTGTAAATATGGTAAAGTAATTGTCATTGAACAAAAATAAGCATTTTAAAATTCATGTAATGTTTATAAACATGATAAAGTAAACTAAAAAAACTTAAAACAAACAAAAAAATATACTTATTTTATTTTAAAACTTGTTTTAATAAATAAAAAACATAAAATATATAACATTTATGGAAAAAATAAATGTAAACAAGAAATAAACATATGTTACCTGTAATTTTAGGAATGTACAAATGGATTGTTTTCCCAAATTCCTTCGTTGTGATCGTTCCTTATGGCACAAACTATGTCTTCAACAAGATCATCATTATGTTCTGTTAATATTTCCATGGAAGTAGGGATCTCACATAAATCAGCATATTCATCAAGTTCATCCTCACCAACATATTGTTTTTCCCTTGTAAAACAACAGCCCACTGCATATCTGATTGATCTACTACATAGAATTTTTTTTCATGTGTTGCCATTATAAACGAATCAGCTGTGTCTTCCAATCTATTTAGATTAACAAGTGTCATTCCAAATTCATCATGTCTAACACTGTTGTTACCGTTAAACCATTTACAGTTAAAAATGGGAACTATAATTTTAAATTAATAAACCTCCCATATGTCTTCAATCACTCCATAATATGCACTTGATGCGGAAATTGGGTTTTTTCCATAGCACTCGAAAAATGCATTGCTTCTACAAACACCAATACACCACTATTCTGAACTGCACTTCTGTTGTCCTGATCTTTTGTATGAAATGTATAACCATTAATGTCATAACCGGACCATGTTATCACATTTAAACATGGACCACCCACTATCCATTTTAATGTCTCTGATACATCTGATCTACCAAGAAAAGTCTTTTTAATCCATGACAAAAAAGTTTTGTTGTGCTCATTCAAAATCCACATTTTTTTCTTCTTTGGATGACATTGTTTCAACTCATTAATATGCAATGTGATATACGGTTGAGCATCAGCTATGTTATTCAAGATGTATGATTCTAACTTCTTCATCTGTTAATCTGACAATGATTTGACTTTCAAGCCGTGAATCCCCTTTCCCTCATTATTAACTCATTCATGGAAAGATGGAGGCAAACCTATGTGTTTCGCCGCAACCAAATAGCTCGTAAAAAACTCTGCTACCTCCTCAGAAATATACTTTTCAATAATGGAGGCTTTAGGTCGATATAGATTTTTATCATACCCCTTTAATATTTTCATATAACGTTCAAAAGGATACATCCAACGAAGATATACAGGTCCACAAACCATTATTTCTCAAACCAGATAAATCATTAAATGCACCATTATATCAAAAAAAGTTGGAGGAAAATACATTTCCAATTGACAAAGTATAAAAATTGCATCCTTTTCCAAAATGTTCAAAGCATTCACATCAATCGCCTTATTACAAATTGAATTGAAAAAATAACACAACTTCATTATAGTCTTTCTGACACGAATGGGAAATAATCCACGCAATGAAACTGGTAGAATTTGTTGCATCATGACGTGACAATCATGTGATTTCATACCTATCAACTTCAAGTCCTTCAATGAGACAAAATTTTTTACATTAGAATAATAACCTTGAGGCGCTTTGGTATCATGAAGACACTGACAGAATCTAATTTTCTCCCTCTTCGATAATGTATAACAAGCCGGGGGAAGAAATGTTCGTCTTCCTTTAGGAGTGGGAGCTAACTCCAAATGTATTTCCATTGATAGTAAGTCTAATCATGCATTTAACCCATCTTTAGTCTTTCCTTTAATATCTAACAATGTTCCAATCAAAGAATTATAGATATTCTTCTCCATGTGCATGACATCAATATTATGTTTAACTTCGTGATACCTCCAATATGGTACCTCAAAAAAAATTGACCTTTTCTTCCAAATATGTCTATCATTACTAGATTTCTGTGTCTTTCCCAATGTCACGTCAAGGTTTTTCACCCTCTCAAAATACAGACCAGGGGATAATGGTTTTGGAGCATTATCAAATTCCTGTGAGCCATTGAATGCCTTTTTTAGTCTTCTATAAGGGTGTTCTATAGGCAAAAACTTTCGATGACCCATGTACACTGTTTTCCTCCCATGATGCAATTGACAATATGACATCTGTTATTCGCAAATTGGACATGCTTTATTCCCTTTAACACTATATCAAGAAAAATTTCCATACGCTGGGAAGTCATTTATAGTGAACAGAAGCACAGCATGCAGTTGAAAATATTCCATTTTATAAGAATCAAACACCCTAATACCATCAGCCCATAACAGTTTGAAATCATCAATCAACGGTGAAAGGTAAACATCAATATCATTACTGGGTTGCTTTGGACCAGAGATCATTGTACTCAACATGACATATTTGCGCTTTATACAAACTTCAGGAGAGAGGTTGTAAATTACCAATAAAACAGGTCATGAACTATGTGTGCTACTGAGTGTTCGGTATGGATTCATTCTATCTATGTAAAACCCTAGTCTGAGATTTCTAATTTCATTTCCAAATGTAGAATACTGTGCATCAATTTTCTCCCATTGTGGACAATCAGCTGGATGACGTATTTTTCCATCACATACCCGCTCTTCAGCATGCCATCTTAACCTTTTTTCATCATGTGAATTAGAAAATAAACGTTTGAAACGATTAATTATAGGAAGATACCAAAATACCTTTGAAGGGAGCTTTTTAATCTCTACATCAGCCTGTGATTTTTCTTTCACCTTATACCGTGATGTCCCACATTTAGGACACTCTGACAGAAATTCATATTCCTTCCTATATATAATGCAGTCATTCAGACAGGCATGTATTTTCTTGTATCCCAATCCCATCGGGCATAATATTTTCTTGCTTTGTAATGTGAATCTGTAAGATCGTTATCTTTTGGAAGAATGTCTTTCATCAATTATGGAAGCTCTGTAAAACTTCTGTCACTCCATCCATGCTTCGCCTTCAGGTTAATCAATATTAACACCGCCAAAAAAACTGTAAAATCTGTACAACCAGGATATAATGGTTTTTCAGCATCACCATATAGACACGCAACTTTCAGTTCTATATTAATTTGTTCTTCTACAATATCGCGAATCATTTCTTCAATTCCATCGGAGTTACTAGTTTAACTGAAATGGTAGTATTTAATACAAATTACTAGTTTTTACTATTTATTGACAAATACATATTTTCATAAAATTATTAAAAAGTAACTCAAAGAAAATTTCCACATGAAGATTAAATAAATCATTTTTATTTTGTAAAAGTTATTTTATAAAATTTTAGAAAATTATTTAATTGCTTTTTATTAAAATGAAATGAAAATAATTATTGAGAAAAAATTGTTTTAGGAGCTTATGAAGACTTTACCAAAAAATAAGTACTTTTTAATTTATATTTTTTATTTATATAAAACCATTATACATAATTTTAAAATTTTGTGTATTACTATTAATACCTCCAAGTTTAATGGCTTGGTTTTAACATTCATGATTAAATAATAATAACAATATTATATTATTGTTCATTAAAACTCGATGTTGTGTATAACAGAAAATATATAAGAAGTTAACTTTATTTGGAAAGAAATATTTTATAAAAACATGGAGAGTTATAGAAATATAGAGGAAAAGGGAAAAAATTGACCCTTGGAACTTTTCCAACTACATTATTCATGGTTCCTTTAAATAATTATGATACAAGGATCATCAATTAATTAAGAATTACATCTTCGTAATTCAATTATGAATTTAAGGATCCATCACCTAGGGCGTCAAACCTCATGTCACAAGATAATAAATCTTTCAAACACTATAGTTTATAGTACATAAGACAACATATCTCGAACAGAACCTTTCATTCCTATCACATTTCGCATAAGGGGTTATACGGAATAGAATATAGTATGTTTAAGCCAATAAAATCACTTAAAAACATCTATAAGACTTCATAGAAGTAGTTAAAAATGTGAAAACATGTTTTAAATCATGATAATTCAAGAAATAACTTTAGAGTAATCTAGAAAAGATCGTACATGATGTTATATGTAGTGTCATGTTGTGACTCCTTCCTACAACAACCAGTTTCCATAGAAACCCCTCTAGATTTAACTGAAGTCAACCCTACACCACCCTAAATATCTATCCTACCTTAGAAACATATATAGTGTTAATAAAACCCTCATATTATTGATAGATTCTCTGGTTCTCAAAAATAACCATACACTAAAAGGAAAAAAGTTCAATTTCCCTTTGGAATTTTTATAGATTAAAATGAGGGGTGTTACAATGAACATGTTTAAATATATCCATTTATAAAATATTCCCATAATAAATATCCTAAATATATTCAAGAAAATGAAACATTCAAATACAAAGGTATTTTTCATTGTTCACCAGCACAAGGCTACATCCAAAGAGCATACACTCAACATTGAAATGGTGAGCCAAAACCCCACTATAAGTTCACTATTGTCATTGGATATGAGTTTTTTTATGGTCAATACATATTAAGGATCACTTTTCACTAGCACCCAATGGGCCACTACCTTCTCCTCCAATGCACACTTTTTAAGAAGAAATTATTTTATTGACTCATTGGTCATTTCTTAGTTTATCAACATGGTTCTGACCTTCATGATCAATATATGGTATAATAAATACAACATCATTATTATATAATATTAAAAAAATTGATCTCGAGATGATGACTCCTTTATCCGATTATATATTATATCAACATTTTATAAGAAGATATGAAATATTGTCTTTATATATAAATAATATATTATAGAAAACAACATTCTCCAGATAGAATAATTCTTGTATAGTAATTATCTTCAATATATTATTTCATCATTACTTTATTAATTCAGTTGTATCCATGATGATACACAACACCCATATCTTTTTATCAAGTAAAATACTGGATATAACAAGATTTATCAATCTCATTGGTTCACCATATCCTTTATAAATGATATTTAATATAAGATCTTTCTCTTCAATAAGATATTTGATATAAAATATATTACTTAAGCAATAATAATCCCTTCCTCTATAAAAATATCGGATATATATTATTAATTCTCCATATGGGTATCCTTTATTTTTTTCCTGTAGATCTTCCTCTTGACTATTGTGGTGTATCTCTTTTCTATATACTCCCTTATAATAATAATTCTATCCCTTGACTTTTCTTGACCTCTCATTCCATTTTTATATAAAGTTATTTTAAATTCAATCTAAAATTCAATAAATTATCTATCTTCAAATTCTTGAACTTCATATTTTTCACTTTTATCTTCTTAAAATATATGTCCATCATCATAATAGGTTGATAAGGTTCTTATTTTAACAACTAAAATAATTAAAAAAGTGCTCAATTATAAAATCTGGTCGTCAACTCTAGTTATCAAACTCCATTACAATGGCCTCCACTCAAATATCATATTTTAGGCTTTAAAAATACCTACCATGATTTGGTACTAAAATTACAAGGATATATTACTTATCTAGTAAAAAATACCTTAAAAGTATTTTTCACCATTCTCGACACTCCATTTCCCATTTTATTCCAAAAATCCTGAAACTCAAAATGACTTCCTCCACAATGTGGGGGTTCTTTATCTTCTTATTTTGACTATATTTACATAATAATCCCACCATTTTTTAAACATGAAAACAAAATATTTAATCTTATATTAGGTTCAAAATTTCCTTCAAAACACTCTATTTGGGTCTTCTTGTTTTAAATTTTGATTTTCCTATCAAAAAACACCATGTTCCATAGTATGGTGTGACTTTTTACCCTATTTATGATAATTTATCGACCACCACAACCTCAAAATTACTTGAAAATGGTTAGTATTATTTTTTAATATATATTGAATTCCATGATTATCACAGCTACCAGAATTCAGTGTCCCATTAAAACATATTCTATTTTGTTTTTTTGACTTCACTAAAAACATATTCGACTATAGAATAGAAATCATAGTTGTTTCCAACCAAAATAACACTATATTAGAATCTATTCCCAAATTCCCAAAAAAATCTTCATACTAATTATTTCAAGATCCATCATGGAACAACTATTATCACCACCGCATGGTGAGTTCAACCTTTACCAAAATTATTCTATTTATCTCTAGATAATTATTTGTAAGATTTAACTCTTACCAAAATAATTTTTTTGAATAAGAAAATTGACATTAATAAAACATTTATTAAATCTATATTTTCTACCACATTTAAAAATCAACATAATATATTTTACTCTTGATCACCCAAATCATTATGAATCAATGTTACTCATCTTTATAACACAAATCATTAAGAAATATTGTAATACTATTTTATTTTTATAATCAAACTTCAATTATAAATATTCTAATGATATTAATTATTTATAAATAATATTATTTCTAGGATGATATCATCTATAAATTTGTGTGTATTATGATCATTCTTCTCATATTTACACATTTGTATCTCTATGTTTCTCTATTTCCTTCCAACATCATTCTGCAAACATTATCACCTCAATGTATCTCAATGCCATTCCATCTCGCTTTTTCTATTTTATATTACTTCTAAATAAGAAAAAAAATGATCATAAAACATTTCTATTAATTATAATAGTATATAACTATTAATGAATTGGTTTCCACATTCTATCCATTTGTATTTTTCTTACATCTCTACATAAATCCAGGTATT
This sequence comes from Viscum album, assembly GCA_963277665.1. NCBI lineage: Eukaryota > Viridiplantae > Streptophyta > Magnoliopsida > Santalales > Viscaceae > Viscum > Viscum album. Next base: position 2,064,902,360 of record OY728141.1, read on the forward strand.
ACCTCCAACTATATAAATTTTCTTATTTTTCTTAATAAATAACCATTAAGTTTATAAATTCGTAGAATAGTAATATATAACTTTTTTCAACAGAATAAAAATGGTATATTTACTATGTATTCATAAAAACAAAAAAAAAATCATTTTAACTTATCTCTCACATAATCAAGGGAGCTAATACAACTTGTTTTATTTTCAAAAAATTATTCAATAGCCAGTTTTCTACCCCTTTCTTCTAGAACAAACCAAATGTGATTTCATGAAAATTAACTTATCCTTATTTATCTCATAAAGAGTAATTTATATTGTGTTTCTTATAATACTCTTAATTAAAATATTTGTCCTTATCACCATTTTATTGACCAAAATATCGAGTTTCTCCAAGATTCTTATCAATATCAAGTAAGAAAAAATTTAGAAAAAATAAATAATTGATAAAATAATTATAAAATATCCATCAACATATCCTAGAAGCCTCTGTGATCCAATGATGGGTTTAGAAAAAAAGATAACATTTCAAAAAATATAATGATTTCAAATGCACTCATTTTTTTCAAAATGTTATACACTTATGGAATTAAATTACTCCAAAAAATAATATGTTCTCAAACACAAGAAACGAATTAATAAACCACAATATGAAATAGTCATAGCACTTGTTAGTAATTAAATTTAAGAAACATGATACAAAATGATTATAGGATATCACACTCTAGGATTAATGAATAATATTTTTGTGTCATGGAATTCTCTATATACCTGACTCTAGTATTCTAACATTAAATCAAATGATAATATTATTATTAGAACAAAAACATATACTAAATTAATTACAATAATAGTTTTTTTCTTCATATATAAGATATTTTTTTCTTTAGTTTCAGATACCACTAGATGTTTCCCAATATCACTTGTTAATCGTGTTTGTCATGACACCCTTAAAAAATAAAAAAATATATTTCACTCCACTTGTATTTCTACATCTTTAAATGTATATCTAGTATTAAAATGATTAAAATTTAAATATTTATAACTCCACATGTTTTCTTAAGTATTTATTTTACATCCGTAGTGGTTACATATAAGTAAACCTTTTGTTTTTTACCTCCTCTTAATGTAGTCATTCCACCTAAACGTAATCATCCTCTAACTATGAATTCTTATATTTTTATTGAATATACATCATGGATAATATCTCCCTCTTAATCCAACATCACTTCATATTCAATTAGAATAAATAAAATACATGTGGAGAGGGATAATTTAAAATATTTTTAAGAAGAGGAATGTGATTAATCTTATTGAACCAATTAATTTCTTTCATCTTTATTGAAATCCTTATTAGTAATTTATTTTTCATTGATAACATTGATACACTATTTCTCACATGTTTTTTCTTCCTCAATTTTCTTCCCTTTTGACTTTATGTTTATTTAATTTGTAGAAATATTTATTTTGATCTTATATATTTAATCGTACATATTTTCAAGAAAATATATCCTCCACCAATGCTACAAGTGTCTTCATATATTTTATGCTTCACGATTAAACATTTTGTTTTTCTATTTACTTACTCTTTATTATCCACGAGGAGTTATTCATATTTCTTCTTAGTTTTTGAAAATTTCTTCTTTTTAATCCATGAAGGTTTTATAATATAACATACTTTTTTGTTTGACACCTATCCCTTTAGTAATGAATCTCATATTTCATCAATAATATGGAAAACTTATTTGACATAACTTATTTTATTTCCACACAGGATTAATTTCTATGAGTTATAATAGAAGTAATATTACCCTATTTTCCTTCACTTATTTCCATGTTAAAATAACTTTACATATGTACTTTTTAGAAATATTTATAACATGATCTACAATAATAATCAATTATTCTTATTTTAATCCATGGATTTCAGGATACAAATTCTATTATATATGTATACATCAATTGACCTTTGAATCCACAACAAAAACATAACCAACCATAAATGTCTTTTCATTTCTTTTTTCTAGATATAACTTTTCATTAATACTCTTATGGGTTTTAAATTTAAGAAAACCAAAATTAATACAATTATAATCAGAATTATAATAATTATACCTTCTTTATTGTGGAATATATTTCATTGATACTCCTTACATTAAAAATCTAAAATCAAACCAATAGAATCCTAACAAAAACATACTATATGACTAGTAATTCCGTAATAGTAACTCATGATTCTATATTTATCCTTTGGAATCACTTTTTCTGATTCAAACACATTATTTAGTTTCATATTGTCAATTCTAAATTTATCTTCATAAACAATTTTTGTCTTTATTTTATAATTAACTACTAGTTTACGGACTTCTTTAAATGATGATCTATCAAACTCCAAACCAATATTTCACATAATAGTAAGTCATTAAACTTCAATATATTCTTAATGATTTCCCAATAAATTAGAATATATAAACTGATTTTTTTTATTTTGAAACCATGTCTTTTACATTTTTTAACATAAACTCTACACTAAAAAACATCATGTTGAGATAATCTCTTTAATCTAATGAATAATTTACTTTGCCTTTATGTTCCTTTATGATTAGCTTCAATTGGCCTTCATTTCAATATTGTAAAGAGACTATAAAACATTCAATCCTTTTAATATTTATTCCCTATATATCTAATTTTCCATTCATAACTTTTATTCATGATTTTAATGCTCCATACTCATCCTTCATATTTTAATCAACATTCTTGATTGAGAATTTATAGCTAACTCCATTCTTCTTAGACATTAACAGATTAACAAGATATCTTCTTTGAACTTATTTCTCAATTTTATTCTTATAGATATTTATTATAGTATCAATTATTATTTCAATGCTTTCTCTAATGATTCATTATTTTTTAAAATCTCTTCCTCACCAATAATCATTGAAACCTTGTCCAACCCTTCTTAAGAAATACATGCATCATACACATGTGACTCATTTTCTTCACTATTATCTGTATAAAATTTCCCTTACATAAATCATATTCTTAGAGATATTCAAATATCCTTATTTCAAACCCAACTTATTTATTGGGAAAAACACCTTTTCATTATTCAACAGATGGAATACGATTTATTATCAACTTAACTTCTTGATTAGCTATTTGATTCAATTGACGATAAAATTCTATCTACTTATGTGTTTCACCCTTAAATTCAAATACTTGTTCATGATGATAATGATCATCCTAAAATTATTAAACAGACTCATATGACTCCTTTAACAACCCTAAAATATTTTAGTCCTTCTTTATTTGTATATCTGTTTCATTAAGAGAACCCTTAGGGTTTATTTTAATGTTAATGTCCATGACTTGTTCATTTTAATCTTGAAACATTATAATTCTATTCCAAGATATTGGAGCCATGCAAAATATGATAACATATATTCAAATATTAAATTTAGTAATTGAACCTTTAGGATTTAAGACCACTTATTGTAACCAAAGATACATTAAGAGTGGTAGTGAATCAAGTAAATACCAAAAGCTAAACACATTTAACATAACCATTTCCCTTAGGAAATTAATCCATTATTAGATAGAACATTATCCATTTATTAGCTTTATCAAATTCTAAAATGCCAAATATATTACTCATATTTATAAAAATAAAACATATAAGTACACATATTGTTTTACTTGGTTCACCGAAGGTGTGTCACATTTAAGAATAAATCACATATCACCATACCGGTGTACCAAAATTACACAATATAATCACTATTTTCTACAAATACAAGTTCAGTCATCATAAATTCATTCCAATGATCAATTCCTTTACAAAATTGTTTTTGATAGCACACTACTAACCCAGGGTCACCCCTTATCCCCCTTTGGTCACTACCCCAAAAGAAACTAATTTATATACTTACAGTCCTCTTATCAATTTATCAATATGATGGTATCTTTTATGATCAATATAAAAAATACTGAATACCATATTTTCATTCAATAATATGTTGCAATATTGGTCCTCATGTGCTACCTCCTTTTCCTTACCCATATAATATCAATTCTATATAAATAGTTGAAATATTATCACCCAATAAAAACTCTGCATAATAAAAAAAATTATTCTATAAATAGAATAATTATTTTATAGAAATTATTATAAACATATTTGGCCTTCCTTACTCTTAAAAATTTAATATATCCATGGTTACCAGGAAGTCTTATGTCTTCTACTCCACTCAAAAACCAATTATTAGAAGAACGATAAATCCTTTAGCTTCACCCTATCCTTTCGACCAGAAATTCTATATTCCCATTTATTATTTAATAAACCCTAAAATATGAATAATATTACTTCATCAATAATAAGAACCTTGTCTATAAAAAATTAAGATATATCAGTGATTCTATTTAAAGGGATTAGTTATCTTTTTTCTTCTTGATCTTACTTTTTTCTCTTATTGTGTCACTTTATTTTATATACTCACTTCTATAAAGAATTTTTTCTTTTTATTATTCATGACTTAGTCTTCTATTTTTTCTGTAAATCGATTTAAAATTCCAATTGAATGTCATGAAATTAACTTCCATTGACTTCTTCCATGTCAAATTCATCCCTCAGACCTTATTCAAGTAGATCTCTACTATTAAACCCCACTTTGGATGATGAAGTTCATAACATAACATCGAAATAGCTAAACATGTTATAACTCATTATATCAGGTCATAATATCTCGTTTTGAAATCCATAGCATTGAACATACTAAAACCCCCTATTTTAGGATCCACATCATACAGAAAATTATATGGTACTCAAATTACCATTGAATAATGCTTCTTTAACAAAACACACCATCACATCTCCTTTATCCATGGTCGACATTCAATTGTATATTCCTTTCTATAAATCTCATCACTCATAATGGATTCAACCATGTCATGATGATTCTATAGCTATCTATTTCCAATATCCTTATATGACACCTCAATATATTTTTTATTCATATGTATGAACAAATTAATATCACATGAGTACCAAAATATCCTTCAAAACACCTATTTTGGGTCTCCCTATTTGTCATAGTGACTTTTACATCATAAAACACCATGGGTTATAGTGTGAAGGGAATCAACAACCCATTTTAGTTCATAATTTTACCGTTATGAACTCTAAAACACCATGAACTATGGCCAATAATACATTATTGTGTTTATAGGTGTCAAATATTTTACAATGTACCAGAACACATTATTCAATTCAAATGGATTCTATTATAGAAATTTTACTCTAACGAAAATTCTTTTGACTATGAAATTGATAGCCTAGATGCTTCCAACTGAAATTCCACAAAATTTAAATGACTTAAAAAATTCCAAATCTTTTCTACACACACTATTTATAGATCCACCATGTAATATCTAGTCTTACAATGGGGTGGTGAGTTCCTCATTCACCAAAAATATTTTATTAATCTCTAGGAAATGACTTACAAGCTCCAAATCTTTTCAAAACCAAAATATTCTTGAATAACTATATTATTATTCATTAAGAATAAATTGAATCTAGATTTCATATCACACTTAATACAAACCCTGATATTCTAAATTGTTGATCTCCCAAATCCTTGTTCACCGTTGTTAATCATAATTATACAACCAAGGCATTAAGTATCCATGTTATTATCATCTATGTTCTTCCTCAATAATAAATTATATATATTCTAATGACATTAATTCTTCTTTAAACATATTATTTATATGATGGTAAAACTATCTTCTACATAAATATATGTAGTCATATTCATTCTTCTTTACCTCATACAATAGCATCACTATGTCCTTTTATATCATTTTTCCATACAGAAAAATATCCAAGTATCTTCATGCCTCTAAATCTTCCTTCTAAATTTGTAATTTATCTTAAATAATCACAAGTAATGATCCTAAAAAATAATAATTCGTTTTCAACAAATCCTATAGCTAATTAATTTGTTTCATCAAGAAATAACTTCTTTTTTCACCCAATGTGGTAAAAAATAAATAACAAAAAAATTATTATAAAAATAAAAGCATGGAAATAACCATATAAACACAATTTTTACAATAATTTAATAAATAAAACTCCAAAAAATGAAAATAATATCTCAATATCAATCCAAAATATGACAAATTAAACCTCAAAATCAATAACCAAATTCTAAAAACACTATGCATCCAATACAAAAATAAATAAAACAGCCACTTAGATTCTATTCTATTTAAATTTGACCCATATCCTTGCACCAAAACCAACTAAAATATAGCAAACCAATTAACCTACTCTATTCACACATTGATATTTTTGAAAATGGTATCCCAAACAGAAGACATGAATACCAAATATTATTTTTTAAACAAAAAAAGAAAATAGAATCAAAATAGAATTTTTTATCATGCCACTTTTTAAAATATTTTCAAAACATTACATCCATTTTAAATCATTTCAAATTCCAAAACATGGTTTATTAAAACTCCTTAAAGTCACATGGTCACAATACAAAATGAACATGGCCACATAATCATCTAAGAATCCCAATATTATTTAACTCACCACACAATAAACTATTTTACTCATCATTCTATGGTCACTCAAATATTTGAAATTTATTGATATCCCTTTTAATATATATTACCATAACATTAAATTATATAAATGTAATAAAATAAATGAATAATAGTTAAACCCATATAAAAATATTAATCATAATTTTTTTATCAAAAATACTACAAAAATAATTATTCCACCTATATTTCATATATATTATTAATTTATCACCTCATATCCTAATAAAAAACCATTACAAAAAGATTCCTTTTCCATCAGATACTATAATTATTTTTCAGGCCTCACTCATTGAACCCCCTAATATGATAAAATAAATAAGAACACCAAGCATTTATATGACATCAAAAAAACTATATAATTTCATGTTTTTTTCTTATATTACCTTACCCAAGAACCTTTAAGAAATTCCCAATAATTTAAGAAAAAGTTTCTATTATTCGAAGAAACAATTTTTATAAAATTCCTATAAATTAAAATATATCACTTTCAAAGTGAAGATAAAGAAAAAAGATAAGAATTAGAATTAAAAGGCGGATATATATTTGATATGTACAATTATCAAAAAAATAAACATGAAATAAAAATAGAAGAATAAGGAGAATTAATAATTTCATCAAGGGAATCACACAAGAGAGGTGAAAAGGAATGAAGACTAAAGTCAGCCCAAAATAAAAAATGGGTTTAATAATATAGTGCCTCAATTTTTTAATGGTTTTGCCTATAAAATTCATATTATAATTTATTAATTATTGAAAATATGTAACTTCAACTTATTATAACAATTATAAATTCTATTCCCCACACAAATGTTGACTTATCCTAAAAAATCATAATTTCTAAACGCTATATTTCTTATTAAAATTTAAAAAAGTAATTTCATAAATTCAAAACAAATAGCTATTATAATATTCAAAAAATAAAAAAAAATCCCATATAAATAAAATCAAAGGTAATATTATCAATGATACATCATTATTTTGGTCACATTATCATTTTCTAAACCGAACATTCTTCTCATATGTTATCTTTCCATCTAACAATTCTCATAAAATCGCATAATTATATTTCAAAGTCAAAATAATAAATTTACACATCATACACAATACATTAAATTATAATTTAATTGTATAATATTTATTTATCATAGTTCATCACATCATATAGTTCATCCCAGCCAAATTACCCCTAAAAACTACACAATTCCACTAACATTATCTATAAATTAATCATTATAGAATCATTTCAAAAAGAATTCACTTTTAACTCTATAAAATCAACCTAAATTTCTAAAATATCTTTTTTATTATCCAAATGTAAAGTATATTAATCCCAAATAGAGAAAAAAATTAATTATTGATCAATAAATCTTAATCGATTTTCAAATATGAAAAATATTACACCTCAATATTTATAATCATCGAAATATAAACACAATAGTTTTACACCTACATTAAAATAAATGTAAACATTGATTCTAAATATTTACACAACATTAAAATAAACCAAAGTTATATCCAAAATTTCTAGGTATCCTAGGTTTTTTTATTAAAATACCTTTCCTTTGGAAATTAAATATAGAAACCTCATTCAAATACATTTTAAAACACTTTTGGACCACATATTTAAATATATCTGTGAAGGATATTCTAATTTAAATATAAATATTTCTAAATAATTTTGTCCCACTATTTCATCCATTGAAAAATTTCAAATAAAACTTATTCTTAAATTTTATTCTCAATTTCAAGGAATAATCAAAATTAATTTTCCATACTCATTATAAGAGTGTAAAAGAACTTTACTAATAAAAAAATCAACAAACCATATCAGATTCTATGTCTTCCTGAAATTAAAATCTTTTAAATTTTTTTTCATACATTATTTTAATAACCTAGAAATGTAATTATAAGAAATAATAGACAATCTTAATTTACTATATTGTAATAAATAATTCATTATTGGTAAAATACACAAATCATCTCAAATTACATGAGTCAACCTTTTATTCCTTTTAAATCATCCACCCAGATTTCATAAATATTAAATTTTATTATTCCTAGAGTGCTTATTCATGATAATTGTATAAATTTTAAAAATTTGATTTCCATTGTACCCATAATTCCATGAAAAATATGTAATATACCTCTTAAGTATAGGAATCTAATCCCCATCTCCAAGTTGACTAAATTTACAAAACTCAAATTCTCTAATTCAAGATTTTAAAGATTTATTCTTGTTGGATACCATATTAGTTATAGACTTTATTTAACTAGATCACGTTTCCGAATACTCTAGAGGTTTGAAACATATAGTGATGTTTTTTTAACTTCCCATGATTTTAGTAATTAACTTAAATATAATTTTAGGTCAATTAGTGGAAACAATGGAAGTTAATTTGTGGGGATAAATTTTTCTAAGAAAAATAATACTGTATAACATCATTTTATATACATTAGAATTTATAAATTTCTATAATGATATTTATTATTATTTATTTGAAGATGAATTGGTGCTTGGTTATGTGGAGAATCAAAAGAATAGTAAAAGAGATATTTTTTATATATATCATTGTGGAAAATTCCTTACCATAATTGTATTGATCTTATTGATGTTGGAAATATATTTTAATTGTATTACAACATGTATTTAAAATCTTTCAAATAAATAATTTCATTATTAAACCCCATATTTATTCCATGACTCTTATCCCTATTTTATTTGTTTCTTATTAAATTTCCCCTAGGTGACCCATGTGAACCTATGGCGTTTACTCTCTCTTAATTCTCCATTTTCAAGGTTTTCATTGAGATTTTGTTCTCTAGATATATTTTAGAGCCACAATATCTTGTTATTTTTTATTCATTATTTTCTCTTTTATTGAAGATGATTTTTATGATCTAGGGATTTAGAGTGTGGTATTTAAAAAATATGGAAAAACCAACTTAAATTATGAAATTTTTTCTCATAGTTGATAAAGGAAGATGATTTTATGTAAATACACCTAGTTGGGAGCATTATCAATTATTTTGCGCCTCTTGGTGAGTGTCTATTCAAATTTATTTTTTTTAATGTTTTTTATGTATGTTTTTTAGGTTATTGGGTAGTGTAATTATTGTGATGGTTTTAAAATATGTATCATTGCCTATGTATATTGTTAAAGTAGGTGTTTTAACTTAACTATCATTATCACTATAAAACATTTTTTATTTTATGTAATATATTTATAAAAAATTATTAATTATATTATAGATAGTTTTAAATTAATTTTTACTTATCTCTTACTTATGTATTAATTAAATTAATTTTTAAAAAAATTAACATGAGTCAATGATTAAAATTTGTATTTATAAGGATATTTTTGGATATTTAAATGTGTTTTGGTTTACACCTAGTTTTTTAATACTTTTATATATTATCTCAAACATTTTTTTATTAATTATAGTTTTATTAAGATATAATTAATTCCTTAATGATTTTAGATATTATTATTAAAGTGATAATGTGGTATGGGTTTAATCAATTTTTTAGAATAATTTTTGTATAATACAACTAAAAAATTTGGATTGATTTTAGAAAAATATAAAATATATTATGAATATAATTTCATTGAATTTTTTCTATCTATGATAGGGTATAAGGGTTATATTTTTTTATAGCCATATCAATATTTTCTTTTCCTACTCTATGTGGGGTTGGAGGGATCAAATAAATTCTTAGTGTGTGTCAACCAAGTCTTTTGTTTAGCTATTTTGTATCCTTTTGAAATATACACATAATACAATTTTATGATATTTATGTTTGATATGAGATCTTATAGTGAAATTATAGAAACATGGTTCACCTCGGTAAAATGATATGGGTTCCTTAATATTTTTTAATGACATATTATGTATTGAATATTTTTATTAAATAAATAACTATCCCACAATTTCATGGGGAAGTTCTTTTTTAAAATGAGGTATCATTTATTATAATAAAATTTCATGGTCTGGGATTAATTTTTATCCAACATAATTTCCAAATCATACATATTTGTGGGAAAGTTTTGTATTCATAAAGAGAGAGGCTAGTGAGTATAATATAATCAACACATGAATGTGTACTTCAATTCACATGATGTTTAATTTTAATCAGTAGTTATAGTTTATACGATGAATGTCACTTTTGGTGTTGTCCAAATGGTCAATGTAGTCTATTCATTAGATTTCATGGTTTTTTTCTATTTAGGTCATACCACTTTTTTCATTTTTTTGAATGTAATTTTGGAATTTTTATGAATGATAGTTTTTTATTAATTTTTTAGTATGTACTAATTTTTTTTGGTTTGTATTATCATACGAAAAAAATTCAACTATCTAATTAATTATTCTCAAATCATGTGGTCATGTATGGACCCAAAAAATAATTTAAAATATTTATTTTAATTGAATTTTATTATTGTTTATATAATATAAATGTCAATTATTTTGAATTTTTATTAAGTCCTATACGTGGTGATTTCATTTTTAAATAAGTATAAAATTTGTCTTTAATCTTTAGGTTTACCCTAAAAATTTATCAATAGACTTAAACTATTTATGAGGTTGAACTATATATTATATTGAATTTTATCTCTAGTATGATTTGATTATTCCAGAAGGGATTTTTCAAATTTTTATCAAATATTTGGAGGTTATTCAGTTAAGAACTATGTTTGGTTTTCATATACGATAACCAGATGTTATTAGGTACTAATAAAAATTCATGATCAATATTTTTATATAAAAATTCATTTTACCAAGGTATATAAAATAATATATGGTTTTAGTTAACACAAAACTCATCATTATCCTTGATTTTGTTGGTGTGGTATAGTATAATTAAAGTATTAAGAATATCTTTACTCATCATCCATTGTGTATTATCAGGGTAAAGATTTCACAGCATATGTAAAAATGTTTTCATTTTTTATTATCTATTTTTTTCATTTTTAGTGAGAATATAAAATTTATTTTCAGGTAATTATATTAAAAATGATTTAAAAGGGGAATAATTCGTCCTTTTATTATAGTGGTATTTCTCTAAGTTCTTATAATTTAATTAAGAATCTTTTATGTTAAAATATCTATCAACGATATAAAATATATTTTTGGATTGTGATTTTTTATGATTAAAAATTGATTTTTAAAATCAATAAATTGGAATGTTGATTTTATTATATGTGTATTTTTTAGAATAAATATTTCAAATAAGTTGAAATTTATTAAATTTATTATTTAATGGGCTGTAAAAATTAAATATAGATTAAATTAATTAATAAGTTTTAATAATTTAAAATGTAAACTTTTCTTGTTATTGATTCATGGTTATTGATTTTTTTAAAATTTTCTAATTATAGAAGGTTATAAATGAAAATAATTTCATCTTTCATACGTCTGTTTTGAAAATAAATAATTCTAAGAATGAGAGTTTTCATAAAATATTTATTTCAATGGTAATTTCATTTCATATGGGTTGTGTAGGTTTATTTTTACACATGAAGATTAAATTGAATTTTTTATGATTTTTTAAAAAGTTTGTTTTATAATGATTGAAAAATTTCTTTTGTATTGAATATATTTATTTTAATATATGATTTTGAGATTCATTAAATGATATGGTTTTATTTTAATGAATCACATTGAGGTTGGGACATATTTATTGTGGAAAAATATTCCATGATATAATCTAATATTAAAGAAATACATTGACGAAAATCATATATATAAATTGGTAAAGAAGTTTATTTAGAATGACTTTACATCCTTACATATTCCTTTATATAATGTGACATTTACCCTAAAAAAATAATATGAATCCTCTTATAATAAATAAATATTATAACTTATTGATCAATAAAAAGACCTTCCCAACACAAATTTCATATATTTCTTTATAGAGAAATATAGGGTGATACCCAAACTGGAAACCATCTTTAATAATAAAATTTATTAGAGTTAATTTTAGATTTATAGTTTTAGAGTGAAAATATAATAAATAATTATGCACTTATAGAAACATTATGAAAAAAATAAATGGATAAGTTAAACACAAAAGGGGGCCAAGGATATTTAATTTGGGATGTAAGAAGATAATACAAACCCTAAATTATACCATTATAATTAACTAAATGAAATTAATACACAAAATTTAATAATAAATTGATTCACCAATGGTATACTCAAAAATTGGTAAAAGAGAAGAAGCTACCATTGCAACCATCATAGGGGTGATGCTGCCTAAAATATAAATCTTTATTCCAAGAAACGAACCAACACCCAACACACAAAAAACCTAATATATATTCCATATCTCCCAAATGTAAATAAGAAACATAAATTCTAGTGGATACATAAACATAAGGACCCCATATTTTCCATATAAATTTGGTATAGGAGAAACCTCAACCATTTTCTTGATGTTAAGTTATTTTTTAACGAACTAGATTTCACTATCACCTTTATATAATAGTGACTATAAATTAATTTCTCAATCCTATAGTGGTCTCAATCATGGTATAATACATGCTTCAAATAATAAAAAATATACTAAAATAAAATTTTACTAACTTACTTGTGATTTACCAATTAATTTGACTACAATAATGTATCGATCTCCACATATAAACTTAAAACCATTAAGAGTTTAATCCATAATTTTAAATCCCCAACTTTTAGTAATAATATCAATGTTTCACTAATAATTTCAAATTTATGGGTTCTATGGGGGGTTTAAAAAAGATATGACCATAACAGAAATTTCCTTAAATCCATTCAATTATAGAAATCAATAGACCAACAATATAGAAAAGAAATCTATTATCTAAGAAGTGAAATTCCTAGAACCAAGCCCGAACAATAAATATATAAAATAAAATATGTTTACTAAAGTGATGAGGGTCATGGTGTCCAACCCATGTCTATACACAATGATTAGGATATATAATCTCCATTGAATATATCATAGTTTAAGATAAATAATGAAGTAAAACTAACATTAAATCATGTTATAGTAAATATGAGAACAAATGAATAGGAGGAAAAATATATATCCCTATTATTTTCTCTAATATATATAAGTGAGATACACTTATTACATAAACCAAAAACGGAAATAAATGTATAAAAAAATAATTTGGATCATAAATATTCCATTTGTAATACGCCAACATTAAAATATATTAAAAAGAAAAATAAAGAAATTCCCCCATCCCCCATCCCCCATCCAGTTGGAATTTTTAGAAACCCAAATTTGAAATAATGAATATATTGTTTCACTACACCCATTGTTTTTTAATAGTATATACAAATTAATAAGTATAATAAATATAAGTTTTCGGATTTAAACCCTTTTAAATATTATCATTACTGAAATAGAAATCAATATTGATATACTAAGTATATTTAAGTTAATAATGGTTGGAATAAATTGGTTTAGTAGCCTAATTATCATAGAAAGCAAATAGAGTAAGCTCATCCAAATCATGAAAATAATGTATAATATAACTCAAAAATAAAATATTATAATAATTATAAACCATACAATGGTATTAAACTTTCATAGAAAAGAGATAAATAATAGTTTTTTTCTATGTTTTATAAGAAAAAATATAATGGTCTAAGAAAATTCATTACCAAGTTAAAGAGTTTCATTTCATGAAAAAATAATAAAAATAACTATCCATGAAATAAATTAATTTATTTTATTGATATACTAAATAAAAACCCCTCTAATGGAAGAACCTTTATGGTGCTAAATAAGACTACAAACTACAGCCATTAGAGGTTATGTGGGAGCTAAAAACCTAACTAAAATTTTAAAAAACCTATAAAATATATGAACATTTCATGATCATGTAAAAAACATGATATTTTAGTTTTCAATAACTTTGAAAATATGTAAATAGCTTATCATCGTAAAGTGTGAGCTTTAACCCTTAGGAAATAAAAAATTGTATTTTTGGGACCTGTGGAATAAATATCAATGTAAATGTGTAGAAAATATTTTCAATGATGTATTATCATAAAAAAATCCATAGAATACTATCCAAACCAAGTAACTATTTTTTCCACTCCCAAATACTTAATAGCATACCACTTATCAATAAGAACCATGGTTAGATTAATTACTATTATATGATTATCCATGAGAAGAGAGTTGTTGACATATATAAGCACTAATATAATATAATAAGTATCCTAAATCAAAAAAATGAAAAATAAGTCATATACTATTTTTCACCAAGAACATTAAAAAAATGATAGATCTCATGATTCAACTGGTTTATGGCGAGTTTCAAACAATAAAGTGGTCATTTAAGATAACAAAATAAACCAAAATTCGGAATAGTGAAATTTTAGATGATTTATATAAATATCCATATAAATATACCCATAGAGGAAGGAACTATTAATGTCTAACAAGTGAATAGGTAACTTATTAGTTATCACTAAATAAATAAGATCTTTTATAGAGGAAAAATTAATAACCGAGATAAAACTATATAGGTAATCATGTGTGTCTTTTTTATTATATACTTTTACGAATAAAAATTATTTTAATATATCATCTAATCCTTCCAAGTTTAATTTTAACTATTACATGAATGGATTTTTATAGAGTATAAAAAGGTACCAAATCTCACATCTCATTTTTCTAAAGATAATGTATTTCCTTTTCTATAGTAGCCACCCACCCTATAAATGCTTTCAAATGTGGATAAAAAGACAATTATTTGATTGAAAACAGATTTGGTTAAAACAAATGTAATATTTTTGATAAGTGGTTAATATATAAGGATAAAATAAAGGATAATAAATATATTATGGAGAATAATAAAGGTGAGAATATGTGGCAATGTTCCTTTAGACTATATATATAAAATTATGAATCCAAGGGGGCTAATATTTTTTATATTTTGATCTTAAAAGGGTTTATAATGGAGTGAAAGAATACGTCTATGTAGAATAAGAATAATTTAGAAATATAGTAAACAGAATAGGTGGAGATATAGAAGAATAAGTAGTATTAGATGACGTCAAAGTAGTAGGTTATCTAAATCAAGGGTCTAAAAATAAAAGCGAAGATGTATTAATAGATATAATATAAAAGTATTTGACGAGAATATGTGGACTAGTGGGAAATGAATTAAAATTATTTTGACAAGATTTATCATGATTCATAATAAAATTAATGAGGGCTTCTCAAAATTTCACATTCCTACTATAAAAACCACTTTTGGAATATGAAAATAAAACTTTTACCGCTGATTTTCATTGTTTTTTTTCATTTCATTTGGCGTATTTTCCTTATAATAAATAATATCAATGTAAAAAATAAAACATTTCACATTTTTAAAAACTAGATTTTCCAAATCATACTAAATTATTTAATTCTCTTTAAAATATTATATTAAATGAAACAATTAATATGTATTATATTTATATGTGTTTCTTATATTGATTGATGCTTGAGAAGCTAGGAATTGAAGAAGAATTGAACAAGTATATAGGATACTATAAATTATTATGTAATTATTAAAACTATGTTAGGAGAAAAACATAACATGAGTTTTCAAATACACCACCTCTATAATGTTTTCCCTTGAGTGGGAGTTCTTGACCAAAAAGTAGTTGTGTTGTCCACTGAGATATCGTTAAGTTCCAATTTATACTAGAATAATTTTCTAATAATGTGGTTCACTAATTATTTATCCCCATAAATAATATTTAAAATTCAATCTAAACCCAACATATTCTTATGATTGGACTCGAAACTATACCAACATTTACAGTAGTTGAGTGAACTTCCCACGACAATGTTCTCATCCCAAAAAAACCCTAACCCTCAATTCACATTATGATGTCCCCCAAATTCTATCTATCTTTATATATTCTATATTGTTAAGTGTTCAAATTACAAAGAAAGAAACAATAAATTGTATTAATATATCCTTAATATCCACCATTACATTATGTTCACTAGCCAACATATCCAAATCATTCACCACAACTCTATATTTATGATCCAATTCACTCTCAAGTAACAATGTAAAGTACATAAGGGGTCAAACGTAACCTCAGCCTATTTTATTTAGTTCAATTGATCCCTAGATATTAATGATGAAGGAAAAAATGTGGTTAACATGCATGACTTGATGAGTCTATTTGTGGTCCTTCAATCAATATTATATCTATTTAAAGCAGTTCTCTAATAAATATGCCACATATTGGATGATTTAGGATAGAGGAGAAATGGATTGTGGGAACTAGTTCTCACTAAACAAATTTAAAAAATGAAGTCATATCACTATCCATGTAGAAACATACCATTGAGTGTATATGTCAACATAGAAATAGTCTCACAAACTAAACATACTTAATGTGGTTGTAAATTATAAAAGGAGGCTTGGGAAAAAGGGTCCCCAACTGGGGGGGATTGATCGGGGAATAACTAAGGTTTTATTTTCAACATTTTCATTTTCAACTTCATGATCACAACCTATGATTCACATATGCACATTCATGTAAGGTTAATACAATATGGTTAGTCTAAGAGGGGACACAATTTTAGTTATTGAAATCTATCAATAATATATTCATCTATTTTCTTATGTATTATTTCTCACAATAAGGATTGGGAACCAGGAAATATTCATACCTTTATAGGTGAGGAGTTGAGGTTTGAACCAAAAGGCAGTTCATGGGAGGGCCAACATATGCAGTGGCCTTCTTTAGTGGTTCTAGGAGATGTGAATGATTCGGAGGCCAGCACACCCTTGTTGAAGGTCATGGATGTACTAGCCCATTTAAGGTTGGATTTGGGGATCATCCCCTTACAGGTGAAAGGAGCAGAGGTAGTACCAGTGGAAGGAATAGAGAAAGTGGTCTCCTTGCAGGTGGATGTGGTGGAGCATCTGGTCTTAGACAGAAATATCAATAATGGTGTGGCGAAGTTAGTCAATGGGGTCCATGACTATGGGGGTCCTCAAGGTCTGGAATGGGAGGACACTAAAAAAATCCCAATTCATGGGTCATGGATATGAGCAAAACATAGGTTTGTTACCATGTATTGATGTTCCTAAGGGTGAATATAGAATGGAGGCCGAACAATTTGTTAAGTCATTGCAGGGGACATCTTTTTTGCATGTAGCTACAAACTCATTTCGTGGTCAAGTAAGGAAAAATAGGGTTAGTCTCTTGGGACCCTTAGACCCAAACACTCTCATTCCTACATCCTTATCCTTTCCAAAGACTATGAGCGAGGGGAAGAAGAAGAATGACTTAGAGGTTAAAGTAGGCAAGTTGGATTCTCCGTGTAGGTCGAGGACTCTCAATGAAAGCTCGGCGGTTGAGGTGAAAACCTATTTTGAAGGTATGGAAGCTCAAGAACAGTCATTGAAGTAAGGGTATGTTGATTTAGGTGTTGATGTTTTTATACAACTCTCAGAGGATAACCTATAACGGTTCCAAGGGAAAGGTCCCCACATCCCAATAAAGAAGAAGGGTCCAAAAGGAAAGTGTGACTCAGGGAAATTCATTATAGTCTAGGAAAAAAACAATGGACGCAAAGACTATGCCAACTTTCCTAAACCGATGGAAACCAGGTTGGCCAAGAAAGGTGGAAGTAAAGAAAGAAAATTCCTTCAAGACAGGGAAAGTGGCGATCCAAGCAGAGAACCAAGAGTGATGGAAAAAGAGGTTGTGGAGTGTCTGAGGCTCATCTTCCACTCCAAGGAAGAGATTATTGAAATATACCTTCATCCAAATGCCTCAAATGAGTATATTTTAAGGATTTATGAAAGAATCATATAGATTGAGGCCATATAGGAGCAATAAGAATGGATATACAAGCATGAACGAATCATCATTTGAGGTTTCAACCAAGGCAGAATCACCTTGGAGGAATACATCCAAATAATGGACAGAATGGTTTCTCACCTTGAAGAACTTATCAGGGAGGATCCAGAAAGTTAGGTGTGTACTTTATAGTGGGTATTATATAGAGTGTCTGACTCAAATAATCTTAGTCTTGTATTTAATAATTATGTGACCTCTTTTCATCACATAGTTGTTTTTGTGTATCGAAATTTGGTTTCCCACTTTACCTTAAAGTGGCTTAATAAAAAAATTATATTTGGATGGAATTGGTTTTCCCTTAATCAATGAATAACTTAAGAGATGATATTACTAAGTGATACCAGTGTATCTATACATACCTAAAGAGTGTAGACTAGACTGCATTTGAATAAAATTATTGTATAAATGGAAGAATGGGATATCAATTTACTAAATTTGATAGTGGTCATGGATGTACATTTAGTAGACCACTGAGGAGATATGAAGTAGGATTACATTAAATTAAAATAAATTGATATTATTTCAATTATAACCGACATAGAAATTACATATATTATCTCTAAATATATATTTATTTGAATCAAAATTTCGTTCCTCAATATAAAATTCAATACAATACCATGTTTTTTTATGATTCTAATAATATAAAACCCCCAAAACAAAATAAGTGGAAATATGAAGATTCTGGAAATAATTTACTACTGCTATATTCAACCAAAACACCAAGTAAAAATTCATTCATGATAAAAAAAATATTCAATTCATAAATTGGAATTGTTCTTAAGGGGGAAATAGTCACGCTTTTCTTTAATTCTTTTCATCATTGATAATTAAATTCAATCTCAGCTACCAGTAATTACCAATAAATTTAGTGGGAAACATATATAATTTTATATATTTTAATTTTGACAGGTATGGAAACTACCCCTGAGATTATGACGATTAAGAACCAAGGTAGCTACTTCACATTGAAGAGGAAGATTAAAATACATAATAAGTTTCCCAAGAAAAAATGACAAAGAAGTAGTTCTATTGATATTTTCATACAAATATTTACATGACTAATTTTGACAAGAGGCTAAGTAAATTAAGAGGGAGATTGAGAAGGAATCCCCACTACCCTACTCACTCTAGAAATGAACCCATAGGTACTACACAAATAGGAAGTAAAATATGCAGAGTCACTAGAGTGATAAATTCATTTTGAATATTATTTCTATATTTTTATTGAAAATTATTTTTCTAATAATACCCCATATGGAAATATCTAATAAATATCACTATAAATTCATAAATTATATAATTTTGATATAGAAACCATATAGGTGGTGTTATTAGGAGAAACAATGATAAATGAAATAGTTTCTCCATTTACTGATAAATAAAGAGTTGGTTTTCAGATAGAAGATCTATATCAACATTTTTATCAGTATATAGAAGATGAAACACAATATATAAGTGACATATAATAACCAATGGATTTCATTTCTACTTAAACTAATATAAATTTGGTACCACATTTCTATTTACCCCCATCCATTGATCTATGTTAATTTTGATTAGGGTGAAACTCTATCACATTGATCAAGGAAAATATCTTATTTGTGTTAGTATAATGACCTATGAGGAAAATATATGTGGTATTTCACATCACAAGAAACACATATACAATTAAATTTTTGATAACTCGCTACCACAATCTATATTTAGATAGTGAAAATAAAACTCTTACTGGGGAGTTAAGCTGATTCTTCTCTTTCCCTTCCTTTTTATTTCTTATTTTAGTTATTTATAGTAAATTAATAATGGTGTATTTTTTATTATAAATTTTTATAGATGGAATCTTTTGGGAATATAAATCAAGATACCACAAGTGATTAACCCTGTAATAATAATCCTACCCATTTGTTTCATTAATTTTTTTATCTCTATTTCAAATTTTCTAAATATTACTTCCAATGGGATAATATCATCTAAGTGTGTAAGAGTGGTACCTTCTCTTTATATTCTTTGTGTCACCCCACTTATATAAAAATTATCTTAATGGTCTCTAAGAGGCAGGCTAACCTTAAAAACATTTATTCTAAAAAATTAAAACATGTTTTTGAATATCTAATTGAAATAATTTAGGTTCATTGAAATTGAGACTAAACACATTAGATTGATAAAATTTATCATTGCATGTGGTCTCTTCTATGAAAGAGTAACACCCTAGGATTCCACCTGACATAAAAATTATATAAGTCAAATAAAATGCATTAAAATGAGAATATAAGATCTGAAATGTATTTCCATGATATAATTTTCAACTAGGTGTGTGTGTGTGTGAAAAATAAAATCAAAAATTAAAATTAAAATACAATGTTAGAGTCATCTTACCAAATGATTCTTCCATTTCTTGAATATCATAAATATTTACCACAAATTCCAACTATTATTTATATTTTAGTTCTAGGGTATCCCAAATTATTAAATAAATTAACTACACATCAAATTGATTAAAAAATATTTAAATTTTCAAGTTATATAGGTAGATGGTTATTAAGGGGAATTTTTAACAGAGGTAAAAAATGGGTAAATGAAAATAAAGAATATTGTATAATTTGTATCAAGAAAGTTTGAAACTGAATATTAGAAATAGAAATTGAAAGAGAGTAATTTGAAAAGGTGTGGACTATTGAAAAATAAATCCAAAAAAAATTCCCATTACATAACATTAAATGACCTAAAGCCTCACATGAAGAGAACAAACAAGTGAGATAAAAGTTTTATGCATATTAATTAATAGAGCCCAAGAAATCACTCATGTTTTTGGGAATGTGTTTGGTGTAATTTTTTCCCTATTTATCAAATGTTTTTAACTTTTTATGTATTTTTTCCTTGTTAATATATAGTAATATATTAACAAATCATGCTTTTTATAGTCTAGGGATCTAATTCTTCCATATAAAACTGAACTATTGAATTCTATTTAGAACGCTATATTATGGGAAGTAATGTTTTTGGTTGACATTTGTATATGTTTTTTATGTTGAATAATGTAGAGAATGCTGGTTATGGAAAAATAAATGAATAAATATTCAGCCTACTAATATTTCGACTCGCACCCTTAAGACTACATTGTGTGGAAAATTTATCAAAAATCACAGGATGATAATGAAATACCTCCCCAATGAAGTCTCATAAACACATCTAGGGAGGTAATTATCATCCCAATAATAGAAATTCTTATACTTGAGATATCATCAGGTTCCAACACAACCTATGTCATGAACCAACTTGGTTTAACCCTAAACCGATCACATGATCCTATCCATGGAATGGCCTGAAGGGAATTCCCAATCCCCAAAGTCTGGAAACTTGTGTTGGACATAAATAGAGTTCAAAAAGGGGACAATTTCACCCAATAAATAATAAAAAACTAGATTGTGAAAACATGAATAATGTAGACCAATATTACTAAAACTGAACTGAGAATATTTTATTCAAAATATGAAAATACAACCAAACTACACAACAAGACCAACCAAACAGAATGACCACATGATCTCAATGTGACCATACGGGTCACTCTCCATCACAAAGATCAAATGTTTCCCAAGGCAATCGAAATCAAGTTGAAACTAGCTCCATAGGATAATAATTATAAGAAATTATAAGAGTGAGTATTAAAACTCATTAGGCTATGACGATAATCAACTCCCAATGCACTTCCTTTGATATAAAAGAAAAATAAATTTCATGTTTTAACTACATTATAAAAAACATATTTTCTACACATTCTACTTAAAATAACTATGGATCATTTCCCTTATTCATTTTCAAACAAGATTCATTAACAATAGTGAGATATTAACATTTTTAAGGGGAATATGATGCATAAATTTTCAACTTTCACAAAATAGGATAAACACTTTTCTTTCATAACATTTTTCATAAACCATTTTTAAACCAACACATCACATTCCATGAAAATCACCACACAAGAAGGCACCATAATGATCATATAACAAGGGTAATGGAAATAAGAATACAAGTATGTCAATAAAAACTACAAGTAGATAAGTAATAATAGACATGGGTAAACCTAAGAGATTAGGAATAATCCAAACCATACTAATACCTGAGACGCATCCCTGGAAAAATTCCACACTCAATGAAATCAAAAATGCCCTAACACTCTCAACCAACCTAACTAAGAAAATACCGAGTAAAAAATCCCATAGAAATAATTCCAAATATATCAACCTACTATGGGCCACTAGCTAGTTCATTAACTAGCCAGTGTATTCATCATTATCAGAAAATTCTCTCACTAATCTAGGTCCCCATTTATCTTGTATAAATGGAGTGATCTTATAGATTCCATATAAGTATCCAATCACAATCTTATATAATAATAATCATTCAACAACATTTCCCACCCCGAGTCACCCCAAAGGATCTATTTTCATGCCATAGAACGAATAGAAATCAAGGAGTCCCTACCAAGGATCTCTAATTACCATAATAGATTAAAATATCTCAACATTGAGGACATCCCACCCATTAAATGTGAAAAATGTAAGATAATAGTCCAAAGGAGGTTTCCATAATAAATACCTTCATCATTTTCACAAATTTTCCAAATAGTCCTTTAAGCCTTTTTCTCAAGACCAGTATTTATCAAAGATACAGATCCACCTATCATAAAGGGTGTAAACACACCATTTTCCATTTAAAAATTATTTACAAAAACACCATTACTCATTTACATTACATATTCAAGGAAAAACCATTTTTATAAAAATTCTAAATGGGTTATTCACCAACAACTCATTCCCAAAAATATTAAAATCCAATAAATATTCATTTATAAAAACCAAAACCATTTTGGAAACCCATACAAAAAACCCCAAACGTCACTTAGAATGTTTCCAAAATATTTACAAATCCAAAAAATGAATTTTATATTATAAATCACAAAAAAAAAGGATAGTCGGGTATTTAATCAAACAATTGGTGTACATTGTTTACCAATAGAACTCTGTTCATCACACAACAAGGTATAAAACACCACTTTTCACCCCAAACAATGAAAACAAGAATCAAAAATCAATATTTATTAACCAAAAGAGGTGAGAAAATAATGAAATGTATGAATCTTAAATTAAAAAGAAAAGTATAAAGGGAAACCTACATTGAATCCATGACACACCGACAAAGCATGTCTGAAAATACTCCATGAGGGTTATTAGATCTAAGATATACCAATAAAAACCCTAAATGAAAAAAACTCCCAAAATAAAACAAGGTAAAAACCAAAAACAAGGTTGATATGACCATGGGAGAAGGAAACTCAATAATATATGGATGTATAACTAAGAGGGAGATTAATATAAGAGATTACCTTGAGACATTTTCCCAAAATCGTAAAGAAACGCTTAAATCCACACCTAAGGAGGAAGAAGAAAGCATAGAGAAACAAATATGGGCCTCTCTAGGGATATAAAAACAAGGTATAGGAATAAATGGGTAGATTTGAGGTTAAAATCACGTAAGTATATAATTTAAATTTATCACTTTTTATGACCTGGGTAGCTCGCATAGTTAGGTCGCAATGTTTATCAAACTGTGCTCCAACCATGCGTCCCTTAATGGACACACCTAGCCATGGGAACTGTTTTGTGGAAAAAATTTCAAACTATGTGCCAACCATGATAAATAGTCCTTTCATGAGATATTAGATACTCATATGCTTACTGCACGGTTTGTCTAATTGTGTGTAGGTCATGCACCCTTAACTTGAATCACCACAAGGCTCATGCAGTTTCTTGGAGCATGCCTCATAGTTTATTATAACTATGTACAAACTATACATAGCATGCTTTCAAACTCAAAAACTCATTATTTCCCTATGAAATCCCAAAGAAAATGGGAAATAACCACGAGAGAAAACTAGACAAAAAAGCACTTCTAGATTTAACCCCCATCACAATCGAATCCCGAGGAAAAGGACAAGATACTTAATAAACTAGGACATTAGAAAAGACTAGAAAAACCATGTCTGATAGACTATCAAAAGTTAACAGTAATTAATTGATGCACAAATATTTCCTTGTGTAGATTCCTCATAATTATTTCCAAATATTACAAATTCTAATGATGTATGATGATCACCAAGATTTTCTACGTTGACTTCCTAAGATATTTTTCTCAATACAATGGAACCTATATTCCCAATATATGTGAGGAAATCCATTCCAAAATTTTTGTATCATGATACTCTCTATCATTGAAATTCAAAACAACTTACCAATATAACCTCAAAAAATTCAAAAAGCACCTCAAGAGCCATTGTGACACAACAAAACTAGCTAATAGATCCAGATAATCCACTGTAACACAAGTTCCCCCATATAATCTAATCTCAAGTCCTAAAATTCAATATGTTAGGGAGGGAAATAACCTCAACCTGTAGGATTGATGATAATTGATACATTTTATTGATGATGAAGTGGGCCACATAACTGACATGGATGTGCTGAGGGGACCATCTAAGATCCATTAATTATTTTTATAACCATTTCAAGAAATAATCCTACAAAACGCCATGTGGTGAATGATACAAGGAAATAGGATTAGAGAATTGAGGGTATTAAATCCCTCAAACCAAATACTAAAAATGGATAAATCTCACTATCTATGCTAAAACATTATTTTGAATACCTTTGTCCTCATTGAATTGATCCTAAGACTCTAAAATTCTCAATATGGCAATAAATTAAAAGTGGGGCTACATAATAAGGGTCCCACTTGAGGAATTTATCCTGTAATATATTAGGTTTTAATTTCTACATATTTATTCTAAATTTATTATTCTCTAAACCTATATTTATCAATTCATATAAGTGTAAGGAAAATTTTTATGGTTGTAATAAGATTAATCATTATTGTATTTTTTGAATTATGTAAATAATATTTTTGACTATATAATTATGTGATATTTTTCACTTGAAGATTTCAAAGTGTTGAGTGATGGAGGAATAGGTCAAAATATCCCATCCTTATTCTTTATTATAAATTATTCAATAAACTTTGCAATATAAATTCATCCTTTACTCGATCATATACTATAAGAAATAAATTACATTCTTGAGGAGTGAGTAGACCATGATAATGGAAAAATATTCTCTAATATTCATTGGTTTACCCTTAATTGAAGCATATCTTGAGAGAAGGTGTGTCTAAGTGAGAACAATGTATCTCTAAAAACCCAAGTAATGTAGACTAAAATACCCTAGAATAAAGGTTCCGGTGAAATAAGAGAGAAGGATATCAAGTATTTAAATTAGATATTGGTGGTTTCCAAGTGGATGATGGACTACATGGGAAAGTTGGTGTAGGTTTACATATAATTGAAATATAATGATAGAGCAATAATTTTAATCAACCAAGGAATATAATATTTTTTTCCCAAACTCTGTATTCATTTTCATCTACAATTCATTCCTCCTACACTACACATTCAGTTCACCCCATTATTTTACATGCTATCTTTTATATAAAAATATTAAAATAATAATAAATGATAACCTAATAATCATAATGTGATTTTACTACCTCCATATGAAATTATAAAAAAATTTACTTGATTATTTTTTCTATTGAACATAAAGGAACAAATTGGGAAACATAGGAATGTTTCATTCCTTAATGAAGAATATGCATCTCAAAATCATAACTGAACTCAATTTTTTTTAATAATTCATTAATTATCTAACTTTGAAGCATCAAACTATCCCTTTTTTAAGATTATATATTTAATAACCCTCATGATGTGAACTAAATATGGGGGATATGAGCTGATCTCAATTGATACATGGTAAAAATGAAATTTATATATCATTGAGGCATTGGGTTATGTACCAATCACTTTTCAATCATATGGTGATATGTTTAGATAAAACAATTAATAGAAAAAATATAGAAACTTATTCTTGTGGTAATTCATTCATTAATTTTAGTTTTCAAAAAAAATTATTAATTTTAAACATAGTCATATATGAGTCATAAGATATTTGGATTTTAGAGGATATTCACAAGAATTAAATGGGTGAATTTTTGGTGAAAATAAAAAAACTGCGAATAGAATGATCACAATGTAGTCTAATTGATTAAATATCATATGAGATGTGAATGAATATTAGTTGAGACAACAATGAAATGAATTAATCTGATGTGAGAACGAATCAAGTCTTAATGGTGTTAACTGTGTGTCAATTATATTCATTTTGGAATGAGTTAAAATTTTGTGAGATGATTTCATATGGAGTTAATATGACATAAGAACAAAATAATTTTTACAGGAGAGAGGGCATCCCATAGTTGAAGTGGTTGTTCCACAAGGGGTCTTCTGGGTATTTTAATACTCTATGAAGACTGTATTTGGATAATTAGGTGACAAACTATTTTGGGAACCAAGTTTTCATCCTCCATGAAGAAAGGGTTCATGCCAAAATGTTTTTTGAAGTTAAGAATTCCCCAACACTGCGGGAGGAACCACCCAATTATGAATTAGGTAGTAAGGTTTTGAGTGTTTTAGGGTTCTAAATATTCAAAGTTTACTATGATATAAAACATACTTCATGTCGTTTTTATTATTCATGTAGAATGTTGATAAACCTTTGATTCGTGAAAAATAAAATTTTCCTCACCATATTCTGCAAGTGATGTTGTGATGCTTGTCAAAAAATTTCATCACACCATAGAGTTGAGAATTATTATATCATACAAGAAAAGATTCAAAATATTTAGTGACTCAGTTGAAGAAATTATTTATAATGAAAAATGGATACATTAAGGGATACAACTAGGAAGGATTTGATATGATTTTGATGATATGAACAACGGTTCACACAAAGTCCAAATTCTAGAGGAACATGAATTATGACAAAAAATTATTATTAATCTTAATGAAGGTTATTTTCAATCTTCTAAAAATGAGTTCATGATAATACTATTTCTCCTATCCTTGTTCCACTAATAATGAATTAGTGTGTAGTTATAAGGATTCTAGCCTCTAGAAACCAAGGATTAAACAAATAATAACTATCATGGGGGAACCTTGTAAAAATCCATGGATCTAGGGGTGTTCTCTCTTGAATAATATATCAGCATAGCCTCATCCCCATAAAGATATATTTTTATTAACCAGTTTTTAATTTAAGTAGTTTTGAGAATTTTTTGTTTTTAACAACCACATATTCAACCCCCCTCCCCTCACCCATCCACCCCTCACTAGTGGTTTACTCTCTCTTGGTCCGTGCAAATGGTATCATAGGTAATTTCAAATGGTTAATGGTGTGATTATCACATGTATCTATTTTATATTAATTTATTATATAATTAATAGGTGATATCAATAGAGTTGATGAATACAGTTAAAAACAAGGGATACCCCATGTTTGATAGATAGGGATTCAAACAATCGAGAGAGATGATGGCTTTATACCTTTTACCACATGACCAAGATATTATTTATATCACCTAAAATGCGATAATATTCTAAAATATGGTATAGGAAATAATTTTCAAGATAATTATAATACCTAAGCTAATGGTAGAACATAAAACACACTCCTCTAAACATTATTAGAGAAATAATTATCATGAACTATGAGAATGAAGATAGAAAATTTAATCTATATTAAACTCTACAATATCCACGAAAGAGAAAATAAGTTAATAGAGTCATGTTTACAAATAATTAAGGAAAAATTAAAAGATAATTAAATGGGTAAGATGAATTGTTAGATGAATTATTCATTCAAGTAACAAAATTGTAATCTTGATTCGACGTTATAGTCAAATTCTTAATGATTCAACCATTTTGATCAATCTAATAAGATTACTCCTTGAAAATTTTTATATGAATATTTTATCCCTTAATGATCAAAACATGGATGAGTGTACAATCTCCAAACTAATGAATGTAACAATAACATACGATATTAGAATAAGGAGATCCATAATGAGTAAAGGAATAAAATTAAAAAAATTGAAGGATTTTAAAGAATCAATATATTTTTGAGTCAAATAAGGATCAAGAGGAATAAATTTATGTGAAATAAAAAATCAAGGATGTAAAAAAAATATTTCTATTCCAAAAATTCATATAGCGAGGTAGAGATCACTATAGAAGAAATATACTATTAATTTTTTTTAGTTTTGGAGAGTTCTGTATATTTTTAGGACATTTCCTTGAGATGAAACAAGAAGAGGAGAAGTATGATCATTAAAAAAACATATATTATGAGAATGATTTTTGTTGGTCACATTAGAGGAAATTATTCAATGGTAATGCAAAATATAATTAAATAGAGATGAAAAATATTTTATTACAACCTAAAGCTATATCTCTTAATGAGAAAAGTGAATAATAATTTGTAAACTATTATAATGAAGGTTAAAAACTCGTTATATAAAAATAAAAACAACCTAATGGTACCTTGAGTGGAGATAAGAAGTAGGGAGTAGTGACTAAAAAATTATTCATGAGGGTACACCAAAAAATTTGAAATTATATTAGAACTCAAAGTATTCTTAAAAGATAATAGATTAACCAATGTAGAAAATAAACCATTCAAAATGAAGAATTATCAATTATAAAAATCTCTTCCTGAGTCAAGATAAAAATACATTTAAGCGGTAAATATTGAATTTAAAATAAATATAGAATATCTCAATGAAATTCAAGAACAAAGATATAAATTTCTTGAGAATTCAAATGGAATTTTTAATTCCATGAATGTAGAGGTAAAATATCATCAGGATAAAATAGTGGAAGTTGAAAGTCATCAAATTAAATGTAAAGATATTGAGTTCAATTATTTAGTGAAGAAGTTTGGAAAAAGATTAAAAATAGTGGAGAAATTTTATATTACCACTAAACATCTTGGAAATTGTCAAATGATTCCATAAAAAATTATTTTATATACTCAAAACCCTAATTAGATAAGTATTAATAGTGAAAATGGTAGGAATAAGGTGAATAAATCACCTAAAAAGGATAACACACCCATTTAAATGGGTTATATTATTGTGAAAAATTCCAAAGGAAAATTGATTTGGATAAAGAAGAACAAAAATGCTAAACCTAAGGGAAATGTCAGGGTGAAATAAATAGCTCTTTAGAATTGGAGTTTGGAATAAAATTAGATGATATTAAATTGAAATGAAACTCAGTGAGAATAATTTGGAGGAACAGTCATATATTAGGGAGATTTCACTTTGAATGAAGATAATAGTGCTGTATATTCTATGGAAACACAGCATGGATATTCTAGTATAATCTATCACTCTCCTGATCTAATAGAGTTTATGAATTGAGGGGAAATAAATCTAAAATTCCTAATATCATCCAATAAAACTATCAAAAGAGAATTAATATTTCTAAATTAATTGGATTCAATTAAGGATACATTTGTGGGAGTGATCAACTCGGGAAATCCACGAAAAATGTGTAACTATTCTACAAGATCAAATAAAGAAAAATAAATTTTATAATTCATTTAAGAATATGAACAATAAGGAGCATGGAATGGTGATTCCGCTAGATTACATGGATAAAGAGTATATAATTCAGGGATTCTTGAGTGTGGGTTCTCATCACACATGACTAAAAAATCTATTAAATTATATACAATGGTATAATAGAGGATCTATCTTTTTTGGAAAAATAGATCACTCAATGTTTTGAGGCACAATAATTCTTGTGTTTAAATACTTTGTGATAATGGGAAATTATTTCATCTTTCTATATAATAACTATGTTATAAAAATATTGGAGGATAGAAAAATTTTAATTAAGGCATAGGAAACAGAAGAAAACATGTCACAGATTACTAAATATGAAAATTCATTTTATATGAGAATAAAGGTGGAAATAATATTTATCATATAATAATTCTACATTTGGGGGAAAATTATATAGTTAAACTTTCCATGAATTATTCTATGAAAAATATATTGATGCTAAAATGTGAAAGAACTAAAAAATTTATAACAATTAAAAATACAATAATGGTGAAAAAGGATCATAAGTTAGTGTAAATACAAAAAAAATAGACTTATTGATTTATTAAACTCATATATTTCAAAATAATAATTATGAAGCCAACCTATGGAGATTAGTAACATTTAACATTTTTTGGTGATTTACTTGTATGAATTTTTCCTACGTTATGTCATGTAAATCATGATATCTCAAGATATTTAAAAAATTATTAAGTATTTTTGAAAATGAAACATAAAATATAATCAAAATTGTATCATTTGATAATGGATCTGAATACATTAATGAAGAGTTTAAGTAATTTTTGAGAATAATAGTATCAAACAGTAATATAACACTCCATCCACAGATTAAAAAAAGAAATTTTTTCATAAGAAGAAAATGAGCTGGTGTAAATTTCTATAGTAATTAAAATGGAGAATGAAACTTAAAAATATTTTTAGAGACAATCCAAAAACATGGATTTCTATAATTTAAAAAAATTCATACTCGAAACCAATTTGATCAAAACACCATCTTAGTTATAGATTTGTCAAAATCTAGGATTGGAGAGTTTTAATGTTTTAGGTATCTCATATATTTTTAATATTAAAGGAAATAAATTGTGTAATTCTCATGATAGAGTTCAAGATGGTATATTTTATTGGTATACACTCAACAGAAGAAGATTTCAATTCTATAACAAGGATATGGGTAATATTTTTGATAATTTTTTTAAAATTATAATAGAGAATAAAATTAATTTATAAGAATCAATACTCATTAATTTTGTGGAAGATATTAAAGACACTGGATAGAAAGACTGTATTCTTAATGAACAATAATAACTTCATAGATCTTGGGTTGATTTTGAAAATTACATTATTGTGTATGGCTCGTCGCAAGGATTTCATATGTTTCAAACTCTTATAAAACACATTTATTTATAAAATATTCTTAGAGATAATAGAAAGGGGCTACAAAACCTAAGATAATTATGAATTTTTAATCATACATGTGTTCTTTCATAGGTTTAAATAGTGACTATTGAGGTCTCCTTACAAAAATCTATTTTGGATTCAATAATGAAATAAAAGATAAACCAAGTAGAGAGGAATGAATAATAAGAATTGGATTCATGTATCAAAAAAATTTAAATGGGGAAATGGGTTTTTGAGAACTAGCCCAATGTGAAGGGTAGAGTAGCATTGAACAAAGCTCATCACATTTTCATCCATTTAATGGCCCTAAAAATATCCAAACCATTATTTTTTTCAATATAACACCAAGGTTTATTAAATGGATTTGAATTCAAAAACTCCTAAATTTATAGCCCGATGAAGATTTCAACATTGAATAATCAGAAATATTTTAATTTGAAGATGATGGATCATTGATGTTAAAAACATAAGGCATTATATGGGCTAAAATAATACCCCATGAATTGTATTTGAAGCAAGATAGCATGTTAAAGGGAGTTAATTTCAAGAAATTCAAGTCAAATTCAAATATTTATGTCAAGTGAGATAGAAAAAAAATCACTTATTTTGATTTTTATGATAATGATATAATTTTTACTAAAAAAAGTTACTTTTAAAATATTTGATACAAAAATGGGGAATCATTTTTTATATTTCAATTATTTTATAGATAACATTATTTCTTGAGTTTTTAAGTCACTAATTCAACATGTTTTAAATTTTTCACTTAAAATATATATACTATTGAATTTTTAGAAAAGTTTGGAATGGAGGACTCAAGAGAATTTTAATATCTTATATAACATGGGAATAATCTTTCATTAGATAAATAATGAACAAATGTGAATCAAAAAGAGTTATGAAGCATCATTTAATTCAATTTCTATTTTTCTATTTTATTATAAGACATTGTTTTTTCAATTATAATTTGTTCATGATTCCAAAAAATTCTGAAGGTATTATATATTTTGGAAGAAAAATAAATCATACACTACTTCAAAATAATTACTAATTATATATTTAGGTATGAAAAATATATATCATTAATACTTAATATATTTATTAATTATGAATGGGAAAGTGATATTTTATAAGAAAGTATACATATGGATATTATTTCCTTAGCAGAGGAAGATGTTTTTCATGGAAATCAATGAAGAAACATTTTTTCACTCTTATATTAATAGAGGTTGAGTATGTTTTGGTATCACAAAGAATAACACAAACTATATGAATGAATTATAATCTAGAATAAATAACAGTTGATGTTTCATACCCATTGGTGACTGGGAGTGATAATCATATTGAAATAAATTTATAAGATAATCTAGTACCACATTTTTTGTTAAAACATGTTGACATCAAATACCACTTCAATAAAGAAAAAGTATAACGTGGTGAGTATTCATTTAAATAGGTCAAAAAATATGGTAAACTCACCGTATCTTGAAAAAAAAATGTTTTAAATGATACCTTCAATAACATAAGAGTGTTGTAGGGAGTATATTTTTTCTCAAAATCCATGAAAATTTTCTTTTCTTTTTCCCATCTTTAAACCATTTCTTTTTATGATAAAAGGTGATAATTAAATAGTATAAATACTTGGAAAGGTATAGAGACTCTAGTTTCTTTTAAAAATGGTCATTAAGGGGAGAGGTGTAATGACTTGAGATTTTGGACCCTTTAAATTAATATTATCTTCAATAGCTTTTGTCACATAAAATTAAAAACTAACACTGGAACCGACTAAAATAAATAATAAATTATTAAAATTAAATGAATAATATAATCATTTATAGATAAAGATATAATAATCAATAAAAATATTTACATCTTAAAATTTTTTTGGCTGATATTATTAAAATGATTCATTTTAATGAACCATTAAAAATGTATTGTACTTTACCTTAATTATGAAAATTAAGCACAACTAAAATTTTATTATAACATATAGTATTTAGATATTTAAACCAATATTTAATAATTTATTTGAAATAATTAATTTAATTTTTTATTAAAAGTTTAAATTTAGCTTAGTATGAGATTTTGTGATTTTTCTAAAATAATTATTTTTTAGGTGAAGAGTGAAAAATATCGATTTTGTTAAGACCATCAATTTTAGGACAATGTCATAAGAAAATAATGGATTAAAATTTTTTGATTCCTTTTATATATAAATATATATATATATATATATATTAAAATAAATAATTTTATTTACTATGGTTAATTTAATAAACCCATGTATAATGTTTTGGAAACTTTTCTAATATTTATTACCAAAACTGCCTTTATTAACTTATATTAGAAATTAGAAACCATCACTAATAGAAATTAAATGTATCAAAATGAAATTAATATTTTATATAAACTTTATAATGTTATTTACTAAGTTAAATTCAATTTTGGGGAACAAAATTATGGTTACTAAACTTAAAGATAATGACACTGATAATGGTAAAACTATAATTTTTAATGAATCATTTTTTTAATAATGAGTACTTTTTATCTAATAAATATAAATTTCTATATTTTAAAAAATAAAATAGATAAAATTATAAATCTATATATAAATATATTATCACTTATTCAATTGGTAATCAATACTAAATAATATTAATAAAACATAAATGTGAAAACAACATCTTTCTTGCAAAATAGTTAATCTATATATTAAATTTTTAAATTTAGAAGTTAATTTTATATTATATATTAATTTAATTTGATTATATGGGTATTAAATTTATGTTAATAACTTGAATATTTGGAAATATTTTTTTCCAAATATTTTTATTTTAATATTAATTACTTTGGTAAATACTTGTAACCAAGGTAAAACCCATAATGGTACATTGAAAATGGGATCACTTCTACCCTTCCAAAGTTAAAAATGACCTTATAATTTTCATTAAAACCCTACTATATTTTCCTCTACTATAATTCCATTGCATGACCTAAATCCCATGTTCATCATAACCTAACATATTCCATTTATTTCCAAGGAAAGCGTCAAGATAATGTTCAAGGACCTAAAATGAGAATTACTAAATCCTTATCCTTTTCTTCTTAATCTCACTCTTCCAAAACTACCCTTGACATAATTATAAAATGAAATAAATATCATTAGTATAATTAACTATTATATTATTAATGTAACAAAAATTATTTATTCTTTTCCATCAATTATGTAAAACAAAATAATGTGGATCGTGCGAACATGAATAATACTGCCCCCATTAAGTGATGTCATCCAGTTTTCACCACTACCTATAATCATTGGTTATAATGAAGGAATTAGAGAATAAATATATTTTATATTATATGATTATTATTATTATGAGTATAAAAATTATAATCCACCTTCATTCTGTCCTGTTTTTTGGGTGATGAAAACGGTAATTGTATGTTATGTAAACTACCACCTACATGGAATAGTGTTTTTTCATTCTTCATAAATATTTCCATTATTTATCCAAAAAAATTAAAATTTAATTAAAAAAATTAAAAAAATCTAAATAGTATCATTATGATACTTTTATAATTATGTTATGTCAAAATAATTAATTTTTTAAACATGATCACCCATCAAATTATGATATGCTCATGTTTGGGTCTGTCTAATGACCTACTTGAAAAATACTATAAGACTCAATCATGGATTAATATGGGAACATTAATAATAAAATTGTTATAATTAACTAATTAAATAATAATTTTTTATGTTTATTTAAAGGTTGTGTTAATTATTTAACTTATTATTAAAATATTGTCTTTGATCGCTAAAATTACTTAAATAAGACGACATCAATTAAATTTTCATTTAAAATAATTAAAACACTTATGGAATTACATAAATTATTAATAAATAAATATATTTTAAATATTATAATAAATTAAAATTTCCTAGAGTGATTATTTTTGCATCAATTATTGGGAAATGATATCAACATTATAAAACTTGCTTGAAACCATTAAAGTTACTAACAACTAATTGTAAACAAATAATCTTAATATAACAAAAATATTCATAATAAATGATTATATAAATGAAAAATTCTATTAATATGGGTTTTAAATAGAATAATAATATATTTTTTTCATATAGGATTCTACAATTCATTTGAAAAAGCTATGAAATAATGTAACGACATCTTTGTCTCATTTTTAACTCTAGGATATATATCTGATATTGTACATTATCATTTATTTTATATGATGTATTCACGGACCTAGTTATTTCATGAATAAAAATATATTCTATTTACTTATTTTTAAATGTACATTTCTTAATCTCACTCTCAAAATCTTTTGATTCATCTTTTACCAATACTGTGAGGATTTGTCACCAATATCATTTTCAAATAGATATTTATTTTGTAAGATATTTCAACCATGTAATTTGTATAATTTAGCTCTAAACCACCAATCATTTTATTTTAAATTATTTTTATTTCTATTTTAATTGTATTCTACTAATTTTATATTCTACTATGTATCATTTTTATTCATTTTACAGAAACAACCTTACCTCCTCTTTTTGGTCGAGAATGCTTCTCTTCCATGATAGTATTTATTATATGATTTTTTGAATGTAAATATTCATATCTAAATAATTTATTAAGGTATTTTTATACTACTTTAACCTATTTAATAGGTTAAAATAAATTTTCAATGTTATCCATATGGGATATTATAATCAAAGTTTCAAAAATCATCATTTTTTAACATTTTCCATGTGAACACATATATCAATTATTATTTTCTTTTTTTAAGAACCATCCTAACTAAATTATCATGTTATATAGAAAAAATTATTATTATCAAAGTTTTATAAAATATTTATTCTTAAATAAATGTTTTCAAAAAGATCAAGAATGTTTTTTATTTTTAAAGTGATTTTCATAATGCTCTTAAAGAATATTTTTCATCTAACCCGAAATCCTTTAACCATTTTTTGTATGATTAGGATATTATTAAAAATATACCACATACCATATTTCTTAGGATGGATTATTAAATCTCATTTTAATAATAAAAATTATTAACCACTTCCTTTTTTATTTCTAAACATCTATTGTGAATATTAATTTTTTTAATGCCTTTACACTGTGAACACTCTTTATTTATTTTCTACGATAAATAAGTGCTCACATAGAATCTATTAATAGATTTATTGGGATTATTATTAACTAAAACATATAACCTTTAACTATAAAATTTAAATACTATATACTTCATTGAATGGTATCTAACAATAAATTTATTTAGTATCATTGATTTATATTCCTTGGGGTTATCATATTTATTGATGAAATTATAAAAACATTTTTTCTATGATTTCATTTGAAAGGAATATGAACTCCCTTTACATTCTATAGGTTTTAATGAAATGATAATGATTTATATCCAATGGAACACATGTTTAAGGACGATAATAGGTGGGGTCTTATATCACCCACTAATGAATAGGTTCAAGTTTATATATCATTACATAGTTAGGAATGCACATAATGAGTTCGTTCAAATAAGCATTAGAATAATGTGTTTATCACAATTTTATGTGTGAAAATAATGAGTTAGTTCACATCGGTGTGGGTATAATGATTTGTTTCATTTTATTTTCATATTCATATGGTTTTGTTATATCTCTAAGTATTTTTCCATGTAATGTCACTATTCTGAGATTCTATTCAATTCATAATATTATAAATTCCAAGTTTATGCCTCATTTATAAGATATTATGCACTTTTATGTTATCTCATGCATTATGAAATGATTTATGATATATGATTTTTTGGGTATAACTTTCTTATGTATACTAACTATAGTCATATTCTCATCTTCTTCTAACTTATAATCTTTGATTGTTATCACTTATGTTTACCCTTACTAATTAATTGTTCTCACAACATCCTTATATTTACATTTCCCTATGTTATTAATAAATTTAGTTTGTAAGATGTTTCAAGAAGAGAATATTATATGGAAAATTTGTCGGAAATATTGAATATTTGTTAAGGATTAATAATATTTTCATGTAGTGGGAAAAAATTGTCAAAAAATACATGGTTTCTATGTGTAATGTTTTTCCAATTTATATAATAATATAGACCAAAAAGATAGAGGGAATGTATTTTAATGGAATGTTTTATTTATTTACAGTAATTTTCAAATGAAAACATCTATGTGGTGTTATAGTTGATATCAAATAATTTTTAATATAAATTTTTAGATTAAGATGTTATTGGGTTAGAAACTTTTAAGAGTTAGAAATGTCATCAAAAAATTTCAACATATGGATGATCATAATTTATAAGTTATAGATAACTCTTTAGGTTGTTTGAAGTAATATTGAATTTTTTAGGGATTAGAATAGGATAAATTTAATAAAATCTTAAGATAAGACTAAGGGATAAGTCTATGTATAATAAAACAGCCTAAAAATTTTGTAATATAGAGATTGAGTGTTTATCCTTTAAATTACATTCCTTTTTGGAAAGTATGGGTGGATATAGGCTCTAAAACATATGTACCTAGGGGTAATAATCCTAAAAATGAAATGTTTTTTATTAATCAATCATCACCAAGTGAATGACAAAGAGGCCTAACTGTACTCCACTTTTAACATTCCCAAATCATATGTTATGGTTAACTCAACTTATCTCTAATGAACAGTTATGAAGGATTTTAGTATGATATTTACTAATTTGGTTAGAGAACAAAAAAGGAAAATATACTTGAATAACCAAGTATTAAACAAAGATATTCATTTATTTAACCAAATGTATTATATTTTAAAAATAAAAGTTCTATAGGGGAATCCATATTCATATTGATGTTTTCAAATTCGTATTTTGATATAACCATAACCATTAGTGTTTTTTTCTAAAACAGGATCATGAAAATGAAGATCATAAAGTTATATATCTAGAAACCACTATTTTTTTAAATAGAATAAGGGATAATACATAATTTGTTGAAAATAAAAGTATATGCCAAATATAATGGAAAAGTTGAGTTTCATGGTCGTACCTAAGATGTTTTGGTTGATATCATAATTGAAAATAACTCTTGATATACTTAGATATTTTCATTGGGGACTGATATTTATCTATGATACTATGTTATATTTTAAAAGTCGTGAGGATTATTTGAAACCTTAATGGATTATCCTTC
Source organism: Viscum album (assembly GCA_963277665.1). Lineage (NCBI taxonomy): Eukaryota > Viridiplantae > Streptophyta > Magnoliopsida > Santalales > Viscaceae > Viscum > Viscum album. Next base: position 2,064,941,028 of record OY728141.1, read on the forward strand.
AGAAGATTTTATTTAATGGTTAGAAACATATATTAAATGATATCAATAAATATTAAAAGTTATTTTATAACAATGTTATATTTTTTTGATAACTATTTGATAACACATTTTTAAGGTATAAAAAAATCTTGGTTTTAATATACACATGATTTTAAATGTTTGATTGATTTTTTTAAAGTTAGTTAGATAGTATTGATTTCCTTGGAATTGATAATCAATTTAATGAAAAAGTGATCTAGGAAATTTTTTGTGAAGTTTATCTCATTTGTGTGATTAAGATATATATTAAAAAGTGTGTTGCAATATGAACTAGTGGCTAATATATTTTTGGGTTAATAAAAGAGTTAATTTTTTAAAGAAAGTATGATTTCACTATGGTTTAATGTCTTAGATATTCAAATGTTTCTAGGAAGGTTGTGTTATGTGGAATATATTATTAGGGTATAAACATATTGGGGTACATAATTGTATGAATACTTAATGTTGATTGTGTAAAGATAAGTAACTTGATATAGCCTAAGGGAGTAAGGTAGATTTCATATGAAAACTTATATCCTAAATGAGGAATATGTTAAAAATTCCCTCACCTACTCTCATTGGTGAGTAATTATTAAAATTGTGAGGGTAAATTTTATTTAAGGGTCTATAACCTAATATCATTGATGAGTAATTATTAAACTTTTTAGGGTATATTTTATTTATGGGGATAGAATGTAATGCCTTAAGATTTAGGACCCTTTAAATTAATACTTTATATAATAGATTGTGTGACATAAAACACTAAACTGTCTAAACATCAAACTAAAATAAACCAAGAAATATTCAAATAACATGAAGAATATAATCATTAGTATATAAAATTATAATAATAAATTAAAAAAATACATTTTATTTTTATTTTTATTTAAAAATAATTTTAAAAATAATTTCTTTTGAAGAACAACAAAAAAAGAAAATTTATTTTATCTTGATAAATTAAATTTATCACTATTATAAGTCTATTATAAAAGGATATTTTTATATTTTCAAAATAATATTTCAAGATTACATTATCTATAAATTTATATGAAATAATAATAAAGACACCTTCACTAAAAAAAGGATTTTTTTTATAAAATCAATTTCCTTTAAATGTTTTTTTCAATTGAAACATAAATTTATAAATTTTATAAATTTATTTTCAGTAAATTAACATCATTGGAATAAAAATATCAATATTATCTTATGATGAATTTTCATGAACCAACCCGAGTTAACCCTGAACCAAGAACCTGATCTGGCATGCAATAATACCCTATAGTCATTTCTGATCCTCACGAGATGGAAATTGGTGTCGGGAATCAGACATAAATCAATTAAGAATGATTTATCTCATGAAAGAAAAAAATAATAAATAATAATTGAACAAAAAATAATTGGAATTGAAAAATAAATAAAACTATAAATACCTCTATGTGACCCCATGGGTCACCACTAACTAAAAAACCACACTCACTCCATGAGCAATCTGAAGCTAACTAAACTTGAAACAAAAAATGAAAATATATCTTCATGGGAATCAATATTATCAGTGGGGATTCTAAAATAAAACAACAACCTATGTCTTACCTATCAAATATAACTTAATTTTATTCTATTCTGAGATACATATACTAATTTAAGGTTTTCATTTCCTTTTAAAATAAGTAATGAGATAATAATTTCAAAAGAACCATTTCCTTTAGATTTTCCAAACAAAATTATAAATAATTAAATACTTTCCAAAAACTCTTAATAAGACGGAATATTAGGTTAAAGAAAATAACATAGTTTAAAATTAGCAATGAAAAGTATATCATAATGTGTTTCCAAACAAGGGAAAGAAGAATAAAAGTAAATAGGTGATGATATAAGAGTTTCTTCTAAAAGAATAATAGTTGAAATGATATTAAAAAAACATTATAAATGATAGAAAATTGAATACCTATAAATTTTTTGAAATGGTATCTCCCAATACATCTAGTGAAGTGAACCTAAACATACTTGTTTTGGAACCGTCTGTCAGCCTATGTGTGTGATACATAGTCAATAACCAACCTATATACTCCCAATTAGCCTCAATGATGTCACAACCTACATTGACACTCCCTGAAAAGGGGATATATTCCATATAATTGGGAATAAATTGCAACCATATCTCGACTCTCACTATTATGGATGGCATCCCAAATAAACAAAAAAATTTTGAGATGAGGAATCAAGTAAAAACAACACTACAATCATCAATATACATCACACAATCAATGTCCACCTCTCCACACAATCCATGTGAATCCCCCCTATAATGTAGAGTATCTATGGAGACATATTCCTTTAGAAAAATACATCCAAATATACCAAAAAAACCTCATTATTTGAAAATATACCTTTATCATTTGAATACCCATTTTTTCAAACCAAAGGTTTTAAATTTATAAAGTCACCTAGTAACCTTCTACACATATGCACCGCAATATGTGTGTGTGTGAGAGAGAGAGAGAGAGTGAGTGAGTAACCCTTACCCTAATGTACATATTCACACACCATGAATGAATATGTAAAAATAAGATATATATATATATATATATATTAGTGTGTGAGTGTGTTTAAATGTATAATCCATATTTAAAACTGAATAATCATTTAGAAACCATTTTTATGCTCGTTAGAAATAAAATTTTCCATTACCCCTTTATGGAAAATCGATCAAAAGGAAAACAAAATACCCTCAATATCTATATATCATATAAATAAATAAATTTTATGGATAAATAAAGAACTTTATGTGCTTAATAATTCAAAATTGGTTTTCTAAAACTTATTCATTCAAAGAAAACCCGTGGAAAAATATTAATAACATACAGAAAACATGAAAGAGATAAATTTAAATCGTTTAAAAAATTATATAATTTATTTACCTCATTATATAATGAAAAAAACTAATAAAATAAACAGGAAAATATATTTTTCAATTTAAAGGCTCATACATAGGGTAACCTACCTCAAATGGTGTTTCTTTCCCCTACCAAAGCCTAAATCGAACTCTATTCACTAGAATTTTTCCTGATAATTATAATATCAGGTGAATGATGCCACAAATTGACATTATATAACCTATAAATCAAGGTTGATAAGAAATTAAAACTCAAAACCCCCCTTAGAGTTTATGTAATTTGAATCCATGATAAAAAGAAGTGAAAAAAAGAGGAAGAGGGGGGTAAAAAGAAGAGGGGCACTAACCTTGAAGAGTTTCATCGTTGGTCTATATAGTCAAAGAAACTGTACATAAACTATGTTAAATGGATATTACCAAATTATATATATACCTTCACAGGTTCCATACAGTAAATTCTAACAGTGTGGTAATAGTGTGATTAGCCTTCCCCCTCCAAATATTTTAAAAAATAATTGTGGAAAACGATGCCAAAATAGTTGAAATAAGTAAATAAATATAATATAGATACAATAAATGTTTAGAATGTGACAATTATCCTAAACATAAAATGGTTATATCCCTATAATGTTATGGAGTCCAAGACGGGAACAAAACTATAACCTTCATCCTAAAAGAATGAACTCATGAAACATCATATTCAAACCAAACCCCAAACCAAGTGAGAAATACCTACCCTGGTGTCACCCTTATATCCCTAAATTACACCCGACTAGAGAAATAAATAATGATACGAATATTTTACAAGGGTTTACAAATCTTAAAATAATTCTTCTAAATAATCGAAACCATAATTTTCATTGTAAGACACATCCATAAGAACTAGGTACAATCCCCATTTCAAATAAGATAAATTGAAACAAATCAATGGAATACATCAAGAACCTACTAGAATTACTTCAACTAAAATGTGCCTAAGAAAGTAAAATATTCCTAGCTTTACAAAAGTGGTTGAAGAGGAAGTAACTTGGTGTTTCGTATATGAAACACTGAAACCCTATAAAATTCATCTGAATAATAAAATAACTTGCTATGATACAACCTACACTAGGTGTAGAACCCATCATAGTCTTCCATGATTTCGCTAAAGACTTCCACTTTCCAACCCCTAAAAACATGATCATAACATCCCATTAAACCCTCAAAATTCAATCGATCCCTGAGAGAAATTCATCAATAAGGAAATCATCATTTCACCAAGAGATAAAAAGAAAACCCAAAGATAAATACCAACTAAGGGTTCCCAAGAAAAGCTCAATTCTTAAGGATGGGATTCAACATAACTAGTACTCATATAGTCAGGGTGACTCTATCAACCAGAACATCTTACTCCCTAACCATAGGAGACACCACTTAAAAATAACCTAATGCAGGAAATTCCCAAATACCATCCAAACATTATAATGAAAAATACAATTAGAAAATGACATCAAATTTAAATCAAAATGAATCAAAAATAAAATCACCCCAAATTGGGTAAAGAAAAGGTGGAAGTAAAAAACCTATGAAATAAAAGAACAATCATCACTCTTTAGAAAATAGAACGCTAAACCAAAAATAAAATCCAAATTTAAAATATCAAAATAAATTTCCAAAATATATTTTTCATAACACCCACAAAACCATGAAGTTACCCCATTTAAACCATTTAAAACATAACATTCCCCACTTTAAAATTTATAAATTTAACTTTATATTTAAAATATTTTAATTGAAAATTCCATTTGAAAACATTTTCTTCACTTAAGTCTATTTCAAAACCACACATGATTTTTATTTAAAACATTAATGGGTCTGCAACCTCAAACTCATTTTCAAATCGCAACCCTTTTTTTCTTTCCATAATTCACAACAATAAAAAATCCACCCTTAATGTGCTTATATTATACATTCCCTCCATTCAACACTAGTCCCAATTCCAAAATCAATAATCTGTCTTAATTGTGGTTTTTAGTTCTATGGAAAAGCCTTAAAGTTCCAAATGAGCCTTATAAATTCTATAAAAATATAATTCATTTTAAAAAAAACTTTAATTTCACTTTGAAACCAAGATTCAATTTCAAAACCCATTTAAAATCAAACCAATTTCCATAAAAACACCATGAAAATCATAATTAAAACCAAAATTTTATAATATTAAAATAAAAATATTATAATTTTAAAATATAAATATTATAATTTTAAAATAAAAATTTTAAAACAAAATTTTCACATATTAACTCAAACAACAATTCAGACCCTATTCAAATATAAATAAACAAAAATATTCAAACCCATGATTTTAAGAGGTGACTAGTGTTCGTGTGTATATTTGACACGTGGCTTGGAATCCCATGTTAAAAATAGACTAACAAAAATGATATTTATCATGAACCTTATAATCAAGATCCAAAAGGCTTTCTAAAACCATACGAGCTCACCAAGTACCAAAACATTACTCCACTTTATCATCCCCAAACCACTAAATAATTAATAAACTCATAAAAAGATTCAAAAATGATTTTACATAGTAAATTGGGGCACATGATGAGTAAGATCTCATGAAACTCCCCATTCCCATACCTCTTGAGTTTTGATAGTCTTAATCTCTAGCCTATCAGACATCCCTAAATAGAAAATGCTACTCTGATATCATTTCTCTATGACCCAACCTCTATGGGACATCTATGTGGTCAACTAACCTCTTTGGTCTCCTATAATACCTTGGTTGGATTCCCAAAAAACCACATGCTATTTACCTCTCTGGTCACTTATTTAACTATTGAATATCCCCATGAACCAACACTAGTTCTTTTAATGTGTTTTTCCTCACTTACACACACCTTGGGAAACATCCTAGGAGGTCACCCATCCTGATCACTAATCCAGGACAAGCACGCTTAATTTTGTAGTTCAAATCAGGTAAGCTCTATAAAATAAAGGTGTTCCATGTTAACATTAGTAGTAACATGTATATTTTTATCTTTTGATTTTCTAGGGATGTAATATGATTTTTTTCATTTTTTATAAAATAATTATTTTTTAGGTGAATAGTGAAAATATTGATTTTGCTAGTACTATCACATTTATTACATTATCATAATAAAATAATCGCTTAAATTTTTTTGGGAAAATTATCCAACAAAAATATATATTTATAAATTAAAATATATCATTTTAAATAAAATGTTGAATAAATTAAACCAAAGGGTAATGTTTTCCAAACATATGAAATATTTTACTATAAAAAATGTTTGTAATCGCTTATATTAAAAACTAGTTTTCATCACTTACAGAAATTAATTATATAAAAATGTATTTCTAGTTTTAGATCAAAATGATCATATTATATAATAATTTTAACTTTAGTTTTGGGAATAAATATATGATTACTCATATTCATGTTAATGACCATGAAATGGTAAAAATTTTATTTTCAAAGAATCATTGTATAAATATTTTTTAATATTTATCTAATAAAAAATTAATATTATGTCAAGATTTATATAAATATAATTTGTAAACCTATATATAAATATATTATCACTCATTCAATTATTAATAAATATTGAAAAATATTAAGGACACTTAATGGTAAAAATAACTTTTTCTCTATAATGTAGTTTTTCTATATATTAAATGCTTTAATTTAAATTTATCTTCCCCATATTTATTAATTGAATTAAATTATATTGGGATTAAATTTTCCTTAATCAAAAAAAAATTTGTTAATATGGGTCACTTTATATTTTTTATAAAATATAAATTACATGGGTAAAAACTAGTTATCAAGGAAAAAACAAAAAATGGTAAATTATAAATATAAAGTATTAGAAGGATAGAAACATGTTTAAAAAATGTGTTAAATGGGTTTTAGAGTCTTTATAGACATTATCTCACCCCACACATCACTATTTCTAAATTTTGGAATTATTTACCCTTAAATAGAGTCATTTAATTTTTGAGAAATAATCTATGTTCATAAATATTCCCTTCCCATCACTTATAAATAGGGATCAATTAAACCCTTTCAAATTTAAACATATAATTATAAATTTCCTTGAAATCAGACACAATTTTCTTCTATAATATGTCCCTTTCATGTACTAAATTCTCTTATTGACGTAATTTATCCAAATCCCTTCATTTCCAACGATACTTTCAAGAGAATGTCTATGGTCCCAAATTGAGTATTACATAATAATTATCATTTTATTATTAATATTTATCATTAAAACCAACCCTATAAATAATAATATAATGACCTAAATATCATTAAAATACTTAATTTTTATTATATGAATGTGAAAACACTTATTTATTTTTGCCCCTCTACTAAGAAAGAAAAGAACAATGATCGTGCATACATGCAGGCTACCACCCCCACGAAATGATATCTTCTATTTAACAGAACACCCTATATTCATTGGATATAATAAGGTTGTTGATGAATAAATATTAAATATATAATATTATTAAGAATATTAAAATAAAAATTATAATGCACCTGCATTCCCGCCCATTCATAGGGAAATTAAAACTTTAATTTAGTGTTGTGTAGACAATCGCCTCCAAGAAATAACATCTTTTTATTTTTCACCAACATTTTCATCCTTTTACATACCTAAAAAATATTTTAATATACCTTTAAAATATATGAATTTTATCACTATTTTTAATATATATTGATATTATATCAAAATAAAAAATTTATTTACCATACTCACAAATCAAATTACGGTATGCTTGGGTTTGGGTTGTTCTAACCACCTACTTGAAAAATAATATAAAACTCTTAAATGGATGGATATGAAACTTAAAACTAACAATATTATAATTTAGTATTAAAAAATGATTTTTTATGGTTAAGTAAATGTTTTATAAATAATTTATCTTATTATTACAATATTATATTTGATCTCTAAAATTACTAAAATAAGCTAACATAGGATCATTTTCAAAAAAATGACTAAAACATAGTTGGAATGTGATAAGAGAATTATAAATCAGTATATTTTATATATTATAGTATATTAAATTATCTGAGAGTAATTAACTTGGTATCAATGAATCTATATCAATATAAACATTATAAAAATTGTGTGAAACCATTAAAGTTATTAACACGTGATGGTAAAAAACAGGCTATAACTAACTAACATATTCAAAATAAATAATCATAAATTAATTATATTAAAGGTAATGTATGTTAATAATTTTATAAAATATAATATTAAAATATTTGTGTTTTTTATATAGGATCATACAGTTCATTCAAAAAATTTGGTAAACAAGGTAAGGGTTTCTTTGTCTGATTTTCAACTCCCTAAGAGATATTTCATATTACACACCATAATTTATTTTATATGGTGTATTAACATAATTATTGATTTTATTTATGAAAATATATTCCATTTAATTATACTTTAATTTCCATTTCATGATATACCTCTCAATCTCTTTATATTTTAGTGTTACCCATAAAGTATTGATTTTGTCCTCAATATTATTTCAAAATAGATATTTCTTTTGAAAGATAATATATCTAGGAAATTTGTAAACTTTTATCTCTAAAACCCCAAAAATTTTAATTTCCTAAATTAATTTTTGGGGGTGTCCTTTTCTTATCCCTATTTCATTTTCTATCATTCCTCATTTTTACCTATTTAAACAAAAATGACCCTATCTCTTTATTATGGATAGAAATCCTTCTCATCTACAGTTATATTCATTATATGATTATATGAACATCATTATATATACCTCAATAATTGAAAAAACTAATTTTCTAATAATTTAACTTCTTTAAAAATTTTAAGTAAATTTTTAACACTATCAATATAGGTCATTTTCATCAAAATTTGAAGATAATGACTTTCAAATTTTTTCTTTATGAACACATATTTCCATAAATTTTGGAATATTTCTAAAAAAATTTATATATATGTTTTATTTTTCAATAAAATAAAATAAAATTATAACAGTTTAATAAAATATTTATAATTTAGTTAATTTTTCAAAAACATCAATAATGTTACTTATTTCCAAAAAAAATTCCTAATGCTCCTAAAAATATATAGTCATCTCACCCAATGTACTTCAAAATATTTTATTCATGATCAAGAATATTATTAAAAATATAACATTCACTTTATTACTATATAGGTCTTAGAAAATGTTATTTAATATCATGAAAATTATCCATCACTACCTTTTTCTTTCCAAACCACCACTATGGATTCGAATTATTTTTACAATTTCATTCTTCTGTGAACAATCCATATTTCAATCCATTGATTGAAGGGTTTTAACCTATATTTTCATTAATAAATTGATTTGGGAAATACTAGAATGAACCTTATAACTTTTACATATATGGTCTAAATACCATATATGTTATTTATTGATATCAAAATATAAATTTATTTAGTATCGATTGAGACACATTTATATTTCATGGGTTTATTATGTTGACTGATGTAATTATGAATATTTTTCTTATATTGTTACTTCTAAAATTGATATGAGACCCATTTTCATTCCATGTGTTATTTTTTATATAATAATGAATAATTTCTTATGGAATACTTATAAAGGGATAATGATAGTTGGTGTCCTATATCTCTCTCCATTGCATTAGTTTAAGATTATATATGATGAAGTATTTTGGTGTCAAAATAATGAGTTTATTCACATAGGTGTGGGAATAATGAATTTACTCACATTTTTAAGTGTGGACATTATTAATTTGTCCACATAGGTATTGTAATAATGAGTTCTCTCGTAATATTTTCCTCTTCTTATGGTTATGTCATATATCTATGTTTTTTTCAATGTTATATAACCTTTATAAATTTACATTATCTTTAGGCCATGTTTCATTCCATGTTTTTTCATCTTTTATTAGATATTATACACTTTTATTTTATCCCATTCCTTAAGACATTATTTATGATCCATGCTTTTTTGGGTGTAAATTTATATTGTATCTTTTCTATACACATATTCTCATATTATACACACTTTTAATCATTTATTATTATCACTTATGTTTATACTTACTAAGTATTTGAGATCCTCACATTCTTATGTTTTCATTTCATCATGTTATAGAGATAATTAATATGTAAGATGTTTTTATAAGAGTATATTTTGTGCAAAACATGTATGAAATTTTAAATACTTTTTATAGACCAAAAAATTTGTCAAATAGTGGGAAAAAAATCTATTAGTTGAAAAAGAGAATGGATTTTTTTTAATGTCTTTTCCTACTTTTATAAAACGTTAAATCTAAAATATCATGGTAATGTATTCTGATGAAATATTTGATTTAATCTTTGTAACTATGAGATGAAAATGTTCATGAACTACTATAAGAGGAGTTGAGAAGACTTACAAATCTGTAAGAGTTTGAGTTTCTTGTAGGTGAAGTGTGGAGAAGAGTTATATTGATTTTTATATTTCTAAAAAATGTAAAATTGAGATTAAATAACCCTTTAATAATATAGATGTTCAAAGAACCCTCTTGAAGTAAATTAAAAAATGGAGATATGAGTTGTCTCAACTAATGCATGGTAATACATGAATTTAACTTACATTGATGGATAGTGTTCTCTCACAGTCACAATTTTATCATATAGAGAAGATTTTTGATGACCTTTGTGTTGGATTCATGTTAATAAATGTTTATTTGTTCAATTAATTTGTTATATTATGTTGTTTTCCAGTATTACTCGCTGAAAACATAATTATAGATGAGTTAGAGCCTCTTTATATTTGAGTGGAAATGCACATTAAAAAATTAATGACGTATTATTGGAGATGAAAAAATAATGATGTCAATGGTATGATCACATCAAATCCTGATTGAGTTAATCTTGTGTAATATTTGAACAAATCCTATATGTGATAGTAATAAAATAAATTAATTTTACATGAGTTATAATGTCACTATAATGGTGTTGGTTATTTTATGATATTATTTATGGTGGAATGATTTAATCTAACATGAGGATAATATTTATGGATTTAACATAACATTTTATGGGATTGAGTCACACATGAGAGGAGACATACCATTGTTGGAATAATTGTGTTCTAAGGGGTCATTTATGGAGTTAATTGTTCCATGAAGACTATCCAACTAGAAATAAGGGTTTCTATATTTTGGTAACTAATGGTTCATAAGATGTGAAGAAAGGGTTCACACTAAAATGTGTGACAAAGTGAATATTACCATGACATAGTAGAATGAATTGTGTTGTTTGAGCCAAAGTGAAAAGTATTTAACATTTATTTTGTTCTACATATTCAAATCCCACCATGACATAGTATATATTCTAATTTTTAATGTGCCATGCTGTAGGAGATCAATTTATTATGGGTTACACAAAAAATAATCCTTCCATAGAATATTCTATTGGTCATATCATGAATCCATTCAAATATATTATAAGTTATATTAAGATATTTTGGATTTATCCCAGTGTATATTTTGTATTTTATGATCACATTACAACTGGTATGTCATGACACAATGTATTTAGGGTATATAAATAAGTTGTGAAATTCATGGAGAAAGTATTTGTGATTAAAATATGATATTATAAGGTATAAAACTATAATTATTGAATGAATTTTACACGATTTTTAGGAGAAGAATATGGGTGAAAATGAAGTCAATATTCTAAAGGAACTAATAGTACAAGAAGTGAAGATAATTAAGGTTGTTAATGATTATTTTTTATCTTTAAATTGGATGTTTAAGATAATACACTAGGCCATTTCCTTATTCCTTGATACCTAAGGGGAATGTGGGTAGTAGGATCATATCAATTGCATGCCAAGGATTATCCAAATGATAATATGGTTTCTAGAGCCTAGTAAAAACCATTTTGTTGGTGTTTTTTCTCACTTTATCAATATCTCGTTATCACATCACCACCATCAAGATATATTCACACTATTTGATAAAAAATGTATTTCATGAGGTATTTTTTATATAGAATACCCCCTAATAGAGATTTACTCTATCTTAGGCCTCACAAAATCTCTAGAAAATAATACTCTATAATAATTGTAAAAATATATGATTTTTTAAAATCCGTCAGACAAAAAACATTTATCAATTACATAATTACTAACAGGGTCTTAAAACAAAAAAATATACAGGGAAAATAATTTTTTCATGAGTAGTTATAATAACTTTCCCCACTGATAATAAATTTTATTTAAAATACATAATATAAGAGAAACTTTTTCATTGAATAAAAAATATATAAATGATCTTTTATGTGATTATAATCCCTTCTGTCAACAATTACTTAATTGAATTCATCTGGGGTGTGATGAAATTATATAGTGGCCCAACTCTTCAAATATTAGATGAAGTGAGACCAAGATTAAGAATATAATATCAAAAAAGTAATCAAAAAATAAATTTATACATTTCATATATTAATAGAAGAAAATTAATTTTATGATATAAAGAAATATAAAATTGATAATGAATCAAGCCATTACAAAGATTCAAACAAAATAATATTTATAAAAATAAATTTCTATCTTATTGTGAAATTAATTAAAAATTAGATTCACTTATTATATTAACGAAATTAAAATGTAAACATATACAAAATGGTCCATTTAACTTATATAAGTAATATTCTGGCTATAAATAAAATTAAAAAAAATTATAAATTCATAACCATCCCCCCCCCCACAAACACACATCAAAGTTGAATGCTTCTTACTTATCTAAGAAATAAGTGAATAACCTTAGAAAATAAAATATATTTTTATAAATTACTAAATAATTAATAAAAAACCAAATTATTTGTATAAATTTAGTGAATTTATTTTATTATATAGTTAGATGAAGAATAACATCAGAGAAAGAAATTTTTATGTGTAAAATTTCCAGTAACATCCACATGAGGTTTTCTTTGAGATGAAAAAAATATGACCAAGATGGTGAATGGAAAAAAAAATATTTGTTCGTGTCATAATTAAATATAAAATTCAAATTATCAGTCCATAATTTTTATAATTTGTTAACATACCAACATCTGGAAGTATGACCTTTAACACTGAGTTGTTTTCTAACTTATCAAACCAGAATCGGTGATAATGTTAAGAATATATTTTCATTAATTTATCATGATTCCAGCGACTATAGTATGAATTTCCAGACCAAGAAAATATTTTTAAAATCCCAAATACATAATTTTAAACTACTTATCAACATAAATATTGATTTTATCACTAACTATTTGATTATTACCTATGAGAAACACATCATCAAAATATATAATAAATAATATATTATAAACAGCATTATTCTTGAGAAAATAGAACAATTAGGAATATAATGTGTATATCTAATACCAATAAAAAGATAAGTAAACCCATTGTTCCACTAGTGCAAGGATTTATTCAAAATAGGAAGATATTGATTAAGATTTATTATTAAACCAAAAATAAAAATAGGATAGTCTTATGGAGGTGGCATATAAATATCTTCATTAATGTACCCATGAAGGATGGAGCTATTAATGTCTAGCTACTATGAAGGCCACTTTTTAGTCATGTATAAAGTAACAAGAACTCCTACAGTGGTGATGTAGAGACCCGAAGCTTGACGTACATGGACATTACATTACTTTTGCAGAATACTTAGTACATAACAAAAACACACACACAAGGACTGTAATAGTTTAGTGTCTTTGGAAACTCGGAATATAATCTTCAAATCGTGGTGAAAGATCTTCAATATCTCCCATAAAGATCTTCGCTTTTTTTCTTACCTAAAACCTTTATTTATATCCTGGGGAAAAGAAAACATAAAAAGGCTGAGCTCAAATGCTCAGTAAGGGTAAGCATGGATAAAATAAAACATACCATATACATTTTCACTTAAAAACATGAACATAATGTTTAAACATCAAAAGCGTGAGCAATGACATAAAACATGGAAGTACATAAAGCATAGATCATAAAGGAACATTAATCAGGATAAACTAGCATGGAAATAAAACTTGTAATTGTGGAAACCATTAAGCACATGATATGATTTCCATAGTAGCCAAGGCATTGCTGCCAAGACCATCTTAGTGGACAAAGTCCCTTTCTGAATCGAGTTCACTCCTCATTCCAGTCCTGTATTACTGAACCAGTTTAACTTGTCGTTCCAGCCATGTCTATCTCATGAGATATAAATCATTACCCAATGTATTGGAGGGAGATATAGGTCACACCCATCTCATAACGAAATCATTCTTACTTGTGCCACAAAATAAACATACATCATTCATAATAACCCAATAAATAAAATGGGTTTCATAAACATCATCCCATCATCACATAATCCATATAAGAGAAATCGATATCATTAAATAATAAGAAAAGTGAAACCACGTAATTCATAGGGATGTTATACTTGAAACATACACATATTGAATAATGTCTCCTTATATGGAAAATGGTTTTGATAAAAACACTTGAAATGAATTCTTGAGGAAAATATCCTTTCTTCTTCAAAATCATTTTATTTTTACAAAATGCCATTTAATTTTAAAATAAAATGATTTTATAGAAAATATTCATGAAATATTTTGGAGGAAGCTTCATAAAAACAAGGCTTTATAAAACCATTAAAATCCTTTCATGCCGTATAAGTTAAAAAAAATTCTTCTCGTACTTTTGCTGGAAAAGTCAAAATGTACCTCGAAAAAGAAAGATTCCATACATACCATGTAGTAAAAGTCAAAAATGGGTAAAAAGGACTTTAAAAATACATGAAAGCTTTTTTAGGAAGCATGTACATGGATGAGAACAATAACCCCAGTAAATACTTACGAATAAACAATCTCGTATAAGAACGAGATTGGAAAAGTTATCCCTTACCTTTGGTCTGATTTCCTTCGTAAGTGTCCGAACCTCCTGTATAATGATTTACATAATGTTATTTACTTATTAACTAATCATATTAATTGTTATGATATCATATATAGTTCACTTATGACTTTATATTACCCGTTCTTTTATAAATTCCATGTTAAAGAGCGTTTTGGTTAAAATCGTTTCATTTGTCGTCCGTGTTTTGACTTGTAATTATTAATATGATTAATTAGATCATGATTACTTCATTCCATAATATAAAACATGATTTATATATAATATATATTCATAATATACATATATATAATAGATCGATAAATGTAATGAAATACAACGTTCATGGAGACGGTAGGCCGTACGTACGCATGAACGTTGTTTTCGTTTCCTTATTGAGTTGAATGAAATTAAATAGATGACATACATATATATATACATAAATCCAGTATCATTATTATGTCATATATTTAATTATTATTCATTATATATACTTTATAATCATTCTTGAATGGTTAATCGTGGAAAATGAATCTCATCGCGTTCGTGTAGACGGTAGTCCGTACGTACGCACGAGCGATGATATCATTCCCATGACCGTGGAATTGTATTGGAGTGTATGTATACTATTTCAGAATCAATATAACTCTACAATAATCATATATAGTTATTTATTTACACCATTATACCCATCCATTTATGGTGGTGGTGGAAAAACTGATTACACCACGACGTGGAGACAGTATTCCGTACGTACGCACGCGTGGTGATTTTCGTTTTCCGTAGGATGGATTGATGGTGAAATAGGGTTGTTTCATAATTATAATAACATATCAGTATATGAGTGATACTGATGTTATTACTTCATAATGAAATAACTAAAGAAGAAGAAGTGGAAGAAGAAATAAAGTTGAAAGAATCGGTAACGGACATTACCTCTTCTTTGAAGCGCCTTTTTGAAACCTCCTCTTAGGGCACTAATATTGGTCTTTGAGGAAGACCATAACCTCTAGGATGTTTCTAGGGAAGTGGAGAAGAGAATTGGGCAGGGGTTGGCCGATCTAGAAGGCTCAAAGCGGTGTGAGGAAGGGTGGGAGGAGGTGCCCTTTTATAAGGGAGGAGAGGGGCACCTTTGGAATTCTTAAAAATATTAATTTATAATAAATCTAACCCCACTTAAAAACCTCCACAAATGACTCATATTCAAATATTAGATGATATAGGGTTTTAATCTCATCAACAAATAATATTTAGACATGTTTGTATCTTATTTTAAACCATATCATTTTGATTTATCCTTATTTAATCTATTTAAGTTTATTTATGGTAATAAAATTCTAAATTTTAAATTATAACAAATAATTACTTATTTGTTGTGAATTTTCCATAATTGGTTAATTTATAACATTATAGACAATATAAATATAAATTTATAATTTTTAAATATTTTTGTGATTTTTAAACAATTTTATAATATGTTATTTTTATAAAATAACAATAGTGTCAATTTTGACACTATTCATTTATTTGAATTTAAATAAAATATATACAGAAGATATGTTTGACAAAAAAGCTTTAATAGATTTATAAAAGGTCATATGTATCTATAAAATTATTGTATCACATTAAATAGTTCATAAAATATTTATTTTATTATTTTTAAAACCATTTATTTAGTTTATCTCTTAATAAAATAATTACTACAACATTTTTGTATAATTATTTAATATACTTATTTGTTGCATAGAAATTAAAAATAAAATCCCATTATGAAGATAAATATATTACCGTTCACAATAATACTTTTACTCAAATTTATCATCTTAAAATCACAATATTTAAATTGTTAAATTATGAAGGTGACAACTTTGGCATCATTTAAAAGAAAATAAAATAAGTGTCATAATCACTTTTATAAGGCTCCAAACGGTTATATATTAGGTCATTGGATGATTAAGGTGTATATATACACTACCAATATGTTTTGGTCAGGATTTTGGGCTTTTTAATGGGTATTATTATTTCAATAAAAACTATATTACTTATTTTTCACTTAATAAATAATTTCGGTATCATTAATGTATCACCATTAATGAAAATTATTTAATCCCTAAAAATTCTAAATAAATTATCATTATGTAGATAATTATATTATATTTTTGTAGACTATTCATGTTCTAAGTTTTATGATTTTTATCACTAAATTAAAATTATTATACTTATAAGATTAAAGAGAGTTACATGTTGTCACTTTCTTTGGTTTTAATAATAATTAAATTATTTTCATGGTCAAAAGTCCATAAAATGAATCTAATCCGAACATTAGGTTATATGGGTCTATGTTTAGCCATCCAATAAAATTTTTTCATGTGTTAGGGTAATTTTATGATATTATATTTACCCTTAATTACCCGATTTACCTTTAACTATAGAAAATAAAATCCACCGTAGTTACTATTCATAATTTCCAAAAATAAAAATCTGCTTATTAACATAATTTGGACCCACTGATTCCAAATATGGAATCCATTTTTCCAAATTCAATACACAAAAGTTTCAGAAATTAAATTAAAATTAATCATGTTGTCGGAAGAAAACGGGTTTTTCATTAAAACATTGTAAAAGATTGAATTGATTTAACCTACGAATTTAATGTAAAATCAATGATAATGACATACATTATATTAAATGGTAAAATTATATTCTATTTATACTTTAAAACCATTCAATATTATAATTTAACCATATAAATTATTTCGATGAAAAAAAGTTGTTTTTAATAAAAATATAGCGTGTTTTTACTATTCATCAAAATATGAAAGTTAACAGAATAATATGAAAAATTTATCCAAAGTAAATTTTTATTTCATGATTCCAAAGAAGAATTTTATTTTGTTAAATTGAACTTACAAACATGTCAAAAACTAGATTTAAAGTGGGTGGGCCATCAAAAGGCGACAAAACTGCATTTTTTGAAAAATACTTATTTTACCCGAAAATTTTCTTTTGTTCTTATACCATGTTCTAAAAAATGTGTAAGATGAATAATAATGTTATAAAATTCAAAATTTATTTAATACTATTAATAACGGCTAGTTCATAATAATATTATAATAATATATCATTGTTTAGTAAAACCTGTTATTTCGTACAACACACGCTATCAAGGAAGGTCGCTATTGCATGTAACACAAGCCAAGTCAGGGTTGCTTGTTGTGCAAGAATCCTTCGTTGTTTCATATAATAGAATCCAACAAAATTTCATATATACATTGAATATATATATATATATATACTCAATGTTTCGTAGAATAACTATTATCAAAATTGTGTGTAACACGATCCAAGAGTAGTGTTGCGTATAGCGCAAGGTAATCTTGGTGTAGCATACAACACAAGACATTAATGAAATTAAAAGAATATTTTTCATAAAATCTTGGGGTGTTACATTCTACCCCCTTAAAAATGAATTTCACCCGAAAAATTCATTGGGGTTATAAATGGTTTACTACTCGAAAGTTTTTTTAATAGAAACCCACATCGTAAAAAGGAATACCAAAACATGGATTTAAAAACTAAAGTATGAAATGTAACGGTTACCCAAATTAACTCATCACTGGGTTTCCACATAGGAGAACATAGGTGAAAAGATGGATATGGAAGAAAAATCTAACCATCAAGTTCTGATGGAGAGTGGTAGAGAACATGGCTATGAAAAAGCCAATAATCACAAAGCCATAAATTTGTGATGATCTAAGGTACCATCTGATTCATCGGATATAAGGTCACTATGACAACATTTTTTATTTTCAAGATCATTTCCCTAATGTTGGTGAATTAAAATAAATACTTACATGATTTTGGTACAATCTCACTATTGTTCTTGAATTGAACAATTTCCACTTCATCCCTTAAATAAATGAAGTTGAATTTGTTATTTGTGATGTGTTAACAGATTATGTGATAAAATGATGGTTCATTCAATCTTTTTCAAATAAAAGGTTTGCAAATGTTGTAAGTCCATCATATGGTTAGATTAATCGTATATGGTTCCAAAAATGAACTTATACTTCATATATCATACCGCTTAATAAAATAAAACTAGTTTCTACTAACTAGGGACTTCTTGTAGGCCAGTGGTAGGCGATAAAGGCCAGTCGCACTTCGGTTGTGGGTTCGATTCCCATAGCCTTGTCCGACGTGATGGGTTGTCACCCATCCTTCAGGTCGTCCTTTTTCTAAAACTACATTACTATAAAATCCCATCAATAATATCAAAAAAAAGTTCTATCCTTAAACAATACTAACTTACATCCAACATAATCCAATCCAATCTTTAGGCTTATCTAAAATACATCGGTCCAAGCTCATAGTGTAAAGAAAATGATTACTTGAAATGTCATCAACCAAGCATGTGAATACCATCATTTATCCCCCATATATCTTGTTGGTCACATTCTAATCATGTGAATAGCTTAATCATGTATTCTCTTGAAAAATGAATACCCATTAAACCTTAGTAAAAACATGAATGCTGTCCAAAGTTAACTCTTTCCAAAATCCAAAAATTCTATATAATCAAACCATGATATAACCTTCTCCTTATATCAGTCATGAGCTCTTGAATAATATCAAACATTTAATTTTCTCCTTATCCCTTCATTATGCGCATATCATATACATTCCAAAAATATCTTAATAACCTTTCATTGATACTGGTACCATTAATCATACACTTTCAAAACTCAAGGAAAGAAAATAGTGTAACAATCCTTATAAGTCTCTTTATTCCATAGTACCATGAGATTACTTATACAACATTACACTTGATAAACATGTAATCATTCCACTACCTTCTTAATCCATTGACCGATCTTCAAGAATTCATTCATCTCACATATCATTTGTAGTCTCTTCATCATCATCAACATAAATACTACCCATAAGGCCGTACTGATTCTCTTCATGAGACTTTCCCTTAGGGAATTGGTTTGCATAATACCCGTACATTCATCATTTAAAACATTTAACCATTGTTGATGTCGTAGCAATACCATTATCCTCATCCATGGTGTTAACTGAACCTTTTCCTTTTCACTTACTGGCTTTGTGTCCTTCTTTTCCACACCCAAAGCATCTTCCAGTTCCCTTGAAACAATCTCCCTGATGCCTCTTCCCACATGATTTACATGAGGGAAATTGAACTTTCTTTCCTCTATGATCATCATGGACCTCCATCATTCTCTTATTATCTGAGTCGGGAAACTTACCAAAGTTGAGATTATTGATCATATTATGAGATTACTGATTAGGCATAATAATGATGTTTGGACTTCCAAATCCCGTTTCATTTGGTTTCTCATGAAGAATATCATTCCATTGTCCGTCATATCCTCCATTATCATGAATCTTCCTGTTTCCAGCCATTTTTTAAAACCCAAAAAGAATAGTGTGAGATGCAAAAAACATGCTATGGAAAACAATATAGTAAAGGGCACTACTGGAAAAGAAGGTTATACCAATGGTTTTTAACCGTTGGTATAGGCTGGAAAACCGTTGGTATACCCTATACCAACGGTTTTCCAAACTGTTGGCTAGTAAGCCGTGAAGAAAGCCTTATACCAATGGTTTGATCCAAACCGTTGGTATATGGGTTACATAAATTTAATCCACTATATAGCAACAGTTTATAACCGTTGGTAATGAATTTGAGGAAGTCTTATACCAACAGTTTAGAACTGTTGGTAATGTGAATTTCAGGAAAACCTATACCAACGATTTAGAACCGTTGGTATTGGTTTTCCAGCAACACCTATACCAACGGTTATAAACTGTTGGTATTGGATTT
This sequence comes from Viscum album, assembly GCA_963277665.1. Lineage (NCBI taxonomy): Eukaryota > Viridiplantae > Streptophyta > Magnoliopsida > Santalales > Viscaceae > Viscum > Viscum album. Next base: position 2,064,961,718 of record OY728141.1, read on the forward strand.
CCAAAAATCCAGACACCTATACTAACGGTTTAAAACCATTGGTATAGTGTTTTTCCAAAATCCGAGCTCCCTTATACAAACGGTTTATAACCGTTGGTATAGAGTTTTTCCAGAACTGCACACAGCAGCCCCCTACCTCCAGTAGCCCCTCCACTGTACACCTGCCTACAGATTTGAAAATGGATTTTTCAGCTCATGTAAATGAAAAATCCATTTTCATTAAAACCCATTACAAAACCATCTCATGTTATGAAATTACATGAATGAAAACTAATTTTAAAACCAAAATGAACATGCTTTATTATCAATGCAAACTAATTTTAAAACCCAACTCACTAAACTAAATGACAATGTAGAAACACACAACATCCAATATCTTATCACCTTAATAATACTCCTTGGCATGAAATATTATATAAAATAATTTTAATGTAATATTAACAAGCAATGATATATTTAATGTGAACAGCTAATTGATACAATAAATAAAAGTTTGAACAAATAATTTACAAATTATTAAAGATATTAACCTTCAGTTGAGGTGTGATGAGAAAATATATAATCAAATGCATTATGAAGCTGAATAAAACTTAAATGTGTGAATATTATAATGAGAGACTGAATAAAACATGATAAAAAATCATTAGTTAGAGATTCCAAGCCAAATAATGACCAAAAAGAGAGAAATAAAAAAATTTGGCTTGCTTCAGATCTACCATTGATCCGTTACATGGGGCGGATGAAACATAAGGCTTTATTAAGAACGTAATGTGATATTAGACCACTAGATTGAAGAAACCAATGATTTTGGTGCTTGGTTGAGATAGAAACAAGATCTATGGTGTGATAATCAAATTGTAAGAACCCAATTCCCCATTTCCATTCATGGATTTTGTATTCGGGTTGCTTTGAGGAAAATGTAATATTGATGTCCTTTCCAGACCACGTACAGGTCGTGTCTCAGCCATGTACCAAGTCATGTTGTGTCGTGGTCGTGCCTCTTAAAGTGAGGCCCAGTAAAATCTTATACATAGTGTGTATTGTTAAAGGAAATGTCGTGTATTTTATTTTTTATTTAATATAAGGGAGAGGGGTCATGTCTCATTTACAGAATTAACTTCTTTTGACCTTGGTTCATCCAAGTTCGTCCAGGAGCGACAATTATTCTCTGAGCCACTGATTCTCCTATCAATGTCCAATCAGAACTTTGGAAGGTGCATTGGGATCCCACCAATGAGTTCTCCCTTCACATTAATCCTATCCTCCTGATTCTTCTCCTCATTTTATAGATATAGATTTGATAATTTATGAATCTTTTGTGGATTTTCAATGATCTAGGATGAATCAAGATCTGATATTCAACAATATTGTTCTCACGACTACGAGGTAGGTGGGTTGTGCCTATATGTTGTTTTATCCAGAATTATATGTGCCTAAAACTCATATACCCATGTTTTTGGTATACATGACTTGGAATTACACGGTTATTATCATATGATATTGGTTGATTAGGTTATTAAGGTTATTTCTTTGAGATAGGGAACTACAGGGTTGTGTTTCCCTTGATTAATTTGTTAGAGCTATTGGCCCATGACGCCTTAGATGCATACTTCTTTCCATGACTTTTTTTGTTTAGGATGGATTATTGATTATTAAAAATCTATGTGATAGTAAGATTACATGAGGTGATTTGATTATTATTATGCCATGTAATAGTTAGATTAGATGAGGTGTGTTGATAATAGTCTACGGTGTAATAATTTAAATTAAATGAGGTACTTATTTTTACCTGTTAATAGATTAATTACATATGATCCATGTGGGTGAGATTGTGATATGTCTAAGGGAGAGACTGTGATGCCTGAGGGAGAGGATGTGTTTTTTTCCTGAGGTCAAGACAGTGACATGCGTTTAGGTAAGATATTAATGTCACTAAGGAAATTTTTAGCTACTATTTACTTCAATATTTAATGGTTGTTGATTTCTTTATACTATGTTTACCTTTGTACTTTGTTTTTATACATGTATATTCACTAAAATTTTGGCACAAATCTTGTGGTGGATGCCTACTGGTATTATGTCTCACAACCTGTTTGGTCATGCTTTGGGACCAAACAGATTACACTGAAAAATCCATTTTCATTTTCATGTAAATGAAAAATCCATTTTCATTTGTGACTCATGCACGTCACAAATGATCCATGGATCATTTTCCTAAAGTTTCAACAGAATCCGAATGCGTTTGGTAGGTTTTCCGTATGTCGGTAGTTGTTTTCACTTAAAATAATGTCCATTTCAAATAAAAGTGAGACTGTTTGAGTGGTACCGGCCACACCATGTCTCATATTGAGGCGGGGTTGACTCTTACATGACACAAATGACCCATGGATACTTTTCCTAAAGTATCAACAGAATCCGAATGCATTTGGTCCGTTTCCCGTATGTCAGTTGTTGTTTTTACTTAAACTGTTGTCCATTTCAAAGAAAAGTGAGACACTTTGAGTGGTGTCGGCCACACCACGCCTTGGATTGAGGAGGGGTTGACTCATAAACATCAAAAATGACCCATGGATCGTTTTCATAAAGTATCAACACAATCTGAATGTGTTTGGTTGGTTTTCCATATGTCGTTTATTTTAATTAAAAGCGCATTCATTTTAAACAAAAGAAAGAAACTTTTGGTGGTACTGTCCACACCGGCCCTCGGATTGATGTGGGGTTGACTTATACACGTCACAAATTACTCATGGATCATTTTCCTAAAGTTTAAACATAATACGAATGTGTTTGGTCGGTTTTCCGTATGCCGGTAGTTGTTTTCACTTAAAATCCTGTCCATTTCAAATAAAAGTGATACATTTTGAGTGGTACCAGCCACACCGTTCCTCATATTGAGGCGGGGTTGACTCGTACATGACACAAATGACCCATGGATACTTGTCCTAAAGTATCAACAGAATCCGAATGCGTTTGGTCTGTTTCCCGTATGTCAGTTGTTGTTTTTACTTAAACTGTTGTCCATTTCAAAGAAAAGTGAGGCAGTTTGAGTGGTGTTGGTCACACCAGCCCTCATATTGATGCGGGGTTGACTTTTAAATGTCACAAATTACCAATGGATCATTTTCCTAAAGTTTCAAAAGAATCCAAATGTGTTTGTTCGGTTTTCTGTATGTCATTTATTTTAATAAAAAGCGCATCCATTTTAAACAAAAGAAAGACATTTTTAGTGGTACCGGCCACACCGGCCCTCGGATTGAGGCGGGGTTGACTCGTACATGTCAAAAATGACCCATTCATCGTTTTCCTAAAGTTTCAACAGAATCCGAATGCGTTTGGTCGGTTTTTCATATGCCGGTAATTGTTTTCACTTAAAATCATGTCCATTTCAAATAAAAGTGAGACAGTTTGAGAGATACTGGCCACACCGTGCCTCATATTGAGGCGGAGTTGACTTTTACACGACACAAATGACCCATGGATACTTTTCCTAAAGTATCAACAGAATCCGAATGTGTTTGGTCCGTTTCCCGTATGTCAGTTGTTGTTTTTACTTAAACTGTTGTCCATTTCAAAGAAAAGTGAGACACTTTGAGTGGTGTTGGCCACACCGCACCTCTGATTGAGGCGGGGTTGACTCGTACACATCCCAAATGACCCAAGGATCATTTTCCTAATGTTTCAACATAATCTAAATTCGTTTGGTCAGTTTTCCGTATGCCGGTAGTTGTTTTTACTTAAAATCCTATCCATTTCAAATAAAAGTGAGACAGTTTGAGTGGTACCGGCCACACCATACCTCATATTGATGCAGGGTTGACTCATACATGACACAAATTACCCATTGATACTTTTCATAAAGTATCAATAGAATCCAAATGTGTTTGGTCCGTTTCCCATATGTCAGTTGTTGTTTTTACTTAAACTGTTGTCCATTTCATAGAAAAGTGAGACACTTTGAGTGGTGTCGGCCACACCGGCCCTCAGATTGAGGTGGGGTTGACTCGTACACGTCAGAAATGACCCATGGATTGTTTTCCTAATGTTTCAACAGAATCCGAATGCGTGTGGTTGGTTTTCCGTATGTCGTTTATTTTAATTAAAGGCGCATCCATTTTAAACAAAAGAAAGACACTTTTAGTGGTACCGGCCACACCGGCCCTCGGATTGAGGCAGGGTTGAATCATACACGTCACAAATGACAATATAAAAATTTCTCAAAATTAATCAATTTAGTACATATAAATATTATAAGTAATTGGAAATTTTTTGTTTGTAATTTATATTCCTAATCAATGAAAATATATAAAATAGAGAATAAAAATGTTATAAATAAATTTTTTAACCAAATAAATTATCCAATATTTCATTATCATTAAAATCCATTTATCCAAATCAAAAAGACACACACTTATTTTTATTTTTTTAACCAAGGGAATTCATCACCTAATAAATCATTTTCCACCTCAAAAACCCTCATATTTTTATTTTTAAAATAAACCCCCAATATTACACATGGATCTAAAACACATAATTTTCCATGTCATTTCCTTAGGCCCTAAATCTTACTTATGGAGGACCATATGTCCTTAGGCCCTAGAACACCCATGAACCGACCTGAACCGACCCGGCCCATGGACACCCCTAATTTTGAGTGATTGTTTTTGAATATTAAGATGTTCATATTAACTTATCAAACCAGATATCATACAGGGAATCACAGTACCAAGGAATACTAATGGTCTAGGTAGTAGACTAATCATACAATAAGAATCAAGTTCAAAAATGAGATATGATAACAACATCCCTATGAAGCAGAGGAAGACCCCGGAGTGGAAAACCAGGTTCAAAAATAAAGAGTTATATAGAATTCAAAAATGAAATGGATCAATCTTCCCCTGATCACCATCATCATCACCACTATAATCATTTGCTTCATCCTCTCTGCCATCTCTGTCCTCGTCATCATCCTCGTCATCATCCCCTTGCTCATCGTTGGACTCATCCTCATCCTCAGCCCCATCCTCACCATCGACATCCTCGCCCTCGGCCCCATCCTCACCCTCGTCCTCATCCTCATCCTCGCCCTCGTCCTCTTCAGTATCCTCGTCATCGCCAGGAACGTCATGATCTCGATCGCCTCCAGAGTTGTCGCCTGGTGCATTGGATAATGCACCCATCGACGACATAAATGTCTGACAAGCCGCGCTAGCCTCTGGTGGAAGTGATGAAGATAAAGCTTTCATCAGTTTCATAAATTCTTTGTCCCTCATTTGAACTTGTACTTCCAACTCTGTGACCCTTTTATCAGATTGTATTGCTTGCTATTTGACCAGTTCCAACTCAGTCGTACTAGAATGGATAACTGGAGAGGACCAATACCTCATCGGGACTATATTCTTACCAGGTCGGCAGCGTACTCGACCAGAGTGCTCCTCTCCCAAAACCTGATATAAATGATCGTGTGGCCCAAAATTTTCAGGCTCCTGGGAATCAAGAGCCTCTAAAGCAGCCTGTTAAAAATATTAATAGATTAATAAATTTCAAAATAGATATTAAACTTTGAAATAAACAAATTAAAACTTATAATATTTTCTTGGGTTGATTCATTTACCGCAATTCCATCTTTTTTTCTTCTACTCGAGGAAAACAATTTTGCTCGAGGGATACGTCCTTCAATATTCAATTTGTGCTTCTATAATGACATTGAAACAATATAAAGTGCATGTATAATAATATATTCGATGTTCAATAAATCACATAATTTAATTAGGAAATAATAAAAAGGGAAAGTCCTAAAGAAAAATTATAAACAACTATATTGTACCAGCTGTCTCTCATGATCTGACATAGTTGTGCGGCCCAAAGTGTGGAGTTATTGCTTTGAATCAATGTTTTTTTTGTTTTTCTCAAAAAATTACTAAATAATGTTTAATAATAAATAAGATTATATTAATGCAAAATATGAAAACTCTGATTTAAATACCTCAAATGAGATTAATACCTTAAATTTGGCAGTCGCCCAATGGGTAATAATTTGGCGATATTTCTCTATCGGGCAGTCATCCATGATAGGTAAAGTCTCTAAATCCGTGCCCACCCTCTCACGCCAGCCAACATATAGGTCATGCTTATATGCTCTTCAAAGCTCTCCCAACTCTTTTAAACACACTGGTTGTGCACCTTCGCCATCAGGGAAGTTAAACTGAAGCTGAAACCCAATAGATTAGTTCATATAAATACAGAAAAATACTACATTAAATCCAATAGATTTTTTACCCATATTTGTTCCCACGCGTTATCTTTGACTTTGTGTGGCAGTTGTCTCCAAGAGAGAGGGATGACCGGAATGATATCGGAGTATTTGGCTAGTGTCGCCAAAAAACCCCGACATTCCTGCCCAGATTTCTCAATCATTTGTCCATCTGCATTATATTCAACCATCAACTGTGTCTGGTAGTTCCATACCGCACACAAGCGAGTACGCCCCCTCCCCCACCTCCTATATGTAGATGAATCTGTTATTAAAGAAAAATAATATCAGTACAAGTTATAATAAAATAAATTTTGGTATAAATATTTGATAGAGTCAGATAAATATACATGTGGTAGTCGGATCAATGGGCATCACTGGATGTGCAGAAGCTGAAGGAATATCATGTACAGGTAGAGTGTCCCTCAGTGTACACTCCTCAGCCGCATATTGTGTCACATCAGGAGTCGAAGAAGGTGGAATATAATAGCTCGGGGATAATGAACCAGAAGCAAAAGATGATGGCATAGACGTCTGGCCAACTGGTAATGTAAACATCGGAGGTCTAAATATCCCGTGTGTCCCTGGAGACACACCAGGATCGAAATGGGGTGAATAAGATACGTCGGTGGCGGTGTATCATCTAACTCTCGCCCCATGAGCTCTCGTACCACCAGCCTCAGTACCGGGCCCACTAGATGATCGTCCATCTCTGACACCACCCCTCCTCCTACCATCAGCCACTCTACTGGGAGCAATATTAGGCTCCTTGTCAGATATCTCTCGTCTAGGGGGTCGATCCTAAAAAAAAGGTTAACACAGAAGTAAACACGTGATATTATAAGTTATTGAAATATTTATATTTTAAATAAAATACTCACAATAGGGATGAGTGGAGGAACACCCATCTGTATCATGCGATGATTATTATCTGTCATCTTTTTCTGTCGCCTCTCTTCAATGGGTGTCATTTCCTGCAATGAAAACAAATATGGAAGTAATTAAAAATAGATAACTAATGTGTAACCCAAAAAAATATAGAAAAACCATCCTGATAATAAACATAAAGTAAAAGAAGATTTATGGTGGTTTCAAGGTAAGCACAAGGATACACACTCTGAATGATGTAGGTGAAACATGTAGGTGAGAACATGATTGTATGATTCTATATATTTCCCACCACAACTTCAGGTTCACAATCAACTCTGACAATTGAGTTATTGGCGTCATCATTTGTAATAAATGGATTGCTTCCAATTGCAGTAGGGATAGTGTCGGCTTCATCATCACCATCATCAAAAAAATGTCTGGGATTTACATCAATAATTACACTGAATTTAGAATGACGATGATCTTTGACATAAAAAACTTGTTTCACCATTGATGCCAATACATACGGTTCATCGGTGGCAAGAGTGCGAGTCATGTCAATAACTCGAAATCCACAATCATCAATAAAGGTGCCTTGCCTCGTCATTGAATCAAACCATTGACATTTCATCATCGTGACTCGACCATGTGAGTAATAATCAAAAATTATTATTTTCTCCACTACTACATAATAAGCAACATTTTCAGAATGAGGTCTAGTATCCGATGAACTGGCATAACAGTCTGTTGTGGAAGTTATCATAACACTATTATGCTGTTTTCTCATGTTTCTTGCTTGTTCAGTGATAATAAATTTCTATCCATTGATCACAAGTGATTTACAAGCATGAACCATGGTATTAGGACCAAAAGCCAAAGCTCTTGTTTCCTCAGAAACAGAGTCAGCAGGCAAACTTGATAGCTGGAATATAAACAAATAGTAAACTTAATTAAATATTATTTTTATTTAGTTATTACAGAAATATTTTTACCTTCAATTTCAACCAAGCAGAAAACCCTTTGCTATGCAAAGTCTCTTTCCTTCTCAAAGATAAAGAACGATGCTTTCTATATATCAATTATTTATGTTCTCTGTAGATAAAAATAATAATAGTTTAACAAATATTTAAAATTACAAGAGATAATATAAGAGATAAATGTACAATTTACTTACTTGATATACTCATATAACAAATCACAATTGAAAAAACAATGTGCGATGTGCCATATCTCGCTCTTTAAGGATTAATGTTGTCAATGTATATGATCCTGGAATTCCTCCTATCTGAGGAAGTGATGGAAAACTGGGTTCAATTTTCCCATACTGTTCTTCTTCATTTCTCATGGGTCTGTTTACTCTTGTAGTAAGATCAGACAAATACATTGCGTAGAAATCCATACATTCTTGAGCCAAGTAACCGTTCACAATAGAACCTTCTGGATAATTCGTGTTCCGAACATATGATTTCAATGTGCACATGTTTCTTTCAGTTGGATACATCCAACAGAAAGAAACAGGTCCTCCAAGAAGTATTTCTGTCGGAAGACGGACAGTCAGATGCAACATGCATGTAAAAAGTGATGGAGGGAATATTTTCTCTAACTCACACAAAATTAATGGTGTCTCGGCCAATAGTTTTTGCAAGAAGGATTTGGATATCCTTTTATCACAAAGATCTCTAAACAAATAGCACAACCGAATAACTTAGAGTCTAACATTATTAGACAAGAGATGACGGATTGCTATTGGAATCAACTCATGCAAAAGGACGTGATAATCATGAGTCTTCAAAGATTTCAGCTTCAACTCTTTTCTGTTGACCCATTTTGATATATTGCTTGAATAGCCATCAGTAACTTTAATAGTCTCTAGCACTTCAAGAAATTGATTTTTTTCAGCAAGTGTCATCACATAAGAAGCACATGGAACTTACCATTTATTTTCACTGATACAAAGAGGATGCAATTCTGGTCTGATCTCCCAATCTACCAAGTCACGCCGAGATCGTAAATCATCTTTTGTCTTCCCCTTGACATTTAGAAGAATCAAAAGCAACATTTCACATATATTCTTTTCAATGTGCATTACGTCTAAGCAATGACGTAACAAGTTGGTTGACCAATATGGCAACTCAAAGAATATACTTTTGTTCTTCCAAATGTAACAAGTATCATTGGAAACATTTTCCCTCTTTCTAGATTTCATTACACCCTTCCCAAATGAATAACTGAAATCTTTCAATTCATTAAGCACATCAGTTCCAGACATACGCTGAGGTGGAGCATCATTCTCTATAGTATTGTCAAATCTTCGACGATTGTTTCTATATGGATGGTTCATTGGAAATAATCATCGATGTCCCATAAAACTAAAACTACGACGATATTTCAGTCTTCTCGATCGAGTATTCTTCATACAAACAGGACATGACAATTTTCCTTTAGTGCTCCATCCAGACATCATTGCATAAGCAGGAAAATCATTGATCGTCCACATATGCGCAGCACGCATCTGAAATATGTCTTTCGAACATGCATCGTATGTGGGCACACCCACATCCCAAAGAAGTTTGAACTCTTTTATTAAAGGTTGCATGTATACATCTATACCATTTTCGGGATCAGAAGGGCCAGATATCAGTATACTCAAGAAAGTGTAATGTTTTTTCATACACAACCAAGGGGGAAGGTTATAAATGTGTATGAAAACCGGCCATGTGTTGTGTGAAGTAAGCATCTTCCCAAATGGATTAAAACCGTCACATGAAAGACCCAGTCTCACATTACGCGCATTGGCTGCAAATTCCGAATATCGAGCATCAAATCTCTGCCATGAAAATCCATCTGCAGGGTGAACCAAATCTTCATTATTCTTTTTTCTCTCGGTGTCATGCCATCACATTTTTCTGGATATTTCATCAGACATGAAAAGGTTCTGTAATCTGGGTATCAATGGAAAGTGTCACATTACTTTTTGTGGCACACAAGATGGTGATCCATCATCTTTTGGCTTCCATCGAGAGGTTCCACATTTGATACAATAATTTCTTTTAGCAGCTTCCTCCGAAAATAAGCTGCAATCATTCGAGCAAGCATGAATTTTTTTTTTTGAGAATCCAAGTTCATCAACTAACTTCCATGCCATATAGTGGTTTGAGGGAATATCTGCATCATCTGGAAGTAAGTCCTTCAAGAAGGTAAGAATGTAATCAATTTCAGTATTTGAAATCCCATACATAGTTTTCCCATGAAACAATCGGATTAAAAATTCCAACTTTTTCATTTTACCACATTGCCGATATACTGGAGTCGTCGCAGCATCATTCAATTTTTTTACCCTATCAACATCATCATTTTCATTGGACGCATCATGTGTGCTTGTATCGAAATCTTGTTGGTTGGACATCCTTTCCTTCTCATGGTACCGAATAAATGGAAACCGATCATATATCAAACTCTCCAATTCAGTCTTATCATTTGGATCATCAACATTTTGAGATTCCATTTTCTCTCCATTGTGATACCACACATAATAGTTTGTTTGGAAACCATATTTGGTTATATGATAGCTAACTGCGTCACGACTCAACCAAGGTCTTCCAACACAATTAAAACATGGCCAGTGTATGCGACCACTATTTGAAGCCTTGTCAAATGCAAAATCTAGAAAGATGTTCAAATTATTTTGAAAATCGCTTGAAATCTGATCAGTTTCGTACATCCAACTTCTGTCCATTTTGTAAAAAAACTGCAATAATTCATTTCAAATCAATTCAATAATATTGAAGTATAATTCTAAAAAATATTTAGGTAAATGACAATTGTTTACTTTATATAAAATCATAACTGACACATTACTCTATATGAGAATCATTTTAAGAAATACAACAAAATACAATGTATATAAGAAAATAAGATACATAATTTCTAATGCATATATTCAAGGATTTCCCAGTAAGGGGTGTGGGGCGTCTAGGGGGGTTGGGGCCATCCGGGGGGTCGGAGGTGTCCAGGGGGTCGGGGGTGTCAAGGGGGGTCAGGGTGTCCAGGTGGGCGGGCTGTCCGCGGGGGTGGTCAGGCTGTCCAATGGGGTAGGGGGAGTCTAGGGGGGTGGGCGGGCTGTCCAAGGAGGTGAGAGGGATGTCCAGGGGTTGGGTGGGGCTGTTCGGGGGGTACAGGGTGTCCAGGTGGTGGGCTGTCCAAGGAGGTGAGCGGGCTGTCCGGGGGGGGGGGGGGGGGGCGGTCTGTCGAAGGAGGTGAGCGGGCTGTCCGGGGGGTACAGGGTGTCCAAGGGGGGTGCGGGGTGTCCAGGGTGTGGGCGGGCTGTCCAAGGAGGTGAGCGGGGTGTCCATGGGGTGGGTGGGGCTGTCCAAGGAGGTGATAGGGGTGTCCAGGGGGTGGGCTGTCCAAGGAGGTGAGCGGGCTGTCTGGGGGGGGCGGGCTGTCCAAGGAGGTGAGCGGGCTGTCCGGGAGGGTACATGGTGTCCAACGGGGGTGCAGGGTGTCCAGGGGGTGGGAGGTCTGTCCAAGGAGGTGAGCGGGGTGTCCAGGGGGTGGGTGGGGCTGTCCGGGGGGTATAGGGTGTCTAGGGGGTGGGCTGTCCAAGGAGGAGAGCGGGCAGTCCGGGGGTGGGCGGGCTGTCCAAAGAGGTGAGAGGGCTGTACGAGGGTGGTACAGGGTTTCCAAGGGGGGTGCGGAGTGTCCAGGGGGGTGCGGGGATTCTAGGGGATGGTGGGGCCGTTTGGGGGTTGGAGGTGTCCAGGGGGTCGGGGGGTGTCTAGGGGGGTTGGGGTGTCCAGGTGGGCGGGCTGTCCGCGGGGGTGGTCAGGTTGTCCAATGGGGTTGGGGGAGTCCAGGGGGTGGGTAGGGTGTCCAAGGAGGTGAGTGGTGTGTCCAGGGGGTGGGGTCCCATTTAAATATAAATTTAGTGAAATATTAGTAGAAACATTTAAAATTAATTGTGAAATATGATTTAAAGTGTATAAGTTAAAATGAAATATCAAATAAAAACAAAGTGAATTTGAATATTGAATATTTAAATTAAGTCTCGACCCAGATTAATGGTTTTAGTGGGAAAAAAGAAGTGTCACTAGTTGTTTCTATGATTATATTCCATTACATATCTAGTTTTTTGGAGAAGTTTGTTTTTAATGACCTGGTTTAAAGTGTGAATGAAATGTCCTATAATTTTGAGATACGAACTATGATATTTTTCACCAACATACATTTTTGATGAGATATTGTGAGAGAGACACTTTAAGGGAAGTCATTGAAATGTTTTATGATCCATGGATGACGTGTTAATATTGACCTATAATACTGAAATTATGAATCAGACACTATTTATATATTAGAAGCTGAGGGAGGTCATGGGCAAATAGGATAGAATTATAGACTATTGAACTAGTATACCGACATCATGTGGTAGGATTTTTTTGGGGATTCCTATGAGATGAGTAACGATCATGATTGAAGTACTGATTTCTCAGTTTTCCTACAACAGTGTGGAAGAGGGGGCATTAAGAACATTTCATGTGATCATGACCCAATAGAGTCTCAACCATGTTGAAGGATAGTCAACATGAAGTGTTTCTGCTGGACCATCCCTCTAGCAGTGACTTGTGATAGACATATTCGAAAACTCATTTTGGAATTGTTTCAATAGCTCAATATCATAAATGAAGTTATATAAGTGATGTTTGATCATGTTGTTGATGTGGTGGTTGTGGTTGTGTCATCCATGCCATAATTACACTGAGAAATCAGTGTGTTCCTATTCCAAACAATGAGGTTTTATTACATGTCCATGGTTCATGAAATATCTATTATGTAAAACCTACCCACATGGAGAAGGGTGGCATACGATCTAGAGTGAGAGGTAAGATAAGTAGCCTCTACTAGTAAATCCTCTCATTTTGATACTAATGCATCACATGGATTCATATCCTCACATGTGGTGAAAATCCTATGTCTCATTATACTGTCTTCAATGAGTGTAATGATTCAAGAAATCTAAAAACTGAAATATTAGATAAAGAAGAAGAGGAACCTGAAGGAGGTCGAAGATCCAAACTGGTCCGGCAGAAGGAGCTCCAAAATCGCCTAAATCGGCTGCATCTGCTCCCGTTTAGGGTTTTGTATCCGAATGGGGGAGAGGAAGCACGACTAGAAATTTGGGGGAAACTTGTGCCAACGGTTTTTAAAAACTGTTGGTATATGGCTCCCCAACCACACCTATAACAACAGTTTAATAAACCGTTGGTAAAAACCTCCCCAGCCACATTTTTTCCAACGGTTCTCATTGAACCATTGGTAAAAATCACCTTAAACACATCATTACCAATAGTTCACTATAACCATTGGTAAAACCTTCTGTAAACCATCCTTTACCAATTGTTCTATGAAACCGTTGGTATGTGAGTGTGGGAAAAAACCCACATTCCAGTAGTGGGGGGAGTATCCTCAATATCTAACATCTTAGGTTAAATTCTATGATCGTTACCATAGTTGTAGGACTATATCCTATACGTACACTTATCCTTAGGGACATCCCTAGACATAACTTAGAAATATCTCTAGGGATCTCACTAACGTTTTCGCATCCTAGTTTCCAAAGGTTGACTAAACCTTTCCTCTGATACCAACTGTAGAGACCCGAAGCTTGACGTACATGGACATTACATTACTTTTGCATAATACTTAGTACATAACAAAAACACACACACAAGGACCGTAATAGTTTAGTGTCTTTGGAAACTCGGAATATAATCTTCAAATCGTGTTGAAAGATCTTCAATATCTCCCATAAATATCTTCCCTTTTTTTCTTACCTAAAACATTTCTTTATATCCTGGGGAAAGGAAAACATAAAAAGGGTGAGCTCAAATGCTCAGTAAGAGTAATCATGGACAAAATAAAACATACCATATACATTTGCACTTAAAAACATGAACATAAAGTTTAAACATCAAAAGCTTGAGCAATGACATAAAACATGGAAGTACATAAAGCATAGATCATAAAGGAACATTAATCATGATAAACTAGCATGGAAATAAAACTTGTAATTGTGGAAACCATTAAGCACATGATATGATTTCCATAGTAGCCAAGGCATTACTGCCAAGACCATCTTAAAGGACAAAGTCCCTTTCTGAATCGAGTTCACTCCTCATTCCAGTCCTGTATTACTGAACCAGTTTAACTTTCCGTTCCAGCCATGTCTATCTCATGAGATATAAATCTTTACCCAATTCATTGGAGGGAGATATAGGTCCCACCCATCTCATAACGAAATCATTCTTACTTGTGCCACAAAATAAACATACATCATTCATAATAACCCAATAAATAAAATGGGTTTCATAAACATCATCCCATCATCACATAATCCATATAAAAAAATGGATATCATTTAATAATAAGAAAAGTGAAACCACGTAAATCATAGGGACGTTATACTTGAAACATACACATATGAAATAATTTCTCCTTAGATGGAAAATGGTTTTGATAAAACACTTGAAATGAATTCTTGAAGAAAATATCCTTTCTTCTTCAAAATCATTTTATTTTCACAAAATGCCATGTAATTTTAAAAGAAAGTTATTTTGTTTAAAATAGTCATGAAATATTTTGTAGGAAGATTCATAAAAATAAGGCTTTATAAAACCATTAAAACCCTTTCATGCCGTATAAGTTAAAAAAACATTCTTCTCATACTTTTGCTGGAAAAGTCAAAAAGTACCTCGTAAAAGAAAGATTCCATACATACCATGTAGTAAAAGTCAAAAATGGGTAAAAATGACTTTAAACATACATGAAACCATTTTTAGGAAACATGTAAATGGATGATAACAATAACCCCAGTAAATACTTACGAATAAACAATCTCGGATAAGAACGATATTGGAAAAGTTATCCCTTACCTTAGATCTGATTTGCTTCGTAAGTGTCCGAACCTCCTGTATAATGATTTAAATAATGTTATTGAATTCTTACATAATCATATTCATTGTTATGATATTATATATGGTTCACTTATGACTTTATATTACTCGTTCTCTTGTCAATCCCATGTTAAGGAGCGTTTTGGTTAAAATCGTTTCATTTGTCGTCCGTGTTTTGACTTGTAATTATTCATATGATTACTTAGATCATGATTACTTAATTCCAGAATATAAAACATGATTTATATATAATATATATTCATAATATACATATCTATAATAGATCAATAAATGGAAAGAAATACACCGTTCATGGAGACGGTAGGTCGTACGTACCCATGAACGTTGTTTTCGTTTCCTTATTGAGTTGAATGAAATTAAATAGATGACATACATATATATATACATAAATACAGTATCATTATTATTTCATATATTTCATTATTATTCATTATATATACTTTATAATCATTCTTGAATGGTTAATCATGGAAAATGAATCTCATCGCGTTCGTGGAGACGGTAGTCCATACGTACGCACGAGCGATGATATCATTCCCATGACCGTGGAATTGTATTGGAGTGTATGTATACTATTTCAGAATCAATATAACTTTACAATAATCATATATAGTTATTTATTTACACCATTATACCCATCCATGTATGGTGGTGGTGGAAAAACTGATTACACCACGGCGTGGAGACGGTATTCCGTACGTACGCACGTGTGGTGATTTTCGTTTTCTGTAGGATGGATTGATGGTGAAATAGGGTTGTTTCGTAATTATAATAACATATCAGTATATGAGTGATACAGATGTTATTACTTCATAATGAAACAACTAATGAAGAAGAAGTGGAAGAAGAAATAAATTTGAAAGAATCGGTAACAGACATTACCTCTTCTTTGAAGCGCCTTTTGAAACCTCTTCTTAGCGCACTAATATTGGTCTTTGAAGAAGACCAGAACCTCTAGGATGTTTCTAGGAAAGTGGAGAAGAGAAATGGGTAGGGGTTGGACGAGATTTAAGGCTCAAAGTGGCGTGAGGAAGAGAGGGAGGAGGTTCCCTTTTATAAGGGAGGAGAGGGGCACCTTTGGAATTCTTAAAAATATTAATTTCTAATAAATCTAACCCCACTTAAAAACCTCCAAAAATGACTCATATTAGAAGGTTAGATGATATAGGGTTGTAATCTCATTAACCGATAATATTTATACATGTTTGGATCTTATTTTAAACCTTATCATTTTGATTTATCCTTATTTAATCTATTTAAGTTTATTTGTGGTAATAAAATTCTAAATTTTAAATTATAAAAAATAATTACTTATTTGTTGTGAATTTTCCATAATTGGTTACTTTATAACATTATAGACAATATAAATATAAATTTATAATTTTTAAATATTTTTGTGATTTTTGAGAAAATTTATAATTTGTTATTTTTATAAAATAACAATAGTGTCAATTTTGACACTATTAATTTATTTGAATTTAAATAAAATATATACAAGAAGATATGTTCGAAATAAAAGCATTAATAGATTCATAAAATGTCATATGTATCTATAAAATTAGTGGATCACATTAAATAGTTCATATAATATTTATTTTTTTATTTTTAAAACCATTTATTTGGTTTATCTCTTAATAAAATAATTAATACAAAATTTTTGTATAATTTATTAATATACTTATTTGTTGCATAAAAATTAAAAAAAAATCCTATGATTAATATAAATCTATTAACTTTCACAATAATACTTTTACTCGAATTTATCATATAAGGCCCCAGCCTTAAACCTTACTTAATCTTGAGTTATTACAAGATTACACATTGAGGATCTTTTCGGGTTTAGAGTTTTAGAGAATTAGATCATAAAACTTGAATTACATTCCACATATAAACAAAGTGGTTACATAAAGATAGTATTCTTCATTCCCATCAATGGAAACACATTTAAAATAAAACATGGATTATTTCTTGACACATCCTTGACTCTATCATCTTATCATGTACCTTTCCCTTGACCTGTGAAAAACATTTCAAAAACTTCGGATGAGCATAAAAACTCAGTATGGGTTATAAAAAAACATGGAAAGGAAACATGAGTTCATATATACATAAGAATGAAATCTTACTTCACCCATAAAACATAGGCACTTTAACATACCTCATAAAATCATGAATAAATCATAGAAATCATAAGACATAAAGGTAACTTGAGGCCTTCATAACATTCTTACGTAGGGAGTAACCCTCTTGGTTACGTTTGGAATACCCATCACAGTGTATTCCCTAAAATCTCTTCGGAGAAACCTTAACGTTTCAATCCTTCACGTTACCCAATGCATTGGAGAGCTATAACGGGCTCACCCGCCCTTAGTTTATCACGGAACCACCCGTTTTCATAATAATGCCCAAGAACCATAACATAATCATATCACATAAAACATGCATAAAGGTAACATAAAATTTCCACATTTCAATCACGAGATATCAATACAACACATTGATATAAAAACATTATGAAAACCATTTTCAATAATAAAATAAAAGAAAAGTAAAACATGGTATTTATTTTTCTTTTAAAAAGAAGGTATGGCTTGTAGAGGAAGCCGAAACTCAAATAACGGTCACGACGGCGGAGAAGTCATTGTCGTCGCATACGTATGACAAAAACATTCCCTTTTTTCGTTTATTAAACGCTTCGTATAAAAAAGATTCCTTTTGAATAAACGTAAATGTCAAAGGGGTTTATACACCGTATAAAAGAAAGTTGTGTATAAAATAAAATATGTCTCAATGAAAGGAGATTGAGACGAAGTCCCATACCTCGTATCCGACTTGACCCGACCGTTCTTTAATCTCATGAATAATAAACTTGAGTTAATCTCTACTTTCTTATGAATATTTTTCAAGTTCATTATTTCTTTTATACCATGTTATGAACATCATGTAATCAGTTAAGTTAATAATGTTCATTTTTTTGGTATTTGGTTCTTAAGTCAAAAATAGACTTCTTACACTTACATGTTGTTAATTTGGTCAAAGGTTCATTATATCCAGAATGGTATTCATGATTTAGATATCATATATGTCATATATATCCAGTACTTACATGCATTTATAATATTACAGAATCATTTAGAGGTAAGAAATGAAATGCACCGTTCATGGAGACGGTAAGCCGTACGTACGCATGAACGCTACTTTCATTTCTATTTGGTATTTTATAGAATTGAATCAGAATGATATAAAGGTATATTATAATTCCAGTATAATATCATATATAATATCATAGTTCCACCCTTTATATGTCCCACATATGGTATTTAACGAATCAAATCACTTTGAGGGGGCGGTACTCCGCACTTCCTAAAATGAAGATATCGTGTTTACCCATAATGGAAACCATAAAGGTATGCCCAAAATGAAAAAAAAGCAGAAGATTAAGGAAAACATAAACATATTATATATCATATATAAAAATAGTGACATCATAATGGCCACCTTTGAAGGTGTTAAATGAGTGTTGAACAATCATCGTTTCGGGAGGCAGAATTTCGCCATCCACGGAAACCGTATGTTCTTTAACCATTTGATGTAGTTGTGTGAGATTTTAGCTCAAATAAATATTATAACAACATCCTTGTATATTTAAGATACTGGTTTTGTTACAAAATAAGTAAATAAAAAGAGTTTAGGGGGTTGGAGAATCAAAATAAAACAAATGAACATGAGAGAATGAATTACCTTTAAAAGTGTATCTCCTTTTGATTTGAGCCTAAAGGCTTCCTTTGAAAGGATTATGCCCAAAGGGAATACTCTAGGATGAGGAGAGGGATGTGGAGAGAGTAAATGGTCAGGGGTTGGCCGAGCCAAAGGCTTGATGAGTGTGTGAAATGAGGTAGAGGTGGGGGCCTTTTATAAGAGGAGAGGAGGGGCACTTTTGGAAAGTAAAGAAATATTACTTTATTTGAAAATGTTTTTCGGTTTTAAAAGGTCCCACATTGATATAATTCGTGGATAAGGTGATAAGGGTTCTAAATCCACTCATCCAATTGGTTTTGGCCATGTGTAGTTCATAGATTTTACATTGTCTTTCCATTTTATCTAAATCGTCAAATAATGATGTCATCACTGCATCATTATTATGTCATAAATAATTTAATTTATTTAATGTCTAAAAATCATAAAAAAACTACTATGATGTAGTAAATCTTTTTAGCTTTCCAATTATTATTTATAATCAAATATCGGATCTTTATAACCCCATGTAAAAAAATTTTTTGTAAAACGTATTATGATTGTGTCATTTTTACTTTTACATTAAATAAAAAGTTATTTATGTAATTTCCAAACCAAAGTGTCTCCATGGGGTCCCCAAGTTGACCCATGGCTTTTCTTGGTCGGCCATGAAACAACCAATAAGGTTGGGACATGTGTCTAGGTCATTTCCTATTATTAAAGCATTATTTATACCTTAAACTACCCTAATTACCACTAATCGCGATTAAAAACTTAATAAGTTACTATTCACCAAAAAATTATTTTAATCTCATTGAACCACATTTTACTTCTTAATGACAACCATGTATGTCGGATTTTCAAAATTCAGTACACATTAGTGGTAAACTTTCATTTAACTGAAAAATCAGTTTTCTTGATTACCACTTAGTGGTTTCACTATTCATCAAAAATTGAAGTTTTTCAGAAAATTACCAAAAATTCACCCTAAGCTATATTTGATATTCCGAATTCAAAAATGAACTCTATTTTAAAAAATTCAAATCATATAAGTCACATTAATTAATTTAATAATTAATTCCCGCTGCCAGAGCAAATAGCGTGTTTTTACAAAATAATAAGTATCAAAAGATTGACACCAGTTTAAGTCTAATTTCAAAGTGAAATTGATTCCAATGACCACCATTGGATAAAATGGTAAAAATATATTCTAATTTCACTTCAAAACCAATTCAAAACATAATCTAATCATATAAATAAATTAGATTAAAAATCATTTTTGATGTAAAATGCAGTATTTTTCACTATTCATTAAAAAATGAACATTGTCAGAAAAATACCAAAAATTCACACAAGGTAAATTTTGATGTCCCAATCATAAAGTATAAGTTTATTTTGACAAAAATAGTTTATAAAATTGTCAAAATATAGATTCAAAAATGGTTTGCCATCAAAAGGCAGTAAAATAATCTTTTAAGAATATTAGTGTATTCCATGCATAAGATTGTATTTATTTTCATTTTAAGCCTCTATAACACTATCTTAATCATTAATAGACATAGATAAAAATATCTATTATTCATTACTTACTTGGGATGTTACATACTTCCCCCCTTTAGAAAATTGCGTCCCCGCAATTTATTTACTTATCGAATAAATGGGGGTACTTATCCCTCATTTCATTTTTAGATTCCCATGATGCCTCTTCAATCATGTGGTTTTTCCACAAAACCTTTACCTGGTGAATCACCTTATTCCGTAACACTTGCTCCCTGTGGTCAAGAATCTGGACCGGTTGTTCCTCATAAGATAGGTTCTCTTCCAGCTGAACTACCTCTGGACTCAAAACATGAGATGGATCTGGCATATACTTTCTCAACATCGAAATGTGAAAAACATTGTGTACCAGAGATAAACTCGGAGGTAAAGCCACTCGGTATGCAACTGATCCAACTCTCTCCAGAATTTCCTATGGTCCAATGAACCTTGGACTCAACTTTCCTTTCTTACCAAATCTCATCACACTTTTCCAAGGAGAAACCTTGAGAAAAACATGATCACCTACCTCGAAAGATAGATCCTTCCTCCGGTTATCCGCATAACTCTTCTGCCTGCTCTGAGCTGTTCTCATGTGTTTCTGAATCAACTGAACTTTTTCTGCCATCTCTTCTACCAATTCTGGGCCCATCAACTTCCTTTCACCCACTTCATCACAGAAAGCTGGAGTTCGACACCGCTTCCCATATAATGCCTGAAATGGTGCCATCTGTATACTGGAATGAAAACTATTATTATATGAAAACTCAACCAAATAAAGATTTTGGTCTCAACTTCCCTGATAATCCATAGAACAAGCTCGTAGAATATCCTCCAATGTCTGAATTGTTCGTTCTGACTGCCCATCTGATTGAGGATGAAAAGCTGTACTAAAATTTAATTCAGTACCCAACGACTTCTGAAGGCCTTTCAAAAAGTTAGAAGTAAACCTGGGATCACGATCCGATACAATGGAGAGAGGAACTCCATGTAACCTGACTATCTCTTTAAGATACAAACGAGAAAGTTGATCAAGAGAGAAAGTATCTCGTATAGCAAGGAAATGAGCATATTTGGTCAAGCGATCAACAATAACCCAGATTGCATAATTACCTCGAGATGTCTTCAGTAATCCAACAACAAAGTCCATGGATATATTCTCCCATTTACACTCTGGCACTGGTAAAGGCTGAAGCATCCCTTTCGGTAACTGCCGCTCTGCTTTTACCTGTTGACATGTCAAACACTTCACAGTAAAATCAGCAATGTCTCTTTTCATTCCATCCCACCAGTAATACTCCCGCAGATCTCTATACATCTTAGTACTACCCGGATGAACTGAAAACGGAGAACTATGAGCTTCACATAACAGCTCTCTCTTCAACTGTGAATCACAAGGCACACACAATCTCTTCTCAAATCTCAAAACACAATCACTATCAATGTTGAATTCAAGCAACTTACCTTTCTGAACCAGCTCTAACTTTTTCTGCAACTCACTGTCTTGCTTCTGTGCTGGCTTGATTCTATCTGATAGAGAAGATCTCACTGATACCTGAAACAAAACAGAAGGACTTCCTGCACTAACAACTTCTATGCCAAAGTTCATCAAATCGTTAACCAAAGGATCACGTTCCAAATGCAACATTGTTAACGAAGCATTACTTTTTCGACTCAAAGCATCAGCCACTTTATTTGCTTTTCCCGGATGGTAATGAATTGTACAATCATAATCTTTGATTAATTCTAGCCATCTCCTTTGTCTCGTGTTTAACTCTTTCTGAGTGAATATATACTTTAAACTTTTGTGATCGGTATATATTTCACACTTTACACCATACAAATGATGCCTCCAAATTTTTAAAGCAAAAACAACAGCAGCTAATTCCAAATCATATGTAGGGTAATTTACCTCATGAGTTTTCAACTGTAGTGAAGCATAAGCAATTACCTGATCATTCTACATTAGGACACAACCAAGTCCTTTCAATGAAGCATCACTGTATATAACAAAATCACCATTCCTGGAAGGTAGTGCCAAAACTGGATCATTCACCAATCTTCTTTTCAATTCCTGAAAACAATCATCACATTCTTTTGTCCAGATAAACTTAACACCCTTCCGAGTTAGCTTAGTCATTGGACTAGATAACCATGAAAAATTTCTAACAAACCTTCAGTAATATCCCACCAAACCAAGGAAGCTACGAATCTCGGTAACATTTGTGGGTCTTGGCCATTCTTCCACAACTTTTGTTTTTGCAGGATCAACAGTTATTCCATCTTTAGAAACAAGGTGACCAAGGAAAGAAATTTTTTGCAACCAAAACTCACACTTGCTGAATTTCCCATACAGTTTCTTTTCTTTTAAGGTTTGCAAGATAACCCTTAAATTTTTTTCATGCTCCTCTTTACTTTTAGAAAACACCAAAATATCATCAATGAAAACCACCACAAACTTATCCAAGAACTCATGGAAAATTCTATTCATTAAGTCCATGAATACAGCAGGTGCATTGGTTATCCCAAAAGGCATTACTACAAATTCATAATGGCCATATCTTGTACGGAACGCAGTCTTCGGAATATCTGCCTCCTTTACCTTCAGCTGATGGTACCCCGATCTCAAGTCAATCTTTGAAAAAAAACTGAGCTCCCTGGAGCTGATCAAACAAATCATCGATATGAGGCAAAGGATATTTGTTCTTAAAAGTGATATTATTCAAGGCTCTATAATCAATGCAAAGTCTCATAGAACCATCTTTCTTTTTAACAAATAAAACAAGATCACCCCATGGTGATGTGCTAGGTGTAATGAAACCTTTCTCGAATAAATATTGCAATTTCTCCTTCAACTCTAAAAGTTCAATTTGTGCCATTCGATAAGGGGGTTTTGAAATTGGCTTAGCATCAGGAACTAAGTGAACAGTAAACTCAACTTCCCGATCTGGTATTATTCCAGGCAACTCATCCGGAAAAACATCAGGATACTCATTTACCACTGGCACATCATTAATCTAAACAGTTCCTTTATTTTCAACGACGTGTGCAAGGTAACATTTATTTCCATCTTTTACAAGTTTCTCGGCCTCTTGATATGTTATCAAAAGTAAGGGTTCATTCTTGTAAACAAACTGAAAGTATTTATGAAAAGAAACTTCTTTAGCTCTACAGTCAATCTTAGCATGGTAAATAGAGAGCCAATCCATACCCATGATAACATCAAACTCTACTAGAGGTAGAACAATAAGGTTTGCAAGTAGGTTCTTTCCACAGATAAGGATAGGAAGATTCTTATAAATTCTTTTTGCCTTGACACTTCCCCTAGGTGTTTTTTCCAAAAGTTCAGGAGTCATTTCTTGAGATGGTATTCCCATTTTACTAGAAAAGGTTTCAGAGATGTAAGAATGTGTAGACCCCGAATCAAACAACACACTGGCATAATCTGAAAAAACAAACAAAGTACCTGATACAACTTCATTTGATGGCCCGACATCTTTTGAAGTAGTTGCAAAGGATTTCACCACCCCTTTCTGCTTGTAGTCTAACTGCTTCTCATCACTCAGGCTCCTTGTCAAACACTCGTTTGCATAGTGACCCATCTCATCGCACTTATAACATTTCACTAACTGTAAATCAAATTTGTTCTTACCTTCACCTTGATCCTTTTCAGTGCAATCACGAGCCTTATGTCCCATCTTACCACATCGGTAGCACTTTCCAGAATTCAGAAGACATTCCCCAGCATGCCTTTTTCCACATTTATCACAAACTGGAAACTTAGTTCTCTTACCATCAGACTTTTTTGAATAATTCTTACCTTTCTCCTGCCACCTCGGTCTCTTCTTCTGCTGGTTGTTATAGAAAACTTGGTCATCGGCAAACTCCATTTCCACCTTCTCAGCACATCGAACAAGCTTTTCATAACTTTTAAACTCACGAGAATCTAATTCCCTTCGATACTTTGGCTTTAATCCTGAGTAAAAACGATTGATTTTACTATCAAGGTCCCGGATAAAATTTGGAGCATACCTTGCCAATCGAGTGAACCTTTCTTCATAGGCATCCACTGAGTCTTCCTCTTGCCTCAATTCCAAGAATTGCTTTTCCATCCTAAGTCTAACAGCCTTAGGAAAATACTTCTCATGAAACATACCTTTGAATTCATCCCAGTCAAGATCATCAATCTCATCGGCGTCCCTGATATTTTTAACCATAGACCACCACTGATCTGCTTCACCCTCCAAACAGTAAATAGCAGGACTAACCTTTTGATTGTCTGAACACCCCATGACATCAAAAATCTTCTATAGTGCTTTAATCCACCCTTCAGCTAGCACAGGGTCAGATGATCCTCTGAATGATGGTGGATGTTGCCACATGAAATGTTCCACCACTAACATGTTCCTCTACGGTTGTTCTGGCTGATCTCGTGCATGGATACCACCGCCATTTATCGCTTGAGTCAACTGCGCCATTACTGCAAAAAACTGTTCAGTTCCAATTCCAACCATCTCAGGATGCTGATTCGGAAAGTTATTTCCTTCTGTATGCCTTCCTAGCACTGCTTCCCTGTTTCCTCTGCGGAAAACCATTCTGAACAAACATGTCTTAGATAAAGCAACATGGTAATCTTCAAATGCTATATCATTTAAAAAAATATATATTTTTTGGATAATCATTTAATAGAATTCTAACTCCTAAAGTTATCTAAACCGACCTTTGATACCAACTATAAGGCCCCAACCTTAAACCTTACTTAATCTTGAGTTATTACAAGATTACACATTGAGGATCTTTTCGGGTTTAGAGTTTTAGAGAACTAGATCATAAAACTTGAATTACATTCCACATATAAACAAAGTGGTTACATAAAGATAGTATTCTTCATTCCCATCAATGGAAACACATTTAAAATAAAACATGGATTATTTCTTGACACATCCTTGACTCTATCATCTTATCATGTACCTTTCCCTTGACCTGTGAAAAACATTTCAAAAACTTGGGATGAGCATAAAAACTCAGTATGGGTTATAAAAAAACATGGAAAGGAATCATGAGTTCATATATACATGAATGAAATCATGCTTTACCCATAAAACATAGGAACTTTAACATACCTCATAAAATCATGAATAAATCATAGAAATCATAAGACATAAAGGTAACTTGAGGCATTCATAACATTCTTACGTAGGGAGTAACCCTCTTGGTTACGTTTGGAATACCCATCACAGTATATTCCCTAAAATATCTTCGGAGAAACCTTAACGTTTCACTCCTTCGTGTTACCCAATGCATTGGAGAGCAATAACGGGCTCACCCGCCCTTAGTTTATCACGGAACCACCCGTTTTCATAATAATGCCCAAGAACCATAACATAATCATATCACATAAAACATGCATAAAGGTAACATAAAATTTCCACATTTCAATCACGAGATATCAATACAACACATTGATATAAAAACATTATGAAAACCATTTTCAATACTAAAATAAAGGAAAAGTAAAACATGGTATTTATTTTTCTTCTAAAAAGAAGGTATGGCTTGTAGAGGAAGCCGAAACTCAAATAACGGTCACGACGGCGGAGAAGTCGTTGTCGCCGCATAAGTACGACAAAAACATTCCCTTTTGTCGTTTAGTAAACGCTTCGTATAAAAAATATTCCTTTTGAATAAATGTAAAATTCAAAGGGGTTTATACACCGTATAAAAGAAATTTGTGTATAAAATAAAATATGCCTCAATGAAAGGAGATTGAGACGAAGTCCCATACCTCGTATCCGACTTGACCCGACCGTTCTTTAATCTCCTGAATAATAAACTTGAGTTAATCTCTACTTGCATATGAATCTTTTTCAAGTTCATTATTCCTTTTATACCATGTTATGAACATCATGTAATCAGTTAAGTTAATAATGTTCATTTTGTCGGTATTTGGTTCTTAAGTCAAAAATAGACTTCTTACACTTACATGTTGTTAATTTGGTCAAAGGTTTGTTATATCCAGAATGGTATTCATGACGTAGATATCATATATGTCATATATATCCAGTACTTACATGCATTTATAATATTACATAATCATTTAGTGGTAAGAAATGAAATGCACCGTTCATGGAGACGGTAAGCCGTACGTACGCATGAACGCTACTTTCATTTCTATTTCGTATTTTATAGAATGGAATCATAATGATATAAAGGTATATTATAAATCCAGTATAATATGATATATAATATCATAGTTCCACCCTTTATATGTCCCACATATGGTATTTAACGAATCAAATCACTTTGAGGGGGCGGTAGTCCGCACTTCCTAAAATGAAGATATCGTTTTTACCCATAATGGAAACCATAAAGGTATGCCCAAAATGAAAAAAAACAGAAGCTTAAGGAAAAAATAAACATATTATATATCATATATAAAAATAGTGACATCATAATGTTCACCTTTGAAGGTGTTAAATGAGTGTTGAACAATCATCGTTTCAGGAGGCAGAATTTCGCCATCCACGGAAACCGTATGTTCTTTAACCATTTGATGTAGTTGTGTGAGAGTTTAGCTCAAATAAATATTATAACAACATCCTTGTATATTGAAGATACTTGTGTTGTTACAAAATAAGTAAATAAAAAGAGTTTAGGGGTTTGGAGAAGCAAAATAAAACAAATGAACATGAGAGAATGAATTACCTTTAAAAGTGTATCTCCTTTTGATTTGAGCCTAAAGGCTTCCTTTGAAAGGATTATGCCCAAAGGGAATCCTCTAGGATGAGGAGAGGGATGTGGAGAGAGTAAATGGGCATGGGTTGGCTGAGCCAAAGGCTTGAGGAGTGTGTGAAATGAGGTAGAGGTGGGGGCCTTTTATAAGAGGAGAGGAGGGGCACTTTTGGAAAGTAAAGAAATATTACTTTATTTGAAAATGTTTTTCGGTTTTAAAAGGTCCCACATTGATAGAATTCGTGTATACGGTGATAAGGGTTCTAAATCCACTCATCCAATTGGTTTTGTCCATGTGTAGTTCATAGATTTTATATTGTCTTTCCATTTTATCTAAATCGTCAAATAATGATGTCATCACTGCATCATTATTATGTCATAAATAATTTAATTTATTTAATGTCTAAAAATCATAAAAAAAATACTATGATGTAGGAAATATTTTTATCTTTCCAATGACTATTTATAATCAAATATCTGATCTTTATAACCCCATGTAAAAATTTTTTTGGTAAAACATATTATGTTTGTGTCATTTTTACTTTTACATTAAATAAAAAGTTATTTATGTCATTTCCAAACCAAAGTGTCTCCATGGGGTCCCAAAGTAGACCCATGGCTTGTATTGGTCGGCCATGAAACAACCAATAAGATTGGGACATGTGTCTAGGTCATTTCCTATTATTAAAGCATTATTTATACCTTAAACTACCCTAATTACCACTAATCGCGATTAAAAACTTAATAAGTTACTATTCACCAAAAAAAATTATTTTAATCTCATTGAACCAAATTTTACTTATTAATGACAACCATGTATGTAGGATTTTCAAAATTCAATA
This sequence comes from Viscum album, assembly GCA_963277665.1. NCBI lineage: Eukaryota > Viridiplantae > Streptophyta > Magnoliopsida > Santalales > Viscaceae > Viscum > Viscum album. The sequence goes on from OY728141.1 coordinate 2,064,989,653, forward strand.
CACATTAGTGGTAAACATTCATTTAACTGAAAAATCAGTTTTCTTGATTACCACTTAGTGGTGTCACTATTCATCAAAAATTGAAGTTTTTCAGAAAATTACCAAAAATTCACCCTAAGATATATTTGATATTCCGAATTCAAAAATGAAGTCTATTTTACAAAATTAAAATCATATAAGTCACATTGATTAATTTAATAATTAATTCCCGCTGCCAGAGCAAATAGCGTGTTTTTACAAAACAATAAGTATCAAAAGATTGACACCAGTTTAAGTCTAATTTCAAAGTGAAATTGATTCCAATGACCACCATTGGATAAAATGGTAAAAATATATTCTAATTTCACTTCAAAACAAATTCAAAACATAATCTAATCATATAAATAAATTATATTAAAAAGCAGTTTTGATGTAAAATGCAGTATTTTTCACTATTCATTAAAAAATGAACATTGTCAGAAAAATACCAAAAATTCACACAAGGTAAATTTTGATGTCCCAATAATAAAGGATAAGTTTATTTTGACAAACATAGTTTATATAATTGTCAAAATATAGATTCAAAAATTGTTTTCCATCAAAAGGCAGTAAAACAATCTTTTAAGAATATTAGTGTATTCCATGCATAAGATTGTATTTATTTTCATTTTAAGTCTCTATAACACTATCTTAATCATTAATAGACATAGATAAAAATATATATTATTCATTACTTACTTGGGATGTTACATATCATCTTAAAATTACAATATTTAAATTGTTAAATTATGAAGGTGACAACTTTGGCATCATTTAAATTAAAATAAAATAAGTGTCATAATCAATTTTATAAGGCTCCAAACGGTTATATATTAGTTAATTGGATGATTAAGGTGTATCTATACACTACCAATAAGTTTTTTTCAGGTTTTTGGGCCTTTTAATGGGTATTATTATTTCAATAAAAACTATATTACTTATTTTTCACATAATAAATAATTTCTGTATCATTAATGTATCACCATTAATGACAATTATTTAATCCCTAAAAATGCTAAATAAATTATCATGATGTAGATAATTTTATTAGCTTTATGGAGACTATTCAAGTTCTAATTTGTATGATGTTTATCACTAAATTAAAATTATTATACTTATAATATTTAAGAGAGTGACATGTTGTCACTTTCTTTGGTTTTAATAATAATTAAATTATTTTCATGGTAAAAAGTCCATAAAATGAATCTAATCCGACCCTTAGGTTATATGGGACAACTTTTAGCCATCCAATATAATTTTGGCATGTGTTAGGGTAATTTTATAATATTATATTTACCCTTAATTACCCGATTTACCTTTAACTATGGTAAATAAAATTTACCGTAGTTACTATTCATAATTCCCAAAAATAAAAAGTAGCTAATTAACATAATTTGGAACCACTGATTACAAATATGGAATCCATTTTTCCAAATTCAATACACAAAAGTTGTATAAATTAAATTAAAATTAATCCCGTTGTCGGAAGAAAACGAGTTTTTCTTTAAAACATTGCAAAAGATTGAATTGATTTAACCTACGAATTTAATGTAAAATCAATGATAATGACATACATTATATTAAATGGTAAAAATATATTCTATTTATACTTTAAAACCATTCAATATTATAATTTAACCATATAAATTATTGCGATGAAAAAAAGTTGTTTTTAATTAAAATATAGCATGTTTTTACTATTCATCAAAATTTGAAAGTTAACAGAATAATATGAAAAATTCATCCAAAGTAAATTGTTATTTATTGATTCCAAAGAAGAATTTTATTTTTTCAAATTGAACTTATAAACATGTCAAAAACTAGATTTAAAGTGGGTGCGCAATCAAAAGGCCGCAAAACTGCATTTTTTGAAAAATACTTATTTTACTCGAAAAATTTATTTTGTTCTTATACAATGTTCTAGAAAATGTGTAAGATGAATAATAATGTTATAAAATTCAAATTTTAGTTAATACTATTCATAACGGCTAGTTCATAATAATATTATAATAATATATCGTTGTTTAGTAAAACTTGGTATTGCGTACAACACACGCTATCGAGGAAGGTCGCGGTTGCGTGTAACGCAAGCCATGTCAGGGTTGTGTGTTGTGCAAGAATACTTCATTGTTTTGTATAAAAGAATCCAACCATATTTCATTTATACATTGAATATATATATATATATATATATATATATATACTCAATGTTGCGTAGAATAACTATTATCAAAATTGTGTGTAACACGATCCATGAATAGTGTTGTGTATAGCGCAAGGTAATCTTGGTGTAGCATACAACACAAGGCATTAATGAAATTAAAAGAATATTTTTCATAAAATCTCGGGGTGTTACAGGTGAGCTTAGTTATCAAGATAAAATTATTATCATAATCAAGAAATTCATTTTAATTATATCCATTCATAACCAAAAATGATTTTAATTTTGGAATTAAGATATTCAACAACAAACTTTTCCAAGAACAAATATTTATGGTGAATGGTTTTTTCCCCAAGATGCAAAGATGCTAAATCCTAGGTCTAATTTTATTTAAGACAAAGTATTTCATTTTCCATAGTGGCCACCCACCCAATATTTTGTTTGGAATTTCCACAAATGGAAGGTTCTTGGGTTGAAAACACATTATTTAAAGCACACATATAGTATTTTGGTATCAAATAAAATATAATAAATGGATTATGGATAAGGTTAAATGTGAGATGGCGGGTGAGTGGTGATTTGTAAAATACATATAAAATGTTGTGTCCAAGATAACATATAGTTTGTTCCTTATGAATATATAATAGGTTGTAAAGTAATTTAATATGAATCATTATTAAGAGAAGAATAAAAAGATATGAGAAATTAAATGGACACAATAGTTTTATTTTTTGACAGATAAGATGTATTATATGAACTAAATGTATTGGGATGTGGTACTACTTTTTTAAAATAATATAGATGAGAGATAATCATAAATAGTTGAACAGTCTTCAAAATGAGAAACGGACAAGTGGTTATATGATCAGAAGGTTTTTCACCTATCATATAATGATTATAATCAAAAGGAAATTGATTTTCCTAATATTTCAAATAATTTTTCTAAAAACATTATAGTATTACATGTAAAATAATATGAATCCTTTCTTATTATATGGATATCTAATAATTTAAATATACATGATCAAGGATAAAACCTATCAATATTAGAATGTATGATTTGAGGAAAAATATAAACATCCCATGAATCATAATTGAACAAAAGAAGGATGATAACCATAGGGGCCTCAAAAATTATTATTCAATCTAAATGAAAAAATTTACTTTTGTTAATTACATATGATGATGTTAAAATATAATATTTTAATAAATGGTTATAAATATGTTATCTACTTAAGAAAATAATTTATCTCAAGAACATGATGATGTTAACACTCCACAAAAATAGTTTTATAGATTATACATAATACTTTTTCAGTGTGTAATATATATCTCAAGAAAATAATATTCAAAATCCTTTTAAATTTAATATATTCCATTTTTAGTCTAATGATTATTGACATTGACATTATAATGAGTTTGAATATTCTTTGGAAAAACTATAAGTGTCACATAAATTTCTATTTTGTTATTAATTTAAAAAATCCAAATATCATTAAATTTATGATAAATAATTGTAATGATATAAAATTCACTTGTAGAATATAAAATATCACATGATTCCCTCATATCTACTTGAATATTCTCAATTATTTGATGATATTATATGGAACTTTTGAAAAAAGTAATCTTATGATGTTTAGAAATTTCACATAGATTAAAAGAAGATATTTTTATTGAAAATATATTTATAATTTTTAAAATGAATCAATTTATAAAAATGGTATTTCATATTCTATAATGAGCAATATGTATATTAAAATTAAAACTAAAATAATCGTTATTAAGAGGAAATTTTTTACGTAACTCAAAAATATCTACAAAAATTGAGACACCAATACCATTGAGATGATATATGATTTTGTAAAATACATTGGAAAAAAATTTATTATAATATATATCATAAATACACAAGCTTATTACACATATTATAACATTAGTTTTAACATAAATCTCTAATAAACACAATACAAGGATCTGAGGCACACACTAATAGAAAAATCACATATTTCCATGGTCGATGACCATGGACATAGGCTATGGACATGTTCTGGGTAATCATATATATTAACGGAATTGAAGTAAGTGTTAGGCCTATGGTAATAGTCCCAACCATTGTCATGCCCACTTATCTACAATAATATCCTATGTCCATAGTCAATATTGAATATGGAAATAGCCTTTTTAAAATAAATAATTTTCCATGAATCGATTTTGGAACCTCTCCTATGCAATTAAATTATTTATGACACTAATATATAACATGTATATGAATATATAATTGTTTAATTAAATTTACTATTATCAAGAAAACATACATCTATAATAAATGGATAATTGTGGTCCCATACCCTATATAAGAATCCTACAGACATGGTCATCCTCGGACTGTGGTCATAGGCCCAGTCTAAGACACATATAGACACATTCTCTTTAGAATGTTGCGGCATGCCTAAATTGAGATATCTATCACTATGGTACCCTTGGACCACAGATGTTGGCCCTTCCCGATACACTTTATAGCTAGGTTTTCTCATTGGAATGTGGCCATACGGATTTCCCATAAACTTCATGTGGGGTTTTTTCTCCCAATTAAGCACCAGGGGACAACTATTACCACAATATTTTTATGACCATGGTTATAGGATTCATAGAGAAACTCTATTTCTATCTTCATATGTCCAAATATATAAATTGGTTTCTTATTCCAATATTCAACTTAAGCAGTGGATATAGGCATGTAGTAGTATGCACAATTTCTAGTAATGCTAGTGCCTTTGGAGACTAGGTTCATAAAATATCTACATGAGTATAAAATAAAACATCTTTATTTAATACTACAAAATGTAATCCATGATACCTTTAATCTTATAAAATTGTACAGAATAACCTAAAGAATAAACAAAAAAGTAGGATCTATAAATCATATTAAGGGAATATGCATGATAGTAAAGAATAACATATGATTCAAATTAAATAATATGGTATAATAAAAGACAATGATTGTGAATAATCACAATGAAATATGAAATAATGAATATTTAATCATCAGATCATTCCTAATAGAAATTTTGAAACATCATAATATGTGACATCAAAAGAATAAGTCAGGGATCTCTATCGATATATCATTACATTTTGACAGAGTCAAATAATGGATTAGGTTTACCCACAAATATCATTCATATCATGTCAAGAGATATAAACATTACCCAATGTATTAATGTGATATATTTTCTCAAACATAAAAAAATTTCGATGATTATAGGTTCCACAAATGGTAATAAAATGTACAAAATAAGCATAAGAATTTTCAATTGAAACTAATGAGCTACATAATCCAGCATTAAAGAATAATCAAATGACATTTTTTAAAGATTCCAAAGAGAATAATGAACTAAATATTTTTTAAATTAATATTTGAATACATAATAATAGGCATAAAAAATTGAATTAATTTGAAACAATCATGTTAAAGTCTATACAATTCGGTATAGAAATGAACCATTAAAGAGGTGTTTTAAAGAATCATTAAAAAATTTTAAAGAAGGAAATATTATGAATTTTCATATAAAACTAATTTAAAATAAAATGGTAAACCCAAAAAAACATTTTATAAAATCATTCATCAGTAAAATAGTTTAAAATAGGGATAAATGAGTGTATTAAGGGATAAAAAAATTTCCCCTTAATCAGGTTTGATTTTATAGAATTTATTGTCCTATGAATGCACAGAGGGTATAAACAAAGAAAATAAAGGTATAATAAGATAAGTAATCAATCTTGAGACATATATACCATATTTAAAAGCATTAAATAATATTAAATAAATATATTAAGTGATGTATATATGAAAAATGAATTTCCAAAAGAATATAGGGTGGTTCGTGGAGTTCCCATACCTCATGTACGAATACATTATTCACTTTCACAAAACATATTGAATGATAAAAGTATATTTAATAAAAAATAATAGGAACCTAATTAAACTATATATGGTTTTTTATTAACATTTTATTTATGATTAGTGTCATTTATTATAGATACCAAGTCTATATCCACTATCCCAAGGTCGTTTGTGTCTTGTGTTCAAGGTCATATAGCTTTTAGGTGTAATGAGAGTTTATCAGTTTTGTTATATAAATATAGAGATGTGATGAAATGGGTTTAGAGATTTTCTATAATTTAATATGGTTCTTATTTTTTAATTTATTCATAAATAATAATTTTATTTAGTGTATAGGTTTCATTGTTATAGGGCTAGTTCATTTAGGTTAGTTTTCCAACCATGATGAATTCATAGGGTTCTATTTATATTTAAGAGTTTTAAAAATTTAAAAATATAAAATAAAATTAAATATTCTTATTAATATTTTTTTACATTTTATATTAAATATACACTATCCATTAAGGTGGTGATGTTAAATGAAATTTTTTATTTAGGGGGCTGAACCGACCATCATATAAACAACATTTTGTTTTTAAAATCGATTGAGGGGAGGGTATAAAATGAATATTACAACATAATAATGATATAAAATTATATTTAGGATATTTATTTTACAATTTTAATGTAGATATAATTTATATATAGGTGGTAGAAGATGATAAGAATTGAAAGAGACGTGGTTGAGAATTTTAACTCTTCTCTTGGGAGTCTCTACTTGGTAACCACTTAATGATACTTGGGATGGCATTTTGGTAAGACCATAAATCTTTTTTCATGGTTTGGATCACTAAGGAGAGAAATGGATATATATTGGTCTAGATCCAAGGCTTAGAATGTGTTACTAGAAGGGGTGGTGGGGTGGTATTTATATGGGGAGGAGAGTGGTGTTTTTAAATATAATATTCATAAGATTATTTTTTTAACTCAATACTATCAACTGTGATGAATATTTTGACCAAATACCATAAATAATTTATGTGATTCTAAGATTATGGTTTCATATATCACCACAAATGAAATTAATCACATTTTGGACATATTATCTAAAATACTGTATTTTATGATATATTAGTATTCGCTAAAAATAAAAAAACCATAATAATACCAAGAACTCACCCTAAGATAATTTCAACAAGAAGTTTCAAAAAATAAAATGTATTTAATGAAAATAATTTTCTAAATATGGGAAATTTAATATTTAAATAAAAACAATATTTAATAAAAAAAATTATGAAATAACTAAATTTCTAACACATAAAAAATTTACTCATGGTTTCATATAATTATATTAACATATTTGTACTAATATAAATTTTTATAGAAAACTAGTTTATTAAATTTTAATTTTATTTAATACTTTTAACTTTATTATTAAAATTTATTCTAATAAAGATAAAAAAATATAATTTTTTCAAAAATATAATTACGATTCCATTGTTTAAAACGTTTATTTTTCATATTTAACACTTTTGTGGAATTATATTATGATAAAAAAATTATATATTTCCTTAAATATTATTTTACTATTCTACGTGTTTAGTTACTATTAAAAATAGTAAAATTCATATTCCAATGGTTATATTACTGTAGAAATTATTTCATTGAATCTTTCAAGTAATGACCATATCTTAGTGGTCATATTTCCCTTTATATCAAATATATACTCAACCATTATCATACCTCATCAGTCAATACATTTCATAGAAGGTTTTGTACTTCAATTAATATTGAATATCATATTATTCATAACTTGAGTTAGTTGATCTAGCACTTTCATGAACTTCAAGACTCTCTCTCACATTAATTTTGGAATCTCATTAGGGATATCACTACATTTCCCATTATATTGGTTTTTGTCATGGTTCCTCTTATTTCCCACCATAAACTAAAAAAAATTTGAGAATACTTAAACTAATAAGCATATAAAAAATGGAAACTGTGAACATAGAAGTAATTACTTATAAATGAAATATATATCCCATCTTATGAGTCTCTAGGTTTCAATTTAGTTTGTCCAGAGTGATATTTACTATTTGTTTTTCTAACATAACAATCAATTAAATACCTTCATAATTTTTTATAAATATATTGTGAATTTACTAAAGAAAATCTCCCATGAGTTTCAAACCAAGTGTGCAGAATGACAACTTTATCTAGAATTAGGTGCATGTTTAGTTAATAGCCAATAATTCCTTTTAGTGTTATTAATCCTAGGTACATATGTTCTAGAGACACATCCACTTTTAGTATCCATACCAGGATTTCACTACTTAGAAACCACACAATCTATACTTTACCAAAATGTCAGAATGTGGTCTTATACATAGAATTATACCTATGGGTTTTACTAATGTATTATTTTAATAATCCCCAAATATAACTAGACCTTTATTTCATACAAACTATATTGACATGATCCTCTTATACATATTACTACATGATTTTTAACATAAATATCCAATAAAAACCAAAGGATATAGAGGCCTAGTATATTTGGGATTATAGGTTTGTAAAACATCTATATGAATCTAAATAGAAAATTTTTACATTAAACTTCATAATGTGCTCCTAGATCCCTTTGAACTTCTAAAACTACATTAGATAACTTGGGGAATAAATAAACAGAATGGGTGGGCAATAAATCCTAGTAATGGAATAAGCATGATAACAAGGCATTGCATATGAGTAAAATAGAATAACATGATATCAAAATACAAGGCTCGTGAATAATTATATTGAAACATTACATAAATAATAAGATATTTTTAATATCATGGAATCAATGGAATGTGGAAAAATAATAATACATGACATCATAATCATATGTCAAGGGTCACTTTCAAGACATCATAACATGGTGGACAGAGTCCCATAATGGATTAGGTTTACCCCATGATCCCATTCATATCATCTCACGTGAATAAAAAACTACTCAATTCACTGGTGAACTATTGGGGTGAATCCATCAAAACATTTTCAGGCATATGTGTGACATATAATGGAATCAAACATAAATAATATGCATAAGAAATACCCATTGGAAACCAATTGGTTCCATAGAATTATCTAAATGAATAATCACAAAAAATTTCACAAAGATTCCAAAGAGAATAGTTAATTAGATATTGTAGTTTTTCATATTTTAATCAGTCATAATATTTCAAAAATATAGAGTTCATTTTAAAAATTCATGATAAATGGTTGATAATTAGTCATAGAAATTATCCTTTAAAATCTTGTTTTATGGAATCCATAAAAAATTGAATATAGAAGGAATGAAAAAATTTCTTAGAAAAAAAAGCTAAACTAAAATGGTCAACCCAAAAATAGTACTCTTTTTATAAAATCAGTAATGGGTAAAAGACATTAACATAGTCTTAAATAAAAATATTAAGGTAAACAAAAATTCCCCTTAATTGGGTTTGATTTTTAATAATGTATTGATAAATGAATATAAGGAATGTAAAACCCTAAAAATGGAGAATAATCTAGGTACATTTGTAAAAGACATATAAACAGAATTTAGAATCATTATATAATGTTAAATATATATATAAATTTAGGTATAGATAAAAAAGGCATTACCCAAAGAAAAAAGGTTGGTTCAAAGACATTACTTACCTTCGATCCAAATTCATTTGGCACCTTCTCTTAACATCAATAATGATCAAATTAGAACTAATAAACAATTTATTAATATCCTGATTCAAATATATTTTATTTATTAATAATATTTATGTTAGTTTATCTTCATTTAATAGATATTTTGAGACTATATATACTATCCCAAGTTCATTCGTGCCATGTGACCAAGTTCATATAAAGTTTAGTTAATTATGAGAGTTCAAATGGTTTGGTTCCATAACACCATATATATAATGAAATAGATTTAATGGGTTTCTATAAATTATATTTTTTTTAGTATCCAAAATTCTTCATAAATAATAATTATTTTCATAGTACAAGATTGATTCTTATAGGGTTAGTTCATTATGGAACGTGTTTCAACCATCATGATTTTACTTGATTTATTTATAATAAAGATAATTATAACATTTAAAAATAAAAAGAAAAAAATTATTAATTTTAATTTTATCCATGTTGATTAAATTAAAATTAACTATGATAGTGGGGGTGCTAAATGAAATTCTTCATTCATGGGAGTAGTGAAACGGGCATAATATGAACAATGATATGGTTTTAAAATTGATTGAGGGGAAGGTAGAAAAGGTTATTCCACCTTAATAATTTTATATTATTATATTTAGGATAATAATTTTACTATGTCAATGTGTATTGAATTCATATGTGGGAGGTATAATAAGAAAATAATTGAAATATACCCAGTTTATAATTTTACCTCTTCCTTTGGGAGTCTCCTCTTGGATACCCCTGTAAGAATTTGGAGGATTCTATTTTGGTGAGAACAAAACAATTTGGATATAGGGATGTGGGTTTTAGAGATAAATGGTAGATTTTTGGAAAGATCCATGTCTTAGAAGGTATGAGGATAATGGGTTATGAGGGGTGGTATTTATAAAGGATAGAGACTAGAGTTTTTTAATATAATACTCTTTAGTTTACTATTATTTCTCAATACTATTCATAATGATGAGTCTTTTCACTAAATACTATTATTTATGCATTTGATTCTGAGATAATGTTTTTTCTACATCATAACTTGGGAAATTAATCATTTATTTTACTTATAATATAAAACAATATACTTTTGTTGTATATTACTATTCACCAAAAATTCAACATTTTTAGAAAAATAAAAAAAACCACCCTAAGCTCATTTCAACACTGTGATTAAAAAATGAAATAAATTTTATCAAAATGAATTTTTAATATCGTAAATTTAGTATTTTAAAAAATATCATTGAATTAAAAATAAAGTTCTTATGAAATGATAAAATTTTAAATAATTAGATTAATTACTTATTATTTCATAAAATTATATTATCATATATATATACAAATTTATATTGTTTCCTAAATTCATTTAATTAAAGTGATTTTTTTTTAAAACATTTAAATTTATCATGAAAATTTTCATTTTAATAAAGATGAATCATATATATATATATATATATTCAAGTATAAAATTATGATTTTATTGTGTTATACATATATGTTATCATATTTAACATTTTCATTTAATTATATTATGAAAATAACAAATTTTATTATTTCATAAATATTATTTGTTTGTTCTACTGGTCAATTTACTATTAAAAATTTTCAAATTAATATTCCAATGCTAGGATTACTATTCTAATGGTTATATAATTGTCACAATATAATGGTCGAATCATTCCAATCATATTTCTCTATACACCTTATATATACTCCACTACTCTCATACCTCAATATTCAATAATTTTAACAAAAGTTTATGAACTTCCCATAAAAAAATTCTACCATATTCCAAATATTTCTATTTATTTTTAATTTCTTTTTAGTATAAGTGATCCTCATGGGATAATTCAGGTTGTATTAGTTTGTACATTATTCTATTTATTTTATCTCCTTGCACTATTACTAGATATTATTTTCAAAAATATTTCATGATGTGTAATGTTACTATGAAATGTAAAACTATTTCAATGTATATCTATTGTATGAAATAATATAAAAATAATAGTTAGTCGTCTATTATTTTATTAATATAGGAAATTTCTAGGAAGTTACATACATAATTATTGATATGGTCCTAAAAACACCTTTTAGACAAGAAATAATATGTGAGATTATTGGTTTAAGAACTTACAGATTGAAAATAAAACAAATCAAAAGTAATTTAAGTAATGTACATTATAAATAAAAAATTGGGACAAAGGGATATTTGAACAACCTACTGACCAAATGTGTTGCTAGTATCATGAAGGATAATTTGAAAAGGTCAAGAAATTTTTTTGAATCTAATAATAAATAGGTTAATGTGAAAACATGTGGTTGAAATCCTTTAATAAAAATTCTATTAAATTTATTTATATGAATGGAATAACATAACACAAGAAAGTTACTTTTTAAAATTGATTCATATAAAGTGTGAAAAGTCCATTCCTAGATATCAACAATATCCATTCATTATATAATTTCCTTAAAATTATTGTATTAAATATTAGAATACTAATATAAAAAATATATTTATACATGTCATGTATTCCATTTTCATTATAGTATTCATTTCAAGAGGTGATTTTATCTAACTTTCAAGCTTAATATGTTTCATAACTATGGATTTGTTTCAAATCATTTTATTTTGTGTATTTATGTACTAATATGGATATCTAATACAATAAAAAATGATCAATAGCACATATATTACTCTAATAATTCTTATAGTATTTCCATTCTATGGATTTTATTAATTTATAAATTTTACTTGTAGTCTACAATTTCCATTTATTTTTGTTAATAATGAAATCTAAATATTTTGGCACAATAATCCCATTCATGTTGACCCACTCTTTTCACACATATTGGATCCTCTAATTAAGATCTTTGGTTTCTTTCTTTCCTGCCTTCCATCTTAATGAACACTTCATTCATGGTGTCCATTCCCTCTTCAATTTATAAATTTTCATCATTTTTATCTTTCCACATAGATGATATTCCATCTCTTCATTGTGTGAATCCCTAGTTTGGATTTATTCATTCAATTGTTATTGGTATTTTATGTCACTTTATTCTATTTTTTCTATTTTTTATATATATTATACAATTTTCAACTATATTGTAGTTCTTAATTGGTGTTGTGCTACCCCAGTTCTTTTTCAATTTGGGGGAGTGCTTTTCATCTATTCCAATCACATTATTGATTCTATTTGATGGCCCGATTGGGTTTTTATACCATCCTTTTGGAATAAAATTTGTCATAAACCAACCTAAATACCCCGGTACCCTAATAAATAAGCCAATTATTAAAGGGACCAACATGCATTTCTGATCCCCATCAGTTGGAGGCTACCACATATCATCTTAAAAGATAAAATTGGAATTGAATTTTCCACAAAAAATGGACAATAATGGAGTAAAAATCAGTTTCTTCAACACTTCAAAGGGAGAAAGTAAGAGTAACCAAAATAGTATAAAATCCTAAGGAAATACCTCATTAAATTACTCAGGATAAATAAAAATAGAACAAGATTTAGCAAAAACCCATGATCCAAACTATCAAAAACATTCTTCGTCCCTAAGTGTCACAACCCTCTGCACATACCTGGCATAAGAAAATATAAAAACTCCTAAAATAAAACATAGTCTGTGAGCAGAAAAGTACAGTAGGGCCTCCCCAAGTATTTCATAATCAATTCCAAAATCCCATGTATGGTTAAATAAAACTAGTCTTGGAACTATATTTTCATACTTTCTACCTAAACATGATTTTATTAAAAAATATACAAGATCTATAAAAACAAATTTCAGACATTATTAAAGGATCTTTTTATATAAAATTTTTTATATGAATAATATGGAATGAATAAAACTTTTCAATAATCAATTCCATGTATAATCAGGTAAAAAAACTCATAGAAAATTAAGCACTATGTACAATGGGATTCACCAACTAAGAATGAAGGTGAAAAAGATCTATAAACACAACCTATAAACAAGGTAGGTCTACATGGTTAGGGAAAATAGTTACGGAACCACCTGACTTTAATCAATGATCAGGAATCAATACACACAATGGGATTCACCAACTAAGAACGAAGGTGAAAAAGATCTATAAACACAACCTGGAAACAAGGTACAATTAAATGAAGTTTATATCCATAAAATATGTTATGGTTCATAAAACTCGCATGAGGGAAGGAGGAGAGATTATAAGAAACTAATAGAGAGAATATCCACTTACCATAGAGGGATCATATCTTCCATCGGCACATTGATTTTCCAATAGAGGGGTTTGGTGGTGCCAAAATCACCTATAGAGATCATAGGCACGTATAATATCCTCAAGAATTTACATTATCTCAAGAATTAACTGCACTATCACCTTTTTCTCTTGGACCAACTCATTGCAACCAAGGATGTTTCACCAATATCTTTCCAATACAACAAATATTTACATGTCCTCGTATACAAGGCATCAAAATGAGAAATACTAGTCATGAATTAGTAACTATTATTATAAGATAACTAAACCAGTCTCAAATGTTCACCCCAATATCCACCATAGTCTAGATCATAGGCACATAGAATATCCTCAATAATTTATATAACCCACTCTGTATAACCATCCATTTATAGATGGTATTCCATACTCAAAGAAAAACCTAAGATTTTATATCCTCCTAAATGCCTTAAAAAATGAGAGGGAAAATATGGATCTCTATAAGAGGCTATAAAAGTTGTAACTCCATGCAAGAAAACAATAGATTTCACATAATTTTTCCAAACTCCTCAAATTTGGTTGTATCGTGAATGTATATAAAGGAGCTAGTTTTTTCATCCCATCAATAACTACCCATATCGCATTTCTATAAATGGGTACACAACAACCCAACCATAATGTGAATAGAAATATCATCCCACTTCAAATTTGGAATAGGAAGTCACTGAATAAAACCTAAAGGTATCACATGTTTGGAATTGACTTGTTGATAATTATAATAATAAAAAATTAAATAATGTCGTATTTTATAACAGGACACAAAAATTGTCACTGTGTGTCATAGAACAACCTTACAGTTCCTGGGTGTGTTTCCCATTGAGAATTAGTTAAATCCACCATTAAATATCTTCTTACTAGAATATGTAAAATTTTCATATTCTTAAAACATAGGATACCCCCCATGGATAACTATATCATAGAAATAGTCTCCCCACCATAAGTAGAGTTATTATATCTATAGAATTAATAATCAAGATAATTTCCTTAATAAATAATCTCTGGAAGTTTAGATTTAAACTGAAGAATTTTCAAGTTAACCTCAGTCCCTATTTATTGAACTCTTATATGAAAATATGAAAAATGTTTCATCAAGTTCCACTCTTATGATGATTAATTTAGGGCTTGGTTTATAATTTTCCTACCTAAAGCATCAATAATTACATTTACCTTCTGTAGGGTATAGGATGTTTTGAAATAAAAATATTACAGTTACTTCACCATATGCCTCTAAAAGTGGTTCAAATATTTTTGAGAGAAGATACAACATAGGATTTTGTGGTCAGAATAAATAATAAACATTTCTCCAAAAAGGAATTATCTTAAACTATTAAACACATGAAACATGGATGTGAGTTCAATTTTTTGCGTTGGATAATTTTTCTCTTGTGGTGTAATCTGTTGAGAAACATAGGCCACCAAGTGATCATATTTATTAAGAACACAAACCAAACCCTAAACTATTGTGTTGCAAAAGAATACATATCCTTACCCAGTCTCTAGAGGAGTAAACACTAGTGTAGATGTAAAAAAACATTTCAAATAAATAAAATAACTCTATCATTTATCATCCCATGAAAACTATACCCCATTTTCAGGGAAAGAGTACATCAGTGAATCCCCTATAAGAAATCCTTTTCAAATCAATAATAATAACCCACTAACCCTGAGAAGCTCTGAATCTCAAATAAAATCATTGTTTCTCCAATTTCGTAACATCTTTCACCTTATCAATGTTAAATGTGAAACTATGTTATCAAAAAACATGTCCTAAGAAATTCACTTATCAAATCTAAAAATCACATTTTGATAGCTTGATATATATTTGTTGATTTCTCAACAATTTCAAAACTTCTCTTAGATAATGCACATGATCCTCCTTGAAATAAGAGTAAACTGGGGTTTCATATAAAAATACCACCATAAATTTATCAAGATACTCATGGAAGATCATTTTCATCAAAAACATAAATATTATAGAAGCATTAGTCAGACCAAAAATCATAAAGAGATAATCAAAATGTCCATACCTACTCTAGAATGTGGTTTTCTAATTTTTAGATTCTTTTATTCTCAACTAAGGATAAAAATATCAATGATAAATAATTGAGAACCACTTATCCCCTTTAAACTGGTAAAACAGATCATCTATCTATGGCTAAGGATGCTTGTTCTTTATCGTAACTCATTTGAGTGTTTCTTAATCAACACATAGGTGAAGTGTTCTGTCAGCTTTCTTATTAAAGAGAAAAGGCACCTCCCAATATAACACACTCGTTTGTATAAATACATTCTCTAAAAAATCATCAATATTTTTATTCAAATCATTCATTTCAGTCAGTTTTAAAGGGAATGAAGGTATATATAGCAGTTTAGTACCATGAACTAAATCAATTGAGAAATATACCTATCTTACTTGTGAAAAACCAAAAAAAACTAAAGAAATAATTTGGGAATATATATAGTTACTAGATAGATATAATTTCTTAAATATTCGTTCTTTGGGTCAAAATAAACACTAATATTACTTTATCTTACTCTAGATATGGTTTGGATCTACTAAACCTTTGGTACCTTTTTCCCAAAAAGAAACGACACACCCCATAGACCATAGTTAAGAAGACACACCAGAGATTTTAGTCAATTAGAGACTTATTATAAATAAACCAATCTGTCCCAAAAATGAAATCAGTGTGTTTCAAGTTGAGAACCAAAAAATTCCAGGTAAGTTCAATTTATGAAAAATAGAAAACAAAAGTAGGACATCGGAGACCCCACCCTCTCTTCATTCTGAGGGTCAAAGATAAATACATCACATGTGAAAACAATTAATAGGAATATTTAGAAAACCCAAAATACAAGTTCAAATAAATGAGTGAGATGAACTGATAACAAATAAAGAAATCAATAAAGATGAATCTATAGTGATGGTACCTCTTTTATTCATTAGACTTATATCAACTTCCATTGGAGACTCTTTCACTACATGAAGATGCTTTGTTCTGGATGTCTATGTTTGGAACCCCTTTTTCATGAAGAATCTCATTACATCATAGTAATTTTGGGAGTCGATGATCTTATTCCACTATGAAGAGTAAAAAATAAATGGAATAATTTTGGTAGGTGTTTTTAGCAACCATAATAAGTATAGATCATTGGTTCTTTGGTACAGACACATCTTGAATTCCCAAGCTTGAAACACTGGAAGAATGTCAAAGGGCCTCTTCAATTAACTACATGAGGTCTATAGGATACATTATATTGAGAACAACCAATGATACTCTTCATGATTCATATTTTATTTATAGGAACACATATATCTTCTGCTGGAAGAAAAAGTAACTCCTATCAACATTGACTTACCATTGAGGTAAAGCTCAACCATCAAATCCCTACCAATCACATTGTGGAAGAAGTGGGTTTTAGTAAGAAAAATGAATAACAAATATCAGGAAAAAGACCCATCTTGAACCATCATGTCTTCAACTTCTCATTTTATAAAATATTAGTTGAAAACTTCACAAGATCAAAAAATAATTCAGAATTCTCATTCATAGTCATGTCTTCTCGTTCATGTTTAAAAAACTATATATATTTAGTCAACATATTAGACTATGGATTGAAAAAAACAATGAAAATAAACATAAATTCTTTACACTCTAAACCCTAATACTTATTCACCATAACCATTTAATCCCACTATTTCCTAATAGGAACCTCTAACTTGAAGGTAGCACATTTCACCATAATTAAATTATGAATTTCCATGAAATAAAACATAATCACTATCTTATTTAACCAATCTTCATCCTATTTAGGATCATTAGAGCCATGTAATGTTGGGGGATTTTTGAGAAGGAACTTTTGAGAATGATTATGAGAACCATCCCTATTATGTTCCATAACTAGATCCTAAAAAGGTGTGGGTGAAAGTGTTTTTCATAGATCTTGGATGAAAAGTACAATAATCTAAACAAGATTCTGGTCCGTGGGAGGATCTTCATACTATAGTTCACCAAAAAATTTCTAATGAATCATATTCAAATGTCTTACCATATGCATGATGCTAAAAAACATTATTAAGGAACATTGAATAAGTTAGAAGGTTACTCATATCAAAAACTCAATCAAGAGGAATGGTAAAATTAATCCTATCAGATAAGATAATAAGATTTATATTTCAACCTATCCAAATAAAAAGCAAGGAACATACTAGAATTAGATCAAATAATTCCCCAATATTCCTTTCCCAAACAACCCATGGTGACTTAAGGCTAGTTACGATGATATCTATCTAAGAAATCACTCATAACTACCTCCTAATTCCCAAAAAAAATATTCAAACCTATATACTAAGATCAAGGAAAGATATTGAAACTACAAATTTGATACCACTTTATCACGAACCATCCTAGATACTCAATTACTCAAGTAACTAATCTGGATCTGACATAGCCTAAAGGGTGTTCTCAATCCCCACAGGTTACAGACTAGCTGCTGGCATCATACACGATAAAAGAGGGAACAAATTTGTCACAAAATAGCAGAATATAAAAGATTATAATTTTGTATTCTCAACAATATAAAGGTAAAAATTCCTATTAACCAAACATATATCACAAAAACCAAATCATTACATCATTAAAGTAATCAATAGAAAGAAAAAAAATCTCAGGATGGAGTAACAACCCACTTTTCAAAGGATTAAGAACATCCACAACCCCCCAAGTGGTAATTTCCCTTTTCAAAGACCCAACATAAGAAAATATAAAAACTCGTAGAGTCAAAGGTATGGTGTGAGATACAAATCCTATTAGGGACTCACCAAGTATTCCATAATTAGTTCCAAAATTAATAAACAATATATTATATTAATTTAAGTAAAACTATGCTAGGAATTATATTTTCTTATTTAAAAAAACATGATTTAATTAAAAAAAATAGAATATGTATCAAAACAACATTAATATAGTTTTAAATGTAAATTTTATATTAAATAGTTTAAATAAATAATTTTTTATGAATAAAACATTTCTATAATCAAAAGACTAAATAATCAAGCCAAACAGCTCATAGAGAAGCATGCACAATGCACAAAATCTATGTGGTGACTTAGTTAATTAAGTAATAGGACCCTAACACATATCATAGTAATCACAACTCTAGTCAGGTGTGCACAAAAAAATACACATCAAAAAGGGGAACTTGTCAAGAATAGTCTATACCCCAATATGGAAACCCATTATGGGTAGTCATGCTGAAGTTGTTTTAGTAACAGTTTTCATCATCAATCCATTTCTATGGAGCCAAGGTCCTAGTTTTATTTTCCTTATTAACACTATCTAACCAAGATAACATGTTCTTCAATAATCAATAAATTTGTAAATTAATCTTTTTAAAATAGTTTATAATACAATTTCCCAATTTCAATTTTAAACATGACTTTCTCTTTTTATAAACTAATCATCATTTTTTATCATTTCATGCCATTTAAAAACAACATTAAATTTAATAACTTTACACAAGATAAATCATAAATTCATTTCATCAAAAATAAGTCTAAATCAATCCACCCATTTTCATAAATCTACACCATAATTTTAATTTCTTTTAAATTGGTGTTTTTCTATCAATTTTCATATCTATTTCAAATAATGAATCAAATCATCACAATTCCATGTTTTTTATCAATTAAAAATCCATTAAATTTAGTCAAGAAATAAAAGGTCTAAAATATAGGTAAAATAATAATATAACCATATAAATTTAATCAAAGATCATGAATCCACACCCACAACAACATTTTCCAAATAAGAACTTAGATGATAAAGATATAGAAACATATCCTTGAAACAAGATCATCTTAAATAGATATCAAATGCATAAAATAGGTGATTATCCATAAAACTATTAGGATTAAGGGATGAGAGATTAGAAGAAAATAATATAGAGAAGATCCACTTACCAGAGTGGGACAAGATCTTCCACTGGTACATTGATTCACCAAATGAGGGGCTTTGAGGTGACAAAATCAGATCTATATATCATTCCTAATCATGTAATTAATGTTAGTGTCGGGATATGAGATTAAGAATCTTAAAGGGGGTCAGTAATTCTTAAAAAATCAGAATAAAATAAACTTGTGTGCATAGTTTCCTAGAGAGGGGCGCATGGTTAGAAAAACTATGTGCTCTAACAGTGTTCCCCCTCTAGAGTCACTATCCAAGGTTCATGGTTTCACTTAGGTTGTCACGTGGTTTTTCAAACCATGTTTAAATCATGAAAACTCTCACTATCTAGGGTTTCATAGTTTGCACTAGGGGCCCACGGTTTGGTCAAACTGTGCACCAAACATGCAGAAAACATCCAAATTACACCAAATTTCACCTCAAACAACTCGAGAGAAACCCCAAAAAATGAATCATCAAAATTAAGGTCTATAAGTACCTATAAAAATTAATGGGAGGTTATAAAATTTCATTGTTGGTTGTCTTAGTCTCCACTCCTAGTGGTTTATCCCTGATTTTTAGGGAAGTGATTCTAGTCATGGGTGGGGTGGTAGAATTTTCCATATCTTAGTAGTCGTATAAGGTCTCAACTCCTATGGTGTTTACTTTGGTAGTTGTATTATGGTGTAGTGACTGTATAATTTCATGTTATTGATGGAAATATCTATAGATTTTTCGTACCATTGGTTCCTTTCCTCACATCACCAACTTATGCTTTTTTCAGATTTTGATTTTACTTATGGTTTTGTTCGTGGGGTATGATTATCCTTTTTAATGATTTAGTCTAATTTTTTCTCTCCTAATTTTTTGATGATGTTTTTGATCTCTTGGGGGTTATTTTTTTCAACAATGATTCCCTCACTCGTTGGTTTCAGTTTAAAGGGATATGTCTTCTTCATCTCACCCATTGAGTATTTGTTTTTTATTATCCTTTTGAGGAGGATATTTCATACCTTCTTTGTTAATGATCTCCCTCTCATCCTTCTAAATGTTGAGATCTATTTTCTCCCTCAACATATTCCATGGATATAATCTCAGCCCTTCATTGGTAAAGGTAGTCATGTTTCATCCTAGTGGGGTGTAGTTTTAAAATATGGGCATGTGTATACCTTCATGTTGTTATTATTATGTTGTTGATGGTTTCAGAGATTTGACATTGGATTTCTAATTAATTGATTTCTTACTTAGTATAGGTGGTAATGTTTTGGTGGCTTCCATTGGAGTACCATAAAGATAATTCACTACTGTAATTAGAGGTATTTGCAATGGGCTATTTGTGGCGGGATCCCATCGCAAATAAGTTTTAGTGATGGGGCCCCGTCACAAATAGCCCATTGCAGAAAATGGCGTCGCAAATACTATTTTTTGCGATGAACTCATCGTAAATACTATTTGAGACTAAGAAGTTCCTCATCGCAAATAATTCTCTGATTATATACATTATATATCAAAACCTTTTGCGATGGGCCTGTCGCAAATACTATTTGCGACTGGCCCGTCGTCCCGTCCCAAAATTATTTTCTAAAAATATATATTTAAACTATTT
This sequence comes from Viscum album, assembly GCA_963277665.1. Lineage (NCBI taxonomy): Eukaryota > Viridiplantae > Streptophyta > Magnoliopsida > Santalales > Viscaceae > Viscum > Viscum album. The sequence continues at coordinate 2,065,011,238 of OY728141.1, forward strand.
GCGACGGGCTCCCAACACTAAAGGTCTCGTCGCAAATACTTAGAAAGTAAAAAATATATATTTAATAAAATTATAATTAATAAAAAAAATAAAAAATACTAATATTCTCAATATTCTCAAAAAATATAAAAAAATCATTAATAATAATAATTATTATTATTATTAAATTAAAAAAACATATAAAATATAATACTAAAAACAGAAATTTAATAAAATCATGATTAATGAAAAATTAATTTTAATATTATTAAAATAATAAAAAATAAAAAATTATTAAAATTCTCAATATTTAAAAAAATATATAAAAAAAATCATAAAATATTACTATTATTATTAGAAAAATAAACAAGTATTAAAAAATATAATACTAATAATAAATAATAAAATATTAAAAATAAAAAAAATTATACAATATTCACACCAATATAAAAGATAAAAATAGTAAATATTTCATATTACAACAAATCATGAATTAAAATTTTTATAACATAAAAAAAACACCGGGGGTCATCTTCTGGAGGAGGTGGAAGAGATGTAAGAGATGGTGGAGGAAACTTCATCCCTAAACTACGAGTCAGACGGTGCATGTACTCCATCTTCTCATGATGTTGTTGCTACTCTTATTGCTGCCATAGATGTATCTCCTCCTCATGTTGTTGTTGCTGCTGCTGACGCATCTCTTCATACCACTTCTGCAAACTCTCTATAAGCTCGGTTTGAGTTCACAACTGCTCCTGATACTTTGAGGAAGAAGATGATGCCTCTCCACAAGCTCCTCTTGAGTTGGACGTCGACATCGCAACAGTGCCATAAAAAGTACTCAAAGTCTAATGAGAGCTGATACCAACTACTCAGCCCTTCTCAAAACCATGTTAAGTCGCCAGCATCCATGTCACCTCATCGAAATGGTGGGCACTGGTCTGATCAGTCATCTTGTCATGGCACTCAGCCTGTGTCAGAGAGGTCACAGCCTCATATAACTCCATCAATTCTAATTTGAAATTAAAATTGTGAAAATATTCTATGAAGTTAATTGTCAGACAGAAAAAATAATAATATTAACCACAATCCAATGCTGACGATCACCTCTAATCTCTCAAGTGTCTGGATCAATATACATCCTCTGATAAAAGTCATAATCCGTAATATCGGGATGCTCGACTACCTATAGAAACATAAAATAATTTTTTTATATTTAATTTTATATAAAATATTTAAAAAATATACTTACTAGATGATCTCTATGAGTACCGAATGTATGACTACCATCTCGATGCGTCACCTCCTGTCTCCCCCGGTTTTTCCGACCCACTAAAGATTTCCTCTAATATCCACCACCCAACCGGTGTAAACATAATCCATACCAAACGTGAGATGAAATGTACTTTGGTCGATGTGCTTTACACAACTCATCAAATTCTATCACTCTTTCTTTATTAATGGTCGTCCTTCTCAAATTGTGTAAAAATTGATGGAAACAGTCATGCATTGAAAAATTCCATGCCGCATGGATAGCGTCACGCATTCTATCATCGATAGGATACCATAAACCCTAAAAATAATTTATAATATCATGTTATTAATAAAATTAATTTCAAAATAAATATTATTTATTTACATACCAACTAATGATTTAACATGTCGAGCCTCACATCAAGAGGAATCTGTTCCCATGTGATCCATGGCTAAGAAAAATAATTGTGCAAGATAGCGCTCCCCTGTCCAACAACTACATGCGCAAAACTGTGAAAAAGAAATAAATAATCAAACAATTAGTATATATATAAATAAATTCATGAAATCTAACTAAAATATACATGTTACCATGCATATGTGTGCGTGGATTGAAGCCAAGATGTGGACATCGCTCGAGGATACGGTCAGGAATCATCATTTGCGCAAGACCACACCCACTCTGCGTACCCCATGAACAGCTAGTAGGATGAGGGTCAGACGATCCAAAATCCTCCTCATCCCAGGGTAGCTCAGCCTCCATCAACTTGTGAAATAGATCAGGGTCAATCTGAAACTCAAAATGATTGTTGTTAGCAGATAGTTGAAAATAATTATTATATATAGATATATATTAGTTATGATTATAACCAACATTTAACTGTGTCAATGTTCACCTTTATCATCATCTTCATATCTGATGATGTAAATTTCTTCATATTCCTCCTCGATATCATCAATATCCATATGAGTTTTAGTTTCATCATCTCTTGTCATTTAAAATTCATTTTTAACATCATTAACATCTTTGTCACCATCGATCCTTAATTGTGGGGTGTCATCATCGATATTCATGTCTCTTTGCGAAAAAAGATGGATTTTGAGTAGTCTCTTGGAAAATTTCAATTCCTTCCACTTCAGCAGAACCACAATCAGTTTGAGTAAACTTATTTTCCTGATATTTCATTTTTATTATGCTCCACCAATCACTCAAGTCACTTGAAGTAGTACAGTACTTTGTGTAATAAATTTGATGTGCCTGTTGAGCCAGTAAAAATAGTTCATTTACTGCAAGAAGACATTTATATTTAATATTGACAATTCCATGAGCTGGATGAACACGCAATACTCTCTCAGTATCCACCCACTTCCATTTAATCATTGTTATATAATTCTTTCCTAGATAACATAGCTCAATAATTTCATCCAGAATTCCATAAAAGTCAACATTAGTTTCTCTGTGATTCGATCCTCTCAGGAAAAATCCACTGTTCACTGTTTTTTTTATTCCTCATATGCACATGTATGAAATCAGAAACTATTCACTACATATGCATTATAAGATTTAACCATTTTGGATGGTGGGTCCCTCACTATACAACGTCAATTATCTATTTTATCTGCATGTTGAGACACATGAAAATTTATAAAACAATTATCGGTATAATAAATAATAAACGGAATTGATATTAAACCATCAATAATTTATGTTAACAGTTTTTGAAACCATTGAGAGAAAAAATTTGTTTGGGTTCTTCAAGAGAAGTTGTTGTAATTTGTGGAAGTTGTTTCTTGATATGATTATCATATAACCTACAAATAAAATAAGTTTACATACTATAACAAAAATTATAGAATAAGTGATAGTATCACTCACAGTACAAATGATTTCATTTCATCAAAGTTGACAAAAACATATGTATGAACTCTGTGATTTTCATCATCTGAAATCTATCATTCATGAACTCCACCAAAGCCAAGATTTTGCAGATTAAAAAATAATAATTGATTTTCCATTTCATTATTATAATTCCCCTTATTCCATCCCATGAGGTTTTTTTTGAGTGATATTCAAATTCTAAATAATGAGAGTATAAAAAAGCAATTTCCTCTTGCAAATAAGCTTCAGTAACTGATCCTTGAACTGATTCTTTGTTATGTACTTTTTTCATCTATTTTTGCATGCATATCTTGAATGGGTACATCCATGGAAACTATACTAGACCTCCATATTTAGCTTCATGTGGTAAATGTAATATCAGATATTCCATTGATTCAAGGAAAGCCCAATGAAAGTTTTTTTCTAGTTTACATATAATTACAACAACATCTTCTTCTAGTTTTCTTAACACATCATAGTCTGTTGTTGCTGCACAAATGTCTCCAAAAAAAATATGATATTCCTGTTATCGAATCCCAAATCATATAATTCAAAAAACCTATGAATCCAATTGGCATAAGTATTTCCATTATAACATGACAATCATGACTATTTAATCTGGTAATATAACAATTCTTAACACATCTGCCCAAATTAGAAACATAGCTATCTGGAAGTCTCAAATCTGCAATCCACAGACAAAATAATAAGAGACACTATTTGGATAGTGTATAAGATGCATTTGGCTTCATTAACCTCTGTGATCTTACATTTTCAAATAGTTCAAGTTATGGTCTCCTGCAAATTTGGGCAAGATCTAATCTTACCTCTGTAGTATCTTTGGTATTACTTGGTGTATGAATAACTATATGAAATAAATTATCAAAATATTTCTTCTCAATATGCGTGAAATCCAACATGTGGTAGACTAACAAATCAGACTAATATAGAAGATCCCAAAAAATGCTTTGCTTTATCCAATTATGTTCTTTCCCAAAGCCATGAATTTTTTGTTGGTTTATTGTTGGACAAAATGTGATAAAAGGTAATGAAAATACAACTAATTTTAACTCTATACCTGAGATCATTTTTGGAGGTCCATCCCTTTCAATTGTACCTTTTCTGAAATGAGATTTTTTCCTCACAAAAGGATGATCAGTTGGAAGAAATATGTGATGATAGTCAAAATAACAAGGTTTTTTCCATTTGATGAGCATAAAGTCTTTGTTGTCTTTCATACAGTAAGGAAATTATTTCAGACCATGTGTACTCCATCTAGATAACATTCCATATTCCAGAAAGTAACTAATTGTTCACATCAATACATATTTTAATATGAAATTTTGTTTTGTAGCAGCATCATATGTATTAACACCATTACTCCACAATGCATTTAACTCATCGATAAATGGTTAAAAATAAACATAAATATTAATTTTCGGATGTCCAGGGATTAATAAGTTCAAAAAGATATAGGGATCCTTCATCAACATCCTCGGAGGTAAATTGTTTGGAGTTATAAAGACAAGACAACATGAATACTGACTACCATCAGAACTAAATGGACAGAAACTGCCAGTAGAAAGACCCAATCACACGTTTCGGGCTTCTAAAGCAAAAGTCGGATGCAGAAGGTCAAAATGTTTCAATGAATCACCATCAGATGGATGATTCAATCTTTTAACGGTTGGAATCTTCTTTTTGGGCCATGAAATCATTAATGTTGTGTTCTAAGACAAAAATAAACGCTCTAACTTGGGTGTAAGGGGAAAATATCTCAACTATTTTACTTTAATCGATCCAGACTTCCCTGGTTGAGCTTCTTTATACCTCAATTTTCCACATGTGGGAAAACTATCCAATGAATCATTTTCACCAAAATATAAGATGAAATCATTTAGACATGCATGAATCTTCCGATAACTAAGGCCCAAATTATGAACTAGCCTCTTGCTCTCATTTTAATTTGTAGGTAACACATTTCCATCAGGTAACAGTGTTTAGCCAAATAAAATATCTGATCAAAACATTTGTTCGACATTACATTATCTGATTTAATAGACATAAATTTTTCAACCACTTCTAATTGTATTATCTTGTAACTAGGATATAATGCATCCTCAACAGACCTCAAAAACTCATAAAATTCAGATGGTTCCAACTCTAGAGTTAAATCAATATCATCTTGAGTTTCAGTTTGTTGAATAGATGGGCATGCAACATCATATACCAAATTTGGAAATTTTGATGGATCTGAAATCAAGTTATTAGTATCTTTTCTGGAATTTCATTCACCGTTTTGATACCAAAGAATATAATCTGGTTGAAAACCAAACCGTAAGAGATGTCCCCCAACCTTGTCAAATGTGTCAAATGTTCTCAGAGCACATTTGTTACAAAGACACGTTATTGTGCCTTCTGAAACATATTCTGGTTTTGATTATGCAACTGATAATAAAGATTCAATGCCCTCAATATATACAGGATTTAAACTAGAACTGTTTGGATTTCTATGCTGATTTATCCAAGCGCGGTCATCTAATAATGACTGTTGTTGACTTCCTTGTTCCATATTTTTCTACAAAATCTAAAATCATTACTGTTTTTGAATAATTTGAAATTATAAAAACACTACCTGAAAAAAAAAGTTAAATAGTTAAAACGACTTCTTAATAATTACCATTACTTATGCGTGACACAATTTCCAGTGGATTGATGGCTCCTCTTTTGTCCAACAACCCATTTACATTCAAATTTCTCACATAGAAATCACAATGAAGAATCTGCTTGGAGGTACGCATATTCATTCTCATTTATACGAGAAAGGATATGCATACCTTCGAGTAGATTAATCATTGTGATTTTTCTGTGGGAAAGTTGCAAATAAAATGAGCCTTCGGACAAAAGAGCCCCCTTTTCGTCGATAAATCGTCTTCTTGCAACTATCACCACCTAAACACATTTTGAAAAATGTGTTCTTATGAATGCATATTCAAACTCATGTATACATGATTGGATATGAAAATGTAGAAGCATACATTTCATAATGTTTTGATTAGGTGAAAGTTGAAAAGAGAAGAGTCATCAAGCAAAAAGAGTACCTCCAATCCACTGGAAGTTTTTCAAAGTTATTACAATTTATTACAATTTATTTTCTTCCTAATTGTTCTTTATTGTTACTAATTCTAACTAATTGTTACTAATTGTTACTAATTGTAACTAATTGTTACTAATTTTTAATAATTGTTACTAATTGTTACTAATTGTTACTAATTGTTACTAATTATTACTAATTGTTACTAATTGTTGCTAATTGTTACTAATTGTTTATAATTTTTACTAATTGTTACTAATTTATTACTATTTATTACTATTTATTACTATTTATTACTATTTATTACTATTTATTATTATTTTATTACTGTTTTATTACTATTTTATTACTGTTTTATTACTCTTTAATTACTCTTTTATTAATATTTATTATTATTTATTACTATTTATTACTATTTATTACTATTTATCACTATTTATTACTAATTATTCATAATTATTACTAATTATTACTAATTATTAGTATTTATTAGTATTTATTACTATTTATTACTATTTATTAATATTTATTACTAATTATTAGTAATTGTTACTAATTATTACTAATTATTACTAGTTATTACTAATTATTACTAATTATTACTAATTATTACTAATTATTACTAATTATTACTAATTATTACTAGTTATTACTAATTATTACTAATTATTACTAATTATTACTAATTATTACTAATTATTACTATTTATTAATATTTATTTCTATTTATTACCATTTATTACTATTTATTACTATTTATTACTATTTATTACTATTTATTACTATTTATCACTATTTATGACTATTTAGTACTATTTATTACTATTTAGTACTAATTATTACTAATTATTACTAATTATTACTAATTATAAATAGTTATTACTATTTATTACTATTTATTACTATTTATTACTATTTATTACTATTTATTACTATTTATTACTATTTATTACTATTTGTTACTATTTATTACTAATTATTACTAATTATTTCTAATTATTACTAATTATTCATAATTATTCCTATTTATTATTAATTATGCCTTTTTATTACTAATTATTCCTATTTATTCTTATTTATTCATATTTATTACTAATTATTCATATTTATTACTAATTATTCATATTTGTTACTAATTATTACTATTTATTACGATTTATTACTAATTATTCCTAATTATTCCTATTTATTACTAATTATTCCTATTTATTACTAAATATTCCTATTTATTACTAATTATTTCTATTTATTACTGATTAATCCTATTTATTACTAATTATTCCCACTTATTACTAATTATTCCAAATTATTCCTATTTATTACTAATTATTCCTATTTATTACTAATTATTTCTGTTTATTACTCATTATTCCTATGTATTACTAATTATTCCTATTTATTACTAATTATTACTATCTAGTCCTAATTACGCCTAATTATTATAAATTATCCCAAATTGTTACTAATTACCCCGAATTATTACTAATTACCCATAATTATTACTAATTACCCATAACTATTACTAATTAACGTTAATTGATATCAATAACTACAATTACAACTTCAAATTACTAATTACCACTAATTAATTATATACAATACTAATTATTGTTAATAATTATAAATTATTAGTGATTACAAATTATTATTAATTATTAAGAATTTGTACTAATAATTTCAATTTATTATTACAAATAAATACTGATAACTAAACAATTTAAATCTAATTTAATTACAACTAATCAACAATAATTAAAATTAACATAAAAAATAAAATAAATACTAAATTAAATAAAATATAAATACCTTTAAACATGATCTCCTATTGATGTAGATGACTTCACAACTTCTTCGTAAAAAAACCAACTCAGTGAAATTTTCATTCTAAAAATAGAATGTAGAGAGAGAGAGAGAGAAAGTGAAAACTAGGGGGAAGAGAAAAAAACGGAAGGGGGTATATATAGGTTAGATTAGTTGCGACATGACTATTTGTGACAGGAATCCCGTAGCAAAAATTACTTTTTGTGATGGGGCCCGTTTCAAATACCTTCGACCGCTTTAATTAATGTCGGCAGTTAAAAGGTTATTTGCGATGGGACCCATCGCAAAAAGTTTCGTCCCGAAACACTTTTTGTGACGGGACAACATCCCGTCGCAAAAACCCATTTACCGTTGCCGGTATTTGTGATGGGTCCCATCGCAAATACCCTCCGACTGATGCACTATTTGCGATGGGGGAATCCCCCCGTCTCAAATAACCTTCCCGCGCTTTTTCGCGCAAAGCACGCCAAATCGCGCTTTACTTTTTACGATGGCGCCCCAAATCCCATCTCAAATAACTAGTTATTTGCGACGGGACGAACCCCCATCGAAAATATCATCTAGGAAGGACTATTTGCGATGGGATTTAATCCATTCACAAATAGCTCGTCACAAAAGGCTATTTTTTCCATAGTGATGGTGTTTTTTCTCTTGTGTTGAAGTGTATAACACAGGTGGTTCTCTGATGGATGGTGGAGGTTCTATTCTAAAATCTAGGAATATAGTCTCTATCAATTACTGTAGTTAATTCCAGGGTTTTATCTAGGTTGTATCTACACTTTTTATTTCTTGGTTTCAACCTTGTTATTCTTTTTGTTTTATGTTCATGGTTTAGGATTCAAATCATGAAGGGGTGTCTCATTGCCAAGGGATATTTGACTAAAATACCTTAGAATATGAAAATTCAAAGGAGTAGTAATCCTTTTAAAATATTCCTTTATATTATTCGATAAATAAAAAGTGGAGTTGGAAAAAATAAATCCTTCAGAAAAATTTATTAGTCATAGATTTGACAATATAATTGTCATTCAAATGATCAAAATAAATATTTCATAGTATAATTTGATAAGATACATCGGTCTATATCTAGAACTCTATATGAACCCAATATTCAATTTCATACCTAGGTATATTTGAAAATATGTTTTCTATAAAAGTGAATTAGAATCGTTATATAGCATATTGGTAATATCCATACCTAGATTATTTGGTATTGCAAGATGCATAGGATCATTAATATAAATTAAATGACTAGGGATGTGATTATTCAGTGTCACCATTCTTCACATATTATACAATGATAAAGAAAGATCAAGAATTTAAGTTCAAAGAAGTAATCAAACAATTCATCAATCCTTTAGCACTAATACCATGAATAAACCAGGTCTCACAATGATGAATGAAATAAAAAATGATGTCTAATTGAGCTGTTATAAATTGATAAACAAAATAACATGATGAAAATTATCTATCCCGCTAATTTTGGAAGAAATATAAAAGTTTCATACACTTATAAAATCATCTATAAAAATAAAATAGTATACATATATAAAAAAATTTCCTTCCAACTACCAAGAGGAACATTATAGGTATAAAACAAATTATAATGGAAAACACTTGGCAAAATTCATCAACATGACTTAACAACATTCTATAAAATATATATTCAAGGACGATAGTTATAATTTTTTTCCAAATATCTTTTTATGATATTAAATTAATTAATTAAATTTCCATGTCATCAAGTAGAACACTAAATTTCTCTCTTGTTTTTCTAGTTCCTTATATGAAATGGAGATGGTCTGATTTTTTGGAATTCCTAACAACCAATGATGAGGGGAATAAAAATGTCAAAATTAATCATAATTAAAGGATGAAGGGGAAAGATTAGGTATTGATCTTACCACCAAATTTGGAATCACTTCCCAGAAAGGAGTGGGGGTTTGAGCCATCATAATTCCACATAAAATTCATCACAAACTATGTTAAGTCAATAATTATATATAGAGCCCTTTATTCTAGAATTATTATTTAAGGTTTCAAATAAATTATTTTAATAAATAAAATCGTTAGATACTATGAATTTATTTTTTAGTTTTTTTTTTATTTTTATTAAAAACAATAGTTAGAGTTATGCAGTTTTTTTTGGTTTAGATGAAAAATATTTTTACAAGAGATAAAGTTAGGATTCTACATAAAAAATGAGTCTCCTGATTTACATGTATAACGACACGAATCCGGTGCCCCTCCACTGGTGCCCCATACCCGGTTCGCCACATGACCTCAAGCGCGTTTCCCCGAACGCCAGAGGCTGCCGACTAGCAGCGAGAGCTTTGGTGAGTCGGTGGGGAAACTATGCCCTCATTTGGTCAGTTATACAGCAGAAAAACAACAGTCAATAGTGGAAGCAGCAACAACATGCATAACAATAGAAACCAAACAGCGGAAGCAATGAATATATATAGCAATGATGACAATGATGCAGCAAGTACAAGTATCTACGGAAAGTAGCAAACACAACAACGTGTTGTAATTCAACTGAAAACAAGTGCAAAAGAAAAACAAAATAAACTCCTAAGCATCGCAATCCCCGGCTCGGTCCCATGCTCTCCAACTCCAGCGCAATCCAGATCCTGAAGTAGAAGGGCGTTTTCCCTTATCTATACCTGCAGCAACATAGTCTACTTGGGCCAAAAAGAATGGCCCAAACAGGGTGTGAGATACAATCCCAGTAGGCAATCACCCAAATACTTGTCCCTAATAGTCAATGAATACAAGGCAAGTAATAAAATTGGAAGTAGTAAACAGGAAAGCACAAGCAGCTACAATCCACAGTTCTAACAAATAAAGTACAAAAGTAAGAAGCCAACAACAAGAAGAAAACAGGTAACCCTCTGGGTAGCTCTCACAACCTAACCCCTATGGTTCAACCTATAAGTACTAGTAACCCTCTAGGAGGCACACGCGGTCTCACCCCTCTGTTTCAGCTCTGAAATTAATAGACTCTCTGGGGAAGCACTCACCATCAATTCCCCCTATAGTCTCGTATCGTGCTAAAGGATCTCCGGGGAAGAACTCAACGTTTATTCCCCATGTGTCCCACGTCGAGGAACTACAAACACTCTAAGTAAGCACTCAATGTCAATTCCCCATGTGGTCTCGCATCGTAATTAAAAGACACTCTGTAGAAGCCCTTCTATCAATTCTCAGTTTGGTCTACTACTCAAGGTTCTCACAGTCCCGAGTGAAGCTAAACATGCTCAGTGCCTGTGTACATCATCCAAGTAACCTCAAAAACTAATTGTCTATCAACTAAGGCTCAGCAGCAAAACAAGGCCACAGTCCACAATCCTACAACTAGTCATGGCAACTGGAAAACCCCCAAACAGGTAGAACAAGCATAGCAAACATTCAAGGTACAATAAATCTACCATAATCATAGGAAAAACATCTAATCTAGCAATCAAGAAAAGAAGGCAATACAACAAGGAAAAAAAGGAACATGCAATACCCTGTTTGTAACACCCCAAGCTTCTACGGTACGCTTCTCTTTGAATAATGTGATAGCGTGTGTTGTACGCAACACCGAGTTCTAACACACCACAACCAATCAAACTAGCCGTTATGAATATTAATACCTAATTTTTGAAATTATATATATTTTATATTTCAAAATGGACTTCATTTTTTGATTCAGAATATCGAATTTATCCTAAGGTAAAATTTTGGTACTTTTCAGACAACTTTTATATTTTGATGAATAGTGAAAATTACTAAACTTTAATTAAAAAAAACTTTTTTAATCGAAATAATTTATATTGATAAATTATGAATTTGAGTGGTTTAAAAGTATATTTAGAATATATTTTTACCATTTAATATAATTTTGGTCATTGTACATAATTTTACAATTAAACCAAACATAAACAAGTGTCAATCTTTTGATAGTTATTATCACTTAAAAACATGCTTCTTGTTTTAACAACAGGAATTAATTTTAAATTAATTTCTACCACTTCTGTGTTTTGAATTTGGAAAAATGGATTCCATATTTGGAATAAGGATGTTCAAATTGAGTAAATAGGTAACTTTTATTTTTAGACATTTTGAATAATTACTTCGGTAAATACTTTATTTACCATGGTAAAAAGGTAAATCCGGTAAATAATGGTTAAAAAATAAATTTTATAATAATAACCAAAATACCCTAAACCGTGTCCTAACCTTATTTTTTGATACATTTCCATAAATGGGTATCTTTGGGTCGATTTTGGGACCCCATGGTGCCACTTGTAGGTGATAGGGACACTTTATTTTAATTAAGTTAAAATGAATACAAAAATGACACAAGCATATATCTTTTAGAAAAACAATTTTTACATAGGGTTATATATGTTGGATTTTCGACTATAAATATTCATTAGAAAGGTAAAACGATTTCCTACAGAATGATATTTTATTTATAATTTTTATACATTAAATAATTTAATTTATTTATGACACAATGATGATGCAGTAATTACCATAATAGTGAAAAATTAAAATAATTGATATTATAAATACCCAAATAAATACAATTTGAGGCTGTTATTGAATTAAACTAATTTTATAGGTTACTATAAAATATTATAATTTATTTAATTAACTTTTTTCTAAGTAATCATTTTGTTATGAGTTTCACAAAAATAAACTATTGAATAGTGTCAAAATTGACATAAAATTGTTTTTAAAACAAATATTATATTATTAATTGATATTAAATTCCTAAAAATATAATGATTGACCAAGAGACTTATATAATGATAGGTGTATCATTAATGGACCACTTGGGGGTCTCTTGGATGTATATATTAAGTTTATTAACTATATAATATAAAAATACAAAGTGACATGGTAAATGTCAAACTAATTAACTAAGAGTTAAAACTAAAAGATATGGTTAATATAATGACTCAAACCAGTCTAAATTATATTGGTTGAATGGTTTTAGACCTATCCCAACCTTAACCTTTAAATAATAAACTTTGGATCCATTAGAAACCTAATATGAATTTATTATAAATTAATATTTCTAGCTTTTCCCAAGGTGCCCCTCACCCCTCTTATAAAAGGGCACTCCTCCTTCTAATTTATTCACACCTTCAAAGCCTTTTGGATCGGCCAAAACCTTCCCAAATACTCTCCCAACTTCCCTCAATACAACCTAGAGGCCTTATTTGGATCATAAAGCCAACCTAAGGATCCCTTTTTATCATATAAGAAGGAAGAACCCGAAGAAGAGGTAATGTTTTCACCACCCTTTGTCAAATTCATTTCTTCTTCAACTTCTTTTTTCTTTGTCGTTGCCATTCTAAAATAATAACTCCAGTATATTATATATACTGTGATGTTATTATAAATATGGTACAACCATATTCACTATTCTATCCATCCATTGAATAACATGTCACCATACGTGCGTACGTACGGCTTACCGTCTCCACGTCATGGTGTAATTATTATTCAATAAATTATTATTTGGATGGATATAATAATGATGTGTAACTCATGTAAATAATAAATATAACATGATAATGATTCTGTATATATGATATACTATCCAATTATATATTATTTTAATATAAAAAGAATGATATTGTCGCTCGTGCGTACGTACGGACTACCGTCTCCACGAACGTGATGAGATTCATTCTCAATCGTATCCATTCAAGTATAATTATCATTTGATGATTTAAAAATAATGTTTAAATACTTGATATCATTATGGATATGAATAATATATAACCTATCCATGAAAGACATGGCTTATGTAACAAAACAAATAAAATAAAACAAGTAAGTTAACACCCGAAACGACGATAATTCTAAAATATTATTAACAAAGAATGTTAAAAGATCATATATGATATCATATTAATGTATATGATTATTGAATAATTTAATAACAATTATTTCACCATTATACAAGAGGTTAACCTACCCCCAACCATGGAAAAGTACAAGGTAAGGGTTTATTTTGCAATCTCTTCATTATCCGATGTTGTTTATACGTAATAATCTACTGGGATTTCTTTATCATCCACATCCATGTTTCTTCAAAATGTATTTAAAAACATTATTACTATTTACAAAGAATATGGGTTAAGGTCATTTATACCCTTATTTTCTTTATAGTAATCTTTCCGTCATTTTCCAAACAAGGCACTTTTTACCTTTCGACAAATTTAAGGTAAGAATGTTTTTTTAACTTATACGGAGGGTGCGGCTATTTACCGCCATTATAAAATCATCAAAGCTTCTCTTAAAAGCTTATAAGAACATTTTCAAAGTAAATGTTTTATTTTATAATTATGTGACTTTTAAATGATTTCAAAATGAATATTTTAAGAATTTTTTAAATGTACTATTTATCAAGATCATAATTTTAAATGTTTTAAAGATTTTTAATTAATGTCCATGTTTTCAAAATTATTTTAAGGACTTATTTATATGGACATGAAGGTTTTGAAATAATATTTATTTTCCAAAGTTTCAAAGTGGTATGGGACACTTTGATTCAAAAATCTCTTTTAAATTACTTCCGTTATAAATGTGTGAATTTTCAATGATTTTGAGAAAAGAGATATTTCTCTCAAATAGTTTTGATTTCATCTATGTCAACATCCTTTGATGGATTTTAAGCTTATTTGAATTTGATTTATTATAATACAAAACTTCTATACTGTATTGAAGGTTTTTTGATATGTTTGACTATGTATGTCCTATTTTTATACCATTCATGGTTTATGGTGAAAGTATTGACATTTTGTATGCTAGTTTTAATACGAATGTTTATGTTATGTTTAAACCTTTTCATGTGGAAATACATTGGACTTAATATGTGACAGGTGGGGCCTGCTATAGATCCTCGATGCATCGGTAGGTCTCAGGAGACAAACTAGTGTCTTGGCACAAGGCCTTGTAAAAATCGAATTTGTAGTCTTGGAACGAGGCCTTGGCTATGTGGTTATGATAGTCTGGCATTATGCATTCCATCATTATGAAAGTGGTTATTGATATTGCATGTGATTATTCGATTAGTAGAATATCCATGTGAATAAGTAAATGGAATTATTTCATTTTATTTTTTTCCATACTATGTTGAAGTTCAGGTTTAAAAGGCTTTTGTTTTAGTTATACATTGCCTTAAATGTTTATGCTTATTTATGAAAGTTTCCGCTGTATTGCTTACCCTTACAGAGCGTTTGATCTCACCCCTTTTATTTGTTTTATTTTTTCCCCAGGATTATAAGAAGTATATTGTGATTGATAAAAAGGGTTAAGACAAGGGAATAGTGGCATTCATAAATGATTATTTATGTTGTTTTTATGTTATGAAGTGTAATGTAACATTCATGTATGTAATCTATTTTCCAAGACTGCTAAACTAATCGGTCCTTTGGGACTTGATTCCTTGTAATCATTCCAATGTATTAAAATAATGCACTGACTCTGGGTAACTGGGGTCGGGGAATTACAATTGGTATCATATAAAGTTTAGAAATAACCTTGGAAACTAGATTTAGATAAACTCTGATTAGAGCACATATCCCTAAGATAGACTTTGAGGATTAGTATAGAAGAACTTCCTAGAATTTTGGTATTGTAGAGATTTTGTGAGTTTTCTGAGCAATACACCCCTGTCTGGATATGAGCAGGTGGAGGCGGTTGTGGCACAGATGTACCTAGGGGTAAACCCTGAAAACACCTCTTTGAGCTAGACTCCAACGGGAACTGGTGCACGACAACGAGCCTTACTACACTCTTGGTTACGAAACTCCTGGGGGATATTCTTAGGATAATTCTCATTTTATTTACAAACCATTATGAAGGGCTCATGAGTATATACTTACTCAAAGAAAACATTTTTTTATGATTATGGATTATATCCATAAACTGTTCACTTTTCATTAGGAATCATTTATTGCAATTCATAAACTGACCTAGTTTATGCTATTATATAGAAATGGCGCCCAGTAGAATGAATGTGAACTCCAGTAATACGTATGATCCAAAGAGTAAGAAAGATTTTATCTTTCATGGTACTAATACATCATTTAGAAGGGAAATAGTCTCTCATGTATTATCATCATTTGAATAAATAATATCATGTGTTGATAAGATAAGTAAAGAGTTTACTAAGTCCTATGGCTTTGAAGGGAAGCAAGAGAAGAAAAGGATGGAAGAGAGAAATATGTATAAAGGGAAGAGGGAAAAGAATAATTTTCCCATATGTGATAACTGTGGGAAGAAACACCCTGGAACTTTCCTGAAAGGAATGGGAGTTTTTTATAAGTGTGGAGGAAAAGGGCACAAAGTACGTGGCTACAAGGGTAAGAAAATGGTTTCAAATGTGCAATGCTTCATTTTCAAGGAGTTTGGACACTACGCGAACCTATGTCCCAGTCATCAGACTATGCCTCAAATGATGCTATTGGATAATAATAAAGTTATGATACTACCACAGATGAAGAGGAATGATTAGAGTTCTTATGTTGATTATGTCATTTGAGTGTTGTATCAACAATGTACTTGTTATAATATTTATGGAGTATATAAGGATTGTACTGCAGTACTATTTCATTAAGGACTTGAGATTGTGTGGAACAAAGAAAAGTGACTCAATAGCAGGTTAAATTTCTGGAAAATTATATGGTTGAGAGAAAGATAAACCATAATATGGTTCTGATACCAAGGTATTGATTTTAGAATAATACATGATTGATTTGGATAAATTATATTGGATATTCTTGACTACATTGAAGCTGATTAATGATTTGTATATTCCATCATTGTTGGGGTTTAAAACATTTTTGGATTGATAAAGTATATCCAGCATTCTATATGGAATAAGGGAGCATGAATGTAATCAATAAGGATTATGGTAATTCAGGATGTTTCAGTGTTTTAAAAGAATACATGATGAAGGTATTCATATGCTATTACGAGGTAAAAAGGATCTACATTATGTTTACCTTCATTATAAATGTTGGATTGTGAGTTTGGATAGAAGTATTTTGGATAAATTCTAGTTTGAGATTAATTTTGGATTGCCATAAAAGGACAACCCGGAGGTCGGGCGGCAACCCGTCGAGACCGGCAAGGCCGCGAGACTTAAACCTGCAACCGAAGGGTGACAAGGGTGTGTCACCTACCACTGGCCCACGAGATGTCCTGGATTAAATAATGTAGTTTTTTTTAAAAGATCTGGTAGATGAATTATAAATTCGTTTATTTTGGAACCCTGTACAAATAGTATAAATAGAATTTTTTTACGTTCTATTATATTTTAGAGTAAAAGATGAGTTTTTGGTAGAAATTTATTAATGGATAAAACTCTAATTATAAAGTAAGTATATCTCCTTATGATATTAGCCAATATCATAAATAAATTCCTCAACATTAAGAAAAGGAACTTAGAACAAAAATTTTGTCCTAGATCGTACCTTAAATCATCACTAATTTATGGCTTTGGGATTGTTGGCCTTTTCATAGCCATGTTCTCTACCACTCTCCATCAGATAATTGACGGTTAGATTTCTCTTCCATATCCATATTTTCCTACATGGAACCCTAGTATGTTCTATTTTCGGTAATCTTCATACTTTCCACTCTTTATTTTAAATAGAGACCTCATTAATTTATTTTTTGATGTGGGATTTAGACTAAGATATTTTGAAACATCAAAAATGTGTTATCCTAATACCTTATGTTTTGTTGAATCGATGGTATTTTAAATCATCATAGATTGATGAATTTAAGGACCTCAATTTTAAACTTGTTTGTGATTGATGACCTCAATCACTACCTATAAATATTTACATTTTTCCTCCAATTATATGTCTCTAATTTCCACCAATGTTCTCCTAATCGAGATCATAATTTGGTGGTAACCCTTTCATTTCTCTTTTCCTCATATTAAGACTAAATTTTAGTAACCCAATTTCCGATGTGGGTTTTCCCACAAAGATATTTTTTATTTTCAACCTTTTATTTTTGAAAAACAATTTCAAATTGCGAGGAAGCAATTTATTGAAGGAGGGGAGAATGTAACACCCCAAGCTTCTACGGTACTCTTCTCTTTGAATAATGTGATAGCGTGTGTTGTACGCAACACCGAGTTCTAACACACCACAACCAATCAAACTAGCCATTATGAATAGTAATACCTAATTTTTGAAATTATATATATTTTATATTTCAAAATGGACATCATTTTTGGATTCGGAATATCAAATTTATCCTAAGGTGAAATTTTGGTACTTTTCGGATAACTTTTATATTTTGAGGAATAGTGAAAATTACTAAACTTTAATTAAAAACAACTTTTTTAATCAAAATAATTTATATTGATAAATTATGAATTTGATTGGTTTTAAAGCATATTTAGAATATATTTTTTCCATTTAATATAATTTTGTTCATTGAACATAATTTTACAATTAAACCGAACATAAACAAGTGTCAATCTTTTAATAGTTATTATCTCTTAAAAACACGCTTTTTGTTTTAACCACGGAAATTAATTTTAAATTAATTTCTTCCACTTATGTGTTTTGAATTTGGAAAAATGGATTCAATATTTAGAATCAGGATTTTAAAATTGAGTAAATATGTAACTTTTATTTTTAGACATTTTGAATAATTACTTCGGTAAATATTTTATTTACCATGGTTAAAGGGAAAATCCGGTAAATAAGGGTTAAAAAATAATATTATAATAAAACAAAATTACCCTAAAATGTGTCCTAACCTTATTTTTTGATACATGGCCGACCATGGACATCTTTGGGTCGATTGTGAGACCCCATGGAGCCACTTGTAGGTGATAGGGACACTTTATTTTAATTAAGTTAAAATGAATACAAAAATGACACAAGCATATATCTTTTAGAAAAACAATTTTTACATAGGGTTATATATGTTGGATTTTCGACTATAAATATTCATTAGAAAGATAAAACGATTTCCTACATAATTATATTTTATTTATAATTTTTATACATTAAATAATTTAATTTATTCATGACACAATGATGATGCAGTAATTACCATAATAGTGAAAAATTAAAATAATTGATATTATAAATACACAAATAAATAAAATTTGAGACTTTTATTGAATTAAACTAATCTAATAGGTTACTATGACATATTAGTATTTATTTAATTAACTTCTTTAGAAGTAATCATTCTGTTATGAGTTTCACAAAAATCAACTATTAAATAGTGTCAAAATTGACATAAAAGTGTTTTTATAAACAATATTATATTATTAATTGATATTAAATTCCTAAAAAACTAAGGATCGGCCAAGAGACTTATATCATGATAGGTGTATCATTAATGGACCACTTGGGAGGTCTCTTGGATGTATATAGTATGTTTATTAACTATATAATATAAAAATACAAAGTGACATGGTAAATGTCAAACTAATTAACTAAGAGTTAAAACTAAACGATAAGGTTAATATAATGACCCAAACCTGTCTAACTTCTATTGGTTGAATGGTTTTCGACCTATCCCCACCTTAAACTTTAAATAATCAACTTTTGAGCCATTATAAACCGAATATGAATTTATTATAAATTAATATTTCTAGCTTTTTCAAAGGTGCCCCTCACCCCTCTTATAAAAGGGAACTCCTCCTTCTCATTTCTTCACACCTTCAAAGCCTTTTGGATCGGCCAACCCCTACCAAAATACTGTCCCAACTTCCATAACTACAACCTATAGGCCTTAGTTTGATCATAAATCCAACCTAAGGATCCCTTTTGATCAAATCAAAAGGAAGAACCCGAAGAAGTGGTAAGGTTTTCACCACCCTTTTTCAAATTCATTTCTTCTTCCACTTCTTCTTTCTGTGTTGTTACCATTCTAAAATAATAACTCCAGTATATTATATATACTGTGATGTTATTATAAATATTGTACAACCATAATCACTATTCTATCCATCCTTTGAATAACATGTCACCATACGTGCGTACGTACGGCTTACCGTCTCCACGTCAGAGTGTAATTGTTATTCAATAAATTATTATTTGGATGGATATAATAATGATGTGTAACTCATTTAAATAATAAATATAACATGATAATGATTCTTTATATATGATATAATATCCAATTATATATTATTTTAATATCAAAAGAATGATATTGTCGCTCGTGCGTACGTACAGACTACCATCTCCACGAACGTGATGAGATTCATTATCTATCGTATCCATTCAAGTATAATTATCATTTGATGATTTAAAAATAATTTTTATTGACTTGATATCATTATGGATATGAATAATATACAACCTAACCATGAAAAACATGGCTTATGTAACAAAACAAATAAAATAAAACAAGTAAGTTAACACCCGAAACGACGATAATTCTAAGATATTATTAACAAAGCAATGTTAAAAGATAATATATGACATCATATTAATGTATATGAATATTGAATAATTTAATAACAATTATTTCACCATTATACAGGAGGTTAACCTACCCCAAACCAAGGAAAATTACAAGGTAAGGGTTTATTTCGCAATCTCTTCATTATCCGAGGTTATTTATACGTAATAATCTACTGGGATTTCTTTATCATCCACATCCATGTTTCTTCAAAATGTATTTCAAAACATTATTACTATTTACAAAGAATTTGGGTTAAGGTCATTTATACCCTTATGTTTTTTTAAAGTAATCTTTCCGTCATTTTCCAAACAAGGCACTTTTTACCTTTCGACAAATTTAAGGTAAGAATTATTTTTTAACTTATAAGGCGGGTGCGGCTGTTTACCGCCGTTATAAAATCATCAAAGCTTCCCTTACAATCTTATAAGAATATTTTCAAAGTAAATGTTTTATTTTATAATTATATGAATTTTTAATGATTTCAAAATGAATATTTTAAAAATTTTTGAAAGGTACTCTTTATTAAGATCATAATTTTAAATGTTTTAAATGTTTTAAAAAATTTAATTAATGTCCATGTTTTCAAAATGATTTTAAGGACTTATTTTTATGGACATGAAGGTTTTGAAATTATATATATTTTCGAAATTTTCAAAGTGGTATGGGACACTTTGATTCAAAAATCTCTTTTAAATTACTTCCTTTATAAATGTGTGAATTTTCAATGATTTCAAGAAAAGAGATATTTCTCTCAAATGGTTTTGATTTCATCTATGTCAACATCCTTTGATGGATTTTATGCTTATTTGAAGTTTATTTATTATGATACCAAACTTCTATATTGTATTCAAGGTTTTGTGATATGTTTTACTGTGGATGTGATATTTTTATACCATTCATGGTTTATGGTGAAAGTATTGACATTTCATATGCTAGTTTTAATAAGAATGTTTATGTTATGTTTAAACCTTTTCATATGGGAATGTATTGGACTTAATATGTGATGGTTGGAGCCCGCTATAGCTCCTCGATGCATCGGTACGTCTCATGAGACAAACTAGTGTCTTGGCACATGGCCTTGGAAAAATCTTATTTGTAGTCTTGGCACAAGGCCTTGGCTATGTGGTTATGATAGTCTGGCATTATACATTCCATCATTAAGAAAGTGGTTATTGATATTGCATGTGATTATTCTATTAGTAGAATATCTATGTGAAAAAGTAAATGGAATTATTTCATTTTATTTTTTTCCATACTATGTTGAAGTTCAGGTTTAAAAGGCTTTTGTTTTAGTTATACATTGCCTTAAATGTTTATGCTTATTTATGAAAGTTTTCGCTGTATTGCTTACCCTTACAGAGCGTTTGAGCTCACCCCTTTTCTAAGTTTTATTTTTTTCCCAGGATTCCAAGAAGTATATTGTGATTGATAAGAAGGGTTAAGACAAGGGAATAGCGGCATTCATAAAGGATTATTTATGTTGTTTTGTATGTTATGAAGTGTAATGTAACATTCATGTATGTAATCTATTTCCCAAGACTGATAAACTAATCGGTCCTTTGGAACTTGATTCCTTGTAATCAAGCCAATGTATTAAAATAATGCACCGACTCTGGGTAACTGGGGTCGGGGCGTTACACCGTTCAAGGTTATTGGTGGAATTTGCACAAAATATTCCTCAACTTTCAACATAAAGGCACAAACCACCTACCTTGATCCTAGGTGATCGATATAAGTGAACCATGACGACATATTCCCCTTGGAATGACGTAGATCTAAGAAAACGCACAAAACTCTCAACCTACGATAACTTGGAAACCCGGACGAATCGAGAAACAAGACTCAAGCAGAAGGGAGAGCCCGCCGCTGTGATTCCAACACAATCGACCGTGCTCGAATTGGAGAACGGACAAAAAGGCGGGATCTTGTCGAAGGTGTGGTCGTACGGTCGCTCTCGGGAAGATGAAATCTTGAGAAAAAGATGAAATTGGGGGTTAGGTGTGACCTCGGTCCGTTTAGTGGGTAAAAAAAGAAAGTACACGGCGTGTACTTTTAGAGTACACGACGTGTACTGGGTCCTTTCCGTACTCTGCCAAAATCGGCCTCCACGTCACCCCTACACACCGTGTTTGTGGCCCGGTCATGGCCAGCACACTACTTCGAGCCATATCAGAGTACACAACATGTACTCAGAAATTACACGGCGTGTACATTGAAAATTTCCAGAAAATTCATTTTTCTTAAAAACTTCAAAAAAAAGGAAAAACATACTGGAACGAAGATCCGGGTTCTTACAAACTTCCCCCCTTAAATAAATTCATCCCCGAATATCCCTAACGGGTCGTAGAAGAATAATCCCCAAAAAGTTCCGACTACTGCGATTGTACATCGGCCTCCCTCTCCCAGGTCTCTTCCTTTACTCTCTCGTGCTACCATAGCACTCGTACCAGAGGAACAGACCGCCCACAGAGGACCTTCGTACTACGATCGACAATCCGGGTAGGATGCTCCTCGGAGGACGCATCTGCTTCAAGCTCGACTTCCTCAGGCTGAAAGGCATGAGACAAGTCTGAAAAGTAATGTCGGAGCTAAGAGACATGGGAGACGTCGTGCATGGCCCGATACCTCTGAGGTAGCTGCAACCAATAGGCGACCGGTCACACTCTCTCCACGACCTCAAATGGTCCGACGTATCGCGGTGAAAGATTACAATGTCTCTGAATCCTCTTATGTCCCAACCTCGGTGCGACGCACAGGAAAACCTGATCCCCAACCTCAAACTCCAGAGGTCATCTCCGCTGATCAGCATAAGACTTCTGTCGAGAATGTGTCGTAGCCATCCTCTTCCGAATCAGCTCTATCTGTTCTGAGGTCTCCTGAACAAGACGAGGTCCCAACAAAGCTGCCTCTCCTGCCTCCAGCCAGTATAAGGGTGATCGGCATGGCCTACTATACAAATCATCGTATGGTTCCATATGAACGGTCGCCTGGAAATTGTTGTTGTAGGCGAACTCCACCAGAGGGATATGATTCTCCCAAGAACTGCCAAAGTCTAGGATGCAAGCTCGGAGCATATCCTCATGCACCTGGATCGTGTGCTCGGACTATCCATCAGTCTGGGGATGGTATGTTTTACTCAAAAGTACCTATGTACCAATGGCCTTCTAAAGTCCCTGCCAGAACCAAGAGGTAAAGCATGCATCCCTGTTTGAAACAATGGACTGTGGAACTCCATGCAGACGAATGATCTCTCGGATGTAAAGTCGTCCCAGATCATCAACACTTAAGGTCTCTTTAATCGGCAAGAAGTGTGCAACCATTATAAGCCTGTCGACGACAACCCAAACAACATCGTTCCCTCGAGGTGACCTCAGCAACCCATTCACAAAGTCCATTGCGACATCATTCCACTTCCACTCCGAAATGGGTAACTACTGTAAAAGTCTTGCTGGTCATTGATGCTCTGCCTTCACCTGGTGACAAGTAGAACATTTCATGACGAAACCAGCAACATCCTTCTTTATACCTGGCCAACAGTACTGGCGATGAAGATCCTGACACATCTTGGTGATGCCAAGATGAACTGCCCAAACTGAGAAATGAAAATCCCGCATCAGCTCCTCGTGTATGTCTGCTGGAACCCATACGCATCCTCGGAACCTCAAGATCTCATCCTCACCCACTGCCCATCCAGGAAGAGGTTCCCCTCCTGGCACACTCTCCCACAAGACTAAGCCTTTAGAGTCTGATAGCTGCCTCATCCGTACCCAGTCAAGAAGTGTAGAGGTAACAGCTACAGAAGATAGGAAGGTATGTCCCTGTCTGTCGTGCACCTATAGATGCATCTCAGAGAACAGAGCCAACAGCTGCCACTCATTGTTGGCCTCCTGAACTGCCTGAATATGAGTTCTCATGCTTAACGCATTTTCCACTGCGTTTCCTTTCCCCAGTGTATAGGCAAGCTCGAAATCAAAATACTAAAGGTACTCGACCCACCTGTGTAGTCTCAGGATCAGATCCCACTGAGTGAAAATATACTTGAGACTCTTGTGGTTAGTGAAGACCACAAAGTGCTCTCCCAGTAGATAGTGTCTCCAACAGTGTAAGGCATGAACAACAGCCGCCAACTCTAGATCGTGCGTAGGGTAGTTCCTCTCATGTGGCCTCAACTGCCGAGACCCGTACGCAACGACTTCATCCCCCTGCATAAGCACAGCTCCCAGCCCGATACCTGAAGCATCACAGTAAACAGTGTAGTTCTTGCCTGGCTCCGGCAAGACTAGTATCGGTGCTGACGTCAACCTCCCTTTCAACTCCTAAAAGGCTGACTCACAAGAATCTGACCATAAAAACTTTGACCCCTTCTTGGTCAGACCTTTCAAAGGTGCTGCTAGACGAGAAATGTCCTGAATGAAGCATCTGTAGTATCCAGCCAGCCCAAGGAAACTCTGTAACTCAAAGACATTCTCCGACTGCTCCTAGGAAACTACACCTCTCACTTTCTCTGGGTCCATTGATACTGTTGCCTCTAAGTTGACATGACCCAAGAATTGAATCTGATCCATACAAAAGTTTCACTTCGAGAGTTTAGCATAAAGTCGATGCTCTCTCAGTGTACTCAGAACGATCTCAAGATGTGTGGCATGGTCCTGTCAAGTGTGAGAGTACACCAATATATCATCCACGAAGACCATGACAAAGGAGTCCAAGTAAGGATGGAACACTCGGTTCCTCAGTTCCATGAAAACTGCAGGTGCGTTTGTGAGACCGAACGACATGACTATATACTCGTATAGACCATAACTACTCTTGAAGGCTGTTAGAGATATATTTTATGGTATAACATGCAACTGATGATAACCGGACCTCAAGTCGATCTTCGAGAACACCCGGGCTCCTCGAAACTGATCAAAAAAGTCATCAATTATCGGCAAAGGATATCGGTTCTTGATCGTCAACTGGTTCAGCTTCCGATAATCCACACAAAGCTGAAGGGTACCGTCTGCCTTCTTTGCAAATAGTACAGGCTAACCCCAAGTAGAATTACTGGGTCGGATGAAACCCTTTTCATGTAGCTCCTCCAACTGATTCTTGAGCTCCTGGAACTCAGGTGTGGTTATCCTATAGGGAGGAATGGACACCAGTGGCGCTCCTGGAACAAGCTCAATAGAGAAGTCTACCTCAAGCTCCATAGGAAAACCTAAAAAGTCCTCTAGAAAGAAGTCGCTGAAGCAATCCACCACTGGAGGAAAATCCAACTATGGAGTCCCCTGATCATCTAGATAAAGACTAGACATCTGGGTCCTCACCCCTCCTAGCCCAAGATGCTCAAGTCCTGCCTGACTCACCCGAACGCCCCACTCGCCCTTATGAAGAAAAGACTCACCCTATGGTGAAACAAAACTCACTCTATGGCGATAGTAGTCGACGACTTCTTGAAAGGGAATCAACCAATCCATGCCAAGGATGAAATCATAGCCTGTCATATCTAGGACATATAGATTCCATAAGAAGTGATACCCTGCAACCTCGAGAGGGCACTCTCCCCATTGGCGTACACTAGATGTCCTCTTCCCCAAAGGTGTGTCTACTGTCAACGAGTCGGCAAAAGAAAAGACGCAAAGGCTAAGGCTCTCCACAACAGAAACAGGGATAAAGCTATGCGTAGAACCAGTATCAAAAAAGGCTGAAGATAAAACTGAGGCTACTAAAATCGTACCTCGAATAGTAGAAGGGTCGGGATTCTTCTCCTGATAAGTCTGCTCCATGGAGAAAGACTGGCCTGCACCGCGGCCCTGTGCCCCTAACTGACCACTCTGGGCTGAACCTCCTTGCTGGTGCTGTGGAACTGGTGGCTGACCGCCACGGCCTCGACCTCCACCTCGGCCCGAACGGCCGGAAGAACTTCTGTTCCCCGACTGGTGATAAACTGGTGGTGCTGCTCCTGAACGAGAAGTCAAGGAAGAGCCCTAGTCACTAGTTGCTGGTGAGAAAACCTGACAGAAACGCTGAAGGTGACCCATCTTTCTGCAAGATCGGCAATCCATGGGGTCCCTTGGGCATTGCGGCCTCATGTGCCCTGATCGGTCACACTGGTAGCATATCACCTGGCTTCCTGACAGTGCATCTCGCTTCCTCGGATCACCGCGTGTAGGCTCTCTACGATGCTTCTTGCTGTCATCTAATGTAAATCTAGCTCTGCATGCAAAACTGCCCTAGCTCACAGCTCTAGAGTCTCTCAGATTGTTCTCTGCAATCAGTGCCTGGTAGACGATGGATGTAATGGAAGTCAGTTGGAATATGTTCACCTATGAGAGGACCTCCCACCTGAGACCATCCTCGAACTTCCGTGCTATGAACACCCCACTCCCATCCTGGAGGGGCGTCAAGTGCTGCAGCTCGGTGAAATGAGCAAAATACTCCATGACAAAAAGAGTACCTTGCTCTAAGATCATGAACTCCCGGGCTCGGTCGGCCCTCAGGGTCTCTGGGTAGAAGCAGTCATAGAACTCGTGCTGTAACTCCTCCCAAACCATAGCCTACTGTTGACTTGCCTGTGAGATCACGTCCCACCACCTCTTGGCGGAGTCTCGGAGCATGTAGTTAGAGAGATTGACCCGCCTCTTTGGAGGTATCTCCAGATGCTCGAAGATAGTCAGCATGGCTTCCAGCCATGACTCTGTAGCCTAAGGTCCTCCTTCCCTCGAGAATGTGGGAGGATGCTGCTGCTGAAAAAACCAGTGTCAAATCTGCCATAGACGTGGCAGGAGGCAGCACTCCCTGGAAGGCCTGCATCATCCTCATGAAACCTTCCATGAAGTACGCATCATCACCTGCAACTGGTATAACAGTCGGTGCCAAGGCTGGCCCGACTGTAGAATCAGCAGGAAGTCCCTAATCATCCCTATCTTGTGTTTGATCACTACCTGATGACAGACGTACGACCGGAGGACGTCTCAGAGGCATAACTCTGAAAGATCAAAATCACACCTTAGATCAGGAAAACAAGGATAGAGAACACAAGAGTACAAAACGGAAACAGGGGAAGAAAAACACACAAGTTTACAAAACTTGATTACAGGGCGTGTATAAAACTACACGGTGTGTCTTCTTAACCCACTGACATGGGCGTGTACTTCTGACCTACAAGTTGTGTACACTTAAATCTACATGGAATGTTCCACCCACACACGGTGTGTACTTGAAAACTGTTCCCCTGCCTGAGTCTCCTTACACGGCTAACCCACGTGGTCCGACTTAACCCAAGACTACACAGAATGTTCTTAATACACACGGCATGTACTAGACAAGGCTTAGGCAGCCCGTGTTTGTGAAACACATGACCATCTACATGGATGAACCTTACACGGCGTGCTCTCAACAAACACAGCATGCATAGGCAAGGTGACCTCGTCCCGTGTTGTTCGTGACATGGTCGGGTACCTGGACATGACTACACAGCGTGTTCCAAGCAAACACGGCGTGTGGAAAAGAAGGTAACGCCGGCCCGTGTTGTTCATGACACGACCGAGTACCTGGACAGGACTACACGGTGTGTTCCCTAAGGACACGGCGCATTCTACCCGAGCTTTCCTGGCCCGTGTTGTTAGTGACACGACCATGTACACTGCTCTGAACTTACACGGTGCGTACCAATCGTACATGGCATGTTTGTAAAGTTACTCCCATGACACCGTGTTATGCTCACACGGTCAGTGACATAACCTGAAGACTACACGGTGTGTATCCAAAAAGTACACGTCGTGTATTCTAGGTTTTTCTGGGCAGTACCTCAGAAACTGCTCAGACTCCCAGAACCACTAAAACAAGGGAAAGAGGTGCCAAATTTTGATTCGTGAGGGCCCATACTCCCCGCGAATCAATGATCGGCATCTCCTGTAGTCACATACAAAGGAAAACAATAGCTCTCTAACATAACAGCAGGGATTCTATCAAGCATATACCACAACAACATACATAATCTACACAAAGCCTATCACAACAGCATGAAATCGCTAATGCACCCTAGATGACATAACAAGAATGCATGACATGTGACTTCTAAAAGTTCCTATATGATGCATGAGATGGAATACCCTCATCTCATCGGATTGCAACAAAAATAGAACCGAAATATCAAAACAATAACCGCACATGTCATGAAAATCACTCTAGGTGAAAACATATCAACCATAAAAACTCAAAACCAGCAAACTGTAATTAATGAGGTAGTATGGCCTTTACCTATACACGGGTTATCTACTCCCAATCATAGCTTAATACCAAGTACGAAATCCTTTCTATCCCTGGCTAAAGTATCCAAACAGTAATGCAAGAGAAAATAACTCCTCTGATACCACTTTGTAATGACCCGAATCCGGAGCCCCTCCATTGGTGCCCCGTACCCAGTTTGCCACATGACCTCAAGCATGTTTCCCTGAATGCCAGAGGCTGCCTACTAGCAGTGAGGGAATTTGTGAGTTGGTGGGGAAACTATGCCCTCATTTGGTAAGGTATACAGAAGAAAACCAACAATCAATAGCGAAAGCAGTAACAACATGCATAACAACAGAAACCAAACAGCGGAAGAAATGAATATATATAGAAATGATGACAATGATGCAGCAGTTACAAGTATCTATGGAAAGAATAAAACACAACAACGTGATGGAATACATCTGAAAACAAGTGAAAAATAAAAACAAATTAAACTCCTCAGCATCGTGAGCCTCGGCTCGGTCCCATTCTCTCCAGCGCCAGTACAATCAAGATCCTGAAGTAGAAGGGAATTTTCCCTTATCTATACCTACAGCAACATAGTCTGCATGGGCCCAAAAGCATAGCCCAAACAGGGTCTGAGATATAATCCCATTAGGAAATCACCCAAAGATTTGTGCCTAACAGTCAATGAATACAAGGCAAGTAATAAAACAAAAAGCAGTAAACAGGAAAGCACAAGAAGCTACAATCCATAGTTCTAACAAATAAAGTACACAAGTAAGCAGCCAGCAATAAGAATAAAATAGGTAACACTCTGGGTATCTCTCACAGCCTAACCCCTATGGTTCAACCTATAAGTACCAGCAACCCTCTAGGAGGCACACTCAGTCTCACCCCTCGGGTTCAGCTCTGAAAATAATAGACTCTCAGGGGAAGCACTCACCGTCAATTCCCCCTATAGTCTCGTATCGGGATAAAGTATCTCTAGGGAACCACTCAACGTTTATTCCCCATGTGGCCTACGTCGAGGAACTACAGACTCTTTGAGTAAGAACTCAACGTCAATTCCCCCTATGGTCTCACATTGTAATTAAAAGACACTCTGGAGAACCCTGTCCATCATTTCTCCCTTTGGTATACTGCTCTAGGTTCTCATAGTCCTGAGTAAAACTAAACATGCTCATCGCGCATGTACATCATCCAATTAACCTCAAAAACTACTTGGCTATCAACTAAGGCTTAGTTGCAAAACAAGGAAACAGTCCACAATCCTATAACTAGGCATGGCAACTGAAAAAACATCAAATAGGAAGAACAAGCATAGAAAACATTCAAGGTACAGTAAAGCTACCATAATCACAGGAAAAACAACTACTCTAGCAATCAAGCAAAGCAGGCAATACAACAAGGGAAAAACAGGAACACACAATACCCCATTCAAGGGTATTAGTGGAATTTACACAAAATATTCATCAAATTTCTACAGAAAGGCACAAACCACCTACCTTGATCCTAGGTGATCGATTTAAGTGAACCACGACGACTAATTCCCCTTGGAACGACGTAGATCTAAGAAAACTCACAAAACGCTCAACCTATGATAACTTGGAAACCAGGAGGAATCAAGAAACAAGACTCAAGTAGAAGGGAGAGCTCACTGCTACAATTCCAAAGCAATCTACCGCGCTCGAATCAGAGAAAGGACAAAGAGGCGGGAACTCATTGAAGGTCCGGCCGTATGGTCTCTCTCAGGGCCGAAGAAATCTGGAGAAGAAGATGAAATTGGGGGTTAGGCGCGACCCCGGTCCGTTTAGTGAAAAAAAGTACACATCGTGTAATTTTAGAGTACACAGCGTGTACTGGGTCCTTTCCGTACTCCCCCAAAATTGGCCTCCACGTTACCCCTACACACTGTGTGTGTGCCTCGGGAACGGTCAGCACACAGCTTTGAGCCGGATCAGAGTACACGGCATGTACTCATAAAGTACATGGCGTGTACTTTGAAAATTTCCAGAAAATTATTTTTTCTAAAAAACTGCAGAAAAAAGGAAAAACATACCTAAACAAAGATCTGGGTTCTTACAACATGGGTTGGAATGTTAAAATGAAAAAAAAAATCGGTAGTGTCTTAAAATTATAATAAACCATGAAATGATTTAGGTTTTCCTAGATTTTTCTTGAATAAAATAATTTTAAATATCTTTATATTGAAAATGGTTTAGATTCATAATGGTGTTATATAAAATTAGTTGAATTTAATATATTGAAACTATTAATTTTTTATTCAATTAGAAATTAATTTTTTTTAATAGACTCAATTTGGATTAATTTTTCAGGATTTTTATGTTTATTAAATTTTAGGTGGTATATATTAAAATATAAATTATTAAATTCTTTTTATGGGTAAAATATTAATCCTAGGTTTAAAATAATTTTAAGTTGGAATTTTTTAGAATTTTTGTTTGGAATCCTTTTTCGTATTTTGATATAATATGATTTGTTTTGTGTAAATCTTGTTATGGTATTATAATACAAGGAATTGGATTTCCCAATAAAGAGGAAGGGCATTTTATGAATTAAAATTAATTAAAAACATATATAACTAAGGGTAAACGTTTTATTTATGTGGAGTGTTAATTAAATAGGTAATATTTACATTAACATTTGGGATAATATCTCTCACGGTTCCTTTATAATTTTTTATACTTTCAAAAAAAATTGAATTTAAAAGGTGTATTTTTTGGTTTTCAAAAATGTTTCTTTTGGTATTGTTTTAAAAAGTTTGGAAACATGATTTTTATTCTATTTTATTTTTAATATGGGATGTAATTCATTTAATGTGGTGTGTATTGAAAAGTATTAGTCAATTTAATTCATTTTTTACAAGGACTAGGTTAATTTATCTTTTCATATATATGATTTTTATTAAATAGATCAAAGGAAGTTCATTGAGTGATTTATCGAACAAGAAATTAAAATTATATTCCTTTATTTTGATATGGTATTGATTTTTGATGGGTTAGGATTATATGAATTAAAAATGTGATAGTAACAATTAAAACCTTCATTGAGGGGGTATTTTAATTTGATCATGATGATATTAATTCCATTAAGTTGAGGATTAAAATTGCAGACACCAATATGGGAAATTTGAGCTAAGATTGGGTATTTAATGTCATTTTTATGTTCTGTTATTTTTTTGGAATCAATTTCAATATATTTATATTGGGTTTATAGACAAATAAATTTTAACTTTTGGGTTTAGAATGGATTGATTTTAAATTTCTGATGTGTTTAACTTGGAATTAGGTTTATTTGATGGGTTTTTTATTGTAAAAAGTTATACACAAATGGTGTAGACTGATTTATTAGCTAAGAAATTATCCTTGGAATCTTAAAACATATTAAAAACAACATGATGATGTGGTTTTATGATTTTATAAAGAAAATTGTGGAAATTAATAAAGATCTCAAATTTTCATGTTAGTTTTGAAATAAATATAACATAAAGTATATTTCATAAAAAAATATGACTCAAAACAAATAAAAATTATGTATTAAATGATATTACAAAATACTTTAGGAATCTGTGAGATGAAGTGAAATTCAATAGAGAAATCCCATAATCCAAAAGATATTTTTCTCACTAAAGAGTATAGTCCCATTACAAAACCACTTCATCTTATGGTTCCATGGAATAAATCATTTCTTGTGAGATTTTTCTATTAATCATCACTAATCTTGAAATATATATCATAAATGTGAATTTTATCACATATATTTGATATAGTGTTTCACTTTTTATCTTTATATCATAAAATGTGCATACTTTTCAAAGTTATAAGTGATCATGGATTCCATGCTAAAATGGTTGGGTATTGAATTTATAATTGGATGACTTGTGGGTTATCTATTAGAATTTATATGGAGTGATAATAGGTAGAAGTATATAAAAAGATAGTAAGTTTATATTTGAGTGATAATGAGTCATAGAGATGACCCAAGCATAGTGAAAATCATTGTTAATAGAGATGAAAATTTACCAAAAGAAGAATCCAACATATGAATATGAGAATAAGAGTATGAAGGATTTCAGAAAATAATGATATATAAAAAATAATCCTGAGATGAAGAGAAAACTATATGAAGGTTACTACTAAACTATTATTAAATATGATTTATGGTGAAGGTGTTGAAATAGTGGGTGCCCTAGACCCGACTATTTAGTGCTTTTGATTACTATATCGTGTATACGGTTAGCTATACATGAAGTCATCTTACCATTATAGTGTAGACTTTTCTGCATCCACTATTGAAATGGTAATGTTCATAGATTAATTGTCGTATTAAAAGGTTATAGCAGATCCCAGGCTATAATGAGAACCCCTAGATACTGTGACATTAATCTTAAATATATATTCTATAGTCTAGATATAACTAACAGATTGGAAACAGTAGATGTTAGACTATCAGGTGCTGAGGTCTCATAATCATTAAGACTTTTTCTCATGAAGTTTGCATTTGGTGATCTCTAGTAGTGAGATCAAGAGAACTAGACCACCAATAGGAACACCACATGTTTCGGGTGTCATTGAATGTTCCTATCTATGATCATGTGTAATGGTCTCCTAACTTGAGTTCATTACCAATGAATTTCAATTGATTGTTTACTTTGATTCAAGATAAAAACCATGGAAATGAAGTCATGGAGAGGTAGTTTGTGTCGGGTGCGTCGTTGGAGGCATGACATCGGTTGAATGTTCAAGAAATGATTTTTTGCTTCCGGGTTATGGACGTAATATATCTTAGGAAATGTTAATATGGATGACAGTACCTTTATAAGACCATGGCCATGGAATTCAAGGGTAAATCCATCCAGTTAAATCAACAAACTATAAAGCATTAAAAGGGCGATGACACATCAGTGTGTCCTGCTTTATGAGATATTACAGACAAAGAGATTATTTTACACAATGTGTGTTCATAGGTTGGTTGTCGCTGTTGTGAAAATACTTATTTCTTTAGTAGCCATGATGGGTTCCTAGATCCTGCTCTTGGTCTATGAATACTATTCACTACTATTGAGATAAGGGCATGGAGGGTCACACACAATAGCGTATTCAAGAATCTGCCCTATTCGGCTGAATAGGAGTTTTGGACACAGTGGGCCCCACAACAAGGGTCTGGGATTTGTCTAGAGTTAAATGATCACTAATGCAATAAATAAATTCATATTATTCAAGTTTAGAATAATGATTATTGAATTAAATTATTAAATGTATTTATGAGTTTTAAGGAAATACAATAAAAATATTAATTAACGAATATTAAATTATCCAAGGTTCAATTAATATTTATGGGAGCAATGAGTCAAGTTAATGACTTAATTATTATCATGTAATATATTTTTATATATTACAAGTAATTTATAATAATATTTATGACTTAGTTTAGTAGTCATAAAATGTCATTGATAGTTTGTTAAGTATTCGGGGTCCGGGTTGGCTTTTCGGGGTAATTAATAGACCACTATGAATATTAGAGGAGAGGAGTTTTCTAATTACTATTCATAGAGATTCTATCTCCTCTCCTCTCTACCATACTCTAGAGAGAGGTTCTCTGGATCCAAGGAGCATGGATCAAGTACTCTCTAAGGCATCGATAGCGAAGCGGTGCGGTGATCGTTGGAGCATCTAAGGCTTCACCGCAATTTCGCACTAGCAACCGGATTACGGCGAATGAAACTCCCACAGATTCCTTAAATCATGTGTGGATGATCTAGAGGAATTTGACTTTGTATTCTTCGAGCAGAAATCAGCAACGACGAGCAGACGTCGTCTGCGACTTCATAAGTAAACCATGTATTTTTTACGATTTATATTTGTGCTTAAAACCATTCATGTGATATCCTCAGCTAATATCGGGCTACTGTTCACCGACGTTGAGAATTTTACATTGATCGTCAGATTTAGGTGTTGATGATTCTTACATGTCACAAATTACTTATGGATCCTTTTTGTAAAGTATCAAAACAATATAAATGTTTTCTTCTTAGTATTGAGTAGTTTAGTTGTCCATTTTACTAAAATTGATGTCCATTTTAAATAAAAATACACTCTTTGATTCATACTGGTCACACCATGGTTTGGATTGATATTTGGATGATTCCAACATGCCTCAAATCAATTATAGATTGTTTTCCAAAATTTTCAAAACAATTCGACTGTGTTTGATTAGTTTTTAGTGAGTGACACTTTTTGAACTAAAATGTTGATTTTAAACTGATAATGGAGCATTTGAGTCATACTGGGAACATAGTGTATCATATTGAGGTGTGGTTAATCCCTACATGTCAAAAATTACTTATGTATCATTTCTATAAATTATCAAAATAATATGAATGTGTTTTCCTGAATTTGAGTAGTTTAGTTGTCCATTTCACTAAATTGATGAAAAGTTTTAATAAAAAAGATGCAATTATTGTAATATCAATCACATTGTGCATAAGATTGAGTTGTGGATGATTATTACATGTCACAAATGGATTTTTTATTATTTTTATAATGTTTCATTACAATTTAAATGTGTTTTCTTGGTTTTGAGTATGTTAGTTGTCTTTTTTACTAAAATGTCACTTTAAACTAAAAACACATACTATTGACTCATTCCAATCACATTGTGTATCGGTTTGATGTGAAAATGATTCCAAAATGTCACAAATGGCATGTGAATCATTTACATAAATTATCAAGAATATCAAACCATGTTTTATTGGTTTTTATTGAGTGGTACTTTTTGAACAAAAATATTCATTTTAAACTGATAATAGACACATTGAGTCATATCAGGCACATCGTGTATCGGATTTAGTTGTGGATAATTCATACACATCAGAAATTACTTATTGATATTTTTCTTAAATTAAAAAAACAATATGAATATGTTTTCTTATTTTTGAGTATTTTAGTTGTCTATTTTACAAAAAAAATATTAGAAATTTTAAATATAAAGAAGTGCTTGGAGTCATACTTATAACACCATATGTCGGACTGATTTACAGATAATTCCTACACATCCCAAAGTATATAGAAGTTTTGGAATATAAAGGCAAATAAATATGGACTGACCAACCCAACTCGAACAAAATAATCCACCTATATAAGAAAACAATTATTATGTGAGTAATACTAAAAATAAATAAATAAAAAATAAATATTAAATAATACATTAATTCTATAGACGATGATTTTACTTTTAATACAACAATATTACCTCTATCATTGAGCAGTGACAATTTCGTGTATCTTCCTGAAAAGGCATGATAGATGGATAGTATTCTTCTAAAATAAATTAACTCTTCAAGGAATAATTAAAATTAAATCAGTGTTCTATTGTATTATTTTTTGATAAAATAGAGAAAGTTTGTCATAATATTACCTTTACATATTTTCAAAGGGTTTACATTATTATAGTTTTTTACTTTAGAGGGATTTTAAACATCATCATGTTCAGAATACATTGACTACTTGAGTAGTCAAATATTTAATTTAGACTATGTTATTATAGTAGAGAAAATATAATATTATGAGGAAAAACATATTATATGAAAAAACACTTTTAGCTTATCATTGAACTCTCTTTATTTTTTAAAGGATTCAATGATATTGTTCCTCTATCAAGAATCCAAATCCCCTCTTTCTGGTCCCATATAACATATAAGACATTTTCTACATTAGGACCAGTAAGAAGTGATTGTGATCTCCCAATAAAATGGTCATCCTCAATTGAATTTTCATCTAACCTGATATTTTTTTATTCGCTAGTAGGACGATCAACCATTTATTTTTTGGGTAAAAGACATAAAATAATTTCAATAATTGTGATTAAATTATGAATGACTCATCTTTTTTCCCTTCCATTCTAATATTCACCATCACAAAGCCCATTTCATCAAATTTCACTACAATGATATTTTCAACCCATTTTTTTTGGAAATTCATCACTTGAAATTTTATATAATAGAACTCGTATATATGATGGATAATGCCAAAATTTTAAATATTTTCATAATTTGGATTTCTATCCTGGGAACCATATATGTGCATCACTTTAGCCACAAGCATTACACCAATGTTTGGCATTGTATTGTAGTTATCTAGTTATTTTTATAGAATTTATTACCATTGATAAAAGAACCACTGTAAAATATAACATTTTCATTCAATCATATGGCTATCCATTGAAGTCTTTTGAAAATTGAATTAATATTTTCATATAATTCCTTATAAATTTGATCTCAGAAACCATCATATAAACTATTAATTATGTGCATTTGATATCCATACTTTATCCCTTGATGGATTTAAATCTATAATAATTTATTTTTGAGCTTTAATGTATGGATAAAAATCATCACTATTATGTAAAATGTAAAGGTGTTCTTGTACCCACTCTATCAAGGTAATTGTAACAAAAACTCTTCTGGAAATCTATTTTTCTATAAGGCATTTTATTAAATGAGACTTTGAGAGACTGATGCATTCAACGTCTGATAGGTAATCAGTATATAATTCAATATCCCCTTCAACAATATATCATTCTAAAATACAACATTCTATCCAACTTGTATTCTTGACAAACCTTTTCAAAATCATCATATAAGGTTCAATGGGGAATCCATATGTAATGGATAAGACCACATAGGTGATCCTATCTAACCAAGTGAATCATTTGGTGGACTGTTATATCGTAGAATGATGGAGGTAAGAACATCTACAATTCACAAAATTTGACTTCAACCTCCTTATTCGGGAAGGGAAACTTCATCAGGTCTATAACTTTACTGCAAATGGCTTTTAAAAATAAGCATATTCTTGTTAATATATGTCATGAATTTGGAGGCAGAATGTAATGGAAAGAAACAGGCATTGAATCTTATATCAAAACATGACATTTATGTGGTTTTAGTCATTGTAACATAAAATTAGTCCTTGAAATGACATTCTTAATATTTGATGAATATCCCTGTAGAAATTTTACACTATTAAGGAAAAATAAAATTTACAATTTTTACTATCTAAATATAGTGTAAGATATTGGAGGAAGAAAATTATACCTTTTTTTCCTTCACTTGTTCCAACTCATCCCTTATCCCCATTTCTATCTAGTCCAACCTAGCCTTGATGTCATTTTTTTTTTCTAGGAACATTTATTAACATGAGAATAAGAATTTCAAATACATTTATTTCTAAATGCTTGAAATAAAGAAAGTTTTTGACATTAAAAAATTCCAATATGGTAATTAAAGAAAATTCATCTCTTCATCCTACCTGATTTAGTATGGTTTTTTCGAAAAGGTTTACCAAAAATAGTGTCAATATATTTTAATTTATTATACAGGTGATCGACCATTACTAGAGACAGTGTTGTACCTTGTTAGATATTCTCATCGAATGATGTCATCTTGTATTGGTATTTATGTCATCAAATAAAAAAATTCGGTTGTCCTAAAAAAATAGTCTTTGAAAATTATTTCAACCAAACTGAGTATCTGTGTTTTTCACAAATGGGACCCCCCAACATTCAATTAATGTTATAGCCTAATAAATCTCAATAAGTGAGGAATTGATTTATAATTCCATACAACATGGACCTCAATGTGACTTATTCACTTCTATGAGACTCAAAATTGTAACACCTTTATCGCACATCAATTTCAAATATTTGATCAATGGATCCAAATAGACATCAATATCATTACTGGGTTTTTTTTGTTCAGATATAAGTAGAGACAACATAATATATTGGGGATTCATGCATAAACATGGTCGAAAGTTATAATTTACCAACATGACATCCCATGTACTATGAGTACTACTCTATAAACCAAATGGACTTATTCCATATGTAGATAATGCAGGAAAAAAGTTTCTCAGCTCATTTACAAATTCCGGATACTCATAATCAATTTTATTCCACTAAGGAGATTCTACTGGATGATGTAGCTTCCCATATTTAATTCTTGTATCTACATTATTTTTCAATTATCTCATGGTTTCATGAAATCTATATATTCTTCTAAACCTAGTAATGACATGAAAGTACAATACATATTTCAAAGGACTTGATTCATTTTCTTATATTGATATGCACCACACTTAGGGAATTTTATGAGGGATTCTTGGTACTTGAGAAACAATATGAAATCATTTAGATGGGCATGAATTTTCTTAAAGACCATTACCATTGAACATAACATAATTTTAGTGTCATATGGTTGGAATGGAATTTCATTTTCTTCTCGTAGTATATCATTCAGGAGACCAAGTAGTTCTATAAAGCTGGGGTCATTCCCTCTACATTCATCATTCAAATTATATAACATCAGGATGGATAAAAATGTTTTTTATTTAGTAAAATAAGTATATAATGGTATCCTAGAACAACTATTTAACTCCTCAAACAACTTTGGACAATCAAAAAGGTCATCTTAAATTTCCATTTCTATTTCTTCCAGGAGATCTCCATCATCATTTATACTGGTATTTATATCAAGTTATCCATAAACAACAGTATCATTCCAATCGGTGTCCACAATCATTTTTCCCCGTGTGTTGTATAACATTTATTTATTTGATTTATTCTATGAAAAATCAAGTGTTCTTCTAACTCTTCTGGACTAATATGTATTGGATAACAATAGTGTAAACAAAAACTGAGGATTTGAGAAGGGTCGTATGCATGCTCTCTTGAGAAATTGATGAACTCTTTAACTCCATATTCATACTCTTTTTTCAAACATTTAGCATGCATCCATTTTTGGAATCATAACCATCCTATTGTATTCATAAAATATTAATTCTCTACAATAAATAAATAAATACACATAATATATTCATTATAAAAAGTGAAAGTTAAGGAAAATTACAATAAGGGAAACTCCGCATTTGATTGTTTCAAAGAAGTTTAGTATGTTTTTGAAAAGAGGTAATTTTATTTAAGTAAATAATTACTCCACTGTCAAAGGTTTTATCCTATGAATTCATTCAAAGGTGAATGTTATAGATAACTCATCTTCATCAACACTTATCCCAAATATTTTTCATTGCATTTTGTTGTTTGACATATCCTTCATCTCTTGTGGACATACCCCTATGTTTCTTGAAATACTCTAAGAAGTAGTCATCCATA
Source organism: Viscum album (assembly GCA_963277665.1). NCBI lineage: Eukaryota > Viridiplantae > Streptophyta > Magnoliopsida > Santalales > Viscaceae > Viscum > Viscum album. The sequence goes on from OY728141.1 coordinate 2,065,051,134, forward strand.
GGATGAATACTGGTCAGAGTAGAAAAAAAAACCTAAAAGATATGATGGATGAGTTTCAAGAAAAAAATTCAATAATGATTATTTAGGAGATGAATTTGATGAGGATGAAATCTTTATATAAAAGAATAGGGGGATGAGTCTCAAGTAAACAAATTGCAATAATAATGGTTTTTTGACACAAGAAAATTATTTATTAAATCTCCTAAACAAATAAAAATATAATATAGTAAATTATGAGTAATAAGAAACCAAAATATGATAAACAATAACAATAAACTCTCGTTCAGTTCACTAGAAGTAATAAAAATGTAGTGATAATACATTTAAATAAATAAAGAGTTATTTCATATACATAGATAGTAATCAATGATTCCTAGGGATGGAACCAACACATGTAGACCTAAAATGATGAATACCTAAAAATAATTTCTAATATATATAATTTGAAAATGTTCATTCTTTTTTGGATAAAGTGATGTAGAAACCTAAAAAAATTATTACATTTAAGATTAATGGTATATCAAATATTTGATAAAATCTCAAAACTCTTGGAATGTCATATCACGACATCAACCAATCCAAAGCATTCAAGGGAGGTCTTTATATCACATCTACTCATTTGGAGGATTCTAGGGAGGTCATATAATACACATTGACCCATCCTTGATATTCTAGGGAGGTCCTTAAAGATGTTGTCATAAAGAAATAACACACATCAACAAGATATATCATAAAATAGGGAGAAAAACACACTAAACCTTTAAATATCTATCCCATAAAAATTTAAACATATATATAACATGAAATTTATAATACACACACTTGAAAAAAAATGAACATTTAAACATATTTTTTAATAAAAATAATATAATCCCTTTCTAATTTGGAAATACATAACCATAATTTGTGAATAAATAAATATAAAATCACATGTACATTATATGTTATGAAAATGCATATAAATAGATAGAAAGATACATATTTACATATATATATATATAAAATAAACAAAAATGATACAGATATATGTAACCCTTATAGAAGAATATCATAACATAGTAAAATAAATACAAACCCATACTAATTTTGAAAATATAGAGCCATTGAAAATAAATAAATATGGTATCACCCTTACCAAGATTTCCCTTAAAATAAAACAACACAATTCTGAGAATTGTTTTAAGGAAAACCCTTATACTAGAATAGTAAAACAAAATTTAATTATATAAATTATCTTACATGAATTGAGTAAAATCAGCTTCTACTGCTTCTTCACACCATCATGAGACTGAGAATTTTTTTTCTAAATCAATTTACTCATTAGTTCATGGTTTTTATATCCAAAATATCCACTATTTATATTTTGGAATAAGAATTTATTTAAATGGTTTTTCTATGAACAATAGGTGATTCTATATGATTTTAAAATAGCCAAAAAGTAATGCTTGTCAAGAAAGAGGTCTATAGATGTAGACAACAAATAAAATAGATTTAAAACAAAAATTTAAAAAGAAAAAACTAGAATATCCAAATCAGTAGTCAAGAAAACAATGGATCGTAAATAAAACCAAAATAGTATACAATGACTGGAGAAAAAATAACTGATGAAACTATTGAAGAAGAAATCAAAAACAAAACAATAATTACAGAAATAAAATCAGAACCTATAGAGGAAAACACGAGCCTACCTCACTACGTTGAAGAAAATTAAAGACCCCTAGATCTAGATCTCGATGTTTTCTTTGAAAACACTAAATAAAAGTAAACACCGGATATCAAACAATGTTTAAGAAACTGAAGGTAGTGGGTTTTTGTTATTGCAGGGGCTTTGTGTGATTTGAGCTTAAATTCACAAAGGAGGAGCACTGATAGTTGGTGGCTTCTCTGGAAAGTTTCTAATATTACAATGGGTTTTTAATTGGCTAGGATTTTTTAAATAGATTGGAATCTTTTATCAGCACTTTCAAAAAAGAGTTGATAAAGATTATGTTTACCTTCACTTAAGTTAATTTCACTAATAAAAGGCATAGTTATTAGTGATTTTTAACACTGATAAAGGTAGGTATTTATTAGTTATTTTTTCAGTGCTGAGAAATCCTCATCTTTATGAGTGCTAAAAAATCCATGATAAATATTTCTTTTAACAGAGATTATTACTTAATTGATGATAAAGGATTTATAACTATAATTATAAATAATTTTTATTAAATATATACAAATATAAATATAGTAAATTTATTTCTTAGTTAAATATAACTATTATAATTTTATAATTTTATAATTTTATAATTATTTAAATATATAATTATTTATTTATAATTATATAAATATTTTTAAGAAATAAGATTTATATCATTATATATATTTATATATATTTATATATATATTTAATAAATATATGTAATTATTAATATAGTAAATATATTGATTATTTAATTAAATTTATTATAAAATTAGTAATTATTTAAATATATATAACTATTTATTTATAATTATATAAATACATTTGAAAAATAATTATTTATTTATAATTATAAATATAGTATGTACATTTATAAATATATTTATTTATAATAATATTTATTTATAAATTTTATTTTAAAAATATTTTTTTAACATTATTAATGAATGTCTAATTTTAAGTGAATTCAATTTAAATAATAGTGAAATTGAATTAATTAAAAATAAGTACACTAACAATATTAAAAAAATTGATAAGTTTTGTGTGTGAATTGCATATAAAAATGCATTAATTAAGTATATGTGAAATCAATATAACACACATTTGATATATGTTAAAATAAAAAATTAAACGACATTCAATTATATGTTCATTACTCTATAAAACTAGTCAGTTTTTTTAATTCATATTAATTTTTAAATATAAACCATTATGAAATAAATATATTATATTTAATTTAAAGTGTATAAATATTTTGTAATATAAAAATCATTTCTATATACATTTATATATGTAACATCCCAGGTAAATAAAGAATAAAACATTTTCATATTTATTAATATTTACAAATTAAATATTAATTTTACTTTAAAGGGGTTGCTATGTTCGATATCATACCTGATATGCAACAAAGAGTTTCTTTGAAATCTTACGTTGCACACTAGTAATAAAATAATATTATTTTAAATGGTAGTTAAAACGTAGTCGTTGAATTGACGGGAATGAATATAAATAACTAGAATATGATTATATATGTTTGTTAAATGTTTTTACATTTATCCAATAAAGGATGAAGGCTTAAAATATGAAAAGAACTAAATTTTAGGCATATATACTCTAATTTTCACTAAAGGTTCACTTATCACCTTTTGATGGTGAACCGTCATTAAACATATTTTTGGTCACTGTTATACATTCTATTGGACCAAATAAAACTCTTCTTTAGAATTGGGACATCAAAATTTACTTTGTGTAAATTTTTGGTATTTTTCCGATAAAGTTCATTTTTTAACGAATAGTAAAAAATGTTGTATTTTAATTCAAAACCTCTTTTTAGTCTAATTTATTTATATTATTATATTATCTTTTGAATTGGATTTAAATTGAAATTAGAATATATTTTTACCATTTAATCCAATAGTGGTCGTTGGAATTAATTTCATCTTGAAATTGGACCTAAACTAGTGTCAATCTTTTGATACTTATTGTTCCATAAAAACACGCTATTTGTTCTGATAGTGGGAATTACTTATTAAATTAATTAATGAAACTTATATGTTTTGAATTTTGTGAAATAGACATCATTTTTGAATCTGGAATATCAAATATAGCTTAGGGTGATTTTTTGGTATTTTTCTGAAAAACTTCAATTTTTGATGAATAGTGAAACCACTAAGAGGTACTTAAAAAAACTGATTTTTCATTTAAATGAAATTTCACCACCTCTGTGTTTTGAATTTCAAAAATCTGACATACATGGTTGTCATTAATAAGTAAAATTTGGTTCAATGGGATTAAAATAATTTTTTGGTGAATAGTAACTTTTATGTTTTAATCGCGATTAGAGGTAATTAGTGTAGTTTAAGGTAGAAATAATATTTTAATAATATGAAATAAACTAGAAACATGTCCTACCCTTATTGGATATATAATGGCCGACCAAGACAATCCATGAGTCGACTTGGGGACCCCATGGAGCCACTTTGGTAGGAAAATGACATTAATAACTTTTTATTTAATGTTAAAATAAAAATGTCACAAACATAAGTTGTTTTACTTAAAAAAATTAAATGGGGTTATACAAGTCATATTTTTTACTATAAAAATTAATTAGAAATATAAAGAAAATTCCAACATCATGATATTTTTTTTATAATTTTTAGACATTAAATAAATTTAATTATTTATGACACCATGATGAGGCAGTGATTACCTCGTTATTTAACGATTAAAATAAAATGAAAGGATAATGAAAAATATAAGACCTACACATGTCAAAAACCTATTGGATGGGTGTGTTTCTAACTCTTATCACCTTTTCCTCGAAATATATAATTTTTGGACCTTTTAAATCCGAAAATCATTTTATAATAAAGTAACCTTTTATAACTTTCCAAGAGTGCCCCTCCTCTCCTCTTATAAAAGGCCCCCACCTCTACCACCTTACCCACACCTCTCATGCCTTTGGCTCGGCGAACCCCTACCCATTTTGTCTCTCCAAATCCCTCTCTTACTCCTAAAATCCTCACTTTGGGAAGAATTCTTCCCAAGGAAGCCTTTGAGCTCAAATCAAAAAGAGTTACTTGTTTTAAAGATAGTGTTTTCTCTTGTGTTTTTATGTTTTATTTTGCTTATCCAACCCCCTAAACCCTTTTTATTGATTTATTTTGTAACCACACCAGTATATTAAATATACTAGGATGTTGTTATAAGAAGGATTCGGGCTACACTTACACACACCTACATCTAATGGTTAAAGAACATACTGTTTCTGTGGATGGTGAATTTCTGCCTCACGAAACGTTGATTGTTCAACACTCATATAACAACTTCAAAGGTGGCCATTAAGATGTCAATATATTTATATATGATATATAATATGTTTATGTCTTACTTAAGCATCTTTATTTTTCATTTATGGCATACCATTATGGATTCCATTATGGGTATACGCGATATCTTCATTTTAGGAAGTGCGGACTACCGCCCCCTCAAAGTGATTTGATTTGTTAATACCATATGTGGTACGTATAGATGATAAATTTAATGATATTAAATATTATATTATACTGGAATTATGATATACCTTTATATCATTATTATTTCACTCCATTAAGTAAGAAATAGAAATGAAAGTAGCGTTCATGCGTACGTACGACTTACCGTCTCCATGAACGGTGAATTTCATTTCTTACCTCTAAATGTTATGTAATATTATAAATGAATTTAAATACTAGATATATATTATATATATGATATCTACATCATGAATATAATTCTGTATATAATGGATATTTTACCCCATGAACAACTTGTAATTATAAAGAGTTTATTTTTGACTCAAGTACCAACAATCGACAAAACGACCATTATTAACTTAAACAATTACATAGTGTTTATAACATTGTAATAAGTGATATAAAAGGAATAATGAACTTAAAAAAGGTTCTTAAGCAAGTAGAAATTAACTCAAGTTTATTATTCGGGATGTTAAAGAACGATTGAGTCAAGTTGGACCTGAGGTAAGGGACTTTGTCTCAATCTCCATTAATTGAGGCATATTTTGTTTTATACACAACTTTCTTTTATAAGGTGTATAAAACCCTTTGACTTTTATGTTTATATGAAATAATTCTTTTTTATATAAAGCATTTTACAAAATGAAAAAAGGGGATGTTTTTTTGTACGTATGCAGCAACAATGACTTCTCTGCCACCGTGACCATTATTTGAGTTTCAATTTCCTCTACAAGCCATTCCTTTCATTATGAGAAAAATAAATACCATGTTTTAATTTTCTTTTATTTTGGTATTGAAAATGGTTTTCATAATGTTTTTTTTATATAAATGTGTTGTATTGATATCTTGTGATTGAAATGTGGAAATGAAATGTTTCCTTTATGTATGTTTTATGTGATACGATTTTGTTATGGTTCTTGGGAATTATTATGAAGACGGGTGGTTCCGTGATAAAATAAGGGCGGGTGAGCCCGATATAGCTCTCCAATGAATTGGGTAATGCGAAGGAGTTAAACGTTAAGGTTTCTCCGAAGAGAATTAGGGAATATACTATGATGGGTATTATAAACGTAACCATGAGGGTTACTCCCTACATAAGAATGTTATGAATTTCTCAAGTTACCTTTATGTCTTATGATTTATATGATTTATTCATGATTTTATGGGGTATGTTAACGTGCTTATTTTTTATGAGTAAAGTATGATTTCATACATGGACTAATGTTTTCATTTCAAACTTTTATATCCCTTACGGAGTTTTTTATGCTCATCCCAAGTTTTTGAAAGGTTTTTCACAGGTCAAGGGAAAGGTACATGATGTGATGATAATGTCATGGAAGTGTCAATAAATAATCCATGTTTTATTTTAAATATGTTTCCGTTGATGGGAAAAATGACTATTATCTTTTATGTAACCACTTTGTTTAAATGTGGAATGTAATGCATGTTTTATTACCTAATTATCTAAAACTCTAAACCTGAAAAGATCCTTAACGTGTATTCTTGAAATAACTCAAGATTAAGTAATGTTTAAGTTTGGGGCCTTATATTTGGTATCAGAGGTCTGTTTAGAAAACTTTAGGGGTTAGAATTATATTAAATGATTATCCAAAAATATTTTTTATGGTAAAATTGAAATGACATAGCATTTAATGATTACCATGTTGCTTCCCCTAAGATATTTCTATGTTAAGAATGGTTTTTCGTAGAGGAAGCAGAATAGCTTTTATGGGAAGGAATACAGGGGGAAATGACCTTTCAAATCAGTATCCAGAGATGGTCAGAATCAGAACTAAACAGTTTGTTGCAGTGATGGCTCAGTTGACTCAAGAGTTGAAAAGAAGATTGGTGAATGCTCCAGTTTGGGCACTACCTTCAAGTAATGGGGAGTTTGTTATATACAGTGATTCTTCGTTGAAAGGACTTGGCTGCATCCTAATGCAGAATGATCAGGTAATTGCCTATGCTTCACGACAGTTGAAAACTCATGAGGTAAATTACCCTACACATGATTTGGAATTAGCAGCTGTTGTTTTTGCTTTAAAAATTTGGAGGCATCATTTGTATGGAGTAAAGTGTGAAATATATACTGATCACAAAAGTTTAAAGTATATATTCACTTAGAAATAATTGAACATGAGATAGAGGAGATGGATAGAATTAATCAAGGATTATGATTCTGAAATTCATTACCATCCGGGAAAAGAAAATAAAGTGGTTGTTGCTTTGAGTCGAAAAAGTAATTCTTCATTAAAAATGTTGTGTTTGGAACGTGATCCTTTGGTTAAGGATTTGATGAACTTTGGCATAAAAGTTGTTAGAGCAGGAATTCCTTCTATTTTGTTTCCGGTATCAGAGAAATCTTCTCTATCAGACAGAATTAGGCAAGCACAGAAGCAAGACAGTGAGTTGCAGAAAAAGGTAGAGCTATTTCATAAGGGTAAGTTGCCTGAATTCAACATTGATAATGATTGCATTTTGAGATTTGGGAAGAGATTGTGTGTGCCTTGTGACTCATAGTTGAAGAGAGAGTTGTTATGTGAAGCTCATAGTTCTCCGTTTTCAGTTCATCCAGGCAGTACTAAGATGTACAGAGATCTACGGGAGTATTACTGGTGGGACGGAATGAAAAGGGATATTGCTGATTTTATTGTGAATTGTTTGACATGTAAATAGGTTAAAGCAGAGCGGCAGTTACCGAAAGAGATGATTCAGCCTTTACCAGTGCCAGAGTGGAAATGGGAGAATATATCTATGGACTTCATTGTGGGATTTCCGAAAACACCTGAAGGTAATAATGCAATCTGGGTTATTGTTGATCACTTGACTAAATCTGCTCATTTCCTTTCTATACGAGATACTTTTTCCCTAGATCAATTTTCCCGTTTGTATCTTAAAGAGATAGTCAGGTTACATGGAGTTCCCCTCTCCATTGTATCGGATCATGATCCCAGGTTTACTTCTAAATTTTGGAAAGGCCTTCAGAAGTCGTTGGGTACTGAATTAAATGTTAGTACAGCTTTTCATCATCAATCATATGGGTAGTCAGAAAGAACGATTAAGACTTTGGAGGATATTCTATGTGCTTGTTTGATGGATTATCAGGGAAGTTGGGACCAACATCTTTCTTTGGTTGAGTTTTCTTCTAATAACAGTTTTCATTCCAGTATACAGATGGATCTGTTTGAAGAATTATATGGTAAACGATGTTGACCTCCATCTTTTTGGGATGAAGTGGGTGAAAGGAAACTGATGGGACCAGAATTGGTAGAAGAGTTGGTAGAAAAACTTCAGATGATACATAAACACACGAGAATAGCTTAGAGCAGACAGAAGAGTTATGTGGATAACCGGAGGAAGGATCTATCTTTCGGGGTAGGTGATCATGTTTTTCTCAAAGTCTCACCAAGGAAATGTGTGAGGCGATTTGGTAAGAAAGGAAAGTTGAGTCCAAGGTTCATTGGACCATATGAAATTCTGGAGAGAGTTGGATCAGTTGCATAACATGTGGCTTTACCTCCGAGTTTATCACATGTACACAATGTTTTTCATGTTTCAATGTTGAGAAATTATATGCCAGATCCATCTCATGTGTTTGAGCCTAGAGGTAGTTCTGTTGGAGGAGAATCTCTCTTATGAAGAACAACAAGTCCGGATTCATGACCATAGAGAGAAAGTGTTGCGGAATAAGGTAATTCACCAGGTAAAGGTTTTGTGGAAAAACCATATGGTTGAAGAGGCAACGTCAGAATCTGAAAATGCTATGAGGGATAGATACCCCCACTTATTTTGATAAGTGAATAAAATTGCGAGGACGCAATTCCCAAAAGGGCGGAAGGATGTAACATCCCAGGTAAATAAAGAATAAAACATTTTCATATTTATTAATATTTACTAATTAACTATTAATTTTACTTTAAAGGGGTTTCTATGTTTGATAGCGTACCCAATACGCAACAAAGAGTTTCTTTGAAATCTTACATTACACACTAGTAATAAAATAATATTATTTTAAATGGTAGTTAACACGTAGCCATTAAATTGGCGATAATGAATAAGAATAACTATAATATGATTATATATGTTTCTTAAATGTTTTTACATTTTTCCAATAAAGGATAAAGGCTTAAAATATGAAAAGAATTTAATTTTAGGCATATATACTCTAATTTTCACTAAAGGTTCACTTATCGCCTTTTGATGGTGAACCATCATTAAATATAGTTTTGGTCACTCTTATACCTTCTATTGGACCAAATAAAACTCTTCATTAGAATCAGGGCATCAAAATTTACTTTGTGTTAATTTTTGGTATTTTTCCGATAAAGTTCATTTTTTAATGAATAGTGAAAAATGTTGTATTTTAATTCAAAACCTCTTTTTAGTATAATTTATTTATATGAATAGATTATCTTTTTAATTGGTTTTAAAGTTAAATTAGAATATAATTTTACCATTTAATCCAATAGTGGTCATTGTAATTAATTTCATCTTGAAATTGGACTTAAACTAGTGTCAATCTTTTGATAAATTCCTTCATAAAAACACGCTATTTGTTATGACCGCGGAAATTAATTATTAAATTAATTAATGTAACTTATATGTTTTTAATTTTTGTGAAATAGACATCATTTTTGAATCCGGAATATCAAATATAGCTTAGGGTGAATTATTGGTATTTTTCTAAAAACTTCAATTTTTGATGAATACTGAAACCACTAAGTGGTACTTAAAAAAACTGATTTTTCGTTTAAATGAAATTTTACAACCTCTGTGTTTTGAATTTCAAAAATACAACATACATGGTTTTCATTACGAAGTAAAATTTGGTTAAATGGGATTAAAATAATTATTTGGTGAATAGTAACTTTTAAGTTTTAATCGCGATTAGAGGTAATTAGTGTAGTTTAAGGTAAAAATAATGTATTAATAATATGAAATGACCTAGACACATGTCCTACCCTTATTGGAAATATCATGGCCGAAAAATAGACTTCATGGGTCTACTTGGGGACCCCATGGAGCCACTTTGGTAGGAAATGACATTAATAACTTTTTATTTAATGTTAAAACAAAAATGTCACAAACATGAGTTGTTTTAATAAAAAAAATTAAATGGGGTTATACAAGTCATATTTTTTACTATAAATATTAATTACAAATATAAACATATTTCCTACATCATGATATTTTTTTATAATTTTTAGACATTAAATAAATTAAATTATTTATGACAACATGATGATCCAGCGATTACCTCATTACTTAACGATTTAAATAAAATGAAAGGATAATGAGAAATATAAGACCTAAACATGTAAAAAACCTATTTTATGGGTGTATCTCTAACTCTTATCACCTTATCCTCGAAATATATAATTTTGGGAACTTTTAAATCCAAAAATCATTTTATAATAAACTAACCTTTAATAACTTTCCAAGAGTGCCACTCCTCTCCTCTTATAAAAGGCCCCCACCTCTACCACCTTACCCACACCTCTCAAGCCTTTGACTCGGCCAACCCCTACACATTTTGTCTCTCCACATCCCTATATTACTACTAGAAGCTTCACTTTGGGCAGAAGTCTTCCCAAGGAAGCCTTTGAGCTGAAATCAAAAAGAGTTACCCGTTTTAAAGGTAGTGTTTTCTCTTGTGTTCTTATGTTTTATTTCGCTTCTCCAACCCCCTAAACTCTTTTTATTCATTTATTTTTTAACAACACCAGTATCTTCAATATACAAAGATATTATTATAAGAATTATTCTAGCTACATTTACATACACCTACATCTAATGGTTAAAGAACATACAGTTTCCGTGGATGGCAAATTTCTGCCTCACGAAACGATGATTGTTCAACACTCATATAACACCTTCAAAGGTGGCCATTAAGATGTCACTATATTTATATATGATATATAATATGTTTATGCTTTACTTAATCTTATGTATTTTTCATTTATGGAATACTTTTATGGCTTCCATTATGGGTATACACGATATCTTCATTTTAGGAAGTGCGGACTACCGCCCCCTCAAAGTGATTTGATTCGTTAATACCATATGTGGTACGTATAAAGGATAAATTTAAGGATATTATATATGATATTATACTGGAATTATGATATAACTTTATATCATTATGATTTCCCTCCATTAAGTAAGAAATAGAAATGAAATTAGCATTCATGTGTACGTACGGCTTACCGTCTCCATGAACGGTGCATTTCATTTCTTACCTCTAAATGTTATGTAATATTATAAATGCATGTAAATACAGTATATATATGATATATATGATATCTACATCATGAAAATAATTCTGGATATAATGTAAATTTTACCCCATGAACAACTTGTAATTATAAATAGTTTATTTTTGACTCAAGTACCAATGATCGAAAAAACGACCATTATTAAATTAAATAATTACATAGTGTTCATAACATGGTAATAAGTGATATAAAGGGAATAATGAAGTTTAAAAAGGTTCTTAAGCAAGTATAAATTAACTCAATTTTATTATTTAGGACGTTAAATGTAGATACCCATAGCTTGACATACATGGACATAACATTACTTTTGCAGAATACTTAACACATGACAAAAAGAGATGCCCAAAGAACATATTAGTTTAGTGTGTTTGGAAACTCGAAAAGAAATCCTCTAATCATGATGAAAGATCTTCAACATCTCCTATAAAGATCTTCCACTTTTTGTTTTCTTACCTAAAACCTTTATTTATATCCTGGTGAAAAGAAAACATAAAAAGGGTGAGCTCAAATGCCCAGTAAGGGTAAACATTGAGAACATTAAACAATCCATAAACATTTGAATGCAAGAACTTGAACATAAAATCTAAACATCAAAATCTTGAGTAAAGACATAAATCATGGAAGTACGTAAGGCATATATCATAAATCAACATTAATCATGATAAAATAGCTTGAAAATAAAACTTGTAATTATGGAAAAACATTAAGCACATGATATGATTTTCATAGTAGCCAAGGCATTGCTGCCAAGACCATCTTAGTGGACAAAGTCCCTTTCTGAATCGAGTTTACTCCTCATTTCAGTCCTGTAACACTGAACTAGATTAAGTAACCATTCCAACCATGTCTATCTCATGTGATATAAATCTTTACCCAATTCATTAGAGGGAGATATAGGTCCCAACCATCTTATAATGAAATCATTCTTACTTGTTCCACAAAATAAACTTAAAACATTCATCATAACCCAAATAATAAAATGGGTTTCATAAACATCATCCCATCATCTCATAATCCATATAAAACAAATGGACATTTCATCATAAGAAAAGTGAAACCATGTAAATCATAGAGACATTAAACTTGAAACATACACATATGAAATAATGTCATCTTAGATGGAAAATGGTTTTGATAAAACATTTGAAATGAATTCTTGAGGAAAATATCCTTTCTTCTTCAAAATAATTTTCTTTTCACAAAATTCCAGGCACTATTAAAATAAAAATATTTTTTTGAAAATATTCATAAAATCTTGTAGAGTAAGCTTCATGAAAATGAGGTGTTTTGAAACCATAAATGTAACGCCCTGACCCTAGCTACCCAGAGTCGGTGCATTATTACATAACATTGGCATGATCATGAGAAAGATCAAGTCTCGAAAGACCGATTAGTTTAGTAGCCTTGGAATAACTAGATACATCCATAAATTTTTACATTACATCATAAAAAAAACATCTTGTCTTCATATCCCCTCATACTATCCCTGCAGGTCATTCATAAATTACTTCTTCATAATCCTGGGAAAATAAAACATTGAAAGGGGTGAGCTCGGATGCTCAGTAAGGATAACATTATAGCAGAAGCTTTCATAAATAAGCATAAACACTTAAGGCAATTTATAACTAAAACAAAAGCCTTTTAAACTTGAACTTCAGCATAAAATGGAAAAGGTAAAATGAAATAATGCCATTTACTTACTCACATGGATATTATACTAGTCGAATGATCACATGCAATATCAATAACCACTTTCATAATGATGGAATGCATAATGCCAGACTATCATAACCACATAGCCAAGGCCTCGTGCCAAGACTACAAATAAGATTTTTCCAAGGCCTTGTGCCAAGACACTAGTTTGTCTCATGAGACCTACCGATGCATCGAGGAGCTATAGCGGGCTCCACCCGTCACTTATTAAGTCCAATGCATTCCTCATATGAATAGGTTTAAGCATAAAATAAACATTCGTATTAAAACTAGCATACGAAATGTCAATACTTTAACCACAAACCATGAATGGAATAAAAATAGAACATCCACAGTCAAATATAACTCATTTGATACAATATGGAAGATTGTATTGTATCACATTAACCTCAATCATGAATAATGAAGGATGTTGACATAGATGAAAATAATCATCAAAACTATTTGAGAGAAATATCCCCCTTTTCTTGAAAACATTTAAAAGTCACACTATTTGTCAAGAAGCCATTTAAAAATAGATTTTTGAATCAAAGTGTCCCATACCACTTTGAAACTTTTTAAAAGGAGTTTTAATTTTTAAACTTTAATGTCCATATAAATAAATCCTTAAAACCATTTTTTAAAACATGGACATTAATGAGAAAGATTTAGATGAATAAGTCTTTAAATCATTTTAAAAATGGTATTTTAGTTAGAGATTCCAACCAAAAGAGACACTTGAATACAAATAATTGTGGTAATCAAAACATTGTAATATCATGAGAATAAAGGGATTCATGATACACTATGTCAAAGTACGTTATATACACCACATAAAAGTGATTTGGTGTATATCAACAAAGAAGTCTCAATGGAATGTAAATTGATATGAAATCTCTTGTAAAGGTTGTATCCTTAGGTTAAGGATAAATCAATGACATAATTATGTGTGACAAATATAAATACACTAAATATGATTGGATATTCAGTGTAAAACAATCAAAGTACATTCACACATATTCTTGTAAAAACAATACCAACGAATTGGATGTTTAACTCAACAAATGGAGAATGAGTTAAAATTACTCTTATCAAATTCATATCAATGACTTGAGAATTACCAATGGAGTGATTATGTGCATCAAACTTATATCCACAGGAAGGGGAGTGGAAATTATGACATAATCAAATGAATAGTGATTCCACACATAATCTTGGGGTAATATAATCAATGAAATATGTGTAAAGCCAAATGAGTGGAAATTGAAATCTCAAATTCCCTTATCGATTAGGTAACTTTCGAAACATACACCCATGAAAGAAGTATCATACCATGATGATGTAAATACCCATAAATTAAAGTATATTACACAATGAATACAATCATGGGCAGTACACATACACCACATGCAATAATTAAGTGGTGATCAATGGAATTCTCACGGAATTAAAAGTGAGATAAGAAAATCCCTTACCAAGTTAATCAACTGAGTCGCATGGCCAAAAGTTAATAACCACCAAATGATTTACAGAATAACATGAATATAAAGTTAATCATGATAATATATATCAAATGGAAGTACACAATACACCACTTTCAATAATTTAGTAGCGAACAATGGAAATCTCACGGAATTGAAAGTGAGATAAGAGAATCCCTTACATTGTACTTTTTCCTTGGTCGATGGTAGGTTTACCTCCTGTATAATGGTGAAATAATTGTTATTGAATAATAAAATAATCATTTACTTTAATATGATATCATATATGATCTTTTATCATTGATTTGTTAATAATATCTTAGAATTATCGTCATTTCGGGTGTTAACGGGTTCATTTTACTTTATATTCTTTGTTATGTGAGCCATATTCGTTATTAATGGGATGTATATTATTCATATCCAGAATGGTATCAAGTTCTTAAACATCATTTTTAAATCATCAAATGATAATTATACTTGAATGGATACGATGGAGAATGAATCTCATCGCGTTCGTGGAGACGGTAGTCCGTACGTACGCACGAACGCTACTTCCATTTAATTTTTATTTTAAAAGAATCGAATCCAAATGATACATAGGTATATTACTATTCCAGTATAATATAATATTTTATATATGTTACTTAAGTTCATTAACACCATCCTTTATACGTTCCATGTGTGGTATGAACGAGTCATATCATTTTAAGGGGGCGGTAGTCCGCACTTCCTCAAATGAAATTATCGTATGTATATACAACATGAAACGAATAATGGTATGAAATAAAATGGAATTACAGAAGCTTATATATAAAATATATATCATTAAAATCATATTTAATTACAGTTCCATCATAATGGCCACCATGAGAGGCGGTAAGATGTATTTGAACAATCATCGTTTCGTGAGGTGTTAGTTTGCCATCCACAGAAACATTATGTTCATCATCCATTAGATGGAGTTGTGTGTATGTTTAGTTTGAATCATTCTTATAACAACATCCTAGTATATTGAGGATACTGGTTTTGTTACAAAAGAAAGGAAATAAAAAGAGTTTGGGGGTTGGAGAAGGAAAATAAATGAAAATAATTTAAGAGAAAACGTTACCTTTAATTTATGTAACTCACTTTGGTTGGAACCAAAGGACTTGTTGAAATGCTTTCTGCCTAAGGGGAAGCTTCAAGGAGGAGGAGAGGGATGTGGGGAGCTTAGTTGGGCAGAGTTTGGACGAGCCAAGTGGCTTGAGAGGTGTGAAGAAATGAGAAGGAAGAGTGCCCTTTTATAAGAGGGGTGAGGGGCACCTTTGGAAAAACTAGAAATATTAATTTATAATAAATTCATATTCGGTTTCCAATGGCTCCAAAGTTTATTATTCAAAGGATAAGGTGGGCATAGGTCGAAAACCGCTCAACCAATAGAATTTAGACAGGTTTGGGTACTTATATTAACCTTATCTTTAAGTATTAACTCTAAGTTAATTAGTTTCACCTTTACAATGTCTCTTTGTATTTTTATATAATATGGTTAATAATATTACTATATACATCCAAGCGACCCACAAGTGGTCCATTAATGATGAACCTATCCTGATATAAGTCTTTTGGCTGAACCTTAGATTTTTAGGAATTTAATATCAATTAATAATATAATATTTGTTTTAAGAACTCTTTTATGTCAATTTTGACACTATTCAATAGTTGATTTTTTTGAAACTCATAACAGATTGATTACTTCGATAAAAGTCAATTAAATCAATCATAATATATCATATTATCCTAGAAAATTAGTTTAATTCATTAAAAGTTTCATATTATATTTGTTTGGGTATTTATAATATCAATTATTTTAATTTTTCACTATTATAGTAATTACTGCCTCATCATTGTGTCATAAATAAAATAAATTATTTAATGTCTAAAAATTATAAATAAAATATCATCATGTAGGAAATATTTTTAGCTTTCTAATTAATATTTATAATTGAAAATCCAACATGTATAACCCTATGTAAAAATTGTTCTTCTAAAAGATGTAAGCTTATTCCATTTTTATTTTTATTTTAACTTTATTAATATAATGTGTCCCTACCACATACAAGTGGCTCCAAGGGGTCCCCAAATTGACCCAAGGATGCCCATGGTCGGGTATGTGTCCACCAATAAGGTTAGGACACGTTTTAGGGTAATTTTGTATTATTATAATATTATTTTTTAACCCTTATTTACCGGATTTACCCTTTAACCATGGTAAATAAAATATTTACCACAGTAACTATTCAAAATGTCTAAAAATAAAAGTTACCTATTTACACAATTTGAACATCCTGATTCCAAATATGGAATCCATTTTCCTAAATTCAAAACACAGAAGTGGCAGAAATTAATTTAAAATTAATTCCCGCTGTCAAAATAAAAAGTGTGTTTTTAAGAGATAATAACTATCAAAAGATTGACACTTGTTTATGTTCGGTTTAATTGTAAAATTATGTCCAATGACCAACATTATATTAAATGGTAAAAATATATTCTAAATATACTTTAAAACCACTCAAATTCATAATTTATCACTATTAATTATTTTGATTAAAAAAGTTGTTTTTAATTAAAATTTAGTAATTTTCACTATTCATCAAAATATGAAAGTTATCCGAAAAGTACCAAAATTTCACCTTAGGCTAAATTCGATATTCCGAATCCAAAAATGAAGTCCATTTTAAAATATAAAATATACATAATTTCAAAATTTAGGTATTACTATCCATAACGGTTAGTTTGATCGGTTGTGGTGTGTGTTAAAACTCGAAGTTGCGTACAACACACGCTACTGTTTTATTCAAAGGAAAGCGTATCGTGTAAGCTTGGGATGTTTCATTTTAAATTTTTTTGATGTCCCCATTTAGTCAAAAAGTTTGAAATAATTTATTTAAAAAGGGTTCACTATTAAAAGTTGGTAAAACTACAATACTGAAGATGAATTTGTTCTTACATTATGTCTAAGAAACTCATAATATGGATTCTAAAATTATACGGATTATATAAAGTTTAAAATTTAGTTAATACTATTCATAACCTTTTTTGAACGGCTTGTTTGGTGAGTCATGGTGCGCTTGAACTCGGTGTTGCCTGTAGTGCATGTTATTGAATTATTTTGAAGAAATAACACACTATGAAATCTTGGGGTGTTACATTCTCCCCTCCTTCAATAAATTGCGTCCTCGCAATTTGAAATTGTTCTTAGAAAATAAAAGGTTGAAAATAGAAAATATATTTGTGGGAAAACCCACATCGGAAATTGGTTTACTAAAATTTAGTCTTAATATGAGGAAAAGAGAAATGAAAGGGTCACCACCAAATTATGATCTCGATTAGGAGAACATTGGTGGCAATTAGAGACATATAATTGGAGGAAAAACGTAAATATTTATAGGTAGTGGTTGAGGTCATCAATCACAAACAAGTATAAAATTGAGGTCCTTAAACTCATCAATCTATGATGATTTGAAGTACCATCGGTTCAACAAAATATAGGGTATTGGGATCACACATTTTTGACATTTCAAAATATCTTAGTTGAAATCCCACATCGAAAAATGAATTAATGAGGCCTCTATTTAAAATAAAGAGTGGAAAGTATGAAGATTACCGAAAATAACACATACTAGGGTTCCATGTAGGAAAATATGGATATGGAGGAGAAATCTAACCCTCAATTATCTGATGGAGAGTGGTAGAGAACATGGCTATGAAAAGGCCAACAATCCCAAAGCCATAAATTAGTGATGATTTAAGGTACCATCTAGGACAACATTTTTTTCAAAGTTACATTACATAAGGAAGAGGAATTCATTTATGATATTGACTAAGAACATTATGATATATACTTAAATTTTAAGTAGATTTTCATTCTTTAATAAATTTCCACCACTAACTCAATTTTTTTTTAAACGATGAGTATTCAAGAAGACTTGGTCACACTGGAAGAGCTAGAATAAACTTCTATAGAATCACATGATCCATGCAGGATAAACCATATATTTACATTGTCTTTGAAGATTAATCAAAACCAAAATGGTTAGTGAATGATCTAATGATCCCCCAAAAGGATATTCATTGAGATAAATATGCACTAATCTTAATTTCAAAAATTAAACCAACAATACCCCAAAGTTAAATAGATACCATTCAATAACCAATTGTCCTTAAAATCCTTTAATATAATCCAAACTAATATTGAAACCCAAAACATAGAAGAATTTGATTATGTAGTCTCCCATGTTACATTGTATCTCCAAATTACATCAAATACTCTTAAAGTCACATACTTAAAAGTAATCAACATCATCACATATTCTCTGTTATAGGTTAATCATTTCCATAAATAACCCAAATCACTATAAATCAACAATAAAAATGTAGATAAAAAATCCACCATTACTCTACAAATGAAACCTCATTGTATTCTATTTTCCTTGGGCATATAGTGTTCCTAACAAAACGAACATCTTCCAAAATAACATTTATCACTTAATCACCAAATCATTTTCCTATACCAAGGGTATTCATTTGATAAGACATAAGAACCCAAATCATCTTATTATTGATCAATAAAATCATTTAACAAAAAAAAAATAGTCACACTAACCAGGGACTTCACGTAGTCCAGTGGTAGGCGATAAATCCCAATCACACTTTGGTTGTGGGTTCGATTCCCACAGCTTTGTCCGACGCGACGGGTTGTCACACGGTCTACGTGTTGTCCTTTTTCAAAAACTATATTCTATAATATTACCAAAATGAGATAAATTCCTCAAAATAACAAAATTTAACCACAAATGTTATATCATACTTTGCATTTTCATCCCAAATTATAATAACTTATCATTTTCTCAAACCCCAATAATCATATAAAACCAAATGGTTATTTATATCTATATCCACAAGGGAAGAGACAATTCTTTCTCAAATATCATTCTCACATGGCAAACTGTGGGGTTACAAATACAAGAGAAAATTATTCCAAAGTAAACCCATCAACAAGGAGTGCTAATACTTTTTAAATTTTTATCCAACCATTTATTTCCACATATCTTCTTCTTTGACCAAGAAAATATCCTATAGAATAGGACATTCACTCGGGTAATGGCCAGGTCCCCTACATTTACGACAAATGACTGTAAATGGACTCTTGGGACCATTTTTATCTTCTTCCATAGTACTCTTCATTTTTCTTCGGCAATTCTTCACTTTATGTCCTTCCTTCCCGCACGTAAAACATTTCGTTGTCCCATTGAGACACTTTCCTGGGTGGCTCTTTCCACAATTCCTGCATGATGAAAATTGAGGTTTCTTTTCTCCATGGTCTCCATTGCTGGAGATCTTATCATTTATCACCTTTCTCTTCCTTGTTGAGTCTGGGAGTTGGTTAATATATATGTTGTTGATCATATTTTTGGAAAACTGATTTGGCATAAAGATGATATCTTTTACGCCTATCAACATTCCATTTTGTTGCTCATTGCCACCACTGTTCCCAATTTGTACATCATTCTCAAAGTCACTATGACTTCCTTGGAATCCAGCCATTGACTAAAACCAGAAAGCATTGTGTGAGTAATAGTAGTCGTAAAATCATTTAGAGATTAAAATGTCACCATATTCTCAATTTGAAACATATTAGGATTAACCAAGGTCATTTACTCTCATCTTATGTATCTATTACTTAAATCGGTTTGTAAAGAAAATGTAAATTATCCTAAGCATATCCCCCGGGAGTGTCGTAACCAAGAGTGCAGCAAGGCCCGTTGTCGTGCACCAGTTCCCGTTCGAGTCTAGCTCAAAGCGGTGTTTTCGGGTTTTACCCCTAGGTACATCTGTGCCAGAGCCGCCTCTACCTGCTCGTATCCAGACAGGGATGTATTGCTCAGAAAACTCACAAAATCTCTACAATACCAAAATTCTAGGAAGTTCTTTTATACTAATCCTCAAAGTTCATCTTAGGTCTACGTGCTCTAATCAGAGTTTATCTAAATCTAGCTACCAAGGTTTGTACTAAACTTCCTCTGATACCAACTGTAACGCCCCGACCCTAGCTACCCAGAGTCGGTGAATTATTACATAACATTGGCATGATCATGAGAAAGATCAAGTCTCGAAAGACCGATTAGTTTAGTAGCCTTGGAATAACTAGATACATCCATAAATTTTTACATTACATCATAAAAAAAACATCTTGTCTTCATATCCCATCATACTATCCCTGCAAGTCATTCATAAATTACTTCTTCATAATCCTGGGAAAATAAAACATTGAAAGGGGTGAGCTCGGATGCTCAGTAAGGATAACATTATAGCAGAAGCTTTCATAAATAAGCATAAACACTTAAGGCAATTTATAACTAAAACAAAAGCCTTTTAAACTTGAACTTCAGCATAAAATGGAAAAGGTAAAATGAAATAATGCCATTTACTTACTCACATGGATATTCTACTAGTCGAATGATCACATGCAATATCAATAACCACTTTCATAATGATGGAATGCATAATGTCAGACTATCATAACCACATAGCCAAGGCCTCGTTCCAAGACTACAAATAAGATTTTGCCAAGGCCTTGTGCCAAGACACTAGTTTGTCTCATGAGACCTACCGATGCATCGAGGAGCTATAGCGGGCTCCACCCGTCACTTATTAAGTCTAATGCATTCCTCATATGAATAGGTTTAAGCATAAAATAAACATTCGTATTAAAACTAGCATACGAAATGTCAATACTTTAACCACAAACCATGAATGGTATAAAAATAGAACATCCACAGTCAAATATAACTCATTTGATACAATATGGAAGATTGTATTGTATCACATTAACCTCAATCATGAATAATGAAGGATGTTGACATAGATGAAAATAATCATCAAAACTATTTGAGAGAAATATCCCCCTTTTCTTGAAAACATTTAAAAGTCACACTATTTGTCAAGAAGCCATTTAAAAATAGATTTTTGAATCAAAGTGTCCCATACCACTT
This sequence comes from Viscum album, assembly GCA_963277665.1. Taxonomy (NCBI): domain Eukaryota; kingdom Viridiplantae; phylum Streptophyta; class Magnoliopsida; order Santalales; family Viscaceae; genus Viscum; species Viscum album. The sequence continues at coordinate 2,065,072,812 of OY728141.1, forward strand.
TGAAACTTTTTAAAAGGAGTTTTAATTTGTAAACTTTAATGTCCATATAAATAAATCCTTAAAACCATTTTTTAAAACATGGACATTAATGAGAAAGATTTAGATGAATAAGTCTTTAAATCATTTTAAAAATGGTATTTTAGTTAGAGATTCCAACCAAAAGAGACACTTGAATACAAATAATTGTGGTAATCAAAACTTTGTAATATCATGAGAATAAAGGGATTCATGATACACTATGTCAAATTACGTTATATACACCACATAAAAGTGATTTGGTGTATATCAACAAAGAAGTCTCAATGGAATGTAAATTGAGATGAAATCTCTTGTAAAGGTTGTATCCTTAGGTTAAGGATAAATCAATGACATAATTATGTGTGACAAATATAAATACACTAAATATGATTGGATATTCAGTGTAAAACAATCAAAGGACATTCACACATATTCTTGTAAAAACAATACCAACGAATTGGATGTTTAACTCAACAAATGGAGAATGAGTTAAAATTACTCTTATCAAATTCATATCAATGACTTGAGAATTACCAATGGAGTGATTATGTGAATCAAACTTATATACACAGGAAGGGGAGTGGAAATTATGACATAATCAAATGAATAGTGATTCCACACATAATCTTGGGGTAATATAATCAATGAAATATGTGTAAAGCCAAATGAGTGGAAATTGAAATCTCAAATTCCCTTATCGATTAGGTAACTTTCGAAACATACACCCATGAAAGAAGTATCATACCATGATGATGTAAATACCCATAAATTAAAGTATATTACACAATGAATACAATCATGGTCAGTACACATACACCACATGCAATAATTAAGTGGTGATCAATGGAATTTTCACGGAATTAAAAGTGAGATAAGAAAATCCCTTACCACGTTAATCAACTGAGTCGCATGGCCAAAAGTTAATAACCACCAAATGATTTACAGAATAACATGAATATAAAGTGAATCATGATAATATATATCAAATGGAAGTACACAATACACCACTTTCAATAATTTAGTAGCGAACAATGGAAATCTCACGGAATTGAAAGTGAGATAAGAGAATCCCTTACATTGTACTTTTTCCTTGGTCGATGGTAGGTTTACCTCCTGTATAATGGTGAAATAATTGTTATTGAATAATAAAAGAATCATTTACTTTAATATGATATCATATATGATCTTTTATCATTGATTTGTTAATAATATCTTAGAATTATCGTCATTTCGGGTGTTAACGGGTTCATTTTACTTTATATTCTTTGTTATGTGAGCCATATTCGTTATTAATGGGATGTATATTATTCATATCCAGAATGGTATCAAGTTCTTAAACATCATTTTTAAATCATCAAATGATAATTATACTTGAATGGATACGATGGAGAATGAATCTCATCGCGTTCGTGGAGACGGTAGTCCGTACGTACGCACGAACGCTACTTCCATTTAATTTTTATTTTAAAAGAATCGAATCCAAATGATACATAGGTATATTACTATTCCAGTATAATATAATATTTTATATATGTTACTTAAGTTCATTAACACCATCCTTTATACGTTCCATGTGTGGTATGAACGAGTCATATCATTTTAAGGGGGCGGTAGTCCGCACTTCCTCAAATGAAATTATCGTATGTATATAAAACATGAAACGAATAATGGTATGAAATAAAATGGAATTACAGAAGCTTATATATAAAATATATATCATTAACATCATATTTAATTACAGTTCCATCATAATGGCCACCATGAGAGGCGGTAAGATGTATTTGAACAATCATCGTTTCGTGAGGTGTTAGTTTGCCATCCACAGAAACATTATGTTCATCATCCATTAGATGGAGTTGTGTGTATGTGTAGTTTGAATCATTCTTATAACAACATCCTAGTATATTGAGGATACTAGTGTTGTTACAAAAGAAAGTAAATAAAAAGAGTTTGGGGGTTGGAGAAGGAAAATAAATGAAAATAATTTAAGAGAAAACGTTACCTTTAATTTATGTAACTCACTTTGGTTGGAACCAAAGGACTTGTTGAAATGCTTTCTGCCTAAGAGGAAGCTTCAAGGAGGAGTAGAGGGATGTGGGGAGCTTAGTTGGGTAGAGTTTGGACGAGCCAAGTGGCTTGAGAGGTGTGAAGAAATGAGAAGGAGGAGTTCCCTTTTATAAGAGGGGTGAGGGGCACCTTTGGAAAAGCTAGAAATATTAATTTATAATAAATTCATATTCGGTTTCCAATGGCTCCAAAGTTGATTATTCAAATTCTAAGGTGGGGATAGGTCGAAAACCACTCAACCAATAGAATTTAGACAGGTTTGGGTACTTATATTAACCTTATCTTTAAGTATTAACTCTAAGTTAATTAGTTTCACCTTTACAATGTCTCTTTGTATTTTTATATAATATGGTTAATAATATTACTATATACATCCAAGCGACCCACAAGTGGTCCATTAATGATGAACCTATCCTGATATAAGTCTTTTGGCCGAACCTTAGATTTTTAGGAATTTAATATCAATTAATAATATAATATTTGTTTTAAGAACTCTTTTATGTCAATTTTGACACTATTCAATAGTTGATTTTTGTGAAACTCATAACAGATTTATTACTTCGATCAAAGTCAATTAAATCAATCATAATATATCATATTATCCTAGAAAATTAGTTTAATTCATTAAAAGTTTCATATTATATTTGTTTGGGTATTTATAATATCAATTATTTTAATTTTTCACTATTATAGTAATTACTGCATCATCATTGTGTCATAAATAAAATAAATTATTTAATGTCTAAAAATTATAAATAAAATATCATCATGTAGGAAATATTTTTAGCTTTCTAATGAATATTTATAATCGAAAATCCAACATGCATAACCCTATGTAAAAATTGTTCTTCTAAAAGATGTAAGCTTATTCCATTTTTATTTTTATTTTAACTTTATTAATATAATGTGTCCCTACCACATACAAGTGGCTCCAAGGGGTCCCCAAATTGACCCAAGGATGCCCATGGTCGGGTATGTGTCCACCAATAAGGTTAGGACACGTTTTAGGGTAATTTTGTATTATTATAATATTTTTTTTAACCCTTATTTACCGGATTTACCCTTTAACCATGGTAAATAAAATATTTACCACAGTAACTATTCAAAATGTCTAAAAATAAAAGTTACCTATTTACAAAATTTGAACATCCTGATTCCAAATATGGAATCCATTTTCCTAAATTCAAAACACAGAAGTGGCAGAAATTAATTTAAAATTAATTCCCGCTGTCAAAACAAAAAGCGTGTTTTTAAGAGATAATAACTATCAAAAGATTGACACTTGTTTATGTTCGGTTTAATTGTAAAATTATGTCCAATGACCAAAATTATATTAAATGGTAAAAATATATTCTAAATATACTTTAAAACCACTCAAATTCATAATTTATCACTATTAATTATTTTGATTAAAAAAGTTGTTTTTAATTAAAATTTAGTAATTTTCACTATTCATCAAAATATGAAAGTTATCCGAAAAGTACCAAAATTTCACCTTAGGCTAAATTCGATATTCCGAATCCAAAAATGAAGTCCATTTTAAAATATAAAATATACATAATTTCAAAATTTAGGTATTACTATCCATAACGGTTAGTTTGATCGGTTGTGGTGTGTGTTAAAACTCGAAGTTGCGTACAACACACGCTACTGTTTTATTCAAAGGAAAGCGTACCGTGTAAGCTTGGGATGTTTCATTTTAAATTTTTTTGATGTCCCCATTTAGTCAAAAAGTTTGAAATAATTTATTTAAAAAGGGTTCACTATTAAAATTTGGTAAAACTACAATACTGAAGATGAATTTGTTCTTACATTATGTCTAAGAAACTCATAATATGGATTCTAAAATTATAAAGATTATATAAAGTTTAAAATTTAGTTAATACTATTCATAACCTTTTTTGAACGGCTTGTTTGGTGAGTCATGGTGCGCTTGAACTCGGTGTTGCGTGTAGTGCATGTTATTGAATTATTTTGAAAAAATAACACACTATGAAATCTTGGGGTGTTACATTCTCCCCTCCTTCAATAAATTGCGTCCTCACAATTTGAAATTGTTCTTAGAAAATAAAAGGTTGAAAATAGAAAATATATTTGTGGGAAAACCCACATCGGAAATTGGTTTACTAAAATTTAGTCTTAATATGAGGAAAAGAGAAATGAAAGGGTCACCACCAAATTATGATCTCGATTAGGAGAACATCGGTGGCAATTAGAGACATATAATTGGAGGAAAAACGTAAATATTTATAGGTAGTGGTTGAGGTCATCAATCAAAAACAAGTATAAAATTGAGGTCCTTAAACTCATCAATCTATGATGATTTGAAGTACCATCGGTTCAACAAAATATAGGGTATTGGGATCACACATTTTTGACATTTCAAAATATCTTAGTTGAAATCACACATCGAAAAATGAATTAATGAGGCCTCTATTTAAAATAAAGAGTGGAAAGTATGAAGATTACCGAAAATAACACATACTAGGGTTCCATGTAGGAAAATATGGATATGGAGGAGAAATCTAACCCTCAATTATCTGATGGAGAGTGGTAGAGAACATGGCTATGAAAAGGCCAACAATCCCAAAGCCATAAATTAGTGATGATTTAAGGTACCATCTAGGACAACATTTTTTTTCAAAGTTACATTACATAAGGAAGAGGAATTCATTTATGATATTGACTAAGAACATTATGAGATATACTTAAATTTTAAGTAGATTTTCATTCTTTAATAAATTTCCACCACTAACTCAATTTTTTTTTAAACGATGAGTATTCAAGAAGACTTGGTCACACTGGAAGAGCTAGAATAAACTTCTATAGAATCACATGATCCATGCAGGATAAACCATATATTTACATTGTCTTTGAAGATTAATCAAAACCAAAATGGTTAGTGAATGATCTAATGATCCCCCAAAAGGATATTCATTGAGATAAATATGCACTAATCTTAATTTCTAAAATTAAACCAACAATACCCCAAAGTTAAATAGATACCATTCAATAACCAATTGTCCTTAAAATCCTTTAATATAATCCAAACTAATATTGAAACCCAAAACATAGAATAATTTGATTATGTAGTCTCCCATGTTACATTGTATCTCCAAATTACATCAAATACTCTTAAAGTCACATACTTAAAAGTAATCAACATCATCACATATTCTCTGTTATAGGTTAATCATTTCCATAAATAACCCAAATCACTATAAATCAACAATAAAAATGTAGATAAAAAATCCACCATTACTCTACAAATGAAACCTCATTGTATTCTATTTTCCTTGGGCATATAGTGTTCCTAACAAAACGAACATCTTCCAAAATAACATTTATCACTTAATCACCAAATCATTTTCCTATACCAAGGGTATTCATTTGATAAGACATAAGAACCCAAATCATCTTATTATTGATCAATAAAATCATTTAACAAAAAAAAAGTCACACTAACCAGGGACTTCACGTAGTCCAGTGGTAGGCGATAAATCCCAATCACACTTTGGATGTGGGTTCGATTCCCACAGCTTTGTCCGACGCGACGGGTTGTCACACGGTCTACGTGTTGTCCTTTTTCAAAAACTATATTCTATAATATTACCAAAATGAGATAAATTCCTCAAAATAACAAAATTTAACCACAAATGTTATATCATACTTTGCATTTTCATCCCAAATTATAATAACTTATCATTTTCTCAAACCCCAATAATCATATAAAACCAAATGGTTATTTATATCTATATCCACAAGGGAAGAGACAATTCTTCCTCAAATATCATTCTCACATGGCAAACTGTGGGGTTACAAATACAAGAGAAAATTATTCCAAAGTAAACCCATCAACAAGGAGTGCTAATACTTTTTAAATTTTTATCCAACCATTTATTTCCACATATCTTCTTCTTTGACCAAGAAAATATCCTATAGAATAGGACATTCACTCGGGTAATGGCCAGGTCCCCTACATTTACGACAAATGACTGTAAATGGACTCTTGGGACCATTTTTATCTTCTTCCATAGTACTCTTCATTTTTCTTCGGCAATTCTTCACTTTATGTCCTTCCTTCCCGCATGTAAAACATTTCGTTGTCCCATTGAGACACTTTCCTGGGTGTCTCTTTCCACAATTCCTGCATGATGAAAATTGAGGTTTCTTTTCTCCATGGTCTCCATTGCTGGAGATCTTATCATTTATCACCTTTCTCTTCCTTGTTGAGTCTGGGAGTTGGTTAATATATATGTTGTTGATCATATTTTTGGAAAACTGATTTGGCATAAAGATGATATCTTTTACGCCTATCAACATTCCATTTTGTTGCTCATTTCCACCACTGTTCCCAATTTGTACATCATTCTCAAAGTCACTATGACTTCCTTGGAATCCAGCCATTGACTAAAACCAGAAAGCATTGTGTGAGTAATAGTAGTCGTAAAATAATTTAGAGATTAAAATGTCACTATATTCTCAATTTGAAACATATTAGGATTAACCAAGGTCATTTACTCTCATCTTATGTATCTATTACTTAAATCGGTTTGTAAAGAAAATGTAAATTATCCTAAGCATATCCCCCGGGAGTGTCGTAACCAAGAGTGCAGCAAGGCCCGTTGTCGTGCACCAGTTCCCGTTCGAGTCTAGCTCAAAGCGGTGTTTTCGGGTTTTACCCCTAGGTACATCTGTGCCAGAGCCGCCTCTACCTGCTCGTATCCAGACAGGGATGTATTGCTCAGAAAACTCACAAAATCTCTACAATACCAAAATTCTAGGAAGTTCTTTTATACTACTCCTCAAAGTTCATCTTAGGTCTACGTGCTCTAATCAGAGTTTATCTAAATCTAGCTACCAAGGTTTGTACTAAACTTCCTCTGATACCAACTGTAATGCCCCGACCCTAGCTACCCAGAGTCGGTGAATTATTACATAACATTGGCATGATCATGAGAAATATCAAGTCTCGAAATACCGATTAGTTTAGTAGCCTTGGAATAACTAGATACATCCATAAATTTTTACATTACATCATAAAAAAAACATCTTGTCTTCATATCCCCTCATACTATCCCTGCAGGTCATTCATAAATTACTTCTTCATAATCCTGGGAAAATAAAACATTGAAAGGGGTGAGCTCGGATGCTCAGTAAGGATAACATTATAGCAGAAGCTTTCATAAATAAGCATAAACACTTAAGGCAATTTATAACTAAAAAAAAGCCTTTTAAACTTGAACTTCAGCATAAAATGGAAAAGTTAAAATGAAATAATGCCATTTACTTACTCACATGGATATTCTACTAGTCGAATGATCACATGCAATATCAATAACCACTTTCATAATGATGGAATGCATAATGCCAGACTATCATAACCACATAGCCAAGGCCTCGTGCCAAGACTACAAATAAGATTTTGCCAAGGCCTTGTGCCAAGACACTAGTTTGTCTCATGAGACCTACCGATGCATCGAGGAGCTATAGCGGGCTCCACCCGTCACTTATTAAGTCCAATGCATTCCTCATATGAATAGGTTTAAGCATAAAATAAACATTCGTATTAAAACTAGCATACGAAATGTCAATACTTTAACCACAAACCATGAATGGTATAAAAATAGAACATCCACAGTCAAATATAACTCATTTGATACAATATGGAAGATTGTATTGTATCACATTAACCTCAATCATGAATAATGAAGGATGTTGACATAGATGAAAATAATCATCCAAACTATTTGAGAGAAATATCCCCCTTTTCTTGAAAACATTTAAAAGTCACACTATTTGTCAAGAAGCCATTTAAAAATAGATTTTTGAATCAAAGTGTCCCATACCACTTTGAAACTTTTTAAAAGGAGTTTTAATTTGTAAACTTTAATGTCCATATAAATAAATCCTTAAAACCATTTTTTAAAACATGGACATTAATGAGAAAGATTTAGATGAATAAGTCTTTAAATCATTTTAAAAATGGTATTTTAGTTAGAGATTCCAACCAAAAGAGACACTTGAATACAAATAATTGTGGTAATCAAAACTTTGTAATATCATGAGAATAAAGTGATTCATGATACACTATGTCAAAGTACGTTATATACACCACATAAAAGTGATTTGGTGTATATCAACAAAGAAGTCTCAATGGAATGTAAATTGAGATGAAATCTCTTGTAAAGGTTGTATCCTTAGGTTAAGGATAAATCAATGACATAATTATGTGTGACAAATATAAATACACTAAATATGATTGGATATTCAGTGTAAAACAATCAAAGGACATTCACACATATTCTTGTAAAAACAATACCAACGAATTGGATGTTTAACTCAACAAATGGAGAATGAGTTAAAATTACTCTTATCAAATTCATATCAATGACTTGAGAATTACCAATGGAGTGATTATGTGCATCAAACTTATATCCACAGGAAGGGGAGTGGAAATTATGACATAATCAAATGAATAGTGATTCCACACATAATCTTGGGGTAATATAATCAATGAAATATGTGTAAAGCCAAATGAGTGGAAATTGAAATCTCAAATTCCCTTATCGATTAGGTAACTTTCGAAACATACACCCATGAAAGAAGTATCATACCATGATGATGTAAATACCCATAAATTAAAGTATATTACACAATGAATACAATCATGGGCAGTACACATACACCACATGCAATAATTAAGTGGTGATCAATGGAATTCTCACAGAATTAAAAGTGAGATAAGAAAATACCTTACCACGTTAATCAACTGAGTCGCATGGAAAAAAGTTAATAACCACCAAATGATTTACAGAATAACATGAATATAAAGTGAATCATGATAATATATATCAAATGGAAGTACACAATACACCACTTTCAATAATTTAGTAGCGAACAATGGAAATCTCACGGAATTGAAAGTGAGATAAGAGAATCCCTTACATTGTACTTTTTCCTTGGTCGATGGTAGGTTTACCTCCTGTATAATGGTGAAATAATTGTTATTGAATAATAAAAGAATAATTTACTTTAATATGATATCATATATGATCTTTTATCATTGATTTGTTAATAATATCTTAGAATTATCGTCATTTCGGGTGTTAACGGGTTCATTTTACTTTATATTCTTTGTTATGTGAGCCATATTCGTTATTAATGGGATGTATATTATTCATATCCAGAATGGTATCAAGTTCTTAAAAATCATTTTTAAATCATCAAATGATAATTATACTTGAATGGATACGATGGAGAATGAATCTCATCGCGTTCGTGGAGACGGTAGTCCGTACGTACGCACGAACGCTACTTCCATTTAATTTTTATTTTAAAAGAATCGAATCCAAATGATACATAGGTATATTACTATTCCAGTATAATATAATATTTTATATATGTTACTTAAGTTCATTAACACCATCCTTTATACGTTCCATGTGTGGTATGAACGAGTCATATCATTTTAAGGGGGCGGTAGTCCGCACTTCCTCAAATGAAATTATCGTATGTATATACAACATGAAACGAATAATGGTATGAAATAAAATGGAATTACAGAAGCTTATATATAAAATATATATCATTAACATCATATTTAATTACAGTGCCATCATAATGGCCACCATGAGAGGCGGTAAGATGTATTTGAACAATCATCATTTCGTGAGGTGTTAGTTTGCCATCCACAGAAACATTATGGTCATCATCCATTAGATGGAGTTGTGTGTATGCGTAGTTTGAATAATTCTTATAACAACATCCTAGTATATTAAGTATACTGGTGTTGTTACAAAAGAAAGGAAATAAAAAGAGTTTGGGGGTTGGAGAAGGAAAATAAATGAAAATAATTTAAGAGAAAACGTTACATTTAATTTATGTAACTCACTTTGGTTGGAACCAAAGGACTTGTTGAAATGCTTTCTGCCTAAGGGGAAACTTCAAGGAGGAGGAGAGGGATGTGGGGAGCTTAGTTGGGCAGAGTTTGGACGAGCCAAGTGGCTTGAGAGGTGTGAAGAAATGAGAAGGAGGAGTGCCCTTTTATAAGAGGGGTGAGGGGCACCTTTGGAAAAGCTAGAAATATTAATTTATAATAAATTCATATTCGGTTTCCAATGGCTCCAAAGTTGATTATTAAAAGTATAAGGTGGGGATAGGTCGAAAACCACTCGACCAATAGAATTTAGACTGGTTTGGGTACTTATATTAACCTTATCTTTAAGTATTAACTCTAAGTTAATTAGTTTCACCTTTACAATGTCTCTTTGTATTTTTATATAATATGGTTAATAATATTACTATATACATACAAGCGACCCACAAGTGGTCCATTAATGATGAACCTATCCTGATATAAGTCTTTTGGCCGAACCTTAGATTTTTAGGAATTTAATATCAATTAATAATATAATATTTGTTTTAAGAACTCTTTTATGTCAATTTTGACACTATTCAATAGTTAATTTTTGTGAAACTCATAACAGATTGATTACTTCGATCAAAGTCAATTAAATCAATCATAATATATCATATTATCCTATAAAATTAGTTTAATTCATTAAAAGTTTCATATTATATTTGTTTGGGTATTTATAATATCAATTATTTTAATTTTTCACTATTATAGTAATTACTGCATCATCATTGTGTCATAAATAAAATAAATTATTTAATGTCTAAAAATTATAAATAAAATATCATCATGTAGGAAATATTTTTAGCTTTCTAATGAATATTTATAATCAAAAATCCAACATGTATAATCCTATGTAAAAATTGTTCTTCTAAAAGATGTAAGCTTATTCCATTTTTATTTTTATTTTAACTTTATTAATATAATGTGTCCCTACCACATAAAAGTGGCTCCAAGGGGTCCCTTGACCCAAGGATGCCCATGGTCGGGTATGTGTCCACCAATAAGTTTAGGACACGTTTTAGGGTAATTTTGTATTATTATAATATTTTTTTAACCCTTATTTACCGGATTTACCCTTTAACCATGGTAAATAAAATATTTACCACAGTAACTATTCAAAATGTCTAAAAATAAAAGTTACCTATTTACACAATTTGAACATCCTGATTCCAAATATGGAATCCATTTTCCTAAATTCAAAACACAGAAGTGGCAGAAATTAATTTAAAATTAATTCCCGCTGTCAAAACCAAAAGCGTGTTTTTAAGAGATAATAACTATCAAAAGATTGACACTTGTTTATGTTCGGTTTAATTGTAAAATTATGTCCAAAGACCAACATTATATTAAATGGTAAAATTATATTCTAAATATACTTTAAAACCACTCTAATTCATAATTTATCACTATTAATTATTTTGATTAAAAAAGTTGTTTTTAATTAAAATTTAGTAATTTTCACTATTCATCAAAATATGAAAGTTATCCGAAAAGTACCAAAATTTCACCTTAGGCTAAATTCGATATTCCGAATCCAAAAATGAAGTCCATTTTAAAATATAAAATATACATAATTTCAAAATTTAGGTATTACTATCCATAACGGTTAGTTTGATCGGTTGTGGTGTGTGTTAAAACTCGAAGTTGCGTACAACACACGCTACTGTTTTATTCAAAGGAAAGCGTACCGTGTAAGCTTGGGATGTTTCATTTTAAATTTTTTTGATGTCCCCATTTAGTCAAAAAGTTTGAAATAATTTATTTAAAAAGGGTTCACTAATAAAAGTTGGTAAAACTACAATACTGAAGATGAATTTGTTCTTACATTATGTCTAAGAAACTCATAATATGGATTCTAAAATTATAAGGATTATATAAAGTTTAAAATTTAGTTAATACTATTCATATCCTTTTTTGAACGGCTTGTTTGGTGAGTCATGGTGCGCTTGAACTCGGTGTTGCGTGTAGTGCATGTTATTGAATTATTTTGAAGAAATAACACACTATGAAATCTTGGGGTGTTACAATAAAAATCCATTCACACCGTATAAGTTAAAAATAACATTCTTCTCGTACTTTTGTTGGAAAAGTCAAAAAGTAACTCGTATGGTAAACAAACAAAAAAGATTCCTTACATACCATGTAGTAAAAGTCAAAAATGGGTAAAAAAGACTTTAAACATACATGAAAACATTTTTATAAAACTTGGACATGGATGATAAATATAACCCTAGTAAATACTTACGTATAAGAAATATCTGATATAAAATAATTGAGATTGCAACATTATCCCTTACCTTATGTCTGATATGCTTCGTATGTATCTGAACCACCTGTATAATGATTTAAATAATGTCATTGAATTATTACAGAATCATATTCATTGTTTTATGCCATATGTTTTTCACTTAGGTATTTATATTACCCGTTCATTTGTCAATTCCATGTTAAAGTAGTGTTTTGGGTAAAATTGTTTCTTTTATCGTATGTGTTTGGACTTGTTGTTCTTGATATTATTATTACTTATATCATGATTTACATACTTCCAGAATGTAAAAAATGATTTATATATCATATATATACAGTATATATATATATATATATAATAGATAGATAAATGAAATGAACACACCATTCATGGAGACGGTAGGCCGTACGTACGCATGAACGCTGTTTTCCTTTCTTTATTGACTTGAATGGAAGTAAGTAGATGACATATATATATATATATATATATATATATATAAATGTATACATGAATCCAGTAGCTTCATTATGTCATATATGTCATTATTATTCATTATATATACTTTATAATCATTGTTGAATGGTTAATCATGGAAAATGAATCTCATCACGTTTGTGGAGACGGTAGTCCGTACATACGCACGAACGATGATATCATTCCCATGATCGTGGAATTGTATTAAAGTGTATGTATAATATTAAAGAATAAATATCACTTTAAAATAACCATATATAGTTATTTATTTACACCATTATACCCATCCATGTATGGTAGTGTTGGAAAAACTGATTACACCACGGCGTGGAGACGGTATTCCGTACGTACGCACACGTGGTAATTTCGTTTTCCGTAGGATGTATAGAAGGGGAAATAGGGTTGTTTCATATTAATAATAACATATCAGTATATGAGTGATACAGATATTATTATTTTATAATGAAACAACTAAATAAGAAGAATTTGAAGAAGAAGTTTAAGAAGAAAGAAACTTGAGAGAATTGAAAGAAGAGATTACCTCTTCTTCGACGAACCTCCTTTAAGCCTTCTCTTAAGGAAGTAGAATTGGTCTATTGAGAAGACCAGAACCTCCAAAATGTTTCTAGGGAAGTGGAGAAGAGAAATGGTCAGGGTTTGGCCGAGCTTCAAGGCTCAAATGGGTGTCAAGAGAAGAAAGAAGGGGTGCCCTTTTTATAAGGGAGGAGAGGGGCACCTTTGGAAAACTCAAAATATTATTTTATAATAAAGTCATATTCGGTTTATAATAGCTCCAAATTTATTTATTTCGAACCTAAGGTTGTGATGGGTCAAAATACTCTAATAAAATAGATTTTAGACATGTTTAGGTATCTATTTTAACCGTACCATATAGATTTAACTTTAAGTTAAATAATTTTACTTTTACTGTGACTTTTTTTTCTTACACTATAAGGTTAATAAACTTACTATAACAAGACAAACGAACCCCAAGTTGTTTATTATTAATATATATAACCTTATCTACGTAATGTTTCCAATCCTTATATTTTTTAGAATAAAATAACAATTAATAATATAATATTTGTTTTAAAAACTATTTTATGTCAATTTTGACACGATTTGGTAATTGATTTTTGTGAAAATCATAACAGAATGATTAGTTCAAAAAATGTTTATTAAATCAATACTAACATGTCATATTAACCTATAAAATTAGTGTAATTCATAAAAGGTCTCAAATGACATTTATTTGGGTATTTATTACATCAATTATGTCAATATTTCATTAATAAGATAATTACTGCATCACCATTGTGTCATAAATAAATTAACTTATTTAATGTATAAAAATTATAAATAAAATGCCATTATTTAGTAAATCTTTTTATCTTTCTAAATAATATTTATAGTCTAATTTATCTTATGTATAACCCTATATTAAAAAATATTTAGTTATTAAACTTTGATTTTAACTATTTTAACCCTTCTTTAAATAGATTAATAATAAATGTCCTAATCTAATCCAAGTGGACCTAAATGGTCATTTTTATTACTAAGGTTGTTTTTGGTCGAATTAAATTTATCCAATAGAATTATAACATGTGTTAGGGTAATAATAATATCATTTTTACCCTTAATTACCCTATTTACTTTTAACCATGGTAAAAAAATTAAAAAGTTACTATTCAACAAAAATTATTTTCATCTCATTGAACCACATTTTAGTACTTGATATGAATTGTGTCTCTCGGATTTTCGAAATTCCACTCACAGAAGCAATAAAATTATGTTTTATGTGAATTTCCAAATTCTCCTAGGAGGTGGGTAAAACACGGTGAAAAGTTCAATAAAATTTTTATATATCTAAAATTATTATAAAATGACTCTAATGAATTATTTTTCACTTATATAGATATTATGTATCAATTTTGACCTAAAATAAATTTATATAAAATAAATAATTATAAAAAGTCGGTTTTTAAATAGTAACCTAGTGTTTTCACTATTCATGAAAAATTGAATGTTTTCAGAAATATACCAAAATTTCACCCTATGCTAATTTCGATATTTCGAATCCTGAAATGAAGTCCATTTTTAAAGGTAAAATTTATAAAATCTAAAAAAGTGGGTATTACTATTCATAACGGCTAGTTCATAATAATATTATAATAATATCTCGTTTAGTGAAACTCGGTATTGCGTACTACACACGCTATCAAGGAAGGTCGTGGTTGTGTGTAATGTAAGCAATGTTAGGGTTGCGTGTAGTAAAAGACTACTTTTTTTTGCGTATAACAGAATCCAACCATATTTCATTTATACATTGAATATATATATACACTCAATGTTGCCTATAACATAATCAAAACTTATTTCATTTATACATTAAACAAAATCTATACTTAATGTTGTGTAAAATAATTTCCACAAAACGAACTTGAAATTGTGTGTAACATGAGCCAAGAATAGTGTTGCATATATTGAAATCTAATACGGTGTTGCATATAGCGCAAGATAATCTTGGTGTAGCGTACAACAAAAGACTTCAAAGAAATTAAAAAAAATAATTCTCATAAAATCTTGGGTTGTTACATTAAAGAACGATCGAGTCAAGTCAGACCCGAGGTAAGGGACTTCGTCTCAATCTCCATTAATTAAGGCATATTTTGTTTTATACACAAATTTTTTTTATACGGTGTATAAAACCCTTTGACTTTTACATTTATCCGAAAGGAATCTTTTTTATACAAAGCATTTTACTAAACGAAAAAAGGGAATGTTTTTTTCGTACGTATGTGGCGACAACGACTTCTCCGCTTCCACGACCATTATTTGAGTTTTGGCTTCCTCTAAAAGCCATAACTTTTTTTAAAAGAAAAATAAATACCATGTTTTAATTTTCTTTTATTTTGGTATTGAAAATGGTTTTCATAACTTTTTTATTATATCAATGTGTTGTATTGATATATTGTGATTGAAATGTGGAAATGATATGTTTCCTTTATGTATGTTTTATGTGATACTATTTTGTTATGGTTTTTGGGAATTTTTAAGAAGACGGGTGGTTCCATGATAAAATAAGGGCAGGTGAGCCCGATATAGCTCTCCAATGCATTGGGTAACACAAAGGAGTTAAACGTTAAGGTTTCTCCAAAGAGATTTATGGAATATACTGTTATGGGTATTCCAAAGGTAACCATGAGGGTTACTCCCTACGTAAGAATGTTATGACTGACTCAAGTTACCTTTATGTCTTATGATTTCTATGATTTATTCATGATTTTATGGGGTATGTTAACGTGCTTATGTTTTATGAGTAAAGTATGATTTCATACATGGACTAATGTTTTCATTTAATACTTTTATATCCCTTACTGAGCTTTTTATGCTCATCCCATGTTTTTGAAATATTTTTCACATGTCAAGGGAAAGGTACATGATGTGATGATAGTGTCATGGAAGTGTCAATAAAGAATCCATGTTTTATTTTAAATCTGTTTCCATTGATGGGAAAAATGATTACTATCTTTTATGTAACCACTTTGTTTAAATGTGGAATGTAATGCATGTTTTATGATCTAATTCTCTAAAACTCTAAAATTGAAATGATCCTTAAAGTGTATTCTTGAAATAACTCATGATTAAGTAATATTTAAGGCTGGGGCCTTATATTTGGTATCAGAGGTCAGTTTAGATAATTTTAGGGGTTAGAATTATATTAAATGATTATCCAAAAATATTTTTTATGGTCAAATTGAAATGATAGAGCATTTAAAGATTACCATGTTGCTTCGCCTAAGATATTTATGTGTTAAGAATGGTTTTTCATAGAGGAAATAGAACAGCTTTTATGGGAAGGCATACAGAGGGAAATGACCTTTCAAATTAGTATCCTGAGATTGTCAGAATCAGAACTAAACAGTTTGTTGCAGTGATGGCTCAGTTGACACAAGAGTTGAAAAGAAGATTGGTGAATGCTCCAGTTTTGGCACTACCTTCCAAGAATGGGGAGTTTTTTATATACAGTGATGCTTCATTGAAAGGACATGGTTGTGTCCTAATGCAGAATGATTAGGTAATTTCCTATGCTTCACGACAGTTGGAAACTCATGAGGTAAATTACCCTACACATGATTTGGAATTACCAGCTGTTGTTTTTGCTTTAAAAATTTGGAGGCATCATTTGTATGGAGTAAAGTGTCAAATATATACTGATCACAAAAGTTTAAAGTGTATATTCACTCAGAAAGAATTGAACATGAGACAGAGGTGATGGCTAGAATTAATCAAGGATTATGATTGTACAATTCATTACCATCTGGGAAAAGCAAATAAAGTGGATGATGCTTTGAGTCAAAAAAGTAATGCTTCATTAACAATGTTTTGTTTGAAACGTGATACTTTGGTTAAGGATTTGATGAACTTTGTCATAGAAGTTGTTAGTGCATGAAGTCCTTCTGTTTTGTTTCATGTATCAGTGAAATCTTCACTATCAGACAGAATTAAGCAAGCACAGAAGCAAGACAGCGAGTTGCAGAAAAAGGTAGAGCTAGTTCAGAAGGGTAAGTTGCATGAATTAAACATTGATAATGATTGTGTATTGAGATTTGGGAAGAGATTGTGTGTGCATTGTGACTCACATTTGAAGAGAGAGTTGTTATGTGAAGTTCATAGTTCTCCGTTTTCAGTTCATCTTTCCATTACTAAGATGTACAGAGATCTGCGGGAGTATTATTGGTGGGATGGAATGAAAAGGGATATTGCTGATTTTACTGTGAAGTGTTTGACATGTAAACAGGTTAAAGCAGAGCGGCAATTACCGAAAGGGATACTTCATCCTTTACTAGTTCTAGAGTGGAAATGGGAGAATATATCCATGGACTTCGTTGTGGGATTGTCGAAGACACCTTAAGGTAATAATGAAATCTGAGTTATTGTTGATTGCTTGACTAAATCTGCTCATTTCCTTGCTATACAAGATACCTTTTCCCTAGATCAATTTTTCCATTTGTATCTTAAAGAGATAGTCAAGTTACTTGGAGTTCCCCTCTCTATTGTATCATATCATGATCCCAGGTTTACTTATAACTTTTGGAAAGTCCTTCAGAAGTCGTTGGGTACTGAATTAAATTTTAGTATAGCTTTTCATCCTCAATCAGATGGGCAGTCAGAAAGAACAGTTTAGACTTTGGAGGATATTCTATGTTCTTGTTCGATGGATTATCAGGGAATTTGGGACCAATATCTTTCTTTGGATGAGTTTTCTTATAATAACAGTTTTCATTCCAGTATACAGATGACTCCATTTGAAGCATTATATGGTAAATAGTGTCGAACTCAAGATTTTTGGGATGAAGTGGGTGAAAGGAAGCTGATGGGACCAGAATTGGTAGAAGAGTTGGTAGAAAAAGTTCAGCTGATATAGAAACATATGAGAAAAGCTCAGAGCAGGAAGAAGAGTTATGCGGATAACCGGAGGAAGGATCTATCTTTCGAGGTAGGTGATCATGTTTTTCTCATAGTCTCGCCATGGAAAAGTGTGATAAGATTTGGTAATAAAGAAATGTTGAGTCCAAGGTTCATTGGACCATATGAAATTCTGGAGTGAGTTGGATCAATTGCATACCGTGTGGCTTTACCTCCGAGTTTATCTCCGGTACACAATGTTTTTCATGTTTTAATGTTGAGAAATTATATTCCAGATCCATCTCATGTGTTTGAGCGCAGAGGTAGTTCTGTTGGAGGAGAATCTATCTTATGAAGAACAACAAGTCCAGATTCTTGACCATAGAGAGCAAGTGTTGGGGAATAAGGTAATTCACCCGGTAAAGGTTTTGTGGAAAAACCATATGGTTGAAGAGGCAACGTGGGAATCTGAAAATTCTATGAGGGATAAATACAACCACTTATTTTGATAAGTGAATAAAATTGCGAGGATGCAATTCCAGAAAGGGGGGAAAGATGTAACATCCCAGGTAAATGAAGAATAAAACATTTTCATATTTATTAATATTTACGAATTAAATATTAATTTTACTTTAAAGGGGTTTCTATGTTCGATAGCGTACCCGATAAGCAACAAAGAGTTTCTTTGAAATCTTACGTTGCACACTAGTAATAAAATAATATTATTTTAAATGGTAGTTAACATGTTACCATTGAATTGGCGAGAATGAATAGTAATAACTAGAATATGATTATATATGTTTTTTAAATGTTTTTACATTTATCCAATAAATGGATAAAGGCTTAAAATATGAAAAGAATTGAATTTTAGGCATATATACTCTAATTTTCACTAAAGGTTCACTTATCGCCTTTTGCTTGTGAACCATCGTTAAATATAATTTTGGTCACTCTTATACATTCTATTGGACCAAATAAAACTCTTCTTTAGAATCGGGACATCAAAATTTACTTTGTGTAAATTTTTGGTATTTTTCCGATAAAGTTCATTTTTTAATGAATTGTGAAAAATGTTGTATTTTAATTCATAACCTCTTTTTAGTCTAATTTATTTATATGATTATATTATCTTTTGAATTGGTTTTAAAGTAAAATTAGAATATATTTTTACCATTTAATCCAATAGTGGTCGTTGGAATTAATTTCATCTTGAAATTGGACTTAAACTAGTGTCAATCTTTTGATAAATTGTTTCATAAAAACACGCTATTTGTTCTGACAGCGAGAATTAATAATTAAATTAATTAATGTAACTTATATGTTTTGAATTTTTTTAAATAGAAATCATTTTTGAATCTGGAATATCAAATATATCTTAGGGTGAATTTTTGGTATTTTTCTGAAAAACATCAATTTTTGATGAATAGTGAAACCACTAAGTGGTACTTAAAAAAACGGATTTTTCGTTTAAATGAAATTTTACCACCTCTGTGTTTTGAATTTAAAAAATAAAACATACATGGTTTTCATTAATAATTAAAATTTGGTTCAATGGTATTAAAATAATTTTTTGGTGAATAGTAACTTTTATGTTTTAATCGCGATTAGAGGTAATTAGTGTAGTTTAAGTTAAAAATAATGTTTTAATAATTCAAAATGACCTAGACACATGTCCTAACATTATTGGATGTGTCATGGACGACCAAGAAAATCCATGTGTCGAATTGGAGACCCCATGGAGCCACTTTGGTAGGAAAATGACATTAATAACTTTTTATTTAATGTTAAAATAAAAAATTTCACAAACATGAGTTGTTTTACTAAAATAATTTTTAAATGGGGTTATACAAGTCATAGTTTTGACTATAAATATTAATTATAAATATAAATAGATTTCATAAATCATGATAGTTTTTTTATAATTTTTATACATTAAATAAATTAAATTATTTATGACACCATGATGATGCAGCGATTACCTCATTATTTAACGATTTAAATAAAATGAAAGGATAATGAAAAATCTAAGACCTACACATGTAAAAAACCTATTGGATGGTTTTATTTATAGCTCTTATCACCTTATCCTATAAATATATAATTTGGGGACCTTTTCAATCTGAAAATCATTTTATAATAAAGTATCATTTTATAACTTTCCAAGAGTGCCCCTCCTCTCCTCTTATAAAAGGCCCCCACCTCTACCACCTTACCCACACCTCTCAAGCCTTTGTCTCTTCTAAACCCTACACATTTTTTCTCTCCACATCCCTATCCTACTCATAGAAGCCACACTTTGGGCAGAAGTCTTCCCAAGGAATCCTTTGAGCTCAAATCAAAAAGAGTTACCTGTTTTAAAGGTAGTGTTTTCTCTTGTGTTCTTATGTTTTATTTCGCTTCTCCAACCCCCTAAACCCTTTTTATTCATTTCTTTTGTAACAACATCAGTATCTTAAATATTCTAGGATGTGTTTATAAGAATTATTCGAGCTACACTTACACACACCTACATCTAATGGTTAAAGAACATACTGTTTCCGTGGATGGTGAATTTATGCCTCACGAAATGATGATTGTTCAACACTCATATAACACCTTCAAAAGTGGCCATTAATATGTCACTATATTTATATGTGATATATAATATGTTTATTTTTTACTTAATCTTCTGTATTTTTCATTTATGTCATGACTTTATGGCTTCCATTATGGGTATACGTAATATCTTCATTTTAGGAAGTGCGGACTACCGCCCCCTCAAAGTGATTTGATTCGTTAATACCATATGTGGTACGTATAAATAATAAATTTAAGGATATTATATATGATATTATACTGGAATTATGATATACCTTTATATCATTATGATTTCACTCCATTAAGTAATAAATATAAATGAAAGTAGTGTTCATGCGTACGTACGGCTTACCCTCTCCATGAATGGTGCATTTCATTTCTTACCTCTAAATGTTATGTAATATTATAAATGCATGTAAATTCTGGGTATATATGATATATATGATATCTACATCATGCATATAATTCTGGATATGATGGATATTTTACCCCATGAACAAATTGTAATTATAAAGAGTTTATTTTTGACTCAAGTACCAATGATCGACAAAATGAGCATTATTAAATTAAATAATTACATAGTGTTCACATCAAAATTATCTTTGGATGCATTTCATTCTCATTTTATTGATTAAATGGAATTTCTGTTTAGTTATTTATCTTGAGATATTAATTATTCTTTATTTCATGTTCAATTTATTTAAAGAATGGAATTTGTTTTCAGTTATTTATCTTCCCATGTTGAATTATATTTCCTACCTTATAATATTTTTTATTGTACAAAACCATTTTTTTTTATTTAATCTCACCCTTATTTTTCTTCATTTCCCTATGATATGAAGATAAATTCTTGGTATGAGTTCAAGGATGAGAAAATTTTCACATTACCATGCTTTTTATTTTATTTATCTTTGTAAAATGGGAATCATGTATGTTTTTGGTACTTGAAAACTTCTAAATAGATCGGTCCTTTGGGATTTTCACCTTATATCTAGTAAAATTTAATAAAATAGGCTCTGGCTATGGGTTACTATAGTTGGGGTCATTGTAATATGTGTGGATAAAGGAAGATGATAAGATAAAGAGTAAATTAAACAATTAAAGTGTCAATATATACTGAGTTTTGAAAATTAGATCACAATAGATGAATTATATGGATATTAGATATTGTAGTACCCTTTGGACTATATTATAGACTAAAAGAATATTTTCAATTAGTGGAAAAATATAATGTTTGGTGATGAAAATAATCTTTAAATTAAGAAGGTTATATACATGTGAAAGCGTAAAAAAGAACATTGAAGTATGACAATGTTTCTCCTTTATGTTTCATGTGTAAAATCCTTACTATGATTGAAAAGGTTTTTTGACGAAATTTTGACTAATTTAGAAGTTTTTTGTGATTATAAATGAGAAAAAACAATTATATATATTAATGACAGACCACCCTTGTGATTATCATGTTAGATGATTGCTATATCTCTCGGATGATGCTGATTAATGTAGTGATTTAGTTGAGTAAAATGTTTCATTAATTCATAAATTTTCTTGAAACATTAATTGAGTTTGAAGTAAATTAAAAACGGTTTGAGTTCATGTTTTAAAGTTACTTTTCATTATGATAGAGAGCTTTTATAAAGTCATGATAACTTTCTAAAATTTGTTTTGGAATTTTAAATTAAATTAATGTTGATTATCCTGAATGAAATACTGTTAATAAGGAAGTAGATTAAATTTGGAAATGTTGAAGTCTCAATTTTTTTCGGAAAATTGATAAAAAAAGGGATGCATAAGGATAACTCAGGATTTCATGACTAAATAAGATTATAGGGAATGGAAATTATCTTTTTATAATAATATGGAGTAGTGTGAGTATGTATTAAAAATTTCAATGGTTTCACAATAGTAAATCTATGGAAATAGAGGCTATGTAAAAATAAATTGAATTTTTGTAAATGTATAGAAAATATATGGAAGGGTGACTTACATCTTTGTAAGATTAAGTGGAAGAATTTAAAAACTATGTAAGTGTTACCTAGGATCTATTTTAGAGTAAAATGAAGTTGTGTCAGATGAATTCAAAGTTCAAGAGGATCATGTAGTATTAATCCAAATGTTTAAAAATATTAACTATGGTATTCTTAAGGGTTCATAAGATGCATTTAAGTGTCACATATTATTAAAATGAGTTTTTAAGTGAATCATAAGCCCTAAATTCAAGCAATAATAAATTTTTATTAAATATTTAAAAATCATTATAGTTCAATAACCATGATTCAAGACACCATATTTTTTAACTTTGAAGAATTATATTAAACCATTATGCAAATCTTCATATAATATTAAAATTTTATTTAGATGCACCACCATCCCTAAAATATTGAACTATTAGGGAACAGAACAATTATCCATGTATATTAGGACCCTAAAGGGTGATTAGTCTCTATTTTTATTAAATAAAACAGTTAATGCTACCAAATTGTATCAATGGGGACCTATTATCATCTCAATAGACTCCCCTACGGTATGACATGGGTGTATCCCCAACAACAATATAATTGGAGTTATATGTTAAAATTGGGAAGGAGTTATAATGATGAGAAAAACATCCAAATATGGTAATTTAGGATATGAATAACAATTATTCCTTGAGATTACTCATTATGATTGATCATAATGTTGAATAAAGATGAATAAAGACAACAATAAGACTCTCATTGGTAGATATGAGAAGGGAAGTATAAAAACCCTAAGAATAAGTATATAGTAAAATAGTAAGCATCATGAGATAAAGTTTAGACTTAGTGGAGGTGAGTATTGAAATATAATTAAAGATGGGTTATGGTGAATATTTTAAAAAATTACATGAAAATTATATAAGTAGAATTTAAAAATAAATATATAACCAAACATATCATTGTTCAATTCAATATTACATTATGATAATGGATTTTTTTATTACTAATGTTTTGAGGATATTCCTTATCATGCTTGAGGGAAGTTCATCCTTCTTTGTATTGTACATAGATTAAATTATTTTAAAAAAATACATATAATTAGTAGATCATGTTTAATTTATTAAAAAATTTAAAGTATGTGGATTTATATTCAATTATTTTATGATGTTTTTATTACATTTTAAAAGATAAAGAAGTTATAAAAATGTAAGGGAGGGTCTAGAATGTGTGATGAAGTTGTCACATAAAATGTAGAATTACTAATTTATGTTTGGGAAAGTACCACATGTATGATATAGAGCCTTATTTATACTCCATAAAATGATATTCATGTAAGATTTTTAAAGTTACATGGAGAAAAACAATATGGATTAATGACTATAATAAGGGTGATAGGTCGATTGATAAGTCCTATAATATAACTAGTTTATTTTTTTGAACGTGGTGGGTAATTTTAATCAATTAATTATAGTTTTGTTGAGTATATAATGAGTTTTACTCAATGAAATCAATGATCAAGGATTAAAAAATTATTTTCATAATATAGATTTCTATATTTTCATGAAACAGTCTATATTGGTGAGGAGTTTTGTAGGATAAACAAGCCAATATTTTTCAATAGAAAAGATATTTCTGAGATATATATAATATAGTTTCTCTATTAAATGGAGAGTTATCACATATATCACACTTCCCAATTGATTTATATCTCATTAAATTATAATCTATGTAATTCATACCCCACATAGTGATTTCCTACGGTATTATCACAAATTTTACCCCATGTAGAAAGTTACCATATGATTTTTGATATTTCTACCTCACGTAGTGCTTTTTAGTGGATTTAATATTAGATTTTCACTAATTCGTTTTTTTTAAACACTATGGATTATGGTATTAATTGATTTTTATTTTAAACATTCCCAATACTTCTTGATAACATTAATTTTAAAAGAGATTAATTTTCTAAACCAATCGATGATAATTTATAAGATATTATTACAAGTAAAATAATTTCAATATCCTTGAATATAGATTCTATATATTTTAGTTATTTTATTGATTAAAATAAAAAAACATAAAAATAAATTATAAAAATTCATAAGAATATGATTATGAAAATAATAAAAATGCGACTATACATAAATTATATATTGGGAGGTAGAGAGAAAAACAAAAGAGGGAGGGAACCCAGAGATAGAGAGTTATGTTCAAAATGATATTTTAGTGAATCCTAATAAGATTAGATATTCAAAAAAAATTGAATAAGATTCAAAAGTTTGAGTAAAGATAATTCATAATAGTTATAATCTCATATATGGTACTATAAATAAAAATAAGGAAAGAGAATATTGATTACCTTTCAAAATTATTTTCAATGGAATCAATCATTTTATCAAATATCTAAATCATCTTATTGGAACTAGATCCTTGTTCATATAAGAGTTAGTTCATTGAATCCATTATTCATATACACATTTATTTAAACTAATAAAACACGTATGATTATTATAAACTATCACAAGAAGATATTATCAATGGTTAAATACAATTGTCTAACCCTATAGGTTCATGAATAATAAAAAGGATATATTTATGTTCAATTAGATAACCTCCATGATACACTAATGAAAAGACACTTACATCAAATCACAAACCCCATAAAAAATCAAGTATACTATTTTGATCATTTACATTACATGCACATAGGTGACTGAGAGACAAATTAAAAATTGGGATCATGTATTCTTTAACTAAGTGACAAGTTTTAATATCACTTCGATGATTACCAACATTGAGAGGAAGACAATTAGTGCTAAAATCATTTATTTCTTCAAAACAGAATATCTCTCATGATTTTTCAATAACTGGCTCATAACTCTCTTTATATAGAAATTAAATGAGTATAACAGTATATTTTTTAATGAGTTTCACCTCCAATATTGATGACTACATCCCCAGTGAATGGAATTTTTCATACTACATAGACATGATTGATCATTAATTTTCAAGAACAACCATGGTTGGGGGTGTCCTTGAATCCTTAAACCCATCACCAACTATATTATTGTGCCTGAAACTAACCATATTTTGAATGAAATAACTCTCTATTCATAGATACTAACACCAACTAGCTTTTTTAACTTCACAACTAGATTCATCTAGGTCCTCATTGTAATTCCCTAGATTGGATCATCCAAACATCACCTAAGTGGGGGTCTCCAGATAGACAATGGGGAACCTCCCCACACCCCATAAGTTGTTGACTAGTTTTGAGGGCCTAAAACAGTCATGTGTATATGATAACTTTAAAAGGTAAATCCCAAGGATTTTTTGAAAATCCAAAAAAAATCAGTATTACCCATCCATCTAGAGTAAATCCAAAAACCTAGAGATAAAAATATGGATCCAAGAGGTCCTCCACATTCTATAATATAAAATCAGTGAAAAATATATATGATATATGAATATTAATAGAGAATATTTGGTAGAAACTCATATATAAGATTCATCAATACAAAAAACATGTTGGAACATATAGATATAGTTGTAGAATTAAAACAAATAAGTAATAAAAATGATCTCCTTTTAAAATCATTAGATATACTATATTAAACCTCATCCTATAAAACCTACTAGCCACAATATTTGTATTCATCTCCAATAAATATATACAACAGAAATAAAAATTGATGTTCTACCTATATATATTGAAACTAATGTCATGTATGTGGGTAGGGGTGAGTATAACTATCCATTAGGATTCCCTCACTTTCCTCAACACACTAAGTGTTACTATGATCAAGTGAATGCTCATACTAGAATGGCCCAAAGGACATATATATTTATTTGCTTTCAGATAATCCACTTTTTTAACTGGGTGGAGTGGGAACCCTAACATAACCCATAGGCACAGGTGAACAATGCCCATTACATGACATGAGGGACCAAAGACCCTTAATTAATAGGAACAAATCCTCCCCATCAACTTCTCCATTGATGGAACCTATATCCTCACCATCCATGGATTGTTATCTATCATTTACCTATGAGAGATACACGATGCCTAGTACTAATGGTAGTTTCCATACCCTCTCATTAATTCTTAATCTGGTTATATCTAGTAGTGGATGATACTTTTTTGATCCACTTATGTGGCCTAATCCTGTGTGATCTGAGCTTTTATGATTCATGGCCAGAAATCCATGTGTCTCTAAGGCCATGATCCGAAGGTTTGAGGTGTTCTGAAGGCCCAGTATCATGAAGCCACAAATCATTACAATGTAGGCCCAAATAGGTTGAATGGTTATGGTGCTGCTGTAATTGTTACATTACTTATACAATAACTGAGAAGTTTCATCCATCCTTGGATTTGATCTTAGTTCTTAAATATGCTTAGTATAAGCCTTTACAAATCATGTATAATCTCATTTTCCAAGTTAATGTTCATGAAAAACATAAAAGAGTATAAGTTGTTATTATTAAACACACCAACCAAAAAACATGTAAAAATATGCATATGCAAGAAAACGTTTTTGGTCATTGTGTGCTAAACATGCCACCATAACACTTGAACCCACCAACTTCGACCAATTAAAGTAATAAAACTATTCTAGTCACATCAGAAGGAATAAAAATTGGAAAATTCATCTCAGTATCCAATCTTTGGAGTATATGAAACCCATCAGGGAAAGTCATCACAATATATAACCTCGAGAATAAAGGAAATCCATAAAGGAAAAAACCTCAAATAGCCTTTCTATCCATATAGACTCTTAACATATAAAAATTGATCTTTGGTTGACATATCGATAGCCAACCTATCTCATAAGATGACACATCCACTCGTGGTAAGGACTCATGGCCACATCTCATGTCCACTAATCATTTTCAGAAATGGTATGAAAAGGTAATCTCAATAGTAGAGATATTTTATAGATTAATCAAACCAACATTAGTAAGGTCACATGACTAGTCAGACATCCAGAACATGGTAAAAAAAATTATTTGTGGATTCCACCTCAACATCGAACCTCTTTCATAGGTCAAACTCTCTTCTCACAGTAAAGTCCCACGGTGAAATCTCATACCTCTACCCTCTCAATATAGTTTTGGTATCATACCACATCACATAACTCATAAAAACTAAACATCCTCTGTCTTAGGACATGGTAATAACTATTTGTGTCAACATATAGAAAAATAAAGGGTTTGAAAATTAAATTATCAATAAATTATAGAGGTTTAACTATTATCCCAACAAAATATCCCAAGCATAATGATACCACAAGTATATCCCATGGGATTCTCCCAAGAAAAATACTTAATGTATTCTATTATAATTTTTTTTCCGGCACCCAATATCTTTTCATATGATGGATTAATTAACTGAACCCATATTTTAAACCACTAGGTCACCCAAGCCTTAACTAATCTCGAAAAACTCATTCTAGGCTTAATTTTCCCTTGATGATACACCAACTCACTTTATGGAACAAAATATATATATATATATATATTCCAATTTTACCCATCTCTATGCTCGAAGGGGTTAATTACACCAATTGAAACCTACCAGAGAACTTAATACCAAATGTAGAACATTATCAGGCTAACTCATCCACCTCCATGCTTAACATTCCTTATAACCACATACAAACACCGTTACACCCATGACGATATCCCCAAATCACTTCATGGAACATGGAATATGTATATAAATAATAATCCATTTTTACCAATCTTTACCCTAATACGGGTCAATTACATAAAATTCAAACCTCCCAGATCACTTTATACCAAAAGTAGAGAATTATCAGGCTAACTCATGCACCTGCAAGATTTATAATCATTATAACCACATAAAAACACAATTACATGGTAATTAATTCCTATTAAAACATTCATAATCATGATAAAATAACAGAATATCGGGAAATGATAATCAAGAATCATAATAATTCATACAATATTTAGAAAATAAGGTGTTTTCCACATAAGGGCAACCAGACAAAAACAATCCCAAAAAATTCCGTTTAAAATTTCCCTTAAAAACGATGTCATAAACCTCACTATAAACTATTTAGGAAATGCCTCACATGTCATATTTACTCACTCTAGTTCATTGGACAAAATCTCAATTAAATTATTATTCAGAATACCCCTATATATTTTCAAAATTCCACTTCAAAACCATCACATAAAATCACCATTTTCACCTTTAAATCAGATCTTAAACAATTTAATCTAAAAATATTTTTTAATTAAACCCACTTTTTAAAACCACATATAAAAAAGGAAAACCTATTTTCCTTGAGAATCTATTCAAACCACCAATTAAACCACAAATTAGGCAACTGACACTCATTCAACCAAGGCTTCCCCACTATTTAGCAATTTATATTGTACTTTTTGAATATTAGAAAAACCTGATCCTATCTTAATTTATGGATAAATACCACATAATTAATGTAATTATACCATAAATAATCATCATAATGATCACATGAATTTAAAAAAAATTAAATATAGAGGAGACTCAATAATATAAAGACACCTACCTCAATTTGTGATCTATAAATCCATCCCATGATCATATTAACCACCAAAGAGCTCACAAGAACCTACCTCAAATAGAGACACAATTAAAATAATAAAAAAAATATTAAAACTCACATCCTAAATTTTAATTATGGATTCCAAACTAACCAAGTGTAATAAAACTACCAAATATATGAGACATAGGTTGTAGTCCACGCCTGAAAATAACATGAACCTAATCCAAAAAAACAATAGTTTTTAATTAACACATCCACCAATTTCACCCAAACTTATGTAAATCCTTAAATAACTCAAATTATTGATGTACCTCCTTGAATAAATAAAACATATAGTGTATCCATCCTCATGGAATATCCCTTATCCAACCCACACTAAATCTTATTTATATTGAACCGATTACACCATGCTTTGGTTGAATCAATATAAAACCCATGCATAGAGATAAAAAACAAATGGCTATAAAAGGAGGATACTAACCAAAGAAGAATAAAATTCTGTTGGAAAAAAATCCTTCATGGTATCATTGAAGCATTTTTTAGGTGATTGTGTTTTTTGACAAAGTGGAAAATTGTGTTGTGATTGTTGACAAAGCAAACCATGATATACAATTTTTTTTGACAAAGGGGATTTCATATTGGAATGTCGAGTTCAAGGGTTGTGTTCAATGATCAATGTTTGATTCAAGAACTTTGACAAAGGAATGGATGATCTAGAGTTGGGGCGCAAGTGACTTGCACACCGTGAAAGAGAATTGTGCGCCAATGCCTTGGAAGCTTGAGAACTTGAGCACCTATGGTCTTTCAAGATCAGAAGATCAAAATATGGAAAAGGAAAGAGGTTCGTGCAAGTTTTTAATTTGTTCATGCAAGTGACTTACAGGGAAAGAGACCTGCATGCCGAGACTTGCACGTCGAGGGGAGACTTGTGCACCGTCACGCAGGGTGACCAAATTGCATATAAATACTGGACCACCCCTCCTCATTTCTCATTGGAGTTCAACACTTTGACGAATCAGAGCTCCTATCACGCAGGTGTGGAAGTCACGCGAGTGGTGGTGTGTCGCGCAAGTGGGACTTGCGCACCATATTTGAAGAAGGGTGATTGTTGGTAGTTGCGAGCCAGTATTGGTTTGGGTGTAAAAGGAAGAGAGTCGCACAAGTCTAGAGTTGGAGAAGCTTGTGTCGCGTAAGTGTCAGAGGAGGACTTGCGCGCCAATTGGGACTTGCATGCTGATACTTGCACGCCGAGGTAGACTTGTGCGGCAAATAAGGTTGATTCCCTGACCATACATTCAGGTCGCGTGGAAGCTGAAAGATTTCCCGATACCTTTGGTGCAAAGAGAGATTCATCTACGGGTGAAAGTTGGACTTCAACAGAGCATCTACATATAGAGGAAGATGCATTTATTCATGAAAATGAAGAGACCTACAAGTTTATAAATTGTGAGTAGATGCTTTCCAGATCAGTGAGCAAAGGAAGATGAAGAAGGTGATCCTCTCCACTGGCAGTGAGCCAGAGAGGGAGAAATAGGGAGTGACCCTTGGGAAAGCAGTGAGATGACCCTAAACCTTGTAAAGGCAGTGATCCTGGGACAGAGTGACTGTGCCCGAACCTTATAATCCACATCTAGTGAAGTTTAGTGGAATTTTGTACGACCGAAAACCTGTCGGCATATGCTCCTTTTACATAGCCCTTAGCGGTGAACTAAGTAAAAATTGATGTGTCTTGTGCTTGTTTTACATTCTGTTTATGTTGTGCAATAGGAAATAGAGAGAAGAGTTTTTTTCTTAACAGTGAAACAAGATCAGATCAGGCTTTAATTTTAAATTATTTATACCCTGATTCATCCCCCCTCTCAGGGTATTCAGCCTTGTGGACCTGAAAATTCGTATTAGAGGGAAAGGTTGACAGTTGTTCTTCTCTCAATGGAGGTCACTAATCATAAAGGGATTCTGATCTTCGACAGATGTAATTTTCAGATATGGAAGAATCGAATGAAACACTATTTTTGATCCTTGGGAATGGATGTGTTTTCAGCATCTATGCATGGTATCATATCTGATATTAATAGTGGTGCATTATCTGAAGCTGAGCATAGAGAGTTGGATGCTGATTCTAAAGCGATCAATGTCTTAGAGAGAGATCTTTCCAATCCCATCGATACAAAGGTTGTGTCATGAAAAATGTCACATTCCATGTGGGAAAAACTTTTGAATATATATGAAGGGGATACAAGTGTCAGAGAGGCACAGCTACAAGTGTTGTGGAACAAGTATGAAGATCTGAGAATGAACCCGAATGAATCTGTTGATGCATTTTTCGACAGGGTAAATACTGTTGTGGAAGACATGCGGGGTCTTGGTGAAGTCATTGAAGTTATAAATATTGTGAAGTATATCTTGAGAATACTACCACCACGATTTATTTTGAAAGTATCAGTCTTGGAAGATAAAGACACAAAAGAGCTAACATTGAATAACCTGCATAGTACCCTTGTTGCATATGGAATGAGGAATGATGATAACGAAGCTGTGGAAAAGGGAAATCCAAATAGTTGGATTTTAAGGCCATGAAGAAGCTTATGATTGAAGAATCTCAGGAAGAAGAAGAGACAGATGAGGGGATGTCATTCCTCTCCTCAAATCTTCAAAGAGGAAAAGGAAAGTTTAAAGGGAAGCTTCCACTTGCTTGTTTCTAATGTGGAAAGGTTGGAAATCTTACAGCAAGGTGTCCCAAAAAGTTTCAAGATTAAAATGATGAAGATGGAGTTAAAACACCCAAGAAGAAATCTTCAGCCTTTGTGAAAGGGAAGAAGCAGTTCAAGAGAAATTTCTTTAAGAAGAAGAATCTTCTATCATAAGAAATAGACAGTTCAGATGAGTCTGAGGTTGAAGATGTAGAGGATATTTAAAATTACAAAGATCGTGGAGAAAATGCTATGGTGGAAGTCGTTGGTAGTTCTCAAGAGAAGAACGAAACCGAAGGTGATGAAGAAGAAGAAGAAGTCGAGGGAAGAGTTGACATGCAAGCTGAGTTATAGGCTGTTATTGAAGAGATAGATGTTTGGAGAGCCAAAAAAATAAATCTAACAAAGTTGTTCATGATGCCAAACTCTATATACAGCAGCAGTAAGAAGAGAAGTCTGAGTTAATGGAAGAAATTGAGAAACTCAAGACATCAACACCAGAGAACTCAGAATCAGTTAGTGAATATAAGCTCAAAATTGAAGAACAGAAAAGGGAGATCGATGGCTTGAATAGAAAAGTGAAATATCAAGTCAAGTGCATCGAAGAACTATAAGAAGAAGTGGTTAGCCTGTGATGAAAACTGAAGGATCAAGAAAAACTCTTGACCCCAAATGTGATATCAGAAAAGTAGGTCATTCATATGATAGAGAAGATGAAAGAGGAGGCTTTCAGTTCATGTAGAGTGAAGAAACAAGAATGATCAAATTCTAAGGTGGATTTAGGGCTTGATAAGAAACAAAAATCTGTGGAAATTGAAGTTAGACTTCAAGCACCCATACCGAAATTGAAGGTTGAATTTGGCACAAAGCAGAATCAGAATATTCAGATATCCAAAGGGGAAACTCGTAGTGCTGATGTAACACGAAGTAATGCACCTTATATCAGGTGTTATTGTTGTGGGAAGATAGGACATTCACAGTTTGTGTATTCCATAGCCAAGAGATATAGAAGGGAACAAGAGAAAAGGTGGCAGCCAACTAGAGAAAAATTTTCCAGAATATATTTCAAAGGAAACTATTTTTGGTGCGGAGGATTTGGGCACATGGCTAGGTAATGCACTTAGAACATTCAGAGAAATGTGTCAAAGTAGAATCAAATCATTCGCAAGAAGCAGATCAATAAACTGACAAGTGAGTTGAAAATTCATAATAGATTTGCGGCTTTGTAAGATGAAGTTGGTCCATCATACTCTGAGAAAGAACAGAAATCTCAATCCATACCGAGTGTGAAGGAAAAAGTATGGACCAAGAAGAAGAAAAATGAGAAGGATGTGGTGGCATATATTTTATTTAAAGTGTCAGATCGCTCTCATGTGTGGATCCTTGATAGTGGTTGCACATCTCACATGATGGGTAATAAGGATCTTGTTACAGGCATAAAATATGACAAAGAAGGAGTTGTCAAATTTAAAAACGATGAAGGCTTGAAGATTGTTGTCTTAGGGAAAGCCAAGTTTGGGGGAAAAGAAATGAGGCGTACTAATGCCTTGGTAGTAGAGGGTCTTAGTCATAAATTTCTCAGTGTCAGTCAACTATGTGACTCTGGGCACTCTATCCGATTTACCAAGAAGATGTGTTTTGTGAAAGGAAAATATGGATTAGTTGTTCTAAAATTAAAAAGGACAAAGGAAAATATTTACCTTGTAGGTGGGGAAGAAGATTCATGCCTTTTATCCAGAGAAGAAGAAAACTAGCTATGGCATAAGTGACTTGGTCATCTATGCCAACCATCTATGGAAGATCTGGTAAAGTGTGATTCTACTAGAGACCTTCCCAAATTATCACGTGATCTCACTCATACGTGTGATGCTTTCCAAAAAGGGAAAATCATCAGAAATACATACAGGCCAAAGGAACATAAATCAACTAGAGTGCCCGAATTGGTGCTGCTGATGTTTGTGGACCTATCTCACCTCAAGCTATAAATGGGAAAAGGTACTATTTTCATTTCATTAATGATTATAGCAGAATAGCCTAGGTATTTTTCATTACCCATAATACAGAAGTGTTCAGTTGCATAAAGCAGTATAGGAGGGAATCAGAAAGGATGTTGAGGCATAAAATTCTGAAGTTTCATACAGATAACGGTACGGAATTCACAAATAGTCAAGTCGAAGACTATCTCAAGAAACACGAGATAAGGCATCAAGTTTCATTAGTGAGAACTCCCCAACAGAATGGAGTGGTTGAAAGGAGAAATAGGATCATCAACAACATGGACAGAATGATGCTTATTGAAAAAGACCTACTAGAGAAATTTTGGAAGGAAGCAGTTTTGACATCATTCTATATTTCGAACAGGTCCCTATTGTGTCTGAAGGAAGGGAAGACTCCGTATGAAATGTGGTATGGAAAGAAGCCAACATGGAAACACTTTAGAATATTTGGAAGTAAGTGTTTCATTATCAACAGAGCAAATCATAGGAAGTTTGAGTCAAAAGGAGATGAGGGGATATTCCTTGGCTACTCAGGGAAAAGTAAAGAATATAAATTCTTCAACAAAAGGCTGGGAAAAATTGTTGAGAGCAATGATGTCACTATAGTAAAAAATGAACAGAATAATCAACGACTTAGTGAACAGTTTCTAGATGAAAGTGATGATGAGTTAAGCACTACAGGGGGAGTAGAAGTGGTAGAGGATGACTCAGAAGAAGATACAGATGATGAACAAGAAAGTGTCAAGTCTATGTTTGCAAGGAATCCAAAGAGTCGAGATGAAATTGATAAGCAGAATATCATTGGTGATCAGGCAGCTCCAGTTAAAACTCGAATAATTAAGTCATTACAGCAAACATCACCTGTATCTCAGGTGGAGCAGAAATGTTTTTCCGATGCAGCTGAAGATGAAAACTGGGTTCATGCTATGAATGAAGAGCTTGATTAGATTGAGAAGAACCATACATGGGAGATTGTTTTGAGGCCAGCAGACAAGAATGTCATCAGGACTAAATGGGTCTATCGCAAAAAGATGAATAAATATGGAACAGTGATTCGGAACAAATCATGGCTAGTGTGCAAGGGATACTCCCAGATAGAGGGAATAAATGTTGATGATACATTTGCACCGGTTGCAAGGATGGAGATAATCAGAATATTTTTTTCCATAGTAGTGAAATGAAAGTTCAAAGTGTTCCATATGGATGTCAAATCCTCATTCTTGAATGGTTTTCTAGAAGAGGAGGTGTATATTGAGCAGCCAGATGGTTTTCTCATTCATGAGTATGAGAAAAAAGTTTGCAGGCTGAAGAAGGCATTGTATGGGCTGAAACAAGAACCAAGAGGATGGCACTCAAGGCTTGATTAGTACTTGAAGAAGCTTGGTTTTTGATTAAAATTTCTATTTCAGCAATGACAATATTCAAAGGATGATGGTTCTTGTGTATGTCGATGACATAATTTTTGGTAGATTAAATGAAGCTCAGTGCAGACAGTTTTCCGAATTCATGAAAAATGAGTTTGAAATGTCAATGATTGGAGAGCTAACATTTTTCCTTGGTCTACTGGTGACACAAGGAAGGAATAGAACATTCATTTCTCAATCTAAATATTCCAAGGAGGTTCTGAGAAGGTTTTAAATGGATAAATCCAATGAAATGAAGACTTTGGTTTCTACCCGGATGAAATTATCAAAAAATGAGGATGGCAAGACAGTTAATATCACAGAATATAGGCAAATTGTTGGAAGTTTGTTGTATTTAATCGTGACAAGGCCTAATATTGTTTTTTCCACATTCCAAGTAGTGATATATCAGAGTAATCCCAAGGAAATCCACATGCTTGTAGTGAAAATAATACTTCGGTATATCTAAGGCACACTAGATTTCAGGTTGACATATACTGACAAATCTCAGACAGGGTTATTGGGATATACTGATGCAGACTGGGCTGGTCCAGTGGATGGTAGAAAATCAACGTCAAGTGGTGAATTCTATCTTGGTGGATTGTGTATTTATTGGCTTATCAAGAAGCAAGATTTCATTTCATTGAGCACCATTGAAGCTGAGTATATTGCAGCCAATCAAGCATGCACACAATTATTATCGATGAAGCAGCAGCTCAAAGATATGGGAGTTGAAGTGAAGTCTCCGATCGGAATCCAGTGAGATAACTCAAGTGCTATCTATATTAGAAAATATCCCATCCATCACTAAAGGAAATAATCACATTGAGATCAAATATCATTTCATCATGGAGAAGCTTGATCAAGGAATTGTGAAATTGGAGTATGTGACTACAGAACTTATAACGACCCATACTTTACATACATTGTTATTACTTCAGAATTGAAGAACACTTATTACAACATATAACAAAACCAATAAAGGACCGTAAAGGTATAGAGTCTTGAGAAACTGGGAAGCATAAACAACTGGTTCATAAAGCATCTACTTTGCCTCCCATTTATTTCATCATATCTAGAGTCCCTTTTTCGCATATTCTACTTAATAACCTTATTCCTGACCTGGGGAAATAAAGCATACAAAATGGTGAGCTCAAATGCTCAGTAAGGATAAACAAAAGAAATATCAATCACATCATATTCATAAGAACATAACATTTTGGAAATCTTAACCTGCAAAAGAGGGCATAATTTCATAACATGGGATAAATCATAGTAGTGAAATGAAATCCCTTAAAACATGAAACTTTATGGCATACACACATAATCATAGAGAATAATTTCTTATTAGTCAAGACTCATTGCCAAGACTATCTTAGTGGACAAAGTCCCTTTCTGAACCGAGTTCACTCCTCGTTTCAGTCCTGTTTCACTGAACCGGTATAACCTACCATTCCAGCCATGTCTACCTCATGAGATATAAAATCATTATCCAATGCATTGGAGGGAGATATAGGTCCCACCCATCGCATAATGATAACATTCTTATGTGTTCCACAAAATTATAAATCATACATCATTGCATAACCCATGTAGTAAAAATGGGATTCTTAAACAACATGACATCATAAAGAAATTCATATAAGATAAAGGAATTCATAAAAATATTTCCTTCACAACATAATCAAATCCATGTAATAATAGGGATAGAAACAGAACCCTATATTATCTTAGATGGAAAATAATTTTGATAAAACACATGAACTCCATTCTTGAGGAAAATATCCTTTCTACATCAAAAAAAATTTCCTTTATTAACATGTCATACAATTTTAAACTAAAAGAAGTTGATTAAAAATAAACTTGAAAACTTTTAAAGGAAGCTTCTTGGAAATAATGTTTTAAAAATCATTCATGCCATATAAGTTAAAAAAACATTCTTCGTACTTTTGTCGGAAAAGTCAAAAAGTACCTCGTACGAAAAACGACAAAAGATTCCTTTTATATCCTTTACTAAAAACTCACCGAAGGGTAAAATTGTATATAAACTATTTTAGAAGGATATAAATATTACATATTGAGGAAACATGGATGTGGATGATAAAATACACCCCAGTATATACCAAAGTATAAACAATCTCGGATAAAAATGAGATTGTGATATCTCCCTTACCTTAGGTCCGATATGATTTGTACGTGTCCGAACCTCTTGTATAATGATTTAAAAAATGTTATTTACTTATTACAGAATCATAATTATTGTTATGATATCATATATGGTCATATTCTTAGCTTCTTAGTAGTAATATTTCATTGTTACTTGTTATTCGGGTGTTTATAACTTTTTGTTCTTATGCGTGTTTTGTCGAATAAATTATTATTCTTCTCTTTAGGTTATAGATACCTCATTTCCAGAATGGTATTAGTGTAATATATATCATATTCATTCATTCAATTCATTTATATAATCATTATGAAATGAAGATCATGTTGAACGAGTCGCATCACATCGTGGAGATGGTATTACGTACGTACGCACGAGTGATGATATCGTTCCTATGATCGTGGAATTGTATTGGAGGGTATGTATACTATTTCAGAATTATTATCACTTTATAATAGTCATATATAGTCATTATTTACACCATTATACCCATCCAAGTAAGGTGGTGGTGGAAAATAGATTACACCACGGCGTGGAGACGGTATTCCGTACGTACGCACGCGCGGTGATTTCTTTTTCCGTAGGATGGATAGATGGTGAAATATGTTTATTCAATACTTATAATAACATATCAGTATAGGAGTGATACTGATTTTATTACTTCATAATGAAACAACTAAATAAGAAGAAGTGGAAGAAGAAATAAAGATGAAAGAATCGGTAACGGACATTACCTCTTCTTTGAAGTGCTTCTTTGAGACCTCCTTTTAGGGCACTAAAATATGTCTTTGAAGAAGACAAGAACCTCTATGATGTCTCTAGGGAAGTGTAGAGGATAATGTGTTAGGGGTTGTCTGAGCTTGAAGGCTCAAAGTGGTGTGAGGAAGATAGGGAGGAGGTGCCCTTTTATAAGGGAGGAGAGGGGCACCTTTGGAATAACTAAAAATATTATTTTATTATAAAGTCAAGTTCGGTTTTAATTAGCTCCAAATTGATTTATTTCGAGGCTAAGGTTGGGATGGGTCTAAATACTCTCATCCAATAGAATTTAGACAAGTTTAGGTTCCTATTTTAACCTTATCATGTAGATTAAACATTAAGTTAAATAATTTTACTTTTACCGTGTCTTCTTGTGTTCTTATACTATAAGATTAATAAACTTACTATAAGCAGCCAAAAGAACCCCAAGTTGTTTATTATTAATATATATAACCTTATCTAAGTCATTTGTCCGAACCTTAGATTTTTAGGAATAAAATAACAATTACTAATAGAATATTTGTTTTAAAAACTATTTTAT
The DNA here is from genome assembly GCA_963277665.1 of Viscum album. Taxonomy (NCBI): domain Eukaryota; kingdom Viridiplantae; phylum Streptophyta; class Magnoliopsida; order Santalales; family Viscaceae; genus Viscum; species Viscum album. The sequence goes on from OY728141.1 coordinate 2,065,111,595, forward strand.
GTCAATTTTGACACTATTTAGTAATTAATTTTTGTGAAAATTATAACAGAATTATTCTTTCTGAAAAAGTTAATTAAATCAATACTAACATGTCATATTAATCTAAAAAATTAGTTTAATTCATAAAAAGTGTCAAATTACATTTATTTTTGTGTTTATAACATCAATTATGTCAATATTTCATTAATAGGATAATTACTGCATCATCATTGTGTCATAAATAAATTAAATTATTTAATGTCTAAAAATTAAAAATAAAATACCATTATGTAGGAAATAGTTTTATCTTTCTAATGAATTCTTATAGTAGAATTTATCTTATGTAAAACTCCATATTAAAAATGATTTACTTATTAAACTTTGATTTTAACTATTTTAACCCTTCTTTAAATAAATTAATAATAAATGTCCTAATCTAATCCAAGTGGACATAAATGGTCATATTTTATTACTAATGTTGTTTTTGGTCGAATTACACTTTTCCAACAGAATTAGGACATGTGTTAGGGTAATAATAATATCATTTTTACCCTTAACTACCCTATTTATTTTTAACCATGGTAAAAAAAGTAAAAAGTTACTATTCACCCAAAAAAATTATTTTCATCTCACTGAACCACATTTTACTTACTGACATTAACCGTGTCTCTTGGATTTTCGAAATTCCACTCACAGAAGCGGTAAAATTATGTTTTATGAAAATTCAGTTTTTTAAATACCACTTAGTGGTTTCACTATTCATCAAAAATTGAAAGTTTTCAAAAAAATACCAAAATTTCACCCTAGGCTAATTTAGATATTCCGAATCCAAAAATGAAGTCCATTTTGAAAAATAAAATTTATAAAATTTCAAAAGGTGGTTATTACTATTCATAACGGCTAGTTTTAATAATATTTTAATAGCATAACATTGTTTAGTGAAACTCGGTATTGCGTACGACGCAAGATATCGAGGAAGGTCGTGATTTCATGTAAAGCAAGCCAAGAAAGTGTTGTGTGTAGAAAAAGATTCCTTTGATGATTTATATAACATAAAAGTCTCGGGTGTTACATTCTACCCCCCTTAAAATGAATTTCACCCTCAAAATTCGTGACTTTGTAACAAACAGATGAGGATACCTCTCCCTCATCATATCCTAAAGCTCCCATGTAGATTCTTCTAATTGGTGGTTCCTCAATAAAACCTTCACCAATCGAGTGGTCTTGTTTTGTAGGACTTTTTCTCTACGATCCAAAATCTTTATCGGTTGTTCTTCATAAGAAAGGTCTTGCTCCAGCGGTACAACTTATGAGCTGAGTACATGTGAAGGATCAGGTATGTACTTTCTCAGGAGAGATACATGGAACACATCGTGAACTTGAGAGAGATTCGGTGGAAGCACCGATCGGTAAGCTACCTTCCCAACACGATCCAGTATTTCGAAAGGACTGATATATCTAGGGCTCAACTTCCCCTTCTTTCCGAATCTCATAACCCTCTTCCAGGGAGATATTCGTAAGAACACTTTATCACCCACTTCAAACTCTAGGTCTTTTCTTCGGTTGTCGGCATAACTTTTCTGTCGACTCTGAGCTGCTCTTATGTGTTGTTGAATAGATTTGACCTTTTTCTGCCATTTCATCAATGAGATCGGGTCCTAATAGCTTTCTTTCCCCAACTTCATCCCAGCAAGTTGGAGTCCTGCATTTCTTTCCATAGAGAGCTTTATAAGGATCCATCTGAATACTGGAGTGAAAGCTATTATTATAAGAAAATTCCCCCAAAGGTAGATGTTGATCCCAACCACCTTTGAAATCCATAGAGCAAGCTCTCAACATATCTTCTAGAGTTTGAATTGTTCTCTCAGACTGACCGTCTGTCTGAGGATGATAAGTAGTGCTAAAACTCAACTATGTATCCAGAGTATACTGAAGACTTTGCCAGAACCTCGAGGTAAATCTCGGATCCCGATCAAATATAATAGAAAGTGGTACTCCATGCAATCTTACCACTTCCTTTACATATATCCTCGCAAGCTGATCCAGAGAGAAATCCTCTCTAATAGCAATGAAGTGTGCAGATTTTGTAAGATGATCAACTATGACCCAGATAGCATTATTGCCTTTGGATGTTTTAGAATGTCATGTGACAAAGTCCATAGTGATGTTTTCCCATTTCCATTCGGGTATGGGTAATGGTTGTAACATCCCCTTAGACTTCTATCTCTCATCTTTAACTTGTTGACAAACCAAGCATCGAGAGACATATTTAGCAACATCTCTTTTCATGCCATCCCACCAGAAGTATTCTTCCAGTTCCATATACATCTTCGTGCTTCCAGGATGAATAGAGAATGAAGAACTATGAGCCTCATCCAGCAGCTCCTTCTTTAATTCGGGGATGGAAGGAACACAAACCCGATTCCTGAACTTTATTATCCCATCACAATCAAGGTTGAATTCAGGAACATTTCTCACCTTCTTTTGTAACTCGACATCTTCTTTCTATGCCTCTTTAATCTTCACATGTATAGATGGTTGAACATTCATTTGAGAAAGATAAGATTTTTCTCCTTTAATTATAATTCCCAGATCTATCCTTTGTAAATCCATAAATATTTGATCTTTTGTAATCCTCATCATGGATAAACTAGCATGGTCTTGTCAACTTGATGCATCTACCACCTTGCTTGCTTTCCCAGGGTGGTAATGGATTGAGTAGTCGTAATCCGTAATCAGCTCCAACCATCTTCTTTGGCTCATATTCAGCTCCTTTTGTGTGAAAATATACTTTAAACTTTTATGATCAGTATAAATGTCACACCTTTCTCTATAAAGGTAATGCCTCCAAATCTTTAATGCAAAGATTACCGCAGCTAACTCCAAGTCATGAGTTGGGTAATTTTGCTTATGTATTTTCAACTATCGTGAGGTATAAGCTATCACCATATAATTTTGCATAAGAACACACCCCAATCCCTTCTTGGATGCATCACTGTAGATCACAAACCTTTCTCCACTACAAGGCAGTGTGAGCACAGGTGCACTGGATAACCTTCTTTTCAACTCCTTGAAATTCTCTTCACATTCCTCCGTCCAAACAAACATAACTCCTTTCTGAGTCAACTTGGTGAGTGGATTAGATAATCGTGAAAACTCTTTCACAAAACATCGATAATATCCTGACAAACCAAGAAAACTACGGATCTCAGTTACTATTGTTGGTCTCGACCATCTTTCGATAACCTCTATTTTTGCTGGATCCACAGATATCCCCTCCTTTGAGATTATGTGACCCAAAAATGCAACTTTTTGAAGCCAAAATTCACACTTGGTAAATTTGGCATAAAGCTTCTCCTTTATCAGGGTCTTCAATATAATTCTCAAGTGATCTTCATGTTCTTCCTTGCTCTTTGAATAGACAAGAATATCATCAATAAAGACTACCACAAAATTATCAAGATAGTCTCTAAAGACTCTATTCATTAGATCCATGAAGATAGCAGGGGCATTAGTAAGACCAAATGGCATCACTATAAATTCATAGTGTCCATACCTTGTACGGAAAGCCGTATTTGGTATATCCCCCCTTTTGACCCTTAATTGATGATACCCTGATCGAAGATCAATCTTGGAAAAGTATTGAGCTCCGCATAGTTGGTCAAATAGGTCATCAATGCGCGGGAGAGGATATTTGTTCTTGATAGTAATCTTGTTAAGTTCTCAATAATCAATGCAGAGTCTCATTGATCCATCTTTCTTCTTAACAAACAGAACAGATGCTCCCCAAGGTGACGCACTAGGGTGTATGAACCCCTTATCAAGATTCTCTTGGAGTTGCTTCTTCAATTCTTGCAACTCAATTGGGGCCATTCAATGAGGTGTTTTTGAAATAGGCAAAGCACCCAGTATGAGTTCTATTGAAAACTCAACTTCACGATTCGGTGGAAGACCCGGTAATTCCTCCGGAAAGACATCATCAAACTCCCGTACAATGGGAATATTCTTAATCTTGAGTTTCTCACCAACCATTTGAGACAAATAACCTTCATTTAGTGGAATCAATACCCATAAAATGGAAGAAATTTCCACTAGAAGGTTATGTTCATCCTTACATCGATAGACGATCATAGATTGATCTGGAATATGAAATGTGACTTCCCTTATTTGGAAATTGATATGAGCTCCATGTAGAGAAATCCAATCCATGACAAGAATCACATCAAATTCCACTATAGGAAGGATCAAAAGATTTGCAGGAAGCAATTTCCCACAAACTTCAATCATAGAAGAATTATAAACTTTTGATGCGACTATTGTGCCATTAGGTGTTGTCATAGCTAACTCAACATCTAATTGTTGAGGTAATACGGTGATACCCTTATAAAATTCTTCAGAAATAAAGGAGTGGGTGGATCCAAAATAAAATAAAACATTTTCTAATTTAGAGTGGATGGTAAGTGTTCCTTTCACCACATTGTTATCGTACTCCACATCGCTGATAGAAATTGCATGTGACTTTCCTTTGTCTTTAGACTTATGAGTTTTTTGACGTCGACCATAATCATCAACCCTTGAATTAAGGAATTTATTGGCATAATTCCCCATCTCCTTGCACTTGAAACATTGAAGTGTAGTAGGTTCATTCTGTGTATCCATTCCTTTGTTTGCAGCATTAGACATCTTCTTCCCATCATCGCGGCATTCAAATACCTGATGACCTTCCTTTCCACATTTGAAACATTTACTTGTCCCTTTAAGACAACTCCCTTCATGTTTCTTTCCACACTTTGAGCAAAAGGGAAAGCTCATCTTCTTTTCAGTGTGCTCTTTAGACTTTCCTTTGAATTCCATTTTTCTCTTCTTATCAAGCCCATATGACTGATGGGTTACTCCAATCTCCATCTCAACTTTGAGATCACATCGAACGATTTCCTCGTAGCTATTGAAGTCCCTTATGGATAAGGCCCTTCGAAGACTTGGTTTTAAGCCACTAAATAATCGATCGATATTACTCTCAGGTTGGATAATAATACCAGAAGCGTACCTTGCAAGTCTTGTAAAATTTTCTTCATAGGTACCAACAGATTCATCATCCTTTTGCTTCAATTCAAGAAACTCTTTCTCCATCTTTGTTCGGAGAATATAAGGGAAGTACTAATTGAAATATAAGTTCTTAAACTCATCCCATTCCATGGACTCAATTTCATCCCTTTTCCTCGTATTCTTAATAAGATTCCACCATTGATCAGCATCACCTTCCAAACCATACACTGCTAAGATGACTTTATCATGCTCATAACATTGAAGAACTGAAAATATCTTTTCAGTAGTACTAATCCATTGTTCGGCAACTAATGGATCAGTAGACCCGCTAAAATAAGGTGGACGCTGCCTCATAAAGGATTCAAAAGAATGTTGCCCCTTCCTTTGCTCGTTTGAAAGTCCTGCATGATTCATAGATTGAGAATGTTGTGTGATCATGGCTACAAGATTTTGCATTCCATCTCCCATAACGTTTGGTTTCTCAGGGGGACAATCATTTCATTTCCCGTCGCATTCCGCATTAACACGATTCCTTCAGGTTCTAGCCATTGACTAAAACCAAGAAGAATAGTGTGAGAAACACTAATTATAATAGGAAAACCACATAATCAAGAATAAAATTTCACACTTAAGGTCTTATCCTAGGTTATTCATGGCCATTTCTAAAACACTAATATTGTGTTCTATGCTTAGACTTATCCTTAGGGTTCTTACTAAGGCTTCCACATCCTAGTTTCCAAAGTTTGACCATACCTTTCCTCTAATACCAAATATAATGACCCATACTTTACATACATTGTTATTACTTCAGAATTGAAGCACACTTATTACAACATATAACAAAACCAATAAAGGATCGTATAGGTATAGTGTCTTTAGAAACTGGGAAACATAAACAACTGGTTCATAAAGTATCTACTTTGCCTCCCATTTATTTCATCATATCTAGAGTCCCTTTTTGGCATATTCTACTTAATAACCTTCTTCCTGACCTGGGAAAATATAACATACAAAAGGGTGAGCTCAAATGCTCAGTAAGGATAAACAAAAGAAATATCAATCACATCATATTCATAAGAACATAACATTTTGGAAATCTTAACCTGCAAAAGAGAGCATAATTTCATAACATGGGAAAAATCATAGTAGAGAAATGAAATCCATTAAAACATGAAACTTTGTGTAATACACACATAATCATAGAGAATCATTTCTTATTAGTCAAGAATCATTGTCAAGACTATCTTAGTGGACAAAGTCCCTTTCCGAACCGAGTTCACTCCTCGTTTCAGTCCTATTTCACTGAACCGGTATAACCTACAGTTCAATCCATGTCTATCTCATGAGATATAAAATCTTTACCCAATGAATTTGAGGGATATATAGGTCCCACCCATCTCATAATGATACCATTCTTATGTGTGCCACAAAATCATAAATCATACATCATTGCATAACCCATGTAGTAAAAATGGGATTCTTAAACAACATGACATCATAAAGCAATTCTTATAAGATAAATGAATTCATAAAAATATTTCCATCACAACATAATCAAATCCATGTAATAATAGGGATAGAAACAGAACCCTATATTATCTTATATGGAAAATAATTTTGATAAAACACTTGAACTCCATTCATGAGGAAAATATCCTTTCTACTTTAAAAACATTTTTCCTTTCTTAACATGTCATACAATTTTAAACTAATTGAAGTTGATTAAAAATAAACTTGAAAACTTTTAAAGGAATCTTCTTGGAAATAATGTTTTAAAAATCCATTCATGGCGTATAAGTTAAAAAAACATTCTTCGTACTTTTGTCGGAAAAGTCAAAAAAGTACCTCGTACGAAAAACGACAAAAGATTCCTTTCATATCCTTTACTAAAAACTCACCGAAGGGTAAAATTGGATATAAACTATTTTATAAGGATATAAATATTACATATTGAGGAAACATGGATGTGTATGATAAAATACACCCCAGTAAATACTAAAGTATAAACAATCTCGGATAAAAATGAGATTGTGATATTTCCCTTACCTTAGGTCCGATATGCTTTGTACGTGTCCGAACCTTATGTATAATGATTTAAATAATGTTATTGACTTATTAAAGAATCATAATTATTGTTATGATATCATATATGGTCATATTCTTAGCTTCTTAGTAGTAATATTTCATTGCTACTTGTTATTCAGGTGTTTATAACTTTTTGTTCTTATGCGTGTTTTATCGAATAAATTCTTATTCTTCTCTTTAGGTTATAGATACCTCATTTCCAGAATGTTATTAGTGTAATATATATCATATTCATTCATTCAATTCATTTATATAATCATTATTAAATAAATATCATGTAGAACGAGTCACATCACATCGTGGCGACGGTATTCCGTACGTACGCACGAGTGATGATATCGTTCCAATGATCGTGGAATTGTATTGGAGGGTATGTATACTATTTCAGAATTAGTATCACTTTATAATAGTCATATATAGTCATTATTTACACAATTATACCCATCCAAGTAAGGTGGTGGTGGAAAATAGATTACACCACGACGTGGAGACGGTATTCCGTACGTACGCACGTGCGGTGATTTCTTTTTCCGTAGGATGGATAGATGGTGAAATAGGGTTATTTCATACTTATAATAACATATCCGTATATGAGTGATAATGATGTTATTACTTCATAATGAAACAACTAAAGAAGAAGAATTGGAAGAAGAAATAAAGATGAAAGAATCGGTAATGAACATTACCTCTTCTTTGAAGTGCTTCTTTGAGACCTCCTTTTAGGGCACAAAAATAGGTCTTTGAAGAAGAAAAGAACCTCTAGGATGTCTCTAGGGAACTGTAGAGGAGAAATTGGAAGAGTTTGGCCGAGATTGAAGGCTCAAAGTGGTGTGAGGAAGAGGGGAGGAGGTTCCCTTTTATAAGGGAGGAGAGGGACACCTTTGGAATAACTAAAAATATTATTTTATTATAAAGTCAAGTTCGGTTTTAAATAGCTCCAAATTGATTTATTTCGAGGCTAAAGTGGGGATGATTCCAAATCCTCTCATCCAATTGAATTTAGACAAGTTTAGGTTCCTATTGTAACCTTATCATGTAGATTAAACATTAAGTTAAATAATTTTACTTTTACCGTGTCTTCTTGTGTTCTTATACTATAAGGTTAATAAACATACTATAAGCAGACAAACGAACCCCAAGTTGTTTATTATTAATATATATAACCTTATATAAGTCATTTGGACGAACCATAGATTTTTAAGAATACAATAACAATTACTAATATAATATTTGTTTTAAAAACTATTTTATGTCAATTTTGACACTATTTAGTAATTAATTTTTTTGAAAATCATAACAGAATTATTAGTTCGAAAAAAGTTAATTAAATCAATACTAACATGTCATATTAATCTATAAAATTAGTGTAATTCATAAAAAGTGTCAAATTACATTTATTTTGGTGTTTATAACATCAATTATGTCAATATTTCATTAATAAGATAATTAATGCATCATCATTATGTCATAAATAAATTAAATTATTTAATGTCTAAAAATTAAAAATAAAATACCATTATGTATTAAATCGTTTTAGCTTTCTAATGAATATTTATAGTCGAATTTATCTTATGTATAACACATATTAAAATTTATTTACTTATTAAACTTTGATTTTAACTATTTTAACCCTTCTTTAAATAAATTAATAATAAATGTCCTAATCTAATCCAAGTGGGCCTAAATGGTCATATTTTATTCCTAAGGTTGTTTTGGTTGAATTACACTTGTCCAATAGAATTAGGACATGTGTTAGGGTAATAATAATATCATTTTTACCCTTAACTACCCTATTTACTTTTAACCGTGGTAAAAAAAGTAAAAAGTTACTATTCACCAAAAAATTATTTTCATCTCATTGAACCACATTTTACTTACTGAAATCAACCGTGTTTCTTGAATTTTCGAAATTCCACTCACATAAGCGGTAAAATGAAGTTTTATGAAAAATGCAGTTTTTTAACTACCACTTAGTGGTTTCACTATTTATCAAAAATTGAAAGTTTTCAAAAAATACCAAAATTTCACCCTAGGCTAATTTCGATATTCCGAATCCAAAAATGAAGTCCATTTTGAAAAATAAAATTTCAAAAAGTGGTTATTACTATTCATAATGGCTAGTTTTAATAATATTTTAATAGCATAACATTGTTTAGTGAAACTCGGTATTGCGTACGACGCAAGCTATCGAGGAAGGTCACAATTTCGTGTAAAGAAAGACAAGCAAGTGTTGTGTGTAGAAAAAGATTCATTTGATGATTTATATAACATAAAATTCTCGGGTGTTACAGAACTACAGGTTGCAAACATTCTGACAAAGGCCTTACCCAAAGATGATTTTGAGAGACATCAACTGGATCTGGGAGTTCAATCGACTCCCCGCACTTAACATAGTGTGGAGGTGGACCCCCTCCCCCCCACCTCTCTCCCTGAGGTATGATGTGTTTTTCCCTAATGTACTAATATGTGTTCTCTACTCTGTTACAGACTGCAAAGGAGTGTCCTTTGGGTTCATTGACAAAGGGGGAGAAAATAGTGATTGTTTAAAGGAAAGACAGTGTGGAAATTTGATAAATCATGAATGATATGGGGAGAAGCTGAAAGGTGGAGCAGCGAGATAGGGGGTGACCAATCAGAAAGGGGGAGTATTAAATCTGACGATGCTAGAAGTGAACGATCAAAGCATAGATATCACGCCAGCTGAGGATCGTGATAAAAGCAGAAGGGTGGTGTTGGAAGAATTTTTCCAAAAATTGTTATCAGATTGGTAAAACTTGGTATCAATTTGGTTTCAACAATGGGTGTAAGAGATGAAGTGATTTATGGATGAACTTTTAATTTACTCATGTTTCACACGTCGATCATTGCTCATGTGGGTTTAGAGTATGTGTTGAGTAAATCCTTTATCGCTATCTGAATCACTGTAAGGAGAATGGTGGCTGAAGAATCAACGATGTATCTTTTTATGGAAGAGTTTTCAACAAACCCAAAGGGGGAGATTGTTGTACAAAAATCCCTCATGTTACTATTGAAGCATTTTTGAGGTAATTGTGTTTGTTGACGAAGTGGAAAACTCTGCTGTGATTGTTAAAAAAGCAAACCATGATATATAATTTTTTTGAAAAAGGGGATTTCATAGTGGAATGTTGAGTTCAAGATCTGTGTTCAATGATCAATGTTTGATTCAAGAACTTCGACAATGGAATGGATGATCTGGAGGCGGTACAAAAAGAACGGATACAAGGTGGCACTGTTTTCCAGTGTTTGCCAATTTTTTGGGCCTGAAAATTTTCAAATGAAGAAAAGTGTTTTTTGGAAAAGGGACTTGCGCATCGTGTACTTGAAGGCTTGGAATCTTGCGCGCCATATGTTTTTCAAGATCAGATCATAAAAATATGGCAAAGGGATAAGGGTCGCACAAGTATTGGTGGTGTCGCGCAATTGACTTGCGCGTCGTGAAAGAGACTTGCGCGCCGATGCCTTGGAAGCTTGAGAACTTGTGCGCCTATGGTTTTTCAAGATCAGAAGATCAAAATATGGAAAAGGAAAGAGGTTCGCGCATTTTTGGAATTGGGTCTCTCAAGTGACTTACAGGGGAAGAGACCTGTGTGCCGAGACTTGCGCACCAAGGGGAGACTTGCGCACCTTCGCGTAGGAAAGAGAGTCGTGCATGTTTGGAGTTGGAGAAGCTTGTGTCGCGTAAGTGTTAGAGGAGGACTTGTGTGTCAGTTGTGACTTGTGTGATGATACTTGCGCACCGAGGTAGATTTGCGTGCCATGTAAGGTTGATTCCCCCACCATACTTTCGGGCCTCGTGGAAGCTGGAAGATTGCCTGATACCTTCAGTGCAAAGAGAGATTTATCTACGGGTGAAAGTTGGACTTGAACAGAGCATCTACATACATAGGATGATGCATTTATTCATGCAAATGAAAAGACATACAAGTCTATAAACTGTGAGTGGATCATTTCCAGAGCAGTGAGTAATGGAAGTTGAAGAAGGTGATCCTCTCCACCGGCAATGAGCCAGAGAGAGAGAAACAGGGAGTAACTCTTGGGAAAGCAGTGAGCTGACCCTAAACCTTGTAAAGGCGGTGAGCCTGTGACAGAGTGACTGTGCCCGAACCTTGTAATGCACAGCTAGTGAAGTTTAGTGGAATTTGGTATGACCGACAACCTGTCAGCATATGCTCCTTGGATGTAGACCTTAGCGGTAAACCAAGTAAAAATTTATGTGTCATGTGCTTTCTTTACATTCTGTTTATGTTGTGCAATAGGAAAGAGAGTGAAGTGTGTTTTTCTTAACAGCGAAACAAGATCAGAAAGGCTTTAATTTTAAATTAGTCATACCCTAATTCACCCCCCCCCCCTCAGGGTATTCAGCCTTGTAGACCTAACAAATTTATACCTTAAATGATTAAATAAACCATTTTCAATTTCCATGGATCAAGGAGGCTGAATGTGAGAATAGAAAGCTAGGAGGATCTTAGCCTCCCCATATTTTCACATCCAAATAATTATGATTCCTTAATTTTTTTCAAACTTGAAAATCCCAAAAGAAAATCAGTCCCTTGGTTTTAAAATATAACTAGAAAAGGCCCCATCATAGTGTTACCCTACCCTTCTTGGCATAATGACATCCCATCTACTAGGGTCAACTATGTGGGCCTCATCATCATAGTATAGAATATATAATTTTAACCCTCACCATAGCAGAATTCAAGGTTTCCAGATATGATTCCCTACCTTTTAGATGAACAAAAAACCCTCATTGCCAAGGCCTTCAAAGTGTGACCTCTCACTACATGGTATAACCAAGGAAATTATGGTGTGTTTAATTCATAACATTGAATTTATAAAATTCTACATCAACCCTTAATTATCAATTAATCCTTATATATGACCCTTACATTTCATCTGGTAACCCATTTGCATCAACCCTTACATATCATACTTTACGATTTTTAGACCCTTGTGTTTAATAGAAAATATTATATACCATTGAAATCAACCCTTATATGTTGAATAATTTACAAACTTTCACACTCTAATATATCAGAGTATAACTTATATACCATTTAGATCAAGCCATATATATCTCAAGGTGACCAGGAGTTAACACTTTTGTATTTCCTTTGTTGCATAAAAACCCTTTTATATTAAAATCCTTGTTTATAGGTTGACCCTTAAATATCATAGAGTTTACCAATACATATCATAGTGTAACCCTTATAAATACAATACATTGATATTATTCTAGTCTCTACATTCAAATGTGACCCTTATACACCATGAAGTTGACCCTTATGTATCTTATGGTCACCTAGAGATGGACATTATATATTCGAGGGAGTCTCTTATGCATCTCAAGGTTAAACCTTACAAATTACCTTTTCCATAGAGAAACCCTTACCTATAAAATTACCCTTACATATCAAATTACCATCACATATTAAAGTTCCCTTACATATCAGATTACATTTATGTATTATGCACTTCACCATTTTTTATAACCATCATCTATCAAATAGTTAACCTTTACGTATTCTTAGGTAACCCTTAAATATCTACACATAGATATTTTCATTGAAATTTTTAACTCCTAAAATTTTATCCATATAAAATGATATCTCCATTATAATAGCTTACGACATAGTACAAAAATGTAGGATTTGATGTATCGTACTCTATGATATATACCAGTCATAACCTATTATTAAAAAACTTAAATTCTATAGATCCTATCCCCAGGATACTCAACTCATCTAAAATAAATCTTTTCCACTTCAAATTATTTCAAATCCCCAACGGAATTCTTCTAAGTACTTTTTGAAGCATAAATTCTAAGAAAATCATCCCTATTCCTCCACAAACACAAATCTGGCCACCCAAGTCACCTCCCAGGATTAGAGACACATCCAAAAAACATAATAGAGGTTTTATAACTCTTGTGATCTTGATGAAAATACAAATTATCAAAACTTCACCAGCTCTCGTACCAAAAATTCCAATCTCATATGATTTTCACCAACCCATAATGAAAAAAGTCATTAAAATCTCCCACCATTACATTTATCATCCTCAATAATCTATTTTGGTCCTTTAACCATAAATCCCAACCTTCCTTGGTCATAAATTCATTACTAACCCTCTCCATTATATCATTGAACTTCTAACTGATGTCTATAGTGAAACTCCAAAAACTAATTCATACAATTCACTAAAGGCCTCGCTACCCAACCACCCAGACTTCTACCAATCAAATTATTGTCATCATAATCTCACTAAAATCATTTAACCCAACTATAAATACAAATACCCTCGGATCCCAAAACCAATTTCATGAGAAACCTACTCATCGTCATCACCAAACACTGAGATAGTGCCTAATCACACATTTAATTCCTCAAAAAACGAATTTTAGATAAATGATTCATCTCTAATCTTATAGTGTTCCACTCAATAAGAATCCAATGATAAAGGAATATTATGGTTAATAGATATCCCCACCATATGATTCTTTTACTGAAAACACACATTAATTGTGGTAAACTATGAAACTATTAAAATTTATATATGTCAACTTAATCACAACACTGACCCTCAACCATCAATAATTCCATAATCCATCCTCCAAAATCATACACACCATACCCACCAAACACACAATTAAAATACCTAGGTCACTCTCTGTTAGCCACTAAAAAAATAAAAAATCTTGTTCCAATCAAGAACTATTTTCATTTTCCAAGCATCAAAGCAAACCAATCCACACACCATACTAAAATTTATTATTATAAAAATATTACTTGATAACCATGAAAAAAATTCAATCAATTTTTTCACTCCCTCAAAAAATTAAAATCCTATAAATCCATTCTTTTCAAGTACTATTATCTTATCCAAACCAAGTCAAAATATTTTACAGAAACAACAAATCACTCTATTTATAAAATACCCCTTGGAATACAGGGGTTTTAACAAAAACAAAAATCATAAAAATAATCATACTAGCTAAAACATATCCATTAATACTAATCTCATTTTCAAAACAAACTTTAAGAAACCATTTTCCTTATATTTTCTCAAAACCATAATATCCCAAACCATTTCTATATTACTATATCTATAAACCATTTCATGTATATCAAACATATAAAACCACTTTTCACAAACATAATCCCCCACATGATTTTTATTTTTATAAATAAGGTTCTTTATAGAAAACAAATAGCTCTTAAATCATTTCCATATTGAGAATTAATAGTCACAAATGGAAATCAACCAAAAAAGACTTCTAAATCCATGTTGATACAATCACCACTTATGATGTATTTAGAAAATAATTAAATATATTATAAGTTTATTTAATTAATAAAAAATCATGATGAGTCAACATATCAAAAAACATAACTCCTACGTGTATGTATCATGTCCTAAGCACACCAAATTCATAATGCATTAATAAGTTTATTGTCTCCCATCCAAGACCTATCACTCATCACAAGTCTCATCCATCCCATATTTGGATTCTTGTTCCAACAGATCTCTCTTCCAAGAGTGAATAGTATCAATACTAGATGTCCCATAGAAACATGGGTTTCAATAGATGCCATTTTGTATAGGCATGCTACCAGTATAACTCCAGAGTCTTGATATCATAAATCCACCTCTAAGTGACATTTTCCTAAAAAACCAAAAGTTATGATACCATTTTTTAGTGCCACATCCAGGATTTCCTAAACGAAATTGGAGTTTGTTTTCTCCATGACCTTAGGCATGCCTCCTCATATGAAAAACACTTTCAAATAATGGTGAGGATATAAAAAAGTCATGGGGATACTTTTCCCTCAAAATTTATATCCAAACGTTCATTGAATAATATACCAAAATTCATCATATCCCACACCTCTAACTGACATCCCAAAATACTATAGAGAAAATTAGGGATCTATGAGGGCCACCATAGTCTAGAATACAAAATAAGTGAACTATATATATGATGAATCAATATTAAAATATAAGTAGTATAAAAAATAAACATCAAGAATCATATATATATATATATATATTCTAGAACACTAGACGATACAAATACGGAAATAAAACTATAAAATGTTAAAAATATCCTCTGGATGAATTCACATGTTCATAATAATTAAGCATCAGTCTTTAAAACATGATATTCCCCAAAGCTCATATCCATCTCCAATAGAAACATGGGTGTAAAATAAAACAGTAATTTATACCCATGTAAGTTATGGTGTGTGCCAATAACCAATTTTCATTCTCCATCTTTCCTCAAAACAATGAGTTTTTCTTTGATCCTGTGAGTTTTCATTAAAAATATAAAAGAGTGAAATTAATTTTTACAAAATCTCTTAACTAGATACATAACCCAAGATACACATATAAGAAGACATAATAGGTAATCATATGGTAACCACCACACCATAACACCGGACCCCACCGAATTAAACTAATTCCAGTAATACATATGTTCATGTCACATCATAGGGAATCTCATTGTGAAAAAGAATCAATATAACCAATCTCGACCATAGAGGAAACACATCTAGTAAAGGCATCATAATAGCTATTCCTGATCATATAAAAATCTAGTCAAGTGTATAAAGTGATCTAAGGAGAGAATATCAATTGAGAAACTCTCTCATAAACCAAACCATCCACTCAGAGTAAGGTACCATGCTTATGAAACCCCAAACCTGCACTCTTTGATCCACTGTAATAAAAACAGACATTACATACTTTCTTTGATTCCAACTATAAAAACACTAGATAAAACCATCTATAATTAAAAAATAAATTATTATTATTATTATTATTATTAAATCCCTTGCATAAAATAGATATTTTTTATGTTTACATCTTTAGATAACTATGAATCATCATCAACTAAATAAATCCCATGTCATCCTCAACAAATGTAAATTTTTTATTTTATATTTGAATGTAGTTCTTTCATGAAAAGTATTCAAAATATATCATAAATCCTTACCCACAATATATCCTTCTAGAAATGTCACATGTGATACTTTTATTTATAACCCAGGGGATGGAAAAATAATAAAGGGTTGATATCAAACTTACATTAAGGGAAAAAATAACTGAATCAACCATGGAATAAGCATGGTATAAATATTATCTGACAACTAGGTAAAAAACTGAAGGCACGGTCAACATGAAACAGATCAGATTATATATTAATGAAAATAAATGAAAACATGAATATAAATAATATATATCTAATTCTAATATAAATCATAGTTTAGGACATTAAAAAATGTTTTCAATGTATTTTTCCAAGAAACATTACATGTCGTTGAGACCATAGTTAAGACATCTTGGTGAATTATAAAAGTTTACAAAAAATACATAATCCTTTTCAAATATTGAGACCAATAAATGCATCAAGGGGGTATATAATTATTACTCCCACCCATAACCTAATTATTTTCTATGCATTTATCAAAAGATATATCAAGACCATTTATACAATTCCTTTAGGAACCTCTTAATCAATAAAAAATTATGACCCATATATTAAAAAATATGAGAATCAAATAAAAATTTAACTAATATTAGATGTAAATAACCATCATGATTTTCAATTAATTTACCCATATTAATAAAATGGATAATACAACCCATACTGAGAAATAAGTTGGATGGTCAAAAAAAACATAGTCAACTTGACAATAATTATCTATATTGGAATAACAATATACCGAGCACCAATGATTATCCCCATTTCAAAATAATAACATTAATAAGAGTTGGATATCATCCAATATTAATTATTCAAAATGTGATGTTCACACTGTATATATAAATTGGTATAATACTAATTCAATACTTGAATAACATGATCGTAATCCTTCCATAGAAAAAAGGAGGATGGCTATAAAAGAACAAAACCCAAGAAGTGATGAATATTAGTCGAATGGTTCATGTATTAGGAATGTAAAACCCCATAATACAATGAGATAATAGAACATAATATAATAAAGGGGTATTATTTACCCAAATTATATGTAATAATGTCAATGAACAATCATAACTCAATCAATGAAAATTGAGTTTCCAGAAATCCTTATGACCGGGATAACACTTGAGTAAAAATACTTTTGAAGAAAATAAAATAATTTAGATTAATATATCCTATTAATTAAAATTAAATATAATATATATAATTCATGGGATAGTGATTCAATAAAACATTATTCAAGGAAACATAGTGTTTAACATTTAATATGTCTCAAAGAATCTGAATTGAGACCAAGAAAACCCTTATGACATTAGAAACTTTAAAATAAAAACCAATTGAAATATAAGGCTTTAAATTTTAATTAAAATTTCATGATTAATATATAATTCATGATATGATATATCAAATTGGAATTACATACACCACATAAATGAAATTAGGTGTATAATAATAAACATGTCTTAAAGATAGGAATTTGAGATGAAACCCCTTACCTCTTGTTCCTGAATTCCAAGAACGTACATTAAACTATAGTTTCCAAAACATATCTATATTAATAAGTTAATTAATTATATTAATAATATACATTTTCTTTAAAAATATTCATAAATAGTAACACTCTACATGAATTCCACATAATTTCCCCATCGAGTGTTTATAGTTTTGATCATTTGAACTAGTTTCAAAATAGTGGTGTTTTTATTATTTAATCTTCTAAATTTCAACTTTATTAGGTTTTTAAGGTTACATTTAGTGATTTATTATAATTATTTAATATTTTAAAAATTCTTTTAATGAGTGTTTTAGGCATTATCATTGAATTTGAAATTGATAATAATCATGTTTCGGTGATTCTTGACAATTGATGTGTGTTTTCTAAATTAATGAATTAAATATAAATATAAAATCTACATAAATAAGAAACTAATTATTTAAATTTTTATAACATATTATACTAGTAATTATTCTCCCATGTTTATTTACGATATAAATTCGTAGTATCATTTAATTAGGTGGTTAAACCGAACCAGACATGAACATACCCTGATTTAATGAATGATTGTGAATTGGTTTTTTTCTAATATAATTATAAAAGACAAATTATGATGTTATTTAGTGTTTATTAGTGTAATATTCCCAAATTATATGTAATTAGAATAATAAATAATGGATATGTTGATTTTACACAATTTGAGTAAATGGTTAGCCACATACTATACTTATTTTAAATGATCAAATTAATGATTATAATTTGTCGATCATATCATTAATATGATATATAATATATCAAAATTATAAATTTAATGATTTCATTGAAACTTTATTTATCCATTAATACCATAATTATATCTATCTATCAGTGTTGGTGATAGAAAATCAAACATGTTGTATTGTAGAGATGGAAGTTCGCAAAACGCAAGAACAATAGTTTTTTTCTAAATGGATGAGGTATATGAATAAAAAAGGATAATAAAAAATTAAAAAACATTAAAGTATATAAATGATACAAATATCATTATATTATTATGGTTAGAAATAATTTTAATGATGGTAATTAAGAAAAAAACTAAGTAGTTGGTAATACTCAAATCAGGGACTGAATTTTCCTTGGAAGTATCCTTAGAAATTATGGGCTTTTGCTAAATAATGGAGAAAATAATGTCTTTAATGTGAAGGTGGTCAACATAAGGAGAAAAATAGAGAAGTATCAAGGATAAATTAGAATTATAGTTTCATTTTAAAGTGGTGAAGAAGTTACCCTTTTATAATTGAAGGGAAGGGTAGTTTTGGGAGTAACCCTTACATTTTTAATAATATAAGATTTCAATTCAAGTGAAAAATCCTAAAAATGGAGAAATATGAGAGTAAAATAAATTTGGGTCTAAAATCTCCTAAAAATTTATTTTTTAGAAAACATTGAGTATTTTAGGACTTTTTGTTTTTACATTTTATCTTTTACCCTAATTTACTTTTACCTTGACAATTAATTTCAAACCTTATAAATTAATATTAATGAAAAATATTAGGATTTACTTTTTTTACTAATTTGATACTTCAAATTTAAATTGTGAAAATATTATTATCAAATAAATTTTTAATGGTGTGAAAAGTTAATTTCAAAGTAATTAAACTTAATTATTTAAAACTATTTTTAGAAAAATAAAATTTTTATGTTTTATATTTATATATAAGGTATAATTATCTTAGATAATGATTTTTATGAAATAAAATGAATTATTATATAAAATAAATTATATGATTCTTCTAAGGAAATCCAAAATCAAATAACCCTTTAAAAATAATTGATTTAAAGAAAATATCAAAAATAGATTTTATATCAAACTAACAATTTAATTAGTTATAAAATTGTTTTTCATAGGTTATATAATTTAAAATAAAAATTTAAAATGAATAAAATTACTAATAAAATTTATATTTGATGACTTAGAAAGTTTTTTTAAAATTTCTATGTCATTCTTATATGATGTTGAATTCATACAAATTACAAGTTTCATGAAAACCTTATTTTTTGACTAAAAACAACATTTTAAAAAAAAAGAAGTCCAGACTAAGTCAATTTTGATATGATGAGTTAAATAATTAATTTAATTTTTATTTATTTTAAATTCCAAAATTTTTAAATTCAGTTTTCAATAAATTGTCAAATATTACTAAAAACCCATTGTAATTACAAAATTACATTTTAAAAAATTGACAGTTATTACTCTTATATATATAATTTAAAAAAAATTGTTAATAAATTATAAATATTAAAAATAATCTATCATAAAAAATAGATGCAAATCTCATAAAAGAATTTTTTTAAATAAAATTCTAAATAATAAATGTTATTATTAGAAATTTTAGGTAAACTAATTGAATTTCATTCATATTAAAAGTGTCATTTATTTTTTATATACAAATAATTCATAATGTTTTTAATCTTACTCATTCTCGCTAATTCAAAGGCTATATTTTTAACTATTATATTAAATATTTATATTTTATCTAAATATATCATTGTTGTATTTAAGTTTAGTAATGTGTGTAGAATAAGATATCAAACACATTAACAGGTTTAAATATAATCATATATTATGTTATGTTGGTGATATATCCCACCCTAATAAATCAAATCCTCACAATTTTAATTATCACTCACTAATAAAAATATTCAAAAGTATATAAAATATAGATATAAATTATGAAATATTTTTTTAATGAGATATCTACCTTAATAAATTAATTATGAAAATGGAATATATTTTTTACCAATAATGTTAATAAACTCTTAGTTACACGATTTCCTCCAGACATAAAATAAACTTGTTGTTTATGGAAGATGTTTCTTTTGGAAATTATTCCCACATTTTTTTACATGAAGGAGGATAAATCACCTTTATTTCATTATATTGGTAACTCGAATTTCTATAAGATTATATCCTTCTATTCTTTACTGAGCTTGGGGTTTTAACTATGTTCACATTGTTTATCATAATTCTTTATAGTTGGTTTCTCATAATCACAAGATATCTCACTTCATCCCTTATCCCATTAGGTTGTTCATTAGGATAGTTTCTGCATTTTCCATAGAATCCATTATTAACTTATTTTCTTTGGGCTTGATCCATTACTAAAACAAAAATAGTTAACATGAGTGATAATTATTATAAGTTAATTATCTTACCTAACCATAAGAAAATTTTGTTCTGATTAGGTTTCATATACCCAACTCCTTTATATATGTTGATTACTATTAAAAGTATATAATGTAAATTATACAGGTGTTTATTCTTACAATAATAATGTTGATACTTCTGAATCCACTATTGACATGGTAATGTCAATAAATGACATGTCATATCAAAAGGCTATAGTATCTCCCAATTATAATGGAAACCTAGAGATACTATTATTAATCTTAAATATATATCATATGGTCTAGATGCATCAAACTGACAGGACATAGATGATTTTTTAATATCAGGTTATGAGGTCACATAAGCATTGAGACTTCTTCTCATTAAGTTCACACATGGTGAACTCAAGTAGATGATATCATGAGTATTGAACCTCAAATAGGCACATCACCTGTTTCAGGTGTCACTGACTGTTCTTATAAACAAACATGTGTATTTCTCACTTGACTTCAGATCATTATTAGTTTGTACCATTTGATCATGTACTTTAATTTAAGGAAAAAACCACAACATTGAAGTCCTAGAGAGGTATCCTGTGTTGGTTTTATCATTGGTGGTATGACAATGGTTGAATAATCAATATATAATTTTTAACTTCCGAGTTGAGGAATAGATATCACATGGGACTTGGTTGGCCTTGATGGTAGTACCTTCATCAAATCTGTGGTATAGTAAAACAAGGTATGATCATCCTATAAGGTCATAAAATATATAATTCATCAAAATAATGATTTCTCAAGTTCACAGCCTTTTCTATGTGAAATTGTGAGACAAATAGATTTTATTAGAAAAATATGTTCGTAGGTGGTATTCATAGCTATAGAATTCCTTATCTCCTTACAAACCATGATGGGTTTCCATACTTCGCTCTTGGTATGTGAGTTGGAGACTCTGTAATCAAAATAAATACCTAGAGTGTTACACACTAAGTGTATCCCCAATTTCCACCAATTCAGATTAATAAGAGTTTAGGATAAAGAGGGTCCCATGTGTGGGGGCTATTGAACATAACTCCAACTGTGAATGATTGAAAATTAAAATAATTCAATTTCAAAATAATTATGATTGAATTTATTTCTCAGGGTATTCAAAAAAATTGATCATAAAAGTGAATATGGGAAGATATAATTTTTCAAATTAACATAGAATTATCAAGGTTCATTATTTTATTTAAGGATCTTATGATATGAGATAATAGATTTTATTTTATTATCTAACACGATAAAGTGTTACAAGATTGGGATGAAATTCTTGTTATATTTTTTAAAAGGTTAATTAAGTCATAAGTGTGAACAAGGGTTTAAAATAAAGGTTATTACTTTTTGAGGACCAAATTACAATAGTGAAACATATATCTTAAGTATAAAATCTCATTTAAAACAATTCAATAGTGCACACAATCATATGCATGAATTTTTTAGCTCTCATCTCATCTCTCTCAAGTTGCAGAGTGAAAATATGAAGGATGAATAGTTTTTGATCAATCTCATCTTCTTGATCGAGTCTACATTCTTCACATGATCTAAGTGATATCATTAAGATCTTTGATTTCCTATGTTAGCACTCAAGAATCAGTGATCAATGATTTGGGAGATTTTTTTAGGTGTGTATGATCTCAATGATCCGTTTCATGGCACCTTTAAGATATGACATGTTGATAGAGAGAGAATAAAATCAGTGATTTCAAATGAATAAGTTACCATTTATGGTCTCATTTTAATTAAGTTTTCATTATTAAATTAAATTACATGTGATCCTTTGAGAAATGAGAGCAAGTGGATTTTTTTATTCTGTGTTTTTTACATTAATATAAACCCAAAATTTTAAATTTCATATTTTTCATGCATTCGCTACACATCAGGTTCTTTCCATTAGTATCAGAGTGAATGTGTAATTATTTAAGTTGAAAAAATTTATAATTTCGATTACATTTTCTATGATTCATAAATAGGCTTTCAATATAGTCCCAATTTAACTTATGTTCTATCGATATGAGTTTGTATAACCAAGATATGGCTGATCAATGATCGAAATGTTTTAACCTAAAATTGTGACAAGATTTTATTCATATATATGAATATATATATATATGTATATATATTATGTATGACTGAATTCTTTTATGGGGCATTGATAAAACTATGGGAAGTATTTTTTATAATTTTATTAAATGAATGAGATAATAACAAAATTTATAAATTAAAAAAAATGAATGTTTATCCATGTCCCTATCATATGGGCATGCACAAACATATTCTTGCCACTGTTTTAGGTGGGTGTGGGCCTAAAGATACCCAATTTACATGGGTGTCATATATGTATATTATCACATATATTATATATATTATAAAAAACTATATATTATAAATATATTATAATATATATAATATTACATATATATATATATATATCTATACAATGTGTGTATACTTTTTTGAACCCAAAATTGGGGTGCTCATCCACGCCTTATCTCGGGCCCAACCAATTCGATTTAGGTTTCACCAGCTCGACTCATATAGCTCTTCACAAGCCTTAAATTTATATCCAGGGATCTTATTTACTTCCAAACTGACCCAAAAAGTGTGGAAATATTTCAAAAAATAAATTTAATTTTCTGATATTTAATAAAATAATCTTTATCTTCGTGGGACGTATTTATAGTCAATTCAAATTATTTTAATATATTTTCAAGAATTATTTTTACCATCATGTTAAATTTTAGAAAATTTGATTTATCTTATAAAATATAATCTCATGTTGTCTGGTCTAGAGTTTAGGTTAAACCATGCATGTTTGTTTTATTATTTATTTAATTTTAGTATTGCATAAAAAATTATTACATAATAATTATTTTATTTTGATGATATGTGCATCATCCCCCCATTTTTTATTTGTATAAGGGTATGTCTATCCACATTTATGTAATAAAATGTAATTTCACACCCTCATTTCCTCTCACATGTGTATGAGTATAAATTGTAATGATTATAGGATTTTCTCCCAATTTGGTTCAAGTATAGGTTCGTTGTAAACCATATAAGTGAAGTGCATGGGTGTTGTGGGAACTAAAATTTGAGTCATGTATTAAATCAAGCAATTCACCTAGTGTATCACTTAATAAATTATTATTATAATGGAATAACGGAAAATTAATGACTCAGGATAAAATCATTATTTTTGTATTTAATTGCATGTGTGGTTTATTATTTTATGTATATGTATTTGTTACACACAATCACATGGTATAAAAATAAACAATAATTCATAAAAGAAATGAGAATGTGTATTTAATGTTATCTATTTAAAACATGGTTATTTTTTGAGTGAGGTCACATATAAAAATCATGTTAAATAGAAAATTATTTTGTTTGATGAGAAAAATTAACAAATTCCCCAAAGAAAAGATTAAGTCATTAAACATATTCCATCACTTTAATTTAGACAAAACTAATTCATTGATGTGCTTGTCATCTCTAGTTGAGGGTGCCTCTTACTATTGGGATATTATTATAAAATTGGTGGGTCCACTAAACTAAATTTAGTAGAAAATTAATAGACATATCTAACATGTTGAAACATTAGAGGCAAAGCACTAAGCAATACAAATTAATTCCTTTTAGAAAATGGAACTCCACTCAACAGGTCAAGTAGTGGAAAGTTAATGTGGTCAGCTAGTCAAAATCCTAACTTAGACTTTCAAAGTAGAATTGATTCCATTTCATGGACTAAGAAGGCTAGATTAAGGATCCTTTACACTATAATTATAACATCCTGGACTTAGTTCCCTCATAAATAACTGATCACAATTGGCCATAAGGCCCCAAGTGCACCTCCCCATACTCTATAGGCTGTCGACTAGAAGTGATTGTCTAAGGTGGTATAGTGGGGATACTATAACCTCATTATTAGAGTATCACGATGGTGTAATAATTAATAAATGGATAAATCCTAGTAATGATTTATGTAGTAGTGGAAGATAAATCATCCTAATAATAATAATAACCAATAAACAAAAGAAATTACAAGTATGATATACAAAATGATGTAATTTCATGTCTCTAAAAATAATAATTGGAAAACATCATAATAGGAACTCATACATAAAAGTTTACCAGAAAACCAAAAATACCAAAAAAATATCTCCAGATAGCATCATGATCTATATCTCGGTCTTGTGCTCCCCCAATCCCATGCTATAATAAATCAAGCATCGACAACTAGGAAATTTTTTCTATCCCTACATGCATCCATGAAGTCTATTAGGGTACCAATCAGTGGCCCAAACATGTTTTAAGATATACATAGTATTCCACCACCAATGTCGCCTATAAAAATTACAACCTATTCATATAAACTATATCCATGTGAAGGCATAGTAGGTAAATATGTAAATTGAATGAAAGATATAAAAATTCAATAAGCACAAACTATAAAATGAGTATGCTATAATAGGTGAGCATAAATATATGTATGAGGTTTTAATATAAGATGATTTCTATCTTGGCATACGCCACATGTGAAAATAGTATCAGACCTACATGGACCAGGTCCAAAGCTGTATAACCCGGGTGCCCTCATCCAGACTAAAGATATTGACTAATGGTAATCAAGGAATAGTAATAGACCTACTTGGGCCACGTCCTAAGGTGATAACCAGGGTGACCTATAATCGATGATATAAATGTATACAAAGGTCATAAGTTCCATACCTCAATTATTTTCATAACTTCCATACCATAAGTAATCTTACCTAGGGTTCATCAGTGCCATACCTTGATCCCTAGGTCAATGTCATACCATTATGCAACATGTTCAATATGTTCATAAGATGGAAGTACCACAACAAGAAGTCTGACATCAAACATGTAATATATTAATGATAAGGGATATGTTAGTGGCCATACCCAATTAAAATTATCAATATAAAAAATCACAAGTCAAGATAATATTCAAATTATCCCATGATTTTATTTAATCACTTTAGTGACATTTAATATCATGTTAAAGGACGCATGTCCATCTCTAATAAAATCATTAAATTTAAAAAGCATACCACTAAAATATGGAAAGCTAAGACACACAAATGGGTGGTTATATCATGTGGAAAATTACTTAACTCGCCTTATAGGTGGATCGGGTTGACGATGAAAACTTCCAACCATGTAGAAGTGATAAATCAATAACACATTAAGGTTCCCATAATTTAATTAATACATTTAATTATTTTAGGAGTAATTGTAAAATGGTATTGTAAGAAGCACAATGGTGATAATTAAATAGACCACAAAACTTTAGGAAAGATTTATAGACCACCTACCATATCTCTATTTTAGAACACTCATCTAGTACTGATATTTGGATTGGTCTAGATCAAAGCAAATGAAATAATGTACAAACACCCTAAAAACAGGGCATATGAGATTGCACCAAAATAGCAATAAAGATAGTGAGATAAATGAAAGAAATAAGTAAATGGACTAATGATCTTACAAGTAGTGATCCAACGTGACCTAAGGAAACAAAAAAGTATTTTGGATGAAGAAAAAAATTTGAATCCAAGGTCAGGCTTGAGAAGAACTTCCAACATGTAGAGGAGATGGTTGTTTGCATAGAGAGGAAAGAAAACAAGGGGGTTCTTAAAATATAAGTTGGGAAAGAAGTTAATTTTACCCATTCTTAATCGAGTGTATGGTTTTTCCACATGATTTTTCAAACCGTGTTCTAATCATGTGGTTGTCACTGTCCAAGGATAGCCCCTCACATGGTCTGTCAAACATTGTGCACCCCGTACGCTTGGAACTATCTGGGTGACAACCCCCTTGATCAGGCTATGTTCATGGTTATAAAAACTGTGTGCATCCCATTCACACCCTCTATAACCCTCTAAAACACACAACATTGTTTTCCCAAACCATCTATCCTTAGGTTCATAGTTTAGGAAAACTATACGCCTAGTTTTTTTACTTCAAAATCAAGAGTTCTTGGATCTAAATAAGCCTCATACACTCTTGATTCCTACTTTAGACCATATTTCACATTTATGATGATAAAACAAGTAATTCGAAAAAAAATTACATCATTTATACCTTATAGAAAATTGATATTTTACCATTCTTTCCTATAAATAAACATGTCCCTGAGTTTCCCTTCCAAGGGAAGCAAAGCATCTTCTAAGAATAAATCCAGACACTAAGCATATACACCAGCCTATCAATCCCAGGTCTCATACTATATTCATATGTTCTACCATAATAGTTGTACCATAGGAACTAACCTACCTCATAGTGCCTTTTTTCTCTGATTCATAATATGAATAGGGTTCTCTTCAAAATCAACATCAACATATGGTTCCAACTCATCAAGTTGGAAAACCTGAGATGGGTCTGAGTAATATTGATATAGCTGAGAAATGTGAAAAACTCCATTAATAGATTGATATCAATAAGGAAGTTCCATCTGATAATCAATGGGTATTCCCCTCTCTAAAACATCAGAATGTATGACAAACTGAGGTGACCACTTACCATTCTGCATAAATTGTTGATTCCCTAGTCTAGTCGATACATGAAAGAATACCCAATCCTGAACCATGAATTCTATAGGTTGTCAATATAAATAAACATAGGAATTTTTATTATACTGGTCCAAGAAGTGATGCCTCCCCTGCTTCTAACCATACATAGGTGATAAATATGGCCTACCATATATGTCCTCACAAGGATTCATCTGTTTCACCGCCTGAAAATTTTTATTGTAGGAAAAATCACTAATAGGTATATATTACTCCCAATAACTATAGGATGCATGCTCGCAGCGTGTCCTATAGTATCTGTTTCATCCATTCTGGCTGACCATGGGTCTGTGAGTGGAATGTTGTGCTGAAAATCACTTATGTACCAAAATATTTCTAAAACCCCTGCAAGAACCTCAATGTTGAAATAAGAATCCCTATTAAAAAATGATAGTATGAGGGACCCTGTGTAGGCATATAATCTCATGGATATATATTCTCCCAATATCATCCACTGAGAAGGTATCTCTGATAAGAGAAATGAGTGAGTGTCCTTTGTGATCACGTTGACAATCAACCATATTGCATCAATACCTTAAGGGGATCTTGATAATCTAGTCATGAAATCCATAGTGACATCATCCCATTTCCACTCAAGAATGGGAAATGGATGTAAGATACCTACTGGCCACTGGTTCTATGTTGTTAACTACTAACAATTGGAACATCAAGTAACAAAACTAGTTGTCTCCTCTTTCATTATGGGACACCAACACTGGTGATGTAGATCGAAATACATATCTGTTATCCTAGGGTTTACCACCTAAGTAGAATCATAATACTCTCACATTCATTCCCATCATATGTGTATAGGAACCAATATGCATCCATGGATTCATAAGATTTCAGCCTCATCAATGATCCATAATGGTGGTGGTTTCATGCCGGAAACACTCTCCATTATGACTAGGCCCTCAGGATTGAACAATTTCATCATCTTTAATCTCTCAAGAAGTGAAAATTCCACCATTAAAGATATAAGAATAGGCTGACCGTGATGGTCTTACATCTCTAAATGCATTGCAGAGAATATAGCCACCAGTTTTCACTCATCATTGGTCTCTCAAAATACCTATTTCTAATTCCTTCACCTCTTAGAATATTCTATTCCCTTACCATTATTGGGTATATAGGCAAGATCAAAATCAAAGTATTGCAGATATTCAAGCCACCTTCTCTACATGAGGATCAAGTCAAACTATGTGAAAATATACCTTATGATTTTTGGGGTTTGTATACACTAAAAAATTCTCCCCAAGCAAATAATGCCTCCAATGTCATAAGGTGAAAACTATAGTTGTCAGCTCTAGATCATGTGTTGGGTAATTAATATTTTTTTCATCAATAAAAGTGACTCTTACTATATGAATCAATATTCTTGCATCATAAATTATTCTATCCTAATGTGTGATTCATCATAATAAATTGTATAATTTCTTACCGAGTCTAGTAGATTCATGATCAGAACTAAATTCAGTCTCCCTTTTTACTCTAGAAAGGATATCTCACAAGATTCTGACCATATAAATTTCACACACTTATTAGTCAAGCACATGGTAGGTGTTGATAAGTGTAAAAATTCCTATGTAAATAACCTTTAATATACATCCATCCCTAAGAAACTAAAAATGTAAAAAACATTCTTGGTTTTATCATAGGTAACTATGGATCTTGCTATCTCTAGGTAAACTAATTATCATTCCTTTGAGAAAATGTGACTCAATAATTTCAATTTATCATTAAAAAAGTGTAATTTGGTGATCCTAGTATATATTTGGTTTGCTCCCAGTCTATTCATAATGATCTGAAGATTTTTTTCAAAGTCTTGTTGGGTATGAGAATGCACAAAGATTTCATCCACAAATACTACAATAGATGAATCCATATATGGATGGAAAACATAATTCATCAAATCCATAAAAATTTCTAGGCCATTCATAAGACTAAATGGAATAACCATATACTCATAAAGACCATACCTATTGTGGAATGTTTTATATGGTATGTATGAAGGTTTTACAAGTACCTAGTGATAACATGGCCTCAAATCAATCTTTAAAAAGGCCTAAGAATTAAAAATTTGATCAAAGAGGACATCTATATGAGGAAAATGATTTCGGTTCTTCACTAAAATATGATTCATCTTCGGTTAATCCACACAAATCATGTGGGTTCTTCCTTCCTTCTTTGTGAAAAGAACTGGTGAACTCTAGGGAGAAGTACTAGGTCGTATAAAACCCTTAGTTTCTACTTCCTCCAACTATATCTGGATCTATTCAAACTCATTAGTGGACATCCAATAATGAGTAATGGACACTACTGTAGAAATTAGTACCATCTAAATAGAGAACTCCACCACTCTCTTAAGAATTAACCAAAAATTATCTCAAGG
Source organism: Viscum album (assembly GCA_963277665.1). Taxonomy (NCBI): domain Eukaryota; kingdom Viridiplantae; phylum Streptophyta; class Magnoliopsida; order Santalales; family Viscaceae; genus Viscum; species Viscum album. The sequence continues at coordinate 2,065,141,378 of OY728141.1, forward strand.
AAGAAACCCCTAAAAATATCTACTATAGGAGGGAAATCAAACAAATGTTTTCCCTAGTCATCCATATAAAGTCTATCAATATAGGTTATCACTCCATAGAGACCCTGATGATCTGGTCCGTCTCTAACTACCTTGACATCTCACTCACCCCTGTGAATATAAGTACCACCCTCTGGGGATGTGGAGTGTCACGAACCGAATCGGGTCGCCATCTGAACCGACGCCCGACCCGGCCCGCGGCAAGGCCCGAAGGGCGTTCCCGATCCCCACGGACTGGCACAAGTGCCCGGGTATCAAAATAAACCTTGGGAACGATTTACCCGAGTGAATAAATGTAAAGCAGCCAACCAAAGTAAACCAAACAGAGACAAAGGTTACAGTCAAACATGTAGATAACCAAACAGGTTTTTGGTTCACAAGCACTCAAAACCCAAATAACACCAAAACAAGATAACCAAAAACCAACCTAAGGACTGTCGCCCGGTGTAAGGACATCGCCTCTAGGCCACCACCAAAACGCCACGTAGATAGTCCTGCTAACAACCTGAACCACTGCTCCCAAAAGCTGGACCCCTACCTGTATCAGAAGTAAACAAGTCTACTTACACCCAAGGGTGTAAGTAGGGTGTGAGAAATCGCCCAACAGGATATCACCAATAAAAGATTCCACGCACAACTATCCAAAGACAACCAATTGCAATGCTGAAATAAAGATAGAAGGAAGTGCAAAAGAAAATGGTTTTCATAAAATGATTTAAAAGAAAGGCAGTTCAAGATAAACACATTAGGATAGTAGTTCAAGTGACATATCACGTATCAGCATGCACACAAGGTAACTGGTGGCACCAAGGGATGGGAAAGGCCCTATGGGTACTAGAACTAGTGGGATCCTAGAACGTCATGTCTCGGTGAAACGTGGCTTAGGAGGCCACGAACCTCAGATAACGTGGATTAGAAGGCCACGACCCTCAGAACACGTGGCTTAGAAGGCCACGACCCTCAGATATCATATGTTTAGTTAGTGTTGCAGTCTTCAAACCTGCCAGTGAAATCGGGTCGGGTCATCTCCGGAACACAAGCTCACTAGTCCCAGTCTCCCCACCTAATACCCCGGCTTCCCTCCTTCTGCTCACCTAATGATCAAAGTTCACATAACATGTCACAATAGCACTTCGATCCAAACGGGTCACCTGCACACTGATATCCTCTTTGAAAACCACACACGCACCAAAACTTTTCTTTTAAAAAAAACTTATACCACACTGCATACTCTTTAAATTAAACTAGACACATAACTTAACAAAATCACTTTGTTATTTAAGAAAACCACTCAGAAAAATTATTTAACAGTTTTCAAACATGTCGCAAAAATTTTAAACGTTAAAAAGTCACCCAAAACCCCCTTTATATAATAAAACACATTCTGACATGCCAACACACAACTTGCATCATCCGAACTCCCTGACACACACTGCACAGTTTACAAATAATAATAAACAGCCAAAGTGAGTTTCCGCAATAAAAGAAATGGGCTTGCACTACATGAATGTACCACTGGCAAATAAAATGCGCATTTAAAAAGTAATTAAAACTAATTTTCCAATATGAAAGCTAATTAGCAGGGTGATAAAAAAAATTAAACCAGCACGCAAAAGATATCCAAAAGATAATTGAGTGTGGAATCACCTACCTCAAACGGGCACGGAAAAAGACACGGCGCAAGACTCCAGTTGCGCCGCAGTCGCACCGTCTTGAGCCGTCAACCAGGTCCTAAAAACAGCAGAACGCTCAACGGTTTTAGAAAATTGTTAACATAATGATAATGATGATAATAATAATAGCGATAACATAATAATAATAATAATAATAATAATAATAATAATAATAACATAATAGAATAATAAGAATAATAATAGTAATGATAATAATAATTATAAATAATAATAATAACAATAATAGTAATATTATTAATAATAGTAGCATAATAATAATAATAACAATAACAATAGTAGTATAATAATAATAGTATTATTAACATAATAATAATAATAATAGTATGATAATAATAATAGTAATAATAGTAATAATATAATTATAATATCATTATAATAATAATAATAACAATAATAATATAATAATAATAATAAAACAAAGCATTAATAACATATTAGATGAAATGAAACAAAATAAATTAAAGTAATAAGGAGAAAAGAAAAAAAGAAAAGGACTTGCCGGCAGAGGAGAAGGAGAACGACGGGGTGGGTGCGCCGGCCGAGCGGAGGAGGAGGAAGAAAAATAAGAAGAAGAAGAGAAGAGGGAGAAAAGAAAGAAGAAGAAGAGAAAGAAGAAGAAGAGAAGGAAGAAGAAGAGAAGGAAGACGGCCGGGAGAGTGGTTGCGCCGGCTGGGGGTGCAAGGGAGCAGCAGGTCGGCCCGAGGTGGCGTGGCCGTTGCAGGTCCGGCGGGAGGTGCAGGAGCGGCGCAGTGCAGAGGAGAGGGAGAGAGTGGCTAAGCGGAGGGGTGGCGCGCCGGTGAGCAGGAGAGTGGCCGAGCGGGAGTAGCAGGGTGCGGCTGCTGGTTGCCGAGCAAGGAGGTGTAACAGAGGAGAAGTCCCGGCGGAGTGGACCGGTGGAACGCGGCTGAGCGGAGGAGGAAAAGAGTGGACAGAGGGGAGGGAGGAAGAAGAAGAGTGGGGAGAGGGGAGCACGGATGCAGGAGGTGCGGCGTGAGGGTGAGGTCGAGCGGAAGAAGGAAAGAAGAAGAAAAAAATAATAAGAGAAGGGAGAGAAATGAAATAAAATAAAAAAAGAGAGAGAAAGGGTGGCGGCGGCTAGGGTTTGACATGGGGAAAAAAAGTTAAACGAATTAATATAATATAATAATATTAAATATCATAATAACATTAGAAATAATAATATTATTAGTAATAATAATTATCAAAATCTTAATAATAGTAACCGCATAACAGTAATCATAATATATTAGCAATAATAATAATAATATCATAATAATTATAAAGATAATAATAACAATAATAAAAGCATAACATTAATAATAATAATAATAATTGTAGTATCAATAATAATAATAATAATATAAATAATTATAAAACTGAAGTAAACATCTGTCATTTGGTTCGTCCGCGCAACGGGTGCCGAGCGTTGGAATGACAAAGCTGCATGGCTTTGCCCATCCCCTACCCGTGCGCCGAGCGGCGCAAGGCCCGCGCACGCGCACCGTTACCCCAACGGGCAACCCAAACCGGGTTCGGCTAATGATACAACCAAATAATTTAAATAAACCGGCAATTAATTTATGAAATAAAAATTTAAAATTAAACGTATACCTCAAAAAAGTCCGGGCGTGACAATTCTCCCCACCATGAAAACTTTCCGCCCTCGGAAAGTCAGCTCAAAGCCGGATCAGAGAATAGAAATGGGTACTCTTGCTCAACCCATGACTTCTGCTCCCAAGTCTCGTGTTCATCATTCCCGTGCTGCCAAAGAACACGGACCATAGGAATGGACTTTCCACGCAGCACCTTTTCCCGAGAATCCACTATACGCACTGGCCACTCGACCACAGACAAGTCGGACTCTATCTCCAGCTCCTCCCAATTCAGCACATGCGACGGGTCGGGGTTGTACTTCTTTAGTTGGGAGACATGAAATACGTCGTGAATCGACGTCAACTTCGAGGGAAAAGCTAGCCTGTATGCCACCTTTCCAATCCGCTCAAGAATCTCGAAAGGTCCGACATATCTCGGTGTCAGCTTCCCCTGTTTCCCCAAACGACGGTGACCCAAGCGAGGGGCCACTTTCAGGAACACTTTGTCCCCCACTTAAAACTCAAGGTCCCGCCGCCTCTGATCTGCATAAGACTTGTGGCGACTCTGAGCTGTCAACAACCGCTGCCTAATCAGCTTGACCTTCTCAGACGTCTCCTGTACAAGACTCGGTCCCAAGATCGAGGCTTCTCCTACCTCATCCCAACACAAAGAAGACCGACAAGGCCGGCCATAGAGCGCCTCAAAGGGTGCCATTCTGATGGAAGACTGGTAACTGTTATTATAAGCAAACTCGACCAGCCCCAAATGGCTATCCCATGAGCCTCCAAAATCTAACACACAGGCTCGGAGCATGTCTTCCAGAATCTGATTCGCCCGCTCCGTCTGGCCATCGGTCTGAGGATGGTATGCCGTGCTCATCTTAATCTGTGACCCCAAGGCCTTCTGGAGGCCTCCCCAAAAACGAGATGTAAAGTGGGGGTCCCTGTCAGAAACAATTGCCGACGGCACGCCATGAAGTCTGACCACCTCCTGAACATACAAGCGGCCCAGTTCCTCTACCTTCGACGTATCTCTGACCGGAATAAAGTGAGAAGACTTAGTCAAATGTTCAATCACCACCCAGATAGAATTCCTCCCGCGAGGTGTACGAGGCAGGCCAATGATGAAGTCCATGGCGACCTCGTCCCACTTCCAGGTAGGAATGTCTAATGGCTGGAGTAGGCCAGATGGTCTCTGATGTTCTGCTTTCACTTGCTGGCAAGTGTAACATCGGGATACGAAGTCGGCTATGTCCCGTCTCATACCTGGCCACCAGAACTGACGGAGAACATCGTAGTACATCTTGGTGGTACCAGGATGGACGGCCCACTGAGATTGGTGGCTATCCTGCATCACCACCTTTCGCAGAGACAACGACACTACAACACGGCCCTTGAAGCATAGGACCCTCTGGGAAGACAAAGACCAATCAGAAGAAGTCTCCCCACCATGAAGAAACTGCATAGATCGCTGACAAAACTCATCACCAGGCTACTCCTGCTGAATCAACTCTAGAAGGGCAGGAGTCAACTGGATGCTAGCCAAGAAAGTACCTCCACTGTGCTCCCTGCTCTCCAAATGCAACTGGGCGAAGAGCCCCATCAAAGTCCACTCATCGCTGGACTTATTCAACGCCTGCACTGGTACTTTTCTGCTCAATGCGTCAGCTACCACATTACCCTTGCCAGGGGTATAGACAATATCAAAATCAAAACCCTGCAGGTACTCGACCCAGCGGCGCTGCCTCAAATTGAGATCCCTCTGAGAGAAAATATAGGCCAGGCTCTTGTGGTCAGAATAGACCACAAACTTCTCCCCAAAAAGACAGTGGTGCCACGTCTTCAAAGCATGCATCACTGTCGCCAACTCTAAGTCGTGATTCGGATAGTTCTTCTCATGCGTCCGGAGTTGGCGAGAACCATAAGCCACAATATGGTCATCCTGCATGAGCACACATCCAAGGCCCATACCTGACACATCACAGTACACCACATAGCCCTTTCCTGACTCCGGTAAGGTCAACACAGGTGCGGTAGTCAACCGCCGCTTCAGCTCCTCAAAAGATGTCTGGCACTGTGGGATCCACTCAAACTTCACCCCTTTCCGGGTGAGTGTGGTCATGGGGGAGGCAAGCCGCGAGAAGTCCCGGACAAAGCGCCTGTAATAACCATCCAAGCCCAGAAAACTCCTGATCTCAAACACATTTCTCGGATGCTCCCAAGACATAACTGCTCTGATCTTTTCGGGATCCACTGAAACCCCTTGTTCTGAGAAGACATGCCCCAGAAACTTCACTTCCCTGATCCAGAAAGTGCACTTCGAGAGTTTGGCATACAGGCGGTGATCCCGCAAAGTGCCCAAAACAACGCGCAGGTGGTGCTCATGCTCCTCCTCAGATCCAGAGTAGACCAGGATGTCATCCACGAATACCATGACAAATGAGTCGAGATATTGGTGGAACACCCTATTCATGAGTGCCATAAAAACTGCAGGAGCATTCATCAGTCCGAAAGGCATGAACAAGTACTCGAAGTGACCGTACCTGCTTCGGAAAGCCGTCTTCGGGATATCTGCTTCTCTCACCCTGAGCTGGTGGTATCCCGAACGCAAATCAATCTTGGAGAACCACTTTTCCCCCTTCAGCTGGTCAAACAAATCGTCAATCCGAGGCAATGGGTATTTATTCTTGATTGTTACCTTGTTCAACTTCCGGTAATCAATGCACAACCGAAGGGTTCTATCATCCTTCTTTGCGAATAAAACCAGTGCGGCCCAAGGAGAGACGCTCGGGCGAATGAATCCTTTGGATTCCAAATCGTCCAGCTGTATCTTTAATTCCCTCAATTCGGTGGGGGCCATGCGATATGAGGGAAGAGATATAGGCTGTGTTCCCGGCGCCAACTCAATCGAGAACTCCATGTCTCGCTCTGGGGGTAAGCCAGAAAAATCATCTGGGAAAACCTCTGGGAACTCGTCCACTACACGAGGTAACCCACCCTGTGAAATACCACCATCGTCCTCCAGCGCGAGTGATGACAACTGATAAGCAAGATTTCCAAGCTCAGGGAGTGGAGGTCCCGCACGTCCCGACCGAGGATCCCATTCTCCGTGAAATAGCAGAGGAGTCCCATCTGGTGCTGTAAAGCTGACTCGGCGTTGATAGCAATCAATGTGCGCCTGGAAGCGCACCAGCCAGTCCATACCGAGGATCACATCAAATAGGTCCATGTCAAGGACCAAGAAATCCCATTCCATCTCGACTCCCAACACAGAGTGTGCGCACGATCGGCACTTAAGGCCTTGATCCCTCTTTTTCCCCAACGGCGTTACCAACTCCATAGAAAATGATAACAACTCGGTTGGTAGGTTCAGAAGATTAACAAAACGAGCAGATATGAAAGAAACTGAAGCACCAGTATCAAATAAAACTGTAGCTATAGAAGATGAAACAAGAATAGTACCTCGAACCGTCGAAGGCCCTGCATCAGATCCCGCTGGTGCCTGATCCACAGCATGCAGTTTCCTGGTCCCTGCCTGAGAGCGACTGCTCGCCTGAGGCTCTGCCCTGATATGGATCTGCCCTGAAGACGATCTGGTCCTACCACCGCGCCCACCAAACCGAGATCCTATCGTCCTGGTTGGCTCTGACTGAACTGATACCCCTCTAGAAGCCACTGATCCAGCCCCACTCTGATAAGGGCGTGCAGTCCTGCAGAAGCGCTGTAGATGTCCCACCACTCCACATCCATGGCATGGTCTAGGAGGGTATGGAAAAACAGGTCAGATGTGCCCTGCCCTTCCGCACTGATGGCACACAACGGACCCTGCACCAGAAGCCCCAGATGAAAACTGCCTGGGAGGATGACCTGACCTGCCATCACCCTTCTTCCATTGCTCATCACGCTTCCTCTTCTTCTCAGATGAACTACCACTGCCAAGCCCTAACACTAATCCAGAAAACCCCGACTTTCCCTTCTGGTCAATCTCGGCCATACAAGCACGATCGACCACCTCAGCATAAGTCTTCAGCTTGAACAAGAAAACCTGGGAGTGAATTTCTGGTCGAAGGCCCTTCTCAAACTTCCGAGCCTTCAAGAATTCGCTCGAAATTATCTCAGGTGCGTACCGTACTAGTTCAGCAAAGCGATTTGCATACTCCATCACTGTCTGATTCCCCTGCGATAGCTCCATGAACTCTCGAGATCTAGCATAGGCTACGAACTCTGGACAATACTGCTCGTTGAAGAGACCCTTGAAATCTTTCCAGCTCATGTGCTCATGCTTCCCAGCCTGGACCACTGATTCCCACCATTTGCGACTGGAACCCTCCAGCTGGAACGAGGCGCACTTCACCCTGACTTCCTCAGGTGTGTCAAGGAAATCGAACACGCGTTCTATCTTCTCAAGCCACTCCTCTGTCTCCTGAGGTTCTGAACCACCTCGGAAAGAATGAGGTTTTCTCCTCAGAAACTCCTGAGCTCTATCCTTCCTGGAGCCAAAATCTTCCCTTCTAGCTAGAACAGGGGTGGGGGCAGGAGTCGCCCCTTGTCCTAAAGCCTGAACGGCTCGGACCATCGCCTCAACAAATCTCTGATCAAGCGGCGCGGGAGAACTCTCTCCGGCTTCCTCCCGTGGATGCATGGGAACTCTCCGGGGAGGCATCTTACTGAAAAAGAGCAGCAATCAAGAAAGAAAACCATCAATAAAAAGGGAATAAATTTTTCCAACAAGATAAACATTCATCAATAAACCAAACATGCAAAAACACATCCATATAAAAGCTTTATTTTCCTTATCTGATGTCCAAGTATAGTCTGCAGCCTGCATGTCCCACCCAGAAAGAAAGTGAAACAAGCACCCTGACATCCCATGGTGACTCAGTATCTGTCACGAGGCGTGCTGGCCAGGCGCCCTACTCGCAACATAAATTCTGAGCCCCGACAGACCCAACTCATGTATAACCCAACTCATCCCAAATAACATAAACCACCAACAAACAACCTCCCTCTGATACCATTTTGTCACGAACCGAATCGGGTCGCCATCCGAACCGACGCCCGACCCGGCCCGCGGCAAGGCCCGAAAGGCGTTCCCGATCCCCACGGGCTGGCACAAGATCCCGGGTATCAAAATAAACCTTGGGAACGATTTACCCGAGTGAATAAATGTAAAGCAGCCAACCAAAGTAAACCAAAAAAAGATACAGGTTACAATCAAACATGTAGATAACCAAACAGGTTTTTGGTTCACAAGCACTCAAAACCCAAATAACACCAAAACAAGATAACCAAAAACCAACCTAAGGACTGTCGCCTGGTGTAAGGACACTGCCTCTAGGCCACCACCAAAACGCCACGTAGATAGTCCTGATAACAACATGAACCACTGCTCCCAAAAGCTGGACCCCTACCTGTATCAGAAGTAAACAAGTCTACTTACACCCAAGGGTGTAAGTAGGGTGTGAGCAATCGCCCAGCAGGATATCACCAATAAAAGATTCCACGCACAACTATCCAAAGACAACCAATTGCAATGCTGAAATAAAGATAGAAGGAAGTGCAAAAGAAAATGGTTTTCATAAAATGATTTAAAAGAAAGTCAGTTCAAGATAAACACATTAGGATAGCAGTTCAAGTGACATATCACGTATCAGCATGCACGTAAGGTAACTGGTGGCACCAAGGGATGGGAAAGGCCCTATGGGTACTAGAACTAGTGGGATCCTAGAACGTCGTGTCTCGGTGAAACGTGGCTTAGGTGGCCACGACCCTCAGATAACGTGGCTTAAAGGCCACGACCCTCAGAACACGTGGCTTAGAAGGCCACGACCCTCAGATATCATATGTTTAGTTAGTGTTGCAGTCGTCAAACCTGCCAGTGAAACCGGGTCGGGTCATCTCCGGAACACTAGCTCACTTGTCCCAGTCTCCCCACCTAATACCCCGGCTTCCCTCCTTGTGCTCACCTAACGATCAAAGTTCACATAACATGTCACAATAGCACTTCGAGCCAAACGGGTCACCTGCACACTGATATCCTCTTTGAAAACCACACACGCACCAAAACTTTTCATTAAAAAAAAAACTTAAACCACACAGCATACGCTTTAAATTAAACTAGATGCATAACTTAACGAAATCACTTTGTTATTTAAGAAAACCACTCAGAAAAATTATTTAACAGTTTTCAAACATGTCGCAAAAATTTTAAAGGTTAAAAAGTCACCCAAAACCCCCTTTCTATAATAAAACACATTCTGACATGCCAACACACAACTTGCGTCATCCGAACTCCCTGACACAGACTGCACAGTTTACAAATAATAATAAACAGCCAAAGTGAGTTTCTGCGATAAAAGAAATGGGCTTGCACCACATGAATTTACCACTGGCAAACAAAATGCGCATTTAAAAATTAATTAAAACTAATTTGTCAATATGAAAGCTAATTAGCAGGGTGATAAAAAAAATTAAACCAGCACACAAAAGATCGCCAAAAGATAATTGAGTGCAGAATCACCTACCTCAAACGGGCGCAGAAAAAGACACGGCGCAAGACTCCAGTTGCGCCGCGGTCGCACCGTCTTGAGCCGTCAACTAGGTCCTAAAAACAGCAGAACGCTCAACGGTTTTAGAAAAATGTTAACATAATGATAATGATGATAATAATAATAGCGATAACATAATAATAATAATAATAATAATAATAATAATAATAATAATAACATAATAGAATAATAAGAATAATAATAGTAATGATAATAATAATTATAAATAATAATAATAACAATAATAATAATATTAATAATAATAGTAGCATAATAATAATAATAACAATAACAATAGTAGTATAATAATAATAGTATTATTAAAATAATAATAATAATAATAGTATGATAATAATAATAGTAATAATAATAATAATATAATAATAATATCATAATAATAATAATAATAACAATAATAATAATATAATAATAATAATAAAACAAAGCATTAATAACATATTAGATGAAATGAAACAAAATAAATTAAAGTAATAAGGAGAAAAGAAAAAAAAAGAAAAGGACCTGTCGGCAGAGGAGAAGGATAACGGCGGGGTGGGTGCGCCGGCCGAGCGGAGGAGGAGGAAGAAGAAGAAGAAGAAGAAGAGAAGAAGGAGAAAAGAAAGAAGAAGAAGAGAAAGAAGAAGAAGAGAAGGAAGAAGAAGAGAAGGAAGAAGAAGGGAAGGAAGAAGAAGAGAAGGAAGACGGCCGGGAGAGTGGTTGTGCCGGCTGGGGGTGCAAGGGAGCAGCAGGTCGGCCCGAGGTGGCGTGGCCGTTGCAGGTCCGGCGGGAGGTGTAGGAGCGGCGCAGTGCAAAGGAGAGGGAGAGAGTGGCTGAGCGGAGGGGTGGCGCGCCGGTGAGCAGGAGAGTGGCCGAGCAGGAGTAGCAGGGTGCGGCTGCTGGTTGCCGAGCAAGGAGGTGTGACAGAGGAGAAGTCCCGGCGGAGTGGACCGGTGGAACGCGGCTGAGCGGAGGAGGAAAAGAGTGGAGAGAGGGGAGGGAGGAAGAAGAAGAGTGGGGAGAGGGGAGCGCGGATGCAGGAGGTGCGGCGTGAGGGTGAGGCCGAACGGAAGAAGGAGAGAAGAAGAAAAGAATAAGAAGAGAAGGGAGAGAAATGAAATTAAATAAAAAAAGAGAGAGAAAGGGTGGCGGCGGCTAGGGTTTGACATGGGGAAAAAAAGTTAAACGAATTAATATAATATAATAATATTAAATATCATAATAACATTAGAAATAATAATATTATTAGTAATAATAATTATCAAAATCTTAATAATAGTAACCGCATAACAATAATCATAATATATTAGCAATAATAATAATAATATCATAATAATTATAAAGATAATAATAACAATAATAAAAGCATAACATTAATAATAATAATAATAATAATAGTATCAATAATAATAATAATAATATAAATAATAATAAAACTGAAGTTAACATCTGTCATTTGGTTCGTCCGCGCAACGGGCGCTGAGCGTTGAAATGGAAAAGCTGCATGGCTTTGCCCATCCCCTACCCGTGCGCCGAGCGGCGCAAGGCCCGCGCGCGCGCACCGTTACCCCAACGGGCAACCCAAACCGGGTTCGGCTCATGATACAACCAAATAATTTAAATAAACAGGCAATTAATTTATGAAATAAAATTTTAAAATTAAACGTATACCTCAAAAAAGTTCGGGTGTGACATGGAGCATACCCTTTGGTGATAAAAATCCATGTAAAAATGATAAGGAACTTACCATTCCATCTAGAGAATGACATAAAATTCAGACATCTCATGGATCAATAGGTTCTATAGAAAATTATAGCTTCCAGTATCATGGGGAACTCCTTACACTGGTGTACACTCTCTGATTAGATACTCAAAGATGTGTCAAGGTTCATCACCCCAAAAAAGTAATGAATTTCGAGTGAAAGTGCTTCTATGATAACCAAAGAGATAAAATAATTTGAATACCATATGTTAAAAAAATGACACCAACGTAGACTCTACTAAAATCATACCTCTAACAATAGAATTTCTAAGCATCTTCTCCTCTAGAACATGTTTCATTGTATAAAACAAGTCCATTTTGTAGCCTAGAGATAAAACATGGCTTCCTTGAGCAAGATCATTCTTCTAATGTTGTGGAAATGATTTATAGATCCCCCATCCATGACCACCTCCTCAGCCTGACTAGATAGTGGCACTCCAAATCCTTTCATAACAAAGAGCTCATGATCCCACTCCAAGACCTAGTGCTAGTGATGATCCACTCAAATTGTCCACTGGAGGTTAAATTCTTCCAAACTGCTATAAATATATCATCATTACATAGGATTGGTACTCAATTCGGGCCCTCTCATACTTAGGTTTCATATTCCCTAGTATCCCACACTGATAACATACCAGCAAACTTCTAGTATGTGCAATCTTATTAGTACTACCCTCATGAGAGATATTAAAGTGATCCACTAGACACTCCACTATGGGGTTGATAAGCTAGTCCCCTTTGATATGGACCTCCTATTTTCCTTAGGTTAAGTTCAATAATAATAGAATGGTTTACTATATCAGACATTGTATTCAACTGGAAAATTGTCACCTACGATCGAATAGGATACCTAATCCCATCATCAAAACATCTCAATCTCGATGGATCATCAATGGTATAGATAAGTGAAAAAAATTAAGGCTATGTAAAACAAGTTGAGTAGTACATAATAGAAATTTCACATTGTTGAGAGTTTGTGAAACTCCCAAGAATGACCACTCCTCAAGATCTCAGCGAAAAATTAGTCATAGAATATAGATTAGAATAACTCCAAATCATTTCTGAGTGCTGATCTTTCTAGTTTTGAATATTCAGGTAATATTGGGTAGACCTCAATGCATATATGTTGTGAGAATGTCTCTTCCCTTAGGATGCATTTACATCTACTCCAACATATATAATACAGACTCAAAGCCTAACTCTATAGCCCGGGGGGCCCCATCCCCTAAGAGAGTAGGTGGATGTTTCTTTTGAAACTCTCATGATAACTCTATCATAAAAGAGTAAATTCATGGATCTCCCTATATAGTCTTTATGAGTTTTTGGAATTCCCCTCAAAACTAGGCATTATCACCCATGTTGGGAATAATAGTAGGTTCCACAGGTGGAACTAATGCAGGTAACACCAGTGGATTAGGAACCACCACCACCATAGCATGGCCGTCACCACCCTATTAGAACATGAATCAAGGGATTCATGGTGGCATAGCTCTACAAATTCGAAACACACATTTAAAATAATATTAGATAATTATAATATTACTAACATAACAACAGGAAAAGTAAAGTCCTTCCTATATAAGAGTGACACCCCTCTACCTGCTCCCAAATCTAGGTTTGGGTGTCATATAAGCAATGATAAAAAGTAAGAGATATTGTCTACTACCCACTACTAAGGTCTATTAGGGATAATGTTCTCTATTTTACATTATTTTTATAGTATACAGTGTTTCAAATACAAGTTATATAGGAAAAAGTTTAAATTTTAATTTGAATAACTATTTAATGGAAACCATTTCCTTTTAAACATAAAACTCATTGATCCTTAATTATGTTATTACAGGTTTCAATATATGTATATAAAGGTCCATGTAAATGCATTTATCATTACCAAGTAATAAATTACTACACTTTATACATTTAAAATAGTAATACATGTAATTGAAACTATTATTTTAAGATAGTTCAATTATATGGATCACCATTAATAATTTATAGAGGCACATACTCTCTTTAAATTGAAAATGGTATACATATAACTGTAAAAAACTAAAATTTCAGCTCATGTAACAAATGGTTCATGGATAAAACTAAATATAATTGGATAAGTAAGGTTTCATCATCACACTATATGGGAAAAAACCATTTAGTTTGATGCACAAACTTTAATAACCAATTATTCAATCCAAGTTTTCCTTTAAAAACGTTTCTTACATAACAGGAATATCACTAAACTCACATACAGAAGATATCATGCAGTTCTGAAATCCAACCTACATAGCATGGAATAATTCCTAAAATATAAATCCTCAAATTATTATAATGATGCATAAGACACTACCTCATTTTCATACTAGTCCAAGGTTAAAAATATATTCTATAAAAATAATAAAATCTACAATCCTTATGTGTAATCCAATAGTGAAACCAGTACAACCGTAATAAGCGTAATCCTGATCATCACATACAATCCTAGGAAATTTGGATTTTTTTCCCATATTTGGGTTAGATACTCCCACACATAGGATCATTAAAAAATTATGATATATCCCAGTCTCTTTTCTATCATCCCAAAATAATAAAACAAGTAAAATAAACCTATGATACAAATTTTTAATATCCCAAGCTCAATTCACTCATAAGTAATTGAACCCGGTTGATCACCAGGACCCAACCATGCCTCCACATACACCATAGGATGTCAACTATAAGCGAGGGTCAAATTTGGTATAGTGGGGACATTATACCCTCATGATCAAAGGAGTACAATGGTGTAATAATGAATAAATAGAAGAAGCATAATAATGATAGATGTGGTAGTGGGAAATAAATTATCTAAACAATAATAATAACAATTAAACAAAAGAAATTTAGAGTGCCATATACAAAATTATGTAATATTATGTCTCTAAATAAAAGAATAGTAAAACATCATATCATAACACCATACATATAGGTATATCAAAATAACCAAAAAAATACATCCTCCAAATAGAATCATGATCCATATCTCTTTCCTATAATCCCCCACTCCCATGCTATGAAAAATAAAGCATCAACAATTGGGTTCTTACCATTGTCCCCTTATACATCATTGAAGTCTATTTGGGTATCTATAACGACCCATACTTTACAAAAAATTTATTAATTCAGAATTGAAGCATACTTATTACAACATATAACAAAACCATGATAGGACCATATAGTATGGTGTCGTTAGAAACTGGGAAACATAAACAACTGGTTCATAAATCATCTACATTGTCTCCCACTTATTTCATCATATCTAGAGTCCCTATGGGAATAACCTACTTAATACCCTTCTTCCTGACCTGGGGAAAAGAAAACATACAAAAGGGTTAGCTCAAATGCTCATTAAGGGTAAACAAAAAAATATCAATCATATCATATTCATAAGAACATAACATTTTGAAAATATTAACCTGCAAAAGAGATCATAATATCATGACATGGGATAAATCATAGTAGTGAAATGTAATTCCAATAATCATATCATAAAACATGAAAATTTTTGGAATACAAACATAATCATAGAATATCATTTTATATTATTCAAGACTCATTGTCGAGACCATCATAGCGGACAAAGTCCATTTCTGAACTGAGTTCACTCCTCGTTCCAGTCCTATATCACTGAACCGGATTAACTTTTCATTCCATACATGTCTATCTGATGAGATAAAAATATTTACCCAATACATTGGAGGGAGATATAGGTTCCATCCATCTCATAATGAAATCATTCTTATGTGTGCCACAACATAAATATAAATCATTCATCATAACGCAAAGAATAAAATGGTTTTCATAAACATCATCCCATCATAACATAATTCATATAAAACAAATGGATATCAATTCATGATAAGAAAAGTGAAACCATGTAAATCATAGGGATATTAAACTTGAAATATAATCATACAAAATAATTTCATCTTAAATGGGAAATAGTTTTGAAAAAACACTTGAAATGAATTCTTGAGGAAAATATCCTTTCTTCTTCAAAATCATTTTCTTTTCAAAAAAAATGCAAAGAAATTTTAAAATAAAAGTATTTTTTTGAAAATAATCATGAAATATTGTAGAAAAATCTTTATTTAAATAAGGCATTATGAAATTGTAAAAATATCTTCACGTCTTATAAGTTAAAAGAACATTCTCCTCGTATTTTTTCCGGAAAAGTCAAAAAGTTTCTCGTATGGTAAACAAAAGAAATATTCCTTCCATAACACAATGTAAAATTCAAAAAGGGGTAAACATGAATTTAAACATCCATGGAAGAATATTAAAAACTTTTTGAAAAACATTTTTATGGACATGGATGAAAAATATAACTCCAGTAAATAATTATGTATAAGCAATCTCGGATAAAAAATGAGATTTCAAATTATCCCTTTCCTTAGGTCCGATATGATTTTTACGTGCCCAAACCACCGGTATAATTATTTAAATAATGTCATTGACTTATTCCATAATCATAATTATTGTTATGATATCATATATGGTCATATTCTTAGCTACTTATTAGTAATATTCCATTGCTACTTATTATTTGGGTGTTCATTGCTTTATGTTCTTATGCATGTTTTGTCGAATAAATTCTTATTCCTCTTTTTAGGTTATAGATAAATCCTTTATATAATGGTAGTAGTATATTATATATCATATTTATACATTTAATTCATTTATATAATCATCGTTTCATGAAGATCATGTAGAACGAATCACATCGCATCGTGGAGATGGTAAGTCGTACGTACGCACGAGCGACGATATCATTCCCATAATTATTGAATGGTCTTGGAGTGGATGATATAATATCTCAGAATTAGTATCATGTTATAATAATCATATATAGTTATTCTTTACACCATTATATCTATCCAATTAAGGTGGTGGGGGAAAACAGATTACACCACGGCCTGCAGATGGTATTTCGTACGTACACACGCGTGGTGATTTTGTTTTCCGTAGGATGGATAGAAGGTGAAATGGGGTTGTTTCATATTTATAATATAATATCAGTATATTATAGATACTTATTTTATTTCTTTATAATGAAACAACTAAAGAAGAGGAAGTTGAAGAAGAAAGAAACTTGAAATAATCGGTAGAAGATATTATCTCTTCTTCGACGCGCCTCTTCTAAAACTCCTTTTAGGGCACTAAAGTTGGTCTTTGAAGAAGACCAGGACCTCTAGTATGTTTCTAGGGAAGTGTAGAAGATAAATTGGCATGGTATTTCCGAGATTTAAGGCTCAAAATTGTGTGAGGATGAGAGGGAGGAGGTTCTCATTTATAAGGGACGAGAGGGGCACCTTTGGAAACATAAGAAATATTAATTTATAATAAATTCAAAACCCTCTTAAAAACTCCAAAAAGGACTCAATTAGAATATTATATGATATAGGGTTGTAATATCATCAACCAATAAAATTTATACATGTTTGGAATTTATTTTAAACCTTTTCAAATTGATTTATCCTTATTTAATCTATTTAATTTTATTTGTCGTAATAATATTCTAAATTTAAAATTGTTATAAATAATTACTTTTGTGTTGTGAATTGTCCATAATTGGATACTTTATGACATTTTAGACCATATAAATAATTATTAAATATTTTTTTGATTTTTAAACAATTTTATAATATGTTAATTTTATAAAATAACAATAGGGTGAATTTTGACATTATTCATTTATTTGAATTTAAATAAATTCTACACAGAGGATATATTCCAAAAAAAATATTTTATATATTACTAATATTTCATTTTCATCTAAAAAATTCGTGGATCTCATTAAATGGTTAATATAATATTTATTTTAATATTTTTAAAACCATTTATTTTATATTTCAATCAATAAAATAATTTCAACATCACTATTGTGTCATCATTAATGATAATTATTTAATCCCTAAAAATTATAAATAAATTCACCTGATGTAGATAATTTTATTATATTTTTTGAGACTATTCATGTTAGACGTTTTATGAAGTTTATCACTAAATTAAAATTATTACACTTATAAGATATAAGGGAGTGACATGTTGTCACTTTCTTTGGTTTTAATAATAATTATATAATTTTCCTTGTCATAAGTCCATGAAATGAATCTATTCCAACCCTTAGGTGATATGGGTCGACTTTTATTCATAAAATAGAATTTTAGAAGGTGTTAGGGTAATTTTAGAATCTTATTTTTACTTTACCCGATTTACCTTTAACTGTAGTAAATAAAATTTACCGTAGTTACTATTCATAATGTCAAAAAAAATAAAAGTAACATATTAACATAATTTGGTCCCACTGAATCCAAATATGGAATCCATTTTTCAAAATTCAAAACAGAAAAATTACAGTAATTAATTGAAAATTAATCCTATTGTTAATAAAAAGGGTTTTAAAAGTCAAAACATTGTCAAAGATTGAAATGTTTTTACCTATGAATTAAATATAAAATTAATGGTAATGACATGTATTATATTAAATGGTAAAAATATATTATATTTATACTTTAAAATCATTAAATTTTATCATTTAACCATCTAAATTATGTTGATGAAAAAAATTTAGGAAAAATTTAGCGTATTTTTATTATTCATCAAAATATAAAAGTTATTAGAAAAGTATCAAAAATTTATCCAATATAAATTTTTATATCCTGATTCAAAAGAAGAAGTTTATTTTGTAAAATTCAACTTATAAACTTGTCAAAAATTATATTTAAAATGGGTGCTCCATCAAAAGGCGGTAAAACTGCATTTTTGGAAAAATACTTCTTTTATTCGAAAAATTTAATTTGTTTTCATATCTCATTCTAGAAAATGTGTAAGATGAATTATAATGTTATAAAATTCAAAATTTAGTTAATACTATTCATAACAGAAATTTCATTAAATTATAATAATATATCATTGTTTAGTGAAACTCAGTATTGTGAACAACGCAAGCTATCGAGGAAGGTTTCTCTTGTGTGTAATTCAGGATAAGCTAGTGTTGTGTGTAGTGAATGGTTCTCTTGGTGGTTCATATAACAAAAGACATTAAAAAAATTATTTCTCATAAAATATTTTGGTGTTACATTCTACCCCCCTTAAAATTAATTTTTCCCTCGAAATTCATCACTTCAAACAAACAGATGAGGATACCTTTCCCTCATCCTATCCTCAAGTTCCCATGTAGCTTCTTATAATTAGTGGTTCCTCCATAAAAATTTAACCTAGAAAGTGGTATTATTTAGTAGTACTTTTTCGCTACGATCCATAATCTCTATCGGCAGTTCTTCATAAGAAATATCTTACTCCAGTGGTAATACTTCTGAGCTTAGTACATGTGAAGGATCAGGTATGTACTTTCTCATGAGAGATACATAGAACACATCATGAACATGAGAGAGATTTGGTGGAAGAACCAATCGATAAGCTACCTTCCCAACACAATCTAGTATTTCAAAAGGATCAATATACCTAGGGCTCAGCTTTCCCTTCTTTCCAAATCTCATTACTCTCTTCCAAGGAGATATTCATAAGAATATTTTATCACCCACTTCAACTATATGTCTTTTCTTCAGTTATCGGCATAACTTTTTTGTCGACTCTAAGATGATCTTATGTGTTGTTGAATAGATCAGACCTTTTATGCCATCTCATCAACAAGATCATGTCCTAATAGCTTTCTTTCCCCAACTTCATCCAAGAAAGTTGGAGTTCTGCATTTCTTTCCATAGAGAGATTCATTAAGAGACATTTGAATACTGGAGTGAAAGCTATTATTATAAGAAAATTCCACCAAAGGTAGTTGTTGATCCCAATAAACTTTGAAATCCATAGAGAAATCTCTCAAGATGTCTTCTATAGTTTGAATTGTCCTCTCAGACTGACTGTCTGTCTGAGGATGATAAGCAGTGTTGAAACTCAACTCTGTATCTAGAGTATGTTGAAGACTCTCCAAAACATCGAGGTAAACCTCAGATCCTGATCAGATATAATTGAAAGTGGTACTCCATGAAATCTTACCACTTCCTTTACATATATCCTAGAAATATGATCAAGAGAGAAATCTTCTCTAATAGAAATGAAGTGTGTGTACTTTTTAAGATGATCAACTATAACCAATATAGCATTATTACATTTGGATGTTTTGGGAAGTCCATTGACAAAGTCCATAGTGATGTTTTCCCATTTATATTATAGTATGGGTAACAGTTGTAACATCCCCATAGACTTTTGTCTCTTAGATTTAACTTGATAACAAACCAAGTATAGAGAGACATATTCAGCAACATCTCTTTTCATGACATCCCTCCAGAAGTACTCCTTTAGGTACCAATACATCTTCGTGCTTCCCGGGTGAATAGAGAATGAAGAACTATGAGCTTCATCCAATATTTCCTTCTTTAATTCTAGGATGGGAGGAATAGAAACCCGATTCCTGAACCTTATTATTTCATCACAATCAATGTGGAATTCGAGAACATTTCTCAGCTTCTTTTGTTACTCTACATCTTCTTTCTGTGCCTCTTTAATCCTCACATGTATAAATAGTTGAACATTCATTTGAGAAAGATAAGATTTTTATCATTCCTTTATAATTCCAACATCCATCCTTTGTAAATCCATAAATATTGGATCTTTTGTGATCCTCATCATGAATAAGCTAGCATGGTCTTGTCGATTTAATGCATATGCCACCTTGTTTTCTTTCCCAGGGTGGTAATGAATTGAGCAGACATAATCCTTAATCAGCTCCAACCATCTTCTTTGGATCATATTCAGCTCCTTTTGTGTGAAAATATACTTTAAACTTTTATTATCAATATAAATATCACACCTTTTACCAAAAAGATAATGCCTTCAAATCTTTAATGCAAAGATTACTGTAGCTAACTCCAAATCATGAGTTGGGTAATTTTGCTCATGGATTTTCAACTATCTTGAGGCATAATCTATCACCTTATTGTTTTTCATGAGAACACACCCCAATCCCTTTATGGATGCATCACTATAGATCACAAACCTTTCTACACTACAAGGCAGTGTGAGCACAGGTGCACTGGATAACTTTCTTTTTAAATCCTTGAAATTTTTTTCACACTCCTTCGTCCAAACGAACTTAACTCCTTTTCGAGTCAACCTAGTGAGTGGATTAGATAATCATGAAAAATCCTTCACAAAACCTCGATAATATCCATCCAAACAAGGAAAACTTTAGATCTCAGTTACTATTGTTGGTCTCGACCATCTTTCGATAACCTCTATTTTTACTGGATCCATAGATATCCCCTCTTTTGAGATTATGTGACCCAAAAATGAAACTTTCTAAAGCCAAAATTTACACTTGGTAAATTTGGCATAAAGATTATCCTTTCTTAGGTTCTTAAATTGGGTCTATTCAATAAGGTGTCTTTGAAATGGTAATAGCACCTGGTATGAGTTCTATTGAAAACTCAACTTCACAATTTGGTGGAAGAACTATAAATTCCTCTGGAAAGACATCATCAAACTTCCGCACAATGGGAATATTCTTAATCGTATGTTTCTCTCAAACCATTTGAGATAAATAACCTTTATTTATTAGAAACAAAATACATAAGATGGAAGAAATTTCCATTGGAAGGTTATATTCATCCTTACATCGATATATGATCGTTGATTGATCTGTAATATGAAATGTGACTTCCCTTCTTTGGCAATCGATATCATCTCTATATAAGGAAAGCCAATTCATGCCAAGAATCACATCAAATTCCACTATAGGAAGAATCATAAGATTTTCAGGAATCACTTTCCCACAAACTTCAATTGGAGAAGAATTATAAACTTTTGATGCGACCATTGTTCCATTAGGAGTTGTCACATATAACTCAACATCTAATTGTTGAGGTAGTACGGTGATACCCTTAGAAACTTCTTCAGAAATAAAATAGTGGGTGTATCTAGAATCAAATAAAACATTTTCTACATTATATTGGATGGTAAGTGTACCTTTAACCACTTCATTATCGTACTACACATCGCTGATAGAAATTGCATGTGACTTTCCTTTGTCCTTTTCCATAAGAGTTTGTTAATGTCAATCATCAACAACAACCCTTGGATTAGGGAATTGATTTGAATAATGCCCCATTTTCTTGCACTAGTAACATTGTAGTGTAGGAGGTGCATTCTGTGTAGCCTTTTATTTGTTCCCATCACTAGAAATCTTTTTCCCATCATTGCGGAATTCAAATTTCTGATGACCTTCTTTCCCATATTTGAAACATTTACTTGTACCTTTCAGAAAATTCACTCCATGTTTCTTTCCACACTTTTAGAATAAGGTAAAATGCATCTTATTTTCAGTGTGGTCGTTATATTTCTCTTTTAATTTCATTTTCCTCTTCTTATCAAACCCATATGACTGATGGCTTACTCCAATATCCATCTCAACCATGAGAGCACATCGAACAATTTCCTCATAGCTATTGAAGTCCCTTAGGGATAACACCCATCGAAGACTTGGTTTTAAGCCACTAAAGAATCAATCGATCTTACTATAAGTTTGGATAATAATTCTGGAAGCATAACTTGCAAGTCCTGTAGAATTTTCTTTGTAGGTACCAACAAATTCATCAACCTTTTTCTTTAGTTCAAGAAACTCTTTATACATATTTGTTCGAAGAATACGAGGGAAGTAATTATTGAAAAATATGTTCTTGAACTTGTCCCATTCCATGGACTCAATTTCATCTCTTTGCCTCATATTATTGATAAGATTCCACCATTGATCAGCTTCACCTTCCAAACGATATACTGCTAAGATGACTTTATCATGTTCATAACATTGAAGAACTGAAAATATCATTTTAGTGGTACTGATCCATTGTTTAGCCACTAATGGATCAGTAGACCTGCTGAATGAGGGTGGACGCTGCCTAATGAAGGATTCAACAAGATGTTGATCCTTCCTTTTCTCGTTTGGAATTCCTGCATGATTCATAGCTTGAGAAAGTTGTGTGAGCATGGCTATAAGGTTTTTCATTCCAACTCCCATAACATTTGGTTGCTTAGGGGGACAATCATTGCATTTCCCAGAGCATTCAGCATTAACACTGTTCTTTCGGGTTCCATCCATTGACTAAAACCAATAAGCATATTATGAGAAACACTAATCATAGTAGGAAAACCACATAATCAAGAATAAAATTTCACACTTTAGGTCTTATCTTAGGTTATTCATGGCCATTTCTAAAACACTAATATTTTTTTCTATGCTTAGACACATCCTTAGGGTTATTACTAAGGCTTTCACATCCTAGTTTCCAAAGGTTGACTATAGCTTTCCTCTAATACCAAATATAACGACACATACATTACAAACATTGTTATTACTTCAGAATTGAATCATACTTATTACTACATATAACAAAACAATGATAGGACCGTATAGGTATAGTATCTTTAGAAACTGGGAAACATAAACAACTGGTTCATAAATCATCTACATTGTCTCCTGCTTATTTCATCATATCTAGAGTCCCTTTTGGAATATCCTACTTAATACCCTTCTTCTTGACCTGGGGGAAAGAAAACATACAAAAGGGTGATCTCAACTGCTTAGTAAAGGTAAAAAAAGGAAATATCAATCATATCATATTCATGAGAACATAACATTTTGAAAATCTTAACTTGCAAAAGAGATCATAATATCATGACATGGGAAAATCATAGTAGTGAAATGTAATCCCAATTATCATATCATAAAACATAAAATTTTTGGCATACACACATAATCATAGAATATCATTTCATATTATTCAAGACTCATTGTCGAGACCATCATAGCATAAAAAGTCCATTTCTGGACCGAGTTCACTCCTTGTTCCAGTCATGTATCACTGAACCAGATTAACTTGTCATTACATCCATGACTATCTAATGAGATATAAAACATTACCCAATTCATTGCAGGGAGATATAGGTTCCACCCATATCATAATTAAATCATTGTTTCATGTTCCACAACATAAATATAAATCATTCATCATAACCCAAAGAATAAAATGGGTTTCATAAACATCATCCCATCATAACATAATCCATATAAAACAAATCGATATCATTTCATCATAAGAAAATTGAAACAATGTAAATCATAGAGACAATATACTTCAAACATAATCATACAAAATATTGCCATCTTATATAGAAAATAGTTTTTCCAAAACACTTGAAATGAATTCTTGAGGAAAATATCCTTTCTTCTTCAAAATAATTTTCTTTTAAAGAAAATGCAATGAAATTTTAAAAGAAAAGTATTTTGGTGAAAATAATCATGAAATATTGTAGAGTAATATTTATGTAAATAAGGCCTTATGAAATCATAAAAATACATTCATGTCGTATATGTTAAAAAAACACACTCCTCTTATTTTTTCCGGAAAAGTCAGAAAGTTCCACGTATAGTAAAGAAAAGAAAGATTCCTTTCATAACACAGTGTAAAAATCAAAAAGGGGTAAAAATGACTTTAAACATACATGAAATAACATTAAACGCTTTATAAAAAACATTTTTATGGACATGGATGAAAAATATAACCCCAGTAAATACTTACGTATAAGCAATCTCGGATAAAAAATAAGATTGCAAAATTATCCCTTACCTTAAGTCTGATATGCTTTCTACGTGTCTGAACCTCCTGTATAATGATTTAAATAATGTCATTGACTTATTCTAGAATCATACTTATTTTTATGATATCATATATGGTCATATTCTTAGCTTCTTATTAGTAATATTTCATTACTACTTGTTATTTGGGTGTTCATTGCTTTATGTTCTTATGCGTGTTTTGCCAAATAAATTCTAATTACTATTTTTATGTTATAGCTATATCAGTTAAATAATGGTATTAGTATAATATATATAACATTTATACATTCAATTCGTTTATATAATCATGGTTTAATGAAGATCATGTAGAACGAATCACATCGCATCGTGGAGACGGTAAGTCGTACATAAGCACGAGCGACGATATCATTCCCATAATTATTGAATGGTCTTGGAGTGGATAATAGAATATATCATAATTAGTATCATGTTATAATAATAATATATAGTTATTCTTTACACCACTATACCCATCCAATTAAGGTGGTGGTGTAAAACTGATTACACCACGGCGTGGAGACGGTATTACGTATGTACGCACGCGTAGTGATTTCATTTTTCTTAGGATGGATAGAAGGTGAAATGGGGTTTTTTCATATTTATAATATAATATCAGTATATTAGTGATACTAATTGTATTACTGTATAATTAAACAACTAAAGAAGAGTTAGTTGAAGAAGAAAGAAAGATGAAAGAATTGGTAGAAGAGATTACCTCTTCTTCGATGTGCCTCTACTAAACCTCCTTTTTGGGCACTAAAGTTGATCTTTAAAGTAAACCAAAACCTCAAGTATGTTTCTAGGGAAGTGGAGAAGATAACTTGGTAAGGTTTTTCTGATCCTGAAGGCTCAAAATTGTGTGAGGAGGAGAGAGAGGAGGTGCACTTTTATAAGGGAGGAGAGGGGCACCTTTGGAAACATAAGAAATATTAATTTATAATAAATTACAACCCCACTTAAAAACCTCCATAAAAGACTCAATTCAAAGATCATATGAGATAGGGTTGTAATATCATCAACCAATAAAATTTATACATGTTGTGAATTTGTTTTAAACCTTGTCAAATTGATTTATCCTTATTTAATATATTTAATTTTATTTGTGGTAATAATATTATAAATTTTAAATTGTTATAAATAATTACTTATGTTTTGTGAATTGTCCATAATTTGATACTTTATGACATTTTAGACCATATAAATATTGAATAAATATTTTTTTTATTTTTAAACAATTTTTTAAAATGTTATTTTTATAAAATAACAATAGTGTCAATTTTGACACTTTTCATTTATTTGAATTTAAATAAATTATACACAGAGGATATATTCGAAAAAATATATCTAATAGATTCATAATATGACATATGAATCTAGAAAATTCGTGGACCACATTAAATAGTTCATATAATATTAATTTTAATATTTTTAAAACCATTTATTTGATATTTCAATCAATAAAATAATTTCAACATCACTATTGTGTCATCATTAATGATAATTATTTAATCCTTAAAAATTCTAAATAAATTCACATGATGTATATAATTTTATTAACTTTCTGGATACTATTCTTGTTCGAAGTTTTATGAAGTTTATCACTAAATTAAAATTATTACACTTATAAGATATAAGAGAGTGAATGTTGTCACTTTCTTTGGTTTTAATAATAATTATATGATTTTCAAGGTCAAAAGTCCATGAAATGAATTTATTCCGACCCTTAGGTGATATGGGTCGACTTTTATTCATACAATAGAATTTTGGCAGGTGTTAGGGTAATTTTATAATCTTATATTTACCTTTAATTACCAGATTTACCTATAACTGTAGTAAATAAAAATTACCATAGTTACTATTCATAATGTCAAAAAAAATAAAAGTAACCTATTAACATAATTTGGATCCACTGAATCCAAATATGGAATCCACTTTTCAAAATTCAAAAAACAAAATTTGCAGTAATTAATTTAAAATTAATCCTATTGTCAACAAAATGGGTTTTAAAAGTTAAAACATTGTCAAAGATTGAAATGTTTTTTTCTATGAATTCAATATAAAATTAATGGTAATGACATGAATTATATTAAATGGTAAAAATATATTCTATTTATACTTTAAAATCATAAAATTTTATCATTTAACCATCTAAATTATGTTGATGAAAATAGTTGTTTTTAAGAAAAAATAAGCGTATTTTTATTATTCATCAAAATATGAAAGTTATCAGAAAAGTATCAAAAATTAATCCAATGTAAATTTTTATATCCTAATTCAAAAGAATAATTTTATTTTTTAAAATTTAACATATAAACTTTTCAATAATTATATTTAAATTCGGTGCGCCATCAAAAGCCAGAAAAACAGAATTTTTGGAAAAATACGTCTTTTCGTATTGCGCATAATGAAAGCAAACGAGGAAGGTTGATCTTGCGTGTAACACATTCCAAGCCAGTGTTGTGCGTAGTGAAAGATTATCTTGGTGTTTCATATAACATAAGACATTAATAAAAATTATTTCTCATAAAATATTAGGGTGTTAGAGTATCAATTGGTGGCATGAACAAGGTGTGAGATATACTAAGTAGGCCATCACCAATGGAATCTATAAAAAATCCATCATGATCAAATAAAATATAATTATGTGTAGGTATAATTGGTCAATATTTAAAGTGAATGAAAACTATGAAAAGTTAATGAGAACAATATGTAATAAAAATATGATATGATATGTAAGAATAAATAGATATATATATATATACAAATTTTCAAAAGCAGGTGACTACTAGCTCAGCATATTCCACATGTAAAAGGAGTATTAGACCTATGTAGGCTAGGTATGGAAGAATATAACTAGGGTGACCTCATTGAGACTGAGGATCTCCTCCAATGGTAATCTTGGAATAGTAATAGACCTATATGGGCTAGGTCCCAAGGTGATAACCAAGGTGACCAATGTATGATTAGGGAAATCATAGGTTCCATACCTTGATCTCCCTTATTGGTTCCATACCATAATTAATCATACCTAGAGGTCATGGGTTCCAAACCTACATTCCCTTGTTGGTTCCATACCATTACGCAATATGTGTCATATCTTTATAAGAATTCAGTTACATACCAAAATGTATAACATCAAGAAAGTAATATAGTAATGACAAGGGATAAATTATTTCTCATACCCAATTAAAATTATCAATATAAAAAGTAACAATTGAAGAGAATATCCAACTCATAAGACATTTTAATTTAATCATTTTAGTAACCATTTATAATAAGGAAAATAACGCATGTTCATCTCTAACTATCTCAATTAATTTCCAAAGGCTCTAAATAATATATGGCAAGCACAGACACCTAAAGGGATTGTCCTATCATGATACATATTAAATAACTCACTATAGTAGTGGATTGGGTTGAGGTTAACAACCTCAAACCAAGTTGATGTGATAAATAGGAAAGAATTATGGTTCTGAAAATTTAATTAAGATAATTAATCTATTTAGGAGTAATGACCAAAAGGTCTTGTGTTCCTCACAATGGATATAATTAAATATACCACAAAATATCGAGTAAAAGGTATAAACCACCTACCTTATTCCATTGTTATAAAAACCATCCTGTATCAGCCTTTGGTTTGTTATAGATTGGAAGAAAATATAAAAAAAATACAAACTCCCTAAAAATAATGTGTATAAACTTGCACAAAAAAAAGCATTGAAGATGGATAGGTAAAATAAGGAAAGAATGAAATTCACTAAATCTCTTATTGGTGGTGATCTAATGTGAAAGACGATGTTGCAAACAATGTATGGATAATAAAATGGCTTCAAATACTAGGTTAGGATTGAGATAATCTACCAACAGAGGGAGGAGAGGGTTATTCATGTGGATAGGAAAGAAAATTTGGGGTTCTTAAAATTAAAGGAGGGGGAAAAGATAATTTTATCCAATTTTAAAGAGGTTCATTGTTTTTTCCACATGGTTTTTCAAACTATACACTAGTCGTGCAACTGGAACTATCTAATGAAAGCCCCTTATAAGATTTATGTTCCCGGATTGTCAAAAAATGTACACCTCATGCGCTAGGAACTTTCCGAGTGAAAACCCCTTTACACAGGATAAAAAAATGGCAAAACAAACGATGCAAATATTGTGCACACCCTCTATAAACCTATAAAAATTTATTCATATTTTGTCTACATTTTATGGGCACGAGTGCATAGTTTAGGTAAACTATGCACCTAGTCTAGTTCTACCAAAACTTAGATTTCTAGTCTCTGAACAAGACCTAGGAACTTTTGATTCGTTCCATATACCAATAGTAATATTTATATGGATAAATAATGAATTTAAACTAGAAATTAAAGGGTATATATCTCAAATAAAACCAAAATATTATAGTGATAATCGAGTAACTAATCATTTCTAATCTAATAGTTGTAGGCCATTAGGATTTGATAATTTTGTAGAAGATATTTAAACTTAACAATTCAAAAATTACAACTAGTATCCAAGATAAAGAAAAAATGTAATACATTTATTTGTTTTAGATCAAAAAGAAAACTCCACTGTTTTAATTTCACCATGATCAATATTAGAGAAATAGAATATCTTAATTGGCTATTACATCTAGTTGTGGTACATGCACTTTCACATAGCAATGTTACAATAGAGAAAAAATTATGTGATGGAATCCCCACAACCTACCGATCCCAAATAGGGAAGGATAATGGTAGATAAAGTTAGAAAAATAATCATATGAGAGACTTTTAAGGTGTTCAATGATTCATGTTTTCATCTGTGTCCAGCGAGTGGAAAAAATGCATGAGGAAAAATATTCTTTACAAATTTT
Organism: Viscum album; assembly: GCA_963277665.1. Taxonomy (NCBI): domain Eukaryota; kingdom Viridiplantae; phylum Streptophyta; class Magnoliopsida; order Santalales; family Viscaceae; genus Viscum; species Viscum album. The sequence goes on from OY728141.1 coordinate 2,065,170,544, forward strand.
GTCTTATCACTAATAATTATACCATGAGAGAAACTGGTAAGAAATATATGAGATATTAAATAGTATATATAGATTTAGGCAAGAATAAAGGAATCATGCAAGACCTCATATAAAAAATATGATCAGGTACATTGAGATACTTGAGCCTTGTGTGTTCAAACTAAACTGAGAACTTGAAACTAATCTCATTCTTACCTCTTTAACAAATTTATTCTCAAATTTCATAATTAATCATAATATAAATAAAAATAATATTTCACACAAAGATTTATTAGAGTTAGTTTTCCAATCTGATAGGGAGTTGGAAAATAAAAAAACATCATTCCTTGTGGTGAACAAGAAGAAGAAATGTTAGGAAAAATTTTCAAGGGATAAATCACTATAAAAGATGTCGATGAATCGCCCTTACAAGAATATAAATATATAAAGGGAAAAAATTAGAATGAGGTAGTATGATTTTAATGTGTAAATAAAGTCCACTGGAAGAATAATTTCATGGTTGTGAATAATAATCAAGGATATTCTTCTTCTTCATGTATATATGTCATTGAATGAAATATATCTATATCTACAAGTTGGGTATTGGATAAAATATATAGTTCACACATTCGTATTTAAATATAGGAACCAATTAGATTCTAGATAATAGAATAAGGTAAATTAGTTCTTTGAGAAGACATTTGTGAGAGATTATAAGCATTGTAAATGGGATATTATCATCTTAATTTACCAAATGTAAGGGTTCTTATACTGAATAATTGTTATTATGTAACATATATTACCAAAAACATGATCTTAAATCATGTTTAGATAATAAGGGATGTTATTTTAGTTTTAAAGATAATTTTCATCTTATGTATTAGGAAACATATGATATAGAATGAAACATCTTAACAATGGGATATATATATTGTATCTAGAAAATATTATTTTGACAATCAATGAAAATCCAGTGATAATGAAAAATACCCAACCCACCTATGAAAACATCACCTAGTTCATGTAAATGTGAATCCTATAAAAAACTACATCAATATGTGTATTTATATTATATTGTGTGAAACCCCTTGGATGTATTTCATGCTTGGTTACAAGGTAAAATGAAAAAATCAACTTTCATTGGGAAGGGATAAATATCCAAATAACTATTGGATTTAATTCATACTAATGAATGTGTTCCTTTTCCATTATATTAAAGGGTTTTTTTCTTACTTCATTACTTTTATTGATAAATATAGTAGATATGGATATATCTACTTAATCAGGTATAAGTTAGAAACTTTTCAAATTTTTAAAGAATATTATAATGATGTATAAAATCAATTACGTAAGTTGATTAAGAAACTTCAATCAGATCATCATAGAGAATATCTTAACCAAATTTTCATCAATTATTTAAAGAAGTTTGGGATTGTTTTTCAACTCACTAATCCTTATAAACCTCTGTAGAAAAGTGTTAGTGAAAGTAGGAATCATGCCATTCTTGAAAAGGTCATATCGATGATGACTCATGCTACTATACCACAATCCTTTTAGGGATATACACTGTAGACTACAACATATTCACTAAACTAAGTACCAACTAAACCATGATTTAGTATTCCATATGATTTTGTGTGTGTAATGAATCCAATTCTATCACATATACACATATGGGGATATGAGGATTTCTTCAAGACTATACCTAGTAAAAAATTAGAATCTCATAGCACTGAGTGCATCTTTATAGGTAATACTCATGAGAATAATTGATATTTTTTTTATGTAAACCTTCATATAGAAAGGTTATTATAGGAATACATGCTATATTTCTTGAAAGGGAACACATTTCCAATGGAAATAATGGGATAAATACTTACTTTGAAGAATTTAATTCCATAGATGCATAAGATTTAGTATGAGAAAAATATTATCAAGTAATAATTGGAGATGAAGATACTGTAGAGACACAATAACTTTGTAGGTCTACTAGAGATGTTAGAGAACAAGAGAGATAGAGTTTTTTTTACCATGTAAGGTGACACATTACTCCTAGAGATCTATGAACCTCTAACCTATGAGGAAGAATTATATGTAAAGGATATCTCAAAATATCATGAAACCATTCATTTTAAAATGGAATACAGGTACCAAAATCAAATTTAGATTTTGGGATACCCACCAGATGATATAAAAACTATTGGGTGTAAATGGGTATTAAAGAAAAATTTATACATTGATGGTCAAGTGATTACCTATAAGTAAAGACTAATAGTGATGGGTTTTAAGAAACTTCCAGGTATTAGCTATGATTAAACCATCCCACCAGTTTCTATGCTAAAATATATCAGAATAATACTTGAAATAAAAGCCTTCCATAATTATGAAATTTGGAAAATAGATGGAAAAAGTTATTTTCTAAATGGAAATTTGATCGAAGATATCTATATGATGAAACCTAAATTTTTTATAATGTAAAAGAGTTCCAATTAAGTATGAAATTTTTAGAGATCTACTTAAGTATTGAAGCAGAAATAATAGTCGTAGAATATTTGTTTTGATAAATCCATAATAGAATTTGGTTTCTTTAAAAATAAAAGTGAACCATGTGTTTAGAATAAGGTTAGTGGGAGTTCCATTTTCTTCCTATAATTATATGTTGATAACATATCATTAATTGGAATTGTATACGAGGTATTATTATTAGTAAATACTTGGTTTAATGAATAATTATCCATGAAAGACTTAGATGAATCAATACACATTCAATGGATTAAGATATATCAAGATAGGTCTTACAGGATGCCTAGGAAAAGTTAAACTATATATATTCACATGGTTCTAAAAATATATAATATGAAATTATCTAAGATATGAGTCTTTCTAATGTCACTTGGAATTACTCTCTTCAAGAATATGTTTCTACAAAAATAAGAGGAGATTAATAGAATTAGCAGAATCCATTATGCTTGAGTAGTGGGATCTATAATGTATTCCATGTTATGTACTATGTTTGATCTTTTATTTTCTTTAATAATAGTGGGAAGATATCAAGCTAATATAGAATAGTTACATTGTAAGCTTTTAAAAAAATCATGAAGTACTTGAGTTCTTCAAAGGATAAGTTATTTGTGTATTGAGGAAATTTGTAACTTGTCATGAGGGGATAAAATGATTATAGCCACTAGATCGATCAAGATGATATGAAATCATAGTCAATCTATGTATTTATCATGTATGGTGGTGTAGTGAGATGGATAATCTTGAAGAGTTCTGTGGTCACAAATTCTATAAAATAATATCAGTATACAGAATCTTTTGATACAACTAAGGAATATTTTTTGATATGAATTTTTCTTTAAATATTGGTCTTGTTCCTATTAGATTAAACCCTATTATAGTGTACTATGATAATACTAAAGTAGTGGTGGGTTATAAGGAACTCAAGTCACACTAGAGGACAATGAATATAGTTTGGAAGTTTCATCTATTTATGGATATCACTCAAATAGGTCAATTCATTATTAGTAGAGTAGCCATAGAAGAAAACGTGGATGACCTCCTAACTAAATCCATATCTTAGTAAAAGAATGATACTCATGTGACAGATAATGGGATGAGAATATTTATCAGTAGTGTTTAGTTCAAGTAGGAGTTTTGTGAGTATGGTCCCTAGACCCAAATAATTTATGTACTTTTAATACCATTACATGTATATATTTTGAAATATACCTTTTTTATTCTTACAATAATAATATTGAAACTTCTTGATCCATTATTTACACGGTAAAGTACTTATATTTCATGTCATTTCAATAGGTCATAACAGTTCATAACTGAAATGAGAACCTAGAGATACTATTAAACTAATCTTAAATACATTTTCTATGGTCAAGATACATCATATTGATAAGATAGAAATGATGTTTGACTATTGGTTGTTGGGGGTCATATGAATACATAATTCTTACCAATAAGATCACAATTGGTGATCTCAAGTAGATTTCGTCATTATGATTGACCAACCAATATAAACACCACATGTTTCAGGTGTCAATGGTTGTTCCTATATATGAACATCTATGTTGGTCTCTCGACCTGACATTATTATCAATGAGTATCATTTAATCATGTACATTGATACAGGGAAAAAAACATTTCCTTGAAGTTTTTCTGAGGTACCTTGTGATCGTTGTTTCATTAGTGGTATGGAATTAGTTGAATGATCAAGAAAGAATTTTTTTACTTCCGAGTTGATTTAAAGATATATTGTAATCCTAGGTTGACCTAGGTGGTAGTAAATTTATAAAATCCTTGGAAATGGTAAAAGAAGGAAATTTCATCTAATAAGGACACTAAATATATAAATCATCAAAAGGATATAACTAAAATGTGAATCATTGTTTATGAGATATCACAATACAAAGGGATTGTATTATGGAAAATGTGTTCATAGGAGGTATCCATAGAAATGAAATTCCATATCTCCTTAAGAGACATTCTTGGTTGATAGAATCCACTCTTGGTTTATGGGTCAGAATTTCTTCTACTAATAAAAGAACCTATAGGGTCACGCAGAAAATTTATACACAAGTTCCACCTATTCAAATGAATAGGATTTCAAGATAAATTAAACCCTGCTTGTGGTGGGCAGTGAATGTACATCTGAGTGCGATTGATTTCAAGTTAAAATAATTTAATTATATTATTAAATTATGAAATGATGATGATTTAATTTATTTCTCAAGGTATTCATAGTTTTTTTAATAATAAAAGTGAATATGAGAATATAGATTTTTTGAAATGATCAAAGTATGTTCAAGGTTCATTAAATTTTTTAGTGAGTTCATGGGCCTAGTTAATGGTTCTTATTTTATCATTAATCATCTTAAAGTTTTAAAAGTGAGTGATAATTTTTTTTACATTTATCGCAAGTTTAATTAAGTCATAATTTTACACAAGGGTCTGAAATTAAGGTTATTACTTTCTATGTACCAAAGTGCAATTATGGAAAGTATTAACTAAAAATAACTAAATAATATTTTAATCCAAAATTTAAATGAATTTTTCATCTCTTCTATTATCTATTTCAAGTTATAGTGTGACAAAATGAAAGATGAACAAGGTTTGATCGATCATGTATTATTGATTGAGTCTATGTTTTCCACGCGATCCAAGTGTCATTTTAAAGCTCTTTGATTTCCTATTATAGAACCCAATAATTTAATATCCATAATCTTGAGGCTTTTGGGAATGTGTATATGATCTACAGGATTTCTAGCTTAGGGCCTTTTACCCATGGCATTATGATAGAGAAAAAGTCAAATCTACAATTTCAAACAAACAAGGTCCAATTTAAATTATCATTTAATTTTATTTTTTAGGATGAAATTAAATTGAATGTGATATATTGGAAAATAAAAAAAATGGGTTTTATTATTTAGTGTTTTTAGCAAGAATCTAAACCCAAAATTTTAAATTCCATTTTTTCACACTTCAGTTGCGCCGAGAGTTCTAGAAAAATTAACTTCATGATGTCTAACATTATAACATTATCATGGTAGCTAGTGGTTTCTAAAAATTAACTTGTATTAGACTCATATCATCCTATATCACTATTAGTTTAACAAGTATCATTCTTGGTTCAACCTAGGTTACTTTAAGTTGTCTCCTATCATACTTTTTAATTGAATCCTTAAAATAGATGTCTTTAATTATCATAAAATTTATTAAAATATTTTATAACCAATAAAAATTGAAGTATATTATCTCAAAATGAAACTTATACTTCCTGAAAATACATTGGTCATTATTATGATCATATACCCAATTATGTATATAACCTAATAATATACTCTCAAAAACAAACCTTTATGAAAACCTCTTTGAATCTTTAAGACATTAAACCAAAAAGAGATTATATGTTCCTTAAAAATTAATTTTATAATTAACCGATAAATATTAATAACTAATGGTTAATCAGGTCAAATACTAGTCATTATATATCAAAACCACAAATATTATATGAACTACTCCAATAATACCATTAATCAATTATCAATCCCAAGGTTACCAATGTTATCTAACTTACTTATTCAAAAATAAACCACCCTTTATTATCTCATTATCAAGTGTATATTAAACATAAGATTTATTCAAACCTCAATCATGGGTTATCCAATTATAATAAAAAAATATAACCCTTTCATAAAATCTATTTTCAAGGTTATTAATACAATTTAATATATGTCACCATACCTTAAAATTAAAACTAATGGTGAATAATCCTTAGATGTTTCACATAATCCTCATAACTTTTATAATATAATATAATATCATTGATAAATATCACTAACTAATGATAATAGTTAAATGTTTAAATATTATTAAAATATAAATCTCATTACCTTAGGTAATACTAGTAAACTTTGAATTTGCAACATAATAGGAAAATAATGATGGACATCAAAAACCTAATAGCAATGCTATAAAAGCCTAGATCCTTGTAATATTACCCTTTTGGGTTTCCAAGGATTTTAGAGCTTGGAGAAGTATTAGAGTGAGTTTGGAGGGGTTATGTTATAGTGACCCATACCCTACAAATCCTAGAGCTAGTGTGTTATACCATTACATTTGAATATGATACAGGGAAACACATCCCAAAGGATCTAATAGTTTAGTGGTCTTAGTAAACTAGATACACATATGAGTCTTACATTAAATTTTAATACACCAATTACAACATAATTTATCTTGAATAAGTTTATTACATCTATAATAACTCTTCATATCATTCATAGTAAACTTTTTGGATTCATGAGAAAGAAAAAAAAATAAGTGTGATCTCAAACACTTGATAAAGGATAAGTATAGCATAAGATATCATGAATAAATAAGTATAATAAATATGGAATGGTAAATAAAAGAAAACAAATTCTATTTAAATTACTTTAATATTATGGAAAGACAAGGAAGAATAAATATAGAAAGTTAAATAACTTAATACGTATTCCGTTTAAATCAATTATTTGGGAATAAAATGTATCTATAGATTATAACACAGTGAAAATATCATGGATAATCAAAATTGAATATAAATAAAGGAAATTATTACTTATTAGATGTCATGTTTCCTCAGTACATGATACCTTTACCTCAAGAAATTTAGAGAGATTTTTTAAAAAATACTGGTTACTAACTGATTTGGTTTGTCCAACCTAATCTCTATTGTTAAGACCTTCCATAAGATAGTTTAAAACATACTGATTACAAACACATAAGGTTTATCATACTAATTTTGTCTCATGATACTAAAGATGCATCAAGGGGATTAATTCAATTATTCCCCTACCCACTTCATACCTATCTAAATAATTCCTTATATATTGGATAATCTATTGAACTTGTGAATAATGTGTCTTATCAATTATTCTTATTGATTAAAGGATATATATTTATCAATATTTCCCAAATAAATCATATAACCTTAAAAGTAAACACCATATGTAAAAATTATATACAGTTTGGGAAATAATAATATTAAACATACCAGAAAAAAAAATCCAATGAAAAGTGATTATAATAAACTGATTGTTTTGAGAGAAAGTTAACAATCACAAAATAAAGTGAGATTGCAAGTCAAATTTTACCTTTTAGTAATTTTCAAGTAAAACCCCATTAGATGAAATAATTAAATGTAAAACTTAAAATACCCTGATATATGTGTTAATCATGATATTATATGACAAAGGGGAATCATATACATCACATTAAATTTAATTAGAGTATAATAAAAATAAGTCTCAATATAATGTAAATTGAGATGAAATCCCTTACCTCAAACTTTCCTTTTTTTCATACATTATTTAACCTCATTTATAATGGTTGTAAGTAAGATATTAACTTAAAACATAATAATATTTATATAAATAATATTATATATTATCTTTTTTTAACATCTTATCACCATCTTGTCAACAATCATTCATTATTTTCATTGTTTCAGGTGTTAATTGCCTTGTTTTTTGAGTATGTTTTGACTTATTATTTTTTGTTCCTATTACATATATCATGATTTCAAAAATATATAGAATGTAAAATATTATTTAAATATGATATATAATCAGTATATATTTATTTATATTTATCCATAAAATTTGGTGATAGGAAATGAAATACATTGTTCATAGAGATGGTAGGTTATATGTAGGCATGAACATTGTTTCCATTTTATTGTCATCTTGAAATAATGAAACGTAATTGATATATATATATATATATTCCGTAAATTTTCATTATTATGTAATATATATTGAATATTTTTTTAAAAAACACTAAAACATTCCACGTATCATTTAAATGAATCACATCACTTTGGGAGGCGATAGTCCGTCGTACACACAAACGATGTTATCATATTCCCACAAAATGGAAATAATAAAGGTAGGTATTATATAATAATTAAATACTTATAAAAAAATTATAAATATCATATATAAACTAAAAATTCATTATTAATCCAAACCTTTAAAAGTGTTAATGGAAGAACGAATGACATTGGTTCATGAGGCGGTACTCCGCCATACACCTGAATAATGATTGTGTATCTAATTTAATGGAAGTTTTGGGGGTTTTAGGTCCTAAAATTAACATAATAAACTAAATAAATTTAATATACTTAGGGTATTATATAAGAAATATGTAATAATAATTTAATTGTTTTGTGGAATAAATAAAACTAAATGTTCCATAATGTGCGGTACCTCTTCTTCAGGTATCTCCTTTTTTATCCAAATGCATTACTTTATTGGATTTATTCTAAAATTAAATATTCTAGGATGATTATACTAGAATTTTGAAGTTAATTATATATGTTTTTAATGAGAAAAATGGATTGTGGGGTGTGAATAAGTGAGGGAGTCGGTTTACTTTTATAGTGGAGGAGGAGTGACATTCTTATAAATCCGAAAAGTAAACATGATTGGGAGGTATCCCTTACCTCATGTACCTCCAATAATAAAATATTTTCTATAAAAGAATTTATATTGTCTAAATATTTCCCTAAAATGTGTTTGGACAATTTTAGGTACTTGTTTACCCCTTATATTGTATGTTTAACCACTAAGTAAACCTGTTTTTAACTTAATCACTATAATTAATTTTAACTGCATTCATTAATAATTATGGTAAAAAATTAAGTATAACTTATTAAACTTTATAAATTATTATTATTCCAAATATTTAGTTCTTTTTTATAAATTCATATCACAGAATTGGTAGAGATTAATTTAAAATTTATCCTATAGACATGAAGACAAAGCATGTTTTTAAAGTGAAAATGTTCAACTGTTTGAAATGTTTTTATGTCAAACTTAACTTCTAAATTTATTACAATGAAATAAATTAGATTAATATATGTATAATTGATCTAATTTAACTATAAAACTAATTTAAAGTATAATTTTACATTAAAAATTATTTAGATGAAATTTCAATTTTCTATTGAATTCAGTATTTTTCATTATTCATCAAAAAAAGAAACTTCTCAGAAAAATAAAAAAAAATCATCCTAATATAATTGACCTTATGCTTTCAAAAATAATGTTTATTTTTAAAAAAAATTAAAAAAGTTGAAAATTTTATTTTTAAAACAAGTTAACCATTAAATGGCGACAAAAATACATTTAAAAAAATACATCTTTTTATACGTAAAATTGGATTTATTATTATATTAATCCTATAAAATTAATTGGATGAATGTAAAAAATTATTTAATATATAAAATATAAATTTCAATATTATCATAGAAAAATATAAATTAATTTAATTTATTATGATAAATTGACTTTGGCCCATAAAAATGGTTTTTTATAAAAACATTTCCTTTATATTCAATTGGTAACTAGTGAATTCAATGATATATTTGCATATTTTATTCAATCCCATTCATAAGCTCTAATATAATTTCTAGGAGATGATTTTCATTTTAATTAATAATATTAATAAAATATAGTTTTTCAGAAAAACCCAGTCTTGTGTGTAACGTAGGCTTTTGAGAAACCAGGGTTTCATAATTAATTATTTTTTTTGAGAAACCCACATTTTATAAATTGTTAATAAAATAACGTCTTAATAAGATATATTAGGTGGTACTAAGGTCAAGTGTAATAACACATTTCTAGGTCTCTAAGTAGAGAACCTTAGTGAAAAGTGAAAATATAGGCTTGGACGAAAAGTGTAAATAATTATAGAGAGTAACTGAGGTCATTGATCACAAGAAAGTGAATGATCTGTGGAAATTTGAGGGGCCCAAATCCATAAATTTTTTATGAACTAAAATACCATGAGTTTAATAAAAATGATGGTATTATGATAACATTTTTTTTCAACACTCTTTTTTCTATATTTAAGAATTATTTCACTCTCTATGAATATAAGGAAATATAAATGATACGTTTCTATTTCATAAACAAAATTTTATGTTTTTTTATAATTTGATTAATTTATAATCCATTCCTTTCTCTAAGAAATGGATATCCAAAAATGAAATTTTGTGCATTAAATAATAAAATTACCCTTTAATATATCACATGATCCATAAATGAGTAATAAGATATTCCCCATGTCTTTAATAAAACAAAAATGGTTAGAAAAAGTTATCCAATAACACATGAAGTTCAAATTAATCCATTCCATAAATATCTAACCTTAATGATCATTCAAAATATGTCTGCCCAAATTTTGAAGGAAGGTAACTAAATAAACATTATTTTTCCCATATGAAATAAAGCGGCACTAATCATTACTTACCAAACGTGTTAATACCTTCATCATGTATTCTCTTAAAATATGATAATAACTTTAATTTTAATAAAAAAATTATTTAAAACTTGAATAATTCCTTATATATTATGTGGAACATAAGTTATTGGATATATTCCTTAAAACAAAAAAATCTTATAGGCTTCATCAATAAAAGCATAACCACTTTTCCAATAAATCATTGATCATTTAAAAAGTTAATCCCTGACATTAAATTTAATTTATCCATATCAAACATCTCTTTATCCTGACATCATTATCTCAGTATCAGGAATATATTGAGGTTTATTCTTTCTTCAGTCATGTGTTTTCTAAGAAACTCAACTTTCCACTGAATCATTTTTATTGTTCATCGATATTGTTCAATATGTTCTCTAAAATCCTTAATAAAAAAAGTATTACAGCAAAATCCTTATTTATTCCATATTTATTATGATGATAATATCATCAATAAAATAATTTTATGAAATTTTTATTAAATTTAAGTATGTAAAAACATTAATAATTCCACCTCAATTGTGTCAATAGAATAAGATGACCTTGATCCCATTTCTTATTCTGAGGCATATTACCGTGACGCTTGGGGAATTAATTTTTGTAGTGAAAAATATCCTTATAGTTTAAGCTCTAAATAATTTATTTTCCTTCCTCAACTTTCATTATTTAAACTTATAACCCTTGTCTCCACTCTTATTACAAACTACATATCCCTTCAATCATTTCTCGGGATGATTATTAGCATAATTTTTACAATATAGAAAATTTTGTGTCTTATTCTTCATCATTGACACATTCCTTTTTTCATGGTGTTAATATGAACTTATCTTCTTTTTTTCCCTTAAATATTTATGATTTAAAAAATTTAATCTCTATTTTGATGGCACATAAAACTATTTCATCATAAGAAGAAAAATGTTGAGAGACTAAATCCCTTTGGAGACTTGTGTGAAGCCCTTCAAAGAAATGGTCAATCTTGAATTTTTTGAAATATATCTAATCTTTATCATACCTAGATAACCTTTTCAAGGTAGCAACATACTCCACAACACATTATTCTTTATTTTTCTATATATAAGGAAATTCATCTTCATCTCAGTTTGTTTTTCAAGAGAAAAATATTTGTCGAAGAATTTATCCTTATAAGATTTCCATTCCATGAGATGTATTTCATCTTACACCCCTAGTATTTTAGATCAATTATCATCACTTATTAGCATAATATTTTACATAATACACAAAAAATGTAACATTTTCCTTTTCACCTCATCCTAATTCCATAAATATATTCTCCAACGACTTAATTCATTTCTCTACTACCATAGGATTAGTAGTCCCATTAAATGATGGGAGATTTTTTTGTTTAAATGAATCCAAAAAAGGAGGGTATTGTTGTGGAATAGGTTACTCCATATGGGAAAGGTTATTTTTCATAACTTTATTTAGATGACCAAATATATCCATAATTGTCTTGGTTTGAATACTAGATGCACTGGCTTTTTGGCAGGGAAATCTATAAATTATACACAAGTATTGATACCCCTCTTCCTTCCAAAAACCATTTCTAAATAAGGAAATACACTATATTAGATTTTATTATTATGAATCATAATGTGTAATCTCAAAACATAAGGATGTTATTCTATACTTATCCTCAAATTATATCCTAGGGTTTTATTCTCTAATCTATATTTTATGAATTATTATTCCCAATGATTCTACAAAACATACTTTAATACCAATTGTGGAGACCCAAAATCTAAAAATACTAGATTCAGTTCCTTATACCATTACATTGGTATAATATAAAAGGAAACTCATCCCGAAGGACTAAACAGTTTATTAGTCTTAGTGAACTAGATACTTACATGAGTTTTACATTACATTTGAATAAACCAATTCAAACGTAATTTTTTTAATGAATAACTTTACTCCATCTATAATAACCATAAATATCAGTACAATTAAACTTCATTTATTCTAGAGAAAGGAAACAAGATAAGGGTGAGCCAAAATGCTTAGTAAGGGTTAAATATATCATAAGCTATCATGAATTAATAAGTATAATCAATATGTAAATGTAAATAACTAAACATGCATTCCATTTAAATTACATGAATATAATGGTAAGATAATTAATAAGCAATATAGGAAGGTAAAAAATTTAACACATATGATATTTAAATCAATAATATGAGAAAAAATGTATCCAAAAATTATAACATAGTGAAAATCACATGAATAATGAAAATGAAAGCTGAATGAAGGTTATGGTTATTTGTTAGATGTAATGTTTCCCAAGTACATGTTATCATTACCATAAAGACCTTTCACAAAAAAGTTTAAAATATACTGGATACAAACCTATTTGGTTTGACCATCCTTATCTCTACTGTCAATACCTTCCACAAGACTGTTGAAAATACACTGGTTACAAATGCATAGGATTTTTTCAACAGAGTTCATCTCATGAGAGTAATAATGCATGAAGGGTATTACTTTAAATGGTCCCAAACCCATTTCATATTAGTCAAAATCATTCCACATATATCAAATAATAAATTAAACTCATAAACAATGTTCCTTATCAAATATCTTTATTGAGTAAAGGATACATATTGATCAATATTTCTGAAATAAAAAAAATAACATTCAAAGTAAACACCGTATATAAAAATTGAATTTTGTTGAATAAATAATCATATTAAAACATTAAACTAAAATAAATATAATTTCCAATGAAAAAATATTATAATAAAGTGATTGTTTTCAAGATAAAGTTAACAATCACAAAATAAAGTGAGATTTCAAGATAACATTTACTGGTTGATAATTCTCAAGTAAAAGCCCCAAGTATTTGATAATTCATAGTAAAAATTACAATACCATGAATTATGAGTGAATAATGATATTAAATAAAAACTTGGAAGTATATACACCACATTAAAGTGAATTAGTGCATAATAACAAAAAATTATCAATGGAATGTAAATTGAGATGAAATTCATTACCTGTAACACCCCGAGATTTTATGAAAAATATTCTTTTTAATTTCATTAATGTCTTGTGTTATACGCTACACCAAAAGGAGCTTTAAAAACACACATCTATGACCTGTCTTGAATTACACGCAATCGCGACCTTCCACGATAGCGTGTGTTGTACGCAACACCAAGTTTCGCTAAACAACGATATACTATTAAAATATTATTAAAACTAGCGGTTATGAATAGTAATAACCACTTTTTGAAATTTTGTAAACTTTATTTTTTAAAATGGACTTCATTTTTGGATTCGGAATATCGAAATTAGCTTAGGGTGAAATTTTGGTGATTTTCGGATAACTTTCATATTTTGATGAATAGTGAAAATTACAAAATTTTAATTAAAAACAACTTTTTCAATAGAAATAATTAATAGTGATAAATTATTAATTTTAGTGGTTTTAAAGTATATTTAGAATACATTTTTATAATTTAATACAATTTTGGTCATTGGATGTAATTTCACATTTAAACCAGACATAAACAAGTGTCAATCTTTTGATAGTTATTATCTCTTAAGAACACGCTATTTGTTTTGACAACGGGAATTAATTTTTAAATTAGTTAATGCAACTGATATGTTTTTAATTTGCTAAAATACACATCATTTTTGAGTTCATAATATCAAATATAGCTTAGGCCTAATTTTTGGTATCTTTCTGAAAACTTTCAATTTTTGATGAATAGTGAAACCACTAAGTGGTAGTTAAAAAAAACTGAATTGTTCCTAAAACTTAATTTTACCGCTTCTGTGAGTGGAATTTCAAAAATCCGAGAGACACGGTTGATTTCAGTAAGTAAAATGTGGTTCAATGAGGTGAAAATAATTTTTTGGTGAATAGTAACTTTTTACTTTTCTTCCACGGAATAGGGTAATTAAGGGTAGAAATGATATTATTATTACCCTAACACATGTCCTAATTCTATTGGACAAGTTTAATTAGACCAAAAAAACATAGGAATAAAATATGACCATTTAGGCCCACTTGGATTAGATTAGGACATTTATTATTAATTTATTTAAAGAAGGGTTAAAAGAGTTAAAATCAAAGTTTATTTACTAAAACATTTTTAATATGGGGATATACATAAGATAAATTCAACTATAAATATTCATTAGAAATCTAAAAAGATTTCCTACATAATGGTATTTTATTTGTAATTTTTAGACATTAAATAATTTAATATATTTATGACACAACGATGATGCAATAATTATCTTATTAATGAAATATTGACATAATTGATGTTATAAATACCCAAATAAATATAATTTGAGATTTTTTATTAATTCCACTAATTTTCTAGGTTAATATGACATGTTAGTATTGATTTAATTAAATTTTTTTGAACTTATCATTCTGTTATGATTTTCATAAAAATCAATTACTAAATAGTGTCAAAATTGACATAAAATAGTTTTTAAAACAAATATTATATTATTAATTGTTATTTTATTCTTAAAAATCTAAGGTTCGGCCACATGACTTAAATAAGGGTATATATATTAATAATAAACAAATTGGGGTTCTTTTGGCTTCTTATAGTAAGTTTATTAACCTTATAGTGTAAGAACACAAGAAGACACGGTAAAAGTAAAATTATTTAACTTAATGTTAAATCTAAATGATAAGGTTAAAATAGGAACCTAAACTTGTCTAAATTATATTGTATGAGATTATTTCGACCCATACCCACATTATCTTCTAAATAAATCAATTTGGAGCTATTTAAGACCGAACTTGACTTTAAAATAAAATAATATTTTTAGTTTTTCTAAAGGATCCCCTCTCCTCCCTTATAAAAGGGCACCTCCTCCCTCTCTTCCTCACACCAATTTGAGCATTCAAGCTCTTCCAAACCCTGCCAAAATATCTTCTCCAGTTCCCTAGTATCATCCTAGAGGTCCTGGTCTTTTTCAAATACCATCCGTAGTTCTTTAAGTGGAGGTTAAGTGAAGGCACGTCAAAAAGAGGTAATATCCATTACCGATCTTTTTTCAATTTCTTTCTTCTTCAAAATATTCTTCTTTAGTTGTTTCATGATAAAGTAATAACATCAGTATTTCTTATATACTGATATGTTATTATAAATATGAAACAACTCTAATTAACCTTCTATCCATCCTATGGAAAAAGGAAATCACCGCGCGTGCGTACGTACGGAATACTGTCTCCACGCCGTGGTGTAATCTATTTTCTGCCACCACCTTAATTGGATGGGTATAATGGTGTAATGAGTAACTATATATGATTATTATAAAGTTATATTGATACTGAAATAGTATACATACACTTAAACACAATTCCGTGACCATGGGAACGATATCATCGCTCGTGCGTACGTACGGACTACCGTCTCCACGACGCGATGAGATTCATTCTCCATGTTAACCATTTAAGAATGATTATAAAGTATATATAAGCAATAATAATGAAATATATGAAATTATAAAGCTACTGGATTTATGTGTATATATATGTATTTCATCTACTTAATTCCACTCAATTCAATAACGAAAAGAAAACAGCGTTCATGCGTACGTACGGCCTACCGTCTCGATGAACGGTGTATTTCTTTCCATTTATCAATCCATTATATATTTGTATATTCTGAATATATATTGTATATAAATCATGTTTTATATTCTATAATTAAGTAATAATGATCTAAGTAATCATATGAATAATTACAAGTTAAAACACGAACGACAAATGAGACGATTTTTCCCAAAACGCTACTTTAACATGAATTTACAAAAGAACGGGTAATATAAAGTCATAAGTGAACCATATATGATATCATAACAATGAATATGATTCTGGAATAAGTCAATAACATTATTTAAATCATTATACAAGGAGGTTCTGACACTTACAAAGCAAGTCGGACCTAAGGTAAGGGAAATATCACAATCTCATTTTTATCCGAGATTGTTTATACATTGGTATTTACTGGGGTGCATTTTATCATCCACATTCATGTTTCCTCGATATGAAATATTATTTACATCCACCTACAATGGTTTAAATCCAATTTTACCCTTCGGTGGGTTTTTAGTAAAAGATATGAAAGGAATCTTTTGTCGTTTTTCGTACGAGGTACTTTTTTGACTTTTCCGACAAAAGTACGAGAAGAATGTTTTTTTAACTTATACAGCATGAATGGATTTTTAAAAAATTATTTCCAAGAAGCTTCCTTTACAAGTTTTCAAGTTTATTTTTAGTCAACTTCTTTTAGTTTAATGTTTTATGGCATGTTAAGAAAGGAAAAATGTTTTTAAAGAAGAAAGGATATTTTCCTCAAGAATTCATTTCAAGTGTTTTTTCAAAACTTTTTTCCATCTAAGATGACGTTATTTGATATGCATGTTTCAAGTAAAATGTCTCTATGATTTAAATGGTTTCAATTTTCTTATGATGAAATGATATCAATTGTTTATGGATTATGATGGCATGATGTTTAAGAATCCCATTTTATTACATGGGTTATGCAATGATGTATGATTTATGATTTTGTGGCACACATAAGATTGGTATCATTATGAGATGGGTGGGACCTATATCTCCCTCCAATGCATTGGGTAAAGATTTTATATCTCATGAGATAGACATGGCTGGAATGGTAGGTTATACCGGTTTAGTGAAACAGGACTGAAACGAGGGTGACTCGGTTCAGAAAGGGACTTTGTCCACTAAGATAGTCTTGGCAATGAGTCTTGACTAATAAGAAATGATTCTCTATGATTATGTGTGTATTCCACAAAGTTTAATGTTTTATGTTATGATTATTGTGATTACATTTAACTGCCATGAGTTATCCCAGGTTATGAAATTATGATCTCTTTTACAGGTTAAGATTTCCAAAAGTTATGTGCTTATGTATATGATGTGATTGGTATTTCCTTTGTTTACCCTTACTGAGCATTTGAGCTCACTCTTTTATGTTTTCTTTTCCCTAGGATATAAAGAATGGTTTTAGGTAAAAAAAGGAAGATCTTTATGGGAGTTGTTGAAGATCTTTCACTAGGATTAGAAGATTATATTCCGAGTTTCCAAATACACTAAACTATTACGATCCTTGTGTGTGTGTTTTTGTTATGTACTAAGTATTCCGCAAATGTAATGTAACGTCCATGTACGTCAACATACGGGTCTCTACAGTTGGTATCAGAGGAAAGGTTTAGTCAAACTTTGGAAACTAGGATGCGAAAACTTTAGTGAGATCCCTTGAGATATTTCTAAGGTATGTCTAGGGATGTACCTAAGGATAAGTATACGTATAGGATATAGTCCTAGAACTACGGTAACGATCATAGAATTTAACCTAAGATGTTAGAT
Source organism: Viscum album (assembly GCA_963277665.1). NCBI lineage: Eukaryota > Viridiplantae > Streptophyta > Magnoliopsida > Santalales > Viscaceae > Viscum > Viscum album. The sequence goes on from OY728141.1 coordinate 2,065,188,725, forward strand.
ATTGTAGGTACTCCCCCTTTACTATGTTGTTTTCTCCAGAATGATTTTTTCCTCTCACAAAATTCTTTTTGTGTTTTAGTTAATGGAGGGAACCAGAAAGAATTTGGTTAACATTGAATCCAATGGACAAATTGGTGACTATGAGCAACAAAATTGTGTAATTCCTAGGGAGAAAGATATTGTGATTATGTTGAATCAGTCATCACGATATATGATTAACAAGGTGAAATTTAGTGGTATACCTAATTCATCAAATAAGAGGAAGATAAACTATTATGCATGTTCGCATGTTGAGGAGCATAAAGAAAGGAAGATTGAGATTTCTAAAGAAGGGAAGAAGAACATTGAGGAATACCTCAAATGGAGGGACCGATGTTATCTGTGTGGAGAAAAGGGTCATATAGTGACAGACTGTTATGGAGTTCAATGTCCTATTTGTGGAGAACATGGGCATTACCCAACTCAATTCCCTGACCTAAAAAGTTACTTCTAAATCAGGGAAGGACTTATTCCAGGACAATCATTGAAGTGGATGGACTGAAGTGTTTATGTATTGGTATTCAAGAATAATGTTGTTGATGTACTTTTATGGTGTATTGGAATATTTATGTATTGGTATATTGTGGTTTTCAATAATTTTAAGGTACTGTTAACCATGAAAAGTGATTCAAATATTTTGGAAAGTTGATGATATGCACATAATGAAGGGATAAGGAGAAAATGAAATTTTTGATAGTATTCATGAGCTCATGACTGATATAAGGACTATGTCATATCATTGTTTGAGTATATAGAATTTTGAGGATTTTGGTACGTGGAAGGTGTTAACTTTTAACTGCATTCATGTTTTCACTAAGGTTCAATGGGTATTCAAGAGAATACATGATTAAGGACTTTGAATGTTTGTAATGTGACCAAAAAAACATATCTTATGATATATGGGGATCAACTATGGTATTAAATCTCTGGTAATCATTTTCACTATTTTATGAAAGTGGACCGAAGTATTTTAGATAAGCCTAAAGATTGGAATGGATTATGTTGGAAATAAGTTAGTATTGTTTAAGTATAGAACTTTTTTTTGATATTATTGATGGGATGTTATAGTAATGTAGTTTTAGAAAAAGGACAACCTGTAGGACGGGCGACAGCCAATAGCGTCGGACAAGGCTGTGGGATTCGAACCCACAACCGAAGTGTGACTGGCCTTTATCGCCTACCACTGGCCTACAGGAAGTCCCTCGTTAGTAGAAACTAGTTTAATTTTATTAAGCGGTATGATATATGAATTATAAGTTCATTTTTGGAACCATATACGATTAACCAAAAGATGGACTTATAACTTTTGCTAACCTTTTGTTTGAAAGAGATGGAATGACCCATCATTCTATCACATGATCTGCTAACACATCACAAATGACAAATTCAACTTCATTTCTTTAAGAGTTGAAGTGGAAATTGTCCAAAGAACAACAAACAGTGAGACTATACCAAAATCACGAAAGTATTTCTTCTAATTCCAATTTCATCAACTTTAGGGAAATGATCTTGAAAACCAAAAATGTTGTCTTAGCGCTCTTATATCTGATGATTCAGATGGTACCTTAGATCGTCATAAATTTATAGCTTTGTGATTGCTATCTTTTCCATAGCCATGTTCTCTACCACTCTCCATCAGAACATGATGGTTAGATTTCTCTTCCATATCCATATTTTCACCTATGTGGAAAACCAGTGATTAGTACATTTATTATTAATTTATTTAAAGAAGGGTTAAAAGAGTTAAAATCAAAGTTTATTTACTAAAACATTTTTAATATGGAGATATACATACGATAAATTCGACTATAAATATTCATTAGAAAGCTAAAAAGATTTCCTACAAAATGGTATTTTATTTGTAATTTTTAGACATTAAATAATTTAGTTTATTTATGACACAACTATGATGCAGTAATTATCTTATTAATGAAATATTGACATAATTGATGTTATAAATACCCAAATAAAATTAATTTGAGACTTTTTATGAATTACACTAATTTTTTAGGTTAATATGACATGTTATTATTTATTTAATTAACGTTTTTTGAACTTATCATTCTGTGATGATTTTCACAAAAATCAATTACTAAATAGTTTCAAAATTTACATAAAAGAGTTTTTAAAACAAATATTATATTATTAATTTTTATTTTATTCCTAAAAATCTAAGGTTCGGCCAAATGACTTAGATAAGCGTATATATATTAATAATAAACAAATTGGGGTTCGTTTTGCTTCTTATAGTAAGTTTATTAACCTTATAGTGTAAGAACACAAGAAGACACGGTAAAAGTAAAATTATTTAACTTAATGTTAAATCTAAATGATAAGGTTAAAATAGGAACCTAAACTTGTCTAAATTCTATTGGATGAGAGGATTTCGACCCATACCCACATTAGCCTCGAAATAAATCAATTTGGAGCTATTTAAAACCGAACTTGTATTTATAATAAAATAATATTTTTAGTTTTTCCAAAGGAGCCCCTCTCCTCCCTTATAAAAGGGCACCTCCTCCCTCTCTTCCTCACACCAATTTGAGAATTCAAGCTCAGCCAACCCCTGAAAAAATCTCTTCTCCAGTTCCCTAGTATCATCCTAGAGGTCCTGGTATTCTTCAAAGACCATCCTTAGTTCTTTAAGTGGAGGCTAAGTGAAGGCGCGTCAAAAAGAGGTAATATCCATTACCGATCTTTTTTCAATTTCTTTCTTCTTCAACATCTTCTTCTTTAGTTGTTTCATGATAAAGTAATAACATAAGTATTTCTTATATACTGATATGTTATTATAAATAATAAACAACTCTAATTAACCTTCTATCCATCCTACGGAAAAAGGAAATCACCGCGCGTGCGTACGTACGGAATACCGTCTCCACGCCGTGGTGTAATCTATTTTCCGCCACCACCTTAATTGGATGGGTATAATGGTGTAATGAGTAACTATATATGATTATTATAAAGTGATATTGATACTAAAATAGTATACATACACTTAAACACAATTCCATGACCATGGGAACGATATCATCGCTCGTGCGTACGTACGGACTACCGTCTCCACGACGCGATGAGATTCATTCTCCATGTTAACCATTTAAGAATAATTATAAAGTATATATAAGCAATAATAATTAAATATATGACATTATAAAGATACTAGATTTATGTGTATATATATTTATGTCATCTACTTAATTCCACTCAATTCAATAACGAAAAGAAAACAGCGTTCATGCGTACGTACGGCCTACCGTCTCCATGAATGGTGTATTTCTTTCCATTTATCGATCCATTATATATATGTATATTATGAATATATATTATATATAAATCATGTTTTATATTATATAATTAATTAATAATGATCTAAGTAATAATATGAATAATTACAAGTTAAAACACGAACGACAAATGAGACGATTTTACCCAAAACGCTACTTTAACATGAATTTACAAAAGAACGGGTAATATAAAGTCATAAGTGAACCATATATGATATCATAACAATGAATATGATTCTGGAATAAGTCAATAACATTATTTAAATCATTATACAGGAGGTTCGGACACTTACAAAGCAAGTCGTACCTAAGGTAAAGAAAATATCACAATCTCATTTTTATCCGAGATTGTTTATACATTGGCATTTACTGGGGTGCATTTTATCATCCACATTCATGTTTCCTCGATATGACATATTATTTACATCCTCCTAAAATGGTTTAAATCCAATTTTACCCATCGGTGTGTTTTTAGTAAAAGATATGAAAGGAATCTTTTGTTGTTTTTCGTACGAGGTACTTTTTTGACTTTTCCGACAAAAGTACGAGAAGAATGTTTTTTTAACTTATACGGCATGAATGGATTTTTAAAACATTATTTCCAAGAATCTTCCTTTACAAGTTCTCAAGTTTATTTTTAATCAACTTCTTTTAGATTAAAGTTTTATGACATGTTAAGAAAGGAAAAATGTTTTTAAAGAAGAAAGGATATTTTCCTCAAGAATTCATTTCAAGTGTTTTTTCAAAACTATTTTCCATCTAAGATGACGTTATTTGATATGTATGTTTCAAGTAAAATGTCTCTATGATTTAAATGGTTTCAATTTTCTTATGATGAAATGATATCAATTGTTTATGGATTATGATGGCATGATGTTTAAGAATCCCATTTTATTACATGGGTTATGCAATGATGTATGATTTATGATTTTGTGGCACACATAAGAATGGTATCATTATGAGATGGGTGGGACCTATATCTCCCTCCAATGCATTGGGTAAATATTTTATATCTCATGAGATAGACATGGCTGGAATGGTAGGTTATACCGGTTCAGTGAAACAGGACTGAAACGAGGGTGACTCGGTTCAGAAAGGGACTTTGTCCACTAAGATAGTCTTGGCAATGAGTCTTGACTAATAAGAAATGATTCTCTATAATTATGTGTGTATTCCATAAAGTTTAATGTTTTAAGTTATGATTATTGTGATTAAATTTCACTGCCATGAGTTATCCCAGGTTATAAAATTATGATCTCTTTTACAGGTTAAGATTTCCAAAAGTTATGTGCTTATGTAAATGATGTGATTGATATTTCTTTTGTTTACCCTTACTGAGTATTTGAGCTCACCCTTTTATGTTTTATTTTCCCCAGGATATAAAGAATTATTTTATGTAAAAAAAAGGAAGATCTTTATGGGAGATGTTGAAGATCTTTCACCAGGATTAAAAGATTATATTTCGAGTTTCCAAAGACACTAAACTATTATGATCCTTGTGTGTGTGTTTTTGTTATGTACTAAGTATTCCGCAAATGTAATGTAATGTCCATGTACGTCAAGATACGGGTCTCTACATTACTGCATGCTCTCCTTTTGTTCAAACTTTCATTAACCTCATATATAATGGTTTTAATCATGTTATTAAATTATAAAAGAACATTATTAATATTTATAATATTATATTTGACATTTTTACGACAATTTATCTCCCGCTTGTTAATAATATTTCATTATTTTCATGGTTTTAGGTGTTAATTTCCTTGTTTTTCAAGTATGTTTTGACTTATTATTATTTTTTACTTTTATATAGATCGTGATTTCAAAATTTAAATATTATAAACCAAGATTAAAATATAATATATATTTTTCATATATTTATTTAGAGTTATCCATAAAATTTAGAGATATTAAATTAAAAACACCATTCATGGAGATGGTAGGTTGTACGAATGCATGAACATTGTTTACATTTTCTTAACATTTTGAAAGAAAGAAAATGAAATATGATATATATATTATCATTAAATTATCATTATTATGTTATATATATCACATATGTTTATTAAAACTATCCCCAATACATTACATGTGATGTATGAATGAATCACATCGCTTCTTAAGGCGGTAATCCTCTGTACGCACGAATGATGTTATCGCATTCCCACAAAATGGAAATTATAAATATATGTGTTATATAATAATTCCATAATAATAAATAAAATATAAATATAGTATATAAAATATGAATCCGTCATTATTTCCAACCTTCCAATATGGTAATGGACGAATGAACAACATCAGTTCGCAAGGCAGAGTTCCTCTGTACCCACTAACGATGATTGTGTATCTCATTTGATGAAATTATGTGTTCTGGTATTTAATACCCTTAAAATAAAAACATATAAGTATATTTAATATATTGGGTAATTATGTAAGCAATATATAAAGATAATTTTTAGGTTTTTAAGAAGAAATAAAACAAAATGTTCATTGATGAATGTAACCTCTTCTTCGGCATCTCCTTTTGGTTTGACCCAAAGTTTATCCTTGGTTGGATTTATGTCCAGATTAAGACTTCCATGAATACTATAGGGTGGTTTTGAAGTTAATTGGGATGGTTTATTATGATATAAATTTCTATGGATCTGTGAATAAGTGAGGGGAGTGAGATCCCTTTTATAGTGAAGGAGGAGTCGCATTCTTGTAAAAGCCAAAAAGTAAACACAATTGCAAGGTCTCCCTTACCTCATGTGACTAAAATAATAAATTAATTTATATGAAAGAGATTATATGGTCAAAATATGTCCATAAAATGGATTTGGACAAGTTTAGGGTCATTGTTACATCTTATACTCTATGTTCAGCCACTAAGTAAACTTGTTTTTACTTTAATCACTGTAATTAATTTTAACTGCATTTACTAATAATTATGGTAAAACATTATATTAAACTTATTAAAAATTATAAATAATTATAATTATAGGTAAGGTATCCATTTTTTAAAATTCAAATCATATACGTGGCAGAAATTAATTTAAAATTTATCCCATAGATGTGATGACAAAATAGGATTTTAAAGTGAAAATGTTCCAAAGTTTGAAAAAAAACATTATATCAAAATTCCATATGAAATTGATTCCAATGAACTATATTGGATTTGTAAACAAAAAAATTATATAATTTGACTTTGAAACATATTTAAAATAAAATATAACATTAAAAATTATTTAGATCAAAATTTAATTTTCAATTAAATTTATTATTTTCACTATTCATCAAAAAATAAAAATTCTCAATAAAATACTAAAAATTCACCGAAAGATAATTTTGAAATTAATATTTAAAAAATGATTTTTTTTTCAAATAAAATTTATAAATGATTCAAAGTTTATTTTTAAAATAAGTTATCCATTAAATGGTGGAAAAACTGCCTTTAGAAAATATATCTTTTTAATCATATAATTGGGCGTGTTCTTATGTTATGCATATAAAATATATTGGATGAATTTCAAAAAAAAATTGAATATATAATATATTAATTTCATTAATATCATCCACTAATAGTAATTAATTTAATTTTTTAATTTAAAATACCTTTGGTGTATACAAATACTTTTTTATAAAAATATTTCCTCTATATTCAATTTTTTTTATATTCATATCTAATAAGTTGGTAACTAATGATTTAAAACATCTATTTTAATAATTTATTCAATCCAATCAATATTCTATAATTTAAATTCTATGATATAATTTCCATTTTAATTAATTATATTAATAGTATATAGTTTTTCAGTAAAACCCTATCTTGTGTGTAATGTAAGATTTTGAATTAACATAGTGTTGCATGTAATGCGTGCTAAAATTGATGTTGTTTGAATTGAAATATATAGAATATTTTTATTTAAAATATTAAATATATATTAAATTATTAGGATGCTATATATTTTTCTATTCTTGGTGTTGCATGTAATGTACAATATTGAATAAAAACTTATTCTTTTCGAATTTTGTGGTGTTACATCAACTATTAAAAGATAGAAGCTGGTGGAATACAAAATTTTTAAGGGGGTTTTTATATTATTTGACATTAATTTATTATTAATAATTATTCAAGGGTTTCTTTATGTCATGTAATAATTTTAGATTAATGTTTTTGAGTCATCACATTTTTTAGAGAGAGTTGAAGATCGAAATTTAAATGATGTGTAAGAATTGCATGTAGTGTAAATCCCCAATCCAGTGTATCTTTAAAGGGTGAAGCCTCTTAGGTGTTTCTCAAACCCTAACATCATTTTTTTATTCCACGAAATCTAGAAAGCATCCCTTTAATTTTTTTGGATTCCTTTTATGGGGAATGATCCTAAGGCATTCCTCTTTGATCTATGGTGATCTAAGGTGATTTCAACCTCTATTTCTTGTAGTTTATTCTCATTCGGTATCATTTTCATCTATTTTGTTATTTCAATGTGATGGAAGTTGATCTATTATGTTTCTAATTAGTTTTTATTGCTTTTTTTGGGTGTGTTTGTGTCATGGAATCCTTGTGTGGGTATAGATTCTTGCAGGAGAGGTGATCGGAATCTACAATGTTGGTTTACTCTCATGTGAAGAACATTGACACCTTTGAGGTAGAGGATTCATTTATTTTATATTTATTTATGTGCAATTGTAAATTGATCACGTTTTATCCCTTTTAATGGAAATCTAAATAACCTAATAATATTAAACCATATTAAAGAAATTGGTTTCGATCACATGTTCTTGATGTTATTTCTTTGTACCGTGTTAGTTGTTTTCATCATGATTTTTAATATAGTGTGGTGTTTATGAAATGCATTGTTATATTTTCCTTATGCTTTGAGTACCATGTTGAAATTGAAAAATATTGTAAATCATGAATTAATTGATAATTAATTTGATTAATAAATTAAATAAGATTCATGTTTTTAATCCAATGGCAGATGTAATTTGATGATAATCAAATTTTTACAATGCATATGTTTAATTTTAAATTTGATCTTCCATATGACTAATGGAATTGATAAATAAGGTAAATATTCTTTATAATTATTGTTAATAAATAAATGGAATTTTAATTGATAATGGTATTCTCTAGGTTTTTTGAGACCAAAAGAAATACTAAGAACATGTTTTGTCTTTGATAGATTGATATAGATTGATACCCAATGTTTCTCACAATTGGAACCTATTAATAATTAATTGGTTAATTAAATATGGAATAAAAAATAGATAAAGATAATTTTCGGGGTCTGATTTTCCTTATTTCTTAAGAAGGTTGAGTGCCTTGAGTTCACATTCGTGAGAGATCATTTATGTGAAGGCTTGATACCTTGCTTTAGGGACTAGATTTCATTTTTTCTTATGATTTATTGTTTGTTTATTACTACCTTGTGATTTTTCCTGGATACAATCAATGTGATATAGTCCTGGAATGGATGATCTTGTTATGGATGATTGGTTATGCGGATGGAGAGGCATGGATGATGTGGTTGTAGTTGATTCTTGTTATGAAGTGATGCATCAGTATATGCATGTGGGTGTAGGGATGATACTAGAGGTGATGGAATGGTTAGAATCTAGACTTACTCATTAATGTGATTCTAACAGGTGGGATGATTTCTTATGAATCTATTTAATGGATGATGACCAGTTTGTTTGTTATATATATATATATATATATATATTTCTTTTTTCCAATATTTGAGGCATCTGGTTGCGATATGTTTCATGTTTCCTCTGGGTGGAATAATTGGATGGTTTTTCAGGGGTAACAAATTTATGGAATTATTATAATAATGATTAAAATATTTTTAATCTATGAGGTTGGTGTTGATGACATGAAAATGATAGAATATGTTATTTTTGTAAACTAAGTAACTTGTTTCGATTATAAATGGAGGGTATGTACTTTAATCTAATGATTAATATAATTTAATGTGGCATAATGATAATAGTTAATTAATGGATTATTAATTAATTAATGCATAGAAATGATAAAAAGTAAATAATAAATTTAATATTTCTTTTTATAATTGTTTTATTTTTATAGGATATCTAGTCCTAGCAGTGGAATTCTGGATTCCAAGCGATGTTAGATGCAACTGGGTCTAAGACTAGGTTATTACTATAGTGTGGTTATGAGAAAGATTACATCATGTATATTCTATGATTTCATATGCTACACCACCCATGTCAGTTAGGGTGACTAACTCTTAGTGAACTCTATGAGGGTTTTCCCCATAAAACCTAATGGGAGGATGGATTTATGACTACCCCCACTAGGCCCACACTCTTCTCTTGGTAATTCATGGTTCTGTATACCCAGTGGTGAGATTTCCCCATATATGTGTATAGAGTTCTATGATGGATTGTGGATATTTCATGAACATGTATAACTAAATAAAGTATCCAAAGGATTATTATAGGTATGACATGTATAGGTCTTTATGGCTTGAAGTACATGCTCGGTGTATGGGATGTAATGGTTTGAGTTATAATATCTAATGTTTGATATATTTCATATAGGCTATGATGGATTCGGGAAACTGATTGGTCACTATATATATAGATATGTGATATGGATTGATTTGATGAATTGATGGATGAGGTTTATATTCTAATTCCTCGCAAAGGTGTCTTCAGACTGGCTTACTTTTGGAGAGAGATGAATTAGGACTTGTGATGTTGGGAAAGTGAGGAAAACCAGTTGGGAAGTGGGGGTGGGGTACCCTTGATGTTTCATTATTATATTATGTTTTCTATTTTATTTCATACTTGTTGATAGTTAGCAAGGGTGAGGCTGTGAATTTAGTATACCTTTTTACATGAAGAGTGAGTTTCACAATTTTTTCACTATGCTTTAGCATACTTTCATTATATTTTTCCTTAGAGGATCTGGGGTGGATCCTATTGAGTTTATAATTATGATCACCCTGTGTATATATAAACAATTTTAAAGTCAACTAGAGTAGGTTGTATATTGGGTTGGATATTACTAGCTCCTGGTTTTACAAGGGTTGTTTTGGATTTATGGACACTATCATATTAACCTTTTTGGTACTTGTAGTTTTCCTTTTACTTGTTATAGTACTATATGAAATTTAAATTTTTCACTTGGGATTTATTTATATATATGTGGATGAGAAGGTTTTATTTGGTTTATCCTTCTTATCTCTCTCTTCTGCGTGTTTCTCTTGGAGGGTAATCTCTCCCATATACATTTTTATTAAATTCCTGATGCTATATTCCAACATGGGACCTATTAAAGGTAGGACTTAGATATTTACCATCTCTATCCCCTCATTATTATATATTTTTTGTGAGGTGATCATGAAGAAGGTATTATTCCATGACACTTTATTTTTATCAAGACTACATTCAAGATATCATGCTGAATTGTGTAGTCATACACCAAATACCCAAACTTGTTTTGTCTCATGGGACTTGTGGATTCATTGATGGGATATATAATTATTTTCCCAACCCATAACCTTATTATTTCCAATTCATTCACTATAAAATTTATTAATATCATTCATACCATTCTATAATGAACCAATTACACAATAAAACATGACTATCAATATATTGTGTAATAAAGAAAATCAAATACATAATAAATATTAATTATTAATAAATAACCATAAATATTGTTGAAAATAACCCCATATCATTAAAATAGATAACATATCCCATCTAGATAATGAATATAGATGGTCAAACAATACATAGTAAACTTTCCAATAAACATTTGTATTGTAATAAAAAAATGGAGAATTAATACATTTCCCCAAAGTCAATAAAATAATATACTTTAAATGGGAACATCATCCAATATGAATTATGTAAAATGTGATGTTAACTTCATATAGATCGATGGATATATTTCTAATTTAATACTATAATAAAATATTAAGAATCCATTATGAAAAAAAAGGTGGATGGTTGTAAAAAAACATAACATTGGATGTGAGAAATATTGATCAAAGAGATTATGTGGTAGGAATTTATATAACTATAAAAAATGATATATTACCACATATTACAATTAAATGTTAGAATTTACTCAGCTTATATGTAACAATTTCGAAGAAAAATTATAACTCAAAGAACAAAAATTGAGTTTCCAAAAATCCTTATGACTAGGGTGACACATGAGTCAAAGGACTTTTAAATAAAATAACATGATTTAAATTAGTGTATCCCATGAATTAATAGGAAAAAAATTATAGAAAATTTATATTATAGTAATTCGATAGAAAACTATACAAGTAAATAAGGTGTATAACATATAATATGTCTCAAATAATCAAAGTTGAGAACAATAAAAGCCTTATGGATTTATAAAAATCCAAATAAAAACCCCTTGAAATAGAGGGATTAAAATTTAACTTAAAATTAAATTATTTAAATATAAATCATGAAATTATATCTCTAATAGGTATTATATAATCGACATAAATGAAATTAGGTTCGTAATACTTACCATGTCTCAAAGGGAGTAATTTGAGATAAATATCACTACCTCTTGTTCTTGACTTCCACAAAAATACATTGACCTACTATATAACAAACATATATATCTTAATCACTTAATTAATAACCTTATTCATATCTAATTTCATTTCTATTCTTTATAAATAGTCATTCTCTATATTAATTCTACTGATTTTTTGCATCAAATATTTATAATGTTGATCATTTGTACTAGTTTCATAATAGTAGTGTATGTATACATTCTTCTTAAAAATTTCATCATTAATATTTCATTAAGGTTAATTATATTTTTTCCTTATAATTATTTATGCTGTTTTAAATTCCTTTCATGGGCATTTTATTCTTTATCCTTGAAGTTGAAATTGATAATAAGCCTGTTTCGATAATTCTTGACAATCAAAGTGTGTTTTATTTTAATTAATTAATAAAATATTTATATAAAATCTCTAGAACCAAAAAAATCAATATTTACAAATTTATTTCATAATATAATATTAATTATTTTCCCATTGGATTTCAAGATGTAAATCAATAGTATAATTCAATTAGGGTGTTAAACCGGTCCAAACATGAACATAACCTGATTTAATAAATGATTATTAGGTGGTTTTGTTGTAATATCATTATAAAAAAGAATAATTATATTATTGAGTGTTTATTAGATTTATATATCATAATATTAAGGAATTTAAATAAAAAATAATGGATTTGATGGTTTTACACAATTTGGATAAAATGTTATCATGTTGGTATGCTTATTTTAAATGATTAAATTAACTATTGTCATTTGTTGAACATCTCATTAATAGGGTCTGTAATTTTCCATAACAAAAACTTAATGATATCATAAATATTATATTTACCCTTTAATACATTCCCTATATCCATATTTGTAAGGTGGTAATGAAAAATGAAACATGTTTCACTAGGGAGGCGGTAGTCTGCACAACGCATGAACAATAATTTATTTCTTCTTAATGGATGAGGTATATGAATAAACAATGATAATTACCCTAATATAATAAAAATTAAAGTATATAAATTATACTGATATAATTTTATTAGTGTGTTTATAATAAATTTGAAATAATAGAATTAAGAAGAAAAACTAAGCATTTGATAATACTCACGTCGAGGGATTGAATTTTCTTTGGAAGTCTCCTTGGAAGTGAAGTTTTTATACTAAATAATGGTAAATATAAGATTTTAAATTTGTAAAAGGGTTTTGGGATAATAAAATTTTCTTATTTTCAATGATAAATTTGAAGGATAGGTGAGTATTGAAGTGGTTAACATGTTGCCTATATATAAGTGAAGGGAAGGGTAGTTCTGGGAGTTATTCTTACATTTTCAATAATGTAATCTTACTATTAAAGTTAAATAAGAAAAAAATGGAAAAAATTGGACATAAAATTGATTTTTTATTCAAAAACCACCTTAAACTCTCTTTAATATAATACTTTTATTTTTTGGGTATTTTTATGTTAAATTATTATACTTTATCCTAATTTACTTTTACCATTATAATTAATTTCTGCCTTAGTAATTGATTTAGTGAATAAATTTTAATATTTTCCATTTATCATAATTTTAATATTATAATTTCATTTTTTAAAATAATTTTATCAAAAAAATATATGTTGTGGAATGTTAAGTTCAAATTAAATACACTTAATTGTGAAAAACATTATTTAAAGAAATAACATTTTTAAGGTTTAAATTTATATATGTGATAAAATTATATTGTATATGATTTTATTAAGATAAATTGAATTATTATAAATATATAAATAAATTATGTGAGACTTATAAGGATATAAAAACTAAATATCCCTTGAAATATATTTGATTTAAAGAAAAGGTGGAAAAAAGATTTTATATTAAGGACACATTTTAATTAGTTATAAAAACATTTTCCATGGGTTTTCTAAGTAAAAAATGTTTTTTAAATAAATATTTTTATTCATAAAATTCATATTTGACTACTTAAAATGGTTTTATGAATTTCTAATTCATTCTTATTTAATGGTAAATATATACAACTTACATTTTTCGTGAAAACCATATTTTTGACGAAAAACAAACATTTTCAAAAAAAAGAAAAAAAATAAGTCAATTTTTATATGAGGAATTAAAAAATGAGTTTATTTTTATTAATTTAAAATTAAAAAATCAATAAACTAATTTTTTTAATAAAATCATAAAATATAATCGAAAATTTTTTTTAATTAGAAAATGAAATTTCCAAATATAAACTATTATTATTCTTTCTGTTTGTAATTTACCAAAAAAATTGATGTTGTCTCATTATTAATATGAAAAATAATTTATCACTAATCCCATTTTTCTTTAAACATAAAATTTTTATCATATAAAAGCTGATTTTTTGGAAAAATAATTTTCTAATCAACTAATGAACTTATTGGTCATTTTTTGTAACCTAAATTAATTTAATTCATATTAAAAGTTGACATTGTTATATATATATATAATTCATAAAGTGGTTACTCTTATTCATTATATCTAATTAAATGGATTTTTAAATAATGATACTAAAATATTTATATTATATCTAAATATATCATAATTTTGTTTATATTCGATGTTCGGTGTGGAGCATGCCATAGAACACATTGACTTATTTATAAGTAATAATATATTAAGTTATTAGGGTGTAAAAAAACCCAATTCTCATGTCCACTTATCAACATCAGAATTTGTTCAAGGGGAGTATCCGAATAATGGATGCCGCACATTAGCTAAATCAAACCAATATGATCTTGGTCCCATGGTTAATCATATTTCCAGAAATCAATAAAATAATAAATCTAAGGTGTAAAATATGATATCCAACCTCTCACATAGGTTGTATCATCCACTCAGGCTAGGGTCTTATGTCCATATCTCATACCTACACCCTCTCATTTAGGGTGAGGTCTCATACCATATCACATACCTCATAGCATACCTCATCACAACTCAATTTTCTCTCATTCATGACATGATCAAAATCATTAGTGAAACTATATAAACTAAAAAGTAGAAAACAGTATAATAAATCAATTACATAGGGTTAATAATTATTCTAATAGAATATCCAAATCATAAGAATGTTGTAATGATAACCCAGAGTCTTCTCCCAATATAACAACTCTACATTACCCATAGTGTCCATGTTAATGAACCAAACACCTTTTCAAATGATGAATTAATCAACCAAAACCATATACCAAACCACTAGGTCACCTAATATTTAACCAACCATGAAAAAATCATTCCAGACCCAATTTACAAAATAGTAAAACCCCACGTCCATCGACACTCATTCAAAAAAGGTTCCACAAATGAACCATTTATCACCCTATGTAGTCTTTGTTAACTATTAAGTAGACATGAGATCATCCTAATTTGTGGGGAAATATTAAAGTAGTCAGGGAACAATTCCAAAAATAGTCATAATGATGATCAAAAAAACATAAAAAATATATTAACCAATAGACTCAGAAATTTAATTCTACCTACCTCAATTGGTGATCCATAAATTGATCCCAAGATCATACCAACCACTAATGATCCCACGAGAACCTATCTTTAATATTAACCCCCATCAAATTAAAAAATCAATCATTTAAAACTCACCTGCCAAAATTGGAATAACTAACACCAAACCCATTCAGTGGAATAATGGTGCAGAAACCATGATCCATATGGAGAAATCCACTCCAAACATGAACCCATAAAAAATCCACACAAAATAACCAATTCTTATTTAATACATCTATCAATTTCACCTTAAATAGTTAAAATAATTAAATAACTCAAATCAGTGGAATTCCTCCTTGAATATATATAAAACCTCGTTTATTTTTCCTCAAAGAACCTCCCCAAGATAACCGACACCAAAACCCTATTATATTAGTCCAATTTCACCATAATTATGCACAATTGAAATCAAACTCTCCTAGAGATACCATAATTCATGGCTAAAAATAAGGGATAATAACCAAGGAATAATAAAATCATACCATAAATGAAGAAAAAACCAACTTTAGTCACCATGGATCAAGGAGGTTTAATGGTAGAAGAGAGAGATAAGAGGAGATAAGCCTTCCCCTAATCACACATCTAAATAAAGAAGATTCCAAAGGGGATTTTAAATTTTAAAATCCCAAAATACCATCAAACACTTCTTTTTTGAAAAATATAAAAGGACCCATCACCGTGTGACCATACCCTTCATGGAAAAAACACATCATGGAATATTCACAATTTTCTGTCCTTATTATTCATGGAACAAAACATCTCATCACAACCCTAAACATTCTGTAATCTAGGGTATCATAGAGTGGAACCATACCTTTGGGAGAAACCAAACTATCATACCCTAGTCCACCACACAGTGCCCCCCCCCCCTTCAAGGAATAACCTAGAGGGTCACATAATGCTCCATTTCATCACTCTAAATTTGGGAAAGTATTGATAAACCTTAAATTATTGTTTAACCCTTATTTATATCCCTTACCTATAATCTTTGAACACTTACACATCAACCCATATGTATCACACTTTATTAATTTTCAGGCCATTAATTTTTAAAGAAACACTTAAATACCATCCAAATAAACCCTTTTATATCAATTACTTTAATAGCTTCTTGACTTTTATGTATTATAGTAACCATTATGTACTATCTAGATCAACCCTTATGTATTTTAAGGTGAACAAGAGTTATCCTTTATATATTTTTATTTTCATAAGGTGACCCTTACTTGTTATAAGCCTTAAGTACAAGGTAAATATTATATATATTGGAGTTTATACTTTTATACCATAAGGTAAACCTTATAAATCTAATAATTTTCCATTATTCTAGTCCTTACATTATAGTAACCCATATATATCATGGAGTTAACCCTCACTTATCAAAGAGTTACAAAGAGTTAATATTTACTATCTCAGGGTAACTCTTACAGATCAAAAGGTTAACCCTTATGTATTTCTTTTTCCATACTGAATCCATTATGTATTAGAGTATCGATAAGTGTTTAAGTACCCTCACATATCAAATTATCCTTACATATTATTTTACCTTTTTGTATTATAAACTTTAAAATTCTAATAACCCTTACTTATTAGATAGTTAACCTTTATGTATTATAGGGTAAACCTTATATATCGGTACATATCTATTTTCCTAGAAATATAAAACTACCCATATTTCAATCATAGACTACGATATATCATATATAATAACTTACAAAATTTAAAAAAGTAGTGAGATTTGATATATCCTCTTCCAGGAATACACCATTTTTATACTATGACAAAGGACCCAAATTTTCTAGATCATATCTATTGGATTTTCGACTCATCTGAAATTAACCATAGAACATAAAAAATTTCTAAACACTACCAAACTTCTTTGAAACACCAAATATAAACAATTTCATGAAAAGTAAACTCATCCCAACACTCCCATTATCACCCAAGGCACCTCATGGGAATCCAAAAATATCTAAAACACCTCTTAGAGATATTCCAACACTCAGAATCCAGATCCACATCCAAATTCCCAAAAAAAGCCCTTCATTAGAACCAAAAATTAAAATGTTCCGTAATATTCACCAAACCATTATGACATAGTTCATTACACTCATGAAGTGAGATAAATAGTAATAAAAAGTATCTATAGGACATAATCATTTTACACCATTTTCGTCAATTACATGAATTTCATTATGGATTCCTTCCTCATTTTTCTTCATGAGATTTAACATACAATTAATTCTTTACTAAATAGGATAAATGTATCTCTTTCTATCTTATTTTATTATTTTTATTCAATACCCAATATATCTTACTACTTTAATATTGATTATCTCAGTATTTATTTCTCATTGCATGATAATAGATATTTTTTATTATTACTTTACAGATACCAATAACCACTTTTTCTAATCATCTTCTTTTTTATTAGATCCTAAAATAAATTATTTATATTTACCTTGTGTTTGAAAATAGATCTATTCATAAAAAAGGCAGTGTGATCTTCATAAAAAAATTTCCATATATTATTCAAATAAAAGTTTCCGTAAAAATACAATAGTAATGATCCTCTAAAATATGGTAACATATCATATTTTTCAAGCCTACACAAATTTCATTTAAGGATTTTCTCAACATTCTCATTTAATCCCCATTAAGACTCAACTTATATTTTCCTTTTATCTTCCACCAAATCGGTATCCTATTTTCATATATAAAAACACAAATGAAATAGTACTATTACAGTAGAGAGATTTCTCTCATAGTGTAATATTCTTCTTCAAATATTATAACCAATCTTAGATTGAATCACATGTTAATCCATAAAATATCATGATAGTTATTCACTAAATTATAACCCAATATTTTCTAGTTTAATCTTAAGTTACATTAACAAAATTCATTCATAGCCTTCGAAATCCTAAAGTTATTCTCATGAGGAATCATATTTATTCTTACATGAGAAATATTTAGTCTTACATATTATCTATAATCTCAGAATTATTATTATGTAGACTCAAACTAATCAAACATAATATGGAAACTTCTAAATGAATATTTTGTCACATAGAGTTAATCTTACGTATAAAGATGAAAATCATAATTACTCTTACATAAAACCACTCTAATCTTCTATGAGAGGTTGTTGCTCTTACCTATCAAGTAATTTTTCAAATTCTCAAAATATTATAACTAAAAAAATTCAAAACCTAGATTTAACTTTCTCAAATTCACTCCAAACTATCTCAACAACATTAATATGGGTCAAAACACTCCAAATATCATTAAAAAGTCATTAGACCTATATAGAACTATTTAATAAAATTTAAAAATCTCTTGTAGCATGTATAAACATAGAACTTTTCCTATTAACTTAGAACAGATTCAAAAATCAATTGGAAACCTATCAGTAATCTTAAATGTTTAACAACTCTTTCACTTGTATTAAAAAAAATAAAACACCATCCTCTGTGGGTTCAAAAATATTTCCAAATAGATTTTATTTTAATACCCCACTTTTTATTCATCTCATACTCCAATATTCTTCTAAAATATTCTCTTTTAGAACATAATAAACTATAATAAAATATGAAGAGCTCTTTTCCTTGGTTTTTGGATAATAAAGACAAAGGATATTTATAAAGGTGGTATCATTATCTTCAAATAAATGATACTTCAAACAATAAAATATAAGTCTACTGAATATATATATACATAAGAAATAATAGAGATTAATTCAGATATAAAATATATCCATAAATCAATTTAAAAGGTGATACCATCTCATAAACTCACTTTTTGAAACTAATCAAATAAATTTTCTGGCATTTTCAAGCACTCAACTCAACAAACGGATAAAAACATTCAAAAAAAGCAGTTTTATCTCTATATAGATTATATATTCATCTTTATTCCAAGTAAAACATTAAAAATAGTTAATTAAATCATAAATATACCTCAATGATGTTGAGTAATGGGTTCCACACCCACTTGTAATCTTGAATTCTTATAATACTTGGTTGGGAGTGATTTAGCTAGAATATCACTAATAAACTCTATAGATGGAACAAATTATTGTTTCGAAATACTAGTGGACGCCTTCTCTAATATGAAATTATATTTGATAACAATATTATTTAATTTTTATGGTTTTATTGTGTTTATTTATGTATTTGTAACACTTTTTTATCAAAGAAAATTACTAGTGGATACTTAGTAGTTTATGTGTATCCCCAAGTTGAGTATTTATTCCAATAATTTGTGTTTCTAATCATGAGGTAGAAAAATACTATAAATTATGGGAATTAAAATTAATATATAATTTATTTATGGATTTTTTAACACACATATTCCATAAATGAAGAATTATTCTCTTGATGTTGATTATAAATCATCAATGTCACCAGACCAATCAATATATGTGTATCCCTGCAATTCTAGTTCACCATTGTCCTCAAAAGATAATCTATATTTGGAAATATTTTTTTTATATCTTATAATTATATTGTATTATAAGATATTTTACACCTTTTTCTAAGATTGGTACCCAAAACAATGATAAATAGTAAAAAATATAGCCTTGAAGAAATAAAATACAAAAGACTACAAATCAAATTTCTTAAATTATTCGCATCAAAAACCTTTCCTTCATCATCTTTATACAGTATTTTAAAAAAATTAATTGATGTATAAAATCATATTCATTATTATATAAAAACTCCTCACAATAACTCCTTTTTATATTTTTTATGAGAGATAAAAATGTGACCAATAGTTTTGGTAATTTTCAAACCCCAAAATAATCCCATCTCACCAATTAAGAAAATATAAAACAATTTCTTCATTTAAGTGGAAAAATCTTTACACAATTATTCTTCATTAATGGAAAAAAATTATATCATCAATATATACAATACCAAAGAGTGATTTAGTGTTGGTCTTCCTCATATACAATTTTTATCCACTATTCTTTTTCTGAAATTCAAGCCAGTTGAATACTCATCGAGCTAGAAATACCAAGATAATCATGATTTATTTGACCTATATACATATTAATTTAATTTGCTCACCTTTTTTCATCTTCATAAATCATAAATACCTTGGTTTTATCTATATAAACTTCAGTATTCATCTCACCATTCAAAATTCTAGTATTTTCATTAATTTTATTGACTATGAAATTTATTTTTTTCTGTAATGGAAATAAATATATAAATGGTCTCATGCATGGAAACAAGGTAAAATGATTCACTAAAATAAATTCCTTAAATTTTTGGAATCCCTTCACAAAAAAATCTAGCAACATTTCCTATGACCACATATTTTTAAAAAATCTTGTTTTTCAAAAATCACTTTCTATTCCAATGATGTTATTCTCCTTAAAAATAGGTACGATATCCCATATCATGTTATTTTAAATTAGTTTTAGTTCATAAATAATTTATTCAATATATTATTTTTTCTAAAAATACACATTAAAAATTTAGGGATCAATATTTTAAAAAAAACTGGGGTGACTAGATGTCATAATTTTTCTTCATATTTTAACTTCTTGATTATAATCTCTAATAATATATTCAATATCAAATTCCTTTCAAAGTCTGTAATTTTCATCTACAGTTCTTCAAATCAAAACCTTGAAACTCGAATATTCTAAATCTGCATTATCATTAGTAATTTATTAGTTATCTTTTTAATTTATAGTGGGTTAGACAATGAAAGTATCATCTTAATCATATTTTATGATGGATTTTCTCATATTATCATAATTTTAAAAGATTATCACATTAGCATAGTCAAGTATCCTCTTATATTTGTTTTTTAGAAACTATATTAACTTTATTTTGATGTTTAGCTAATAAATATCACATGTTCTACTTTCTCATCAAATTTTACACCATTTATGCTCTTTTAATTGAACAAGAATAAACTCCCAGACACTCTAAAGTGTTTAAGTTTTGAATTCCTATTGAACCACATTTCATTTTTTTTATTAATTGAATTTTTCTATAATAAGAAATAATTTTTGAATAATTATATAAGTTGAAATACCTTTTAGACAAAAGTATCCTTATGTATCCTCCTCAATTAACATGGTTTTAGCCAAATTCACCAGGATACTATTTTTTCTTTTAGAAAACCCATTTTCTGGAGAGTATAGTTCTCTAAACTCATTCCTTATTCCATATTTTTCAAGATATTTTGAAGAAAAAATTGGTTTTCATACTCTATTCTATTATAATATCTCAACCTATTTATAGAAAATAAATCTTTCTTCACAATTGGTCTTCTAAAAAATTTAAAAATTATTAATTAATATTTGTGAGATATAAAAATAATTAATTGAATTATAAGAAATTCTTTTATTAATGATATGAAAAATTATCATATTTTTTAACTTCTTTCTCAGGGGTCCACAAATATCTTTGTTAACTAACTCCAATGGTCTTCTATTTTGGATCTCAACTCCCTTGTGATTTTTATTCACCATATTCCATTTTTAGAATATTTTATAAATAATGATAGTTCATTACTTTAAAACTAGAATAGTTATCATATCCTGATCATTGATTAAATTCTTTATAATCCTTTTTCCCAGATGAAAAAGTATTTTTGACCACATGTTATTCTCAACATGTTCACTCATGTAATGACCACATTTAGCTTCTCCAACATAAAACTAGTTACCGTAGGTTTTTTACCATATTGATATTACTTTACCATTTTTAAGCCACTTAATAATAAAATTAACTTCATTTACATAATCATAATGTTCTGATACACTTAACAGATTATTCTTTATCCCATCAATGAATAGACCATTTTTAGAGTTTAAAATTTTCTTAGTAATATCTTCTACTCCAACTCCTTTGATCTTCAAGGAAATATCATTTCCAAAAGGTAAAATCTCTAAATTAATATCTTTTAACATTATCTATTTTGTTTAAATCATTTATCAATTGAGAATAGAGAACATTTCTCTTAATCCTTGGCTTCTAAGATTTATATACCTTAAAAACAACATCAATGACATTTTATTATTGTTTGAATTAACCCTTTTTATAAACATTATCAGATGACTTATTTGGATTTTATTTATATAATTGGGTTATAATATTTTCATAAATGGTGTTTCCTTATAAATAACACATGACACAAACTACCTACAGATTCCCAAAAATATTCTTCACCTCAATGTTCATATAAAACTCTTATAACTGATGATTTGTTTTAAGTTTTTTTTGTCTCCCACCTGGATTACAATACCTACTTTGTACATGTAGATACATGTTTTACCAAAACTATAATCCATGCTTCCAAACACACCACAACACATATAGTACCCAAAAGTCTCTTTTTTATAAAATATATATTGTTTCATGGGTTTTTATTCAAACTCATTTTCATACCTCCAATGAGATAATTTTACCCAACCCATATTTTGTGGGCATCCCTATAAATTTGGGTTGGTGTGAATATTTTAATAATAATGTTATACTTCTAGATATTGATAGGTTTTACCATTTATTTAGATATCATAGCTAAAACAGAAAACTATATTTCACCATATTCTCCTGAAAACATGATCTTATTTTGAGTTGTTGTGTTAGTATACTTAACTTCGACATTTCCAACATTTTTTCATAAATATTAATTGGATTTTGTTTCTTTAGACACTTATTCTACTTCTTAGAATATTTAATTTTATTATCATATTCTTGGATCTTTCAAAAGCTCTGATGATAGGTCTAACATATTTCTATTTGGTTTTATCCCTTTGCTACTCAATTTCTATAAATTTTATTTCTATCCTACAACCCCCTGATTATATAAAAATTATATTATATGTAATAACATTAGTGATATTAATTTAATAATCATTCTTATGATTTAATTTCTCAATTTCCATAGACATTATTTTTGCTTCAATATGAATTTATTTTCCTTTATAAGTATTTTCTTTGAGATTTGAATATCAATCTATTACAATTATAATCTCAATTAGTAACACCTTGATCAAGATTCGTATAGTTTATTCCTTGGTTTATTCTCCTAATTCCATAGAAAATTCACTATGATATTTTGTTCCATTCTCTAAATATTCACTTGCTCCATCTTCTTCAGTCATGAGAATAATCCATGAAGACTATTTATATGTTTTCCCATCACCTAAAATTTATTTACTATCAAAAATATCTTTTTCAAAAGGTATAAATTATATTTTCAAGAAATTAAATGGTATTATATTCTTACCTTTTTATTATGATTTATTTATCTTAAAATAATTCACATTATTAAAGAATCTGGTATTTGCTTCATTTTATTTTTTTTCATTTCTAATTATCAAATAATATTTTGAATTAAAGTAAAAAAATTTATCACAATTAGAACAGTTAAATGGAATTTTATTTATATACTTACATTGCCCATTTTTTGGTTTATGAAACTTGGGAGGGGATCTTTTTAAAACCATTTATATTCTCATCATCATCATAACTAATATTCTTATATAAAATATTTAGATTATTTAATGATTTAAATGAAATTTAATTCTCCTTCTTGAACATGTTTATTAGAGAACCTTTTTCACTCATCACATAAGTAATTAAAGTGTTTTGGAATTGGTCAATCATAAAACTATCATAATATATATCTTAAAAAGTTCAAATATGGGAATTTGTTTTGGATGATTATCATATATTTATTCACAACTATGGTGTCTTCATCAGTTTCTCTATAAAATATAATGGTACCGATAATCATATTAACTCGCTTAAAGAAATCATTAACATATTCATCTTCTTATATTCTTAAAATTTTATTTAACTTCTACTATGTTATAACATTTGCTCATTAAACTTTATGTCTCCCTTATAGATGCTGTGAAGTTTGGTTTATATGTTCTTAGGATTATTCCACCCCATAACTTTTGTAATATATTTCTAATTTCATGAAGTTATAAATTCACTCCTTGACTTCCCATCACTCTCAAAATTCTTCATGTCTCACAGGGATCATGATGTAGTCTCACATGGTACTATACAAACATAAAGAGATGAATCGGGGATATGAAGCCCAAGAGGGGGAAGATAATGTAGCATTTTTTCTTTTTAAATGTGAAATAATTTTCCCTTAAAATTGGGAACTTATTTATTTTTTACTAATTCATGATGATCCATAGTACTTTCCAAGACATATCTTCAAAAGTAATATTTGTATCTAATATGAACTATTAAGATCACTTGGATGATTCTCAACACTAAAATGGGGATAAATTAGTGTGGAAAAAAATTCTTTATATTAAATAGAATTTGTCTAATGATTTTTTAGAAATAGACTCTCAACCCACTCATCTTAGAAATTTAAAGGGTGTCATAATAGATTTATTAATGATTTTTTCCTCTAATATGGTTGAAAACATCCCTAGTGTATATTGGTTTTTATCTTACACACACACCAATTAAAACTTATTATCATGAATAACCAATGGTAAGGGGTTGTCGTTGAACCCTTAAACATGGTATAAAATGAATTGTAATATATGAAACCAACTAGATTTATCAAGAACTGACTTTACCTTCCTGGATATAGGAACTGACTAGCTCCTTTAACTTCACAACCATATTTAAATAATCCCTCATGATGTAAGATAAACTTTAATAAGAAGTAAATAAATGACATAATTAGATTAGATATTATTCCTAAATTGAAACAATCTATTTATGGGTTCCTTTATTCTTCTTCATGATCATCAATGGTTATTAAGTTCTTTACTAGACAGAATTAATGTCAAACTCTCTATCTTCTCTTCTTTATTTTCTTTAACACCTAATCCATTTTTCAATAGAAGTGTAGGTTATCAAATTCCTTCTTACATATTTTATAATAATAGATGTTTTTTTAGTAATTAATCAATATATATCAATTAATTTTAATATCATATTCTTCATTATAGACTCCAAAAATTCACATGGATATTTTTGTATATTTGAATATGGAAATATTCATTAAACATGGTGGTGCGGTCTTCATTCAAATTATTCCCTCTATTCTACCAGTAAAATATTCTCAATAATATCATATAAAATATCCTCTAAAATATATAAACATATCTACTTATTCAACCTTTTTTAATATAATTTAATTATTTTCTCAATATTCCCATTTATACCTCTTTAAGGATTGCCTTCTTCTTTCAATTGATCTTCCACAAAATTTATATCATTTTTACAAGTATGCATGATACCATGAAATAATATTATTATTATGTAAAGAATCATATCAAAGTTAAATATCCTTTTTTAAATCTAATCACAAATATCGAATTCAATCTCAACTTAATCAATCAAGAATCATGATGTTTATAAACTAATGAATGGGACACGTTATACGGTTTCATCTTATTTGTCACTCAAAAGAATCAAGAATTTAAATTTCTCAGGTTATTCTTCTGGAACATCAGATATATTCTCTCATGAGAAAGATTTATTGTTACATATTCTCTAGAATCAAAAAAAATCATACATATCATAAAACTAATAGAACTTAATGGAGAATATTCAAAATTAATCTTATATAAATCTTTTTTACTCTTATATTCCACAGTTAAGACTTAATATTATTCCTAAATAGCACTACTTTAATATTATTTATCTTTGAGTTATTCTTATATGAGAATAGATTATACTTATGTATCATGTAATTTATCAAATTCTCAAAAACATAAACTTAGTACTTTTATATTTACTATATAACCTTATCAAGTCCACTATAAATAAGCACAACTAAATCTACTTATCTCAAAACTCTTTAAATAACCTCATAAAATAATTATAACTCCATAAAAATATTTATCAAATTTCCTAATGAATTTATAGCATGTATAAACTCTAACTTTTTTATTAAATAAAAATATCTTCAAAATTCATTTATAGACTTCTCATACAACTCTAAAACTATATCAAATATAATAAAAACTATATAAAATTCATTGAAAAAAAAATACAACATCATCCTCAACAGGTTAGTGTGGAAAGAATAAGGTGTCTATACAAGGAAAAGTGAGGAATTAATTAAAATAAAAAAAATTAATATAGAAAAAACAGTATAATCTAATTCACCCTTAGTGAATTTCCCCATTTCAAAACTCTGTAATTAAGGAGGTTATAATTCCCCTCAACAGTCCAGGTGTGTTGTGTTTTAATTTTAATTTAATATAATGTTTTTTAATGGGTACAGACTCATAGAAGGATATGGAGGTTGTGTGGGGGATCATAAAAAGGAGGATATGGATGCATAAAACTACTAAAAGTTGATGGGATAGCCGGTATAGATCCAACAGCTAGCTTATGAACTATCTTGTGGTCAGGGTAGCCTATCTGGACCTACTATCTACCAAGTTGAGTATAAAATCTAGATGGTGGGCCCCTGGGAGGATTTGTAATTAAAGGTTGTTTTTTATTTTCTCCCCATTCCCTTATTTCACTCCCCTCCCATCTCTCATGACTCATTTTTCAAATTTACAGTGAGAGAGTTCAATTTGGGATGACTTTGGATCCCACCCCCAATTTATTTCTTCACCAATTTGATAATCATTTGTTATGGTAGGTTCCTTTGGGTAAATATAACACTATTCTAGATTCCAATAACGATTTATCCTCTATTTCATTTCTGTAAACCTATTGCTACAGATTTGGGGAATTTTTTAGGGATTTGGTGTTCTGACCTTATCGCAGACAATGATTTAGGATTTTTTTTTAGTATCTCCATGCCTAAGTTGAGAAATCCATTACCATTTTATATTTTTTTACATAAATAATTATGTATCTCATCATGCATAGATGTGTTTATGGTTGTGAGACTTCCTCCTAAGGTATGATTGCACTTGGTTAGGCTCATATAGGTATTGTGGGCCCTCTAGAGGGTGCGTATCATGAAAGTTATTGGTTTATGTTAAAATTTTACATGTAATTTGGTTTGAAAAAATTGTTATCAACTTGGTAACATTGACCTTGAGGGAGCCATTCAGGTTTTGTTGGGACTGGTTAGGCTGAGATAGATAATGTATGGATGAGATAATATTTTCCTATACTATTAAATTTTTTGTTTTTTACTAATTATTTTATTTATATTTCTTGTGGTTACCTACCAATAACCATTTGTATTGGCCAGAATAAAATGTTGGGCCTACTAATAACCTTTGAATTGGGATGAAGAGATATATTGAAACTCCAAAAAACCATCAGGATGAGATGGGATATGATGGACCTCCTAATAACCTTTAGGATTGATCAGGGTTACATGGATGAAATCCCAAGAACCTTTGGGATGGGTAGTGGTATGACTATGGTTATGATTAGTGGGATAGGACTGGTTAATATGTTATGTTTGGTTATAGAAGTTTTGAAAGAATGTCCTTCTATCATATATCTGAATCAGGTAGGGTCAAGGTCCATGTTATCTTGGGAAATGCACGATGACCCAATAGGGTTATGATTAATTTTTGTTTTTATTTTCTATAGATTCATTCACCTTGATAATATTGTAGCATTTATGTTAAGAAAATATTAGTGGTGTATTAGTAATATTTTTCTCACATACCACATGGTAATTTTGATATGTTTGCAGACTTTATAATATGGGTTCTAGCTAAAGGAAAGGTCCTTGTGACATATTTATGAGTAGGTTCTAGTGGATGGGGATCAAGGTGACAAAAGGATACACTTAGAAATTAGTAATGCCTCTTTTATTATTTTTTGTTTGGTCCTTATGTATATTGAACCAAAAAATTGGGGGATCCCATTTTACTGATTTTTATGACTTAGGATTTTGTATGATATATTTTAATCACTTGTTATATTGATTTGGTAGTTGATCCATTTCACTTCATTGTTGGATTATATTGATACTTGGAAGGCTCAAAAGTTCACCACTGGGATTCATCCATATTTGAGGAATAAAGTTTCATATTCTTTCATAACCACATACATGGTAGTGGTTTACAAGGATCTCACTACTAAAAAGGGGTTGTCTTAGGATAGTATATTGGGGTCTCCTCTTTTCAGTATTGGTTTTCCCAGTGGTAATAGAGATCCTTCAAGTAGAAGGAAGAGGATATCTCTTGGTATTCTCTAGGATGCTTGTGATAGTTATGAAAATGGAGGGTCCTCTCTCTTAAAAATTTGGGAGGGACTCCAATATGTTTCCAATGTGGGCATTCAGGCATTACCGTAGTCCATTTTCCAGTCAACCAAAGGAGTTCCATCAATCTAACTGGATGGGGAACCTCCAAATTTTTTGTTCAAATTACCTTGATCTAGTGTGGGTATAGTTTTTTCATATACTCAAACCAAAAGGTATTTATTATAAGAGCCAATGGGTGATAGTTAATATTATTTAGGTAGATTAAGCCAAGGACTGGGCTAGGAATCCCAACGGTGGTAGTTTCAGGTTCTATAGTGTTTAATCTATCATATGAGCTAGGGATCATGGGGTAAGGACCTTAGATATGAGACTAGCAGCATGTATTCACTAGATCATGTTCTATGTGATTACGTAGAGGGTTTTATGACAGTTATAGGTATGGTTATGATAGCCTCAACACTTTTATTTTCTTTGTTTGATACGGGGGATTCGTATTCCTTCATTTCTACCCGAGTTGTTACTGGGTTGGGGTTTCCAATATTGTTACCCACCAGTTTTTTCTTTTATAAAACTCTTATTAAAATGATTGATTATTTAAGTGTCTCGTGTGTTTTTTTGTGGTTATAGACTATGTGAATATATGGGAATTTATAGCTATTAATTTGAGGATCATCAAAGTCTTCTATAGGAAGGACTGGTTGAGATGCTTTCAATATCACATCAACTATTATTGGATGTGAGTTGCATTTTCCCCTAGGGGAGAGTAGTATGTACCCACTAGGGTTTATAATTTGGAGGTAGGTATATTATGGAAATACATTAGTTATATTGAGTGTATTATGCATAGATAGTGGGTTTTGTGCTCACAATGGAATAGGTGATAGATCCAACCACATTTTCTCAAATGATTCACCATTACAATGATGTATTTTCAATTAATTTATTATGGATTCCTCATAATATTCAGATCTATTTTGAGATCGATCACATGCTGAGTGTGTAGACAGTATCTATTCTCTTATATCTAATGGCACTAAGTGGGATAAAAGAGCACAAGGTTCAACTCGATGACCTAGAAGCATAGTGATTTATTCTCCTAAGAACTTCCCTATGGGGTGCCCTTATTAAATTAACTAAGAATTTTGATGGGATATTTCAACATTGTATGTATTACCAATAATTGATTCAGGCTATGATTAAAAATTGATATCCACTTCCTAGGATCAATGATCTGTTTGATCAATTCAGTGGATCTTGGTAATTCTATAAGATTAATGTATGATCATGGTACCATCAACTATTAGTCAAGGATGAGGATGTGAAAAATCATGAATTTATGATCTGGTATGGGTATTTTGAGAATCTTGTGATTCCATTCATTTTTAATGAATGTGCTGGTGGTGTTCATGGTTCTAATGGACTAGACCTTTCTCCCTTTCTTAGACTCCTTTTCCATAGTCTACATTCATGAAATCCATGTGTATTCACTAACCTCAAAGATGAATACAAGGAACCTTAATATTTTCTTAAGAAAAATATGATCGCATCTACATTATATCAAGTTCTATAAGTTCCATTTATGGATCAGAGAAGTATGTTCTCTTATCCAGGTAATTTTTTAGGCTGGAATTTCCATCTATTAGGAGAAAGAGGAGGTTGTTATTTATTGGTTTAGGTCATGTAATGTTTTCAAGATCTATAGTTTCCTCATATTGTATAAGTATTATAGGTGGTTCATTCAGAAATTTTTATGGGTGGAAGCACCAATGATAGAGATGACCAAAAACAGAGTTAAGTTTTAGTGGACTATAAGATGTTAAGAGGCCTTGTAAGAGTTAAAGAGTAAGTTTAGGTCCATATTATTCTTATTATGTTAGACTCGGGGTTTGGATACCTGGTTTATTTTGATTCATTAGGGGTTGGTATTGGTCTCTTCCTAATGCAGGGTGAGTGGGTAATCGTGTATGGTTCATGTCATCTATGTCCCCATGAGTGGAGCTACTAGACTTTTGAACTAAATCAGATTCCATGGTTCATTCTATCAATTTGTGGTGTCACTATCTCTTCGGTGAGAGTTCTTTCATATAGACTGACCATAAATTCTTACAGTATATCTTTTATTAGTGATACATGAACCTATCCTAGAGACACTAGGTCATGAAATTTGAGATATTTTATTTTGAGAGGGAATATCCCTAGGAAATGGGAACATTATCACATATTCCCTTAGTAGGAAGTCATAGAAATAGAGTATATAGACATCTGAGGAATATTGGAAACTCTTGAGTCTGGAGGAGAGTAAATATCTAGATGTTTCAAAGGATAGGGAAGCTGTGGTTTTTTCTCTCTTTGTTGCCCCATCGTCCTAAGTAGACTAGGTCGATGCTATCCATGAGACCAATCAAGATTAATAGGTGATGAAAAATCATGAAACGGTCGATGAACCAATTTTAGGATAGTCCCTGGATGGAAATTTCATACTATATGGGAATGGTAGGGTTGTTGAACCCACATGCATGATATAGGAATTGATATCGAAATATCACATCTCATAGTGAGTAGTGATTCCTAGATCTACCAAGATTTAAAGGGATTTGAGAAATATGTTTTTGTGGTTGGGAATTAAGAAACATATAGAAGGGTTCTTCCATTGTTTATATACCACCAAATATTTTTATTCTTCAAGTAAAATCAACTTAAGTTTAAGTTAGAACCATAAAAAAGAAGTACACATGCACCAAACAAAGGAAAATAAACTTCGGAACCTTTGAATGAGGATGAAAAATGGTGATGGATTTATCAACATAGATTCTAAAGATGAAAAATGGGACTATAGATCCAACATTAATGACTTAGGCGATCCAAAAGATCACTGCAATAGATACACCTTCACCAAATCCACCAAAACCAACCAAAATGAAATGGAATCCATCACACCTGGACAAGATGGAGTCATTAATGAAAAATCATAATGAAATGGAAGATTAAATCAAGGAGATGGAGGGACATATGTAAAAAAAAGAAACAAAGGGCAACACAAAACAAACTAAAAGGTAATCAATAAGAGAACTAGTGAGGAGAGTAAATCACCACCAGTATTTGTTGTTAATGTATTCACCATATGCATCCTTATACTATCCCTAGACGTAGTTGATGATGACCCTTCCACATTCAAACTCTAAATAAACCTAACCATTCATATCACAATGATCCCCCAAACAAAATCTTGAACACCTGTAACAAAATCCTCATAATAGATAGAGAAAGAGATGAAGATAGAATGAGTGACCTGCATGAATCACACATTCATAAAAATATGAACTCCAGAGGAAGATTTGCTAATAGATCTCTCAATATATGAAACTAATGTTGTGAGTTCAAGGGACCAACAGTCAATAAAAATACGAAATGAGTGACCATATTGTTTCTTTACCTATTAGAGGTTGAAGAAAGATCACCAAGGATGATTAAGGATGCTTTTTCCTCTTTCGGTGTTACTGTGGAAATGGGATGAGTTGACCATGTATTTTTTATAATATTAACTAAGATTATGAAGATTCAATATTACATATGTGTAGTTGTTGACCACCTGAATAATTTTACACACTTATTTCCCATTAAAGACACTTGGTTAGTCGATGAGATGGGTAGAGATTATGTGTGAGACATAGTGCAACTGCACATAGTTCCTATGAGCATCGTGTTAGATTGAGATGGTTGTTTCATGTCCCAATTTTGATAAGGGATATAAAAGGCATTGGGTACATAGCTAAAGTCGAGAATGTAATATCACCATAATACATATGCATAGTTTGAGGGGACTATCTATATTCTATAGGATATAATCAGGGAAAATGTTATTCATTTTGGAGGGTCAAGGGATGACCACCTAGACATTAAATATTTTTCCTAAAACAATATATTTCATGATTATATTCAATTGGAACCCTTAAAGGATCTTTATATTAAACTATTTCAATCATCGTTGTGTTGTCATGAGATGGCTGAGTTGATAGTGATGGGAATGGTCCCAGTGAAGGAGACTTGTAGAGGGTACAAATGATCTGGAATTAGTTTGTTACCTCCCAGAGTAAGCATCATTTTTATGTTTTCATATACCCTATGATATCATAAATATTAAACATAACCCAATTAATTAGAGTTTTATAATAGATCAGCCCTTTTTATAATCATAATTCATTCATATATACGACATAATATCATGAAAAAATTATCATTTCCCCATTACTTAACCCATAGAAAAGAAAATTAGTTCTAAGAATATTTCATCATCATAATCATAAACAATCTGAGGAAACAATAAATACGGTATCATTGGGTAATATACATAGGGAATTATAAGTAACATCAATGGATGTGTTCGTAAATAAAAATACCGTTAAAATAGCATAATAACATTTCTTGAGGAAAATTAACTTTTCATTTTAAAACAACATTTTAAAAAAAATTAAATATTTTTAGGGAAAACATGTATTTTTAATAAAACCATGGAAACTTGTTAAGGAAACATCAAAAAAATTATTCATGATAGTGGTAAAATATTTTCATCCATTAAATGTTAAAGAAATTTTTTTCACCCATTCAGTAAAAAGTACCTCCTTAAGAAAGAGATAATAATATTCCTTTTAAAAAAAAGTAGAGAAATTAAAACGTTGGTAAATAATTAAGAAAATAAATCAGTGGAGAAAATTAAAAATATTCTTGAAAAAATTTTAAACAGAATATGGTCATGGAAAAAAAATATTTCAGACTAACTGGAGACACAAAGTTTCTTTTTCCATAAAAACATTTTTTTCAAATTTTTGAGTACTTAAAGAGAGGAAAATAAAATGAAAACTTATAATCTTTAAAAATATTTATATTATAAGAAAATAAATTAAATTTGTGAGAGATTGGTCATATAACTTCATTATCAAGAATTTAAGCATAAACAATTTGGGTATGTAGTGAGATTGTAACATAAAACTCTTTCCTATTTGGTAACTTTTGAATCATAACACTAATAAAAAGGAATAAATTAAAATGAAACTTTATATACCATGAATTTAAATATATTAATGGGATTACATATCAAAGGGGTATTATATATACCATAAGATTGAAATAATTAGGGAATATGGCATATGTCTCATAGAAACAAAAGAGAGACAAGAAACCCCTTACCTCAAGTCTAACTTGCTTCTAAAGTGATCTAACCTCATATATAATAAAATTAAATTTATTATACTTCTGCACTAGAAATACTTAGTTCATGTGAATAATTAGGTATGTACTTACTCAAAAGATATACATTGAACATATAATGGAATTGAGAGAGGTTTAGTGGAAGGACCAAGCGATAAAATACCATCCCAAAAAGATCATGTATCATAAAGTGTAAAATATACAAAGAGACCATATTTCCCTACCTGGTGAATCTCATAACCTTATTACATGGTGAAATTTTTAGGAAGAACCTATCATCCACTTAAAATTCCACATCTCACCAGTGATTTTTAGTATAACTCTTTTGTTTACTTTGAGCTACATTGATGTGTTTCTGAATGTTTCAAACTTCTCTACCATTTCCTCATCTATCTCAGATACCAATATCTTTCATTCTTTAACTTCATCCTATCATGTTATAATTATGCAATTTTTTCCTATAGTCCTTCAAAATAATTCATACAAATGATCAAGTGGAATTTATTAACATAATATAATTCAATAAGAGGAATGTTTTCATCCTAATAACCTTTGAAATATAGAGAGTGGGATCTTATAAAATCCTATAAGTTTTTAGCGGTTCTATTAGAGTGACTATCTTTGTGAGTATGATAGGTAGCACTAAAACATAATTGTATATCATGTTCTTTATGAATACATATTTATAACTTTAAGTTAAACTTCATATATTAGTCAAATAAAATATAATGTGGTACAACAAGAAATCTTACCACTTATTTAATTCATTTGTAGGTAATATGATTAAGAGATAAATCTTCTCTTATATAAATGAAATGTATTAACCTTTTAAGGTGATTGACTATAAAACAAATAGTATTAATCTATATAGATGTCCTGGGGAGTCCTACAATGAAATCCATAATGACATTTCAATATTTTCATATAGGTATGCGTAATGGTTTTAACAAACCATTAGACTTATACCACTTATCCTTAACTTGTTCTCATATAAAGAACCATTAAACATACTCATCAATGTCCCTATTAAATTTATCTCACCAAAATTTCTCCTCAAGATCTCCATACATATTCATACTTTCAGGGTGAATAGAGAATTATGAACTATGGAATTCATCTAAAAACTCCTTCAATTCTATCATTCCATCAAAATCATGGTTGAAATCCTGAAAATTTATCACCATATTTTATATCTCTAAACCAATATATTATTCCTCTATAATATTTAAATGGATAGATATATGAACACTCATTTTACCAAGATAATATTTCTTCCCTTCCATAAAAAATTCAAGATCCATCCTTTGAAAATCAATAAATATTGGATCTTTTGTGATCCTCATCATCGATAAGCTAGCATGATCCTTTTTTATCAAAGAATCATCCACCATGTTCACCTTCCAATGTTGGTAATTTATTAAGAAATAATAATCTTTAATCAATTCCAACCATCTTCTCTAGTGAATATTCAACTCTTTCTAGATGAATATATACTTGAAAGTTTTATGATCAGTATATATGTCAAATATTTTTCAATAAAGATAATTCCCCCATGTATTGAATGAAAAAAATAAAATTTCTATCTCTAAGTCATGAATCATGTAAATTTTCTCATGCAACATTAATTTAATAGAGTCATAAGTTACCACCATGTCATTCTATATAATAAAATTTCCAAGTCTCAAGTTTGATGAATTATTGAAAATCAAAAACCCTTCTCCACATGAATTTAATGTGAGTATAAGTTCACTAAAACCCATATATTTAAATCCATGAAATTTTAATCACATTCATTAGTCCAAATAAACATGATTCCCTTCCACGTTAATATAGAGATTAGAAGAGATATCCCTGAAAAAGTATTCATAAAGCATCAAAAATTTCTATCCAATCTAAGAAAAATACTGATCTTGTTCATAGCAAATGGTATGGGCCAATTTTCAATGACTTATATATTAGATTTATCTACTAATATACCCTTTCTAGTTATCATGTGTCCTAATAATGATACTTTCTATTACTAGAAATCAAAGTTTCTGAATTTGGGATATAGTTTCTCCTTCCTCAAGGTATTTAATAAAATACTCAGGTGATCAAAAAAATTATTTATTTCACTTATACTATAGAATAATATTGTCTATAAACTCTATTAAAAATTTATAGAAAAAACTCATAACACTGTATTAATTAAATCCATAAAGGTAGTGGGGGTATTAGTATGTCTAAATGGAATCATAAAAAAAATAGTGTTGATACCTTAATGGAAGTTTATCTTAGGTATGTATTCACATTTAACCATAAATTGATAGTATCTTGAAAAAAGATCAATCTTGAAAAGCTATTAATGTCCTCGTACTTTATTAAACCAATCATCGACATAGGGCCGACGATACTAATTCTTGATTGGGATCTTCTTAACTACTCCATAATCAATGAAAAGTTGCATTGATCCATATTTCTTCTTAAAAAATAATAGGTTCACCCTATGGTGATGCACTAGGATAAATTAATCTCTTATAAAAATTCTATCGGAGTTTTTTTTTAACTCTATAAACTAAATTATTTTCCTTTTATATGGATTATTTGAAATATATTTAGCACTACATATGATTCCTATTAAAAAATCAACTTTATGATTTAGAGGAAGACTAGTAAAATCTTCTAAAAATACCTAAAAATGTCACGTGCAATATTAATGTCTTCAATGTTGATTTTATTCTCAAATATATAAGATAAATACTCATTATTAATAGGAATCAAGACTTATGGAATGGAATTAATTTCCATTGGAAGACTGATTTCATCCTCGAACTGATAAATGATCACAAGTTCATTTGGAATATGAAATATGACTTCCCTTCCTTGGAAACTTATATTATGTCTATATAAATAGATCCAATACATTCCCAAAATCAAATCAAATTCAACTAGAAGGAGAGTAGGAATATTTAAAAGAATCATATCCCCACAAAATTTAATTTGAGAAGAATAAAAGAATTGAGATGTGATCATCATACATTTATGATTTTTCCTTGATAATTCAATATCTAATTAGTGGAGTGTTAATGTAGAACCTTTAAAAATTCATTAGTTATAATAGAGTGGGTAGAATAAAAATCCCATAGTACATATTCAATTCTAGAGTGGATGGTAATTTTACTTTCACCACTTTATTCTCATATCCCACATCACCAATAGTGATCGTATGTGATTTTCATTTTTCTCTCTACTTAAGAGGTTACTGAAATTGATAATAATCATTAACACTAGGATTTAATATCCAGTTATCACAACACCAATACTCATAGTATTTAAAAAACTCTAGTTTAGATGGTGTATTATATAGATATTTACCTTCATTTAAATCATTAACTAACTTATTCTTATCGATTGGTAATTTTATTTCCTTATAACCTTCCTTTAAACACATTAATAATTTAATAGTCCCCTTATTAAAATTTACTTCGTGCTTATTTCCCCACTTCTGGCATAATGAAATACTCATCTTCTCTCCTCTATTGTTTTTATTATTAGAATTTTTTTTAATTTCCATCTTTCTTTTCTTATCAAAACCATTATATTGATGGGTGAATATGATATCTGTTTCTACCTTGAGAGAACATCAAATGATTTCTTCATAAACATTGAAGTCTCTTACTATGAACACACTTTATATACTTAGATTTAAGAAACTAAAAAATAAATCAATAGTTCTTTTAGTTCGGTTAAAAATCCATAATCATACCTTGCATGTCTTGTGAAATTTTCCTCATAGGTACCAATGGATTCATCATCCCTCTTATTTAGCAGAAGAAATTCCTTATATATTCTCATAAAAATAATATTTGGAAATTACATATCGAAAAATTACCACCTAATCTCATCCAACTCTATATATTCAATTTCTTAATATGTTTGGTGTTCTTGATAAGATTTCAGTATTGATCTACTTCGCCTTACAAATGAAAAAATGGATAACATAACTTTTATTGCTTTGAGAACTAGATAATTTCAAATATATTTTTATTGGTAAAAACCCATTTCTCAAAAAAATATTGTATTAATAGACCAATAAAAAGAAGTTGGATGTTTCATCATAAAAGACTCAATAATATGTTCTTCCCCATTTTCTCTATTGAATTATCAGTATGCTTTATTGTGTGAGATAGTGGTGTAATCATAGAAATGAGATTTTTCATTCTATATCGCATAACTTATAATTTATCAAGAAGAAAATAATTTAATTATACATAACATTTAGTGATAATATAGTTCCTTCTGGTCCTAGGAATTAATGAAAACTAAAAAACATAGTTTTAGAAATAATAATTATATTGTGAAATTATATAATAATGAAAATTAATTAATAATATATCTAAATAATGACACCTTTTTAAAATCAATGACGCATTAGGTTTAACTTAGTAATAAATATTCATAAATCATTCAAATACTTTAAAATTATTCATAAGGAGAATGTCAATTAACTCAAGCATATCCCCCTAGGAGTTTCTAGCCATGTTTATAGTCATAATGTCACTCATCATGCACTATATGTCATCGATTTAATACCTGGTCCATATATTTTATTGTTTTTAAAATAAGTTGAATATTTTATATAGCTGCATCTAGTTTCAAGTATCTAGACAGCGATGTATTTACATGAAAAATCACACTTCTTAATTTACCATGACCTAGGATATTCTCGTATACATAGTCTTATCCTAAGGGTTCCCACTAAAGTTCTCTAATACTAACATAAAAACCTAACAAAATCACACTTTGATACCAATAAAGGTGATCAAATCATGAAATATATAAATATTAAATCATTTAAAAGTAATATTCAATAAATTTCATAAAAAACATGCCTGAAGACTATAAAGGTTTAGTATATTTAGAGGCTAGATAAATAATAATCATATTTCATGAAAGATATTAAACATATCCCATAAATTCTTCTCACATAGTATACTTCATATGCATACCCTACTTAAAAACTTTCTTCACAATATGGGGGAAGGAAACATTAGAAAGGGTGAGCTTAAATTCTCAGTATGGGTAAACATGGGAGATATCAATCAATGATCATAAGTAAAGATAATATAGGTATAAGAGTATGAGTTAATATTATTAACATAAAAAAATCATACCCAATGATTCATAAATCATAAACATAAATCATGGCATAAATATTTTTTAGTTTATAAGGAATGAATCATAATATAATTAAAGATCATGATCCCTGATAATATAAATTTAGCATAATAACAAGTCATAAGAGAGTTGAATAAAGTGTAGTTTAATAATAATCATACAAATCATTTTTCATGGTTATCTACCAAGACATTCACCACATTTTAATCTTGAGATAACCACCCACGTAACCTCATTTTTTATAGTATAACCTCCCATGTAACCTCTTATGGGATTGGGATAAACTTCTATGTCCCCTTTGAGCTCATAAACTGTAAAAAATACCCAAGGAATTGAAGGGATATAATGAACCCATCTATCATGTAATTATACTCCATCCACATGTATTCAATAAGATAATGAAAACATTTATCATTTCATCACAAATTAAATCAAGGAAAAGAAAACAAGTTTCATCAAAATTTCATCATTATAATCATAAATTATCCAGTAAAATCATAAATATGTTATAATTGGATCATATTCAAATTTAAGCATAAGTAACATCAATGTATTTTGTAATAGAAAAAATATTTTAAAACTTCACTAAAGTATTTCTTGATATAAAAACCCTATTCATTTTAAAATCACTTATTTAAATACTAAATATTTCTATAATATTAGAAAAATAATTTTCCACCAAAATAAAATTGCAAACATTTAAATAAATGTTCAAATCAAAAAATATCCATGAATAATGTAATATCCATTCATGGTGTAAATGTTAGAATAAATAATTTGATCACACATTCGATAAAAAGTACCTCATTTAGAAAACAACAAGATTAATTTTCATTTTTTTATTGAAAGTCAAAAAGGGTAAAAATGACAGTAATAAATCATTGAAGAATATTAAGAACATTATTTAAAACATTTTAAATGAAATATTTTCATTCAAGGAAATTATTCTTGTGAGAATAAAGAAACAACATCAATTTTCCTTAATACATTCTATCAAACTTTTGTGTACTTAGAGAGAGAAAAATAAAAGGAAAATTTATTATATATAAAATTAAATATAGGATAATAAATTAAATTAAATTTATTATAGATAAATCATATTATTTCATCATCATAAATTTAATCATAAACAATCCCAATAAATAGTGAGATTTTAATATAAAACCCTTACAGCTTGGGTAACTTTTGAATCATAACCCCCATGAAAGAAATAAATTAAAAATAAAATTTAAATACCATGAATGTAAATATATTCATGATATAACATATAAAATTGGTATTATATACACCTCATTAAATAAAAATTAAGTGAATATGGCATATGTCTCACAAAAACAAATGTGAGATGAGAAAATCCTTACCTCAAGTTTGATTTGATTCATAAGCACTATAAACTACTATATAATGAAATTGAACTTATTATACCTATATAAATAACTATATTAATAATTATAATTATATAAATGTTTCACTAATAACATCTTATTACCAATTTATTAGATATATTTCATTATCATCTTCATTTGGGTGTTAACTGTTTGTTTTTCATGTATGTTTTGGTTTTCTAGTTTTGATCATTTCACTTTGATCATGGTTCCATAAAATAAATAATATTATAAATGTAATAAGTATAATTTTTAATAATTAAATACAATTTTATAAATATTCATATAAATTAGAGATGTAAAATTAATTACATCACTTCATAGTGACAATAGTCTGTACATACGCACGAGTGATGCTTCTGCTTTTTGATAGATGGAATAAAAGAAAGTTAAAAAATAATTCACCTTTATAGAATGATTATTAAATCATAAACATAATATTAATTCATTACATCTATACTTATTTCCGTCCAAGTAAATCAAAAATGAAAAAAAATCTCATAGCTTCATGGAGAGGTAATCCAAACGTGTGTGAGAGTGACGTTGTCATTTTCAAATGGTAGGAAGGTGAGAAGGTATAAAAGATATTATAATTAAATAAGTATAATTATTCAATAAATATCATATATACCAATTATAAAATCATAATAACCAAAAATTATTTATTTTTATGGAATAAGGATTCATATCACTTCGTGGAGGCGGAGGTCCAAACATATGCATGAGTGCTACATTCATTTCCCATTTGATATAAAGGAATTGTAAAACGGTTTTTCCATAATCATAATAATATATTAGTTTGTTTGTTATAAAATAATAATTATTTTATTATAAATACAATAGATTTATATGATGTATAATAAGAAATCAACTTTGGAAGAGTGACGTAGGATGATTACCTCTTCTTTGAGAAACCTCATTTTCCTTACATCATAAGCCTTCATAGGATGATCTTACGGTAAGAAAATGAGCTCAAGAAAAAATGGTGGGAATATTGGATTTTTCTATAGGTAGTTATTGTCTGATTTAGGGGGCTCATATATTGTGAATTAAAAAGGATAAGGGGTGCAATTTTGTAAGTGAAGGGAGGGACACATAAGGAATTACTTAAAATATTTCAATAACATAAGGTCAATTTCATGAGAAATTAGAGCCAAATGGAAAGTAACTATAATTTAATATATCATAAGGTCAAAATATATTCATAAAATTATTTTTATACAAGTTTAGATGTAATTAATAAATTTATCTCCTAGTTTAACCTCCCCCCCCCATAACCCATTTTAACTAAAACTATGATAACAAAAAAAATTATTTTCACAATTCATTATGAAGGAAAATGAATGTAATATAATTAAAATATTTGAACATGATTATTAAAAATATAGAATAAATTTTTTAAAATTGAATTTTCATAAGTGGAGAAAATTAATTTTTTAATAGTCTTGCAAAACACAACGAAAACCAGTTTTTAAAAAAAATGTATTTTTAAACATAAAACTGAATGTATTCTCATTCCCTTCATGGTATAAACTAATAAATGAATTTTAATTTTTTTTTGGATATATATTCTATACATTTAATTAAAATAATTAATTAATAGTGATTTATTTAATTTTTTATGATAATTACGCATTGCGTACATAAAAATTATTTTTCAGAAAAAATAACTTTGTGTGCCTTCAAATTATTTTATCTTCATTTTTAACCATTAGAAAAATAATTTATTAATTCTTATTCATACATTACAAATATATTAATTTAAATAAATTTTTAATAGTGATCAACGTTTTTTTTTATATAAAATTTCATAACACTAAAAATTTATTTCTTCAAAAAAATAGTTCTTCTAATCATGAAATTATTTTCTGAAAATTTATTGATTATTTGTTAGGAATTAATCAAAAAATTAAATTAAGAAAAAAATTATTTACATATTTCATAATTTGTTAAATCCTATTCATAATGCCAATCAAGTGGTTTGGTTATAAATGATATAATATGTTATGGTTCATTTAGAATCAAGGATTCATGTAAAGTAAGTTATCGAATGATCCAAATATATTTAAAAGTAGTATATATAAAATATATGGGTGTTATAATTATTTAAGAATTAGAGAATTGTGTTTCACTGGTTGTTTCAAAATCTATTCCTTACATGACTCATTGAATTTCTAATGAAAATGACAAACATATGAGTAAAAACTATAAAAACCGTTATGAAACAAAAACAAAAAAAGAAACTTAAGAAACCTTCCTGATAATAAAATCAATTGATAGAGGGATTTTTTTCATAAAATATTAATTAAAATTTTATCTCCAAAATAAAGTAGAATAGTCTTTCCCAAGGTTGACTTTTGAGGAGGTTGTAGAAAAAGATTAAAATTTTCACTTTTGTTAATTTTTTTGTAAATATTAACCATGTTGGGGATTAAAATAAGTATAAATAATGTTTAATTAAAAATAAAATAT
Organism: Viscum album; assembly: GCA_963277665.1. Classification (NCBI taxonomy): domain Eukaryota; kingdom Viridiplantae; phylum Streptophyta; class Magnoliopsida; order Santalales; family Viscaceae; genus Viscum; species Viscum album. Next base: position 2,065,231,482 of record OY728141.1, read on the forward strand.
GTTATAATAAAAATAAATTGATAATTAAAATTAAAAATAATAAGTATAATTGAATATAAAAAACATATTTGAGTTAGAATTAGTGGACAATATTTAACCCTTCAGATACTCCCTTTATCCTTATTAAAAAATCACTTAGTTAAATTCCTAAATGACCACTCAAAGAACTCCAATTGAACTCTTAAAATTTCATAAAAAAATATTTTGACCTCAATATGTATTTTTATCCACTTATAACTTTTATTTGATAACCCAAATACCTATAATCAACCAAAACTAATTGAACCTATTATTCTCAAAAGTGAGACCTCACTTAAGAAGTTAAGCGGTAAGAACAATAGTTTTAAATTCATAGGTTGAAAAAAATACAGAAAAAATATATGAAAGTTTCATTAAGAAATAAAAATTATACCCTTATTCAGATATATTATTTATATATAAATAAAAATGGATTAAAATTAAGTTCAAAACCAAAAAGGTAAGAGTCCTTGGATCTCCATTGCGCACAACTTCTTGGGAATTCAGCCTGACATTGATATATTATCATCATATTAACAAATTTTCTATAGAATATCCCATCATACTAGTATATTATATTGTATATAATTAGACTCTCTAACTCTATAACATAATTATACACACAAATTTATAAAGAATAGTTGAAGCAGATTTTCCCTCCAATTCTATTCATCAATTTTGAATTCATTTTGGACACACTAGACCACTGCATCTAGAAATGTTATAAACTATAATGTTTTTTTATAGGACATGGATTTACTCCCAAAAAATTTTAATCATATTAGATACATTTATAACAGACTATGTTTAAATTACTAATGTAAATGTTTTCTATCGGAACATACACTTCAATTCTCTCTAATTTAACTCATCCAAAAACTGTTGTAATAATCGCATACTTCAATGATATTATGTAGAGATATTAATATCCATTTGATATTTTATTTAATATTTTTAAAATCACATTTTGATTCATTTAGATATATTTATTATCCATTTAATAAATATTTTCCAATTATTTAAACCCAATGGTTTTTAAATTTTTATTCTTTATTGGGATCTTATATGGATCGATTCAGCAAATGGTAGAATTGATTTAAATTACTAAAATAATAATATAATCCTAAAAAATTAACTATTTAATTTATATATATGAATAAAAAGATACATCATAAGCACACAAATGGTAAATATATATATAAAAATCAAGAATTAATCCATTTTCACAATAATTTCAAAAACATCCCTAAAAACATAGAATAATTCAATTTAACTTAAAAAGAAAAAAATGGTAATTAAATAATTAAAAATCAAGGAAATATTAATGAAAATATTATATCTATAAATTTACACCATACTTAAGATTAATACTCCAATAAAAGTAAACATAAAAAAACAACATCGTAGTAACTACAAAGAACAAGCCCATAGGATCCACTAATTCATCACCAAGGCATTCAAACTAATAATTCATATAAAAAAACTATTCCAATTTTTCTATTTGGTTAATTAAATCCAATTCTACATTATTTATCTCCCAATGCACATAAAACACTTTCTTGAGTAAAAAAATTCTCTCACCACACAAATATGAATTGCTAACATTGTTTTTCTCATCCAAACACATGTAAGGGTAACCAAAAGCTTGATAAGTTCTAAAATGTCCACTAAATTGAGTTAATAACTTGTGACTATCATGAGTAATCTCAAGGGTTATTCTTATTTTGAGGTATGATAGGTTCTATATTATAAAAATATTTGAGGTGGAATTAGGTTGTTTGGTATTTTGAAGAAAAATGCATGATTATAGTTTTCTCACAAAAGAATGGTATTATCCTTACCCCCCATATAAATGAATCATGAATAAATTTCTTTAAAAATTTTAATGATAGATAAGACTATCATCATTTTACCAACAATATTTTATCTACACAACTTCCATCAACAAAATTAAATTTTTTATTTTGATGTTTATAAAAATGATATATTTTTTTGAAACAAGTGTGGATTGTTTAAATTTAAATTAGTGGTGTAACTTATTATCCCTTATTTTTAATTATAATAACTATTTTTATCTCTTATAGATATTATTTTTTATTATTTTATTGGTACTTCAGTCACAAAAAAAAATTAAATGGATTTAAATTTTAAAAATCATATCTCAAAAACATTAATTTATAAATTTTTTGATAGATTTTAATCCTCTAATATTATCCCAAATACTTATTAAATAATTTAGTAAAACACAACATAGAATCCCCCATACTTTAGTTCAACAAAATCACAAAATTTAACTTCTAGATCAGGTTTTGATAGGTATTAAAATATTCTAATGTGGAAAACTAATGTTTTGTTCAATAATTTCAAAGGAAATTAAAGGATTAAATGAAAAGGGAAGTCTAGAAAAAAAATGTAACTTTTTTGGAAAATAAAGTCTTTAAAATAAAATAATTTTCTCAAACAGCATAGCACAAGTTCCTTACACTATCATATTTTGATAGAAATAAATCAAATTATGGTTATAAAATGAAGTGTTTGGTTATTTTATGAAATGAGAATAATGTGAATAATACACCAAAAAAGGTTTATAATCCTCAAAATAAGGTGATATCAAAATTTGTAAAATTATTTTTGATATGGGATTCAAAATTCAGAATTCTTTCCATGAATTGCCCAAAATTTGTCCTTCAAAAAGGTTTATCTTAGTATTTATTTAAATTAATACTAATTAAAAATAAATTTAATCATTAAAATGGGTTCTAAAATTTATAAATTTGTTAATTTTAAAATAATTAAATTTTAAAAACACAACTAAAAATGAAAAATAAACACACAAAAAATAAAGAAACACAGAACATTGGAATTCAAAATAGAAAAATATAAGTAAAAAATGAAATCCAAAAATCCCAATCCTATGAAGGATGTTAGTCAAATTCCCCCATACTTGTTTTTTATAAAGTCTTATTTTGTGATAATTCATATGAGAAATGAGAATAAAAAATTATAGATATAAAAAAAATAAGTGGAAAGGAAATACACAACCTAGTTAATTAAGTAGTAGCAGCCTTGAGTTATCCTCCTAAGTATTTACACTTATAAAACTATAGGAAAAATAAGAAAAAAAATACAAAAACATTATTTAAATTAAAATAAATAAATAATAAATGAATAATAAGAGAAAAAATAATCTTGGTTTGAACCCCCAAGTGAGTACTGTAATTATACTATCCATAGTTGTACATTGAATGTTCTAAACCCTAAGTTTGAATGAGGATGTATTTTTTTATATTAAAACCCACAAATTTTTATTAGATCCATTCTTTTTCAAATTGAACTAATTGTAAAAGTTTGCAAAGATAGATGTATTCATGATCATGTCCATTTTTATGTAGTTCACATGGATTATTAATGAAGGGAACATAATCTAATGGAACCTCCAATAAATTTTATCTTTAGGAGGTAAATCTACTAGTTGCTAGAAATTTATTACATAATGTGGTTTATCTTAAGATTCATATTAAAATATTAATTCTTCTTTGTAAATGATCTTGGTACTATAATCCTTTTGTAAACCAAATCACAACTCAATTGGACACACTATTTCCTCTTAAAATTTAATCTTCACTTCCATGACCTCATCTTCTTCATCAACAAAACAATTCCATTCATTTGATGTATAGATAAAATATTCACTAGAAGAAGATTTTAAAAGTTTATTATCAACATAATCTTAAAAAATCCATGTTTTAATATTCCCCCTATATTATCTTAGTTTCCAATTCCTTTGGTTAGTGGACAGATTCTGTGACAGTTTCATTGAAAGTGGGTAGTATCATAGGTTTCTACAATTATTATTTAATGCAAAAGTGGGTAGGTCAAGATTATATGTTTCTTGAGATTATTTTTGGGAGACTAATAATTTTTAATCATTCACATAAGTGGACAGAATTTACATTTGTTTACTCACTTCTTAAAGTATTATATAATTTGGTTTCACTTGTTCTTTCAAAATATCTTCCTTTTATGACTCAAGGAATTGTTGATGAGTAGTCCAAACATATGAGTAATCAATAAAAAAAATTTGACACACACAAAATTAGGGAGCCTCCCTAAATATGACACTAGGTGATAGAATAATTCTTTTCAAGTATATGTATCAAAATATTATCCCCTAATGTATATATTAAAATAGTCCCTAGGGTTATCTCATGAGGAGGTTGCGGTATAAGTTTAAAATTTTCACATTTGTTAATTTGTAATTTGAAAGGTTAAAAACATAGTGTATTAAAAATCGATTAATGTTGATGTAAAACTAGTAAGGATTATATTTGAAAACAAATTGGGATTTAAATTATAAATTAGAAGTTTACTTGATTGGAAAGGATAAATTTGAAAAATTAGTAGTGAAAAGCCATTAAACCTTCATCCACTCCCTTTATCCATGACTAAAAATATTATATTTTTTAATTACAAAATACCCATGAAAATACCTCTAATTAAACTCTTAAACTTTCCTAGAAGCCATATTTATCAATCTATATGGGTGTTTATACCCTTATTAAAGTGATCTGATCACCCAATTACCTTTGAGCAACAAAAACTAATTTAAACATGCTATACTCAAAAGTGATACCTCACTTAAGGAGTATAAAGAGTAATAAATAGCATTTCACATTCATAAGTAAAAAAATCCAGGATGATTTAAAATAAAGTGTAATAGTGAAATATAATGAAAACCTTCATTAAAAAGTATAGTTTCTAGAGAAATTTAAAAGGATTACAATGATGTGGAAAACATAAAAGTGGAGAGTCCTCGAATCTCCACTACCCATATCCACTTAGCATTTTATCATAACATGGATTTATTATCTCTAAGATTAATAAAATTCTCCAAACAATCCCATTATACATGTTATAACTCTTTTATATCAGCTATAATGACCTCTGATCCAGTACTCTCTCACATGAAAAAGTTAGGTTGGTTATAGGACCTCAAGCGTGTCTCCCCATACAAAAGAGGATATCGACTAGCAGTGGGTTTGTGATGAGTATAATGGGGAGATTATACCCCCTAGTATGAGTTACAACAAAATGGAATAATCAGTAATAAAAAACTTCACAATAAAAAAAATAATGGAAACAGTTTAACAAAAAATCGGAAGTAAAGTAAGAACCAATAAACCAATAATAGTAAATCATGTAATGAAAGGATGATATGTATTAAAATGTTAAACTAAAATAAAATACCCCTAAAAGAACTGGTTGAAAAAAAATAAAATCAAAAGACCGTGATCCCAAACCCCGTATCAATAATGTCTCCAAACTCCATCCCATCCTGTAAGAAACAATGATAAAAAATGTGAATTTCCCTTATCCAACCCTTCATCCATGTAATCTTCTCGGGTAATAAACTGCAGCCCGAATAGGGTGTTAGTAAAACTCTGTTGTTCAACACCACCTTGTCTAAAAAAAATTCAGATAATAATTCTATGAAATAAATAGAATACCATTAATATTAATTAATCAATTAATATAATGCATAATTAACTGATTTGGAATCATTTCTGAATATCTCTACACAAATAGCATAACTATACCAACCATAACCATAAACCATGTCTCAATCGCATAAATAGATAAATTACACTATACAATAATTTCATCATCTGGTCAAAGACCTATATATAATAATTTCAGTATCAACTGGGCCAAGCCCGCTATATAAGTATTACAACATTTATCCCTAGACCAAGCATGCTATATAAGAATTTCAATATCAAACTAGGCCAAGATCGCTATATAATCATTACAGATTTTATCACTAGGATAATCCCATTGTATAAGCATTTTAGCCTCCCATAAAATCCCTATATATAATCATTTTAGCATCAAAATCAATAAGTCACAAAATAAATGATATCATAATGTCACGTCATAAGCTCAAATGGTTAATTATGTAAATTTCCATTACCCTTTTTGTTACACTTTATTCTATGTATAAAATTAGAAATAGTAATATAAACATTAATAAACTATTACCAATGTGATTATATGCTATTAAATCACATGAAACCTCATGTCATGCTAAACACACTTTAAACTATTATCAAGTTCATTGTTTATCCAATGTCTTCTCACCCAAAGGGTATCCATAAGCCAAGTCACAAAGCAATTGAATCCATAGGGATCTAAGGATTAATTCAACCCTTGAATTTTCATCATTCATCATTTAATTAATAATTCCATTCATCATGATGGTGAAAACATAATATTTCACATAATCAAAAATTAAACAGGACATAGGGTTAGGTTTGGATTTCCAACCTTTATTTTGTGACTAAGAAACTCTTCCAACCAGAATCCCCTACAAGAACGGAGGCAAGGAAGATCTCAAGAAGAAACCTATATCAAACAAAAATTATATAAAAACCCAAAAAACTATGGTTAATAGATTTCATTTTCCACAATTGGAGAACAATATAAGGTAAGGTAAACCTATCCATAAAAACTCATTAATTATTGAATGTGTAATTAGAACTTCTAGAAGGAGTGGAATGGCTCTAAAATCACCTGAAAGTTTCATGGGATCGAGAGAGGACAGGATAAACCTAATGAATTAAGAATCACATGTCCTTACCTCTTAAAACTATTGAAGCTTAGAAATATACTTCATGTAACCCCACTTAATGTTGTGTATATTCAATTTAAGAGATATGGTTAAAATCATGCCACCTCACATGATTTTAAACCTAATCAAACATTAAATATCTTGTTACGTGGATTCATAGCATGCAATACAATTCACACCATAAACTATTTTGTGGCATGAAATTGTTCACAGAATGTGTTTAGTTAGATTTACACATTGTGTAATACATTTACACAGTGTGTAAATTCCCTGTTTGCATATTTCAGCATGGTTATTTCATCAAAGTTGTAAAACACCACTAAAGACTTCAAAACCATTAGAAGCCCTCGTAAAACATATTTTAAAAATTTACCCAAACTCTATTAATTCAAATAAACATACATCCTTGAACATTGGTTCATTTCACCAATAAGTCTCTCTATCTCTAAACGAGACTCAACTAACAAGGTTCAAAGACAAATAAGACCCAAACAAAATAGGGTTAACATAAAACTTAAATAATGAAATACATAGAAAATTATGGGATCTTGCAACCTTTCCACCATATAACAACTCATCACTGAGCTACTTCAAGCATCGTTGTGGGGTATCAAAGAACAAGTCTTTCCATTGTGCTCACATATAAGACTCCATATCTTAGTTCTACTCTTGAACATTCACATTTTCCCACTGAACATGAACTAGAGGTATAGTCCTTCCCTAGAGATACTACTCACTACGGTCCACAATTCATACCAGATACTCCTCAAATGACACATCTACATAATGATCAGATTACTTGACACATATAACATGATAATAGTTAGGATAATATCTTTGAATCTACAAAACATGAGGCATGTTGTACATGGAAATGTATCATTGTGGAAGGGAAAATCAGTATGCCTCTTGACTGTCCCTATCCACTATATTAAACGGCCTTAAAAACCTGGGTACAATCTTTAACTATTTATAGATATTGTACTTTCCCAACCAATGATACAACTGAAGGAAAACATATTGAACAACCTCAAACTCAAGAGGTAATATCTTATGGTTATCATAAGATTTATGTATGCTCTGCAAGATCACCAACCATCTCTAGATCAAAAAAACCTACTAAGAAATCTCTTGTAAGATAATATGTCCAATAAGCACTAACTCACCTCCACCAACCAACAAATTGGAGAATGGAATGGTATTCCATAGAAAGCCTCAAAAGTCCCCATTTCAATCAATGCATGGAAGCTGTTATTCTATGAAAATTATAAGAGTTCCATATACTTATCTCATGAACCACTTAAACCCAAACCACATTCTTGAAACATATCCTCCATAATATGAATGGTATCTCAAATTTACTATCATTATGAGGATTATGGGATGTTTTCAAAAGAGAATGTTATTACAAAGCCTTCTGAAGACACGTCCAGAATAGTTATTTGAAATAAGGATCTATATCAGAAATGATACTCCTCATAACATCGTGAAACCAGAAAATTTGACACACCTAGATACTACCAGATCATTAACATTGAAGTTATCCATAATATGAAGAAATGGGATGTCATCATCATTTGATCCATGCTCACTAAAACTATATCATTTTTATGGGTTTTCCAAGGTAATCCTATCATAAAATCCATAGTGGTATCATCCCATTTCCACTCCAAAATGGGAAGAGATTGTAATAGCCTAGCAAGCCTGTGATGTCCAGCCTTAACCTGATGACATGTGAAACATTTCACCAAAAATCCCATAGCATCATTCTTAATTCCTGATGACCAGTACTATCTATGGAGATCACATTAAATCTTTGTCAAAACTAGATATATCACCCATCTAAAATCATGAAACTCTCTCATCTGCTTCTCACATAAACCCATAGAAACTGATACTCAATCCTGGAAAAGAAGAGAATTTTCACCACCAAGATACCATCTTAATGTTGTCTCCCTAAAATATAATCTATCTCATAGAACTACGGCCTCTAGATCAAATAATTTATTTATCTTTATTTGGTCCAAAATCATGAGTAAAACTGATTTTGAGTCAAATACACACATCCATGGGACTCCTAAACATCTAGATGCATGTCTACAAACAATTTCATCATCCACTACTTTTCACAAAACTCCTATATTAACCCTATTTTCATTTTCCTTCTCAAAGAATCACCAATTAAGTTACCCTTTCACAGTGTATAAGCCAACTCAAATTTGAAAGATTGTAGATACTCGACTCACCTCCCCTACAAAAGGTCTAGGTATCACTTTAAAATATGCACTTAATGATATTGTGGTCCGTGTACACCATAAAACACTTTCCCATAACATAGTTTCACAAACATCTTAGGGAATTTAATACCATAAATATATTCATATCATGAGTAGGGTAATTTCACTCATGCGTTCTCAACAATCTGGATCCATAAGAAACCACAAAATCCTCCTAATTTAGGATAGCTCCAAGTCAAACTCTTGATGCATCATAGTACATGATAAAAAATTTACCTCATAAAGGTAATTTGAGGATAGTTGTTGAGGTCTTCATGCCTTCCATCTACTTAAAATATCTCTCATAATCATCTAACCAAACAAACATTACCCCTTTCTTACTCATCCCGGACATCAGTGTTGCTATACGTAAGAAGTCCTTGATAAAGCACTGATAATAACTTGATAAACCTAAAAAGATCTATATCTCGAATACATAATTTGGATTATCCCACAATAATTTGGATACAAGCTTCTCTATGTCCACTAGAAGTCCAACCTATGAGATTACATGGCCCAAGAAGTTCAATTTTCCAATCCCAAAACTTCATTTGGATATCTTGGTGTAAAGACAATACTCTCTTAGTGTACACAAGATAATTTTGATATGTTGGGCATGATTGTATGCATATTGAGAGTACACAAATATTTTGTCAACAATAACCACCACAAATTGGTCCAAGAAGGGTTTAAAGATTGGATTCCTCAAATCCATCAATACCGTAGGTGCCCTTGTCAAACCGAACAGTATCACTATGAACTCGTACAAGCCATACATGTACCTAAAATCAATCTGAGTTATTTATTAAGGTATTACCCTCAAATGGTGGTATCTTAATATCAAATCTATCTTGGAGAATATTTAATAACCTCCAAACTGGTTAACAATATCATTAATACATGAAATGGGATACCGATTCTTGACTGTCATCTGGTTTAATCTCTAATAATCCACGCATAAGAGAAAATAATTATCAGCCTTCTTGGTAAAAAGAACTAGAGAACCGTATGAAGACATACTAGTATGTATGAAACCATTAAAATCTAGATATTATAATTGAAATTTTAAATTTTGAAGCTTTACTGGTGATATCCTAGAAGGCAGGATAAAAACTGTCTCTTCTCTCAGTACCAAGTCGATCATAAACTCGACCTATTACTCAAGTGTTAAGTCATATAACTTTTCAAGAAATACATATTAAAAATATTAAACCATTAGAGGAGAACAATCATACTACAATCCATCATCATCTATAATTAGGCTTTCCATCTAAGAGGTGATATAATCTACTCTATATTGAATGTTTCCTGCATGACCAGCCTAAATATTTGACTCATTATGGTGAGAATAGAAGCCTTCTTTTAGAGATAGAAAGGTAACTATCCTTTGATAATAGCTGATATGATCCTGGAATATAACTATCCAATCTATACAAAGAATCCAATAAAACCCTATTATTTAAAGAAATGGTTCCCATAAGAAATGGTAATCACAAATCTCTAGAGAACATGCCTTGCAACATTTGATATTCTCTGACTGTAGTTGCAACTGTGTGTTTATGGTCAAAAAGAAATCCAATATTTCCAAAACCAATTCCAAAAAATCTGAAACAATGGAAGAAAAAAAGGAATTTGATGATCCTATATCAAAAAAATACAATAAAGGGTAGATGATACAAGAATCATACCTATAATGATAGAAGGTATTGAATCCCTGATATCCGGAGTAGTCTATATAGTGTGAAGCTCATTATTCCCTCTTCCTTGGGATCTAGTATGATATCATGGTCTATTCCCTCTATATGGTACTTATATTCCTATAATAGGGTATAATGTCCCATTCCTCTGACTGAAAGTACTGTAGAACTCTATATTCATGTCTTTTAAGGAGTATCTAATACCTTCCCATACTCTAGTACCTATCCAAATCCCCTAGTACTACTATACTGCATAAGTTCCTACAAAACATCTAAAGATGACCAAACCTACCACTACCATGGAACTCCAAAGTAAGCTATGGACATTGAGACTGCTTGTGACACAAATTTCTACAAAAATAGCACTACAACAAAAAATAGTCAGAAGATGGATTCCCACTTCCCTAACTAATCTATCTATTATTTCCTCAAGAAATTTTCATAACGGAACTTATTTTAACTAGAAGAAGATATTTTAGTTCACCATACTAAAAAATTCGGTCATTGATCAAGGACTCTATCAGATTCCCATCCATGATGAGTTTCTGATTCATCACATGTAGCTCCCCAAGCTTCCACGGTACGCTTCTCATTGAATATTGCAATAGATTGCATTGTACGCAACTTCGAGATTCTAACACATCGCGACCAATCAAACTAGCCGTTATGAATAGTAATAACTACGTTTTGAAATTTTATAAATTTTATCTTTCAAAATGGACTTCATTTTTGGATTCAGAATATTGAAATTAGTTTAGGGTGATTTTTTGGTATTTTTCTGAAAAATTTCAATTTTGATGAATAGTGAAAAACACTGAGTTATAGTTTAAAACTGAATTTTTATTTAAGAATTATTTATTTTATTTAAATTTATTTTACGTAAAAATATATACATAATACCTATATAAATTCAATGTAATTCATTGGAGTCTGTTTATAATAATTTTAGATATATGAAAACTTTATCGAACTTTTTACCGTCTTTTACCCACCTCCTAGGAGAATTTGAAAATTTACATAAAACATAATCTTACCACTTCTGTGACTTGAATTTAAAAATCCGAGAGACACGGTTGATATCAATAATTAAAATTTTGTTCAATAAGATGAAAGTAATTTTTTGTAAATAGTAACTTTTAACTTTTATTTGCCATGATTAAAAGTAAATAGGGTAATTAAGGGTAAAAATGATATTATTATTACCCTAACACATGTCCTAATTCTATTGTATAAGTATAATTAGACCACAAACAGCCTTAGGAATAAAATATGAACCTATTTGGTCCACTTAAATTAGATTAGGACATTTATTATTATTTAATTCAAAGAAGAGTTAAAAGAGTTGAAATCAAAGTTTAATAACTAAAACATTTTTAATATAGGGTTACACATAAGATAAATTAGACTATAAATATTCATTAGAAATATAAAAATATTTCCTACATAATGTTATTTTACTTAAATGATTTATACATTAAATAATTTAATTTATTTATGACACAATGATGATGGAGAAATTACCTAATTAATGAAATATTAAAATAATTGATATTATAAATATCCAAATAAATGTAATTTGAGAATTTTTATGAATTACACTAATTTTCTAGGTTACTATGGAATATTATGGTTGGTTATATGGATTTCTTTTTGAATTAATAATGCTTTTATGAATTTAGAAAAAACAAAATACCAAATAGTGTCAAAATTGACATAAAAGAGTTTTTAAAACAAATATTATATTATTAATTGATATTCTATTCCTAAAAATCTAAGGATCAGAAAAAATAATTATTTAATTATAGAAATATTATTAATGAATCACTTGGGGTTCACTTGGAAGTATACATTAGGTTTATTAACCATATAATATAAAAATACAAAGAGACATGGTAAATGTCAAACTATTTAACTAAGAGTTAAATCTAAAAGATAAGATTAATATAGTGAGCCAAACATATCTAAAACCTATTGGTTGAGTGGTTTTAGACCCATACCCACCATATAATTTAAATAATCCATTTTTGGGCCATTAGAAACCGAAAATAAATTTTTTTTAAAATAATATTTCTAGCTTTTCCTAAATGCCCATCACCCCTCTTATAAAAGGGCACTCCCCCTTCTCTCTAATTCACACCTCCAAAGACATTTGGATTGGACAACCCCTGACAAAATACCTTGTCAACTGTCCTACCTTCATTATAAATTCCATCCTTTAGTCAGAAATCCAACCTAATGATCCCTTTTGATCAAATCAAAAGGAAGAACCCGAAGAAGAGGTAAATATTTCATCACCTCTTTCAAGTTCCTTTCTTCTTCCAGTTCCTCTTTCTTTGTTGTTTCCATTATAAAATAATAAAACCAGTATAATCTATATAATTTTATTTTATTATTAATATGGTACAACCATATTCATTATTCTATTTGTCTTTTGAATGACACATCACCATACGTGCTTACGTACGGCTTGCCATCTCCTCGTCGTGGTATAGTTGTTATTCAATACATTATTATTTGGATGGGTATAATAATGATGTATAATTGATGTCAATAATAAATATAACATGATAATTATTCTTTATATATTATATACCACCCAATTATATATTATTTAAATATCAGAAGAATGATATTGTCGCTCGTGCGTACGTATGGATTACCGTCTATACAAACGCGATGAGATTCATTCCCCATCATATCCATTCAAGACTAATTTTCATTATATGATTAAAAATAATGTTTAAAGACTTAATATAATTCTGAATATGAATAAGATACATCCTATCCATAACAAACATTACTTAGGTAACAAATCATATAAAGGAAAACTAATCAGTTAACACCTGGAATGACGTTAATACTAAGATATTATTAACAAAGAAACGTTAAAAGATCATATATGATATCATATGAATGTATATGATTCTTGTATAATTTAATAACAATTATTTCACCATTATAAGATAGGTTAACCTACCCTCGATGAAGGAAAATTATAGGGTAAGGGTTAATTTCACAATCTCTTCATTGTCCGAGGTTGTTTATACGTAATTATCTACTGGGACCTCTTTATCATCCAAATCCATGTTTCTTAAAAATGTATCCTTGGATGGATTTTAAGTTTATTTGAAGTTGATTTATTATGATACAAAACTTCCATATTGTATTGAATGTTTTGTGATATGTTTGACTATGGATGTGCTATTTTTTTACCATTCATGGTTTTCGATTAAAGTATTGAAATTTCTTATTCTAGTTTTAATACAAATGTTTATGTTATATTTCAACCTTTTCATATGAGGAATGTATTAGACTTAGTAAGTGATGGGTGGAGCCCATTATAGCTCCTCGATGCATCGGTAGGTCTCATGAGACAACTAGACATGGAATTGGTCGAGGTCTTTCCCAATTTGATATATGGTTTTGGCCAAGGCCTTAATAATTTTTAGACATCTTGGCCGAGGCCTTGACAAAATGTTTCAGAATGTCCGGAATTATACATTCCCTCATTATGAAAATAATATTCACCATGCTTAATATTTATGTTATCTTCCATTGTATTGGTTACCCTTACTGAGCATTTGAGCTCATCCCTTTCTTATGTTTCATTTTCCCAGGATATGGAGAAGTTAGTTATGAGTGACTTCCAGGCCTAATCTAGGAGTCTTGGATGTTTCTAGTGGAATAAATTCATTTTGTATTTCTTTTCAAGTTTTAAAGTTGAACTTATGCATGAATCTTGTTTCAAATAATACTAAAATGATAGGTATTTCAAGATATGATTTCCTTGTGATCATGCCAATGTTATGTAATAATACACCGACTCTGGGTAACTGGGGTCGGGGAATTACATCATATCTAAAAATATCCTCAAGGAAAATACATTCACCTATGACCTAATCTTCTAGAAAATATCATCTTGAAAACTACTCACCCTCGAGATGTCATCAGTATCTAAATATGGTGCAAATTTTTACAGGTTAGTGAAGCATTCGGTGTAGTCCATCCAAGAAATTCCCTCCTATATCAGATACATGAACTCGTGTGCCTTATCATACCTCAAAGTATATGTATTGATGTGTATTAGGAACTTCACCTTGAATTCCTTCCAAGGTAGCTCATATATCAATATATCTTTCTCTATAATATCCCACCATTCTTTGAAAGTCCATGAAGCATATATACAGAAAGCTTCAGCCTCCTATCTATGAGTGTCTTGAGGTGCTTGAAGATTTTCTAGACTAAATTTCTCTAAAACTTGGCTACTTAATAGACTAACTTCCTAGTGAACATGGGTGGATGCTTCAGCTGGAACTCCATCTTAATCTCAGACATCAAAGTCATGCTGAAAACATTCTCCCTTTCCATGGATCACATGAACATATAGAATCTATTGTAAAGATGAACATCTATCTGATCCCTAGGAACTATAGGAAGATCTAGATCATCTATATTAGGATCATGATGACTTCCACTCTCCTCACACTCAACTCAAAGATGATGAGTAGGAATTTTCTCTACAAGACAAACACATTCCTTAGAATACATGGCCACAACATGGTTAACCTCAATAGGTGACAACATCAGAGAACCATTTACTCATGGTCTCTCTAAACAAGGAATACAAGTGTTTTTGCATGAAATAACTGATATTTTATTCCATATACTCAACATAACTAGTATCTCATATCATATTTTACATATTAAAGTATATCCCATGAAAGAAATATGTCTCTAATCTAAATAATGCATGTCAATATATATCCCTCTATGAATATTATGATGCATGCATACTCATCTCGTATCATACTATTCCAAGAATATATATCTCAAAAAATAATATCATCACAGAATAATAATATCGAAAGACATGTGAATCAATTAGGGTGAAATAACATTAATTGTGACCTGCAAACATCATGAACAACAATCCGGTCATTGGGAACTTAGGCTTTTCCCCATACATGGGTAAGCTACTCTCATGAAAAATATTATTTCCAAGTCCCAACACATCTTATTGTCCTTTATAACTTTCCAAAATAGTAAACGAGTATAAAATAAAAAAATTCCTCTAATACCACTTTGTACCTTCCCCTGATATGGAACTCTCTCACATGGAAAAATCAGGTCAGTTACGAGACCCCAAGAGTACCTCTCATATGTTATAGGCTTCTGACTAGTAGTGAGGGTGTGATACTTATAGTGGGGAGACTAGACCAACTATTAAGATTTATAACATAGAGTAATAATCAATAATAAAAACATAATAGTAATGAAAATAGTGGAAACATTATAACAAAAATGATAAATTAAATTAAGAACCAATAATCCAATAATAATGAATCATGTAATGATAGGATGATATGTATATAAAATTAAAACTGAAAGAAAAAATACATAAAAGAATTAAGTGACACAAATAAACTCAAAAGACCTTAGTATCAAACCCCATGCTAGTCTCATCTCCAAACTTCATCCCATCTATCATAAAATAAGGTCCCTTTCCCTTGTCCAAACTTGCATCCATGCAATCTGCTTGGGTATCAAACGGAGGCCCAAAATGGATGTGCATAAAACTCAATAGCTCAACACCACCATGTCTAAACAAAACCAGTCTAATAATAAGTGCATGTAATGAAGCGAATAATAGGTATATTAATTATTCAATTAATTCACTACATAATCAACCTTCTTGGCATAAATACCAGAATATCTATGATAAAGTAGCACAACCATTCCAACCATAACCATAAACCTTAGAATAATCACATAACTGTTAAAAGACTGATGTATAATCACTTCAACCTATAAGAAAATCCCTATATATAATAATTTCATCATCAACTAGGACAATCCCGCTATATAATAATTATAGAATTTGTCACTGGGCCAACCCAACTATATAATAATTTCAACATCAAACTAGGCCAAACCCACTATATAAACATTACATCATTTATCACTAGGTTAATCCTGCTATATAAACATTTCGGAATCTAGAAAAATACCTATATAAATTAATTTCAACATCAAACTCAACAAGTCATTATAGTATTGATTTCATAACAACACTTCATCAGACTAAATTTTTAATTCATAAAATCGCCATTATCCTTTTTATAACACATTCATTCATATATGAGATTATAAAAAATCTTATAAATAGACATAATTTATTACCAATGTAATTATATATCAAAAAACAACCTAAAATGTAATTTCTACTAAACACACTTTAAAAAATTATCCAATTCATAATTTATCTAAGGTCTATTCACCCAAGGGGTAGCCACAAGCCATGGCGTAAATCCATTGAATCCTAAGGGATCCACGGAATAATACAATCAATAAATTATCAACACTTATTATCTAATTAATCAATGGAAATATCATAGAGGAACAAACCCAAAATTTCACATAATCACCAACTAAATATCCCATAGGGTTAGGTTTAGACTCCCTATATTTATCTAAGGATTAAGAAATGCTTCTAAATGGAATCTCTAATAAGAAAAAAAGATAAGAAGATCTCCAGAATAAACCTAGATCATGAAATAATGAGATAAAAACCCAAAAAAACCAAGATCAAAAGATTCCACTGCCACAACCCAAGAATAATGGATGAGAAGGGAAAACCTAACCAGAACAACTCACTCGGGATAAGATAAGTAATTAGGATATCCATAGGGGATGGAAGGGATCCAAAATTTCTTGTAAATTTCTTGGTCTTGAGAGAGGAGGGTTTGCACCAAATGAATTAAGAATCACACATGTTTCCCTATTAAAACTATTAGAGACAAGAAATACATGGTGTGTAACCCATTTACACGTCATGTATTTTATATTTAAGAGATATGTGGAAAATATATCCACTTCAGTGATTTTAAGCCTCCTCAAACATTACACATCATGTAATATAGATTCACGGTGTGTAATTCAGTTCACTACATGAACCAGTTCATGGGATGTTACTATTTACAGTATGTGCCTGGTGACATTTACACATCATATAATACGTTTACACTACATGTAAATTCCCTGTAGACAACTTCCATCCTAATTTCTGCAAAAAAAAATATGATCCACCTACCAATCCATCTAAACCATGGAAAACCCTCAAAAATCGCTTATTACTCTTTTATCCAAACTCCATTAATTAAAAGAAACATTCATACATAATTTTAGGTCATTTTACCAAACAATGCTCTCTTTATTCAAATGAGACTCGACGAAAAATGTTCAAAGGAAAAGGAAACCCCCAAAAATAGGTTTAATGGAAAACTCAAAGAGGGATATTCCTAGAAAAAATGGCATATTACATTAATAGAATCTTAAATGCTATAAATGGAAGTGGAAAAACATATTTATAAAGATGAGTTCATTAAGAGTTTCCCTCCAATTCGGTATGTCAAATTTTAGTGCAATTTAGTCCCATAAGACACCCACATATCAAAATTTCGTTAAATATAAATTTATCTGGATACATATTTTATTTACTATAAAAATATTTCGGGCTAATTCCACAATTAAAAAAGATATATTTTTAAATTAAAAAAGAAACGTGTTTATATTGGAATATAATTTTTAAATCCATCCACTTTAATACATCAAATGATTGTATTAATGATCTCATACTATAATGATATTTTATATATACATGAACCTTTTATTTTAAGTTCATTTTTAACCATAAATAAGAAATTTAATTTTATGAATGTCATGTTATCCCTTATTTAATGAATATTTTTCAATTATCTCAACACAAAGGTTTTCAAATGTTTATGCTTTATTTAGGCCTCATATTTCTTGATTTAACACTAGTTGTTTTTAAATAAAATCAATCCTAATAACCATAAAATCAAAAAATAATAATTTTTTAAATTGGATCAATTTATAAAAATCTATGAAAAAAATATAAAAATGATAAAAAATCATAAATTAAAGAGTTAATCCATTTTCACAGTAATTCAAAAAACATACCTAAAAACTAGAAATGTTTATATTTGAATTAAATATAAAAAATGATAGTGATTAAATCATTAAAATTCAATTAAAATTTTAATTAATATATTATATCTATTAATTCCACCTACACATAAGACATAGACTCCTGTAAAATTAAGTATAAAAAACAATGCTAAAGTAAATTCAAAGACTAAGCCCATGGGACCTACTAATTCAAACCTAAGGTACTCAAAATTATTATATATCCTTAAAAAACATTAATACTAATTTTTTATTTGGTTCATTCAATCCATTCCTTATTCATTTATCCCCTCATTCACAAAAAAAACTTACCACACCGAAATTATTATCTCATTATACAAATATGGATTTTCAACAAAACATTTCTCATCCAAACACATGCAAGGGTCTCCCTACACTTGATAAGTTATAAAATCAACACACAATAGAGACAAGTGAAGGTTTGTGTCATGATGATCTTACAAGGTTGTTTAGTGGTTGAGGACTGGTGGATTCTAAATGATAAAAATATTTTAGGCAGAATAAGGATGTTTGGATTTTTTCTAAGAAAAAAATATATGATTCTAGTTTTCCCTCTTATTAATGGTCTTCTATAAACTCCCCTTTTAAATGAATAATCTTTAAAAAAATTGAAAAAAATCAAGGATAGAGCACACCTTTAGTATTTTATGAGAAACATTTTATATATTAAACTACCTTTAATAGAATTGAATTTCTGATTATTAGGTTTTCAAATTCTGTACTGATTTATTTCTGAAGTCTTTGAGGGATTTTCAAGTAGTTATGTGACATCTTAGATCCTATTATTAATGATAAAACTTAATTTCTCAGAACTTTTAGAACATTATAATTCAGTACATATTTAATTGTTTAAAATATTTTCCAAATAAATCTATTTCATAGATATTTAGTATAAATTTTTAGGATATAATTTAATTCTAATGTATCCCAGAAATAGTTTATAAAACCATAAGATAATATCACACCACACTTGATTTAAACTGAATCTTTCATTTTCACTTCTATAGTAGATTTAAATATGGATTATAGGCATGTAATGTGGCATCCTAGAAAGTCATTCATGGATTTTATTGGTATTAAAATGATTAAATGTAATAGGGAGGATAGGATAAAAATGATCTTTTTCGAAAAGGGTGACTTCAAAATCAATGAATTTCCTTATTCATCTCAATAAAATTTCGTCATACTCTAATGTTTTGATAGAATCAAATCAAATTTTGGTTATAAAAACTAGTTTTTGGTTCTCTATGGAAATTAGGTAAATGTGAAGAATATGGAACAAGAATGTTCAAAATCCTCACTAGGAGGCCATCTCAAAAATTTAGAGAGATAATTATGACATGGGATTCAAAATCCATTATTATTTTCATGAATTGAAAAAACTCTTGAATTCAAAACAACGTTTATTTTAGAATTCATATAAAATTTTCCCAAGTAAAAATAAATTCACTCATTAACATGGGTTTGAAATATTACAAAGATATTAATTTTGATCTCACAAGTTTTCAAAAATAAAAAAAGTTAAAAAGAAACATGAAAAAATAAAAACAAATGCATAATAGAAGAATAAAAATGAAAAAAAACTAAACACAAAATCCTAATCTAAAAAATGATTGTATTCATATTCCCTTAATCATATTTTGAGAAATGTTCACATTATGAAATAGTTCATATGAAAAATAAGAATATTAAATTATAGGTATATAAAAACAAGTGGGAATGAAAGAATAACTTCATTTATTAAGTTTTAGTATCTTTTTGTTAGACACTTTACTGCTGCCACTGACAAACATACAAGATAAATAAAGAACAAAACATAAGAAATTTATTTAAAGAAAAATAAAAAAACAAAAAAAAAAGAGAAAATAAGCATGATTTGAATCCCCAAAGAGAGTATAGTATTTATAATTTCTATAGATGGATTGTGAAATTTATTTATCCCCAGAAAGATGGAGGAAAATATTTCTTTCTCAAAAAAGTACTCAATGACTGAATTATTCATACTATTTCCCATGTATTTTTGGTTCCCATGGAGTTGTAAATAAAGAAACAGAATATTAAGGTACCTCCACCATATTTTATATCTAGGAGGGACATCAAGAAGTTATTGTAATATGTTTCTAGATTTTGGTTTTATCATCAGTTTCATTGTGAAATTTTAATTCCTCTTTTCCAATCTGCTATGTACCATCATCTTCTTTTAAAATAGAAAACAAATCAATTAGTTACTTCAAATTTTCTTCAAATTAAACCATCACCTCCTTGACCTCATATTTTTTTATCATCCAAACCATTCCATTCATAGGTTGTATGAAAAAATATATAAATAGGAAGAAGTTTTAAACAATTTATTATCAAAAAATCAAACAATAACAAATCCATGTTTTAGTATTTTTCATATATTATCCAATTTTACAATCATTTTGTGAGTAGACAAAATTTATAAGGGTTTAATCGAAATAGGGCAGAAACTCAGGTTCTTCCAAGGGTTCTTCAATGTAAAAAAGTTAGTGGGATAAGATTCACCTTTTCTTAAATTTCTTTTTGGGGTAGTCAATTATTTCAATTCCAGTACATGAGTGGAAAGAATAAAAATATGCATACTAACTTCTTTAAGTATTAGAAAATTTTTTTATCCTTTTCTTAAATTTATTTTATATATGACTCGAGGAATTATTTATGATCACATAAAACATAAACATATTCATAGTAAGGATCCATTTTGATATAAAAAGAAAATAAAAAATTTGGAAGCTTCCCAGATAATGACACTAATTAAAAGAGGAATTTTTTTCATGGATACCTTATCAAAATTTTATCACCTAAAGAATGTAGTACATTGGTTCCCAGAGTTTTATCTTGAGGATGTTAAATAATAAGTTTAAAATATTTACTTTTGTTAATATTTTTGGAAGAGGTGATGAAAAATAGCGATTCTAATATTTTTAAACCAATTTAAAAAAAATGTAATATAGATTATGGTGTGAATAAATTCAGAATTAATATTAAAAATCATAAGTACAGTTGATTGTAAATGGTAGATTTGAGAGAGAATTTTTGGACAAGATTTGACCCTTGAGACCCTCCATTTATCCATGTCTAAAAATACTACCTAGAATAATTCCTAAATTTCAACTCAAATACCACTAATTGAATGCCTAAAAGTGACTAAAATCCATATTAAAATATTAATATGGGTGTTTCTTCCCTTAAAAAAGTGATTCAATTACTTAAATACCTCTGAGAAAATAAAACAAACTGAACCTGTTGTTTAAAAAAGTTTGACAATACTTAAGAATATTAAGCAGAAATAATAATCAATTTATTTTATTAAGTTGAAACAAAAATTAAGAAAAATTTAAAATAAATTATGGTTAATAAATAAGATGATCAATTTCATTTAAAGGTATAGTTTTGAGAAAAATTAAAATGAATTAAAATGAAGAGAAAAACTAAAAATGGAAGATTCCAAAAATCTCCACTACCCACATATTTTTGATAGTTTATCCTGACATGGATAAATTATCTCAATGAGAAAACATATTCTCCATCCAGTCATGTACTTCTATTCCACTCGTTGTGACCTATATACCACTACACATGGAAGTGTATATGCATATTTATAAAGAAGATTTTACACATATTTTTCTCTAATTATGTTCAACTATTTTTAGTGAATTTTAGTTCCACTAGAATTTTGAATCTTAAAATATATTCAACTATAAAGTTGTTTTTCTATGTGCTAACTTTAATCCCATAAATATTTAGTTCCATTAGACATGTTAAGAAAAATTTTTGTTTTCATTTCTAAAGTAAACTATTTTTATTGGAATAGGCATTTCAGTTCCCCCCAATTTGACATCCCAAACAACTATTATAATGATCACATACTAACATGATATTCTATATAGATATAAATATATGATTATTTTTTATTTTCTATCTATAATAACATAATTTTGAGTAATTTAGATTTAATTATGTCTCATTAAATAACAGTTGGCCTATTTTTTCAGTCCGAAGGTTTTCCAAATTGCAAGCTTTGTTCGGGATTCATATAGATCGATTCAACATTAACTCTATTTGAATAAAATGAAGTCCAATAACCATATAATCCTAAAAATTTAATATTTCAGTATTTTTTAATTTTATAAAAGTTTCTGAAAGAAATATGAACATGATAAACAAACACATAAAAATAAAGAATTAATTCTTTATCAAAATAATTCCCAAAATGTCCCTAAAATTTAAAATGACTCAATTTCACGTGAAAATGCATAATATTATGGATTAAATCACTAATAATTATTTAACATTAATAAAAATATTATCCTTTTCAATTCCTAGGAAACATAATACTTGGTCTCCTAGAAAAATATGCATAAAAACAAAACAAAAATAAATTCAAAGAACAATCCCACGGGATCCACTAATTCAAGAAAAATTAACTCAAATTTATCATGAATAATAAACTATTTATTATTTTAAATAATTTATTTGTCTCATATAATATATTTCTACATTATTTATCACCTTATGCACACGAAACAATTACCTCAATAAAATATTTTACTCATCATGAAAATATGGATTTTAAACAAATATTTTCCCATCTAAACATATGAAATTGTCACTATAAGATTGATAGGATCCTAAATCTAAACTAAATATTGTTAAGAAATAGTTTTTAAAATAATAAATTTTTAATATTAATTATAATTTTATGGTTGGTGGGTTTCAAATGTCAAAAATGTTTGAGGCATAATAACGTTTTTTGGCTCTTTTCAAAGTAAAAATGCACACAAAATGGTCTTCTCCTTACTTTCCTTAGTGATGAATTGGCTTAAAACATAAATAAAATTTTCATGTATAGATAAAAACACTAATATTTTAGTATCAATATTAATTATACTCATCTTACTTCAAAGAGATTGAATTTTTGATTTTGATGTTTTCAAATTCAATATTGATTTGTTTTCTAAGGTAGTGATGAATTCTCTGAATTTCAAGCAGTGGTGTGACATCCTAGACCTTATTTTGAATGATAAGACTTATTTTACGATTCCATAGATTTTATATTTCTTGTTTTTCTTAGCAATTCTAATATTGATTAATTTTTAAAAACATTTTTTTCAAAATCTACTTTTAGTAGATATAGTTTATATATATTTTGTTTAACTTTTCAGACTCTAATTTTCACCTAATGTAGTACCAAATAAACCAAAAAACCATAATAAATATTTTATTATCACTTTATTAAATTTTGAATGATCATGAAACACTCCTTAAAGTGTATAAGTTTTTCATTGGAGTGGTTGATAGTTAAAATCATGATAAAATATCATTAGAATCACTGAATAATATTTAATAATGGTTTTATAGTTTTTTTTAACTCTTAGAGTGAAGTTATAGGATCTTGTAATGGATTTAAGGAAGTAAAGGAGGTCATGGAGATGTTTTCACACTAATAAAAAAAGCACCATCTAGATGGTGTATAGCCACCAGATATTCAGTGGTGAAGGTAGTAGCCTCCCCTTAATGCATAAGTCTATTGACCAGCTGGTGTAGATGAATAGAAGAACCCCATGGGAGATATTCTCATTGAATATCTAGTGATTTTTCAAAAAAATTGGACAGAAATAGTGGCCACAAAGGCAACCCAGTAGAGGATACTAGGTACCATATGGAGTCAAGATAGTAGGTCTAAAAGTTCTTTTAATTTCAGGAAAAATGCTATTAAATTGGTATTCTTCTGTTTTATAACCAATGATGAATTCTAGAATGTTCCCAAATAATTTTAGGCTATAAATATACCTTTTAATGGACATGGAAACTCACTTTTACATCTATTTTACAATACTAATGTGATATTATCATAAAATTTCTCTCTTTTTTCTCAATTCCAAAGTACACACTTTCTCCTATCTAGAGTGTTATTTTATTGTAATATTCTGGTCACTCTCAAAAATTTTAATAATTCTCTAATGGTTTTTCTTCTAAAAATTCTCAAAGGCATGGGACTAATTCTCATTGATCTTTCTATCAAAAACCATTAAAATTCTAGGGTCGGTTATATTTTAGTTTTTACTATATGCACTAAAAATAAAGGGAGTTTTAGTTTCATGGATACCATTTAATATAAATAACTAATATATTAAATCCCCAATCCATTGTGGCGGGATACACAGGGGCCCTTTTTGATCTATTGTCAAAATTCCTCAATAAATGGTGTGCCTTATGTACTTTTTGTAACATTATTTATTAATCATTATTATTAAATTAAATAATTAATCATTTAATTTTATAATCATGTATTCTTTTATGCTTCTGGTTTCATAATATTTTATAAACATATATAGTTTTTCCATTGCATTTCTTTTATTTAATTATATTAATTATAAATTTAAAGTATTTAAAACATTTTAATTATCATAAAACTATAAAAATAAGACTTATTCAATAATACATTAATTGTTTAATTATTTTTTTAGAGGGAAATACAACCCCTTTCATTTTCCCTAATCTGACATGCATTTGGTATCAAAGAATTCAGGAATTAATTTTAACTTGTTTATTTGTTTTTGAACTCTTTTAAAAAAAAATCAAAATATTTAACCAACTTTTCAAGAAAATTTCTATTTCTAATTTTATTTTTCAAAAACTTAGGATTCTCCAAAAGGAAACTCTACAGGGTGTGATCACATTTTTCATAGTTCTAATTTTGGTTATCCGGAAATACACACGTCTACATTTCATAGATCTATTGGTTATCTCATATGGAATATTGTTATGCATGTTAATAATAATTATACTGATAAAGAAGATAGATGGACCCCAGATGATAATTCTACATTTGAATTATATGTAAAGAAATGAATTATTTGCATTGTGGTTTAGACCAAAATGAATTTAATAGAATTTCTCTATGGAAAATAGAACATTAAATAATGAATCTCATAGAAGTAACTCATGAAGGAATAAAAAATACCATATATAATAGATTATACGTGTTTAACTGAGACTTTGAGAGTCTTTATAAGAATCATGACAAATATACTATTGAATTCTTTACTAAATTCACTAAAATTTGTAATGGTTGAAAGGATCTTGGTGATTCTTTTTCAATAAAGACATTAGTCAAAAAATATATTTCTTTTTTCCCAAGAAAATAGGAGCCTAAGGTCACCTCAATCCATTAAGAAAAAAAATAATGAACATCGATGTTGAGAAGATCATTGGATCTACTATGACATGTGAGATAACAATAGGAAGACAAGAAAAAAAAGGAGAATGAGGTCAAATAAACTATAAATACAATTACCTTCAAGGAAATCAATAATGAAACAACTAAAACTGAAACTGATATTTATCATCTTAATAGTAAAATGAATAAGTATTCCAAAAAAATCTTCTCATCACTTATAAAAGTAAAATCAAGGAATGAAATTTACAAACTTCAATTAAAAAAATCAGGGTGGCATCAAGATGGACTGTCTATTTAGAAAAATTCTAACGAAAAGAGGAAATGTAATAAAGATCAAAATGTTACAATATAGGGTGCTAGAGAGTATTTAATTTCAATATATGAATCAAAATATGAAAGTCTTAAGTTCCTTATGGGAGATATTGAGGTATGTCATTAGGTAAATTATATTTTTTCTAGTTATTACACTTATACTTATTCAACTTCTTCTCTAAGTTATAAAGATAATTTTCATTCCAGAGATCACTTCAAAATGGTTTTTGTGAAATTTATTTTAATATTTAAAGGTCCCAAAAAGAATTAAAATCTATTTATTTAAATAAAGGATCAAATTTTAAAAGATAAAGATGATATGGTTTTAAAATTGAAAGAACCAAGTGTTGGAAATTTGGAATCTCAGATTTAAGATCTTAAAAATAATCTTTTCAAATTAACCCATAGTGTTCAATATCTAAATAAGATTTTGGGATATCAATATGTTATAAAAATTAATTATTATATTAGATTTTATAAATAATCTAATTTCCCTAAAAAATTTAAAAAGACTACATTTCTAAAAGTACCTTCCCAAAATAAAGAATGTAATTATTATAAGAAATTTGGGTATATTTTTTATGAGTGGAATTAAAAAATGGTAGATATGATATAAAAATATAATTTATATCTCACCTAATATTTATAATGTTAAAACCTATTCTAAACTAGTTTGGATTCCAAATCCCTAATTGGATAACTTAGGTGGACCCAATATATAGGTAAAAATATTAGTTTCTTATTATTTTAAAAGTAAAAGGTTCCAAGATAAAAACATGAGAAGCTATTTGGTATATGGAAAGTGGTTTCTTGAGGTATATGTGTGTTGATCCTTCTGAATTCATTCATCATTAATAATTTGATTAAGGACATGTCAAATTTAGAGAAAATTCAAAAGGTAAAATCACCGGTATTGGTATGGTCATTTCAAAACTCTACTTTAATTAAATATAATTTATTTTTTAGTGGATTGAATTCTAATTTACTAATTATTAGTCAAATAAGTAGTAGAAGTTTTAAAATTAATTTGGAAAATGATTTTTTCAAAGTTTAAAATTCTAAAGTAAAATTATTATTTACCGCATCGCAATTTCAAAATTTAAATTTAATAGATTAAAAATATCATTCTTATCAAAATGTTAAGTGTATAAGTTCACAAGGTAATTAATCTTGAATTTTTTATTAATTCGTAGGTTATTATAACATTCAATCTATTTTTGAGATCAATTATAACCAACTAGTATGATATTTACCAAAGTTTTGTTTCAAGGATAAGTTAGTTAGTGAACCTTTCCAACTTAGAAATAACTAAAAACCTTCCTTCAAATATAAAAGTAATTTTCCTCCTATAAATCTATATAACTAACCCACATTCAACTTTTTTTACTAACTAAAGTTGTTAGTATCATAAGTAAATCTTATACATTTTTAATTATCGATGACTATAATACATTTATAAGGGTTTTCTACTTATATCATAAAAATGAGGCTTACAAGTTTGTATCAATTTTTAAAGTAGTCTTAAAAATGGAAAAGGCTAAAAACTATTTTCCCTTAGATGTAACAATGGTATATAATTTGAAAAAAAATAATTTTATGATTTTTTTGCTTCTCAAGGTTGTCGTCATTCCTTCTCTACTCTTAGAACACCTCAACAAAATGGGGTGGTCGAAAGCTGTAATTGGACCCCCCAAGAAATGTCTAGAACTATCTTGAATGAATTTAATCTTCCATAATTATTCAAGGTTGAGGAATTAAATACCTCTTACTTTATCCTTAACCATGTTATTATAACAACCATCTTTGTAAAAACTACTTATGAACTTTGGAGGGGAAAAATTTCCAAAGTTTTCTTCTTTAAATTAATAATCGTAAATTCTTTATCCTAAATAAAAAAAATCTAGGATATTTAGACAAAAAATACTATGAATGTGTATTTATTGGTACACAAATTCCATTAAATACAATTGATTCTCTAATAATATAATAGGGACCTTATAAGACTCAATTAACATCAAATTTTATCTGAATCTTCTTAAACCTCATCCAAAAATTAATGATGATGTTGAATAATCAAATTTGACCTTACCTAAACTTCAATATTCTAAATTAACTAAAGATTTTGTAAAATCCCCTTTAACTCCTTTACCCAAGGCACGGATGTGATCTAAATACCATCCCCATGAGAATATTATCGATGAATTATTATATGGGGTTCATACTAAAAGTTTTGTCTTAAATGAGGATGAATATAAAGATTTTATCTCCCACATTTAACCTCAATACCTTGATGATTCTATTAATGAGGAGAATTTTATGCTTTCCCAATAATAGGAGTTGAACCAATTTCAAAGTAAAAATACTTGAGATCTCATGGAATGGCTCAATAATCATCCTATTATTCGAACTAAGGGGTATTTTTGAAAAAAAAACGTGATGAAGATGGAATTATCATCTGCAAAAAGGATCAACTTGCTTCAAAAGAATATAATCAAGAAAAATTTGTTTATTATGGTGAAACCATTGGAATAATTTCATGAATGGAATCCATTATAATCTTATTATAATTCGACACTTATTTAAATTTTAATTCTTTTAGAATAGATTTCAAAAGTACTTTTGTAAATGGTTTTATTTATGAATTTTTTTGGGGGATCAAACACCATGTTTTGAAAAACATAAAATTCTAAATATTGTTTTAAAGTGAACCAAATTTCTTTATGTTTTAAAAAACCTCTCATCAGGATTTCTATAAAAGTTTAACTAAATTACTTTTATCAATTTATTTTAAGATTTATAAAAACATTTTAAGATAATAAATTAATCTTTCAAATCTATGTTGATGATGTTATTTTTGTCTCAAAATAATAAAAATATTATAATTAATTTTCTTATTTTATGAATAAAGAGTTTGAAATTAGTTTAATGTGAGAACTTCAATTCTTCCTTGGTTATCAAATTTTCCAAAATTATGGTAGAACTTTTATTAACCAAAGTAAATACACTTATAAAATATTAAATAAGTTTGGAATAGATCATCCTAGGTAAATTAGAACACCCATGAGTACAACATGTATAAGAACCCAGATCTCCTTTTTCAGGTATGGATCTAAATTTTAGGTTGTTTTCTAGGAAAAAATAATATTTGTAAATTTTCTAAGTACATGTCGTGTACTCTTGAGTACTCGCCATGAACCAGGTTTCTACTAGTAACCATGTACTAGCTATGTAACGGCCGATTATATGGTTGTGTGGTGTCTTGGAAGACCACCTAAAGCGGGGGCCGATTGAGTCTTGTACCCAACATGTACATTAAATGAACATGTGGTGTACTTTTCTTTTCATTTGATTAATAAGATTGGGTTCGCGGCTAATCTATAGAAGTATCTTCTTCTTCCCATGTTTCGTACTGGAGAGTGACGAGATGGAAGAGAACTTTAAACCCCTCTTGTTCCTCTCTCCAATCCCCAATTGAGATGTCGTGGGTGCATTGGATTCCCATTTTTGATTTCTCTCTTCACATAGATCCTCTCTTCCTAATTTCTCCTCTCCTTTGAGTTATATAAGGTTGAACGATTTTGACCTTTTTGTAGATCTATTACATTATTGGCCGATTCAAGGGCCAAAGTTCAAGAGTGTTCCTTGTATAATGCCGATGTAGGTGTTTTGTGCCTTTATTAGATTGTTTTTGGATAATATATGGCTAATGTTCTGAATACCTAGGTTTAGGGTACTGCGTGTTTTAGAAATTAACCTTGTTTAATACCTGTTGTGATAGTTTAATTGAGAAAGGGTTTATTGCTTAAGTGTATGGTCTAATACCATGATTATGGATGTGTTTACCGTGTTTGGTTGATTAAGGTTGTTTGGTCTAGAACTGACTCTTAGTCTTTCTTTTTTTCCATTCCTTATGATGTTAGGATGGAGTTGTTGTTTATTTGAGATGCATGTCTCTTTAATTATAAAAGTATGACTGAGGGGAATTGATTGTGAGATCTTCCCGAGGTAGGGCCCTTTATATATACTTATTTTTATTTCGACCCATTAGGAATTGATTGTGAGAGCTTTTGGGTGGTCATAGACTAGAGGGGTTAGACCGTGAGAGCTACCCAGAGGGTCGTTATTAAATGAACAATGGAACATAGGGAATTGACTGTGTGAGATGCTAGAATTAAACGAACAATGGACAATAGGGAATTTACTGTGATATCTTCCCTAGGGTCCTTATATTTTATATTGTTTCTATGAATACCAAGGGTTATTGACTGTGAGAGCTACCCAGGTGGTCGTTTGTAAATGATTAGTGTTATGTGGGACCAAATGGGTTAGACTATGTGAGATTTTCAAGAGGGTTTTTTTCGATTTGATGATATTTTGAACCAGAGGGGTTAGAATATAAGAACTTTCCTAGAGGGTTTCCTTTAAATGTTTGAATGATTGTGACGAGTCTTCCAAACCAAATCACAAGCTCGGACTCATTCTTTCTTGTTTGTTTAGATAGCCTTCTGAGACGTCTGTTAGTTATTATTATACAAGGGGATACCGATCATAGGAAATATTTTGAGGTTAAATTATTCAAGGAATTTAATAATTAATGAATGTAATGAATGTAATTGGAAATTGTAAGATTTTTTACTTTTGAGTACTTCCAAGTTTATTGAATCATTCTTCTTATTACCTGCTATATATATTCACTGGCTATTAGGCATAGATCTTTTGGTGGTTTCCTACTAGGATTCATATCACACCCTATTTAGGACATTATTTTGGACCCAAAAAAATTATATGGTTGTAGGTATAGATAAGGGCAAGTTCTCTTCATTATCAAGTACTTGATTGTTGTTGGAGCTGCAGCGCATGGGACCAAGCTGAGGCTTGTGATGTTGTTGGAGTTTTTTTTTGTACTTTGGTTTCAGTATTGAATTTATATTATTATGACTTGTTTGGATGATTTCCTAGATATATGTGACATGCATTATTTATTTATATATGCTTCATTTTTTTATATTTTCAGTCTTTCGCTGTTTATTATTTTTGTGTGCTATTACTTCTTCTGCTACTATTTACTATTTGTTTCTACTGCGTTACTCTGCCTATGAGGGAATATCTTCCCAACTATCACACCCAAGGCCCTCAATGCTAGTCAGTAGCCTCTGTAATTTAGTGAAATGTTCTTGATTCCATGTGACCAACTAGGTACGGGGCACCTTTCGGCGGCAGCTAGAACCCATAATTTACAAAGTTGTATAAAAGGGAGATTCCTTCTTCTTTGGATTACTATTTTGAGCCTATGTCTAGGGATAGGAAGGAATAGGTAATTGGTAATAATATATTCATGGGAGTAGCTATACCATGTATAGGGAAAAGCCAAGTATCCTTGAATATTTCATTTTTATGGTCTTTTAATTGTAATAGTTGATTCGATTTCACCATTGAGTGATTCACTTATATTGTGTTGTTATTGTTGATATTATTGAGGTTTTATTTCTGTCGCAACCTGATAAGATTAGGGTATTCCATCTCATGGATCATATAGGCACTTTCTAGAGATCAAATTTCATGCATCCTTATCATTCCATTTAGGGTGCATTAATGATTGCATGTTTTTGTGAAATATTTTGTGCTAGATATGCATGATATTATGATATATTTCATTATACAATGCCTATTATTTCGATAGGGTATTGGTATATATAAGATTAATTTGGATGGATGCCAATATTTGGTCCCTAAGGTGTAATGGGCCCTCATGGATTGAAATTTGGTGCGTCATGTCTGAACTTTAAATGAAAATTCTCAAGTTATGATGTGAATAAGGATGCCAAACTTTGATTCGCTGGAGTATGGGCTCTCACGGGTCGTAATTTATCATTCCTTGGATGAAATTATATGTTTTTAAGGTTTAAAAATAATTTTCAGAGTCCTAATTTCCAGAAACCAATACAACATACCGTGTGGTGTTATGATCACATGCCATGTGTTATTATGTTCTAGAAGAAACAACTTTTCTTATGTATACTCCATGTACTATAAGTACATACTGTGTAGTATTTAACTATGTGACAGACTGTGTGATCAGAGACACGGGGTTGGGAAATATTTGGTGGAACATGTCGTGTACTCGGAGTACACGTCGTGTTGTAAGGATTGTGTGTCCAGCTGTGTGAATAACAATATGGGTGGATAAAACTTAGTTTGTACATGCCATGTCTCGTTCATGCATGCTGTGTAGTATTACCCCAGAGGGAACTTTGTGGTTTAGCCGTTTTGAGGAACATGGGTAGGAGGGAAGATTCAAGTACACAATGTGTCTCATGAGAACCACATTGTGTGTATGGGTGTTACACATCTATGTTTGGAAGAGGTACACGCCATGTTAGAAGCTTAAGGAAACACACCACGTAGGTGTTATACACGCTGTGTAACCCTATTTTGTAAAACTTGAATGTTTCTTCTCTTGTTTTTTTTAGAACTTCTAAGTTGTTATCATTGATAATCATAAACTGAGGTGTGTGCTTGACCTTGCAGATTCATGCCGCCAAGACGTCCTCTGGTTGTATGCTAGGTGTTGGGTGATGAACAACCACCATAAATGGTAGATCATCGACTACCAGAAGATCCTCCCATTCAGCATGTCTTGGAACTATCTTTTATACCTGATTCAGGTGCTGGTGTACATTTTTGTGAAGGCTTTATGATGAATATGTAGACTTTCTAGGGAGCACCACATCATTCCCCAACTATGGTAGAGTTGATGAGGGTGTTCTACCAGTAGCATCCTATCACATTTTTAGGGGATGGAGGACCACAGGATACAGAGTCATATTTGGAGGTCATTCTTGTAATCTTTGAGTGTCTAGAGACGCCTCTGGGTAGGAGTGTGAAACTTTACACAGACACGCTACGTGATTCCACCAAGAGATGGTGGGATGTTATCTCACATGAGGGACTTCATCAAGATATGGTTTGGAAATAGTTTTATAGGATCTTCTATGAATATTTCTACATCGATACATTGAGGGAATATCAAGTTTGATAGTTCATGTATTTAGAGAAGGTTGCTCTTTCAGTGATGGATTACTTATCTCATTTCACAGAGCTTCAGTGCTTTACACCTATTCTGAAAGATAATGAGTTATCTATGGTGAGGTGATTTGAGGAAAGTCTCATGTATGAAATCTGATCGTAGATGAATGTCTTCAGAATAAATTCACTAACACCTATGGTCAACTAGTCGTTGATTACCGAGTGTAATCTGAGTGAGTTGGGAACTGCGAGCCAGGATAGTTCAGCATCCAGGGAAAGTACTACTTCATTTGAAAGAAGAAATCGTCGTAGGGAGCCTTCGCGTGGTGATTCCAGTAGTAGGGATGTCTCTTCAGGTACCTAGGTGGTATGATACCAGTGTGGGAAGAGTGGGCATATGAGACCACATTTCCCAAAGCACCCGTTTGAGTGTCGGTCTTGCGGCAAGATGGGTCATCTTCAATGTTTTTTATGGTTCTTCTCACTAGAAGCTAGTGAGAGGGGTTTTGTTACGAATCCACCTTCAGGATCCGAACTACCAGTTTCTCATCAGTCAGGGAACTAGAGTTCTTCCGATCATTCAAGAGGAGGAAGAGTTCATGGTCATGGTATCCAGTCGGTAGGATTTTAGCGACAACAAGGTGGATCAGCTAAGGGTAGTTAGTTAGGATCGCAAGGTCATGGTATATGATAGAATTTTTCAGTGGAGTTGAACTATGAGGAGTAGGATATTAAAACATCTACAGTTATAGTTATGATTCTAGTTTCCTTAGTTTTATCTTCTTCTCTTTTTGATATAGTGCCTTCCCATAGTTTTATATTTTTTGCTTTTTGGTGAGCCTTGGAATCTGTATCTTTACTTCAGAGGATGTTATGATATTGGAAACTCCTTCGAAGATTAGAAAGTTATTATCAACTGAATAATCCTAATATTAATTGTTAATATATATAATATTCATGTGCTTTATTATTCACAAACACCATTTTAATGCATTTTACATTTTGAACTTCATTTCACATTATCATTGTAATTCTTTCTTAAAATGCACTGTTACACTGTACATTTTTTAACATCATTTAAAGTAACAAATGAAATTAATTTTATTTTAATATTTAATTTTAAGGTTTCTCATTACATTGTGAATAATTCATATTTTTGAAGTATTGGAAGATTCACATTGGAAGACCACCAAAATGGGCTTTCAAGGAAACACATTTTGGGAAAAGTAAACTGGACAACATCCCAAAAACAAGACTGTAGTGACCAAGATTCAAGACCGATGATTATCAACATTTAAGTGAAGACATATGAAATCATGGGAAACATTTAATTAAACAGTGGCCAAATCTAATTCAGATTTATGAATGGAGTTACAGGTGGCCCAAGTTGGAGATAAAATTTTGGGCCCCATTCTATGGCCCAAAAAAATAGCCTAATATTTTACACATATCTCGTAAACCATAAACTCATTTGGTATAAAACTTTACATAAGGTTAGGTTACATCCGGATATTCATTTTATTCATCCATGAAACACTCTAATTTGGAAATATAGAGGCTCATTTAGGTGTTTATGTTTGGTGGATGCATGTTGGATTCCACCTCGGGTCAAGAGTTGAAAAGTCTAAGTTCCACAAGCTTTCCACCACCCTAAGCCTACCATGCTCAAGTGAGATGACTTTTACTATTGGATACACGACCCAAGGATCCCAAAATTCCTATTTAAGGTGGTGGTTTTGGAATATTTTATTATCTTTGGTGCTTTCATTCATTGTAGTGTTATGCTGACACTTTTCCTTTGTAATGTTCTTCTTCATTTGTAAGTTGTTCGAATAGCCTTACTTTTCAATAAAAATTCATCATATTCTATTATTCTATTCTTATTATTATCACATTGATACCATTTCTGTATGGTGTTAATTTATTCATACCAAACCTTGGGAAATTATTTACACAATAGGGGAGTGATTGTTTTCTTTTTATTTATTTTTTTGTCTACTTCTCACTTCCATTGAAACCATAGCATCAATAGAGGGCTAACCCACTTATGGGTTGATCCAAAGGATTAGAAAGGGTATGGATTGGATTTTATTTATCACCCCATTAATGTCTAATAACTTCTTTTAATTGATATTTTTATTTGATGATTTTAAAACTTCTTCATCCTTGTGGGATTTTAATACCACATACTTCAAGTGATAATACGAACTTTTACCTTGGAGTACTCATAAATTTGATCCTCCAAGTGTAAATATGATTAGTATTATGGTGTGTTGGTATAAAACCATTAAGTGATGAAGTTTTTTTATCTTCTTGAATAAACACATCTTGAATATAAGAAATTTGAATCGTTAAAAAAAGAATTTTATCCAATCCACCCCTTATAATAACCTAGGATCAATCCATATCATAAATAGATTTCACTTAATTCATGTAGTGTTATATTAATCCTATCTAAAATCAACCCAAATTTGGCTACTTAATATCCAAAATCTATCCATAGAATGTGCATGTCTATAGGTTTCTTATTAGGTCTCTGAGGAATCGACAACCCAAGATGCTCTACATTTGACCGCTAAACCCTAAAAACTAAGGTAAAATTGGGCGAGACCAAATTTTGGCACTGTTTTCGAGGACCCAAGTAAGTAATATCAACACCCATTCTATTCTCCCCCATTTATTCTATTCTCACCCAAATTATCTTATCTCTCCCCTTTCTCTTTTTTTTTCTTTTGGAGCATGTCCGCCTACACCCGCGATAACACAAACAGATTATTTAGGGTGGAAAGTCATGGGGTTGGGGAGTCAAGTACACCACGAAAACTCATTAAATTAGATCCTAATCTTCCAAATACTCCATAGTCAAAAATTGATCCCATTTAAATGGAAGTTCTTCAAATAAACCAACTCATAAACCTGGGTGGGAACCAATATGTAAATCCAAATGAGGTAGCCCCAAACTTGGGGAATGAAGTCGATGAAACCATAAATGACTACCTCACACATTCTTGGACCAATGCAACATCTTGCATTAGGAATGCTACTCTTGGAGAATCCCAATATGTTTTCAAACCTAATTTCATAAACCACATTCATTCCTTCCATGGGACGGAGTCAGAAATGACATACCTTCATGTCAAAGAGTTCAGCGACATTATTGAAACCATGTTCCCACCACATAAACATGAGTCAGCTAAGATGGGTCTCTTTCCTTTCTCACTTAATGATTGAGCAGAGAGTTGGTTAAAAAATCTGAGACCTGCATCAATCCACTCCTAGGACCAATGGAAAATAGAATGCTATAAAAAATACTTTCCCCGCCACAAAACAATTTCACTTAAAAAGAGTATCCAAAACTTTTTTGAAAAAGAGGGAGAGTCGTTTTATGAAACATGGGAAAGGTTCAAAGACACACTCAACATGGTACCAAACCATGGATTTTTAATCCCAGAACAAGTTCAAATATTTTATGATGGGTTGGGATAGGGGTACAAACAATTCACTGACATGATGTTCAATAGGACCTTTAAAAACAAAGACCTAAATGATGCTTACGAGTATCTCGAAGGACTGGCCGAACAAAACCAAACATGGGGGACATACCTTACTTTGGGAAGCCACCAAAATCTAGTGGAATTCACACACTTAGGGAGTAGGAATGCCTTAGGGAGAAACTTTATGCACTCACTAGGAAGTTTGAGGACATCAATCTTAGTAAGGTCCATCAAATTCAAACTCTTGACCCAGTTTGCACAATTTGTGACAAACCTGGACACAAGACCGAAAATTTCCCAACAATCCCTTCCATTAAAGATGTTATTCTAGGAGGACCACTTGCAGAAGTAAATGCCCAAAACTTACAAAATACCGAATAGAAAAACTCATTCAACGCAAGGTATAATGACCACCCAATCTTCCACTGGAAAGATAACCAATAACCTAGCCAACCACAAGGACCAAACCCCTACCCTACACAAAATTTCCAAAACCATAACAAATTCCAACCACAACCATCCAAATACAAACATCCTCTTATCCAATACCAAAAACCCATCCATCAACCCATGAAATAACCAATCCAACAACCAAATTATCCTCATGGTATAAAAAAACCATCACAAGCCCCTACTCAATCTGTCCCTCTTCCAATCCTTGAGAAGTTGTGTAAAAAAATGGGGAAAATGAACTCAGAATTCTCATCCCTTAAACATGAACTAAAAACCATTAAAACTAAGAAGGAACCCATTCCTAATCAGGTAGTACCATCCTCAAATTTAACGGGATAATCCAATTACACACAAACCTCTCATGAACAACTCAAAATAGTGACTGTTTTAAGAAGTGGGAAATCCATTGAGAAACCTGAACAAACCATTCCAGAACCATTAAAATCTGCAACAATGCATGAAAATGATAAAGAACCACCCACAGATTCTAATAACCCCAATGAGAATTTGAAGTAACTACAACCACACCAAAAAATCAAACAACCTTTTCCTTTACCTCAATGCATGAGAGGAAAAACTAAACTAGAACTAAATAAGAATTTGATGGAAATCTCCTCTTAGGTTAAATTGAACATCCCAATTCTCGATTCAATCCAAACCATTCCTGCCTACTCAAGGTACCTTAACGACTTTTCCACTTTTAAAAGGAAATTTTCACCTAAAAATAAAGTCCTTTTGGTTGCTAATGTGAGTAACACCAATCAAGGGACCATTCATCCAAAGTTGAAAGATCTAGGATATCTATACATCAATGTTGAGATAGTAGAGAACAAAGTTTTCAAAGCCCTTTGTGATATGGGAGCCAGTGTGAACCTCATTCATTATACCATGTATTGTCAGTTAGGGCTCGAAGAACTCCAACCCACATCTGTCATTCTTTAACTTCCTGATCGTAGTGTTCAAGTTCCTAAGTGGATCTTAAAGGATGTTTTGGTGAAAGTTGAAAATTTCATTTACCCAGCTGAATTCATTTTCCTTGACAATCACCCAAGATTTGGTTTGAGGGAGCAAACCCCCATCATCCTTGTTCATCCCTTCTTATCAAAAATCAACTCAATCATTCGAGTTCAAAATGGGAAAATGACAACAACCTTAGGGGACATCAGTCTATACTTGAACATCTATAATGAAAACTCTCAAATTAGAGATGATGAAGAGATCCATGAGGTTAAATGGATAGTTAGTTTTGATAGTGAACTTGAGGAACATCAAGGGATTACTAAAGGATGTTTAAGTCAAGAAGAGATTGATTTTCTTTGTTCACGTGAGGGAAAGTTTCCTCCTTGGCTTGAATCTCTTTCATATGGCCCTGTTGATGATTTTCTAGAATCTCTAATTAATGATACCATGGGTGAAATCAATAATATTGAGTCCATACCCATTTATTACAATAATATAGATAATTTAGTGGATGAAAATTCTATTCACAAAGGACCAATTCTGTCAAGAAATCTGAACAAATAAATTGAGTTCAATACAAAGTCTCATCCTTTATTGGAATGTGACAACCAATATCATCTCAAATTTAAGGTCTTACCTTCATCACTAAAGTATGTGTTCTTAGGGTACAATCGAGCCTTTTCTATTTTCATTTCCTTCTCTCTTGAAGACAATCAAGATATGATGCTTCTGTATGTCCTAAGAAAGCATAAGAAATAAATTGTATGAACCCTTTTAGATATTCCTGGGATTAGCCCACTCATTGGAACTCATAGGATTGTTATTGAATTTGAATCTAAACCATGTCATAAACCTCATCAGAGACTCAATCCAAATCTTATAAATGTGGTAAGGAAATAACTTCTTATGTTATTGAAAGTGGGTATCATCTACATCATAGCTGAGAGTGAGTGGGTAATCCCAATTCAGTTTTTCCCAAAGAAAGCTGAAATTTCTTTGATCACCAATGAGGATTGTGACCTTCTCTCCACAAGTGTTAGTAGTGGATTGAGAGTCTGTATTGACTATAGGAAGCTCAAATCTTATACCAATAAAGACTATTTCCCCCTTTCCCTTTATTGATAAACTCCTCGAGCGAGTGACGGTTCTTCAATTCTATTGCCTTAAAACACATTCCCTTTGGGTTATGTAATGCCCCTGGTACCTTCCAACGTTGCATGATTGGAATATTCTCAGGCATGGTGGGGGATTGATTAGAGGTCTTCCTGGATGACTTCTCCATCTTTGGTGATACTTTTTAGGGATTCCTTCTGAATGTTGAAAGGGTGCTGTCAAGATTCAAGGATAATAATATCATCCTAAATTGGGAAAAATGTCATTTTGTAGTATAGGAAGGACTTATTATAGGTCATAAGGTATCTGGTAGAGGGATTGAAGTTGACAAAGCTAAGGTCAACATCATTCATCGCCTTCCATATCCTAAAACTATTAAGGAATTGAGGTCCTTATTAGGACATGTTGGTTTATATATAAGGTTCATTTGGAATTTCAGCTCTATTTCTTAACCACTTTGTGCTCTATTGGTGAAAGATGCTCCATTTTTATGGACATAAAGCTATGATTAATCATTCTATACACTAAGGTCAGCTCTTATCTCTCAACCTATCATGGAATCTCTAAAATTTAAACTTCCTTTTGAGATCATGTGTGATGCGAGTGACTTTTCTGTAGGAGGATTCTTGTGACAGTGGTGTGAGAAAACTTCATGTGTCATTGCTTATGCAAGAAAATCCTTAAATGATGCACAAATCAACTACACCACCACTGAGAAATAGATTCTTGTTTTTTTCTTTTCCTTAGAGAAATTCAGGTCTTATCTCTTAGGATCACCCATCATTATCTTCACTGACCATTCATCCCTAAAATTCATTTTTCCAAAAACAAGGTGCCAAGGCTATATTGATTAGGTGGGTCCTTATTCTTCAAGATTTTGATTTAAACATTAAGGATAAAAATGGTGTTGAAAATGTTTTATCTAATAACCTCTATAGGATGGAATTCAATGATAACTCACGTTACCTTTCTGTGTCTGATTCATTTCCCGATGAGCACCTCTATTTAGTGAGTGATTTCCCATGTTATGCTGACATAGTAAACCATGTGGTGATGGGTGAAATTCCAAAATTACTAGGGAAAAAATCTAAGAGGAAATTACATTATGATGTCAAACACTATGTTCTTTATGATCCTTACCTCTTCAATTTTTGTCCTGATCAAATCATTATGAGGTGCGTTAGAGAGTCTGAGCAAGAGTCCATTCTAAAATTTTCTAATAGAGAGGCACGTGAAGGCCACTTTTATATAAATAAAACCACTAAAAAGGTCCTCCAAAGTGGTTTATACTAGCCTAAACTCACTAAGGATTCCTTCCAATTCTTCAAAAGTTTTCCTCAGTGTTAGAAATTATGATCCATTACTAAAAGGAATCAAATTCCCCTCACTCCCATACTGGTTGTGGAAATCTATGATTGTTGGGGAATTGATTTCATGGGATCCTTCCCAAACTCTAGGTGATGCCTCTACATCCTCTTATCT
This sequence comes from Viscum album, assembly GCA_963277665.1. Taxonomy (NCBI): domain Eukaryota; kingdom Viridiplantae; phylum Streptophyta; class Magnoliopsida; order Santalales; family Viscaceae; genus Viscum; species Viscum album. The sequence continues at coordinate 2,065,272,152 of OY728141.1, forward strand.
ATTAATTATGTCTCGAAATAGTTTAAGGACATTCCAACCAAGTCCAATGACCATCATGTTGTGATCTGATTTCTGATAGAGCACATATTTTATCGATTTGGAATTCCTAGGGCTATAATATGTGATTGAGGAACCCATTTCTACAACCAAACATTCTTTTCATGCATGTATAAGTATGTGATTCCTAACAAGGTTTCCACTCCCTACCATCCTCAAACCAATGGTCAAACTGAGATGGAAAATAGGAAAATTAAGAAAATTATTGAAAAAACTATCAATCCCTCTAAAAATAAATGGTCTGAAAAACTCTTGGATTCCCTTTTAGAATATTTTTCAGCATATAAAACCATCCTAGGAGTGTCACCATATTGGTTGTTTTATGGAAAATCATTCCATTTACCTATTGAAATTGAGCATAAGGAATTTTGGGCAATCAAAAAAATGAATTTTGATATTTCTTTGGCCAAATCAAAGAGAAAATTAGATCTTAATGAACTTGAGGAACTTAGGATGGAGGCTTATGAAAATTAAAAGATAAATAAAGATATAGTTAAATCCTACCAATCTAGGAATCTCAAAGTTAAACACTTTGAACTAGGAAAATTCATGCTCTTGTATAGTTCGAAACTTCTTTTACACCAAGCAAAGTTAATGTCTAGATGGTCAGATCCATTCATTATACAGTATGTATACCCCCATGGGGCAGTAGAGATTCATGATCCCACAAGTGGTCACATTTTCAAGGAATATTGTCAGAGGTTAAAACCATTCCTTGAATCATTCAATAAACAGGAAATAGAGGTTGAGTTAACTGATCCAACCTATATACCAGGAAAAAATTGATAGATTCGGGATCCATGTCGGGCTAATGACATTAAACAAAAGCACTTAATGGGAGGAGACCTATGGATTTCATGTTTCCAATATTTGTGAATCATTTTTATTTTTCAAATAGGATTAATGAATCATTTTTATATTTAAAAAATACATATTGTTGACTTGTTCTTTTATGACGAGTATGGATAGGTATGAAAGGGGAGCGCCATATTCATCTGTGTCACATGGTGTGATCTTTGAGTAATACCTTACCCAAAAATTTAAAAAGAATACAATGTATCATAAGTTTATTTTTATGGGTTTTTAGGTTAAAACAAAAATAAAAAAAATAATGATTAAAAAAAGGACACATTGTAGTTCGTGGGTCAAACCCCATCACAACTGGCGAAGTCGTGGGGACTCGAACCTAGGACCAAAGAGAAATTGGGGTACGCGCCATCCACCAACCTAAGGATTATAATCATTCCTTATTCTATACTTTTTTATATATATACTTAAATTTGACTTATATATATATTATTTTCTTTTTTTCTATGTGATACTTGTATTGGCCTTTGGTATGCTAAAATAAATAGATATGTTTTTGTGTCTTTGTTTGTTTTTAAATAAGGGAACCTATTGGGGTTTACATGGTTTCTAATTTATTTTGTGAGTTAGAATGAGAGGCTATTGAGGTCAATTAGTTTTATAAGTAAATCAACTATATCCAGAACATCCAAAATTTTCTACCATCTTCCACTAGGAGTCCATGAGTAGCATAAAGATTAATGGAATAATCAGGAGCGTCATGAACTTCAACTTCAAAAACCAAGTGACTTTGTTCCTTATTTATTTATTCAAATTCCTTTTATAAATCCTCTCTTATACCTCTACCCCCTTCAAAAAAAATTAAAACAATGCAGAAGTGTTAATTTATGTTGGGGGTATGAAATAAAAAAATTTGTGTGCAAAAAAAATGATTTAAAAAAAGTGTGACTTAATGGAAGTAAAGTTCCATTAACCTTGAACATGATCATACATATTACACACTTTGAAATTGAATATCAAATAATTTAGCATGCCCTGATTCTGATTTTAATCCCTGTATATTTCATGAGCATAGGTTTTCCAAAGTGTGGTTGTCTAATGTGATATTTCATTATTTATATTTTCACCCAAATAAAAAAGAATCACAAAGCATGTCCTATGGATAGTGGGGTATTAGTTTGAGATAAATGGTTTCCCTAAATAAATACCATAGGTTTGGTGATCATTTTAGTTTTAATATGAGCATTCAAAAAAAATCAAAATTAAATAAATGTGCGCGTAGAGAAATGAAATAACCTAATGTGTGGATTTTGGAACTTGAGGATCATGACTCCATTGTTGTCTGGGCCAGAGTTATTAATTTTATCTCTATTTTTGGTAATTTGATTTTGTTTTTGACTGATTTAACTCGAGATGATTCCTGAGTATGTGGGATTCACTTGGGTCCCTAAGGTCTTCGAGCCTGGGAGTCATCGGTAAAGTCTCGATACATGGGTTGACTCTTTTGAGTGAAATTTCAATTACCATGAAAAAATTGAAATATATATATATATATAACAATTTAATAATCATATTAATATTTAAATGTGATTCAACCTTGTTCTTTCATCATTTCCCCCTTGAATAAAATTGAACCCCCATGTCTATTGTGATACACAACACATCTTCATGCTTAATTGATATTGGATGAAATATGGTGAATGAATTTGAACAAAGGAATGGCCTTGGGATTGGGATATACTTATGAAACAATCTTGTATTAAAATATTTTGACACGTTTCTAGATTTTTTGGTATAAGTTCTTTTTGGAGATCATTGTGTATTAAAGTGTTTTTGGAAAAGGGAATTTGAATTTCGTATTTTTTGAGATATATTTTGCTCAGGATTAGAAAAAATCAATTTAGGGGTGTGATTATCCACTGAATGAGGATATTATTCATTATTAATATATATAATATTCATATGATTTATTATTCATAAACATTATTTTAGTTCATTTTACACTTTGAACATCATTTCACATTATCATTGTAATTCTTTCTTAAAATTCACTATTACATGGTACATTTTTTAACATAATTTAAAGTACCCCATGACCTTGATTTTAGTTTCATATTTAATTTTCTATTTTCTCATTACATTGGGAACAATTCATACATTTTTATTATTGGAAGATTCACATTGGAAGACCACCAAAATGAGCTTTCATGGAAACACATTCAGGGAAAAGTAAACTGCAGAGCATCCCAATAACAAGACTGTAGCATCCAGGATCCAATCCCAATTATTCTAAACATTTAACTAAATATATACAACATCATGAAGAAAATTTTATTAAATAGTTTCCAAATCCAATTCGGATGTTTGAATGGAGTTACAGGCAGCCCAAATTGGAGATAAAATTTTGGGCCAGATTCTGCAGCATAGAAAAACATCCCACCATTTTACAAATATCTCGTAAAACATAAACTATTTTGGGATTAAACTTTACATATGGTTAGGGGTATATGTAAATTCATTTTATTATTCAATATAACACTCTAATTCGTCCATTTATAAGTGCATGTAGGTGCTTCTATTTAGTGGGTGCAAGCCGGATGACATCTCAGGTCAAGAGTATAAAAGTATAAGTTCTACAAGATTTCCACCGCCCTAAGCCTACCAGACTCAAGTGGGATGACTTTAACTATTGGATGCTCTACCCAAGGCTCCAAAAATTCCTATTTAAGGTAGTGGTTTTGGAATATTTTATCATCTTGTGTGCTTTCTTTCATTGTAGTGTTATGCTGCCACTTTTCCTTTATACTATTTTTATTCATTTGTAAGTTGTTCGAATCAACTTAGTTTTCAACAAAAATTCTTCATCTTATCTTATTATGTTCTTATTATTATCACATTTATACTTTTTCTTTATGGTGTGAATTTATTCACACCAAACCATGTAAAATTATTCACACAACGGTGGAGTGATTGTTTTATTTTTATTTATTTTTTACTTCTCTAATTCTTCCCTCATGATTCTACTTCCCACTTCCATTGAAACCATAGAAAAATGGAGGGATAAAAAACTTATGGGTTGATCCAAGAGAGTATAAAGGGTATTTATTGGATTTTATTTATCACCCCATCAATGTCTAATCACTTCTTTTAATTGAAATTTTTTTGGTGATTTTAAAACTTCTTCATAAATGTTGAATATTAAGGCCACATACTTCAAGTGATAATAAGAACCTTTACTTTAGAGTGCTCATAAATTTGATCCTCCAAGTTTATATGTGATTGATATTAAGGTTTGTCGGTATAAAACTAGTAAGTGATGAAGTTCATTGATCTTCTAGAATAAACCCATCTCGAATATAATAAATTGAAATCATTAAAAAAGAATTTTATCCATTCCACCCCTTGTAATAACCTAGGATAATGCCTTATTGTAATTTTATTTCACTTAATTCACATATTGTTTGCTTAAATATATCTAAAATATACCCAAAGTTGTCCACTTAATAGCCAAAATTATTCCATAAAATGTGCATGTCTATAGGTTTCTTCTTGGGTCTTTGAGGAATCAACAACCCAGACTACTCTACAATTGATCACTTAGCCCTAAAAACTTGGTTAAATTAGGGAAATACTAGGAAATATAGTGTACATCAGTGCGAGGAGTGTCCTCTTGAGGTTAGTGGGTGTCACTTTTTATGGGACCTCTATGTCCTAGAGATGACAGGCTTATATGTCATTCTTAAAATGGACTGGTTTGTCTCTTTCTTGGCCATTATTTATTGTCGTTGTCGTAGGGTGAGTTTCACATCACTAGAGGGTGAGTCTTTTCAATACAAGGGACAATGGGATGTTCATGCGGCCATGGCTGGACCCGAGCATCATAATTTGGGAAGAATTACATTCTATATTTCTAGTTTATATCTCGATGATGAAGGGACTACACATATAAACTTACGTCTAATGGTGTATCGATTCAGGGATGTTTTTTCCGATGAATTTTCAGGTTTACCTCTAGAGAATGAGATAGATTTACCTATTGAGCTTGTTCTAGGAGTGGCACTGGGGTCTATTCCTCTTTATAGGATGACTGCACTAGAGTTACAGGATCTCAAGAAGAAGTTAGAGGAGTTTTAGGCAAAGGGTTTAATATGACCCAGTACTTCTCCTTGGGGTTTTTCTATCCTTTTTGTGAAGAAAGAATATGGTACTCTTAGACTTTGCATGGATTACCAGAATCTAAACCAGTTGACAGTCAAGAACAGATATCCCTTTCTGAGGATTGATGATCTCTTTGATCAGCTTCAGGGAGCTCGGGTGTTCTCAAAGATTGAATTGAGATCCAATTATCATCAATTGTGCGTTAGACCATCGAATATACCTCTTATATCCTTTTGGATCATGTATGGTCTATAAGAGTATGTGGTGATGTTGTTTGGTCTCATGAACACTCTCGAAGTTTTCATGGCACTGATGAACCGAGTGTTCCATCCTTACATGGATTATTTTGTGGTAGTCTACATGGATGATATCTTGGTGTACTCTCATACTCGATATGACCATTCTACACATTTTGATATTGTATTGAGCACACTGAGAGAGCATCAATTGTATGATATACTCACAAAATGCCACTTTTGGATTGATCAGATTCACGTATTAGGTCACATTATCTCATATTCAAGAGTATTAGTAGATCTATAGAAAGTGAGAGTAGTAGTTTCCTAGAAGCATATGAAGAATATTATTGAGGTATGAAGTTATCTAGGGAGAAAGGATTACTACAGGAACTTTATACATGACTTTTCACACTTAGAAGCGCCACTGCGGGCCTTATTAAGAAGGGTGAAAAGTACTTGTAGATAGATTCTTGTGATTCATCCCTTCAGAAGATAAAAGGGAGATTGAATTCAACACCAATACTAGTTTTTACAGATCTAGGAAATTGTTATAACATATACTCCGATTCTTCATGTATCAAGTAAGAAGCAGGGCCTATACAAGGGGAAGGAGTCTTTGCATATGGGTCTTGGTAGTTGAGGTCACATGAGAGGAATTACCTGACGCACAATATTGAGTTGTCTGTAATTGTGGATGATTTTCATTGTTAGAGACATTACCTTTTGTGAGATAATTTAGTGGTTTTAACTGAACAAAAGAGCCTCAAGTATATCTATACTCACCGTGATATGAATTTTAGATAGAGAAGGTGGTTTGAGTACCTTCAGTCTTTTGACTTTGAACTCACCTATATGTCTGGGAAGGGGAATGCAGTTGCTGATGCATTAAGTAGGAGGACTTAGAAACAGGCAGTTCGAGAGGCCAGTAGTGAGTAAATTCTTATTACTATATTCTCTGAGACGCATGTTTAGGTTCATGATAAATAAGAGTGGACATTTATTTCATCTGTAGTTGTTACCTATACTCTTTTGAAGCGAGTACGGATGAGGAAGTTATCAGATTACGAAATCCTATTCCTACGGGAGAGTGTGTATGATGAGGAACCTACTCTGGGGTTGACCATATATGAGGATGAAGTCTTGCTCTTTCATGGGAGTGTTTGAATGTCATCAGATATATGCGAGGATATTTTGTGAGATTTTCATTCCTCGGTTTGGGAAGTTCATCTTGGTATCACCAAGATGTATCGAGATCTACACCATTAGTATTGGTGGCCAGGTATGAAGAGGGATATTTCTAGATTTGTTATGATATGTTCCACCTGTCAGCATGTAAAGGTGGAGCATCAGTGATCCGCATGGATTTTACAGCAGTTACTCATTCCCGAGTGGAAGTGAAATGATGTAAGGATGGATTTCGTGATCGGGATACCAGGGTCACCTTGAGGGAATGATGAAGTATGGGTTGTTATTGATATACTCACAAAGGGTTCACAATTCTTTTCGATCAAGAAAAGTTTTGGTGTTGATGATCTTGGAAGGTTGTAGATCTGAGAAATTTTACATTTGCATGGGGTTCCGCGCTCTGTCATTTTAGACATGGATGTATGTTTCAATTCTCATGTATGGAGGGGACTACATAGGGCATTAGGTACACAAGTATTGTTGAGTAAAACTTACTATCCCTAAACATATGGTCAATCCGAGCACACAATTCTAGTTTTGGATGACATTCTTTGGGCATGCATCCTAGATTTTAGGGGTTCTTAGGATAGACACATACCCCTAGTGGAGATTTCTTACAAAAACAGTTTTTAAGGAAAGATTCAGAGGGAACATTATGAGGCTTTGTATGGTAGGTCATGTTGATCACCCCTATGTTGATTGAAGGTAGGATAAGCAGCTATTCTAGGACCTTATCTTGTCTAAGAGACCACTGAGAAGGTGGAGTTGATTCGAAAGGGGATGACTACTCCACAGTCTTGGCAGAAATATTATGTCCATCGATAGAGATGACCTCTGGAGTTTGAGGTCGGAGATCAGGATTTATTACATGTCACACTAATATGATGATTAAGAGACAAGGGAGGATAACACTGAGATACATCGGGCCGTTTGCCTATCGGTTGTAGTTACCTTAGAGGTACCGAGATATACATGATTTCTTACATGTTTATCAGCTATGGGATTAATTTTCAGACCCATCTCATGTTTTTCAACATGAGGAGGTTGATTTTGAGGTGGATGAATCCTTTGAAAAGCACCATATTCAGATTTTGGATCGTAGCATGAAGGTTCTTCATGGCCGATCTGCCTATCCAGAGTTGTTTGAATCTTCTTCTTCACCACCCTTGGAAAAGAAATTTGGGGACAAATTTATTTAAGGGGGGGAAGTTTTTAAGAACCTATATCTCCGTTTTTAAGTATGGATCTTAATTTCAGGTTGTTTTAAGGAAAAAAATAAGATTTGAAAATTTTATAAGTACACATCATGTACTCTTGAGTACACACCGTGTACCAGTTTTTCGCGAGTAATTGTGTACTAGTTGTGTAACAGCTAAGTACATGGTCATGTGGTGACCTGGAAGAATGGGATCACATCTAATCTTTAGAAGCATCTTCTTATTCCCATGTTTCGTACTGAAGAGAGCCGAGACAGCTGAGAACTTAGAACCCCTCCCATTTCTCCATCCAAGCTCTGATTGAGACGATGTAGGGTGTGTTGGATTGCCAATGGTAAGTTCTCTATTTCCCTTAGAGCCTCTCTTCCTAATTTCTCCTCTCCCTTGATTTATCCAAGGTTGAATGATTTTTACCTTTTGGTATATCTATGATGTTCTGGGCAGATTAAAGGGAAACTTTTTAAGATTGTTCCTCATAAAATAATAAGGTTGGTGGTTTGTGCCTTTTATTATTGTTTTTGGAATATATATGCATAAAGTGACGAATAACCATGTTTAGGGTATTGAGTGTTTTAGAAATTAAACCTATTTAACACCTTCTATGGTTTTTTAATTGGTAATGGGGTTATTTCTAAGGAATAAGGTATAATAACTTGATTATAGATGTGTTTCCCAAGTTTGGTTGATTAAGGCCATTTAGTCTAGAACTACCTCTTAGGATTACTTGTTTTTTATGCCTTGTGATGTTAGGATGGAGCTGTTTTTTATTTGAGATGCATGTGTTTCTCATTGTGAAAGTATGACTAAGGGGGATTGACTGTGAGAGCTTCCTGAGGTAGGGTCCTTTATATATACTTTCTATTGTGTTGACCTGTAGGTAATTGACTGTGAGAGCTATCGAGTGGTCATAGACTAGAGGGGTTAGACCATGAGAGCAACCCAGAGGGTCATTATTAAATGAACGATGTACCATAGGGAATTTATTGTGATAGATGACAGAGAGTCATTATTAAATGAATGTTGGACCATAGGGAATGGACTGTGAGATCTAAAATAGGTTCATTATATTTTTTATTGCTACTATGCAAACCAAGGGGGTATTGACCGTGAGAGCTACCCAAGAGGTCATTTGTAAATGATTAGTGTTATGTGGGGCCAAAGGGGTTAGTCTGTTTGTGATTTCCTCGAGTTTATTTGTTTATTTATTTGATTATATATTGATCTATAGGGGTTAGACTGTGAGAACTTTCCAAAAGGGTTGGTTGTAATGTTTTAATGATTGTGACGAGTCTGTCAAGCCAAAGCACAAGATTTGACTCGGTATTGCTTGCTTGTTTAGATGGTATTCTAAGACATCTATTTGTTATCATTATACTAGGGGATACATATATTAGACTAGATCCCAAAATTACATTATTCAATGGATTTAATAATTAATAAATTTAATGAATGTAATTAGAAACTGTAGGATTTTTTACTTTTGAGTACTTCCTAGTTTAGTGTATCATTCTTCTTATTAACTACAATATATATTCACTGATTGTTAGGCATAGATATTATGGTGGTTTCCTATTAGGATTATTCCCACACCCTATTTGGTTCATGCTTTTAGACCAAAACAGATTATAAGGTTGCAGGTATAGATAAGGGAAATTGGCCTTCATCATCAGGTACTTGATTGATGTTGGAGCTGGAGAGCATGAGACCAAGCTGAGGCTTGAGATGGTGTTAGAGTTTACTGTTTTCTATACTTTGGTTTTAGTATTTTATTTCCATCATTTTGACATGTTTGGAATGTTTTCTAGATACATGTGACATGCATAATTTATTTATATATGCTATAGTTTTTTCTGCTTCCAGTCTTACGCTATTTATTACTGTTTCATGGTATTATTGCTTCTGCTAGTGTTTACTATTTTTTTCTGCTACATTACTCTCCCTATGAGGGTACATTGTCCCCACTATCTCACCCAAGGATCTCATTCTTATTCAACATCCTCTAGCATTCGGGGAAATTCACTTGAGTCCATGTGACCAACTGGGTATGGGGCACCTATGGGAAGCACCCGGAATCGATACATTACAACATGTAAGCTAACATTGGATGAAGCTGGTAAACTAGTTTAAAAAATTATTTATAGTAGTGTGATTAGATGAATAATTCACCTCAATATATCATGGATAGACATAATGTTTAGTCTATTCCATTATGATCATTTTCAATTAAATCCAAAGGAATATCATTTAAAATCTATCAAAATAATTTTCTTATATTTCAAAGGAACTTGAAATATTGGTTAAATGTAACCAAAGGAAGGAAACTTCCTTTGAACATACAATATTTTCTAATACTTATTTTAGAGTCTTATAACTAGATAAGAAATATACTAGTGTTACTTTCCACCTTCTAGGAAAATACCATGTCTCATAGAGTACTAAGAAGTAAAATTGTGTTTCTCTTTCTATAGTTGAAGAGGTTTACATATGTGTTCGGAGTTTTTTTTCACAAATTATATAAATAAAACATAATATCTTAGAATTTGGTCTAACATATTATTACTTATCGAAAAAGTGTGGCAACACTATTGTGATCAGTATATTTAAAATATCTATCCAAAACTATCTCACTAAGCACACTAAACTGAGACACCATTTTCCTTAAGATCACCTTAAAAAAGATGATATCATTCCTAACTGTATTTACACCAACCTTTAACTTACTAATATCTGTACTAAACCCTTTCCTATTGATCTATTTGAATTTATTAAAGGCCAGTTGGTTATGATTATTCTATGATACTTATATAATATCCTAGGAAATATTGAGCACTTTTCAATTTGCCTTTCAAAAATATTCAAAATAATTTTCCAAATTCAATTTTTTTAATTTCTCTTTTAAATGAAATATTTAATTTCTATCTAAAAATATTTTCAAAATTTTAATAATTCTGTTAAAAAAAATTGAGTGTGATACTCCATTAGAAAATAATATTATCTACATACAAACAAGCAGATATAGTTCTGGTATAGATACACATAGTGTTTAATACCTATAAAAGGACCAGTTGGATTTTAAATATAATATTTACCTTGGGCATGAGTAGAGAAACATTATTGTACCCCTGTTTTGACACTCCTTGGGATTTTTCTATGGATTTTTAAAATAATATTTTCAAAACATTAATAACATAATGAATTATTTTTTATTTTATTTCTTTATTTTGTTTTTTCAATGGTTCCTCATATTTATAATAAAATATTTGAGGGGGGTCTAATTTTTTTAATACAAAAATGATCCTAGGTTATACACCCTTTTCTATTTATTTCAATATTTTATTTAACTCTTAAGATTTATTGAAAACTTTTTCAATTCATTATTAATCTCTTAAGCTAAATTTTTTAAAATGAAAAATGTATGTTTCCTTTTATCGTCGGATTTATTGAAAATCACTCTTTCTAATTTTTTAGTTTTCTAAAATTTCAAAAAAAAAATATCTGTAAAAAGATCATTAATGATGATAAATATAGTTTTGAATTTATCCCTTTTACTTGAACCCCAATAATGAATCCCTTTTGATAATATAAAAGGGGGATATATCTCAATATTTCAAAAAATATTGGTATTAAAGGATCTCCTTAAATATCAGGTAATTATAGAAATCTCTAGTATGATATTTTTCTCTATTTTTATATGTTTTTTATCTTATCGGATAGTTTAAATTAATAATGGGGAACAAATGTTGTTATTTTACTTATGGGGTAGAAAAATATTTTTAATATTATATTTCTTTAGAATATTTTTATAAATATTATCTTGTAATAATCTTGTAATATTCCCTTTTTATACAAGTTTTATGTGATAACCAAATAGAGATATTATTGTTATTATCACATTCTTAATGTTTAAATCATCACAAAACACTCTTTAATGTGTCTAATTATTTAATTTAAGTGGCTAGAAGTTATAATTTTGATAGCGTTGCATTAGAATAACATAATAATATTTAAAGATGTCTTGAGAGTTTTTCTGAACTCATGGAATGATGTTCCTAGATCCTTAGATGGATTGAATGAAGTAGAGGAGGATAATGAGGTGTTTAGACACCAACAGAAACCACCATATTTTTTGTGAATATCCATCAACCAGTGGGTGGTGAAGGCATTATCCTTCCCTATTAGCAGAATTCCACCAACCAACTGGTGGAGGAGCACTATCCAGCCAGTGCATATGGACATAAGTGCCCCATGGGAGATATTCTCATCAACAGCAACTAAGAGCTCATCGATCATTCGATGGGTTTTTCATATTTCTAAATGGTAGAAACAACCACACCAACTAGACAATGGAGGTACTGGGTATCCCATGGCATCGAGATAGCAGGTCAGAGAGTGATTTTAATGTTGGTAAAAATTCCATTAAATTAGTCTTATTTAACATCATTACCCCTAATGAATTATATAATGTTATTGAATTTTTTTTAGGATATAAATAGACCTATAATTGGCCTTGGAAACTCGCCATCACATCAAATTAATAACACAAATGTGTTTCGATATTTAAATTTCTCTCAAATTCTCTCAATTCCAAATTTATTTATTTCTCTAATCAAGAGTGTGATCTTATTTTTATATTCTTCTCACTCTCCTCCTTATTTCTCATTCTCCCCTAGTGATTCTTTTTATTCTTTTAAGAGAATTTTGATCATCTTTAATTTTGATATCTTTTAGAAATCCCCTTCTTCTTCTTATCCTTCTTCTATAACTTCTGTCACTAAATTTTATTATGTGACACTTAGGGTTCTTTCTATAATTGTTAAAATTAAAGGTTCTAATTTAATTAGAGGATTCTAGCAATAACTATTAAAAAATCTTGAAATGATTGCATTATAGTTTCATGATATTACTTTTAAAAATCAAGGTAGTTTTTGTATCTTTGATACTATAAAATCCAAATGAGTAATACACTAAATCATCAAGCCATTGAGGTTGGATAAAAAGGGGCTCTTATTGAACTATTTTTAAACTTACTTTACAAATATTGTTCCATATTTACTCTTGATAACTTTATATATTAATCACTTTCATTAAATTAATTATTTAATTTTTTAATTTTTATATCACTTATTATTATATGCTACCATTTTTTTAATATTTAATAAAAATATAAACTTTTTTATTTGTGCTAACTTGTTTTATTTACATGAATCAATTGTTCTTTTTAAATTCTTCAAATCATTTTAATTATCATCAAAATCTAAAAATATGGTTTTTCCTTTAAGGAATTAATTTTTTTCTTGGATTATTAAAATGGAAATTTACCCCCCCCCCCCCCCCTCATCCATTTAATCTTACTCTAGACTACAAAGACAATATCTCCCCATGATTATGTCCAACCAAACCTAGAATTTTCAATTCTAGATAAGGTTTAAATAGGGATTATAGGATTATAATGTTCCTTTCTAATAGGTTGTTAATGGATTTATAAGGCCTCACAAAGATTAAATTTAAAAGGAAGACCAAAATAAAAATGGTTATTTTTTGAATGGGGGGATTTTGAAATTAAATAATTTCTTTAATCGTCTCAATGAAAGTGCTTTAAACTCTCAAATTTTGATAAAAACAAATAAAATTATGGTTAGAATAAGAACTATTTGGTTCTCTCAATAAATGAGTTTAATGTTATCAATATACATAAAAGGTTTAAAATCCTCATAGGGAGGTGATCTCAAAATTTGGATAGTGATATAAGACATGGGATTCAAAATTCATAATTTGTTTCATGAATTACCAAAACATGGAATTTCAAATAAGGTTCATTTTAGTATTCATTTCAATTCAACCCAAGGTAAAATCAATTCACTCATTGACATGATTTTAAAAAAATAAAATTTTCTTGATTTCAAGATCAAAATTTCTAAATAAACTGAAAATGAAAAATAAAAACATAAAAATAAAACGAAAATTGAAAATTAGAATTAAAAATAGTAAAAGAAAAATGAAAAAAGGGAAATCACAAAACCCTAATATATAAAATGATGTTAGTATTATTCCCCCATGGTTATTTTTTAAAAGGTCCATATTTATAAATAATTCCTATATGAAATTATAGATATAGAAAAAAAAGAGAAAAGGAAATATGGGACAAATTTTATTGAGTAATATCATCCTTGATTTCACCTATTAATTGTTTCCACTTTGAAACCTATAATAAAAACATGAAATACTATAAAAACTTTATGAAAAAAATAAAATAAATATATAAAATAAATAGAGTAAGGGAGAATAATATTGGTTTAAACCCTTTAAGTGGGTTCTATATTTATATTTCCCAAGTTTTATAGTGATAATCTATTATTACCAGTATGAAAGAGGAAAATGTTTCTTATTTAAAAACCACTATATATACTTAGATTCAATCATTGTGTGCTTTCACTTTTATAAAAATTTATAAAAACATATTTCATTATATTCTTTTCTATGTATTATTGGTTCTTGTGGAATATTAAATAAGTAAAGATAATATAATAGAACCTCCACCATATTTAATCTTTAGGAGTGGCATCCATTGGTTTCTATAATGTATTTCATAATGGGGTTTATCTTCAGTTTTATCTTAAAATATGAATTATTATTTACAATTTTTCTTGGTTCCATCACACTCTTTAATCTAGTAAAAAAATAAGTTGTCCAATTTATTTTATCTTCAAATTAAACCATCACTTCCTTGACCTCATATTCTTCATTGGCCAAACTGTTCCTTTAAAGAGTTATAAAACAAATATGCATAGGAATAAGTTGTTATAATCTTATCATCAACATCATCTTATAAAAATAAATACTTTCTTTAAGATTCTACTTGTTTTATCGTAGGTTAAGTTCTATTTATGAGTGAAAACATCTATGAGGGTTTCATTAAAAGAGGGTAGCATCTCCAAATCCTCAAAATTTTAATTAATGGAAAAAATTTTGTGGGACATGTTCCCCTTTATATAAGTGGTAAGAATTGACATTGTTTTACTAACATGATGAATAATTAAATCATTTTTCACTTTTTTTTAAGGATCCTTCTTACATGACTCGGTGAATTATTGATGAATAGGGAAAATATATGAGTAATCAATTTAAATAACAATTTTATAAAAAAAAATAAAGCATCTTAGGTAACCCCTAGAAAACTATTCTAATTAATAGAGTGGTTTTTTTCAAGGACCTATTATCAGAATTTTATCCCATAAAAAATGTTCTATAATGGTACCCACGGTAGTCTCAAGATAAATTTATGGAAAAATTAGAACTTTAACTTTTTTATTTTTTTAAAGGTTAATAAATTTTAGGAATAAAATAAGTTTCAAAAAATTTAAAGTGAAGTTAAAACATACTAGATTAAAAATAAATAACTCAATAAATTAGAAATCATAATTATAGTTTATTGGGATGGGAAAATTTGATACAAAAGTAGTGGAATTCCTTAACCCTCTGAACACCCCCTTTACCCTTGTCTAAAAATATTAACTAGTTTAATTTCTCAATTCCCACTCAAATATGACCAAGTAAACACCTAAAATTTCCTAAAAACTATATCAATAAATAAATATAGCTATTGATCCCCTTATTAATGTGATTTTATTTCCCAAATAAATTTGAGAAGCCAAACTAATTGAAACTAAAATGCCCAAACGTGTGACCTCACTTACAAATTTTAAACAAAAAGAATAAAAATTTTAATTTCAGAAGAATAATAAAAAATCATAAATATTTACATGGTGTAATTAATAAAAAAACAACTATATTTACTCACAATTATAGATTCCATAGAATTTAAAAGGATTATAATGAACTGAAAACTAAATTAGGAAGAGTCATCAGATCTCAAATGCCCACAATAACCTGAGAGTTTATCATAGAATGGAAAGATTATATCCAAAAAAACTCCTCTTGTATAATGGATCCCCTCATTATAATCTAATATCATGTGTACCAATGTATTATCTAACTATGTAAATATAAGGGGATCTATATGTTTATAAGAGTTAAATCAAAATTTCTTTCCAATTATATCTACTGACTTTAACTACATTTTAATACCAATATATTCATGGTTACCAAATATAATAGACTATAATGTTATTAAGATATATATTTCTTATATAAAAACAAAATTTTAGGTTCATTGAACATGTTTAGGAATATATATGTTAAAACTACTTATGAAAATGATTTATATTTAAATAGACTATTCAGTTCCCTCTAATTTATAAAATCCAATGATTGTCATAGCCATCTCATACATCCATTATATTTTATAGAGATATAAAAAATAATGTTATATCTTATTTTCAACTTAAATATGTTCATTTGGATTTATATATATCGATTTTTTCCCTATTTAATGAAGGTTGTTCAATTTTTTATTCCCAAAGTTTATATAATTTTCATTCTTTATTTAGGCCTCATATAGCATGATTCAACACTAAGACTAGTTCAATTAATTGAATCTTAATAACCATATAATCTTAAAAAAATAATTTTAAAATTTTGATTTGTATATAAATTTAAAAAAAAAGAAAATCATAAAAATATCATAAAAATAAAAAATAAAGATATTTTTAAAAGTAATCCCAAAACATCTCTAAATAAACAAATGATTCAATTGTACTTAGAAATAAAAAATTATGTGAATAAATAAATCAAAACTTAAGGAAAATTTAAATAAAATATTTTATATATCTATTACACTACAAAAACTAAATACTTAGACTCGTAGAAAAGTGAGCAACGAAAAAAACCTGAAGTAAATTCAAACCATAAGACCATGGGATCCCGTAATTTAACACCAAGGAACGCAAACATTTCCTACATCATAAAAAATATTAATTTAAAATTATCTATTTTATTCATTCAATTTATTCTTATTTCAACACCCCCCCCCCCACCACCACCACCACCACCACGCACAAAAAAACACAACCTCACTGAAATTTTTCACTCATCACACAAATATGGATTTTTAATGAAGTTTTTCTCATCCAAACACATTAAATCATCACCATAATCTTGATAATTTACTAAATATACACCAAATTAACATGGTTAATTGTTTTTATCATAATTAATTTCTAGGATTTTCATATATATAGGTATGATATGTTCAAAATGTCAAAAATATTTAGGGTAGAATAAGGTGGTTTGGTTCTTTTTGAATCCAAAATGCTTTATTATAGTTTTTTTAAATAAAGAATGGTATTTTACTTAAATAAATTAAAAATAAATTAGATCCAAAAATATTTAAAATTTTCAATGACAGATCAAAACCTCATAATTTTAGTGGGACTATTTAATCAATTCAATAACCTTTGACAAATATGAAATTTTTGATCTTTGATGTTTTCAAATTATAAACAAATTTATTATTTAAGGAAGTGACGAATTATTTTAATTTCAACCAATGATGTGATTTCACAACAATTATATTGTATGTTAACAATTATTTTCATTTTCACCATAGTTGATTTTTCTTTTTCTTCTTAGTGTAATCAAGAGAGAATAATTTTAAATAGATTTAATTTTTAAAGATCTTAGTTTAATATTTTTTTATAGAGATTTATTATAACTTATATACCTCTAATTTCCTAAAAAAATAAGTCCAAATATTGAAAAAAATATATAAGAAAACATTTCCCTGCACTTAAGTTCAACTAAATATGGCATTTTCACTTCAAGAGTGGGTTCGGATACAAATTATGGGCTTATAATTTGTCCACTTAATAAGTTATTAAAGGATTTATAAGGGATCACAAGGATTAAATATAAATTAAATTCCAAAATAAAATAGTTAAAAAAATAAAATGTGGAATTTAATATCAATTAACATCCTCAAACATCTCAACACAAGTACCTTAAACTCTGTGGTTTTGATTCAAAAAATTCAAATTATAGTTATAATAAGCAGTATTTGGTTCTCTTAATAATTGATGGAAATGTAAAGAATATACCAAAAATAAGGTTTATAATCCTCGTAGGAATATGATCTCAAAACTTGGATAGTAATTTTTGACCTGGTATTCAAAATTCAAAAGACTCTTCTTGAAATACCCAAAATTTGGGATTTGAAACAAGGCTTATTTCCAGATTCATTTAAATTCATCCCAAGGGAAAATAAATTCACTCATTGAAATAGTTTTAAAAAAATACAAATGTATTCATTTTGATCTCATAAGTTTTTAAAAACATCACTATAGATGAAAATCAACACAGAAAAATGAAAGAAAATGGAAAACTAGAATAAAGAATGTAAGAAGAAAAGAAAAAAATAGAAAGCATAGGATCTAATTATAAAAAATTATGTTAGTCTTATTACCCCATACTTATTTTTTGAAATTTACTCAATGTAAAATATTTTATATAAAAAATGATAATTATAAATTATAGACATAATAAAAAAAGATAAAAATGAAAGACACCTCCTGGTTTGTTGAGTAGTAGTAGCCTTGAGTTTTCCTTCAAATTGTTTCCACTATGAAACATACAAGAAAAAAAGAATTGAAACATAATAAGTTTTCTTAAATAAAAATAAATAAAAAATAATAAATAATCATAATAAGGTAAAATAATATTTTTTTGAACCTCTTAGTGGGTGTTGAATTTATATTATTCATAGTCATACATTGATAGTTCTTTACCCCCATCCTGAAGGAGGAAAATTTGTGTTTCTTAAAAAACAAAATGTTCTTATCAAAATTCTTGGTTCCAATTGATTATTAAATAGTTAAACATTATATAGTTTCAACACCACTGAATTTTATATTTTTGAGGTACATCAAATGGTTGATAGAAATTTATTCCAAATTTTGGTTTGTCTTCAATTTCGTCTTGAAATTTTATTTTTTATTTTTCTTTGAAAATTAGCTTGGTACCATCCTCTTCATATAAACCAATGGAAAAAATCAATTTTAAACTCTATTTTCTCATCAAATTTAAAAATTAATACCTTGAATTCATATTCTTAATTATCCAAACCATTCCCCTCCTATTTTATATGAATAAAATATACACAGGAAAAGGTTTGTTCAAATTTTATTATCAATATAAAATAACCAAAACAAATACATGTTTTAGTATTATCCTATATTATCTCGGGTTCCAATTATTTTTTGGATTGGATATATTTTATTAGGGTTTAATTTAAATAGGGTGGTAGATCAAGTTTATCAAAGTGTTCTTCAATAGAAAATTGGGCGAGAAAAGGTTCTCAATTTATTAAGAATCATTTTTTATGATAATTTATTTTAATTACATCATAAAAGTGGAAATAATTAACATTAATTAACTCACTTATTGAAGAATTAGACCATTAAATTTAACTTATTATTTCAAAATATCATCTTTATAAGAATTTATATTGATTCACATGACAAACATATAAGTAATTACGTAAAAAATCTAATTTAACACACAAAAATACTAAATAAACTTAGAAAACCTACTCATAACTGATTCTAATTGATGGTGGGATTTTTTCATTGAAATTTTATCCCCCTAAAAAATTATTATATTTACCCCTAGGTTTATCTCATGAGGAGGTTACAAACTAAATCCAAAAATGTCACTTTTGTTAATTTCTTTCTGTAATGATTTTACAAATTAGGGATTAAAATAATTTTATACAAAGTTTAAGTAAAAATAAAATAGTATAAAATAAAAAAAATTAGGAATAAAAATTATAAATCATAATCATAATTGATTAGAAATAATTTATTTTAAAAAAAAATAGTTGATAAGATTTAACCCTTTAGACACTCCCTTTATCATTGTTTAGAAATATTATGATGTTAGATTCCAAAATAACCACTCAACTACCTCAAAGTGAACACCTAAAATTTCCTAGAAATCGTATCAAGAACTCAATATAGGTATTTAACTCCTTATGAAAGTGATTTTATTACCAAAAATTTTTGGAGAAACCAGAAAAAATTGAACCTGTTCTGCTCAAAAGTGAGATCTCACTTAAGAAGTTCAAATAGACAAAAAAACATTATAGTTTCATAAGTTGAACAAAAATATAAAAAAATTGAAAAGAAATCATGATTAAGAAATATAATTGGTCTCCTTCATTGAAAATTACATTTTATAGGGAAATTAAGAAGGGATATAATGATGTGAAAATTAATATGTGAATATTCCTCTAATCTCCAATTCCCACAACCTCTTGGGATTTTATCCTGACATGGCTAGATTATCTCTATATGAAATACACTTCTATATTAGATCCCCTCCCTCTATTTTACTCTCTTTTACATTAAAAACATGTTTATCACTTGAAATGGATGTGGAGACATTTATTTATAATGAAAATTTATGGCATATTCTCTCTTGTATTTTTTTCTAGACTTTGATTGAATATTTTTCACACTATATGGATGAATCATGAATGGTAATACACTATAAACTTCTTTAATTATTTCATGGACTTTCTCCCAAATATTATGAGGTCCATTAGACAAATTTAAAAATCATTGTATTCGAATTACTAAAGTTAATGTTTTCCGAATGAACAGACAGCTCAGTTATCTCTGCTTTCATGTGTCCAGTTATTTTATTAATGATCACATATTACCATGATATTTTATGGATATATGTACCGTAAATTTATGTTTCATTTAAAACATCAATCAGCATATTTAATGTCATATATCTTGAGATATTCCCATTTCACTACCACAAAACTGGGCAAGGAAGGCGCCTACCTTTATCAGCGCTAACGGAAAAGCACTGATAAAGGGTACATTTATTAGCGCTTTAAATATTCTTTTATTAGAACTTTTCTTAGCACTCATAAAGGTTACATTTATCATCACTTTTCATAACTATGATAATGTTTATTGTATACATTAAATAAAAAACACATGTTTTAAATATATATATATATAATTAAATAATTATAATATTAATAAAAAATATATTTATTAGATTTATAATATTTATTAGATTTATTAATTCATTATATTTATTAGATTTATTAATTCATTATATTTAGTATATATATTTATTATATTTATTTATATTGAATGTATTTGTTTTATTTATAAATATATAATACTTTTTAATATATATGTATAATTAAAATTATTGAATATATATATGTTTTCCAATGAATTGGGGTCAATGAATATAAATATCATGCGTATATGTTATGTGATCATATATGTGCATGAATAATGGTCATTTATAGATTATAATTACATATCACGTTGATGTGTTATTGATTTATAATTCATTATGTTACCCATATAATATATATGTTCTAAAAAATATACACTTATAATTAAAATTACATTATATTTAAAAAATATATATATATTTTATTATATTTTCAATGATATATATATAAATGTACCATGAAAACAATTTTATAAGTATAAATAAAGATATATTTATATAGATTTATAATTATTAATATATATTTATTTATTTATCATAAATATCATTTTAAATAAATATATAATAATATAAAAAAATTATTAAATTTATTCATTTATCACCGCTTTTATTATCGCTGATAAAGCATGGATTTATCAGCGCTAAAAAAGCCCTGATAAAGTCCTAACTTTATCAGTGCTAAAAAAGCACTGGTAAAGGGGGTCTTTATCAGTGCTTTTCATTTTAGCGCAGATAAAGACCCCCTTTATCAGCACTTTTTACTAGCACGGAAAAAGGTCCCCACGGGATTTATATGTGCCACCGGGTCCTACTCCTCCTCCCCGCACCCTATCAAACTTTCACGGAAGCCCTAACTTGCACCTCTGTCGCTGCCTCCTCTCCGCCGCAGCCTCCTTCTCCTCCTCCTTTGCCACAGCCTCCGCCTCATTCTCCTCCTCAGGTGCCTAATTCTCCTCCTCCTCCTACCGTGGCTCCTCCTCCCTGCACCCTGTCAATCGCGGTGTGCCTCCGCTACTGCCTCCTCTCCGTCGTAGCCTCCTTCTCCTCCTCCTCTGCCATGACTACTGCCTCATTCTCCTCCTCTAGATCCTACTTCTTCTCCTCCTCCTCTTGTCACGGATCCTCCTCCTCCTCCTCCTCCATCGCGGCTCCTCCTCCTCCTCCTCTGCCGCGAATCCTCCTCCTCCTCCAGCTCGACCACGGACTCCTCATCCACCTCTACCTCCTCCTCCTCCTTCTCCTCCGCCTACTCTGCTACCTTCGCTGCTTCTGCTACCTCTATGGCCTCTGAGCTACCTCCACTGCCTCTGCTACCTCCTCGCTGCCTTCGAACTGCCTCTGCACTACCTTCGCTGCCTCTACTGCCTTCGCTTTCGATGCCTCCTCCTCCACCACCACCGAGTCCTCCTCCTTAAGGTGAGTAAAATTGAATTTTCATGAATTAATTATGTTTTCATTTATTGTCAATATTGAGATTAATTATGATTCGGCGTGATTCTTGTGTGGGATTCTTGTGTGTGTGACACATGTATATGTGGTTGGTTACTTGTTTGATCTTGATTAGCTCTCCCCACTATAGCCTTGTGATAGAAACCTAAAAATAGAGAGTATTTTTTGTGAAAGGTTGTTACACTAGATTAGTATTTCACTCCGTCTAGTGGCCCTTAGTATGGATATTTTTCTGATTTTGGATACTAACCCATAGTTAGGCCAGGTAGGGTTTGAACCGTCCGTGTTTCTGAATTTATTTCATCAGGTGAGGAATTACAATGGGATGAAACATATGTTTAGTATGTTCTATATTGTACACTATATTGTACACTGTTCTCCTTGGGTTCAAAAAAATGAACCTTAACAGGGTTTCTACCAATTCATGCCCACTACCCACTCTCACTAGGTCGGGTCATATACCAATTTAAATATCACATCCTTTTTTATAACTAAACAGTTCCACCAACCTCTCACATTGGGTGTGATTAACATATCCTCTAATTCAACAACATAGTAGTTTCTCCCCTCTCACTTACGATGGGTCTCACCATCACATCACATAAAAAACAATTTGAGGAGGGAATCTCTATAGACAACCTCTCACAAAACTACTCCAAACCAATACTAAGTGATCCCCATTTCTATATCTCACATCATATTATCATACAAAAAATGATCTAAGGAGGGAATCACAGTATCCAACCTCTATCAAAATTAAAAATTCACCATCAATAAGTGGATCCCATAGAAGTCACACACCAATCCACTTTGACCAATGCCTTCCCACTCAAAGTAGGGTCCTATAAACACCTTATCACTTAAATAAAGGACATCCATCTTATCTCATTCCACAAAACATATAAATAGTAATCTAAGGAGGGTATCTAGATAGGCAACCTCGCGTACTATCTAAACCACATCATCAATAGGTGGGCCCCATGGATGATCATACTTCAACTAGTTGAAATTCATATGAATTACCAATCTCTTAGTCAGTATGACCATAAATGATAAAAGTCACCATCCATTTTCCTTGAATAATAATCTCCTTAACCATCTTGGTTATACATGAAAATTATTCCCAACCTATCAACATTCTAATTCTGCCTATAAGGGAATCTACTAGGTTTCACAAACCTAACCCATCTCTACTAATTAATACCAACACACACTCATATCTACATGGTAATGCCACAACCCACATGATGTACTTGATCTAGGCCTCGATAGTCTAGTCTATATCATCTTCTAATTCCCACATTAAAACTCATTAAAACTAAAAAATGACCATACTAAAAAAATCACACTAAGAGCCTTGGATTCCCTATGCTAAGTCATCCAAACTATTACCATGACCCTCACTTAGGTACCATATCATATCTCCCCTTAGAGATCTCTTAATCCAATTATAAGGAGGAAATCCTCTATGTAACACTTCACCAATCCCTATATAGAATATCCTACTCATCACACACACCATGAATCTTATATATCCTTAAGAGGGTGTTCCCCATCATATGTGATATATAAAACTATATTATCCATCTTCTTTAAGCCTAAGACTCTGGTACCTACTCAAATAGACTTAGAAAACCTAACTAGGCTATACAAATATCATACCAAACCTGATCCTATCATAAACACAACTAGAAACCTCACCTCCACAGAGACATAATATCTAGATGATCACAAAATCACAAACATTCAATAGAACCCTCACTCTATCTCTTGGTGGATCAAAAACACCCTATTTATTTACCTAGGTTGCTCTTGATTTCTATCCCTTTCACTAGTACAAATATACTCATGCATGAATGCACAATCATGCATAAATTGGAATATGGTCTTGTATTATAGGGTCCACCTACCTAAAAAAAATAGAGTAACCCCCTCACCAAGATCAACCCATCCTCAACCAAGACTATAAAGGCCTTATCTAATCTTGTACCAATGATTGAGACCCAATCTCAAGGCACAATTCCCAAATAACTAATTATAGAAACTTATAATTAATTATTCACATTAATATAATTAGGAATAATCTTTTAAAAAGTCAATGGGAAACACAAAACCACCTAAACCACACAAAACATGGTGCACTCATCATATGAGGATAACCTCTATCCAATACAAACAAAATCTACATCATCTGAATTGATTTGAAGATGATATAGTGAAATCATCATAAAAATCCTAGTTAAAATCATCCCAAATCATAGGGAAATAAAGGATAATAGTAATGGAGGAATTATGAGCGAAGAACTCACTAACTCGCTATAAAAAACTCCCAAGAACCACCCCTCATCAGGGGGGATCGAAGAGAGGAAGATAATGGATGAATCCTAAGAACCACTTAAGATTTTCTATTAATGAGGATGCCCCCCACCATTTCTGAAGTGTCTCATTTTTAATCTAAATTATAATCATATTCCTTCTCCCCTAACCTATATACCCATCCTTTGGATTTAAAATAGTATGAATATAAATAAATAATGGATGAATGCCAATCGGTTGTCAAAAGAGTGTGAAGAAGGCGTGAAAGAGTTTATCAAGTTTGCAAAAGATCATGCATATGACCATTCTCAAATCCTTTTTACGTGTTTATGTTGTTTTTATTCAAAAAAAAATAGTCCAGATAAGTTGGAAGAACACTTTATCTGTCATAGAATAGATCATAGTTATACATGTTGGAATAAACACGAGGAAACAACGAATGTAGGTAGTGGCTGGGAAAACACTGCATTTTATGGATCATCTTATATGATTACAAGTATGAAAAATGAAGATGACTATATGGAGGATGTGATTACATATGTGAATTATGATGAAGATCGTATTGAGGAAATGATAAGGACTGTCGAAGATGAACATCGTGATTTCCCAAAATTGTTTGAGAAGATAAAAATTTGTGCAAAGACGCCATTGTATGCTGGTTGCACTAAATATACAGCACTATCAGCCGTATAAAAGCTGTATAATTTTAAATCAGACAATGGGTGGAGTGATCCCAGTTTTACAAAACTAGTTTCTCTCCTTAATGACATGATCCTAGAAGATAATGAGCTACCGAGCCGAACATATGATTCCAAATGAATGATATGCTCGATGGGTATGATCTCTGAAAAAATACACACTTGCCCGAATGATTGTATACTATTTTTCAAGGACTAAAAATCACTTAAAGAATGCCCAAAGTGTAGTGATTCTAGATACAAGAAAGATGAATCCATTCCTAATAAATTTTTATGGTACATTCCAATCATTCTAAGGTTTATGCGCCTATATGGAAGTGACGAGACTGTAAGACAATTCACATGGCATGAAGATACAAGAATTAAATATGGGATACTACGTCACCCAGAAGACTCTCCTCAGTGGAAGAGAATTGATCATGAGTATCCTGAATTTGGAAATGATTTGAGAAACCTTCATCTTGAGTTATCTATAGATAGAGTGAATCCTTTTGGTTTTCAAAGAAACAATCACAGTACATAGCCGGTTATGTTGGTAAATTATAACTTACCACTGTGGTTATGCATGAAATGAAAATACATCATTTTATATATGCTTATATCAGGACCAAAAAAACCAGGTAATGGTATTGATGTTTATTTAGCTCCATTGATTGAAGATTTGGAATTATTGTGGGATTGAGGTGTTACATTGTATGATGCTTACAAAGAGGAAGATTTCCCTTTGATATCCATGTTGTATGGGATGATAAATGACTTCCTTGCTTATGGAAATTTATTAGGATATAGAATTAAAGGAAATCAAGGGTTTCCCATTTGCGAACAAGGTACATAATCAATTAGGTTGAAACATTCATTGAAAACTATGTTTCTAGGACATCGTAGATTTCTACCCCAACGAAATAAGTACCGATCTTGGACGACATCATTCAATGGAAGTTCATAAGAATGTACAACACCATCTCCAATAACAGGCGATCAATTGTTTAAGAAAGTTAAAAATGTGGACACTACTTTTGGTAAACCGGATTTGAAAAACCTTACGAAAATCAGTTGGAAAAAGAGATTAGTTTTTTTTGAATTACCATACTGGAATCGTCAGTATGTCAGACATTTTCTTGATGTTATGCATGTAGAAAAAAATGTATTTGATAGTGTCATTGGCACATTGAAAAATACACCAGGAAAAACAAAAGTTGTAATTAAGTCTAGGTTGGGCACGGTTGAGATTAGAATACGATAAGAGTTGGCACCAGTGAAGGGTGAAAAATGAACATTTCTTCCTCCTGCTGCTTACACTATTTCTAGGAAGCAGAGATATCAGTTTTGAAACTTCTTGAATGATGTAAAGGTTCTATAGGGGTATTCATCAAATATCAGGAACCTCATTTCAATGAGCTATTTGAAGTTAAAAAGTCTAAAATCACATGACTGTCATGTTTTGATGCAAGATCTCATTCTTATTTCTTTACGTTTCATTTTTTCCAAAAATGTCTACCATACATTAATGAAACTGTGATTCTTATTTAAAGCTATATGTAGAAAATTTATAGACCTGGAGAAATTCCCAACTATGGAAAGAGAAATTGCCTTCATATTATATGAATTAGAAATATTCTTCCCACCTTAAATTTTTTGATATGATGGTTCATTTGATGGTCCACTTGGTGAGAGAGATTCAACTATGTGGTCATGTACATTACAGATGGATGTACCCCATTGAACGGTATATGAAGATTTTTAAAGGGTATGTCAAAAATCGAAGTTAGCCAGAGGGTTGTATTACGGAGAGATATATTGTTGAGGAAGCCATTGAATTCTATACCGAATACATGTCTGGTGTGGAAAGCATTAGCCTACCGAAATCTCCTCACACTGGGCTGCTTGAGGGTGAAGTAATTTTTGGAAGACAAGTTGTCACAATCAATATTACAGATTGGGAGTAGGCCCACCTTTATGTTTTGCATAGCAATTTAGACGTTGACCCATATGTTGAAACCCACAATGAAATTTTTAGGCATTTGAATCCATATAGGAATGAAAAATGGATATCAGATACACATAATCAACAGTTTATAAGATAGTTTCAGGACCATATTTTTAAGAAGTCAGATAAAAATCCAGAGTTAATTTCAGACCGACTTCGATGGCTAGCCAAAGGGCCAAGTGTGTATGTAATATCTTATAATGCTTATGTAGTTAATGGTTATACATTTTATACTAATGAACATGATGAAGAAAGTACCATGCAGAATAGTGGGGTTAAACTTGTAGATGAAGTGATGCATGTTTCAAGTGTTAAGGACAGAAATCTAATTTATACGAATATGTCATACTTTGGCATCATCATACAAATATGGGAGTTGGATTATACGGAATTTGAAGTTCTGATTTTTCAATGCAAGTGGGTTGATAACAGGAGTGATGTTAAAATAGATGAATTTGGTTTCGTGAAAGTTGATTTCAGTAAGGAAGGGTAGAAAGACGAACTGTTTATAATGGCATCACAGGCAGTGCAAGTATTTTATGTTCCAGATCCCGCAAACCGAAACTGGTCAATTGTTCTGTTATTAACCAAAACAACTAAAGGTTCAGATGAAAATTCAACGGAGGATGACCCTTTCATTTGTACTTCACAATCATTTCGTAGTGTTCCTAATGTAGATGATGTGTTTTATGTCAGAGGAGACCACAATGAAGAGATATGGATAGTCGATAGAGGGGTCAAATCCCTTCAGCATTTAAAAAAATAGAGTTCAATAATTAGGTTATTTTTTATTGTAATATAGATTGTGTTAAATTATGTTATTATCTATTCGTTGCTACTTTTATGTGATCTAAATTAAATGTTAAACCACTTCTGCAGATAACGACTTCTGCACTTGCTGATGCACCCAATCCCGAGATACAATAGGTTTCTCAACCTGTTGCAGCAGGTCCCACTGTTGAGGTACAATAGGTCTCTCAATCTATTGTAGTTGGTCCCACTACTGAGGTACAACAGGTTTCTCAAACTGTTGCTACTGGTCCCACTGCTCAGGTAAAATAGGATTCTTAACCTATTGTTGCTGCTCCCAGTGTCGATGCTAGCACTTCGGAGGAACATAATGATGATACAGAAACCGAGGAAATGGTAGGAAATGAAACTCCAGCGGCACAAAAAAAACAAGTGCACCATAGTTTTACTGTTTTAGCCAAAATCCTAAAGGAAAAAAGAAAAAGGCATCAAATATGAGGTTGTATGGAATAAGCGAGGACAGCATGTAAACCCCAAAAAATCCATGTTTAATAGCTACATTGGAATCATCACTCAATAGCGCGGGCCGATTGATATAGATTCATGGAACACTGTTGTCAGCGGGCTGAAAACATTGATGTGGGAAGAGATTATGGTAACATTATGATATCATTTGTTTAATTTATTAAAATAAAATAAAATAAAATACTAATATATTGACTAAATCGACATCATATCTTGCAGAGTGCAATTATAGTAGATTTCTCGCACAAAGAATATGTATTAAGACTGACAGGAAGGGTTCATAGAGGCTTTCGAACCATTTTAACGAAATGTCATCTGAAAGATGCAGAAGGGAAAATCAAGCTGCACCCTCCTCCTCTTTATGCACACTTGATATCCCAAGGAGCGTGGGATGCGTTTTGAAACCGTCGTGCAGAGCAGACTTTTCAGGTATATTGTGTTTGGTACCACATTGTTTAACGTTTCTTGTATTCATCACTTTGATTGACAATTTTTTATTTATGAAACAACAACTGAGTGTTGAAAATAAGGAACGGGTAGCAAAACCAGCATACCCATACCGTAAAGCAAGGCTGGGGTACGCTTCAATTGAAAAAAAATTGGTACATATTTTAAAAGTACTGTAATAATTTTATGTGACATAGAACCACATTGTAACCATGTTTCGCTATTTATATGCATATTGATGAATCAAAATCTCAAGCCACTTCCATCCCACGCCATGTACTATGGAAGGAGGCTCGTGTTAATAAATAGGGGAAACTGGTAGATGAAAATACACAAAACGTGTGGGAAACATGTGTAAGTATGACATAATATAAATATGTTTTTCTTTAAATCACTATTACATAACAATTATTACTTATTTTCCCATATTTTCTATTTTAAATAGTCACAGGAATCAACAACACCCACACCAGATGTATACATACTTTCAACAGCCTTGAAACAGCCAGAACAGTGTGGCCGCGTCAGAGGTGCGGGTTTTGGGGTGACACCTCAGAACTATTTTCAGAAAAAAACAAAAAGAGGAACAAACTAAAGAAATGAAAATGATGAGAGATAGACTAGCTACCCTTGAATAATCACACAATATATTGGAACATTCGTTGTATGGCCATAAAATCTTGTAAGAAAATATGTCGACCAGGAGGTATTAATTTCCAATTCATTTTTCAAGAAGAACCTTTAACATTTAATTAGAAAAGGGCTGAACTGATGAATGTTATTACAAAAGGACAAAAGGAAGGAGCTAAAACTAAATAACGGCTCAAAAGAATTAACCAACTGATCAAAACGATCTACTGAGGGCACCTTCACCCCGCCCATTCTATATCCACATTTAATATCATTGCAAGCTCATGTGGATACGAAAATGAAAGATGGAAATAATCACACAATTGTTTGTGAAAAAGATATGTATGGATAGAAACATTAGATTTTTCTAGTGATGACGTTGTAGTTGAAATCATCAGAGACGACTGGCTAGGCACCTCAGTTATAAATGTATACATGAGGTATGTTTTCATGATTTGATTTTACAGAAGCTGATATACTATGATAATTATGGCTAAATAAATTTCATATTTTTTTCAGGCATATATATAAAAAACAATTGAAAGGATTTTCCCATGAATAAAAATTTGGACTCGTTAGTCCTCACACCATGTCTACACAATAAAAAGAAATAGATTCCTATTTTCGGGCCGAATTAATGTCAAACCTGCTCAAAACGTTTCAATGAAAACTTACGACTGACATGATCTTTTTTTTACCAATGTTCTTGGGGTAAAACTCTACATTTTAATCATATAAATTATATTTTCATTTCTATCATCACTTATTCCTTTTTGTGTTTTTTGGCAGCATTGGATACTCATTGCAGTCAGTTTGGATACTCCAAAGATTTATTTTCTGGATTCACTGCATGGATATCCAACAAACTGACCACACATGATGGTGATTGTCAATTTGTAATACACTAGATCCAACATTTTAGAACTAAATATCCAGTTATATAATTTATATTATATTTTAATGAGTATTCTGTTATAATAGGGTGGTTTATGAATATCGTCTAAAGGCTAGAATGAATCCATGGTCTAAGGACGACAAGGTGCACGAGATCTACAAATGGAAAAGTATCAGGGTATATATAATTATATTTCACTATAAAAATAAATATAAAAACATATTACTTATTTTTCTCAATGTTTATGTAGTGTCCGAAACAAAAAAAGTGGAAAGGAATGCGGTTATTTTGTTTGTAAATTTATGAAAGAGATCACATTTCATGAAAAAACTAGAATCCTTGAAGAGGTATTTTTGAAAATAATTACTAGTACATTTAAAATATTTATTAATCCTTTGTGTATTTATATTTTTTCAGTACTACTATGACTATCTCAAAAACCCATATTCACAAGATGATATAGATGCGTTTAGAAACGAATGGGCAGCGTACTTGATGGAAGAATGTAAACAAATAGGACTGTGAAGTTGAATTCCTACTTCTTATGTTATCTTTATATGATCATTGATATCTCCCTTATTTACACTTATTAAGCATCTATGATCACTATTTATTATGTTTCATATCCTTAGTTTATGAAAAATGGTTTTAGAAATGATTTGAGTTTCTAGTAAAGAATAACTTAATGAGAGACTCTTATAAACTAATGACATACAGAAAACTAAGTAAATGTGTTCGGATTGTTTTGAAACCTTAGGAAAATGATCCATGAGTAATTTTGGTTGTGTAACAGTCGACCGAACCTCAATCTGACGCACGGTGTGATCAGTATGGATAAAAGTGTCTGATATCAGTTTTAAATTGACATAAACTTTAGAAAACAAAAATACTAACATACGGAATACTAAGAAAACGCATTTGAATTGTTTTGATACTTTAGGGAAATGATCCATGAGTCATTTTTGATGTGTAAGAATCGACCGTACCTAAATCTGACACACGGTGTGACCGGTATGGCTAAAAGTGTATGATATCAGTTTCAAATTGACATAAACCATAGAAAACAACACAAGTGACATATAGAAAACAGAACAAACACGTTCATATTGTTTTGATACTTTAGGAAAATAATACATGAGTCATTTATGATGTGTAAGAATTGACCTCACCTCAATCTGGCTCATGGTGTGACCGGTATGGCTAAAAGTGTCTGATATCAGTTTCAAATTGACATAAACTTTAGAAAACAACATAAGTGACATACGGAAAACCGAGAAAACGCATTCGGATTGTTTTGATATTTTAGGAGAATGATCCATGAGTCATCTGTGATGTGTATGAATCAATCGCACCTCAATTTGATGAATATTGTGACCGGTATGGCTAAAAGTATCTGATATTAGTTTCAAATTGACATTAACTTTAGAAAACTACACAAGTGACATACGGAATACCAAGCAAATGCATTCATATTATTTTGATAATTTAGGAAAAAAATCCATGATTCATTTTTTAGGTGTACGAATCAACCGCGCCTCAATCAAACTCACATTGTGACCGGTATAGCTAAAATTCTCTGATATCAGTTTGAAATTGACATTAACTTTAGAAAACAACACAAGTGACATACAGAAAACCAAGAAAATGCATTCATATTGTTTTGATACTTTAGTAAAATGATCTATGAGTCATTTTTGACGTTTATGAAAAAACTACACCTCAAGCTGACGCATGGTGTAACTGGTATGGCTAAAAGTGTCTGATATCAGTTTGAAATTGACATTAACTTTAGAAAACAACACAAGTGACATACGACAAATCGAGAAAATGCATTCGGATTGTTTTGATAATTTAGGAAAACAGTACATGAGTCATTTGTGATGTGTAAAAATCAACCGAACCTCAATCAGATGCATGGTGTGACCGGTATGGCTAAAAGTTCTTGATATCAGTTAGAAATTGACATTAACTTTAGAAAACAACACAAGTGACATACAGAAAACCAAGAAAATGCATTCATATTGTTTTAATACTTTAGGAAAATGATCCATGAGTCATTTTTGAGGTGTATGAATTGACTGCACCTCAATCTGATGCATGGTGTGACCGGTATAGCTAAAACTGTCTGATATCATTTTGAAATTGACATTAACTTTAGAAAACAACACAAGTGACATACGGAAAACCGAGAAAACACATTCCAATTTTTTTGATACTTTAGGAAAATGATCCATGAGTTATTTTTGACGTGTATGAATTGACCACACTTTAATCTGACGCACAGTGTGATCAGTATGGCTAAAAGTGTCTGATATCAGTTTCAAATTGACATTAACTATAGAAAACAACACAAGTGACATATGGAAAACCAAGAAAACGCGTTCGTATTGTTTTGATACTTTATGAAAATGATCCATGAATCATTTTTGACATGTACGAATCAACAGTACCTCAATCCGAAGCACAGTGTGATTGGTATGGCTAAAGGTGTCTGATATCAGTTTCAAATTGATATAAACATTAGAAAACAACACTACTGACATACAGAATACTGAGAAAACATGTTCAGATTTTTTTGATACTTTCGAAAAACAATCCATAATTCATTTGTGACGTGTAAGAATTGACCTCACCTCAATCCGACACACGGTGTGACTGGTATGGATAAAAGTGTCTGATATCAGTTTCAAATTGACATTAACTTTAGAAAACAACACAAGTGACATACGGAAAACTGAGAAAACGCATTTGTATTTTTTTAATACTTTAGAAAAATGTTTCATGAGTCATTTGTGACGTGTACAAATCAACTAAACCTCAATCTGACACATGGTGTGGCCGGTATTTCTAAAAGTGTCTGATATCAATTTCCAATTGACATAAACTTTAGAAAACAACATTACTGACATACGGAATACTGAGAAAACGCATTCGTATTGTTTTGATACTTTAGGAAAACGATCCATGAGTCATTTGTGACGTGTAAGAATCGACACCACCTCAATCAAACACACGGTGTGACTGATATGGCTAAAAGTGTCTGATATCAGTTTCAAATTGACATAAACTTTAGAAAACAACACTACTGACATATGGAATACCTAGAAAACACATTCTTATTGTTTTGATACTTTAGTAGAACGATCCATGAGTCATTTTTTATGTGTAAGAATCAACAGAACCTTAATAAGATGCATGGTGTGACCGGTATAGCGAAAAGTGTATGATATCAATTTGAAATTAACATTAGATTTAGAAAACAACACAAGTGACATATGGAAAACTGAGAAAATGCATTTGGATTGCTTTTATAATTTAGGAGAATGATACATGATTCATTTGAGACGTGTACTAATCAACCGCACTTCAATCCAATGCACAGTGTGATTGGTATGGCTAAAAGTGTCTAATATCAATTTGAAATTGACATTAACTTTAGAAAACAACACAAGTGACATATGGAAAACTGATAAAATGTGTTTGGATTGTTTTAATACTTTATGAAAATGATCCATGAGTCATTTTTGAACTGTAAAAATTGACCGCACCTCAACCCGATGCACGGTGTGACCGGTATGGATAAAAGTGACTAATATTAGTTTCAAATTTACATTAACTTTATAAAACAACACAAGTGACATACATAAAACTGAGAAAACATATTAGGATTGTTTTTATACTTTAGTAAAACGATCCATGAGTCATTTTTGATGTGTATGAATCAACTTCACCTCAATCCGATGCACGGTGTGACTGGTATGGCTAAAAGTTTCTAATATCTGTTTGAAATTGACATTAACTTTAGAAAAAACACAAGTGACATACGGAAAACAGCGAAAACGGGTTCGGATTGTTTTGATACTTTAGGACAATGATCCATGAGTCATTTTTGACATGTATGAATCAACCGAACCTCAATCCAATGCACGGTGTGACTGGTAAAGCTTTTCATTAGACAAAGAATCTGTATTTACTAAATGAGATAAATCATCTAAAAACATATTTATTTTACATTATTCCCTTTCATTGTTATCATAATCAAAAAATTTGATTTTATCATTTCCATATTTCAGTTTCACAATTCCATATTAATGTATTCTTTCATATTAATGTTTTATTTTATTTCATTTTTTTATTACTAACATAATATTTGTTTTCTTATGTGGTTGAATGTTTTTCCTTGAGTTCGGATGCTTTTTTCGGTAACAAATACTGTGGACGACAATTTTTGAGAGAGGATCATGGATATAAAAGGATTAGACATTAATTTTTTTAATTTTTGTTGGATAATTTTAATTTTAACCATGTAAAACATTGTTGTAAATGTATATAGCAGTGTGTTTTTTGTATTCATGATGTTAAGTAAATATATATAGCATTGTTTGTCAAACAATTGTGAGTGCGTGTTATTTTTTCCAGTTTGCAGGTGTTATTTTTTGCATATGTGAAGGTGTTAGTTTGTGCAGGTGTGTAGGTGTGCAGGTCCTAGTTGTGAATGTTTAGGGGAAGGTGCCTTTATCAGCGCTTTTTTTAGCGCTGATAAAGGACTCCTTTAACAACACTGAAAGAGTGCTGATAAAGGGCCATATTATCAATACTCAAGACAGTGCTGATAAAGGCACCCCTTTATCAGTGCTATAAAATCATTGTTAATGCTGGTGTAGATAAAGTGGGGTCCCCTTTATCAGTGCTCTAAAAAGCACTGATAAACTCCACCTTTATCAGTGCTAAAAAAAGCACTGATAAATGGGGTCCTTAATCATTCCTTTTTTTAGTGCTGATAAAGGTCACCTTTATCAGTGCTTTTCAGAGCATTGATAAAGGGGATCCACCCTTTATCTATGTTGGCATTAATAGTTCTTTTCTAGCGCTGTTAATATTGGTTTTTAGCGCTGATAAAAGGCCAAGTTGTAGTAGTTTTTTATGAAAGTTTTTCAATTTTTTCCAAAAAAAGGTTTTAGAATCTTCATTATTTTTTTGGGATGCATATGGATTGATACAATTTTTATTTTTGTATAAAAACTGAGAAAAAAATATAAAAGTGATAAATAAAATAATTAATCAATTTTTACAATAATTAAAAAAACATCCCTAAAAACTAAAAATGAATGAATTCCACTTAAAAATTCCAAATGGTGGGGATTAAATCATTGCAAATCAAGGAAAATTTATTAAAAATACGTTCTCTATAATCTACCATAAATTAATCCTTCTATAAATTCGTACCGACCATGAATGGACCTATTAGAATCCAGACTACTTATGGAATATCAAACCACCATACTCTTTTTTAAAATAGAACATTAATAGTTAGATTTGTGCATGAGTGAGGAAATTATATCTCGTAGTTATCTAGAAGTAATGAATCTATTGAATAATAATTTAAAGGTAAAATATTGGATGAGTGGAAAATGTAGTTCACCCCATTATTTTAACTTATTTGATTCCTAAAATTTAAAATTAAAACTAAAATGATGAAACGGAGTGGATTGGTGATTAATTTATTGTGTTTAAAAAATCCTAGTGTGTTATATTACATCAAAGATAACAATGAGTGATGTGATTGTAGAAATGAAAAGGAAGTTGGAGGAGTAATCCATAGTAAACATAAAATATATACCTTTGCATTTTTCTTAAGAGTCAAAAAATTATGTTTCAAGCCTTTGTTTTTAAACATTAAACTAATAATATTTTAACTTCATAACATCCCATTCCATAGTGATTTTTATATACATTCTCTCATATTATAATACTCACGAATTTAGAAACATATAAATCTTAAGAAAATTTCACATTTATTGAGGATTGTGAAAATATTTATACAAAAAAATATACTTTGTGTGTGAGAGATAGATATTCATGAATGTAAGTGATAAATACCCATGGTTGTTTCATAAATATTAAAATAAATTTGTATGAATAATGAAAAA
This sequence comes from Viscum album, assembly GCA_963277665.1. Lineage (NCBI taxonomy): Eukaryota > Viridiplantae > Streptophyta > Magnoliopsida > Santalales > Viscaceae > Viscum > Viscum album. The sequence goes on from OY728141.1 coordinate 2,065,308,378, forward strand.
ATGAATGAATATAAATAAATAATTTGGAATAACATATATAGAATCCGACAACTCCAACTTTTGATTTATAAATTTTAAATATAGAATTGGTGTAGATTTTAATATCCTAGATTTAAGTATGCATTTTATTTCCCTGAGTTGCTTGTGATATTATTTTTAATGAATATAAACATGAGAAGTAAATAAAACATACATGATATGAATCAAAATAAAAAAAACATTATTCACTCATAATAGTTAATTAACAAAAAATTACATCAAACTAGGTCAACTTTACCATGTTTTATTACATATCATCGATTGTTACATCCCATAAAAGTGAATAAATTAAGATTGAAAAAAAAATACTTAAGAATAATATTTATATAACTAGGAGATACACTTGACTAACTTCACCCTTCAGAATCACTATTAGTATAATTGAATGTAAAATGAGAAATAAAATCATGAATGCATAAAAAATTATAAAATTCAAAAGGAAATCTAGAGGAATGAAAAGTATAATTTGTAAAGTTTTAATGAAATCAATTTATATAATGTAATGGGTTGTAATAAAACTTTTATTTAACAATTATAAAGGGTTATATAACCATTGTATATACGAATAGTAAACATATTACCAGATTGGAATTACTGGTATGTAGTTGATATGAATAATTATTGTTTATATTTAAAAAAATATATTTATATTATAAATAATTTTGGAAAATAATTAAAAGATAATAATTCAATTAAGTAAATAAAAATGATTCTAATGTAATTATTTTTATTAATTACGTTTTCTTAATAAATATATTACCTTAAAAATATTAATACATTGGATTAATAAAATTCATGGAATTTTTATTAAAAGAAATAAATAATATCCAAGAAATAATTAAGTAATTGTAAGGAGTATTAATTTAATTATTCATCACTGCATAAAAACATTATTTTTATTTGACTATTTTATTTAAAATAAAAATTCTATATATTTGAATTAATAAATTTAATTAAATTTTTAATATATATAATTAATAAATATTCACTCATTGATTATTAATTGATAAAAAATAAAGATAAAATTATTTAATTTTAAAATGATTTATTTTTTAAATATTTTTTTCTATATGTTGTGTATTTTTATCTCAATAAATTTAATTGATCCCTAATAAATAATGATTTTAATGAAATTTATTTTTAATATATATAATCGGTTAAATTTCCATTAATATAATTATTATTATTTGGTATGGAATAAAGAATAAATCCATTTCTGTTCTTAAAAATATTTTAATCTATGGTACATTTATTATTTTAAAAATAATTTCAGCCACTTTTTTATATTAAATTGAAAAAAAGAGATTTCATATTATGAAATAACTTTTAGAAATTAGGAAATAAGGTCAATTTCATTTTTTGGCAAAAAAAAAGTTGTCAAGGTAAAAGTCAAGTACCACGGTAAGAGGAAAATGGTATAAACATTTAAATTAATTTATAATATTAATAAAATAATTATATTCCTTATCACATAAATATATTAATAAGATAATTATTGACCCATCCTATTTCCATGAAAATTTTTTGTGGATTCCTATGCATATTTTGTTGGCTTAAGAAAGAAGGAATGGGTATTTTCAAAAATGCCACTCATCCTAACTTATAAAAGGACCCATTCACCACCCCTTCAAAATCAAACCTAAAATTATAATTATTCCCTACAATCAAATATATTTATTTCCCCAATTATCCTCTTTTATATTTTTTATCACCTTGTCTCAAAAAAATTCCCTAATTCTTTCAAAACCAAGATGTTATCTAAGGGAATATATGATTTCTACCTTATAAGTAATGACTTCTTATCCTTATTTTTCATTTAACCCTTTATGTATCCTCTTTAAAATTATGATTTCTCACATTAAAAATATGAAAAAGTTCATTATACACATGGAATATTTTTATTTCTACAAAATTATCACATAGTCATACTCATCCATTGATTGTAGTGTGTTCTTGTTGGGTTGGTTTAACTACTTACATGGATGATGTTATAAATTTTTAACATGGATGGATATGAAAACATACTTGCAAGTAAATTATAAAATTAATAATTAAATAATTTTGTATTTATGGTTCTGTATTTATAATATTAATATTTAACTTATTATCAATATAACCCCTTGTGTTCATTAAAATTTACTGAAAAAATCTCATAACTAATTTCATCCTTACAAATACTACCAAAAAATCCCATGGAATGAACCAAAAACTTCAAATCACATTATCAAAAATAATATTAAAGTACCATGAATATTTGAGAGAAATTTATCTTTTTAACATGGAATGATGATAGAGACTGTCAAACCAAAAATAAACAAATAACGATTGAAACTACTAACGACTAATGATCAGTATAAACAAAAAATAAGTAATAAATATGTAATAAATTAATATAAAATGTTATTGTAAATGGTAATAAATATGATTAAGGATTTTAAATAGATTATTAATGAGTCTAAATTTTAATATACATGGAGTTAGAGTGAAACTGATCAAGTGGAGATCTAAGGTGAGGGTTTTTTATAACTCAATCTTCTTTCATTGGGTCATATACTTTATTCTCGGAATATGTTATCACTAATAAAAAATACTCATTTAAGAGTGCTAGAAGTTATCGACACTTGAAAAATACACTGATAAAGTCCATCTCTAAAATAAGCACTGATAAAGGGATCTCTTTATCAGTGCAAAAAAAGCATTGATAAAGGGCACCCTTTATCAGTGCTTTTTTAGCCCTTATAAATGTTAACCTTTATCAGGACCATAATTTAGCACAAAAAAAGTTACACTTTATCAGCGCTTTATTTTTAGCACTCATAAAGGGTTTCCTTTATCAGTGATTTTTTAATGCAGGTAAAGGTCCATAATAAAATGAAATAATTAAACAAATAAAAATAAAAAAATTAACAATTTCATTAATTAAATAATTATTGTTAAAAATTAATAAATTGAATATATATATATATAAATTTTAAAAATTAATAAATAGTATATATTAAATATATAGATATGTAAAATGAATAAAATAAAAAAATTAAACAAATAAAAATTTAAAATGAGAAAATTAAGAAAAATATTAAAACAATTATTAATTAAATAATTATTAATAAAAGTGAATAAATTTAATATACATATATATAGATTATAAGTATTAATTAATATTATATATTAAATATAGATTTATAAAGTGAAAAAATTTTAATAATTAAACAAAAAAATTATAAATGGATAAATAAAAAAGTTATTTAAAATTTTATTAATGAAAAAATTATTAATAAAAATGAAAAATTATGACCTATATATATTAATTATAAATATAAATTAATAATATATATTAAATATATAAAAATATAATTAATAAAATGTTAATTAAAAACATATTAATCTCTTATTCATTTTTAATATTGTTTTATTTTTCAATTCAACATATATCAAACATCGTGTATTTCATTGATTTCATGTACATATGTTTATGTGTGTGCCCGTGTAATTAATAAAATTTTATATGCAATGCACACATAGATATATTTACGCAATATATAGAAACACATACACCTAATATTTATATAATTTAGTCAAATTTTAGTATATTTTAGAATTTCATTATAACATGACAAATTGAATATATTATGTTTTAAATCATTTAATTTTATTTATTTATTTTTAATACTATTTTAGTTAGGGAATTCATTTTATATATATATATATATTATTTTCGAATTTGAATTTGATCATTTTCTATTATTTATTTACTATCTTTTAGTATTTTCAATATATACTCATCTTTATTTCAATATATATACATGTTTTTTAAAAATTTATATTTAATTAATTATACTTATCCATTTTTTGAATATTTTTAAAGTGTACCCATTTTGAATTATTTAATTTCCCTATTTTTTGAAATGAATGTATTTAAGAATATATATCCACTAATAATGTTAAAAATATATTTGAAAATAAATATTTATAAATGTATATTCACTATATTTATAATTATTATAAATAAATAATTATTATTTTTTAAATAATTCTTTATATAATTATATATATATATATATATATAATTATAAAATTATAATAAATTTATTTAAATAATTATAATTATAAATTCTTAACCAGTGTTAAAATTTTAGCACTGATAAAAATCTATCTTTATGAGTTCTAAAAACACTACTAAAATAAATCATTTTGAGTGCTAAAAAAGCACTAATAAATATCCCTTTTATCATCACTTATCAATTAATCATTGATAAAAGGGGTCTTTACCAGTTCTATTATGAAGGCATTTTTAAAAGTGTCCTCGATCTATTTAAAATAACCCTAACCACGACTTAGTCACTTGTAATTCTCAATCTCTCATGGAACTTTTCTGTTATAGGCATGACTCCTCTATGTTCCCTTGAATTAATGAAGGCCAAAATTCTATGTATTTTATTTTCTACTTTTCCTCTATCATTGTTGGATTTTTTGGGTTCCGTGTTTTGTTTTTTTCACTATTCTTAACCATGAAAAATCCTACATTTCATCTCGTTTCCACTAAAATACAATAATGGGTTCTATTTCATATTTTTCCTCCATAGAAAATGGTTTTAAAGAAAGTGAAGGATTTTTTTCATATGGTAAGGTCAGTAACAAATGTATATGGCCCTGTATGGATAAATAAAATATTTTTTTCACCACACACTACTGAAAAGGTAATGCAAGCTTTATAGCATGATCAAACTGATTTTAGTTAAACATTGAAGGGGTTAACCCATTTCTCAAACATGTTATCTATATCCCTTAGTATTGAGACATCACTTCTATGATTGAGAAGTGTGTCTGAAGTGATGTGGTGACCTAAATTGGGAACTATTTGGGTATACATGGTCAAAATTCTATAAAATGGAATCATAGTGAAACTTAGGATATCGGTATTGATTATATACAAAATAAAAAACTTTCCAGAAATAAGAAGTAATCTATAAATATTTCTAGATAGCATGATTATGTTTGATACTTGAGTTACCAGATAAAGTCAAGGTTGTTTTATGTTTATTTTTTACTTGACCTATCTTCTCGAGTCTCATGCCTCTTATTTAGGAGTTTACAGATAGGAATTAGTAAGAATATATGAAATCTCATGTTATTACGTGTCTTTGTTTAATTTTTTTATATAATCAATTTTAAATTTTTATTAATAAAAACATGAATAATAAATAAATAGTGTATTCTTATTTACTTATTAGTGATGATTAGGTTTATATAACTTACTAATTGGTTGAGTTTATTTATTAACCTCATTTATTGATACTATTATTTAGTTGTTTCATAGTTATATTTAAAATAATGCCTCTAACATATTTTAAATTATATTTAAAGTATCAAAAGACTTATATTTTGGAAGGGGAAAAATAAATGAATATCTGCATTAAAAAAGAATATGTTACTAATATAACCCATAGATCTACATAGGATGGAGCCAATGAATATCCTATGTATACTAGAGCTTATATTGATCCTCATGTCCAATAGGTAATTATAGATATACTTTAAGCTATATAGTATATTTTTCAAAGATGGGAGCATATATTAATTATGGTTCCTATAAGATTTTAGAATAATATATCATAATAATAAATTTAGGATTTCATTTAATAGATTCATTTCATTTATAAGAGTCAAAAAATTATAAATCAATACTGAGCATAAGTTGAAAAAATCACCCTTTAAAGGGATGCATGTTATTAGAGGGATCGTGTGGTGGATTAAAAAACATCAAAAATTGTAAGGTGGGGAATCCTTGAGTAGAAATAAGTGATGTCAATTTTAGGTGGGTGAGATTCATTTCTTCAAGATGATTATAGGAGTTTTATTCCAATTCATCTTCAATTGAGGTGACTTTTTGAGTAATTCCATCCATGTAGGTTCCAAGGACACTTTAATCCTTATTGCCTCTTTGATATGAAACATTCCTATTGACGTGGTTAGTTGGGGAACATCCAATGGTACTTTTGAGATATTCCTTCTAGGAAGGGTCATTAGATATGACTGGTAGATTATTTATGGATATTTAGTCTATGGATGATTCTATACAAGGTTCTTATATATTAATAAGTACAATCTTAGTATATTATACTCTTGTTGATGGTCTTAGGATAGAGAAGCTTCATATTCTTTATTAATGAGTATCTTATATTTCATATAGGATTGGGATTATAACTTATCAATAATTTTATTAACATAAATATTCTCTATAAGTAAAAATATGGAAAAAGAGTAATTAGTTCCAATTCTATACAATAGTGGTAGGCAGATGTGGGTATGTCTTCTTAAATTAAATGTGATTGTTTCCTCAAATTTAATGATTATTGATAAACCTAGATAAGACGGATGTAACATGTGGTAGATTTCTAAATTAGGATATTATAATGGGTATATATAGTAATTTTAAATATTTTTATATCCTTATTATGAGGTATTTTGGTTTTATTTTTTATATAGACTAGTTAATACAACATTGAGATCATGTTGATTTTCATAAAAATAAATTCTCTATTATCCTCTCAAACTGATGATTAGTATTATTTATTGGGTAATGGGAATTAAATGTATATTATTTGGGATAAAATTAGGATAAGTTTGGGTTTATTACCATAGAAATGACTAGAATAATTCTTGTAGTGGTTAAATATGAAAAGGAAAAGGTTCTACATTTAGTGGTTGATCATTTTTTAGATGTGTTCCTTGATGTTTTCTCCAAGCTGCCTCTCAAGGGAGAGGTGGAAATCCCTATCAATATATTGTCTAAAATAGATCTAATTTCTATTCAAGCTTCTCAAATTTCTCAAAATAAATTTCTCGTGACAAAAATATAGCTGGAATAGATTGATTACAATTGCTTCATTGGAACTAGTATCACACCCTAGGGAGCCATATTCCTCTTTACTATGAATAGTGATGAATGCCTATATTTGTATATAGAGAATCAAATTTTGAATAGAGTAACTATTATAGAACACATTCCAATTCCTATAATCAATGATTTATTCAATCAGCTGAAGGGAATAAAATTATATTGAAATATCAACTTAGGCTATGGGAATAATCAACTCTAAGTAAAAACTGAGCATTTTTTCAAGCTGATATGGCCATATTAGTACATAATCATTCCTTTTGGGTTTGAAAAGGATCTAATAATGTTCATCGTGATCGGTAATGAATTTAATATTTTATATTATTTTTTCACTCCTGGATCCAAGTCCATAATCCCTATAGTAGTCCACATGGGAAGAAAAATATTTGAACATCATGAGAACCATAATATATATCTCTCTCTCTCTCTCTCTTAATTACCTATACCTATACACTACCTCCCCAAATTTCTAAACTCATTCTAGCTTCATACAAGACCACTATGAATTGCATCTCCATCCACTGTTGTGAAAGAAGAATACAATACATAATAGTAATAAGCAATATAAATAAATTCTCATAAAAAAAAGGTCTATGGGTTTCACAAATAAGGTTGTGTAAATAATGATTCATTTTGGTAAGATGGATATACAATACAATCCACTCAATGCATAAAATTCCACAATTGCATGAATCCTTCATGAAAATTATTACTGTTTTGAACATAGATATAATAATTCAATAATACAGTACAACTAACTTTTAGTACCATTATTTAATATATCCTCAGACACTTGATTTCCATCTATATCTTGATTATGTATTGGAATCCCTCTTTAAAACTGGCCTTACTCCCATCATTGTTGTTACAAAGTTCTTTTATGACATACCACCCGCTCATATTCTATTCATTAATCTCTATAAATGTTTCTTCTAGGGATTTGAATACCATAACTCCCAACTCATTCTTAAACTCTTTCACCATTTCATCCTCCTCATTTACTACTTCTTGGGAACACAAAAAATGACACCAAAAATGGAATAAAAAAAATGAATGAATTTTTTTGGTTTCTTGATATTCATTTTCTTATTTGGAACACTCAATTACTTTTGAAAACACTTGATCAAAAATTACTTGAATTCTGAGTGTGGTCACATTGGGTCCTATAATAACACAATAGTTGAGTGTACTTTGATGAGAATACTAATATGATGAGTGACCTCCTAAAAATAATCATGTTGAACATTTTTTGTGGAAAAAAAACATGCCAAACACACCTTTTCATTATATTCCACTTCCACCTTGATAAATTTAGAAGGGTGTTAATATGAAGCTCAAATATATTCCAATCACAATGATAAGATCACTCCAAAAATGTTTTTGGATTCATCTTCAGGATACTTTCTCTTTGAATCTTGTTCAAATGGATAGTTTTCAAGCACTCACATCTGCCTCACACCAATACCAGCATAATTTGTTATCTCTTCTAATCCCTTCCAAAAAATAAAATTTTAAAAGGAATTGGAAAACAATAAATGTTTTTATGGATACCCAGGCTTAACATAAATGGATATTACATCATTTTAGATTAATATTTAGTAAATTGAAAAAATACATGACCGAGGACCGTAATAGATTAGTGTCTTTAGAAACTTGGAAATAAAATCTTCTATCCTGGTGAAAGATCTTCCACATCTACCATAGAGATCTACAAATTTAGTAATTCTACCTAAAACATTTCTTCGTAACCAAGAGAAAGTAAACATAATAAATGAGTCAGCTAATATGATCAGTAATGGTGAATAAGGAAAATTTGTAAGCATGACATGAACAAAAGGGTATGGAACTTGAGAATAACATTTGAAGACCATACCCTATATATCAGAGATCATAATAAATATTGGTAGTACATAATATATGAATCATAAGGAAATATTGAACATAATCCACGAAATCATAACATAGGAATAAAACATAGAATTGCGGTAGACATATAAGCATATAATATTGTGAACAAGTATAAGTAAAAAATGGTTCCCTCATTAGGTTAAGGACATGATTTGTGGCCCTCGCATAAAATTATGAACATATAACCAGGTCCATGTATAACATTGTGAAAATGTAATTAGGTTCACACATTTGGATCCTTTTCAAGGCCATCTAGGTAGTATAGGCTCACTCCCCATACCATCTTAGTAGTCATGGTTCACCTCGATGGCCATCTTATTAGTAGTAGTTCACTCATACCATCTTAGTAGTCATGGTTTCCTCTCATGGCCATCTTGGTATCATGATTTCACTCCTCATACCATCTTGGCAGTCAAGGTTCCCATGGTCATCTTAGTAGCATGAGTTCACTCCTAATACCATATTGGTAGTCATGGTTCACAACCATGGAAATCTTAGTATTCAAGGTTCAATCCCAAGACCATATTAGTATATCTCATGAGATATAAATCTTTATCCAATTCATTAGAGGGAGATATAGGTCTCACCCATCTCACAGTGAAATCATAAATACATGTGCCAAAAAATCATAAAAAACTAATATCTTAACCTATGAAATTAAATGGGTATCAAAAACATGTAAACATTTTATAACTTGAAAAAATACAGGTATAATAAATATTTCATCAAAATATAATTTGTGAAAGAAAAATGGATTTCATAAACATATAACCCATTAAAGAGAAATGGAGATAAGAAACATAAAACCCCTAAAAGTGAAATGGGTTTTAAAAATACCATTACATTAAGAATAACCCATTCATGGAAAGCATATAAATGGAAACATTAGATAATTTCCTAGAAGGGCATGATTAACATCAACAAATTTCATTTTAAATGGAAAATAATTATGAAATATCTTTCAAAAATGTTTCTGGAAGAAAGTATACTTTATACTTTGAAAAAGGATTATTGATACATAAAATCATTTTAAAATCACTTTCTTAGAAAATACATTTAAAACTTTAAATAATTTTAAAACCTACTTCATTTAAAACTTATAAAATATGCTTCAAAACATTTTAAAAACCCTTTTATTCAAAAACACTTTAAAAATTTATAAATAATTTCTGAAATTTTTTTTAAATCCATTTCTTTGAAAATAAATATAAAAATTTATAAATAAGTTTACAACACATTTTGAAAAACATTTTCCTAAAAAAATTATAAAATAATCTTGAAAACATATTGAAAATCATTTTTCCTTGAAATCTTATAAAATAACATTGAAAACATTTTGAAAATAATTTTTCCTATAAAAATTATAAAATAATCTTCAAAACATTTGGTCGAAAAAATTTCCTTGAAAACTTATAAAATATTCTTTAAAACATTGTGAACCCCATTTTCTTTGAAAACTTATAAATAAAGCTTGAAAAAGTTTAATATGATTTTTAAAACATAAAACATTTCTGAAATCCTTTTCCTTTGAAAATAATTTAAAAAAATTAATTAATATCATTAATATTAGGAGAACATTTTATTTTAAAAAGAATAAATTTTTAATCTTATAAATGAAGCTTCAAGGTAATGATGGCAGGTAAATCCATACATGTCATACATGGTGAAAAGAACATTCTTTTTTCATGGTAAAAAGGTAAGAAATATTTCACATTTGGAAAGAGATAAGAATATTCCTATATAAAAATTGGAAAGATAAGAAAAGGGTAAAAATTTTATTTTAAATAATAATGGATAATGGTACAATATTCTTGGAATCATTTTTTATAAAATTTGGTTTTGAAGGAACATAGATTTTTTACTGAAGAGATAGTAAATTTGGGCTTTCATAAAAACACTTTTTTAACTATCTTATGAACCTAAGAGTGGAATAAATGGTAAAAATATATTAATAATTAATTAATAAAAATAGTATAATAAAATTAATGAATTTTATTTAGACATGGGTCATAATATTTCATCAAAGTAAGCATTAAGATAAACAACCTTGAAAAGCGATGAGATTGTTTCAATAAACTCTTATAAAATGGTAACATAGGATCATACTCTCCATGTAAGAAAATGAAATTAATTTAATCTTAAAATATCATGAAAATTATGATATTAATGATATAAAATATAAAATGTAATTATATACATGTCTAAAAAGAACATAGGTGCAAAAGAAAATATGAGTCTCAAAGAAGACAAATTGAGACAAAACTATTTTACTGATTTGGTAACGTTTGAAACTTAAACCCCATGAATGAAGGTGATAAAATGTATATGAAAGTACCCATAAATTTAATTACAATATAAATGTAAAACAATAATGTATAGTATATACTCCACACAAAAGGAAAGAGTGGTGAACATATCTTATATCTGACGAAAATAAAGAGTGAGATGAAATCCCCTTACCCTGTGTCTTGACTATCATCGTACTAATTAAAACCACCTATATAATAAATATAAATCTATTATAAATATATTAAATAACCATATTTTTATATATAAAACCATATATGGTTTTATTATGACCTTATATTACCCACTTGTTAACCATCCTATGTTAAGTTTTTACTTAGGGTAATATTTGTTTTGTTTTTCATATGTATCTTAATTTGTTATATTGTCGGTCCTTATACTTATATCATGATTCCAGAATTTAAAACATACTATAAATATCATGTATAGAAATTATATTTTTATTATAATAACCTATATAATATATAATTATGAAATGGAATACACCATTCATGGTGACGGTTGGTTGTACGTACGCATGACCGTTATTTCCGTTTAATTGTTGTGTTGAGAGAAAGAAAGTAAAAGAAATATATGTATATATATATATCAATATTATATTACACTTATGATATAATATATATTCACTAATAATATCCTTAATAAAATCCATTTATTGTATGAATGAATCATTTCTCTTTGAGGGGGTGGTAGTCCACACTTCCTCAAAACAAAATTATCGTATTTACATAAGATGGAAAGCATAAAATTATGTTCCAAATAAAAATTACAGAAGTATAAATATATTATAAATATAATAAATATCATATATAAACATATTTTACATCATAATTTCCACCATGATAGGTGGTAATGGAAAAATAAACAATCATCATTTCATGAAGCAGTAGTTCACCGTAAACAGAAACATTATGTTTGTTACCCATTATATGGAGGTGTATATAAGTGTAATTAGAACTATTAGTATATAAAATCCTATTATATTTAGAATAATTTTATTTTTTAAAAATCATGGAAAAAAATTAAGTGGAAGGGTGGATAATGAAAGTAAAATAAAGAAGCTTGAGAGAAGGCTCTAACTCTTAATTGAGTAAATCCTTTTGGTTTGTTCCAAAAGGCTCCCTTGGATTCACTTATGAAAAAAGGGGGATTCATCAATGAAGAGAAGTATTTTGGGAATTTTATTTGGTAGGTATTTTCCTAACTTAATAGTTTTAATATTTTTGATTAATTGGGAGGGGTGGTGGGCTTTTATAGGGAAGGAAAAGGACTTGGAATTTTTAGAAAGAAGTTAGGTGTACACATGTTCTTACCTAAAAAAGTCATAAAAAACCAACAAAATTAAATAATGGAAGGTTTATAGACTAAATATAGACATAAATTGGGTTTTGGATAAGTTTATAGGTCATTTGGGCCTTTAATTTTAAGGTTTAGTCCCTAATTAAGCTTAATTTGGCCCTAATCGCTGCAATTAATTTTAATCACTTTTACTAATAATTTTGGCCAAAAATAAAATTGGTCTTATTGGACTCTAGATATTATATTTAATACACTGGTGTGTTTTGGATTTTCCAAATTCAATTCATAGAAGTGGAAAAATTATGATTAATGACAATCCCACAGATCGGACGAGATAATGGGTTTTTAAAGTAGAAAGAGGTTCAAAAGTTTAGTAAGTTTTAATATTCAATTTTAAATTGAAATTGATTATAATGACCAACATTGTATTAATATATGTAATAATAATCTAATTTTACCTAAGAAAATATTTATAATATCATTTAACATTCATAATTAATTAATCAAAATGCTGGTTTTTAACTAAAAACAGTATTTTCACTATTCATCAAAAATCCATGTTTCTCATAAAAATCCCAAAAAATCACCCTAAGATAATTTAGATGTTATGAATTATAAAATTAGTTTTATTTTATTAAATTCAATTTCTAAATGCGTATAAATCTTATTTTATATTTTTCACAGAAGGACATTAAAAGCAGTTCTATTTGAGAAAATAATATTTTTAAACATATAAGGGCACTAAAAAAAATTATATTTTTCATTATAAATATGTTTTATTTATATAAAACCATTATAAAAAATATTTGAAAATAGTTATTATTATTCATTTTACAATGTTTAATGTCTAGGTTATCATTATCTTAATTAAATAATTAAAAAAATAAAATGTTGTTTCATTGAATCATCAGTGCTGTGCGTAAAGTACACTAAGTCAGTGTTGTAATCGCACAAGCCAAGTCAGTATTATGTATAGTGAAAGAAAAGTTGGTAATTCATGTAGCACAATCCAATTTTGTGTTGTGTGAAAGGAATATTTGACTTAGTGTTTTAATATAATATATATATATATATATAAAACTATTTCTAGTGTCATGTGAAATGAAAAATATCAAAAGGATAAATTAATTTGAAATAAATACAAAAATATCAAGGTGTTACAATATACCCCCCTTAAAAGGAATTTCACCCTCAAAATTCATCTGCATTATCAAAGGTTTAATACTTGAAAGTTTCATTCATAGAAACCCACATCATAAAAATGATTATTAAAACCTCCCTGAAAAAGGAAAAGTTGGAACCATAACTGTTACCCAAAGTAACATATAACTATGTTTCCACATAGGAGAACATAGGTTGGGAGTAAATATTGGACATCGAGGAAAAACATAAATATTTATAGGGAGTGATTGAGGTCATCAATCACAGACAAGTGAATGGTCAAAGAAAAGTTTATGGCCCCAAAGTCATTAATATTTGATGATTTATAAGTTTATTGGTTCAACAAAAATTAAGGTATTAGAAAAAAACATTTTATTTTGATCATTATCCTAATGTTGATCAATTATCTTATTGACCACTAATATAAGGAAATACGCCTTCTTCACAAATTTCTATAAACAAAATTTCATTCTTTAGGTTTTTTTATAAATTTCTAATTCATCCATTACTTCTTTTAATGGATGTCCAGAAATTAAACCTGATGCCTGAAGTGGTAAAATACAATTTTATTAGATATTAAGGCCCATAAAAGAATGAAAATCATAACTATTTATCTATAACTACTCTTAAAAATCAACATGGGTAATAAATTAATCTCTAAACATAAGAATTAACACTATTCTTTCATCATAAAGTATTGTTCATTAAAAATAATTATTCATTATCCATGAAATCTTATAGGCCAGTGGTAGGAGTGAACTCTTTATCATCCTTCGGTCATGGGTTCAAGACCCACAGACTTTCTGGACTTGATGGGTTGTCACCCAACATACATGATGTCCTTTTCTAAAACCACACTAATATAATTTCCAAAAAAATAATATGGAAATTCTAGAAATAAGGTTAATCACTAAATATCCATTTATCCAAGGTTTTTAATACAAACTCATTTCATAAATACTTCCTCCTAAGTTTAACATAAACTTTTCATGAATGGTTAACCATATAACCGTTCTGAAAGATGAAAATACAAAACATTAGAAATAGAATCACAAAATCCACTTAACATTTATTCCTTCATATATCAAAAAGTAACTTTTGGTTTTCATATTCCAAACATGTGAATTACCATAAATAATTTTTGGAAAAAATGAATGATTTGTTATTCTAAAGTATATTGGAACTATTCATTAAACCCAAAAATGATGTAAACTTCATCAATGATAGCACAAACCACATATCCTTACATAGTTCCAAGGTAATCAATATTGTCTAATTTACTTATTCATAACAGCATTATCTTAACATAAAGAAAATATTAAGGTTTACCTTACCTTAGTCAAAATATCATCATATCATTAAATCACTTCACCAGTCCATCCGGAACATTGAATATGAAATTTTAAATACATAGTGAAAAAACATAAGTAGAACAATCCTGGTATATTTTATCATTCATAACATTTGATTCCAAAAATATAAAAATGGAAATTACTTCATCCTTAATACATTAACAATGCTACCTCATCCTATTACATAATACCTCTTTACTTTGACATTTCATCTATAGTCTCTTCATCACCCAAAATGTAACCATTACTCACACCACCTTATTAATTGTCTTCAGTAACGTTCCAATTGGGACATTGAGTTTCATAATGACCATTTACTTCACACATAAAACACTTAACCTTTGATTATATCTTATGGGGGAAAATATTCTCATCCATTTCATTAACCAAACTCTTCATTTTTTCGTTGTAGTCACTTGCTTTGTGTTCTTCCTTTCCATATCCAAAACATATCTTAGTTCCTCTAAGACATTAACTTAGGTGATTCTTTCCACATTCTTGACCCAAATGAAACCAAATTTTCATTTCTCTATGGTCATAATTACCCAAACTCTCAAATAACTCCTTCTTTCTCTTCCTTAGTGAGTCTGATAGTTGGTTAAGGACACATTGTTAATCTTGTTCCTTGAAAACGGATTAGTAATGATCACAACATCTTTCACTCTAATGATCATCCCACTTGAATTATCATTATAAAATCATCCATCACATTCAAGATTAATCCGGTTCATTCTAGTTCCTACCATTTACTAAAACCAAAAGCATAGTGTAAGCATTACTTATCATAGAATAAAACCACATAGTCATGAAAATATTTACTTATGGTATTTCTAAACCATGACACCTTCCTTAATAAATGAAACCCTAGGTTCATACTAGGTTATTCATATAAAGAATATATCTAAATAATTCATAATGTTTCATCAAGTGTTTTTAATTTTGAAAGCATATCCCCTGGGAGTGTTAAACTAGGTGTGAATCAAGGACCATTGTTGTGTACCAAATTACCCCAAGTCAGGCATGTAATATCTTGTCAGAGTTTTTACCCCTAGGTAAATATGATCCAAAACCACATCCACCTGTAATATTCATATAGGGGTGTACTTATAGGAAACCACTCACTCTACACTTTACCAAAATTCTGGGACATTTTCCTAAATATTGACTCATCCTTATACTTATCCTTAGATACATCCCTAGACATATCCTTAGAAATATACATAGGTATATCACAAAATTTCCTCATCCTATTTTCCAAAGGTTGAAAAAAAAAATTCCTTTGATACCAACTATAGAGAACCAAGCTTAACATAAATGGATATTACATCATTTTAGATAAATATTTAGTACATTGAAAAAATACATGTTCTAGGATAGTAATAGTTTAGTGTCTTTGGAAACTTGGAAACAAAATTTTCTATCCTGGTGAATGATCTTTAACATTTCCCATAATGATCTACACCTTTATTTATTCTACCTAAAATCTTTCTTCTTAAACTAGAAAAAGGAAAACATAAGAAAGAGGTGATCTCAGATCCTTATTAAGGGTAAATAAGAAAAATGTGTAAGCATAACATGAACAAAAGGGTATGAAACTTGAGCATAACATTTAAAGATCATAAGATACATATTAGAGATCATAATAAAGATTGGAAGTTCATAAGACATGAATTATAAGGAAATATTAAACATAATCCATGAAAAAATAACATTGTAATAAACCATGGAATTGTGATAGACTCATAAGCATATAATATTGTGAACATGTATAAGTTGATATAGGTTCACTCATTAAGGAAATTAGATCATGCCCTCACATAAATTTTTTGACATGCCACAAGGTCCATGAATAAAATTTTGAATATGTAATCTGGTTTACACATAGTAGTCAAGGCTTTACTTCTAAGTCCATCTTGGTAGTATGGGTTCACTCCCCATACCATCTTCGTTTTCACAGTCCACTCCCATGTCCATATTATTAGCATGAGTTCACTCCCCAAACCATATTGGTAGTCATGGTTCACTCCCATGGACATATTAGTAGCATGATTTCACTCCTTATATCGTCTTGGTAGTCATGGTTCACTCTTATTTCCAACTTAGTAGAATGAGTTCACTCCTCATACCATCTTAGTAGTCATCATTCACTCCCATGTCCATATTAGTAGTCAATGTTCACTCCCAAGACCATATTAGTCAATCTTTACCCAATTCATTGGAGGGAGATATAATTCTCACCCATCTCATAGTGAAATAATAAATAAATGTGACACAAAATCATAAACAATAATATCTTAACCCATGCAATTAAATATGTATCATAAACATGTATACATATCATAACCTGTGGAAAAGATACATGTTTTGTAACCATTTCATCAAAATTATAACTCATGAAATAGAAATGGATTTCATAAACATATAACCCGGGAAAGAGAAATAGATTTCATAAACATAAAACCCATGAAAGAGAAATGGGTTTCATAAATACCAAGACATTAAGCATAACAGATTCATAGAAGGGGTATTAATGGAACCTTTAGATCATTTCCTATAAGTTCATGAGTAACATAAACTAATTTCATCTTAGATGGAAAATAATTTTGAAATATCTTTCAAAAACATTTCATGAGTAAAATATCCTTTATTATTTGAAAAAATCTTTTTAATACATAAAATTGTTTGAAAATCATTTTTATAGAAAATATGTTTAGAACTTTAAATCCTTTGAAAACATTTTTCCTTGAAACCTTATAAAATAAGATTCAAAATATTTTAGAAACCTTTTTATTAGAAAACACTTTGTTAACTTATAAATAATTCTAGCAAATTATTTTAAAATCATTTTTTTGAAAATACCTTCAAAACTTATAAATAAATCTTGAAAACATTTTAAAAATCATTTTCCTCTAAAACTTATAAAATAAGTTTGAAAACATTTTGAAAGTAATTTTCACCTAAAAACTTATAAAATAATCTTTAAAACATTTTTAAAATAAATTTTCCTTCAAAAAATATAAAATAATTTTTGAAAATATTTTCAAAACCATTTTCCATGAAAACTTATAAATAAAACTTGAAAACGTTTCAAATACTTTTTAAAACATATAACATTTTTGAAAACCTTTTTCTATGAAAATAATTTATAAATAATAATTAATATCAATAATATTATGAGAAAATTTTATTTTAAAAGTAAAAATTTTTTATTTATGTAAAATAATCTTCAAGGGAATGACGGCAGGTAAATCCGTACATGTCATACGAGGTGAAAATAACATTCCTTTTTCATGATAAAAATGTTAGAAAGATGCCTCGTCTGGAAAGATAGAATTAGATTCATTTTTAAACATTGGTAAAATAAAATAAAGTGTAAAAATTAATTTTAAATATCAAATTATAATGGTAAAATATTCTTGGAAACCCTTTTTAGAAAATATGGTTTTTAAGGAACAAAGATTTCCAACTGAAGAGAGGGTGAAGTCGGGCTTTCTTAAAAACACTTCCTTAACTATATTATGAACTAAATATTGGAAGAAATTGTACAAATATATGAATAATTAATTAATATACAATAGGTAATAAAATTCCTGAATTTTCGTGAGATAGGGGTCGTAATATTTCATCAAAGGAAGCATAAACATAAACAACTCAGAAAGGGATGAGATTGTTTCAATAAACCCTTATAACTTGGAACCATGGGATCATAATCTATATGTAAGAAAAGGAAATTACTTGAAACATAAAAAAATAACTAAAATTTGGATATTAATGATATATTTAATTTAAAATAGAAGTATATAAACATCAAAAAAAATTAGGTGTATAATTAAATATGAGTCTCAAAGAAAGCGAATTGAGATAAAACTATTTTACTGATTTGTTAACTTTTGAAACTTAAAACTTGTGAAATAAATGTCATAAAATGGATATGTGAATACACATAAATTTAATTATAAGATACATAGAATACAATCTTGGTTAGTATATACACCACACAAAAGGAAAGGGTGGCGATTATTGCATGTATCTCACAAAAATAAAGAGTGAGATGCAATCCCCTTACCCTGTGTCTTGACTATCATTGTACTCATCCAAACCATCTGTATAATAAATATAAATAAATTATAAATATTTTAATTAACTATATTATTATATCTAAAACTATATATGTTTTTATTATGAATTTATATTACCCACATTTTAACCATCCAATGTTATGGTTTCACTTCGGGTAATATTTGTTTTATTTTTCATATGTGTATTAATTTGTTATAGTGTTGGTCCTTATAATTATATCATTATTATAGAATGTAAAAAATTATATAAATATAATTTATATACATTATATATGTATTATAACAATCAATATAATATATACGTATGAAGCAGAACATATTGTTCATGTAGACGGTAGGTTATTCGTACGCATGAACGCTATTTCTGTTTAATTGTCGTGTTGAGAGAAAGAAAGATAAAGACATATATATGTGTGTGTGTGTGTGTGTTTGTGTATCATTAATATAGTAGCTTTATTATATCATAAATATCATATATATTCACTAAAATCATCCATAATACAATCCATGTAGTGTATGAACAAATCATATCGCTTTGAGGGGCTGGTAGTTCACACTTCATCAAACGAAATTATCGTATTTACATAAGATGGAAAGTATAAAGGTCTGTTCCAAATAAAAATTACCAAAAAATAAATACTTTATAAATATAATATATAATGTATATAAACATATTTTCCATCATAATGTACACCATGATAGGTGGTAATGGAAAATTGAACAATCATCATTTCGTGAGGCAGTAGTTCTTCATACACATAAACAATATGTTCATTTACCATTAGATGGTGGTGTGTGTAGTTGTAATTTGAAACATTAGCATAAAAAATCCCAGTATAATTAGGATACTGATGTTGTTATAAAATCATATAAAAAAATTGATGGGGTGGATAAGGAAAGTAAAAGAAAGAAGCTTAAAAGAATGTGTTACCTCTTAATTGGGTAAATCCTTTCGGTTTGTGTCAAAAGGATACCTTGGATTTCATTCTACCCAAATGGGGAGTCAAGGAAGAATATTGGTAGTTTGGGAATTTTATTGGTCATGTATTGGCATAAATTAATTGGTTTGATAGGTTTGAGGAAGTGGGTGTGGTTGTGGCCTTTTATAGGGAAGGGAAATGAATCACTTGGAATTTTTAGAAACAAGTTAGGTATACACGTGTTCTTACCAAAAAAAAGTCAAAACAAACCAAAAAAACTCAATAATGGAAGTTTTATAGACTAAACCCAGACATAAAATTGGTGTTTTAAAATTTTATAGGTATTTTGGGCCCTTAGGTTTAGTCCCTAGTTAAGCTTAATTTGACCTTAATCACTGTGATTAATTTTAATCACTTTTACTAATCATTTTGGTCAAAAATAACTTGGTGTTATTAGAATATAAATATTATATTAAATAAAAATTTTTATGTTATATTTTCCAAACTCAATTAATAGAATCATAAAAATTAATATTAATGTTAATCCCGCACATGGGACAAGATAGTGAGTTCTTAAAGTATAAAGAAGTTCAGAAGTTTAGTAATTTTAAATTTTCAATTTTAAATTGAAATTGATTCTAATGGCCTAAATTGTATTAATATATGTAATATATATTTAATTTTACATTATAAAAAATTTATAAAATCATTTAACATTAATAATTAATTAAACAAAAAGGTATTTTTTAACTAAAAAAACAGTATTTTTTACTATTCATCAAAAATTGATGTTTCTCAAAAATATCCTAAAAATTCACCCTATGATAATTTTAATGTTATTAAATAAAAAATGAAGTTTATTTTATTAAATTAAATTACTTAATCTTTCAAAAAATAATTTTACTATTTTTCATAGAAGGACATTAAAAGAGTTCATTGGAGAAAATGGTATTTTAAACATATAATGAAATTACCAAAAATTATATCTTTAATTAAAAATATTATATATATATATATATATATAACCATCATAAAAATTATTTGAAAATTAATTAACAATAATAATTTTACTATGTTCAATGGCTTGGTTATAATTATCTCGATTAAATAATTATAAAAATAAAATGATGTTTAATAGAAACATCAGTATTTTGTGTGAAGTACACCTAGTTGGTGTTGTGCTAGCACATTCCAAGTTGGTATTGGGTGTAGCGTAATTCAAGTTGGTAATGCGTAGCGCAATACATGTCTATGTTGTGTGAAAAGAATATTTTAATTAGTGTTTTAATTTATATATATATATATAACTATTTCTAGTGTCACGTGAAATGAAAAATATTGAAAAGATAAATTAATTTGAAAAAACTATATTTCACAAAATTTCGGGTTGTTACAGTTTTTGACTAGAAGTAAATGACAGCAAGTGGAATTCATGTGGATTTGAATGTTCATTCCTTATTTTTTTATAATGTAATATGTTAGAATCCATAATTAAAATTGCATTTAATTTATTATTGAACCTTAGTGGAAACTAAAATTTCATCTCCCAAACATTTATTATTTCATTTTGTTTCTTGAGACTCATCCTCCATTTATTCTATGTTTTTTGAACTACTATGAGTTTTACTCATCCAAAATGATCACCAGTACACTATGTGGGAGAAATTTTGGTTAGATTAGTTCTAGAAACATAGGTGGATATCCAAAAATGATGAGAGATAAATATAAAACAATAAAATCAAATAATAATTGTTTGGGAGGTATGTCATCAAGGAATATTGGAAACACAATAATGGGAGGAAGGATAGTTTGAAAGAGGGAGTCCAATCCACCATCAATATATAGAAGGTAATAAACGTCTGAGGAAGGATTAAATAAAGGAAGTGGAGTTTAGTTGCAATGGAGTATTGAAGAATTATATCTCTATTCAAGGAAATAATAATTTTAATCCAAGATGCATTAAAATTTGGACTTTTATAAATGGAGTGTATCGTATTGCTGTTATTCAAGACAAATTAAATGTTTGACTAATCATTAAGACAATGTCTTTTCCTCATTATTATGTTACAAATACTGAGGAAGAACATATTTTTGATGATGAAACTGAGTAATTACTAGGGTACCAATAACATGTTGATGAAAAAAACAATAACAATGCAGTATCATAGTGATGAATAAAATTATCAAGTTAAGAAGTTAGGGTATGGAATCTGAGGTTAGTTGGAGTCAATGCAGCCAACTGACCACACATGATGTGTATTGTGAATATGTAATACACTGCAATCAACATTTTATAGAAAAACATAAAATTAAATATTTAGTTTTTGTTTTAATAATAATTTTTTTATGATAGGGTGGTTTCTAAATACAGGCCAGATCGTGGCATGAAGTTTATGTCTAAAGGGATAAAGCCTGTGGATTATTACAAATGGAATAAAATTTAGGTATATATAGAAATGTTTAATAAAAAAATTCAAAACAATTTACTTATTTTGGTATATGTTTTTGTAGTGTCTAAAACAATATAATTACAATGATTATAGATATTATGCTTTTAAATTTATGATAGAAATCATAAATCATGAAAATATCAACATCTCCCAAAAATTAATTTCCAAAGGTAATTTCAATTTCCTTAAATATATTTCATAATCATTTTCATGTCAATATTTTCTCATTACTATCAAGATTATAGAAAATATAGTTACTCAAAAGAAGAAATCAATTTGTTTGGAGATGAGTGGGTAGTGTGCATTTTGTCAGACTTTATTCCGAAAATAAATTTAGGTGATTTTCTACTATGATTGTGATATTGTACAAGTTATGAACTTTGAAATATATTTGGGGTGTGAAGAATTGTTATCAGAATGATTATATATTATTTTTGATATATTTCTCAAAGAGAAGTATAATGGAGCCCATTAATTTTTTTTTTGAAGCACTGCCCTGTAAATAATAAAATTGATTTGAAATCACGGAGGTGGATGCAGAAGCGGAGGTGGAGGTGGAGGCAGAGGCGGAGGCGGTGTCAGAGGTGGGGGCGGAGGCAAAGGAGAAGGTGGAGGTAGTGTCAAAGGCACAATCAAATTCGGAGACTGGCATAGAGGAGGAGGTAGTGGTGAAGACTGAGGAGGAGACTGATGTAGAAGAGGTTAATAAGTGCTAGCTTCCAAATAATAAAATTTTTGTTCAATGAAGTATAAAAATGATCTTACCATTATTATGTTCAAGAAAAATTGTTTAAAAGTTCACACAACACTTTTCACAAAAGATAATATACATTGTGAAAGCGTTTCAGGTAACGTATTGAAATAATTTTTTTCACCACTTGTTTAAGTGATTTTTTTACGGGGTAGTAATCCACCTGGTATGTCATTCAATGTTAGAAGCTTCAATTTCCACACTGGTGTTATTAAAAGAAACATATGTACAACTCTTATTCATCAAACAGGTATATAATCCAATAAATATGTTTGAATAAATATGTTTTAATCAACCACCGAAGTTCATAGGTGTATAAAATAACTATTGGGAGAAAACCAACATTGATATATAATAGTCATTGAGGAGGTCTGGTGTCAAAGTATTTATTATTAGTTTAAAATTGACATTTTAATATAAAAAAATGTCACTAACTAAACACTGATCAAATACATTCAGATTGTATTAATAATTTGGTACAACAATTCAAAATTTATTTGTTATGTCTATGAATCAGTCTCATGTCAAACCCACACATGATGCCACTTGTATAGCTCAAAGTGTGTGTTTCCAGTTTAAAAAGTCATTTTAGTAAAAAACATAAGTTGCGAACTCAAAACTAAGGAAACTAATTATGATTGCTTTTATACTTTAGTAAAATGATCTATAAGTCATTTGATACATATAAGAATCATCCTTACCACAATCTGACACATGATATTACTGGTATGACTCCAAGTGCATCTTTTTATTCAAAATTGGAAATAATTTTGGTGAAAAAATAGCTCACATACTTAAAATGGAGAAAAAACATTCTTATTATTTTGGTACTTTAAAAAAACAATTTAAATTCATTTTTAATGTGTAGGAATCAGATGCACCTCAATCTATTGCACGGTGTGACCGGTATGACTCCAAGTGTCTGTTATCATTTAAAATTGACATTTTAATAATAAAAAGTGGCAGTCACTAAAAATAGAGTAAACATTTCAGGAACAAGGCCAGGTCACCATCCGACCCGGCGCCCGACCCGGTCCGCGGAAAGACCCAAGGGTGTTCCCGATCCCCACAAGCTGCCACAAGTTCCCGGGTATCAAAAATAAACTTGGGAATGATTTACCCAGATGAATAAATATAAAACAGACAACAATATGAATAAATTGAAACTAAAAACTAACAACCAAACATACCCTTATACTAAATTCATATTTAAAGTTTACAACTTGAACTAAAACCCAAAAGTGACTACATCAAAAGAAACCAAAACTCTAACACAAACCTCTGTGTGACATGAAGAGTCACATCCCCAAGACACCACCACCAAACCAACATGAGGATTCCACTGACAACCCAAACCACCAATGCTAAGCTCGATGCCTCAACATGGAAAGAAAAAGAAAAAGAATCTACATACACCCAAAGATGTATGTAGGGTGTGAGCTACAGACCCAGTAATATGCCACCGAGAAAAGTTTCCACGCACAATTATTAAATAAAAAATACATTTGTAACTTTAATTAGAGAAAAGAACTAAAATCTTGAACAAATTTAGAGAAAACGGGTTTAGAGGAAGCAGTTTTAAAAAGAAACAGTTTAAATTGAAGCACACGTACACACACACACTTACTTTTAAAATAACCAAATTTTCACACTGATTAGTTTAAATTAACCAATGAGCACTAATATGGGAGAGGCCACATGGGTGTTAGCTAGCTTGGGTCCTAAATATTCTTGTCTTACTGAAACATGGCTTATAAGGCCACGACCCTCAAAAAAAGTGGCTTAGAAGGCCACGACCCTCAGAAAATGTGGCTTAGAATACCAGGACCCTCAGAAAAGCATATGTTTAGTTTGTGTTGCAATCGTCAGTCCTACTAGTGAAATCGGGTCGAGTCACCTCCAGAACACTAGCCCACTAGTCTAGTCTACCCTCCTAGCTACCCGGGCTTCCCAATTTGTGCTAAAAAAAAATTCAAGTTCATGTCACGTGTCATATTTATGCACCCAAGTAAAACAAGACACCACACATGCCAAAAACCACTACTCTCACTCAGAAATACCATTTTGGAAGAATACACACACTAAAAATATTTCAAAACTAAATTTTCACTACCTACACGACTAATTAAAAAATACAGTGTGGTCAAATAAAACACTTTCAAAGTCAAACAAACCATTAAAATAATTTATTAAACAATTTCAACCTCGGTCACGCTACTTTAAACACCTAAAATCATTACACCATGCAGTCAAAAAAATCTTCTTTAATAATTATTTAATGAAACAATCCAAATTTTCATAAATAAATTTCTAAAGAGAAAAACCACTACTTTACACACCTAGAAGACCCAAACCCCCCTTACATGACCATACACACACTACGCCACCTCAGGAACACAACCCGCATGATGCACACAATTAAAGAAAACCATCAGCACTGTTAAAATACCATTTCTATAATTAAACGAACTACTAGAAAAAAATTTCAAACCATTTCGAAATATGCCGCACGACATTAAACACCACAAACTCATTAAATTTTCACTTATGAAAAAACGCATATAGACTCTATGCCCAAAACACCATTCACACCCTTTGCACATTCTAACAAAATAAACTGCACAACTTATGAAGCACTAGCAAGTAGTTTGACAGGGGTTTTCACAGAAAAATACTCATTTCATATTAACATGCCAGTAAACACATTAAAACATGCTGAACCTCAAGTAAAAATTCATTGCGCACCAAAAAAACTGATTAGTAAACATGATAAATTAATTAATTATTCAAATGAACTTTGAAACTAATAATTATACGCAGAACCACCTACCTCAGTGTAGACTAAATTCTCCAAAAAAAAAATTCCATGTCCGTTGCACTTCAAACGCACTGCAACAACACAACTAATCCCTAAAACATGCAATACAAAATGGATTTATCCAAAACGCACCTTGTTTCACCCAAACATACCATATAAAAATCAAACGGAAGCTAATATATTTCCAAAACATCTTTTTCACCCAAAATAAGTTGATGAAAACTCAAAAATCATAAAACTCCTAAATCAAAATTAAACCACAATAAAGAAATTCGAAAATCCTTACCTGAAAACCATGGCTGATCCACTACCCTTGAAAGCAGTGGCTAGAACCGACCTCGACGAAACCCGAAGACCCCTAAAATCAATACATCAAACCAAAAACCTCAAAACTGAACCAATTATAGCACGAAACCCTAATCCAAAAGTTTATCAAATAGAAGAAACAATCAAAAAAGGTGAAACTCACCTACGGTGGGGGAGCGAGAAGTTGGTCGAGCACAATGGAGAGGTGTCGCAGGTGATCCGAGTGCAAGGGAGGTCTTCAGAGGGTCTGGATGTGAAAGGGGTGCATGGTCAGGAGAGGGTGTAGCCAAGGGAGGGTGTGTCGCAGCTATCCGGTGAGGAAGATGGTGGTCCGGGTTGCCGTTTTTCAGTCAGTATAGCCGGGAGAGGCCGGCCGGAGTGCAGGGGGGGTGGGTCAGCAGGGTTTTCGCGATGGGGAGAGGCAAGGTGGTGTTGTGCGACTTATCGGGACGGGAAGAGGGCACTGGTCAGAGTGTGTGTCGCCGAAGGGGGCTTGAGAGGGCGTTTTGGTGAGGGAGAGGATAAGGAGGGGAGAGGCGCTGGATGGGGAGGCTGACGGGGCGACGTGGTGTTGAGCCGAAGGGAGCAAGGGGAAAGGGGGGGTGCGGCTGTTAGGGTTGCAGGGAGGGGGCCGCAATGAAAACAACAAAAGGGGGGAGAGGTTGTGCATGACGGACCAAAGGGGATGAAGGGGTAAGAAAAAACAGAAAGGGAAAAAAAGGAGAGAGGGAAATGAGAAAATAAATAATAATAAAAATAAAATTAAAATTAAATGAAACTTTTTTTTAAAAAAACACAAACTAACTTATTCATAATCACAAAATTAATGGTAATGTAAATGTAAGTCAGTTATTTTATAATTGTAAGATTAATTTTAATATTAACGGCCAAATTAAAATATTTACTAAAAAATAATAATTATAATCATAATCTAATTAAAATATTAACTTAATTAATGAGAATACTAATAATAAAACTAAAACAATAAAACCAAAATAATGATATCATTATTATTATTGAGGTCAGGGGACGTGCACGGTCGTGCACAAAGTCGCGCACCCAAATAATAACACATTTAATAATAAAACATTGTATAAATTCAATTGGGATCTACACATGGCCGCGCGTATGGGCGCACAACCATATAAGATCCAAAATCCATTTTAAATTAGGACCAATTCAAACCGCAACTCAAAATAAAGACCCAAAATAATTAAGTTAAAATAATGCATTGGTCGGGGTGTGACAAAACACACTCGGATTGTATTGATAATTTGGGACAATGATTAATAATTAATTTGTGATGTTTATGAATTAGTATCTTGTCAAACCCACACATGATTCCCCTTGTATGGATCAAAGTGCATGTTTCCAGTTTAAAATGACATTTTAGTAAAAAAACAAGTGGCATGCTCAAAACTGATGAAATTCATTCTAATTGTTTTGATACTTTATTAAAATGATCCATTAGTCATTTGGGATGTTTAAGAATTACCCACATCTCAATATGATGCACGGTGTGACTGGTATGACTCCAAGTGCATATTTTTATTCAAAATTGACATTAATTTAAGTGAAAAAACAAATAACATACTCAAATCCAATAAAATGCATTCATATTGTTTTGATACAATAGGAAAACAAAACATACATCATTTTTGATAGGTAATAATCAACTGCACCTCAATCCAATGTGTGGTGTGACCAATATGACTCTAAGTGTATGTAATTAGTTTAAAATTGATATTTTAATACAAAAAAAGTGTCATTCATTGAAAAATGGTCAAATTCACCCAGATTGTCTTGATAATTTGGGGAAATTATTTATAATTCATTTTTAATGTGTATGAATTAGTCTCAAGTGATACACAAACATGATTCCACTTGTATGGATCAAAGTGTGTGTTTCCAGTTTAAAATGTTATTTTAGTAAAAAAACAAAAGTTTCATAATAAAAATTGAGGAAACTAATTATGATTATTTTTATAATTTTTAAAAATCATTCATAGGTAATTTAGACATTTATGAATTATATTAACCTCAATCTGATGCACTGTGTGACTAGTATGATTTCAAGTGCATCATTTTATTCAAAATAGACATTAACTTTAGTGAAAAAAACAATTGAGATTCTCAAACCCAATAAAATGCATTCATATCGTTTTTTTTACTTTAGTAAAATGATCCATAAGTCATTTTTGATTTTTAGGAATCATCCTCACCTCAATCAGATGCATAGTGAGACAGCTATGACTCCAGTTGTTCGTTATTAGTTTAAAATCGACACTTTAATACAAAAAAGTGTCAATCACTCAAAACCAAGAAAACACACATGGATTTTCAATATAATTTAGTAAAATGATTCAAAATTCATTTGTGATTTTTTTTAATTAGTCACATGTAAAACCCAAACACGATTCCCTCTATATGGCTCAAAGTGTGTATTTCTAGTTTAAAATGACATTTTTTTTGTAAAAAACACATGTGGCATATTCCAAACCAAGGAAACTAATTATGATTGTTTTAATAAATTAGTAAAATGATACATAATTCATTTGGGATTTTTAGGAATCCATTTCACCTCAATCAGATGCATGATGTGACTGATATGACTCCAAGTGTGTCTTTTTATTCAAAATTGACATTAATGTTAAGAAAAAAACAACTGACATACTAAAAACTAAGAAAACACATTCGTATTGTTTTGGTTCTTTATTAAAATTATACATAAGTCATTTTTGATGTGTATTAATTATACAAGCCTCAATTTGATGCACAGTGTGACTATTATGACTCCAAGTGTTAGTTATCAGTTTAAAAATGACATTTTAATACAAAAAATGTGTCACTCACTGAAACCTATGAAAACATTATTCGATTTTCTTGATAATTTGGTAAAATTATTAGTAATTAATTTTTGACGTGTATGAATTATTCTCATTTTAAACCCACGCATGATTTCACCTGTATGACTGAAAGTGTGTGTTTCCAGTTTAAAATGGCATTTTAGTAAAAAACACAAGTGGCATACTCAAAACAAAGTAAATGCATTATGACTATTTTTATACATTATAAAAATAATAAATAAGTCATTTATGACATTTATTAATTATATTCACCTCAATATTTCACACATCATGACCAGTATGACTCTAGGTGTATCTATTTATACAAAATTGACATTACTTTTAGTGAAAAAAACTACTAACATACTCAAAACCAAGAAAATGAATTATGATTGTTTTAAACATTATTATAATGATTTTTAATTTATTTTTGATGTGTAAGTGTCATCCACACAAATATCCGACATACTTTGGGACCGGTATGACTCCAGATACGTCTTTTTATTCAAAATTGACATTACTTTTAATCAAAAAAAACAACTGACTTACTCAAAACTGGGAAAACACATTCAGATTTTTTTTATACTTTAGAAAAACAATACCTAAGTCATTTTTTAAGTGAAATAATCATTTAAACCTTAATTTGACTCATGGTGTGACTTTTATGACTCTAAGTGATATTTTTTATTCAAAATTGACATTAATTTTATAAAAAAACAACTATGAAACACTATAATAGTGTTTTTCCTTATATTTGTTTCAGAAATTGTATTTAATAAAAATTATTTATTTGAATTTTATTTTGTTAATTTCTATTGTTTTTTCTAATGGTTTAGTGTGTTGTTACATCACACTGCATGTCTTGTTTCTCATGTTGTAGTGTGTTGTAGCATCACATTGTAGTATTCCTCATTAAAAGCACTACTAAATGCACTGATAAAGGATCTATTTATCAGTGCTAATAAAATAAATGATGAAGTATCCCATTATCCATGATTTTAAAATTTCTGATACAGATAACCTTTATCGGTTCTTACAAAAGCACCGATATAGGGTTCCTTTATTAATGCTTTTTAAAAGCAATGATAAAGGCATCTTTATTCGTACTTTTAAAAGAATTGATAAAGGATCTCTTTATCATTGTTACATAAAATCATTGCTAATTGGTGAATTTTAACACTGATTTTATTTTCAATTATAAATCTACCATTTATCCGTGCTTTTCTTTCATTGATAATATCCTTGGCCTTTTAACCGCGTAGAGATAGTCAATGCTTTTCTAGTGCTGATAAAGGCATATTCTAGCACTTTTAAAGGCCTCTTTTGTAGAATTGTCTTATAAGAATGATTTATTATATCTTATTATTGAATTATATTTTATTTTATATTTATTTTTTAGTGATTTATATTTCTTTCTCATAAAATCCTTTTCAAAGGATTCTTACTTCATAAATCATGACGTCCATAAGGGTTTCTTTGTCTCAGATATCATTCCTTGAGACATGCTTCATAGTGTACACTAATTCTATTTTATAAGTTTTAATTACTACCATATTAAAATATATTATCATAATTTACATATTATTAATATTATTTATAATACCATTTCATGTTCTCTATTTCATTTTATTTTTTTGGTTACAAAGTCGTAAGGGGATTTTTTTACTCAAACTTTTTTCTATCAATCATTATCATTACTCTTTTGCAACATTTTTATATGTTTGATATATTATATATATTCTCTTTTGAATATCTTATATTCTTCTCTCTCTATGGAAGTCAAATTTTAATGAAAAAATATACTTATTTTTTGGATTTATTTCTTTATAAAAATATGATGGTGTTATGAATAATTCACATCCTCTCTAGTGACAATTTCTCCCCCATGTCCACATTCTTTTTTACCAAAAATGTTTTATATTATTATTTTGAAATAAAAATATTTAGTATCTTATGTACCACTCATATTTCTATTTATCTCAATTTATAAGTATATTTTTTAACTCTTTCATCAATGTGGGTTTCTTTAAAACTGCATAAATATTTTAAAAAGGAATTTCATTCCACTATCATATATTTTGTTTCTTACACTAAATTTTTATTCTACATTAACATTATTTATTTTTTAGGGCTCCATTATTTATAATTATTTTCAAATTAATGTTTTCAAATTACTTCTTTAAAAATTATTCACAATTATTTTGAAAATAGCATATAACTTTGTTTTTATGAAAATGTTCACAAAACATAATGAAAACTATTTTCACAATTTTTATTCCAATTTCCTATATTTATTATAAAATATAATTTCTAATAAAAAATATTAATTATATATACAACAAAATTTACAAGGAAATAAATTTATCTTTATGTCATTTGTTAGAAAAGATTTTTAAGCTATCTTTTTTCCTGTTTTCTATTATTTAAATGTTTCATAACGTATAAATAATTACCTTATTAAATCCTCTATAATTTCTTATCTTAACCTAAATTATTTTTCACCTATGTTGATAAAATTTATATTTCATCCTTAGAATGTCCCTTATCATATTTTTCTTTCAATATAACTTTTTTCAACCATACTCTAGTTTAAGATAATCTATTGATTCATCATCAAAGCTTCCATGTATTAATGTTGATGTTTATGATTGTTTTGATCAATCACTTAATTTGTCTTAATTTATCTAAATCAATGTGTAAACATAACCATTCGGTCAATACCTTTCCATTTTGGGTACCCTTTACTTATTTCTTCTAATGGAAGGATATTCACCTATATAATAATACCTCTTTGATTGACTGTATAAAATTATTGATTGGATATATATCCTTTTATTCTATATGGGAAACCATATAATAAAATCATTGATTAATAATCCATGTACTTATATATTTATTTTCATTCATGGTATCATACACTTACTTTTATTGGATGAATTTCATGTCTTGTTAATGTTTACAAGAAACTCGTTTTATTTTCATTGGTTAATCATGCTATTAATCTTTATTGATTAATGTGGAATGAATAAATATGATTTTTCATTATGTGATGTGTGGGAATAGAAATATATATTCCTAAAATACATTGGGGAAATATTTTTATCTCATGGTATAACATGTATGGGACTGGGGAGTGAACCCAATAAAGTAATTTTATGGGAATAAGAAGTGGTCTCATTCCACTATTTTTATGGGAATAAGGAGTGAACCCAAACTGCTATATTTATGGCACTGGGGATTGAACCAAATTCACTATGTTATGGGATTTTTTCATAATATGATTATGGTCTTTATAGTGATCCTTAATAAAAGAAATTATTTTCTCTACTTATATATGTGAAATATATCCTTATTATGTTTCCATAGATCAAGATTATTTTCTCATGTTTTCGCATTCCTATGTCATGGTATTTATTATTACTTCCTTATGATCCCTTAATAGTAATATGTTCTTATGTTATGTTTTATGTTATTCTATCATGCCTTAATATCGACTCATATGATTTAATTTTATTTTTAATCTGGTAGTTCTCCCTTATTCATTTTTTATCATATGTTTTTCATATAATCGTTTATAACTCATTATATTTTTTTCCCTTACTGATCTTTTTATCTCACTCCTTCTCTATATTTCCCCATTTCTTAGTAAATTATATGCAAATATATTTCTTGTAAGAATTCATGTGTGGGGAATTTGTGTGGGATATTTTAAATTATTATTTTTTGATAATTATTTTATTTATCTAATATCCAAATACATTAAACCTTTAAGAGGTAGGATTGTGCTTAACTATTGGGATGATATGAATAATCATGTAAAAAATATGTGCTTTGGAGTCATCTAAGAAGGTATCAAATTATATGTGAAATTTTTTTCTTTTTAGCACTATATCTTAGAGTGTGGGTCTAGGGGAATTAATATTTTTTCTAAGACAGAAAAATATAGGTTTGATAACTTGATAAAGCATGGTAATATTTCATATTTCATTTATAGTTTATTATTTGATTCTACCATCTAATTTTATTACCCCAAGTTAAAATACATTTTCCCATTTTAGTATGTTTTGACTGTATTATATGGATTTAGCCTAATAATTGGATTTTAATAATAAAAATATAACATTTATGATTTTAAGATTTAAGATCAAATAGATTTTTAATTGTTTTAATCAGTAAAATATAATTTATTAAATATTTTTGGGTATTTTGAAACTATTTTTGATGATTCATATTGATAGAAAGATCAATGATTTTTTAATATTCTGTATAATTTTTATATCCCCAGATTTTATTTTTATATATGATTTTATGTAAGGATTGGTGGAAATTTATTTGCACAATAGGCTGATAAATGATGTTTCTGGGCTGGATAAACCATGATATTGGTTTGTTTGTTCTTACATGTTAGGATAGTGAAATAAGATTGTTGGCCTGGATTACATTAATATTTATTCCACATTTCTCAAAGGATTATTCTTTATATTGATCCTAAACATTAGGTTATATGCTCTGGGTGTCTTCTAAATATATAAAAATTCATAGTAGCTAGGGAAATAACCCCATGATCTCTAGCTTAATAGGTTTCATTCTAAGATACAACAAATCTAGGTTCTTTTCTAGGATTAGGAGTCATAAATCCGATTTTTCCTCCTCATAAAGATGGTAATATTTTTATCTAATTTTATTCAAAATATAGGAAGATACATTCATTTTATGGTTTTTTAGGTTATTCAGTTGCTTCTAACTCAAGTTAGAGTGAAATGATTTTTGATTTTTTGAATCCATTTGCTACGCTACTAGAATCCGGAACCAATTTGGTTGTTAAATCTATTAATTAATAGTTTATGTGTGTTCATGTGGGCGCTACATATGGGAGATGAATAGTTTGGAGTTTAACTGGTTTCACTGATGCTATACTATTAGTTCAAAAGGGGTGAACTATGATGGATCTAAACCTGGTCAAAGTAACATAAAGGAACTGAGCATTTCATTGAGTTGTGTTAAATAAAAAGTTCATTGAATAATTATTATATATGAATAATATATTTTTTATAAAGTTTAAATAAATACATGGAGTGTGTCAAGATACTTTTTAAAATGATCTAATTTGGTGTTGAGTCATAGTGCACTCTCTATTATAAGGGAATGGCCCATGTCACTTGAATTTGATTTGATTCCATTATAAGAGATGTAAAACCCCATGGGGAAAAGAAGTGATGTTCCATGACCAATAATGAGTTTTAGGTGATATTTTTACATAAAAATGAGATTCGTGTGAGATATTTATTCCAATTTTATTCTTATTTTCCTATAAGAAATAGTCTAATTCTATCTGAAAAAAGATTATTCACTTTTTAGGGACTTTCGTGTTGTGTTTCTCTGACTGTGTTGATATTCTTTTCTCATTCAATAAATTGGTTTGTTTTTCTGTTTTCTTTTCCCAAAATTTTCTATGAATTCTTAACTCCATGGTTATATAGATTTAATCTCCACTACATTCCTAAAAGAGGTAAATGGTGGGGTATCTTTGAGTTCTAAATTGGAATTAATTTTTCTTATCATCACATTCAAATATTTAAATGATAGTTAAAATAATTAGTATGTGTAGTTTTATTCCTTTTCATTTTATGTAAGAATAATTATATTAATATTAATTTATTTGACTTCCCTTTACCATCATAGTTCTTTATACGTTGGATCCAAACTATGATTATGATTTATAGTGAATTGATGTCAAAGTAATATTTAAGAAAAGGTTCTTCTTTCATTACTAAGATTTTAGAGAAATATTAACATTACATAAACTATAGATATGAATGATCAATGGTTTAATATCATTTCTAGAATGAAAATTATATGAACAATTATATTTCCATTTGAACCATGATAAGAAACCACTAGAAACTTCTAAAGAAAGATGTTTTCTTAAAAATTCAAGTTATTTTGGAATTCTATTCATTTTGTTATAATATTTTCATCTTCATATACATTTGATTTCAATCAAAACTCCATTTGATGTTTATTTTTGGAATTATTTTGATAAATAAATAAAATTGGTATAAAGAATACTGATTTTTATTATTTTTCCTTGAGAGATCAACCTAGGTTTTCCTTTATAGAGTTTTACTTTGTAAAATAAAAAAAATATATTGATTAGAACCACAAGAAAATGTATTTATATCAACAATTGAAGAGTATTTATCCCTAGATTTATATATAAGACCTGGATTCCAATGATGATAATGAGACCAAATGATAGAATATTGATAGTTCTAGGAGAGAGTAAACAACTACCATGTTGGTGGGTGCATTAGTGGATGGAAAAAACACCAACTCTCAAAAAATAATTTCTCATAAATTTTTAGTGGGTACGGATCATGATAGTGACAATGTGATTATTATAGAAAGAGTTAGAATGAACACACACAACATAAGGTATAATGAAATGTTTACCAAATATTTTTATCAAGTGGTTAATCCTCGATGTGAAATGGTTGTGATATTGTTTTCCATGTCCCTATTTTATGACCAATAAGAACAAGAAAATGGGCAGAGATATATACCTAAAATCTCAATTATAATAAATAAATACAATCTTCAAAAATTCAATTAACCTTCACATCCTCTACCTTAAGTGCCTATGGAATTTGAATTATGTGTGAACCCTTATTCTTCTTTCAAATATCATCCAAAACCCCCTTTATATTTATCCCTAGAATGATTGATAGGCTATGTCAAAGTTTCATCATAATCATTAACTACTAATTTTGAGTGATGTTCCCTTCCATTTATTAATTAAACATGAATTTTTATATGACTTCTTTCCTCATGGTGTGATTTCTAGATCAAAATGATATGGTAACTAAATCTTGAAGACCCCCGACCACTATTATATATAGGCACAATGAATTGTTTCAAGAACTTAAAATTAACTAATGTCTTCCAATATATATGGAAGACTTATAATTGTATGACTCCAAAATGTGTGGTGTAATTCCATATTTTCATCAGATCTAGTGAAGTATCAAATTTTCATGGATTGGACACAACAATGTGAATAGATACTTTTGTGGTGTGAGAAGGGGAATTGTGGTGTGATAAAATTTTAATGATAACAATTTTGACACTAAAAAATCATATACCCATTATCTGGACACAACCACTCCTCATAACTCCTCTGGTAAATGTGTCATAGCATAATTTATTGTATTTTAGTGTATCACTTCTTCACTGCAATTCCTTCATGGTGAAACCAACCAAGCTACTATGTGGGGTCCCATATCTGGGTGAAAATATTCATAAACAACACCTCCATCATAGATAAACCTCATATTTCATGTAATGATATGCTTGAACTCAATATAAATTTATTCTTTTGTAATTGCACTCAACTCCAGAGAGACTCCAACTCATCCATGAGAATTTTGTTAACCAATGAAACATTCTAAAACCCTTAAATGAATTTACTAAATAAATTAGTCAAATAATTTTTTCTAAAATTAAGGTTATCTACACAACACACTATAGGATATAATGATGTTTTTGAGAGTACTCTAACTTTTAAAGTATGATCAATACAATTTTTACCATGTCTTAATTGAGATAAATTCATAGATACTCTTTTTCAATTTACTAAATAAGGGTCTTATCCAAACACAATCCCTAATAATATAACCCTAATAATAGAGATACAATAATATCTATATGGAACTTAAATCTATACCCTTTTAGTTATTAGAAACATGTGAATCAATGAAATTTCTCTCCATGATTCAAATTTATCTACCAACACCTTTTGTATCCACCTTGATCATCACCTACAAAAAAGAAACTAGATTCTGTATTTATAAAAAGAGCTCCTTTTTTATTCACCCCCATTTACAATAAATTCAAAATAATAATATAGGTTAAACATTGAGAAAACTTATAGTGATTTTGTGAGAGAATTCACTCCTGAAAATTATTTCAAGTGGTGAAATAAAACCTTCTTTTGGGGATTACTCATGATATATATAACTTTATACTCAATTGAATTACACTCTAATCAAATCTAACAAATATCCACATTATCCTTGATGAATTTATACATAATATCAATATTATTTGACCTTAAATATTTTCCTATATTCTTTGACTAGTTTGTTTCACTTTGATAGTCATACCCAATCATCATTGGGTTTGAAACATTCACTCTCAGATCTTCAAGATGTAACTTCATCCTAATTATTTATGTCATACCTTGAGTTTTTATGACATATTAATCTTACATTGTGATCAATGTGATATAATTTTTTTATTGGAGTTCCATATAATATATATTCCTTGAATAAATAATGGACCTCTAGAAGAAAAATTCTCATCACTCACATCACCAGCTTAATTTATATTAGAATAAACATATAATTGAAATAATATATATTTTTCATATCTAAAACTAAAATCTAAAGTCCCATTGATATAGAAAATGATATGTTTCACTGCTGAAAGTTTTAACTTATTAGGATTTATTTTAAATAGTGAAAAAATGAAACAACAAATATGATTTTGGGTCTACATGTTTTCAATTAAAGGAAATTACCATTAATCCTTAAAAATCCTTAAAAATCCATTTGAGTGTCACTCCTTTCTATATGATTACATAACTCCCACAATTATTTCATACTAAATTTATTTAATAACTCACCAGTATAAATCTCTTGTAAGAGAAAGGAAAAAACCTACTATGTTTGAGAATAGTAAACCTAAGAAGAATATCATCTCTCTAATCAATGACATTTAAAAGGGTTTCTTCATTTAGGTATGAAGTTCCTCAAAAGTTTCATATTTTTATTTTAAAAATTATATCATCAACATACACAATCATTTTGAGAAAATTTTTGTAGTCTACCTTAATTTAAAAATTAGAATACACCATTACTTTCTTGAATTTTATACTCTTTAGCCTTCTTTAAAGCTTCAAATTTCATGCTTGGGTAATTATTTGAGCCTGTAAAATTATTTCATAAAATTTAAAACTCAAGAACTATCACTATTAAGGATACTTCTGATTATTCAATTTATACCTATTTTCTAGTTCACGCTTTAGAAACATTGACTTTACATTTATTTGGAAAACATTATAATTAATTTAATAGATAAAAAAATAATAAACCTTATATTTTAGGCCTTGTGACTAGGTAAAAGGTATCATGTAAACCAATACCCTTGTTTGTATAGTATCCCCTATAAATAATACAAGATTTTTTTTGTTACTTTACCTTTCTCGTTGATTTAACTTCATCCCAATCACACTATTTTCCTTGGTTCATAAAACTTGTGAGTTTTATTATTCTAAAATTGACTCATATATTCATTTATATATGATATTTAATCCTCATTTTGTAGTACTTATTCAATATTATAAGGTTCAAACAATGAATACAAACCTGTATGATTTGAATTTCTCAAATATCACTTTGTTTTTTCACATTTATTTATATCCCTAAGTTTTTTTTCAATTTAAATATACATACTAATCCTTTTGAACTTATATTCTCTTTTCTTGTATTTGTATTGATTACTAGGTAATTAAAAATTGTTATAAGAGTTTTGAAAATATTCTTTTGCGTCCAGAATATTCCCATATTGTCCAACATTTCCTCTAACATCTTCATCAACTTCATTTAAAAATATCCAGTGATGTGTGAGAGGTATTATGATTTTCCAATATAATTAAATCAAATATATAAAAAAAATCTTATATTTTTTTTTAACACTGGTAAATTCTTTCACTGGGTGTATGAAAAAGGAAAATACCCTCATTTTCCCATTCATAAAACTTTCCTAGGTGTTTTCTTTTAATCTTTATGTAAAAAGGGCTATAGAATGGCTATAATTTTCTAAAACATGGTTATTTATAAAGAATAACTCATGAGGTGTATTTTTCGAATATCATTATAGTGGTATTTGATTAAGAATATAGACATATGTTGTTATGGAATGACTTTAAAAGAATTTTGAAGTGTCAAGTTCAGAGTACAAGGTTAACCCCATGTCTAAAAAGTTATGGTTATTCCCCTCAAATACTCTATATATATTGGTTGTGTATCAGTAACAATATTAATTCCTTATTCCATTATTTTCAAGACACTCCTAAAAATCCACATTTTTTTAGTTGGATCCACTATCAATCTGAAATATTTTGGTTGCGCATCCCATTTGATTCTCAATTTTCCTCTAAAAGTGTTTGAATATATTATGAGATTGTGATCTACACAATATAAAATAGGAATAATTCATATGAATATAATAAAAAAATTCCTAAAATAACTATCTATTTTTGTTGACATCAAGATCATTGGTCTAATATCATCTGAGTGCACCAACTCAGGAGGTTTCTTCAACTTGATCACCACTTCCTTGTGGATCTTCTTTACCAATTTTTCTTTATCACACATATCTCAAGTTTTATTCCTTTCATGATGTAGCTTATAGAGATTCATCATCACATCATGTGTGATAATATTATTAATGTTCATTTCCCTAAAATGTCTAATTCTCTTATGCCGAATTTGATTTTCCTCCTTCACGCTCATATATAAAGTATCTTGATAATTGGAAATTTGAAATATATTTCTACTTATTATTTGTCCATTTATAAGTTTCTATTTTCCATAAAATTTCTTTATACACATCCATCTTTATGAAATATCACCTCATTCCTATTATCACAAATCTGAGAAACACTCATGATACTATGATTCAACCCATTAAAAGAGAGAGTGCTAATGAATTTATTCTTAAAAATAATTTTGAATCAAAATCCTCTAACATTAATTTAAAAATAATTTCTTAAAGTAATAGATCCTATATCATAAATTTGGATTTTATTTAGGGGATTTTTATTTTTTTATTTGTGATGATAAACTAATATCAAGTATCCAAGGATTATATCATTTTCATTTTCTTCATGTAACCTAAACCAACAGTAATTGATCATAATTATTGTTCCTTTTAATATATTTTGAATTATTATATTTATTTATCTACAATTATAGAATTGTGATACACTAGTTTGAACTGTGTTCTGGTAGAACAAATCTACAATAAGTATCCTCAATAGAATTAATGAAATTATTTAATTGTGCCTTCTATTTTGGATATTTTCATGGTTCGCCTCTAGAAAATTCATGTATACTCTCCATTGATTCATAACCTCTACTTGGTTGGATAATTTTAAAATTATACTAGAACGTGTATTATTTGTTCTTGTATACATTAAAAAACCAACACCATCCTCCAAATATAAATATACTCAGGTAATAAATATATTTTTTAAAAATTTATTATTGAGTCTATATTATTCAAAATCCATTTATTTGGATCATTATAAATATCCTCATGTTCAGGATATTTCTATTTCACCATGGTATTTCCATAAAACATAGATTTATTTTTATTCTTCTCCCACAACACATTACATATGAAATTTTCAAAATACCCACTAAATTTAAAAATGGATTTTTTCTCCATCTTGAATGATGTGACTATTTTTTTCACTTTCTTGTTATTACCACCATTTGTATTACAATTTTTAGTACCTAAAAAATTGGTTCATGGTATATGGGACAACAGATAAGTTTATTGGTAGTATTACTAACCATTTCCATTGGTTTAGATCTTTCACCAATTTTATTCAAATAATTTTAATACATACAGTGAGTTATCCTCAAGGAATATTTAGCATCAACAATATTTTCATTAAGATATTTAACTTCCTCATTATTAGAAATGAGATTTATTATGATAATCTCAAAAAAAATATCTATTTATTGAAGGATTTTATTGTGATATCCTATTTTTTATGTAAACCTCACATGTATCTTGAATATATCTTTGGATTTTGACACATCCAAAGATTTTCTCTATGAAACATTCTCACATTTTAATGATTTAATTTCTATTTCAAGATTTTATATTCCTTCAATAAAACTTGTTGGTTGGAGTGGACACTCAAGAGGGGGGTGAATTGAGTTCCAATAAAAATTTCTATTTAAAAACTTTGTCTTAAAATCCCCCAAATAAAACACAGAATTAAACTATAGTGAATTTATATCAAAATAAAGGTCCTGTTAGGTTCTCAAAGGATTGATTATTTTCCAGTTAATCAAATCAGAATAATTGATTAACTTTTGAAACTAAGTTACTAATTTACAACTAATATAAACACTTGCGAGTTTAATTATCAAAGTGACTTTAAAATACTGTTGGTTTTAAAGAAGTTTGCAGCGGAATAAAAATAACTTTGAAAATAAATAAGCATATCAGATTTAACCAAGAGGTTCAGTCTCAAGATGAGACTTAGTCCTCTAAAAACTTTATATAAAATTGATCCACACCCTGGATTGGTGATTAAAACAGTATACAACTGTCTAGGTCCAAGACCTCTACCACTATTATCCGTGGGAACAAAAACAACAGCACCAGCTGTCCAGGTCATGCACGACCTCTACCACTATCCCAGTGGAAAATAAAAGATGTAAGAGTTTGAGTGAGGATTTACAGATCCTCCAGTTAAAGTATAGGATACAGTGTGTGTGTAAAATACAGCAGATAACACACACTGCTCGAAATGTAAAAAGTAAATCATAGAGCCAAAGATTTGGAGTTTAGAAATGGCTCTAGTGATTGCAGTGCAGCTCTGGACTCCTTTGGATTGATCAGAATTGGTTCTGATTCTTCTTCTGGTTTTTGTCTGGAAAACAGAGTGTCGTCTGCTTCCTTGACTTCCATGTGTAGAGACAGAGGAGAAAGTAGTCGATTAAGTTCTTGTGTGGATGTTCTCGTTCTTAGATCTTTACTGGTATACAGTAATGAATGAGTTCTTCGTGTAAGTTCAGTCGTCTCTTTTCATTCACACTCTGTTGTTCTTCCATCACACCTCGTGGTATGTATCTCTGTGTATTCATATATTCATTCCATGTTTTTCAGCAGCACATCCTTCTTTCATTTAAAGCACGAGCTCCGGAAAAAGAAATGATTTATTTTTGCAGGTACGAGGTACAGTTTCCTGACAACCAACAAACACCCATTAAATAAATGTTAGTGCATTAAAATATACCTAATATGACAGTTGGTTAGATTAAACAATGATAAAGAAATTAAAGCAGTGTTGGGTTCTATCTCTGGAACGGTAGCTTTGATATCGGTAGGTAGATGTCACGGTAGGTCTGAGTATCGGTGACTTCTTGTGTAATGGTAGACTTGAGTAACGGTATCCTTTCTATCGGTAACCTTTACGTATCGGTAGGCTTGTCTTACAGTAACCTTCTTATATCGGTAGTCTTAGTATATCGGTAACCTTCGAGTATCGGTAGGCTTTGATGTAACGGTAACCTTTCTATATTGGTAGCGGTAGCTCTGTCTTGTATCGGTAGCTCTATATCGGTAGCGGTAGACTTGTCTTATATCGGTAGCTCTATATCGGTAGCGGTAGACGTGTCTTATATCGGTAGCTCTGTTCTATATTGGTAGTGGTAGACTTTGATGTATCGGTAGACTTCCTTTGATAACGGTAGCTTCAACATATCAATGGACTTGTGTGTAACGGTAGCTAGTCTTTAT
Source organism: Viscum album (assembly GCA_963277665.1). Classification (NCBI taxonomy): domain Eukaryota; kingdom Viridiplantae; phylum Streptophyta; class Magnoliopsida; order Santalales; family Viscaceae; genus Viscum; species Viscum album. The sequence continues at coordinate 2,065,351,114 of OY728141.1, forward strand.
CAGTAGCTCTAAGCCGTAACGGTAGCTAGTTTTGTTTAACCATTCTATTGGCAGAATAGGTTAAGTCAGAGTGTACAAACATCCAGTAACCGAAAGACTAATATTTAAACCTAAAATAATATAACAATACTTAAAGCAACTAGATTCCCAAATAAGTATTTAACCATTGATAAAATAGGGATTATCAAAATACAAATAATCATAATTGGGATTATCAAAATACAAATAATCATAATTGGGATTATCAAATTAAAAATAATCATAATTGGGATTATCAAAATATAATAAAGCAACTAGATTCCCAGAGGGTTCAACAATCTCCCCTTTTTGATAATCACAACTTATGCCAAAATAAAAAATAAAAAAAATGAAATAGTATCAGAGGAGAAAAGGAAAAGAAATTGGCATCATAGGAAAAGGTTTCTTTTGTTTAGAACAAAACTTCCATATTCCTCATCCTTTCAATTGTACTGCCAGATTCTCTCTTAAGTCTCATTTTCTCAATTCACAGTTTCTCATTCCCCCTTTGTGTGTTTCTCCCCCTTTGGTCACTCTTAGGTCTCATTTCTTATTTTCACTCATTGGCTCATTTTCTAATTTTCTCCCCCTTTGTGATTAACAAAAAGAAGGGTAGCAGAGAATAGATAAAGTAGAGAAAAAGTACCAAGGCAACAAGAACAAAGTAAAGTAGAGAATACAAGAGAATTTTCAATAAGGTACAATAGATACACTGAGAAAATTAAAAGTTTAGAAATACAAGTGAATCCTATCAAACAAGATCTAGAAACACTCAATCCTCCTCCAGAACAAGTGTATGTCCCTTAGGATTAGCAGAGGTTACAGGTGCAGGGTCAGCATAGGGTTTCGGAATAGCTAAAGGCACAACTGGTGGTTCAGCTACAGAAACTGTACCGGATCTGAAATTTGTATTCCTCTGAGTGATCATAGGTGTCAAGCTCATGATAGCTTGAACTGAAGTAAATTTAGGGGTACTCCCAGAGGCAGAGGTAGGAAGGGTAGGTGGCACAATGACTGGCCTGGCATCCACATGCAGGAAGGGAAATAGCAAGTTCCTGAAATCCATAATAATACTCCCTCCTCTCTCCATTTCAGACACAAAATCATCTCTATTTTCAATGAATTTATCCAAGGTAGGAGTAAGCTCCCTGAGCTTAATAACCTGTTCTCTGAAGGCCTGAGTCACTGGAGGTAACTTCATATTCTCAATCAAAAGTTCGAAATGGTTTGTCATTTGTTGCTTGGTATAAACCTTATAGAAATAAGCATCCACCTTATTCTTGATTGCCTCTTGAGATGCAGTAGCTTCCCGCAGGTGATCACGAACAAAACTACTAACTTCCCTAGTGGTAGCAAGAATCTGAGTATCTGATGCACCACTGGTACTGGCCTTAGCAAATTATTCCTGAAAAATTGTGCGGATCTGGTCAAGGTTCACATTGGAGCTAGATGAGGGAAGAGGTTTCATTGAGAAGGCCACTGTCTCCTTGAAGGATTGAGTCAGACTACTAACTACCTTCTGAACAAGTTCATCCTGACTGTTTAGATGTTCTTTGACAGACTTCTTAAAGGCCTCAAAAACTTTTACAAATTTCTTGACCACTTCTTTGATATATCGAATGTTAGAGTTTACTTGAGTTTGAGAGCTATGCATGGTAGTCATAGAAGCAATCGATTGTCTCAGAACAATTACAGCTCCTGTCCAACTCTCAATCTGAGTGTGGCACACTTTAATTTCATCTGTCATTTCTTTCACAGGACTGGATACACCACATCCAATGGATAACTCAAGGGATTTCTCCATGCTTTTCATTTATTCAACCATACTTTTCTTCATATATGCCACTGATTCCCTTATTGCTTATTTCAATTCAGATTTTAAGGACTCAAGGTCCTCCTTGGTTGCCAAATTTTCAGCCACAGTGGGTAGGGTAACTGATTCCTTTTGGGGCTGGTCTTCCTCATCAGAATCTCCATAAGAAAGTCCAAGAATCATATATCCTGGATCTGATGTCCAACCTTCAATGTCATATAGCACTGATACTGAGCCAAGATTCTCCCCCTCACTTGGAACATTCTCCTGATGTATCTCTTCCAACTATTCTTCCTGGGGTAATTCTGCAATTTCCTCTACAACTACAGCAGATTAAAGAGACATTTTCTATGATGGCTCAAGAACTTCTTCAACAACAGATGCTACTTCTACTTCCTAAACAGGCACTATTTTGACTGTACTGTCTATAAGAGGGCTCAAACTAAGCTCTTCTTCTCCATTTTCCTCATCATCTGCTTCACCAGAAGCCTCCTTTTCTCCATTAACATCATGATCTGATTCGGTTGCCTCATCCTCCTCAGAGGTGTCCTTGACAACATACTGGCATGCTTCTTCTCCTTCTTCTGTAGTCTCTGTATCACTATCCTTCAAGACAGTTTCTCACTTTGGTAGTTCTTTTGGAGGGCTAGCTGCTCCATAAGAAATAACTTGATGCATAGGACTAGGGGGTAAGTCTGGGTCTCCTCCTTCCTCTACTGATGTCTCTTCCTCCTCAGCTTCATCTCTATCATCACTGTATACTGGTTCTGGCTCATCTGGTCCAAGACCAGGATCCCTCACATCCTTTGGTCTAGAAGGATGATCCACAGGAGTGAATTTTTTATACATCCTACCTTCATCATTAACCCAAGACTTCTTCCATGGGTTCCAGCTAACTTTCATATATTTACAGATAGTCCTCGTGATGCAGAATTTATCCTTAACTACAATCATTTCATCTTGAGGTCCTACCACTTCCTTTGCTTTCATCATAACAGAAATCAACTTTGAAAAGAACAGTGCATTTTATTTTGAATTAAGCCTAGTCATATCCTCAATCTGAATCATAATCAATCTACCCAAATTTACCTTAACTCCATGCTTCAACATATGTAACAAATAAATGTCATGGAATCTCAGTGTAGCAATGTCTCCTCTACTTGGACTAATTACATGTTGAATAAACTTGAAAATAAGTTTATCTTACCCTGCCATCTCTGCAGCTATTACTTTTCTAGGGGTCTCATTCCCTGTCAGCTCTAATAATGCATCTTCATACTTAAACACATCACTAGTTGAGGGAACATATTTTGAAAAGAAATAACAATCTCCTTCATGCAGAACTCTTAAGTTCCCAGCCCATTCCACTGATGTAAAAGAAACTTCCTGTCCATTCACATAAGAAATTATTCTGCTTTCTTCCTCAGACTTTTCAAAACGAACGAATTCATAGAACTGTTTCACCAATCCTGGATAACAAGTCCCATTGTTATTCGTGAAGCACTCAGTCCAACCTTGTTCTTCTAAAACCTTAAGAACCAAGGACTTGCTCTCCATGAGCCATTCTGCACACAACTCTTTCTCAAAAACAATCTCTCGCCTTGAGAGATTCGGGTTTACTAGATTCCTTAGAGCTGTACTTCCACTTCCACTTCCACTAGAACTAGCATTCGTTACTTTCTGTCTTTTTGCTTGCGGATCATCACTCCCATCTGTAACCTGGGGTCTCTTGACGTGGGCCATTACTGATTCAAGGTTTAGGGTTTTGCAGCTTGAGAGGTTTATATTGGAGGGATTCGAACAGACGAGTTTGTGGTGAGATTGAGTGAAGTCTAATATCGGGTTTTAATATCATTTAGGATTCACAAATAAAATAAATCTTAAAAAAAAATTGAAGACTCGGCCTTAAATACAGAATTTTAAAACAGCGCGAGATGCACCGGTAAAGTCTCTTAACGGTGAGGTCTTCTAACGGTGAGGTATTCTAACGGTGAGGTCTCTTAACAGTGAGGTTCCCTAACGGTGACGTTTCTCTAACGGTGAGGTCTCTAACGGTGAGGTCTCCTAATAGTGAGGTCTCCTAACGGTGAGGTCTCCTAACGGTGAGGTCTCCTAACGGTGAGGTCTCCTAACGGTGAGGTCTCCTAACGGTGAGGTTTCTCTATCATTGAGGTCTTCTAACGGTGAGGTCTCTTAACGGTGAGGTTTCTCTAACGGTGAGGTCTCTAATGGTTTTAAGAATGAGTTATCATTCCTAATTCGTGTCTAATGAAAATTAATCTTTCTGAACTTAAAGGATTCGTGAAAATATCGGCTAATTGAAGTTAAGTGCCTATAAATTCAAGTGTTATATCACCTCTTTGATAATGATCTCTTAAAAAGTGGTGTCTAACATCAATATGTTTGGTTCTAGAGTGAGACACATGATTCTTTGAGATGTTGATCGCACTAGTGTTGTCACAGTTAATTGAAACATGTTTAAAATTAAATCCATAGTCCATTAAAGTGTGTTTCATCCATAGAATCTGTGCACAGCAACTACCAGAAGCTATATACTTTGCTTCAGCAGTAGATAATGCAACTGAGTTTTGTTTATTACTACACCATGATACTAGGGACTTTCCAAGTAAATGACATGTTCCATATGTGCTTTTTATGTCTAACTTGCATCCAGCAAAGTGAGCATCTGAATAACTTATTAAATCAAATGATTGTCCTTTTTGGTAAAACAATCCCAAGTTAGCAGTACTTTTAAGATATTTGAAAATACTTTTAACATCAAGTAAGTGTGACTCTTTAGGGTAAGCTTGAAATCTAGAACACATACATACACTAAACATAATATCAGGTCAACTAGTAGTAAGATAAAGTAAACTCCCAATCATACCTCTGTAATTATTTTGATCCACTGGTTTCCTAGTTTCATCAATATCCAATTTACAGGTGGTACTTATAGGTGTATCACTTCCCTTAATACTATCCAAACCAAAACGTTTTAATAAATCATTAGTACATTTACTCTGATTTAAAATAATACCATCATTGTTTGAAAATTTTGAAAACCAAGAAAATACTTAAGCTCCCCCATTAAGCTCATTTCAAACTCATTCTGCATAACCTTTGAAAAATCAGAACATAAATAATTTTTCGAAGATCCAAATATAATATCATCAACATAGATTTGTACTATTAAAACATCTTTTGAAATCCTTTTTATAAAAAGATTGGGATCAGCTATTCCTTTTGTAAATCCTTTTGAAATAAGAAAATGTGTAAGCCTTTCATACCAAGCTCCTGGAGCTTGTTTTAAACCATATAAAGCTTTAGAAAGTTTAAAAACATGATTTTGAAAATGAGGATTTGAGAAACCAGGTGGTTGTTCTACAAAAACGTCTTCAACAATAAAACCATTTAGAAAAGCACTTTTCACATACATTTGATATAACTTGAAATTCAGATGTGATGCATAGGAAAGTAAGATCCTAATGGCCTCTAATCTAGCTACAGGTGCAAAGGTTTACTCTTAGTCAATTCCTTCTTCTTGATTGTAACCTTGTGCAACTAGCCTAGCTTTGTTTCTAATGATGTTTCCAGATTCATCAACTTTGTTTCTAAACACCCATTTTGTGCCTATGGTTAAAGTGTCCTTAGGTCTTTCTACTAATTTACAGACTTTGTTTCTTTCAAATTGATTTAGTTCTTCTTGCATAGCCATTACCCAAAATTCATCATTGATAGCATCATTGATACTTTTAGGTTCTAACTGTGAAAGAAAAGCTTGATGTTCAACCTGATTTCTTAGAGAAGCTCTAGTCTGTGTTCCTCTATCTAAATTACCTACAACAGCATCTAAAGGATGGTTCTTTAGAGTCCTAGTTGGTCTAGAAAAGGTAGGACTAGATATTTCAGGTTCATCTACAGGTTGGGGTTCAACAGAAGCAGGTTCTGGGAAATTTCCAAAACTGGATGTTTTGATTACAGGTCCACTGTTCTTATCATTAAGGTTCAAAATAGAGAGATCATCTACAAGATTTTCAAGAGAGGTCTTAGATTCATGCGGATCAGTTTCATCAAATTTGATGTGAACAGATTCCTCCACACATTTGGTTATTTTATTGAAAACTCTATAATCTTTACTAGAAATAGAGTAACCTAGGAAAATTCCTTCATCACTTTTGGTGAAAACTTGCAAGATTATCTTTAGTATTTAGAATAAAGACTTTGCAACCAAAAACTCTGAAGTAGTTAACCTTAGGTTTCCTATGGTTCCACAACTCATAAAAGGTCTTTTTAAGAATAGGTCTGATTAAGAGTCTATTGATAATATAACAAGCTGTATTGATAGCTTCATCCCAAAAATAAACAGGTAGGTCATACTCATTAAGCATAGTCCTAGCAATTTCTTGCAGGGTTCTATTCCTTCTTTCTACTAGACCTTTTTTCTGAGGTTTCCTAGGGGCAGAGAAATTGTGACTATATCCACTGTGTGAGTAGTAAGATTCAAACTCATGATTTTCAAACTCACGACCATGATCACTTCTGAAGGTTTTGATATTAAGTCCACTAAGGTTCTCTACAGACATGGAATATTTAACAAAGTAAGAACAGGCTTCACTTTTGTGAGCTAGAAAATATACCCAAGTATATCTAGAATAGTCATCTATAAGAACATAAACATAATGCTTCCCATTTAAACTAGAAACTCTAGAAGGTCCAAATAAATCCATGTGAACCAACTCGAGAGGTTGAGAAGTTGACACTTATTTCTTTGATTTGAAAGAAACTTTATGTTGCTTTCCCTTTTGATAGGGATTACAAACTTTGTCTGCTGGAAATTCAAGTTTGGGTAGGTCTCTAACTAAATTCTTCCTATTAAGTTTTCTAAGTGAATGTATATTACAGTGTCCTAATATTCTGTGCCAAAGCCAATAATCTTTATGAAAATAATTTAAACAAGTAATATTTTTCTTTTCTAAAGAATTTAGATCAACAGCATACACATTTTCATTTCGTAAAGCAGAAAACACAAAAACATTTTTAGAATTAAAAACATTGCAAGAATCATTTTCAAATTTAACATTAAAACCATCATCACATAACTAAGAAATACCTAAAAAATTATATTTCAGTCCATCAACAAATAAAACTTTGGAAATCAATATTGAGTCAGTGTTACCAATCTGGCCTAAGCCGATGAGTTTTCCTTTTGAGTTATCACCAAAAGTGAAAAAACCTCTATCAACTCTGACTAAGATTTTAAAGCATGAGAAGTCTCTTGAAATATTCCTTGAACATCCACTGTCCAAGTACCAGGTCTTTCTACAGGAGCTCTTTAAGCAGGTTCCCTACAATACAGATTTAGACAGGAAATGATTTTGGTACCCAGATTTTCTTGGGTCCGGACAGGTTAGCCAACAAAACTTTAGGTACCCAAATTTGTCTTATGGGTCTCATAAAATTTGTAGAATAAAAATATTTTGAACGGTAAACCTTATTAGATCCGTAACTATGAATATAACTAGTTGAAGCATATAAATGTCCAGAACTAGAACTAGCAGTATTCTATCCAGATTTAGAAATGAATTTAGTTTTGGTAAATTTTCTCTGTCCTGGTTGGTATCCTATACCATTAGTGTATCTAGGTGCTATTTTCTTACCTATCATCTGAGTAAGAGTATCTTTACCATTTGTAAACTTTTATAAGTATTTCTTAAGTTGCTCATTAGATAATTTTAGTTCTGTATTCTCTTTAAGAAAATGAGCATTCTTTTCTATTTCAATATCAAGGTCAGATTTATGTTTAATAGTTAAAGCATATTATTTCTTTAAACCTTTGTATTTATCGTTAAACTCATTACAGGTTTCTTCTAACATATCACAATATTCAAACAGTTTATATTTTGACATGTTTCATGAGTTAGTATCATCTTCAGAATAATATGAATTTAAAGCAGGAGTTTCAGATGTTACCTCAGATTTGTTTTTCATGAAACACATATTTGCCTTATTTCTGAATTCAGTCTCAGAAATTTCAGACTCACAAGAGCTATCCTCAAAAGAGCTCCAAGTATCCTTCATAGCCTTTTTGTACTTACTGTCCTTGTAATCATATTTCTTCTTGAATTTGAGCTTTGGGCAGTCTATTTTAATATGCCCTTTTCTTTTTCACTCATAACAGACAACTTCATCACTTTTATCTGGCTTTTTCCAATTCTTCTTCCAATGTCCCTTATTGTCATACTTACCTTTGTAATTTGATTTTCTGAAAAACTTCTTCTTCCTATAAAATTTCTTAAACCTTCTGGCAATGTGATCCATCTCATCATCACTATCAGAAGAACCTTCACTATCTTCACAGCTTTAACTCTCATTTATAGCTTGAAGTTTCTCCTTATCCTTGTTCTTTGAAGTTGAATATTTGAAAGCAACAGACTTTCTTCTAGGTTCATCTTATTCTTCTTTGTTCACCTTAAGTTCTTCTTCATACATCATCAACATGACAATTAGTTCCTTGACAGGTAGAGAAGAAATGTCACACGACTCTCTGATTGAAACAGATGTTCCTCTCCATCGGTCTGGTAAACATCTCAGAATCCTCATAATTTATTCCTTTGCTGGAACAACCTTTCCAAGTGAATTCATTGTATTGACTATCTCATTAAACCTAAGATACATATCAGAAATGGTTTCATCAGTCTTCATTTTAAAATTATCATATTTAATAGTATAATTATTTAATCTCATTTCTTTAACATTGGTTGTTCCTTCATGAGAAACATCTAAGGTATCCCAAATTTAAAAAGCAGTTTTACAAGCAGAAATTCTGTTAAATTATTCATCTCCTAAAGCACAGTACAGGTCATTCATGGCTTTACAATTATTATTGTAAGAAGTATTTGTAGGTTCATCCCAAGTGGATCTAGCAGTAGTGGGAAGTTTATATTTTGATTCTATGGCAGTCCAAATATCAAAACCTATGCTTTCTAAATGAATTTTCATTTTAAGTTCCCACTGAGCATAGTTTGTACCATTGAAGAAAGGTGTCCTGTTAGTAGCAGCACCCTCTAGCCTATTATCCATGATAACTAGGTTGAAACAAAAACAAAATTAAAGAGATAAAAATTTAGAAGTAACAGAAATTTTAAGATCTTTAAAATACAACTAAAATCACAGTTGAAAAACAGATTACTTCAGAAAATATTTTAAACCCTCTGAAACCAAATGTTGGTCGGAGTGGACACTCAAGAGGGGGTGAATTGAGTTCCATTAAAAATTTCTGTTTAAAAACTTTGTCTTAAAATCCCCCAAATAAAACACAGAATTAAACTGTAGTGAATTTATATCAAAATAAAGGTTCTGTTAGGTTCTCAAAGGATTGATTATTTCCCAGTTAATCAAATCAGAAGAATTGATTAACTTTTGAAACTAAATTACTGATTTACAACTAATATAAACACTTGCGATTTTAATTATCAAAGTGACTTTAAAATAGTTTTGGTTTTAAAGAAGTTTGCAGTGGAATAAAAATAACTTTGAAAATAAATAAGCACAACAGATTTAACCAAGAGGTTCAGTCTCAAGCTGAGACTTAGTCCTCTCAAAAATTTATATAAAAGTGATCCACACCCAGGATCAGGGATTACAACAGTATACAAATGTCCAGGTCCAACACCTCTACCACTGTTATCCGTGGGAACAAAAACAACAGCACTAGTTGTCCAGGTCACGCACAACCTCTACCACTATCCCAGTGGAAAATAAAAGATGTAAGAGTTTGAGTGAGGATTTACAGATCCTCCAGTTCAATTACAAGATGCAGTGTCTGTGTAAAATAAAGCAGATAACACACACTGCTCGAAATGTAAAAAGTAAATCACAGAGGCAAAGATTTATAGTTTAGAAATGAATCTAGTGATTGCAGTGCAGCTCTGGAATTCTTTGGATTGATCAGAATTAGTTCTGAGTCTTCTTCTGGTTTTTGTCTGGAAAACAGAGTTTCTTCTGCTTCCTTGACTTCCAGGTGTAGAGACAGAGGATAAAGTAGTCCATGAAGTTCTTGTGTGGATGTTCTCGTTCTTAGCTCTTTACTGGTATGCATTAATGAATGAGTTCTTCGTGTAAGTTCAGTCGTCTCTTTGCATTCACCCTCTGTTGTTCTTCCAGCACACCTCATGGTATGTATCTCTGTGTATTCTTCTATTCATTCCATGTTTTTCAGTAGCACATCCTTCTTTCATTTAAAGCACGAGCTCCGGAAAAATAAATGATTTCTTTTTGTAGGTACGAGGTATGGTTTCCTGACAACCAACAAACACCCATTAAATAAATTTCTGTGCATTAAAATATACCTAATATGACCGTTGGTTAGATTAAACAATGATAAATAAATTAAAGCAGTGTTGGGTTCTGTCTCTGGAACGGTAGCTTTGATATCGGTAGGTAGATGTCACGGTAGGTCTGAGTATCGGCGACTTCTTATGTAACAGTAGACTTGAGTAACGGTAGCCTTTCTATCGGTAACCTTTATGTATCAGTAGGCTTGTCTTACGGTAACCTTCTTATATCAATAGGCTTAGTATATCGATAACCTTCGAGTATCGGTAGGCTTTGATGTAACGCTAACCTTCTTATATCGGTAGAGGTAGCTCTGTCTTGTATCGGTAGCTCTATATCGGTAGCGGTAGACTTGTCTTATATCGGTAGCTCTATATTGATAGCGGTAGACTTGTCTTATATCGGTAGCTCTGTTCTTTATTGGTAGCGGTAGACTTTGATGTATCGGTAGACTTCCTTTGATAACGGTAGCTTCAACATATCAGTGGACTTGTGTGTAACGGTAGCTAGTCTTTATCAGTAGCTCTAAGCTGTAACGGTATCTAGTTCTATTTAACCATTCTATTAGAAGAATAGGTTAAGTCAGAGTGTACAAACATCCAGTAACCGAAAGACTAATATTTAAACATAAAATAATAGAACAATACTTAAAACAACTAGATTCCCAAATAAGTATTTAACCATTGATCAAATTGGGATTATCAAAATATAAATAATCATAATTGGGATTATCAAAATACAAATAATCATAATTGGGATTATCAAAATACAAATAATCATAATTGGGATTATCAAAATATAATAAAGCAACTATATTCCCCGAGGGTTCAACAAAACTAATAGATTCATCCTCAATTGAAGCTCTTTAGGTTTCTCCATATCACTACATTATGTATGTTATAGATAAATGGAAATAGTGTGGTTAATTGCATTTAAAAAAATTAAATAATGATATAAAATAAAAGTGATTATCATGAAATCATTAAATTTAAGAATAAAATAATAAATTTAAAGTTAGTGTAGTGTAAATTAAAACATTAATCATAATGTAAGATAAATTTTAAGAATTGAAAAAGAAAACTTTTATAAAGTATTTTGGTAATAGCTCAAGAATTATCCCCTACATATCCACCTCTTAAAAATTGTTGAGAGTGATATATTTATCCCTTGGTTTTAATGAAAAATAGAAAACCAATAAAATTAAATAATCCCTTGGTTTTAAATAAAACCAAGAACCAAGAACCCTACCTTTAATAGTGTTGAACACTTAAAGAATAAGATAACGAAGGTAGAGTTTTTATTTCACAAACCCTTTACAAATTAATCAACTTTATACAAAAGATTTAGAAAAAAATGGAATATGTAGAGAGAGATATATATAAGGTAAAATAAGAAAGGATTTTAGGAACTAAAATAAGAAAAAAAATGGATCAAATTGAAAGAAAAAAAACAAATATGATTGAAGCTGTCGAATCCTATTTTTCTATTTGAAAATTAGAATATACTTAGAGGACTCCTGTAAAATCCCATCATAGATCGATCAAAAATAATCTAGGGAAAAGTAGTGTTGGATATAAATAGAAACTGTAGATTCTCAATTACAAGAGGGGATGAATTTTAGGCTTAAAAACTTGTGTTTTTAACCTTAAGTAAATCTATGTTTAACAAAGTTAAACAAGATAAATTTACAAACCCTCTTTGTTTCTTACATAAAGGGATAATCTCAAGGGCACATGTCTAATTATAATAAACCTAAAATAAAAAAAAGTTCAACTTAATAAAACTTAAGTAAGTTTTACATAGAGAAATATTCTACCTTAAAGAATATAGAATCTTAGTTATATCACATTTAAACAAGTATAAGAGAGTATAAGAAAGTTATAATTTATTTATTTTAAAAAATACAACAGAAATAAAACTTTTAACAAATCAAGTAAACATGAAAAAATATATTCACCCAAATAGAAGGGTATCCAACAACCTTGGATAAAGGTCCCTTGATTTATACTTTCAAGAAAGTCTATCTTACCCACACCTGGGTAAGCCCCCGATAAGAATATCAGAGTCTGTCTTATTATCTCTACAAGCCCTTGAACTTTAATGTAGTTGGAAATTCTATCTTCCTATCCCCCAAAATCCCTCTAACTTTAAGTTAGTTAACGCATTTGTCTTATTATCCCTATAATCCCTCAATTGTACTCAGCAATAATTAGAGTCACACTAAGAAAGATGAACAAGTTGTTCACGATTGAACAAGATGTTCATAAAATGAACAAGTCACGAGAGTCTTCCTCTCTCTAGAAATCACTTCACAGCATGTAATCTCTAGAATCATAGAATGATAATCTTCTCAATGAAATGAGATCCTATTTATAATAAAACGTCAATGGTTGGATCCATCCGCCAATGGTTATATTTTTCCATGAATCTTATTTGGGCGGGTACACGTGTCACTCAACCAACGGTTAGTTAGAAATAAATTGTTCGACATCATTTTATGTAGAAAAAACATGGGAAATATTATAATGCCTAAGAATGAATAATATTCAAGGAAAATAATATCATGTTTCGGAAACAAGGATCTGATGAAACTGAAAAAATATGTTAGGAAAGTGAAGTAGGTTAAAAAAATGTAAATAATCAGAATCAAGGAAATATAGAATTCATGGTCTAAATATATGACCAATAAGACTCTATAAAAATGAATATTCAGAGTCTGAATTCTGAGGAATTCTAATTTTGAATTCTGAGCAATTTGGAGTCTGAATTTTTAGGAATTTGGAGTCTAAATTTTAGAGAATTCGGAGTCTGAATATCAGAGAATTCGAAGTCTGAACTTAACAGAATTTAGAGTCTTAATTTGAAGGAATTCAAAGTCTTAATTTTAGAGAATTCAAAGTCTGAATTTTAGCAAATTCAGAGTCTAGAATTAAGAGAATTTAGAATCTGAATTTTAGAGAATTTGGAGTCTAAATATTAGAGAATTTGGAGTCTAAAAATAGTAAGACTCAGTAGCTAAGTAACTGTAAGATTATGAAGTTCTGATAAGGATCCAAATTTTATGGGTTAATAAAAAATTGTTAAACTTGGTTTTGAGAAGAAATTAAATAAAACATTGAAAACCAAGTTAAGTATAAATCTTTTCTTAAGGAAATGAAATTTTCCTTAAGAAAATAATTCTTAGATAAAGATAATTTTCATTAAGAAAATGTGTTTGTGATTTTTTTAAACATAAAGGAATGGGAAAGTCATAAGGAAACCTTATTTAATCAAAAAGTAGTTATCATAAATGTTTTTAAACAAGATCCAAGCTTCTTTTTTCATCTATTAATAGCATTTATATGATCAAATGATGTCTTAGGTTGGTCTAAGGATTTAATGAGAATATTACACACTTTAAATCCATCATTTAATGCACTTTTATAGATCTGGATCAAAGCCACCAGGTAGTCGGTCTGATGCCACCGGCTATGTAACATACATGACTTATTTTAAATTTAAATTCCATTTCATTTCCATTCATGCTTTGTTTTTGGGGTTTCTCATTCTTTCATGTAGGAATGGGTGAGTTTTCATGAATTGGGCCAAACCGTGAGCTCAATTCCAGATTTAAAAATAAATTTTGATTTCTTTATAAATCATTCATTTTTCAAAATTTGTCATCCACTCTAATTCCTACTTGTCATAAACTGACCTATTAACACCATGATTGTAATTTGAACCATTTAGAAATCCATAATCATGGTGGATATGGGTTTTTATTTAAGGGATTGGGTATGCCCTAAATCTCATTTCCAACATTAAAAATATTTTTTAATTACTTAATATCTCTTTCAATTTTTACATTTTTTCGGTGATTCCAACTCTCCACTGAGACCACATACCCAAGCCGAGCCCCCATGCTCTCCTCCTTCTCTTTGGAGCTCGGTTTCAATGAGAATTTGGATGAAACTTCTCTGAATTTCTCAAATCTCCCAGATTTGAAGAGGTAAATTGATTATTTACTTACTCCTTCATTTCTCACTTGTTTTCTCCCATTTCAGTTCCTAAATGATCTCTTGAACCTTGTTCGAATCTCCCTTGAATGGTTGTCTGTTTTAAAATTCATATAATGGTGTATTTGGGGTGTTGTCTTCAATAGTTTTCAAGGTAAGTGATTCCTTCTTGGTTTTTTCCTTTTACATTAGGGTTTCATCCCTCTTTCATTATGTTATACAACGTCTAGAACTTAGGGTTAGAACCTAGGGTTTTATTTGGTGTTTTTTGGGTCAAATATTGTGGTCTATGGCTGGATTTATCTTCCTTTTAGTGCGGCGGTAGTGTGGTTGATGTTTAGCACCAAGTTTTGAGGGATTCGACACTTTTGGTAGGTGGTTTCATGTGTAAACAATTATTGATGTGTTATCTTGTTGTATTTACTCATTTTTCAAATTTCTCATATGTTGGGTGTGGTTTAGAAATTTTTTATTATTGATTTGGTTAATTTTTTAATTTTATAGTTGCTTTTTAACTTGGAATTGGGTGTTTTTATGTGTAACTCATGGGGTACTATTTGGGTGTATTTCATAACTTATGGAATTGGTTTAATAAATCTTGTTTGGCCAGAAAATTATGGTTTGGTAAAGTATTAGTGTCATTTGGGCTTTGGAAGGGGGTTTTTGGAATAGGTTTGTTGTGTAAAACTTTGTTATACTTCTTGAGAGCATTTTATGAAATGGGTTTTTTCATTTGTATCTTTCGTGGTATTATCCATGGTGATTTTACAACACTTGAAAGTGGTTATAAATGTCTCTAGGGATGCCAATTATACTTTGGTAGTGTTTTGGTGTGGTTTAGTTCTTGAAATATGATTCTGAAATGGGTTTTATGATAAAATATTGGGTATACTCTTTGGAATTGTTTTATGAAAGATTTGAATAATTTAATGATTTATGTAAGTGGTGAAACCATATTGGAAAAAAAATTGGAGTGTTTATATTCTGAAATGGTACATTTTAAATGTGATAGGGGTGGTTTTTTGATGTGTTCCATCTTAGAAATGTTTTACAAAAATATTTGAAGGATTTACTAAAGTGTGTAAGAGATGTGAAAGTGATGTGGGGTGTTTTGTGTGAGTGTGATGTGAAAAATGGATTTTGGTTATGAAAAAGGGTATTTTGTAACATGTGAGTGGGATTTTATGTGAGTTGTAATATATTGGAATGGTTTTATAAAATTTTTTAATGGATTTTTGGAAGTGTTAAAGAAATGTGAAAAGTGTTGTGAGCTATTTTGGTGTGAGTCGGATTTCAAATTAATTTGAATGAAAAGTGGACTTTTGTGACTTGTGTGGTATACATGTGGTATGTTTGGTGAATTTTTTATTATTAAATGATATTTTCATGGGAAAATTATATTTCTTAACTTGTTGAACTTGTTTGATCACAAAGGGAAAACTCAGGTATCTAGGTGGGAGGACGTGTACTTGTATGCCAGTTAATCTATGGGGTTTGGCCTCAATTTCAATTAGCAATATTGATGCTTAAAACTCTAAATAAACTATGATGATTATGATGATTGGGGACCACTAGGTTATGGGTATGTTCCCTACTAGTGACTCGTGCACGAGAAAGGATATTTGTGATGGTTACTCTCACCGAGATACGAGGTACCTGGGACCCACAATGAGCTAGTGCCTAGGGGTTATTTCCTATTTCTTGTGCTCATTAGATCCTTTATACTTACTGTTGGCATACGGTATATTTGGATGTAAAATTAAGTAGATTTTTCATTTATTTTAAAATTGTTGATTCTTTAAATTAGTCCACTTGAAAACTGATTTTTTTAAGTTGTATCTTTTAGAAATTGTAACTAGAAATTACATATTTTTGAAAACTTACATGCTTTTCATCTTTGAATGCTTATCACATGGAATGTCTTAGTTGT
This sequence comes from Viscum album, assembly GCA_963277665.1. Taxonomy (NCBI): domain Eukaryota; kingdom Viridiplantae; phylum Streptophyta; class Magnoliopsida; order Santalales; family Viscaceae; genus Viscum; species Viscum album. The sequence goes on from OY728141.1 coordinate 2,065,367,204, forward strand.
GGTATCATATTTGGAATTGGATCACACCCTACTTACACCCTTGGGTGTAAGTAGACTTTGTTTTTTTTTGTCGCAGGTTGGGTACAGTTTTTAGTGCCAGTGGTTCGGGTTTCTAGCAGGTTCTAGGTGGTGATGTCTTGTGGAGATGGCTTGAGGAAGGTGCCTCTTTCTATGAGGGTTTATGGGCTGTTTATTTTTGTTTTTGCACCTTTTTTATAGTCTTTGTGAGTTTTTTTAAAGTATGTAATTTAGTTCTGAATTTTTGTAAAAGATTGTTTGGTTTGAAAAATCCAGATTTGTTTTATTGAGTTTGTTTGTTGTTTACTGTTTATAAAATCAGGTAAATCCTTCCCAAGCTTTATTTTATGATTCCCATGAACTTGTTCCAGACCATGGAGATTGGGAACGACCTTTGGGCTTTGTCATGGGCCGAGTTTGGTGCCAGTTTCAGTGGAAATCATATTTGGTTCGTGACAAAATTGTATCAGAGGAGGATCTGGTTAACTCTTTGGGTCAGGTTATTTGTGGAACAGTTGGGATAGTCTGGAGTTTGGATTGTTGGAACTTGGTATTTCGTTTATGGGTAGTGTGCCTAATCACCACACCTCATGGAGGGATTCGAGTCACCAGGATAATTTGGGATTTATATCAGTCCTTTGGATTTCTTGGATTGATGATGATTAGGGGAAATGAAAAGAGAGTTGGTTAATGGTCTCGGTGAGCTCACAGGGCCTAGAAACCCATGTAGAGCTGGGGATATTCACTAGAACACTATTTTTTATGGTTAAGTGATTGGAATATGTCCTCCAACCATATGTCCAAGTCACCAACAGAAACTAGTTTCCTCTCGTATTGTCTTGTGTTCTTTAGTTTTAAAATCTCGGAACTTTGGTTTTAAAGTGACTTGGTTTTAAGAAGCACAAATTTTTTGTGAAATGATTACCTAATAAAGAGGTAATGGTTAGATTTTTGAAAATAGAGAACTCAATTTTCAAAATTTTATTTTAATGGAAAATGGTGTGTTTTCACCACTTTTGAAAGCATGAACTATGTCAAGGTTGGTTTTGAAAAACTGTTTCCAATAGAGTTTTCTAAACTCTTGAAAGGTGTTTTAATGGGATGAGATGTTTTGAAAATTATGTTAATAACTTGAATTTGATTTTTAATTCGAATTATTATTCCTTTCTAAAAAGTTTTTTTATGTGGTAATTTGGGTTCGATTTTGTGGTTAGCGGTCTTGAGAAAAAGGAAGTATTGGTTGATTGTTTTGGTTTTGAAAAGTGGAATGAGTTTTTTTATTAACCTTCGGTATTTTAATGAGCGACCACATGCGTGGGGTTTTATGGGATTATGGATGGTTAATGGCATGACTGGATGAGTTTCAGGATGGATATGAGGAGGCCGCCCGGTGTGGCATGGAAACATGCATGTGGGGGGCCCATGGGGTACCATTGGGGGATACCCTAACCACTGAACTATTTGTTTTCAGAGAAATATTTTTAAAAGGAAAACTTGATGTCTTGATGAGTGGTTTGGTATCGTGTGTATTATGTGTTTTTGGAAATGTTGATGTTGTGGAATGTTTTGAGTCCAAGAACCCCTCTTGTTTGAATAGTGTTTTGGTTTTGTGTTTGGTCAGTAAGTTGGGTTGAAGCGCTGGTTAGTGGTCTCCTCTGAGAATATTTTGGGAAGCCTTTATGGTGTTTCCCCTCATATGTTTGGATCTGGATGAGATATGTCTTGACCAATGGACCAGGTTGGTTGGGTCCTTGGGTTCTCTCGTTAGATTAGGTATGCCCCTATTAAGGGTTAGAGCACAACTGAAGTGCAGCCCAGGTTGTTTCACCGTTGGAAGATCCTCCGGTTGATCAATGTAAGGAATATTTGTCTTGATAGTTTTATATTGAGTCTGCACCCATTCCTTTCTTGGTTTTTTTTGTACCCTCTTGTAGCGAGAGAGTGATCATGGATGGTTAAAAGAGACCTTAGCTACTTAAGTTTTCTGATTTGCCGAAGGTGGAAGTAGTATGGGGTTATTAGTATGGATGAGTATTTGGATGGTGTCTAAGAGGTCCTCTTAGTCCTTAGTAGTCTCTTATAAGAAAGAGTTCACGTTAAACTACCAGTGTGGGAAATCTGGTCATCAGAGGATATTGTGGCCACTTTCTATAATTGTGTGTTGTTTTGGGATGTTTTATAAGGTCCCTCTCCATGCATTGTTTATATCTGTCACCATGGTCCTGTTAGGTGATGCCTTGTGATGTCATGTGATCGATTGACTGTAAAGGTGAAATTCTTGCAATCCTCTGAGATTCCCTATTATGTTGGGAGAATGTATTCCTTGGAAAAATTTTAAAATCTTCTATATTAGAGTAAGGTGAGTATAGGTGTTCTTTACTTCTATTGTTTCTCATCCGAAGAAACAAGGTGTGATATATTTTCATCTTGTAAGCCCTTGTTTCAGTGAAATATTAGGTTAGGGTAAAGTGATTTTGGAATGTGTTATGTCTTGGAAATTTTATTGGGGATTGCAGTGTAGTTTTTGGTGGCACCAAAAGAATAATTGTCGTTTAGGGGGGTTTCCAAAGCCAAACTATGAGGTCGAAGATGCTTCAATCATTTGAGCTCCAGCCATAGATCTCGGAGAGAATCTGGATCATACTTGGGGGAAATCTCTGGGTCGTTTATACCCTTTTACAATGTCATATCCTCATTATGAAAGAGAGGAAGAGTTTAAACCTCTAGTTTCATCATCTTTCTTCTATTGTTCCCATTCGGTGGAAATTAGTGGAGGGCCTTGTACCCATGTCATCACCTAATGTCATTCCCTACCCCTTTGGTTTCTATTGAGTCATTAAATAATGGTTGGAAATTTGGATAGACATGACGAGGAAACAGTTTTTTCTCAATTAGTAGGGACTGTATTCCAAGAATCCATGCTGAAAAAATGATCTGCACAGTTAGTGCATGGTTTCCCAAACCGTTCGGACTAACCCGGTGCCATTGCAAAATCATTAATTTTTTTTGGGTCTTTCTGTGTCAGCCCATGATGTTTGGTTAAGATGGTTGGTTCTTATGGTGGGGATACCCAATATGATTCTCTTGTATGATCCTTCATAAACATTGAATGTAATTCTACCCTTTGTACTAGGGAGTCCATTCATGCCTCCCCCTATTAGTATCCTGATTCTGTCTCGGAAAAATATAGGTTGTCTCTTATGGAGGGGTGCCTATTTGTATCCCCCTCTACCAATAGCTCAAATTTATCCATGGTCTTGGCTTGGAGGTAGGTATTCCTGTTCAGAACTATATATATACCAACATATTCTTTGAGTAAACATTGGGATTGGATAGCACCCAATGGTTTAGTTAATTTAAAGTAAGTGTAACATTATTCAAAGTTGTTGTTCGTTTGGGAGAATTACTTGAGTCTTGTTCAGATAGTGTTTGAGGATTTTTATTTTGGGATTAAGTATGAATGTGATTGATCATTTCAGGAAACTGGTGTAAGTTTCAGTTGTGAGATTAATCATTCCTTAATTGATCACTGGAGGTGTTTTGGCCCTTGGGGGTGAATCTTTATAAATAAGTACATCTTGGTTTATCAGTTGGGTTGGGTTTTTGTATCTGGTCATGCTGTGGCTATACAGGGATGAAACATTTTCATGGTGGCGATAATTTTCACTTACATGACTTATTTTAAAGTTAAATTTCATTTCATTTCCATTCATTCTTTTTTTGGGTTTCCCAAGCTTGTATGGAGGAATGGATGAGTTTTCATGAATTGGGCCAAACCGTTAGCCCAATTCCAGATTTAAAAATAAATTTTTATTCCTTTATAACTCCTTCATTTTTAAACATTTTTCATCCATTCCAATTCCTACTTTTCATGATCTTACCTATTAAGACCTCCATTATAATTTGGACCATTTAGGAATCTATAATCATAGTGGATATGGGTTTTTATTTAAGGGATTGGGTTTGCCTGAAAGATCATTTCCTGCATTAAAAATATTTATTAATTCTTTAATATCTCTTTCAATATTTATGTTTTTAGGTGATTGCAACTCTCCCCCAAGACCATAAACCAAAGGCACGCTCCCATGCTCTCCTACCCCACTTTGGAGCTCGGTTGCATCGCGAATTTGGATGAAACTTCTCTGACGTTCACAAATCTCCTAGATTTGAAGAGGTAAATTGATTATTTCATAAATACTTCTTTTATCACTATTTTTACTCCATTATAGTTCCAAAATTATCTATTCAACCTTTTCCAAATTTCTCTTGAATGTTTGTCTGTTTGAAAATTCAGATACTGGTGTATTTGGGGTGATTTATTCAATAGTTTTCAAGGTAAGTGATTCCTTTTGGGTTTCTTCCTTTTCCCATAGGGTTTCCTCCCTCTTTCGTTATGTTTTAAAATGTCCATAATTTAGGGTTAAAAACTAGGGTTTTATTTGATGTCTTTTTGGTCAAATATTGTGTTATAGGGATGGATTTATCTCCCTTGTGGTGCGGCGGTGGTGCGGTTGATTTTTTGCACCATGTTTTGAGGGATTCGACACTTTCGGGAGGCGGTTCAATGTGTAAACAATTATTGATGAGTTATCTTCCTGTATTTACTCATTTTTAATAATACTCATATGTTGGTTGTGGTTCAAAAACTTTTCATGATTTATTTGGTTAAGTGTTTAATTTTATAGTTGATTTTTAACTTGAAATTTGGTGTTTTCATGTGTAACTCATGGGGTATTATTTGGGTGCATTTCACAACTTATGGAATTGGTTTACTAAATCTTGTTTGGCCTGCAAATTCTGGTTTTTTAATGTATTAGTATAATGTGGGACTTGTAAGGGGGTTTGTGGAATAGTTTTGTTGTTTAAAAATTTGTTATACTTCTTGAGATCATTTTATGAAAATGGGTGTTTTCATTTGTATATTTTGTGGTATTATCCATGGTGATTTTATAACACTTGTAAAGTGGTTTTATAAATGTATATAGGGATTCCAATTATACTTTGGTAGTGTTTTTTTGTGGGTTTGTTCTTGAAATATGGTTTTGAAATGGGTTTTTTGAGCAAAGATTGGGTATACTCTTTGGAATTGTTTTATGAAAGATTTGAATGATTTATTGATTTATGTAAGTGGTGAAACCATATTGGAAAAATGTTTTGGAGTGTGTATATTATGAAATGGTACATTTTAAATGTTATAGGGGTTGTTTTTTGATGTGTTCCTTCTTGTAAATGTTTTACAAAAATGTTTGAAGGATTTACTAAAGTGTGTAAGATATGTGAGAGTGATGTGGGGTGTTTTGTGTGAGTGTGATGTGAAAAATGGACCTTCCTTATGAAAAAGGGTATTATGCAACATGTTAGTGGTATTTTATGTGAGTTTTAATATATTTTAATGGTTTTATAAAATTGTTAAATGGATTTTTGGAAATGTTAAAGAAATGTGAAAAGTGTTGTGGGCTAATTTGGTGTGAGTCGGATTTCAAATCAATTTGAATGAAAAGTGGAATTTTTTGACTTTTGTGGTATAAATGTGGGATGTTTGGTGAATTTTTGATGAGGAAATGATATTTTCATGTGAAAAGTGTGTTTCTTGACTTTTTGAACTTGTTTGAGCACAAAGGGAAAACCTGGGTATTTAGGTGGGTGGACGTGTACTAGTATGCTAGTGAATCTGTCGGGTTTGGAATCAGTTTCACTTATCAATATTGACGCTTACAACTATAACTAAACTATAATTATATTGATTGGTTACCAATAGGTTATGGGTATGTTCCCTTCTAGTGTCTCGTGCACGAGAACAGATATTTGTGATGGTTAACCTCACTGAGATACGAGGTACCTGGGACCCACAACGAGCTAGTGCCTAGGGGTTATTTCCTATTTCTTATACTCATTAGATCCTTTATACTTATCATTTTCATACGATATATTTGGATGGAAAATTAATTATATTTGGCATTTATTTTAAATGCGTTTATTCTTTAAATTAGCCCACTTGAAAACAGATTTTTTTTAAGTTGCATCTTTTAGAAATTGTAACTAGAAATTACATGTTTTTGAAAACTTGCACGCTTTTCATCTTTGAATGTTTATCGCATGGAATATCTTAGTGGTGGTATCCTAATGGGAATTTTCTCACACCCTAACTAAAATCTTTGGTGTAAGTAGACTTGGGTTTTTTTGTCGCAAGTTGGGTATAGTTTTTAGTGCCAGTTGTTCGGGTTTCTAGCTAGTTATGGGTATTGATGTCTTGTAGAGATGGATTGAGGGTGGTGACTCTTTCCATGAGGGTTTATGGGATGTTTATTTTTGGTTTTTCACTTTTTTTATAGTCTTTTTTAGTTTTTTTAAACTATTTAATTCAGTTATGAATTTTGGTAAAAGATTTTTTGGTTTGAAAAATCCAGATTTGTTTTATTGAGTTTTTTGTTTTTTAGTGTTTATAAAATCTTTTAAATCATTCCCAAACTTCATTTTATGATACTCGGGCACTTTCTCCAGACCATGGTTATTGGGAACACCCTATGGGCCTTTTCATGGGCTGGATTTGGTTCTATTTTTGATGGCGACCAAATTTGGTTCGTGATAGGCTAGCTTCTGGACTTATTATAACTTCTTTGGTTGTTAAAGATTCCACCAAGTAGTCACTAGCTACCAATGGGTAGCTAATGAGATGCCTATAAGTATCAAACTTCTATAAAATTCTATTATGTAGCTGGTGACATTCCACTGGGTATATAGTAGTACTCTTAAAGGTATGTAGACTCTTTCTAACAACTTTGGTTAATTAGTGTCCTATTGGGCAACTAGTGTATCTAGGAAATGAGGACCTCATAAATGTTCCCCCAATACCCTTTTAATTTCTCTGATATATCTTAGTGTTCTTTATGATAAATTTTTAATCACTATAACCAAGAAACACTCAAAACCAAAGTTTGTAAAAACCATAAGTGATTTTGATCATAAAAAATATATTATAGGTTCAACAATATCCTTCTTCTTGGTAATCACAAACACTCAACTAAAATAAAATAATAAAGGATAAGAATTATCTGAAGAATAAATAATACATAATTGTATTGAATGGATAAAACATTTACAAATACCAAGATGCCATTTTCAATAAAATCATATACCACCCCCTATAAAGAGATCATTAACTTCATTTAAAAAAATTATCTTCAAAAATATATATCTCCCATCTCTTTAGACTTTTTATCCACCTAAATATTATACCATTCTCACCAATAAACATTTCTTTCTCTCCCTTTCTTATTATAAAAAATACTTGTATAAAAAAGGTTATATAGATAAGATATAATATGTAAGATAATCAAAGTGATCATAAAAACAAGAATTTTAAGATTTGAACAAGGATATTCAAAAAAAAGTATCAAAAAATGATTATTTTGACAAATAAAATAAGATAAATAATATAATTACAGACATTCCATTCCTATCTCCCCATTAATAAAATTAAAATGATCAAAATCAAGCAGTATTGTGAAGATATTGGCTAAAATAAGATTTATGCTAATATATTAATATTATTTTTGTAAAGTAGTCTCTCAAAAAGTGGAGTTGAATATCAATTTTATTAGTGTGCTCAGGATGAACAAGATTCTTATATATTCTTATGGAACTATAACTATCATATTTAATTGTAACATGAAGAAATATTAGCTTAGAATCTAATAGAGTTTGTTTCATCAATATAATATCAGTCCAAAAACACTTCACAACAATATATTTCAATTTAGCTATAGAAATGGAAAATATATTTTTCTATTTAATATAATAAATTAAGGAATTTCCAATAAGCTTATAAGCCCCACCTATAATTTTCCTATCTAGTCAACATTCACCAAAATCAGCATCAGGAAAACATGAAATATTGAAATTGGTACCTTTAGGAAAAAATAAAATAGGATTTTAAAAACCTTTTAAGAAAATAAAAAATCATATCTAGAGTTTTAAATGTGATTATTTAGGTTTTAATTTAAAAGAATCATAAAGAAAAATATTAAATAAAATTTTTGTTCTGTCATATTAAGGTAAAGAATACAACCAATTATACTTCTATAGAGCTTTTTTTAAACTAGTTTACTGGATTCATCCAATTTTAGCTTATAATAAATACTAATAGGTGTAGTAATTTCCTTATCTTGATCCATGCCAAAACATTTTAAAAGTTTATTAGAGTATTTTATTTTATACAAAAGAGTTTTATCTTTACTTAATGATATTTTAAAACCAATAAATAATTTTAGCTCTCCCATAAAACTAATTTCAAATTCTTTTCTCATAATATTTTGAAAATCATTTACAAATAGATTCATTTTTCTAACCAAAAATCACATCATCGACATAGATTTGAGTGACTAAAATATCGTTTAAACATTTTTTTCAAAATAATGTCTAATTTTATTTCCCCATTTCAAAATAATTTGATAATAAAATGGTTTAACCATTCATTCCAAGACCAAAGGTATTGCTTTAAACCATAAAAATATTTTTTTAACTTCAAAATAAAATTTGGAAATTTTGGATTTTCAAAACCAAGTGGTTTCTCAAAAAAATGTTTTTATAAATAAAACCAATTATAAAATAATTTTTAAATTCCATTTGAAAAAGTTTAAAATTTATATGGGTCTTGAATTCCAACTATATTTTTATATATTCTAGTCAATCAATGGTGGGTAAATGTTTCACATTAATCAATTACTTATTCTTGATTATATCCTTTGGCTATGAGTCTAGATTTATTATGTGTGATGTTAACTTTCTTATCAAATTTATTACTAAAAATTCATTTTAATCCAGCAAAGAGATGATTTTTAGGTATTTCAAGAAGAGTAAAAACATTATTCTATTAGAATTTCTTTATCTATTCTTTATTATTAAAAACACAATTCTTAAAATTGGTAAAATAATCAAGGTTTTTAGGTTATAGAAAAGAAATAAAATAATTATGCTCAACCTCATTTAAGACAAAACTTATAGCACAATTAACATCTTGAAAATAATGGATAATATTTTTTAAAGTAGGGACTTTGTATTTTTTCTAGTCGTTGGATGAAGGACTAGAAGGAGATTCAACTTTAATAGTCATTTTATGAAAAGTTAGATCAATCAAATTCAAAGGTTCAATTTCATCCACATCTTCAAATTGAAATAAATATTTAGGAATATTTTCATTGAATTATATATACATGTATTATTAAATGATTTTGGTTATTTTACTAAAGAATCAATAGGATTTCATTAAGTTAGAGTACCTAAGAAATATTCCTTCGTTGGATTTTGGATAAAATTTCTCTAGGTTATCATTAGTGTGAAGAATATGACGTTTACATCCAAACACTTTTAAAAATACAAATTTCAAAATTTTATTTTTCTAAAGTTCATAGGGGGTATTTTGGAGGATGGGTCTTACGAGACATGGTTTATGATATAACAAGAAATATTAAACACCTCATACTAAAAATATTGAGAGAGAGGAAATCATTCAAGAAGGATATTGAGATTTCTTGAAGATACCTGAGTGAATAGAAATTATTTTTTTCCCTTTTTTATTTTTGACCATCCTAGTAAATCTTATGAAAATTTTACAATTTTTATTTTTGTGTGCTAAGAAAAATACCTGAGTGAATCTTGTATAATCATAGACAATTATAAAAGTATCTTATTTTACTCTAATAATTTCAACTTGATTATTTATGAAAAGATAATAGTGAAACATCTAAAGTACTTTAGAGGTATATACTTCTTACTATGTTAAAAATATTTTTTTTTTGCTTACCAAGTTGGAAAGTTTCAAAAAAAACATTATCTTTGAAATAAATTTTTGGTAAATCTCATACTCGATGATATTAGTTGATCACAATGAGTATGTGTGCTATAGTGAACAAGGAATATATTCCAAGTTCAAGACATTATATCTTGAACACTCAAACTTTTTTCATTTTGAGAATAAATAGATTTTAAATCGATAATATAAACATTTTCAAAATGAAAAGTGGTAAATAAAAGTTTTCCAATAAAATTAAAAAAAAAATTGACCACCATTTTTGGAATATATTTTTAACCTGTGATGGCTCAATTTGATAATTCTTAGAAAAAATAATTTTTTTAAAAACAAGAAAACCTTTTTTATAAGTGTTAAGTAGAGAATAATTATTTTACCTATACCGATGATTTTACTTCTTGATTCGAGTTTTCACTCAAATTCATGTACCCTACCTCGAGTTTTCATAGGGGTCACCGTAGATTTATCAAGATCATCCACTATCTATATACTTTTATTCTTGTTGGGATTTACTATTTGGAAAATTTTCCTACAAATTTATAAAATTAATCATTTTGGTACCAAGATTTTGGGTCCACATATGTTTTATCATAGGGATTTGGGAACCCAATATTTTTAAAAAAAATATATATATGAGATAAGGGATAGAGCATGGATACTGTTTGTTCTTCCATATCGATCATTTCTATAATTACATTCATTAATTAGATACCAAATTTTAAGAAAATAATTTTAAAACTTATTTTTTGAAATCACTTTTAAGTATGTTGTTATTTTGTAAAAATTGGAGTTATTTAAATAACTAAAGCCAAAATAAATTTTACATGTCATTGAGAAACCAGAAAAAAAAAATAGACTTTGTTCACCTTGGTTAAATTTTGTGATAGATTTTTTGAGATCATAAATATTTGATTATTAATCATGATCATTCTCTTGATCACTCAATTTTTCCAATAATTTATCTTTTTTGATTTTGAGTTGATATTTTTCTTTAATTGTTCGATTATACTTTTTTTTATGCTCTTTTTTCAGTGAACATATTTCACAAAAACATTCTTCTAATTAATTACAAGAGTATTTTATTTATTTATATCTTAGGTGAATGGAGTAAAAAGAGGAAGAAGGTGAATTTGAGGAGTAATTGGAATTGGAGTTTTATTTTACTTCATCACTAACCTTTACTTAAGCTATGAGGCACTTGGAACTTTCATCACATAACTTTATTTAGGAGATAGAATTTTCACTTTCACTCTATGTTGAATCCTTGAAATCTTTCTTTCTTTTATCCTTCTTCTCATAGTTTTTTTATAAAGGGGGTATCCAACCTTATATGACCCTTTTTTATTCAATTCACACCAATTATTGTTCAATTTGATCATAATTTTCTTGGAATGTTTTTATGATTTCTTTATTTTGAAAATTTTATTCACATTATGGGCTAGATGATCCATTTTATCACCGTCGTATAAGCCATCATTAATTTATTTAATGAAATAATCTTTTTCTCCTTGAATTATTTTACTTTTGTTTCATATTTTCTCTCCATTCTGATCTCATAGGTCATGAAAAATACAATAATATCCATGACCATAATTTTCTTTATATCATTTCCTTCTCATATTTCTATCACATTATATTCTCGATTTCTAGGAAATACCCACAGTATCTTTTGTAATAATTTTATTTTTTGAAAAATAATCACCATGAAACCTTTTACAACTAAAAATGTATAAAAACATTTAAACATATTGGTAATAGATTCATTTGGATTCATACTAATGTTTTCAAAATCCTTTCTATGTATATAAATATTAGTATCTTTATATTTATTTATTCCTTCATGATTTACTTATAGAAATTGCAAGATTTCAATCGCATTTTAACAAGTAGAAATGAGATTAAACTCATTATGATCTAAAATAGAATATAAATTATTCATAACTTTGTTATTAAGTTCAAAAGTATCTATTTCATAATGAGTCCATTTATCCTCTGATTCTTTAGAAGTATTAAATCCATGAATATCAATTTTCCAAAAAGGATATCTTATACTACCAAAAAGGTTCACATGTGAGATCTCTAATACCTATAGTCCAAACCACTAAAATAATGCACATTAAAAATTTAGTTTCCTTTAATACCATGATAGGTGTTCAAAAAATATTCCATCTAAAAAATATCAAACATTTATGTCAGTTAAGATTTTCAAAATTTTAACTAATTTTGAAAATAGGGTTATTTTGATAAAAACATGATGATCACCTTTGATACCAAATATATGTTTGAGATGGATGTATATAGGGGGTGAATTTTCATTTTAAGAATAAATTTAAAGTGGTTTTAGGAAAACTCAAAACTGTATGCATAATGTAAAATAAATTTGGGAAAATATAAAAGAACAATTTCATAAAAGAGTTTAGAAATAGCTCAAGAATGATACCCTACATCTCCTCCCATAAATAAATCTTAAGAGTATTATACTTCTCCCTTAGTTATAATGGAAAACTAAGAACCAAAAATAATATAAATAATCACATGGTTTTAAAATAAAAAAGAACAAAAAAACAAAAATTAAGAACCCTCACTTTAATGGCGGTGAGCAAATAAAGAGGAAGATGAAAAACATAGATGATTGATTTTACAAACCCATTACAAATCACTCAAATCTATATATAATATTTTGAATAAAATAAAATATGTATACAGAGAGATATCTATATATATAGTATAAAAAGAAGTTCCTTTAAGAATTACAATAAGGGAGAAAACATGGATCAAAGAAAAAGTGGAAATGAAATATTATTGAAGTCATTGAAGCCTGGTTTTTCTTTTGAGAATTGGAATATGATTAGATAACTCTAAAAACATATCATCGGGGATTGATTAATATTCATTAAAGGATAAATAGTTGACATATATTTTTTTGAATGAGATCTAAGCCTCCCTTTATTTCTATTTATAAACTCTATAGGAACCATTGGTGTCTTGGGATGAGCCATGAATTTAACGACTGAAGTCAACACTTTAAATCCATTTTTAATTCACTTTTACATATCTTGATCGAAGACATTGTGTACCTGATTTGATGTCACTAGGTTGTTGGAGATTCCAATAAGTATCAAATGACTACCATTGAGTAGCTAGTGATCTTCCAAGAAGTATATTACTTATATATAATACCACCGAGTACCTGATGAAATTCCACTAGGTTTTCAGTGGTACTCATGGTGGTATAAAGGTTTTTTCCAACACCATTGGCTAGTCGGTGGCCTTCTACTGGGTAGTTAGGGTATCCTGTGATGTCCCCAAAATGGTTCATAGATAAGTAATTGGTCGAGAGGGTCATAAGGAATCAATCATGTCTCCCCATATGCTAGAGGATGCCAACTAGCAGTGAGGGTGTATGGTGGTAGAGTGGGAAAATTATACCCCATCTGTTATATTGAAACATAATAGAAATAAAGGAAACATGATCTCACTAATTAATAATTAAAACATACATAAAGTATTAAGTAATTTCTATAAATAGATTATGCAATGGTGGTGAAGAAATATAAGTCATGAGTATCATGGCAGCAGCTATATAAGAAGTACAACTCTATCAAAAGAAAACAAAAGACTAAAAATTTATAATCTCTATGAGCATCCCTAGTCCTTTGTAGAACATATGCTCCCTTTCTCTCAACCTAAGAAATATATTAAGCACCAAAATTATGGTTCTTCACTTTATATTTTCCTTCATTCATCAAATATACATGAGTACTAAATAGTGACTCAAATAGGGTGTTAGTTCAACTCAATAGTCCACCACCAATGGTTTCAATTTCAAATCTAGTCTATGAATATAGTTATAATAGTGTGAAATTAAATTAAATTAAAGAAGTGATGTATGGTAAACCTTATCGTTCCAAAGCACCTTAGAAGATACCCAGTTGATCTAATGTGCTTTGGCCTAAGACAGATTTCTCTAATCATGTGACCTATTACTTTATCAATATACCTGAGGCATATATCCAAGGAATCTAATAATTAATTATGTCAATGAATCCTTATAGTTGTTCCAGGAATTACCACACAATGCACCCATTTCAAATCCATGGAAACCCATGGAATTATTTAATCTTCATTTTCAATCCAACTTATGGTGACCAATCTGTGATTTTTAGATATTGGGTATCGAGAGGAATATAAGGGACAAACACTTTTCATTATAATACAAAAAGTATCTAACTGATCCAAGGAAAACTATCCTTGAATTTCAGGATAGGTATCAATTAAAATATTAGCGGATTACCCAAGGAATTCCTTGTCTAAGAGCCTTAATAAAAACTTGAGAAATTATCTCAAGCATTATAATATTTCTAGAGTTATATATAAATCTATAGTGACTAGTTGTGGAATTCATGAAATTAGAACACTGACCAAATCCAAGGTCGCATATTTTGAATTCATTTCAATTAATCTGGTGCCACCCTAAAATTTTTCTCAAGTCATTCCATAGAGGGAATCCAAGGTTTAATCGAGGAATGCCACTCATTTGAAAATGTGAGAAAGTAATATATTGAATAACCAAGACAACCATGGTAAAGTTTATATGTTCTAATTAAAGTACTCATGTCAAATATTTTATCAAAACTAATTCACAACCTTAGGGTAACCACTTTATTACACAATTTTATTATCTCATTCCTCTTGTAATTGCATAACTATTATGTCACCTGGGATCAAGAACTATCCAATACACCCTAATTAACTCAACCATGTTTAAAGTACCCAACACATACCCATGTATTATCATAATAAATTCCACTTTTAGTCATGCACCAATAACACCCAAGGGGGAGGTTTGATTGTATATTAGATGAATTTATATTTTTTCTAATGTCTCAACCAAAAACACCCTAAGGTATGTTTTGATCATAATTAAAGTATGGGTTTTTTGGTTTATTAATCAAACACACTCTAAGGGGTGGTTCATGGTTGATTTTTTTAACCACTAATGATTTTTAGTAGGTATTTAGTTTTTCTAGGTTATATTTTTGGTGAAAAATTAAAGGAATCAAAATTTCAAAGTCAATTCCAGGAAACGTTGGTGTGTAGCACAACACATTTTATAAATGGAGTAACTTTTAGGCCAAAGAATATAAACAATTGAACTAGGTCCTGTGTAAGACTCAAAATATATAATTGGCCTCAAATTTGAGATATAATAATAGAAAATGAATAACCTAATAAAATACTTGAAAATATGGTATTTTAGCTCCCATAGAAATAAAACTAAGGTCCATGAACAAACCAATTAAAATAGGGAGGAGGAGTGATAACTTTACCAAGATCTTTCTTATGTTTTGATCTAAATTACAAATTCCAAATATTTAAGGGAGACCATCCTATAATAGAGGAAGGATATGGGATAGTTCCAACAAACTGTTATAGACTTCAAATGAGAGGAAAAATTATATTAAGGTGTGATAAGAATGGATGAAGGTTTAAAGGACCAAAATGGACCTCTATAAAAATACACTTATCCTTCCACTAGGTGTCCACTGTCTAACCATTGGGTGTCCACCCACTAGACAATGGGACTATAATAACTTTTTATAGTCCCAGAAATAGCCTTGAGCCCTCTGTAATTATCCCACCTTGCCTCCAATGCCCAGAAACATACTTAAAATAATAAAATAAAAGATTAATACCCAAAAAAATAAAGTTTCCATAAATCAGTGGATAAACGGGATCTTAAAACCTACCCTCCTTAAGAAAAACCATCCTCATGTTATACCTCTGAATTTTTTGGAGCTATATAAAAGAATAATTTAGGCCACTGACCATATATATGGGACTCACATTACATGTTTCCTTTTGAATATGTTAATGTTTCAATAAAACCCAAACTAGAGGAACTATTTTACCTCATAGGGTCTTTGTTCTATGATTGAAAAGATGACTTGGATAATCCAAAAGATGAATCATAATCCTCTAATACAACTTCCTTGGGAAAAATAACATGAGACGGGTTAGGATAATAATGTAAGAGATGATATATATGGAAGAAATCAAGAATAAAACTATACCATAGACGAAGAGCTAATCAATAAGCTACCAACATGGCCCTCTCCAAAATATTTAAAGGAACAAAAAATATAGATTCTATCTTTCCTTGCCTCATAATATGTCAATGAACCAATCTAGGAGAAATGAACAAGAATACATAACCCCCAACATCAAACTAAAGAGGTTGGATATTTTCATTGGAATATTAATTATAACTAGAATAATTTGTGACCACACATTTATTGATAAATTAAACTACATTAAATTCTCCTAAAACTGAATTATTCCTAGTAGTGTTTCCACCTCTACCTCTAATTAGAAAAAATGTGAACATAATGTCCTACTATATAGAGCCTCATAAGGATCCATATAAACTTTCACTTATAATATATTATTATAGGAGAATTCAAGAAGAGGAAAGTTTTTCTCCAATGAGCCACAAAAATCTAGGGCACATGAAAAAACCATTTCCACGGTACATGTATAGTCTACTCAGACTAGCCATCGGTTTGAGGGTGATAAGATGTACCCAAGACTACCTACAAAATAAGAGAATTATGAAACCCCTACCAAAACCATGATGTAACCCAAGCATCCATTTTCAATATAATGGTACATGGAATCCCATGAAGGTGTATGGTCTCTTATATATATATATATAATCCCAATCTCATCCACTAATAAGGACTCCTAGATACGCAAGAAATTGTCTACCATCTTCAACCTTTCCATTATCACCCATATGATATCACTGCCTCTTGGTGACATTGGTAACCCCATGATGTAGTCTATAGTGATGTAATCTCATTTCCATTATATGAAATACAATGTATAAAATAGGATAGTAGACTGATGGAGTTCTACTTTCACCTAATGACTGGTGGAACACTATCTAACAGAGACCATTATTTCCTTTTTCATCCCAGAACACTATTACTAGTAGTGAAAATCATAGTAAATATTATTCAGTCTAGGAAAAACCTTTACTTAGAAGTGTGATATTCTTACATAAGTTTCTATCACATTCCTATAGGAACCTAGGCATGTTCATGGATATGAATAATCTTATCCTCGTCAAGAACACAACAAGGGAGTGGCTTCTAAACATAAATATTGTCCCTTATGACCAATCATTCAAGATCAAAAATATTATACCTATTTCTTCATTTCAAAAATTATTGAAACACTAATAAATCCATGAGAAAATGTTTCCCCTAATACTCTGTAACATCAAGATACATTTTTTCAAATAGAGTCATTGGCTTTCATTCACTACTTGCTTCCTAAACCACTTGACCTGAGTCTTTCATCTCAAAGAATCAGTAATAGAATTTCCTTTACCTGGTGTATGTGAGATATAAAAGTCAAAAGACTAAATATATTCAACCCATTTTCACTTATATATGTTCATCTATAACTGATAAAACTTATATTTAAGTCTCTTATTCTATGTATATACCACAAACTACTTCCTTGGGAGGTAATGTATCTAGTGACACAGATCATTAACAAAATATTCTAACTCAAGGTCATGTGTCATGTAGTTGTTCTCCTGAGGCCTCTATTGATGAGACCCATATATCATGACTCTCTCCTCTTTCATTAATACATTTCCCAACCCAATGCCTAACACAGCATAATAAACTATGTATCCTCTATCAGGATTAGGAAAAATTAGGATTGGTGCTAAGGTAACTTTTCCTTTATACTCTTAAATGAAATTTTCAAAATATTCTTTCCCTATATATCTTATAAAATTATTGGTCAAGAAGTAAAATAGTGCTAAAGGTGAGAAAATTTCTGAATGAATCACATATAGTAAGCATCTAATCCTAAGAAGACATAAATGTCAAAGTTATTTTTGGGAATCTCTCAAGAAACAACTGCCCTCACTTTCTCTAGATCCATTGATACCACTAATTATAATATTATGTGACCAAATAAGTTAACTTGATTGATACAAATTCTATACATTGATATTTTTTCAAAAAGATAATTCTTCTAAAGAGTACTAAAAAAACTCAAAATGTCTCACAGGCTCATCCCATGAACTTGATTACACCAAGATATCATCAATGGAAACCACCATGAAGGGATCTAGATAAGGGTGAAATACTTGATTCATTAAGTCCATAAAGACAATATCTGGATTATTCAGTCTGAACAGATACTCATATATGCTATACCTACTACAAAACATTTCATGTGGTATGTATAAAGGCCTAACTCTTACCTAATCATAGCCTGATCTCATATCAATCTTCGAGAAGACTCTTTCTATCTAGATTTGGTTGAAGAGATCATATATTTGTAGAAGTCATTTTATTTAACTATAATTATATTCAATCATTAGTAATACGGATATATTAATAAATTATCATCCACCTTCTTGGTTAAAAGTACCAATAAACCCCAAGGAGATATTCTGGGTTATATTAATGTCTTACCTTCTATGTTCTCCACCTACCTCTTGAGTTCATGGATCTCAGTACGAGCTATCTTATATAGAGGAATTTAAACTATTATGAAAATAGCATAATCCTAATAGTAAATTCAACCTCCCTCTCTGGAGGTATCTGATAAAATTTGTTAGGGAAGATATCTTTGAAACAGTCAATGACTATAGGAAAAAAAAAATCATGTTCCTTGATCATCTAGTAAGTGGTTAGAAATATATTTCAATACTCTACCAATCCCATGATTCTAAGGTCTACCATTTCCTTCTTGGAAATCATATTCTCCTTTGTGAATATAGATACCACATTTAAGTGATAAAAATGACACCCTTAAATGATAACAATAAATATAAGCTTGAAAGGGTACTAGCCATTCAATCCTAAGAATTATATTAAAGTATTACATCTCATGGATGAACTGGTCTCATAGAAAATGGAAGTTGTCTATCTCAAGGGGACACTATTTGAAATGGTGAATTCCCTATGACCAAACTCCTAGGGGTTTGTCATGGGACATTAACCAATATAGATATTCAGTCAATAAACTCGGTATTCCCATCAAAGAATTAAATATGAATGAGTGTAAAGAAACAATGTCAAACAGATAAAAAACTAAAGTCAAGTACACTAAGATCATACCTCACAATATAGATAGTCTATGGATGTGCTCGATGGGTTTCGATTTTATAGCATGTAACTGGATATATCCATAGCCCTGATCTACAATCTGACCTCCCTGAGTGCTCCACTCTTCTAGAACTACACATCTTGTGCCTATATTCCTTGACCATGCCAACCTTATTATCCTAAAAGGTAGGTATTAATCCAACATTCTTCTTTTATTGGTGTTATATATCCCACTCCAAAATTCAAAACTAATGCAAACCCCCTTTCACTAGAAACTAGTAGAAAGGTCCTACATAATCTCCATAGATGGCCCATTTTTATGCAATCTCAGTGCTCTACTAGATCCCTATCACACTGAGTCTTCATGTTATGCTACCTACCACATCGATGGTATAAAAAATAACTTCGAGTGTACATGACCTATCTACCATTTCCCTGGTGAGAAGTCTCATGGTGATTCTTTCTACCACTGGATGATCCAATCCCTGGACTAGCTGTTGAACCACTCAAACGTGTACCATTATATTACCTCAAATTTTTCTCAGGGAAAATTGTTTGGTTTACCATCTCATAGGTATTAGTCATTCAGAAGATGTTTACCTGACATCGAATAGTATACCTAAGCCTATCCTCAAAACATCTTTCCCTGGATAGAGTATCACCAATAAGATTGTGATAAAATAACTAGATCTTAGTGAAACAAACTGATTAATCTATGACATACATATTACCATTATCCTGATTCATGAATTCCCTAGATTTATCACCCCTAAGAGTCTCTGTGGAAAATTAATCAAAGAATCTATCCAAAAGTTCCCCCCAAACCATGCCTTGATGATGATATTTTTGATTAAGAACATACCACCATCCTTGGAAGATCTGTGAAACATGTTAGCTTAATGTTTCACCCTTTTATCTAGATGTGTCTCGAAGTGCTTGATGATCATATGTATAGCCTCTATCTAATACTATATAACCTATGGACCACTTTCCCCTAAGAAAATGGGTGGGTGTTGCTGGTGGAACTCCCTAGTTAACTCTGACATGGTTAGCATAGCCCATGGAGCTCCCTATATAGACTATAATAGGAATATAAAACCCTCTCTAAGATGAAAATTTTTCCCCAGTACCAACATGATAGGTGGTGAAATGGGAGGTGTGGGATATGGAACTACTGGTGGTTCAGGTACCACCACCTCAAGAGAATGGTTGTCATTGCCTTCTAGGCACTCAACCAGATGTCTTCATAGAGGAATATATCTACAATGCTAAGAACACACCTCATAACATTATTCCATATCAGTTGAAATTATATATATGGAAAGAATTAACAAGATCAAATCCTCACAACAATAGATAACCTAATATCATAAAAGATATTAATACAAGAGATTACACTAATCCCAACAACCCATTCCTAGGTTCAGGTTAAATGGTAATGGTTAAACTATTTATCATAATGGTTTATATATATTTTAAATCCCAAGTTATTGAGGAAAACATTGATTATATTTTAATTATAATCGCATTTAACTATAACTAACTTTTCAACTCAGAAGTTATAATTTTGAAAATATACAAATACTGGTTCGGTTAAATAGATTTCCACTAACAAGTAATAGTGTTATACACCATATAAGTTTAAATTTGAACTTTAATTAACTAAAACTAGCTTCAATTCTCATCTTATATAATTAAAGTTTCAAATATTTGATTATATTAAGATTGTTTAAATATAATTCCATCATCTATTTGTGTGGGAAAACACCATTTAGGTTAATAAAATCACTTTAAGTAAACAATATTTTTTCCGATTAATTTAGAAATTAAAATCATAGTAACCAATGTATATAAATTATGAAAAAAAAAATTAGTATAAATAATTAAATATTCATGTAATATAATATTCATGATAGATAAATTTTAATTTCCATATGATGATTCATAATTTAATGCTCCCTTATTTTACTAGAACAAATTTGGAATCCCAAAAAATATAACATCACAAAACATGTGCATCCTCCAAAGGAGAAAATAATAAAACGGTGATAATTGAATTCTGTAACAACATGTCACTTCCCTAGAAAATTGGATTTTCCCCTACACATGGGTTAACTACCCCCAAGAACATGCTTATTTACAAGGTCTGAAACTATCCTAGTATCATGTTTATCAAACCAAAATAGTAATCTAAGGAAAATAAAACAAGGCTCTAATACCACTTTGTGACATCCCCAACATGTTTCACTGATAAGTAATTGGTCTAGATGTCCATAAGGCCTCAATCACGTTTTTTCATAAACTAGAGGATATACACAAGCATTGAAGGGGTATATTTCTATAGTGGGGATACAATACCCTCTTTATTAGATTGAAACATATAAAAAATAAAGGAAACATTATCCAACCATATAATAAATAAAATATAACTAAAGCAATAAGTTATTTACATAAATAGATAATAACATGGTGGTGAAACAAATTAAGTCTGGAGTGTCATGGTAGTGGTCATAAAAGCATTACTAGGAAAGTACAAGAAATAAAAAAGATCAACTACTATTAAGATTCATGATAATCCATATTCCCAACTCTATCCTCTACTCTAATGCTCCAAACTCAGGAAATACATAAAGATTCCATAGTAAGGAACTTCCCTTTATCCATTTATATAACCTTGAAATCTCTCCCAGTTCTAGGAAGTGGCCCAAATAGGTTGTGAGTAAAACTAAATAGGCAATCACTAATGTTTTATAATAAAAATATAGTCTGTGAATATAAAATTTAATGCTGTGAAATTATATTAAACTAAAGAAGTAAAGTAAGATTAAAATTATCATGTTTAGGCACCTGTTGGGATACCAAGATGCCCCTTCCTGATTAAAACTAAGTTGGATGTCTCTGATCATGTGACATTTTAATTGGTTAAG
Source organism: Viscum album (assembly GCA_963277665.1). NCBI lineage: Eukaryota > Viridiplantae > Streptophyta > Magnoliopsida > Santalales > Viscaceae > Viscum > Viscum album. The sequence goes on from OY728141.1 coordinate 2,065,389,094, forward strand.
GTACCCTAGACATATATTCAAGGCATCCAAGAATGAATAATGTCATAGAATTTTCAGATATATTCTAGGTATACCCTATACAATGCACCTATTTTGAATCTATGGGAACCCATGGCATTATTTAATCTCGGATTTCAATACAACTTACAGTGATCAATTAATGATGTTTATCTCTAAGGTATTGAGTAGAAACTAAGGGAAAACCCCTTTTAATTATATTCCTAAAATTCTCTAATCGAACCAGGAAAATTTATCCTTGCATTTTGGGATTGGTTTTGATTGGAATCCAAGGGGCTAACCCAAGGTGTTCCTTGTTTAATGACTTCAATAAAAACTTAAGAAATTATTACGAGTGATCAAATATTTCTATAGTTATATATGAATCTATGGATACTGGTCATGGAATTCATGAGCATAAGATACTGACCAAATCTAATATGGTTTTACTACTTGGAATTTCTATGAATCAGGTGGCATCTTATGAGTTTGATCGAGGCATACTAATGATGGAATCCAAGAATTACTTGAGGAATGTCACACCTTTGATGATGTGTAAAATTTATATAACTAATAACTAAGGAGTCCATGGTAAACATAATAAGTGTCAAGTAAGGTAGTCATTTAAATTATTTTATCAAAATTAATTCATAAAAATAAGGGTACACACTTTATTACACAATTTAATTAGACCATTTATCTTATAATTAGATAACTATTATGGTGTTTAGGATCTTTAATTATCCAATAAACCCTAATTAAATTAACCATGTTTAAATTACCCAAGACATACCCATGGATCGTCTTTATAAATCCCACTTTAAGTGAAGTTCCAAACACCCCCTAAGGGAGGTGTTTGAGTACATAAGAGATGCATTTTATATTTTCCTAAAGCCCCAACCAAACATTCCCTAAGGATTTTTTTTCATAATAAATGTATGTAATCAATGGTTTTGTAACCAAACATGCAATAATGGGTGGTTTGGTGTTGAATTTTTTAACTGAAAATGGTGTTTGGGAGGTCTATAGAATATTTAGGCTGATTTTTAGGTGAAAAACTAAAGGAATATAAATTTTATGGTCATAACCTAGAAATAATAGCATGTATCACAACAAATCATTTTATAAATTATAATAAATTTATGGAAAATAATATATACCACCTATCTAGGGCTCGTGGAAGACTCCCCATCCAGTATCGACCTAAGATTTGAGCTACAAAGACAGAAGAAGATGAACCATACAAAATCCATTAAAAAGGTACTTTATATTGCAAGGATATAACACTAAGGACTATGAATATCTAGTTAAAATAGGGATAAAGAGTGCTAGCCTTACCAAGAGCTTTCCTACACTTCAATTGAAAGTCTAAATTCTAAATATTTTAGGGTGATCAACTTGGAAGAGATGAAGGAGAGGGGAGAGCTCCAAAAATCTACTACGAACTGAAAATAAGATGAAAAATTGGTTTAGGGGGTAAAAATAAGGGTTGTGATGTAAAAGAACCAAAATGGATCTCCTTAAAAAACCACCCAGTCGACCATTGGATAGTCATCGGGTATCAACTAGATAGTGCTGGGACTTCAAGATCATTCTACAATCACAAATCTGGTCCCAAAAACTTCATAATTCTCCCACTTTTCCTCCAACTCTTGAAAACATTCTTGAACGGATAAAATAAAATACTTCTATCAAAAAAATAAGTGTTTTTACCATAGTGAAAAATTTGTATATCACATTTCCAAATAGTGTGGACCTTGAAAATGTTCTTACAAACTCCTTTTATTCTATTTTATTGTTCTTATTGTTCCTTGGTATGAATTTTAAATACTATAACCAATAAACACTCAAAATAAAATGTTAGAAACACATTCAGTGATTGTGATCATAAAAACAATTTATAGGTTTAAACTTTCCTCCTATTCACTATTATGTTCTTCCTCTTCACTTGAGGGATCTTTTGTCTTATTTTATTGAGACATAAAATTCATTTTCCCTTCATTCTTAGCGTAATATTATCTCTATCACTTTACTCATCATAATATGTGGCATCTTATTTTAATAATAAATTATTCTTCTTCAATTTTTATCCTTCCCTTTAACTTTTAAGAACTTTCTCCAATTGCAGTTGGTTTCCACATAACTCCCACTAAATGATGAAATTTTTGTTTGATAATTATTCTCATCTTCTTGTGTATTCTCAAGGAAAATAGTTGAAAATAATACAATTTTTACATAATTTAAACACTTCAATAGAATTTTTCATTTGTATTTTTATTTTCATGATTGAATTCCTTTTAATAATAAAGATATGAATTCTTAAAATTACATAGAAGAATATTGATCTTCATATTCATCCTCATGAACCATATTTGGCTCAAGTTGTTTCTTACATTTTATAAATTTAAAATCCATCTCCTTATCAGATTTTCATTTTCTAGTTAAGGTTGTCCCCCTTCTCGTATCATAATATATCCTAACATTGTTTAGTTTATTGATGGTCCACTCATCCAAGTCTTGATCTTCAAGGGAATAAATATTTTCATTAAATTTATCCATGAAGAATCTAATAAATTTATTCTCCATGATATAATCTTCAATAATATCTCTATAACTTCAAATTGAGCTTATAATTTTGTCCATCTAAATGAATAACTCGTCTACACCGTCATATTATCTTATCTATATATCCTTAAAAGGATTCTAATATTTATATAACCATTGATATTTTACTTTCCTATCACTATAATTGTTATCCTAAAGCATACTCCATATTCCATTCATTGTTTTTTACTATAGGACTCAAGTAAAATCCTTCTTTGAGAGGGATGAAGTAATGTGTTGTGCACTCTCCCTTTGGATTCAATATTCTACTTTTCGAGTAGAATATATGATATCCCAATTTTTATAATATGTGTAACATTCTAAATTATTTTAAGAACATTAAAAACAAGAGATATAAGATATGGAACCATCTTCTATATATATATATATATATGGAATACCTTGGAATCAAACATTGGAACTCCTTTAATATTGACAATGTTCATAGACTCCATATATCTCATTGATCCTTTTTCTCTTAAAAATATATATATCATTGATCAAAGATATAATAAGTGAAAACAAATCAAATCTATGGGAATACATGGAACCATTTCAAAAACAATCATATGAGAAATAAATATGCATATAATACCAACTGATTGGCCCTGTAGAGAAACATGTTATGAAACCTACTAATAGGCCTTGGAGAGAGTAATCCACCACTAAGTGGGGTGATTTTATGGTTGAACAAATAGAAAAATTATTAAAAAATGATTCCCCATTATTAGTTATTTCATATGGATCTTTATGGTGATGATGTGATGATGAGAGAAAGAGAGTTAAAGAACACACACAACATCAGGTTGAATACAAGGTTTAGAAACTCTTTTTTTCAATTGGAAAATCCCTAGTGTGAAAAGGTTTTGATCCCACTACCCAAATTACAATTTTATAATAAATAAGAATAACTAAATTAATATGGAGATATCAATTAACTCCCAAAGTGTAAGAGACAATTATAGGAACTAAAAAGTATATCATTCTCCACCTCCCCAACATCAAGTGCCTCTAGAATTCAGATTGTGTGTGAACCCTTTTTCTTCTCCTAAAATATCAAACATTACCTCCTTGGAATTATTCCTGTAATTAATTGTAGTATAACTCAAAGTTTTATCATAATCATTCACTATAAATTATAGGAAAGTATCTCTTTTATTTAAAGAACATACATGTGTGAAGATGTTCCCGCTTCCTTTATGGAATGATTCCTATATTCAAAAGATATGTAAAATGAATCCCAAAGATCCCTAACCAATGTTGTTGAATTTCATAGTGCATTATTTCATTAACATCATATCTATTATTATTTGTGAAATTCATGTAATTTTTTTACGAGATATATTTCTTCTTAATACCTTTTTTTACTCAAATCTATTGAAGCATCAAATTTTCAAAGATTTACCACTTCAACATCAAATGATCCTTTTATAGTGTGAGAAGTGGAATTACGGTATGATGAAATTTGGATATAAAATAGTGTGGTCCCAAAAACTCATGTCCTATTTTTCATAGCACAACCACTCCCTACAACTCCTCAACTAAATGTTTCATGGAACAGTTTATTTTCCTACAATGTGGAACTTCACCACATCAATTCCTTCATAGTGGAAACAAACAATATATGGGGTGAGTTTATATATCAAATTAAAACTCCTCATCAGTAACACTCCCATCAAGGTTCAACCTCATCCTTCACATCATGGTGTTCTTAAACTCTTTGGAAAATTATTTATTTTCATCTACACTCAACTCCAAAGATCCTATAACTCATTTATGAGCATGTTTTTAATAAATACAATGTAAAAACAATTCCAAAACACATGGATGAATAAAAAAAATAAAATATTTATAAAATTCTCCCAATGTGAAGGTTATATACATGAAACACCATAGGATATAATTATGTTTGTGAGAGTAATTTAACTCTCAGTTTAAGATCAATACCTTTTTTTCATGTCTCAATTAGGATAAAGTTATAGATACCCTTTATTTATTTAATTTATGAGGGTATTATCTAATATATAACACTCATCAAATACTCCCAATCAAAAAGACTCTTTAATATCCTTATAGACCTTTAAATTTTATCAGATAGACATGATGAATATTATAGGTAGTAAGGACTAAAAAATAACTTAAAAAATAACATCTACTAATGAGGCTCCTTCAATGCATAAGAGATTCCCATAGTGTCCTTGGCTTTAAGAATAAAATATATTCATTCTTGGAATAGATATGTAGACTGAATGAGAAAAATACCTATAATAAAGAACGTAAATGAAAGAAATAGAAATATGGTGAATCATTTTAGTAAGACATTGGATAGTAGACACTCTAAAAATGGGGGTTTTCCTTTAGTAATTTCGCCCACTTAGTGAATTTATGGTTACCATGTGATGACCATTGATTAGGGGAGGTGATGAATCTAATATATCAAAGGTAGAGAAAAACTAAAATAAAATCTAGTAAGCTGAAACTCATGGTAACAAAATCTATTATAAACCCAATGTTCTCAAGAAAGGTCACCCATGTTCAAGACTATAGTTTTAAACATTTAAAGGGGAGATGATGATTTTTCCTAAGAGGGTATAAATAGATAGGCACACGGAGTGAGGGAAGGACCCAAAAAATCAAAAATATTCCTAAAATACACTATCAACAGAGACCAATATCCAATTTTTTATAGAAAGGGACTTCAATGAAAGGATACATTGTTCTCCAATTCATATATAAGCTTAGAGGGTGGTCACTTGAGAAAATAATATGGGTATATATTGTATGAAGACAAAACCAATGAAGGTAAGGATAAGAGGGGGGAGTATAATTGGTGATGATACTAAAATATACATATTATTTATCTATAATTTGTGTACCTTGTGTTGATCACAGACTTCCTTATTTATTTTTTGAATGGTTTTTTTCAAATTAAAGGTTTAAAGTGAAATTTGGGGAATTGAGGTTTTTAAATTAAAAAACGAATCGAATCATGTCATATCCCCAAAATCATGGCACAACTAAAGATATGAGGCATTTAAGGAGTGGGTATAGAAATGAACCATAGTGAAAACCATGAAACCACACCTCAGTATCACCTTATAGGATTAAGTTAGAAGTAATGGAGAATATCTTGTGTTATGATAATACTTTTTATGACACAACCAAGGATATGTATGAGTCATCATTGAATCATTCCCTCTATGTAAGAGTATATTTTCCTTAAAGAATAAATTTTTGAAAATTCTCACACATAGGGACATAATGTGTAAAAGAATCTTCTTCTCACCTATAAGATTCACTCTGGATATAAATGGAAAATTGGAAATATGGTTTGGAAGTAAGATACACAGTTTTTCATGGATCTTGCAATCAATAATAAAATTTCCAGATGCCCTAAAATATATCTAGGGAAGATAAATTGGGGTTGTTCTACTGTGGAAGGGAATGATCAATCTTGATAATTACATATATATTAATCCAACACTTATTATTTTTGAAATGATGAAGTGATGAGGATATAACAGTGTGTTCATTAAATTAAGGTGAAGGAGAAATAAAATTTGATGAAAAAAGAATAGTAAAACCTCATATAATTATGCCATTTAACTCTATCAGAATCTCCCAAAAATAAATTAACTCTATGATATAATATAAATGAATAACATAAGACCTCAAGCTACCCACTCTCCCTATAGTGTGTTTGGTAAGTAAATTCACACAAGGGTCACTACAACACTACTTCTCCTACTCAAATTGATAAAGGACCCTCATTCACTCCTCTATCGATCGTCACTTCCTTCTAATATATGAGGAATGAAATAATATTGAGGTGGTATTATTTGAAAAACCAAATTAAGATAAGAGACTAAGATGAAATACACATTCAAGGTGATAATCATTTATTATTCATAGAAAAAAAATCAGATCTCATGAAAACCACATAGTAAAAATGAATATATAAATTCATTTAAATTCAATAATTAGGATTGGATATTTTATCCTCATTCAGACCATAGATTCCTAAAAATCCATCACTAGAGCTAAAAAACTAAGAAAAATCCAAGGAAAAATATCCCAATCTTAGACTGTGACCAAACTTTTAACTAGTGGGGATGAGGTGAATATTTAAAGGCTACTATAGGGTCATCTTTCTTATCTTTATACTAGGTTTGGTTTTGAGAAATAGTCTCCCAATATCCTTGGATTTTATTCCATGTGTTCTACATGAGGGTTGAGATTCTTTATCCAGTTTCTCTTGAATATTATCCTTTCTCATTGTTCATTTACATTATCATTTTCCTTCTTCATTGGTTGGACGATCATCACATGGATCATTGATTTTAGATCATTGATTTTCAGTTTTAATTTTGTGAATTTTTTATTTAATCTTATTGAAAAAAGTTATTGATCCTGCATAGCTACATTTCCTAGGGATCACCCTTAGCCTCACTAAGTTACCCCGACACAACCACATTGTATATACCCTTCTACAGTAGTGGGTTTACCTTTATGTAACTTTTAAAACATTTTTTTTACCTTTATGTATCATGTTCCATACTTGATCTATCATTATGAAGCCTTATTTGTGACCTTTACAGAATAAAGGATATGTGGACGTACCCTAACATATCACTCACTCTCACTTGAAATTTTATCAAAGTCCCAAAATGATACGGTGGCGGAAATATTCTAAAAGATATGAAATGTATTATTGGTTTCCCTTGGAGGAAAATATCCTACAGTTGGTGAGGAAATGTTGTACAGGATTAAAATATCTTATGATAAGTGAAATTTATTATAATAAAAATGAAATATCATATTGGTTTTGCTATAATTTTTTCTAAGTCCAAATGTTATACATTCCAGGAAAACATTTTAAATGGATTGGAATTTTTATTTTTTCACCCTCAGTCTGGTAAACATGAAAAATTATAATTCTCACTATTTTCATTACCAATTTTAATCAAAATTTATTTAAAATAATTAAAAAAATAATTAATATCTTATTATTAATTTCATTCTAGAGTCAAAAAATCAATGCATTTTTTCCTAATTAATCTCAAAATGCATAAAATAAGTAAAAAACATGTTTTAAGACATTAAAAAAATAATTTCTAGATCCTCAAAAGAAACTAAAATAAATTAATTACCTAAGTTATAGATCAATTATGGGTTTAATTACATTGAAAATTTGTCAAAAATTAGGTAAATAATGGATCTCATCGCACCCCCACACTTATATTATTACACTCCCCCATAATATAATGATTTCATCCTATTAAAATGATTACCCATATTAGGTTCAAATAAAAATACTATAAATGAGGGGGGAATTAAATAATTAGTTTAAATTTCATGTATCCTACATGAATTAATCCCACAACCTCATTTAAATTCATGAATAAGTCTTTGTAAACAAGAAAGATCTTAGTGGAATCAGGATTTATTCAAGTGGGACTTTCTAAAATCACTCTACCATAATATTCATTTCCCAACACACCTTTTTAATCTTACTTGATACTACTGAAATGAATTTTATACATATCATTTGATCCTTCTTCCTCCAAGTTCTGAATTCCCCAAATCTATTCATCCCCCTTTTCAGTTAGAAATTATTAAATTTTTCTAATCCAAGTTTGTACAAAACAATTATTAAATGAGTGCATTTAAATAATCCATCCCAAGATAGCAGTTATCCCCTGTGAATAATTATAATATTCAATTCTTGAGTATCTCTATATTAGGTCTCTCTAACTCTTATTTGATTTCTAACACACACACATATACTTATGTTGACTTAAGAATATTTCCCGATTAGTTACCATCTACCTGTTTTGCTCTAGTTCATAAGAAATATCCAAATCCCATTAGGGAGGCATCTTAAGGTGTTAATCAATCAATATAGTAATTTTACCATATTTTAAGTTCAAAATTGAAGTTTCCCCATACTATTATTTTGAATAAACTATACTATTTTCCATTTGAAATCCTTTTCACAATTCAAAAACAAAAACATCCATGAAAACAATGGTAAGATTCATTCATAAATCATATAGTTTTAGAAATTTCAGAACCAATGAAATCTTTCCAAGCTAGTATAGTACATCTCTTAGCTAATACAGAATTAGATCCCAAGTTTTCATATCTAAAAACAAAGTAAAAAAATATATAAATCAGAGAATAAAAAAATAACATGAAAATTTTATTAACATGATTTATAGACATATCCAAAAAAAATTAAACTACTTTAAAATAGGTTTGAAACTTACCCCAAACTTGTTAAAAGATTCCCATTTAAGTTAAGAAAAAAATTTAATATTATATAAAAAATAGGTGTAAAAAGATAGAAATAACATGGTTATTTTCTATAGGTTTGAGTTAAGATCTACCTTGGGTGCTTTATAGATAGTTTGAGTTAATTTCCTAGTTATATTTCACTTTGGTAAAACTATAAAAATAGATTAAACATCAAATATTTATTGAAATTTAACGTAAATACAAAAATAAAGGGAAAAGGGAAAGAGAAATGGGCTTTTACCTCCCAAAAGGGGTTGTATTTAGGATTTCCATAGCTGGACAGACCTATGATTATCCCTAATACACCAAAGTATGTGTTTTTTGTGATGAAAACCACCACATTCTCTTCCTTATGTAGCTCCTTAGATTAAATTCAATATTAAGGTACCCTTTATAAATATGATGTGTTTCTAACTCCTTATAATTATGATGAATGTTTTAAGGAAACAATATATATGTGTTCTCTTTAGCCACAGAACTTCTAGCTTCCTCTTCCCATTCCTCTTTCAATGATATTGTTTAGACATAATCAACTAAGGGAGAGTTAGTAAAAAAATTAAATTGAAGGTAATTAAAATAAGTTGAGTTCAGGTTAAATTTCTACCCATAATATTTAGTATCTTATACTTAAATTTATTCATCAGATACCATTTAAGAATCATTATTTTCTTTTCCTACCTCTATATATTCTGTTTGGTGTTCTTAAAGGGGGTATTTATAGGGAATCTCTATAAGTGCCTCCACTTCATATAATTAATCCACCTATACTATGGAATCCTTTTCAATATCTTCCAAATTTTATCTAATAAGATATAGAAAATAATCATCATTCATCATCTATTTATATTTTGAAACACCTTAACATCCCATTGAGTTTATAAAAACAGCTATTAAAAGTGTCTTCACATCTAGTTTTTCTAGAACTGGTTATTCATTATGTAAGTTCATGTATGTGTTATCTCCTACTTCAACATTTATACGTAACCAAACTAGTTCTAAAAATTGAAATTGAGGTGGTTCAAGATGTAAAACAGATTGTATAAAATAAAAAGAGAATGAGATAAAGGTTTTATCATCCCCAAATTCACTATAGTTTGATGCAGTTATTGTTCATGTAAACCATGTAATTGATTTATAAAACTTGTGGCATGTAGATCTTCCATTATATCCTCAAAAAAATTCCTCCATTTTTTTCCACATCATTCAAGATAATTATGATTTTATCTAAATATACAAATTTAAAACTAAGAAAATTAGTGGATATCTCATTTTCTAACGAATTATAATGGAATGTGTAATATTCCAGGTCATATATCTCTATATTTTAACATGTAACTCAATGTCTATGTTCACTACATCTTGAGGATTTTTCTAATATATATTTGGTTTAAAGTGGTTCTTATATTCTTTCCTTGAATTTTTTCCCATTTATTCCTTTTTTATCTTCATCATCTAGGGCATGTAACATAAGTGTTGAAACAGAGGTAAAAAAATAAGGGGAATCTGATTTTAATTTGGTTTTAATAAGTTTAAAATAAAGTAAATTCTGGAAATAATAATACCACCAATTATATTAGCTTCTATCTCTTTTTCAAAGTGAAATTTTGTTGGTAAAATATCTCCAAGAGGAAATAATCATGGGACTTATTCTTCAATATCTTACTCTACCTTTACTTTTGGTATTTTTAGGGTCTAAAATTTACATTTATCAACTTGTACCTCTAAATCTCCAACTTCTTATTCTATAGGAGTTTCATATTTATATTTAAATTGATTTAGATCCTCTTTAATTTCATCCATGATGAGTGTGTACTCCTCATTTTCTTCTAGCACTTGTGAACATAATTTTTTGTTGCTAAAATATTTAATGGATTGATTAACCATGGAAATAAGATCACTATCCCTTTCTAACTAGCAGTAATAATGGTAATCCATTTTGAGAAAAAATTATTGCAATATTTTCTAAAATTAGTATTGAAAATAGATATAAAATGTAAAATTTGTTAAAATAAATTGAGATGGAATTTATGAAATATGAAAACATGAAATGAGGTACAGATATTCTCTATAAATGGTGAAAGTAATGTGAATTCTACCATGTACCTTGTATTCAAAAAAAATATATAAACATTGAAATATATCTAGGGATAATAACCAGGGGTTGTTCTCCCAAGAAACATAATTATCAATCATGATATTCACATCTATACTAATCTACTACTATTTACTTTTAAAATAATGAAGGACTAGGGATAAAACAGTTTTTATAAGGAAAGTTCAAGAGAAATGAAAGTGGATAAAACAAGGATTAAAAAAACCTAAGAAAATTATATTATTACACTCTATCATAATATCTCATTAATAAATTCACTACTCTTCCTAATCTCAATGAATAACTCAAGATCTTGAGATACGTGCCCTATCTTTACTATGTTTTTCTAGGGAGTCCTTGAAATGATCACTACAGTACTATTTCACATAAATATAGTGATCAAGGACCCTAAATCCCTCCTCAAACGATCCTCACTCTGATCCACTGTATGAGGAATGAAATAATATCAAGGTGGTATTACATGTAAAAAAGAGAGAAGAAACTATGATAAAATGTATCTTTTCACTGATAATCATCTACTGCTCATAGGAAAACACTTAGATCTCATGAAAATCACATGGGAGAAATAAAAATAGAAATTCATTAAACTTACAGAGTTTGGATGATGGGTTTTCTGGTCAGTAATTCCATTTCAAACTACAGTATCATCATTGGAGCTGCAAAACAATATATAACTAGTGCTACATTTCCTAATATCAATGTAATACCTAACTATTAAAATATGGGGATGAGGGGGGATATTTTAAGGCTACAACAGGGTAGTATTACTTCTCCCTCTCCATAGTTTAGTGTAGAGTAGTGAACTCTTACAAGCCTTGGGTCATCATCTATATATACTACTCAAGGTTCAATATTATTTATCCATCATTCCTAAAATATTCTCCCTGGTTTTAATTCCTTCCCCTGATCATTATTCTTCTTCATCGGATAGATGATCACCACATGGATCATTAATTTGATATCTATATAATTTGATTTAAAAACAAAAAATGGGTTTTTTATTTTCCTTTTCCATTTTCTCATTTTCATATTTAATCTTACCCTAACAAATTATTAACCCTTACATAACTATCTTTCATTGGGTATTACCTATCTATATCCTCATCAAGTTAACTTGAAATAGGCTCCTTGGTGGTACCCATCTGTAGTGGAGGGATTGCATTTATGAACCCTTTAAAATATGACTTTTAATTTTACATACCCTATTTCACATTATATATACCCATACAAATCTTTCTTTGTGACTTTTATGCAACAAAATAGACATAGAGGTACACTTAAATATCACTCACCAATGATCAAACTTTTAGAAATGTCTTGAAGTCATGTGGTGGAGGAAATCCCTTATGCGACTTGTAGTGTCTTATGGATTATTAGTAAAGTAAAAAATATTATAGGTGGTGATTAAAAGTTTTATGGGTGTAAAATTTCTTACAAGTGGTGAAATTTCTTATGGTGTATATGAAATCTCATATGGGGATCCCCAAAATTTTCACAAAGTCCAAATGTCATATGGGCCTAGAAAATGTCATATGTGGACTAGAATTTTCATTTTTTCATCCTCATACCTATAAACATAAAAATAATAAATCTCAGTGTAGTCCTATTCAAATTTATTCAAAATTGATTTAAAAAATGAAAAATATATTTAAAATGATGCAACCAATTTTATTCGAGAATTAAAAAAAATATGGCTTTCCAATTAATCCAAAAATGGATAAAACAATTAAAAAACATGTTATAATCCATTAAAAATTTAAGTTTCATATTTACCAAAATAAATAAAATTAATTAATTACCCTATTTATAGATCAATTAAGGTGTTAATTACATTCAAAGTAGTCAAATATTGGGTAAATATTGGTTCTCATCAAATCCAAAAACTTACATTATTTCACTCACAATAAATACAGTGGTTTTATCCTATTAAATATATTATTTATACTAGGTTCAAATAAACATACTATAAGTGATTATTATTAAAATATTCATCAATTTATTGAAACTTTATCCCTTTTATATGAATTAATCATATTACCTTACTTTAATTAAAGAATATGTATCAATTCCAGGTTCGTAAAAAGAATATCTCTTAGAAGATTAAAGATTTTATCAAGTATACCTTTCCTAAATCCCTATCAATTAATATTAATTTCCCAAAAAAATTCTCACTTTATTGATACTTATTAAATGAAAATAAGATATATCATCCTCTCCTTATTTTTCAGTGTTTAGAAATCCCCAAATATATTCATCCTCTTTGATAGTTACCACTTATTGATTTTTTCTCAACCATGTATGTGTAAAAAACTTATAGGATGACTAAAAATAATACTATAACTAAACCATACTAAGATATTTTGTATCCCATAGTACTAATTCTAATATTAAATTCATTGATTCAATGCTTGGGTAGTCGGCTCTTAGTTTTCTCTAACTCTTATTTGATGTCTCACACACACATAAGCTTATATTGACTTAGGAATACTTCTAGATCAGTTATCGTATTTTTTTTACTCTAAATCATTAGTAAAATTAAAATTTGTTTTATAGAGGATCCTTGAGGTTTTAATCAATCTCTATACGTTTTTTACCTCGGTTTAAGTTAAAAATTCTTATTTCATCATGCTATTATTTTGATTCTACTGTGTTCTTTTCCATTGAAAAAAAATTCCCAATTAATATTAAAAACATACATGAAGAAATTGGTAAATTTAATTCAATAATCATCTAATTTTATCAATTTTGTAACCAATTAAATTCCCCCATACTAGCATGTTACTCTCTCTAGGAAATAAAACATTATAGATTATGTTTCTATATTTGAAAAACAAAAAATATAATATATAATAAATAGAGAAAAACTGAAATAGATAATTATTTATAGATTCTGAGATGGATCCCAAAAAAATTAATCAACTATAAAACATATTTTAAACCTCCCACATACTTTTTCAACACTTATCATTTAAGTTCAATTCAAATTCTAATATTGTAATGAATAAAATGGGTCTAAAAATAGATATAAAACCTTGTAATTTTCTGGAGGTTTTAGTTAATCTCTCCCCTATTTTTTTATAGATATATTTATCTAATCTCATAGGTGTTAAACACTTTTAAAAAACTATATAAAAATATAATAAACATCAGAATTTTTATTGAAAACCAATAAAAATGAAAAAAAATAAAAGGGAGGGGGGAAGAGACTTGGGTTTTTCCCTCCCCAGAGAGGTTGTATTTAGGTTTTACATGGTTAGACAGTCCTATGAATATCCCCAATCTTCTGGAGAATGTATTTTGTGTGATGAAGAACAAAAAAATATTATTCCTTCCATATATTCTTAACTTAACTTCTACGTGGAGGTCCCATTTGATAATATAGTGTGTGTATAACCCCTTATCATTATGATGCAGGTTGCAAGGTGGTGATGGAGACTAGATATATGGGGCATATGTGGCCAAAACAACTTGTGTTTTCTCTTTAATTAGTGGATTCAATTATTTTTTTTAGTCATAATTATCCAAGGTAGATTCATAAAACAATTAAAAGTAAAAATATTTAAAAAAAATTGAGCACAGGTTAATATTATCCCCCTCGTAGGTTGCAGTATATAATTCTATTTCTTAATAAGAGACCATTGGAAACTCCTCATTTTCTATGTATCCATCCATATATTCTTTTTTGTGTTCTTGAGAAGGTTATTTATAGGGTTACTCCAAAAATGAATCCACTTCTTCCAATTTATCCACCTATCCTATTGAATATTTTTTAAAATCCTCTAGAGTGGATCTAACAATATTACCAAAATAATTATAATTAAACTCCTCTTCATCTACAACACACCTGGGTATCCTCCTAACTATATAAAAACTACTTATTGGGGTGGATTGTCATCTAGTTTTTCTTGACCAAGTTTTTCAATAAGGAAATGCATATCTATGTCATATCCTACTTCAACCTTAGTAGGTAACCAAAGTAGTTCTTCCTTTTCCTCTTGCATAACCCAATCTTCTTTAGTTAGGGAAATAACTAATGGTATTAGTTTTGAAAATTGAAAGTTATGGAGTTAATATATAAAAATGAAATTTTAAAATGAAAATATAATGAGCTAAATATTTTATGATCTGCCTTATCCATTAAATTTTAATTCTCTTCTGGTTCATGCAACACCCTTGGAAAGTCATTTTCGATACTTGTGGTCTATGGGTCTTCACATATGTACTCAAAAAAAATTCATCCAGGTTTTCTTCCTAATTATCCATGAAAATGATGATTTGAGATGAATATGTAAATTTAAAACTATAGATATTAGTGAATATTTCATCCTCTAAAAAATTAGAATGAAATGAGTCTAGTTCAAGGTCATTCCCCTCTTTAGTTTTAACATGTAGCTCTTTCTCTAAGTGAACATACACTCAAAATATTTCTAATATAAATGTGGGAAGTTGTGGATCTTCTAGAATTTATATTATTTTAATCCCATATATCCTTTATTTATCTTATTAATTAAAGGATTGTAACATATGTCTTGAATTAGAGGTATAAAAAATAAGAATTTAATTTTAAGTCAATTTCAATTATTTTAGAGTGATACAAGTTCAAGAAATAAGAATCCCCCTCAATGACATTAGCTTCTAAATTTTCTTCAAATTGAAATTATATTGGGAATATATTTTAAAGTGAAAATAGTGGTTATTCTTTTCCTTAAAGATCTTTCTCCACATTCATTATTGATATTATCAATGGATAAAGATTTGGTTCATCTTCCACTACCACCAAATCCTCAACTTTTTCTTCCACTAAAGTTTAAAATTTAGTTGCAACATGATTTATAAGATCCTTTAGTTAATTCATAATTATTGTTTGTTTCTTATTTTATTCCTACACTTTTGGATAGAATTTTTTGTCAGCAAAATAATAAATGTATTGTTTAATCATAGAAATAAGCACACCGGCCTTTTCTAAATAAGAGTAATAATTGTAATCAATTGTGAGAAAAATGGATAACATTATTTTCTCAACCATGTATTGTAAATTATATAGAAAACGTAAAATAAATTTAAAAAATTTAAAAGTAATTTCAATTTATTTGAAAATAGAAAATGAAGTATCAATACTCCTTGAAAATAGTGCTAATTTTTTTATGGTTGTCAAGGGCTATGCAATCAATAAAGAAATTTTCATATGCCCTAAAATGAAAATAGAGAAGTTTATAAAGTTTCATTATCCTCATAAATGGAATACTGAATCATTATATTCATATCAATACAAATCTATAAATATTTAATTATAAAATAATGAAGGAAGGTGGATAGAACCATCTGTTCCTGGAATGAGAGTGAAATAGAAATCAAAGTGGATGAAGAAACATAGTCAGACCATAGATATTTATATTATTACACTTTATCATAATAATTTATAAGTAAATTCATTCCCCTATATAATATCAATAAATAACACAATACCCCAATCTTCGCACTCTATCCTTAGAGTGTTTAGCTAGGAAATTCTCCCAATGATCATTGCAACACTGCTTTACATACCCACAATGATCAAGGACCCTCAATTACGCCTTGGAATATCCTTAATCCCTTCTACTATATGAGGAATGAAATAATATCGATGTTTTATTATGTTGAAACCAAATTAAGAGAATAAACCAAGATAAAATGTATAGTTTCATTGATAATTATCTATTAGTCATATAAAAGCACTTGGATCTCATGAAAATCACATAGGGGAAACAAAAAAGGAAATTCATTGAAATTCAAGAGATGGGATAGGCGTTTCTCTCCCTATATGAACCATAGTAACTGACAACACTATCACTAGAGCTACAAAAACAAGAAAAAACCAATGAAAACTATCATAATCTTGATCTAGGATTGAACTCTTGATGAGTGGGGAAGACAGGAATATTTAAAGTCTAAATGGGGTTGTCTTCCTTATCCCTTCTGTAGGTTCAATTTAGATCAGTGAACACCCACCTCCATTTGATGATTTTCCACAGGTAACCACTCAAGTATTTATATTCTTTATCAAACTTCAAACAAATATTCTCCTTACTCATAAATCCTTCCCATGATCACTATCCTTTATCATCAACTGGATGATCTTTTTGTGGATCATTGATTTGAGTTTTCCCTAATTTTGTTGAATAGTGAAAATGGGGTTTTTTCCCTTTTTCATTTTGGAAATTTTAGATTCAATCTTACCATGTTAAATTATTTATCCTTGAATAGCTACCTTTCTATGAGGATTACACTTCTGTATTGTTAGCATGTTACCCTAATATATACACCTTGGTGGTAGGGATTACTTTAACATAGCCTTAAAAACATACCTTTTAAATTTACTTATATTGTTGAACACTAGATACACACTTTTATATATTACTTTTTAACCTTTGTGTAGTAGAGGATACATAAACATATTCCTATGTATCAATTTATTAAACTCAAAATTTTGGTAAAAGTCCCAAAGCCATACAGTAGATAAAATCTATTATAAGCCTTCAAATTTATTATGGGTTGTTCATGGGGGAAAATATCCAATGGGAAGTGAGGAAATTCATAGAGGGTGAAAATTTCCTATGAGTGGTGAAATTTTTTACGGTGAAAATTAAATCTCATATGGGGACTCTCTAGAATTTTCGTAGAGTCCAAATGTCATATAGGCCCTAAAAAGTCATATGCTGACCGGATTGAACTAGTAAACAAAAAAAATATTGGTTTAGTCCTACCTAAATTTTTTCAAATTTTATTTAATATAATGAAAAATAAAATCGAAATCCTATTATCAATTTATTTCAAAAATACAAAAAAAAATTGACTTATATCTTTTCAATTAATCCTAAAATGAAAAAACAAGTAAAAATTGTGTTTCAATACATTAAATAATTAAGTTCTAGATTTCAAAAAAAAGTAAGTAAAATCAATTAATTATCTTGGTTCTAAATTAGTGGGTTAATTACATTGAAAATAATTAAATATTAGGTAAATATTGGACATCATCATGATTCCCTATGCATTTAAGATCAAACACTGATGTGCATAAAAGTAACTTCCTTAAAACATAAAGTTCATTCCCATTTAAAATTTTGGGATTTTTTTTGTAGTGGTTCAATGGTCTAGAGATTCATTCCAGGAGGTATTATAACAATGAGAATTTGAAAAAAAATTAGTGGAAGATCGCCTAATATTCCTAATGATTTTATTCTTGAATTAGTTTTAGACTTAGTCGATAGGAAGTTTGAATAGATCCTATGCCGCAACATATTCTTTTTCCCTATGGTGATATGTAATATTATTTTTAGGGACAAAAATTTGGAAAAGTATTGGAGCATAGTGGTATTATGTAAGGGCCCTTATGAATAATAGATGGATTCATAAGAATCATCCCTTATGCATTTTAATATTTGATCATAGTCTTACACTTACATAAATCCTTCACAGCATGGAGGGTTACAAAATGGAAAAGCCTTAGAACTCAGGATACCGGACCCCCACATTGAAACACTACTCTACACCACAACTTGCCTAAGGGTGATTCAAATTTAGTTAAAAAATATATAAAATTCTTGTATAGGTTTCACTTTGATCTTAAGAGGTTTTATATTCAAAATATGATTTATTTCCTTCATTCCACAACAACCCATCTATATTATGGATCTTATCAAACACTTCATGGAAAATCAGGGCATTCATTTCTCAATTCCACAATCACCTAGGTTTCACATGGTTGATGACTACCCTAATTATTCTTAAGAATTTAATTTAAGGTGGTTTTAGATTTTTCAAACGCATTAAAAGAGAAGGTAAACCAAAGGATGAAGATATCTGGAGATAAATTTTTCAAGGTGTGATCTGAACATTCTTTTGAGACATTAATGTTTTGTTTCATGATTATGGATTGATATTGTAATGTTTACAGTAGTAAAGTTATATTATTTTTCATTTATGATTAGTTTTCTTTGTCTATCTTCAATTATGTGCCTTCCATAACTTGATTCTACTATTTCATTTGTAATGGATGAATAATTCATCATAAGTGAGTAGTCACTTAAGGGATTGTGGATTAAGAGTAGGAGGATAATTATTTCAGATAAAAGATTTGTTCAGTTCGTGAATCACTCTTATTAGATTAATATCATAGTATGACTTTTTATATCTTATCCCTTAGTCACCCAATGAGAGTTATGATGATTAGGGGACAGAACCCAATGTGATATAGGGAATTTGGAGAGTGATTACCAACCTAAACACGATATTTTACTTTTAATATTAAACTTAATACATAAAAATACTTTTAGGTAAACACTATAGAATTAATCAAAAGTATCTTGGCATTTATAGTTTTCTCTGACTAAGTGAAATTATTTATTTTATGAAGTCTCACAATTAATCAACCTTACAGATCCATAAAACGAACAGATCATAATCCTTAGGAAAACATCCCTCAGAATATATTTGTCATTCTCTTCATCATCAGTAGTTTAATGAATCTAATTTTGATCTCTACCTTACTATCATTATTAGTTTAGAATTTTTCCTCAATATTATATTTCAACTATTTTTTTCTATTCATTCATTCAAATCAATATTTGATAAATATTTACTAGGTTAGTATCCTCTACATTCCCAAAGGTTCGACCTCAAGACTTTGAATTTCTTTACTACACTTGTGTAGTTGTAGTAATTAGGTTTTTATGTTTTAATTTCTAAACTCCAAAAAATGACCCCATAAGTTTATGAAATCCAGGTATAAATAATATTTTTTGTGTCATTGTTACAGAAACTTAAATGGAATTATCCCAGGAATCAATTATTTATTGATTATTTCATTGTTTCTTTTTTATTTCTATTTTTACTTTTTATTACTTTTTACTAGAATGGGAGTTTTTGTTTTCCTTGTTGTATATTTTAGGTGCATAAGACACAATCCACACATGAGATTAAGAAGTTTATATTTTAAGTATTCCCATGAATTTTACCCACAAAACAAGCAATATTTTCACACAATTATATAGTAATCTAAAGTAACTAAGGATATTGAGAAGAATAGAAGGAGAATGATAACATCATCAGAGCACCCAAAAAAACTTTGTGAGATATGACACTGATGGATTATGGAAAAACAACCCTAAATGGGGATTCTCCCAATATCTTCAAGACTCTAATATAATAAAATAACATCGAGTTGAATTGGAGCTTGCTTTAGATGTTTCATAATGTGGGGAAATTCACAATAATGAAAAATGAAGACCCCCACATTCACTTATCCAACTTTATCAAGATATGAAATACATTTAAGCACAATATAGTCTTTGATGATTAATCGGACTTGAATAATTCCCTTTTTCATTGAAATGGTTGAAAATTTATTGGTTAAAGTCACATCCACCAAGATCTATTACAACATGGTAAGTTCTTGCTCGATGATACCAATAAAAGTATTTTCCTCCAGAAAATATGATAAATCTAAGAAGAAATATTTATAATTTCAGGAAACAAAATGAATAATTTACCTTTGATTATTTTTATATATTCAAGAAGCTATTATAGATGTTATCACTTCATGAATTCACCTTTGGATGTAGTTACATACCTTCTACTTCAAGATGAAAAATAGCTCTTAGTTTGTAGTCAATTCATCTGAAAAAAGACTTATGAGGAAGACCCCAATGGAATTTTAATCCATTATGAATTATTTATCTAACAAAATTTACTAATGGAAATGATAGATAAGTTTATCCAAAATAGGTGTGCACCATGTAGAACAGACATCCAAGTTCGTTCCCACCACAAGGCCACACCAAAGAAGATGGAAATGTTGATGGATATTCATAACCAATGATAACCCTTTATGCCAACTCAGGTAATTTCATGTTTGATGCATAGAATTCCTTATCTCTTCCAAGACTGTCAATATAGATTAAAAGATACATCAATGGGTGAGGTGAATTTTTGAAACTACAACAAGACTCAACCATGCTACAAAAATCAATATAAACAAGGGGTGGGGAGAGTACAATATAATAAAGGAAATATAACCCATATATGGTATAATTTTATTCATAATATTTGTCATAATAGGTTTCTACAAGGAAAATAAGAACCTAGATCTACTGGAAAATAATATCAGATATTAACTTCATCAAAGCCTCCATAAAACTCAAATTAAATAGTCTTCAAGTCTTCCAAAAATTTCAAATAGAATTGTGACTTCAATCTTTATTAATTTTTTATATTTAATGTTCAATTTATAATCATCACAATAACTTTTACATCACAAAAATACAATGTAAAATCTCTTAGAAACATTTGGTTCTCTATATTCCACAAATAAAAAAAATAAAATTCACTTCACATTCATCTATGGTTTTACCTTATCAATCCGCCACCTAGATTATACAGAATTTTAGTTTATTAAATATAATCTTGAAAATATTTTCAGATTTAATTTCTTATGATAATTTATTAAATTTTTAGTTATCTTCCACCCATATTCCTATCTTCTAATCATATCATCCTTTAATATTCTCATCTTCCACTAAGTCTCTATTCATAACTATCAATGTTCTATAGCATTGTGAATCCTCTAAACTTTAGCTTTTACTCTCCTTATTTTAGATCACTTGAAATCTATCAACTTCCACTAGAAACAAATTCTGATCAACTGGAATTATAATAATTACCATATTTAAATTTTATAAACTATGTATATTTACATATCACATAAGGATTTCCACCTTTTCCAAATTAAATATTCTTTACAAAATACTTTTACATAAGAAATACCTATTGTTATGTATTTTATTAAGGTTTAGTAATTTTATATTGCTTCAACAAAAATAACTACAGGTTCTCAACATCAATCGACATGACCTCAGTTACCTTAATTTTTTGTCTTATATTCAAAACACCTCCAGGATAAGCCTTTTTATTTTTTTCCCTTCACTACTTCAAATTATCTTGAATTTCTAATGATTCTAAAGTCAATATATTTTTTTCTTTGAAATAATGGGGTATCATTTCTTAACTTACCTTTATAAAACTTTAGATTGTTCAGTATCCATAGATCTTATATGAGTAAATAACTCTTATGTTTTCTCCTTGAGTAATTTTTTGTAACCCTATGATGTTCTGGAATTTTTCAGAACACAGCCTCACTATGACTTCTGGTCATCTCAATTTCATAAAACATATTTCCTATGGTATACCTTCAACAAAAACACATCATCACAAGTGAAAATTTTATTTTCCTATCATTGATAATATCTAATTAAAGACATATTCTCTAGAACATGTTTGACTTTTGATTATAGATCCAAGTCACCTTATACTTCTGAATTCAGAAATCGAGAAATTTTATGTTCAAATAAAAAAATAATAATAAGGTTAGAAAAAATATAATACTTTAAAAAATTTAAATCCATGGGTTCTTCAATGTCTCCATTTTGGATTTTTTTCAATACAAAAAACTCTCCAGGGAACTTTCAACTTTTCATAAAATCCTAGCCTCTCTCAAAGAGAAATTCCTGAAACCACATTATTGGATACAACAACATTTTTGAGAAAATTTAGTTCATTGTTGAAAATAAATTTATAGAAATGATTATGATATTCTCCCCATAAATCATTTCACAGGACATTTCTCCCAACTCATGTAACTTTTCTCCCCCTTTTTAAAGTGACTACATCTTCTGATTCAAAGAAGATAAAGTTTATAATTATGTACATTTTCCCCCACTTTAAAAATAGAATATAAATTATAGTTGGGGTAGACACATAACATACTTAAATTTTAGGGGGAGTTTACACAAAATAATTTATCCTTAATTCTTAAAATATTTCCCTTTTCATATATTTTTTTAATAAATTATAAATTTGATATTTTGTTGAAATGTGCTCCAAATTTACTTCACCAATAGTAGATTTCACTTTGATAAAATTATAATTAATATCAATATTATTAGATCTATAATTTTTTACTGGGTTATTTGAAAAATCAATTTCACTTTGATTAATACAAAAAAAATTCAATGGTTTCTTAACATTTACCTTTAAATGTTCAATCAAAACTTTCATCAACATGACTTGAGTATAGGCATGCATGGAAACAACATTATCTACATCTGTCATACTTAAGGTTATATAATTGTGTTTTGTTACTATTCTATCTCACGCAACTTTTCTATAGATATAAAGTTCCCCACATATGTTTATCTTAATTTATTTCGATATTTATACCATTAAGTGGCTTTGAAAAAAACTACATTTAGTTTTATACTTCTTTTATACATCAAACCATAATTTATTATTCCTTTGATATAAATCAAAATTATTTAGGTATCCATCATCTCTGATTCCTTTGGATCATTCTAATATCCATCACATAACATTACTACACACACAATATTTTTCTTTCATTTTATAAGATAAATCAAGATTCTAATTAAATTCTAGAAGTTTTTTTGATTTACACTTCTTCTTGCTTCATCTTTTCTCAGTTTCACACAAACATTATGGTTATGGAAACTTCCTTTGAATCATCCATGTTAAATTTGATTAATAATTATTTGGTGTATTTACTTTGTAATATGAATATATAAATTAATTTTTATTAAATATTTAATCCAATAAAAAAATCAACTCTCCAAGAAATGGCATCTCAAAGAGCATATTCATTTATTCTATAAACTTCTCACAGTCATTTTCCCTATCACCTAGAAAAATTATATAATCAATATAAATGATGAAAATTAGGGTACTTGTTATCATCTCCTTCACATATAATTTTCAATTATATTTTCCTTTTGAAAAGTTTAGCTATTTAAAGAAACCATCAAGTTTGGTATAACAGGAATAAGGGGCCTTCTTTAACCCATACAACGCCTTCTTCAACTTATAAATCATAGGACTGTCACTTCTCAGAATAAAACCTTTTGATTTCTTAATAAAAACAACTTCCCTAATATATTCATTTATAAAAATCATATTTCACATCTATATGATAAAATTTATAAGCCTTACGTGTTGCGACATCCAATAACATCCTGATGGTTTCAAGTCTTGAAACTCCTAAAAAAATTCCATTAAAATACACACCTTCTACATGTGTATACCCTCTTAAAACTAATATAAACTTATTCCTTAAGATATCACCTTTTTATTGGGTTTTTTTAATAACATCTAGTTCATAATATATATTTTTTATTTCGGTGATAGGAACAAGATTTTATGTGTTATTTTTTTTAATATAGTCTAACACAGCGTTCATCACATATATTAATTCATTGTGCTCAACATATTTTAAAACTAAGTAAGGTTCAACCTGGGAGATAAGTTCCATTTGGTTTTCAATCCTCAATATTATTCTTGTCTACATTAGAGCGTCATGAATTCTAATTATATTTTCTAATTCAAACTATTTTTATAACATTCAAAACATTTACCTTTTTCTTTAACCATTACTTACCAAAACACTTAACTAATCAGAATGTACACCAACGTGATTAGGTTCATTAACATCATCCTCTTCATTGGAATTTTATAATTTAACTGGTTAACATCTATTTTTTCCTTAAACTCACATTCACATGTCCCTTTTATGTTGGACTTATTTTCAAGGATATTCACGTCAAAGAAGTCAACCAACTAGTGTTTTCATTTATTCTAGCATTGTTATCTCCTTTCATAGGATGAATATCCTAATAATATAACATTATTAATTTTTCATCAAACTTCCCCAAATCATGATTTTTTATTTTTATTAATAATGGACTCCCAAATACTTAGAAGTATTTCATTTTGGTTTTGTTTTTATACTACAATGTTGAGTCAAAAGTTTTACTTCTTACATTTTCATTTCTTTAGTTTTTGAAATCACAAACAATTACCTAAAACTTGCTTACTAAATTTTTATGTCCCAACAGTTTTAGTATTTTTTTTGTATAAAAATTACTTTATACCATAAATTGAAGTATTATAATATATCCTAAATATAAAAAATACATTCTTCATTATGAAAATTTTATTGAGTATGAGTATGATTATTGGACTCACTTTTATTAGACCAAAATTTATACTTTATCAGTCTATTTTACTAAAAAAATTCATGACTATCGGATTAATACTGGTACTAATAAAATCATATTAATACTCATAAGGATTTTCATATTTACATTGTTAAGGAAGTTCATAGAACTAACTGGTGTTTATAATCGGATTCACATAAGAATTGTTTATATCACAAGTAATATTTTAACACTATAAGAGTGTTAAACAATACTACATTGTACATACATTTATGATGATTTGTCAAGTTCCAGGTGTATGAGGCCATTACAATAAACTTGGAAACGTGAACATTGGAGAAATAACTATAAATAATGAGTCATTTGAAGATTTTGGAGTTGATTTATTATTTTCACTCTCAAGTTTTCATAAGAATACATAGAATGAACTGCTCATTATTAGACTTTGTATTTATTTAGAGTATTATCTTCTTAAGGAAAACAAGTCAGGTTGTCTCCTTAAGGAATTTTTTAATTATAACTCACATCTGATCACTGTTACAATCAAGGGAATTTAGGGATAGGAAGATAATAAATCTAATCCATCAGATCAAGGGATTCCAGAGATAGCAAGATACATACGATCATCATATTAAGGGATTTTGGGGATAGGAAGATAGAGATGATCCAATCATCATATCAAGGGCCTTCCTAGTAAATAAATATAGACTTTACTATAATTTTAAAATATTTTATACCTTTATTCGAGGTTATCTACTACCTTATTCTTAAGGTAAAAATAGTAAATATTTTAATAATAGATTGTAATCGATTATTACTTTTAAATAGAAATTGTATTACTTGTTTCTTTACAAGTTATTATTATGTTACATGTAATATATATTTTTTCATCAAACTTAGATTTCTATATTTCTTTTTTATCATGTTAACTTTGATTATGATATTCACTCTTATTAATCGAGTCCATTAGGAAACCAATATTTTACTCTAATATAATCGAACACATTCTGAATCTGATTCTGTGACTCTGATAATCGAACTGAGTCCCATTCTAATAAATTTACATAAATATGATTTGTTTTTTAATAGTTTAAAACTTTTAAACAAAGTTTTTAAACTATAATTAACCCTCCCTGTTGTAATTATATCCACCATAAGATAATTCTTTTGATCCTAAAATTAGTATCAAAGTAGGTTTCTACTACTATAATTTGCTGAGTTTTTATTTTATTTACTTTTTTTAAGTTACTTTAAATTTTTGATATAAACCTTTTGTTTATAAATTTTTTTGCACTAACCTGTATCAATGGAAAATGATTTCTATTGTTTTTAAGATGGTCAGTCTTAATGTTGGTTCTATATAAAATCTAAATCCAAATAGACCACCAATATTTTATGGTGATGATTATGAGTACTGGAGATATAGGATGAAAACTTTTATTATCAATACTGGAGTTAATAATTTTATTATGATTACTAGAGAATAAAAGATTCTTGAAAAGGAAATCACTACTTATACACATAAAAAATAGTATTAGTTAAACTAAAGGGTATGGAACACTATATTCTGTTCCATGAAAATAATTATATATAGTAAGATATATTCACGTGAAGTTTCAAGCATTATTTTAAAAAAAATTGAAGTTACACACTTTGGTACTTATAATTTTGTTGATACTATAAGAGATATTCTTATAAAAGACTATGAGTCATTTTATTTCTTACCTATATATTCAGTTTCAAAGATGCACTAGAGGTTCATAACTATTATTAAATTTTTAAAATCTATTGGTGAAAATTTCCTTGATGATGAAATTATTGTGGAGAATATTATATATATCATTCCCAATGAGTGGGAATCAAAAATTACAGTTGTTGATGAGACAAGAAATCATAATAATATTAATCTTGATGATATCATTTGAACTCTTATGCAATATAAAGGTAGACTTAAGAGAGATTCTAAGAAAGCTAAGAAGAAAAATGGAGGTTTTTCTTTTTTTACTACTACCTTACCTTTTAATGTTCAAACACCTAATAAATTTGTTAAATATTAAAAAAAAGAAGAAATTTTATATTCAATCCAACTCTAGTACTTCTGAACATTTTGAGAATGAGTTAAAAATCTCGCCAGAAGGATGAATAAGATTATAGGAAAGAAATATTTTTAGTACCGATATAAAAAGAGTCATAAAAACAAAAGTGATAATAAATATTAAGTAAATTTCTATGAATGTAGGAATTTTTTATAAATTCGACCTGATTTTACAAAGATGAAGAGGAAAGATAGGAAAGAAATGAATTTAGAAATAAATGTAAAAAATTATTAGCAATCAAAAGGCAATAAATTATTGAAATCATCTAACATGTATAGTTCTAGTGGAGGTGGTTCTTTATAAATTTCATCTGATATTGAAAGTTCTAAAAATAGGAACATATACCTTTTTACTAATGTACCCCTAGTAAATCATTATATCATGGAAAAGGTACATATTTCGAAATCCCATACCAACATGTCATTAAATAATAATTATCCTGATAAGAATAATTATAAATATTCTGATGAAGAATATTCCTCTAGAAAATATAATTATTTACCTACCTATGATGAGGTTTCCCATTTTAAAAAACTTTTAGAAAATGAGAATTTGAAAATTTGAAGAAAAAAAATAGATAATTCTAAAGCTAAACTAGCTAAGGATAATTTAAGAATTAATGTTTTGACTAAATAAATATTAGATCTTTCCAAATATATTGATGAAACTATTTCTATAAAAAAATATTTCAAAATATTTTGAAAATTTTATTTCTGAGAAAGTTGTTTTAGAAGAAAAACTTAGTTCTAATACTAATACTAGCGAGGATAAAAATATATTTGAAAAACTCAAATCCAAAATTTCTTCTCTGAGAAAAATTCTATCAAAATTTACCAACTTTTAAAGAAAATATAAAATGTATAAAAAAATTAGACCTCACAGTTATAGTTCTAGAATGGGTTTTACTAATAAAAACCCAATTTTCAGTAACAATTACTTCGTTCCAAAAAGTACATCCTCTTGAACCCAGTGTCAAAGTGGTGGGCACTGGAAAAAGAATTTTTAATTAAAAAAATTAATTTCTTGGTTTCAAAAACATTGTTTTTAAAAAAAAATATGGATTTCTATAGTTTTATTTTTTGAAATTACTGGAACCAAGAGGGTTTGGGTGTCGAAAGTCTAATGGTTTTTGTTTTCCTGATAAAAAAGATATTACCAATAATTAAAATACATGGTACATAGATAGTGTATGTTACAGGTACATGAATAGAAATAAAGAGTTATTCAATAAGATAATCTAAATGAAAGATGGAAAAGTAACTTTTGGAGATAAAGCTCAATGATATATTATTGGAATATGTAACATTATCCTTCTTGAGAAAACTCTTATTTAAAATGTTTTATTTGTTAAAGAAGAACAACCTTATAAAAATAATTCAATTATGTGATAAAGTTTTCCTTGAAATATTTAGGAATGATAAATGTTTAGTACATATATCCAAGGATGAATTTGTTCATTCTACTAATCAGCATGACAATTGTTACACACTTAAAGGAGATATCATTTAACAATTCATCAGAACGCAAGATCCATATGAAAAAAATTATAGAACCTATTTCTTCCAATAGATTTAAATGTGTTAAACATAATCTAGGAATGATCAACTTAAATTAATCATTCATATATACTTCTTTTTTACCAATAATCTTACATTAAGTTACTCCTTTTCATAGGGGGGATAAATGTGTTTTATGTTTTTCAAGAACATTAGTTTTTTTAAAAAAATCTATTTTTATAAAACTGACAGGTTTTATAGAAGTTTTATCATAATGAAGTTTTCTAAACTCATGCTTTTTAAAAAAAAATTGAGTTAGAATTCTCTGAAAAAATCTCGGGCTCAGAAATTGTTATAACATTTCAGAATAAAAATTTGTTAAAAACTTTTTCAAATTAAAAATTTCCATAATTAGTTTTTTATTTCAAAAAATATTGTAAATAGTTTTTATTTCAAACCTCTTATATTCATTTTTTATTTCCAAACAATATTATTCAATATTTATAAAACTATCATGATTTTATTAGTTTACAAAACCCAAGAAGAACATGTTAACCATACCGATGAAACTTTTCACTTTGAAAGTTAATCTTATATTCTTTTAGTTTTTTCACTATATCATTATGATTGGTTATTTAATTATTGTTGTTATATGTTCAGTTTTATTAAATTTTAGTTTTTATTTTTAAATTTTTGAAAACTTTTTCTAATTGGATTCATCTGTATCTCAATAAAACTATTAAAAACTTTGGGAGTTAAAAACAATTTTAAAAACTTTATTTGGATGAATATTGACTATAAAATATGTTTTTATTTTCATCTAAATCATTGATCATCTTATGTAAGATCAATGGTCACTCTGATTCTTATATAAGGAGGTTCACCGACATGTTCCATATCGGTTATTCCATAGATACAACTCCCGACTTACTGCACCTCTAAAAACTCTCTGTTCGAAATATTTTACTTTATATATGATCACCGTATTTAGTATCGTAATCAATGGAAACTAAGGATTATTTTTTGAAGTGGTTTGTATTTATATAAATATCGGTTGAGAGATCATGGTATGAGAAATATAATTCCACTCTGAAGAAGATAATATCTTTTCAAGGGTGGGAATCTGTATGTGGGGAAAGAAAATATAAGGATTTTGATCATTACAATCCATATACATAGTTTTATAGATTTATCTATCCATTTAGTTAATAAATGAATATTTAAAAGAAAAATTTTCTTTTACAATGTATGGGAAAAGATACAATGTATCTTATAAGAAACTTGTGGACTTGGTCAAAATTCCTTCAGAAGATGAAGCGTATTGTCTATATCACAAGCTATCGAGCGGTATTAGTTCTTTTAATAAGACTAGAGCTGAAGAATCATTGTTTTTATAATAATAAAAAGTTAAAAAAGTTTCTCATATATCTCCTAATAATACTGTTGCTTCCCTTTGGATTCAAGGGTCTCTTATTCTGAGAAAAGGATATTCAGATATGTTGAAAGTATCAGATGTTTTTGTTTTCTATTTTCTTGTAAATGTGATAAAGATTGATCTTGTCATGTTTTTCCTTCTCATTGTGGAGAATATAAAAACTTCCTCTATCAAATACAAGATCATTATGTTCCTACTTTTTATAAGTAATATGGTGGAAAAGTGTATGGAAGTTTTTAAAGTGGCTAATAAATCATATCTGATGAGGGAAAATATTTTATTTTTTAGGGACAATATGATAAACTAAATGAGGATGGTTTATTATACAAATTAAAATAAGTTTTTTAAGAAATTTTATGGTGCTACATTAAAGGTATAGATATTAAAGAAGTTATAAAAGGTTGATAAGAAGAAGAATAAGTGGAAGGTTGAGTCCTCTCATCTATAGAAACAAAATAAGCAGAAAAAGATACTTTATGGTTTTTTTAATGAGATGATGAAAAATAAAGATGAGAATAAATTAGGGGATCCATAGTTTGAACTCGAACCTAATGAATCTAAGGTATTAATAATTCAGGATACTTAAGTTTTTGAAGAATAATCTAAGAAGAAGAAACAAAAGAATAGATTGCGAGAAGTTTTGCTATGTAACAAATTATTGAAAAGAGTAGAAAGGGTCTCTGAGAAGGTTGTCCTACCTACTTCCCAAACCAATAGGGTCAATCCAGAAGTAGTGTTATAATTATAAGAAACATATATAGCTCATGCCAAAATTCATTCTGCCATATACAAGGAAAAATAAAAAGTTGTTGAATAATAATCACTCTCAGTCATCCCAGATAAAGAATTAGAATCGGAGTTATTCAGAAAAAGTCCCCTTAGAAATTTTAGGAAGCTTCAAGAAGATCTCGATAAAGAATTAGATAAATAATTGGATGGAAAAGTAAATTATAATAAATAAAGAGATAAAAAAAGAATAATAATTAGAAGAATATGAAGAAGTTGAAACTGAAATCGAAGAAGAAGTGGAAGATGAATATGATAATAATGAAGAGTTAGATGATAATGAAGAAACTCAATATAGTAAGAATCATCAGATTCATCATCATAAATATTATCAAATCAACCCTCAAAGCTTGAAAAGGAAGAAAAATCCATTAGTTTTGAAGTAGAATCTTTTTCATCAGGAAGAAGAATATCAATTATCACCAAAGAAAGATAAATATGATCAAAATTCTAAAACAAAAGCTAATGTTAAATCCAACACTGATGATGTGGATATTATAGAATAATTGGATGATAAAAAATTTTCTAAGGAAGTTTCAAATATTGATAAAAAGAAAGGTAGAGAAATAGAAGTTTTTATGAGCTGAACTATACCTCCCCATCCTAACCCCAAACAATCAGATTCTACTAGAACTATTTCTCAGAAAGGATTTGACTACATTTTCATGTGTTGAGAAGGTTTGAAGGAAATATCCCATACTTTACTAAAATTGAAGCTCAATGTCATCTTATTCAACAAATTCTCATTTGGAAATCGTAGTTCATTTCAATTTTAGTACAATCAGTAATCCAGATTAAAGCTGAGTTGAAGAATTTAAAGAAAGTTCACATAATCATAAGAGATCATGCAACTAAATGGTAAAATGGTATAACCAGGTTGATTCAAATATTTGGATTCAGGATGATTAGTTAGATGATATTAATAATTTTATGGTATATTTATAAAAAAAATTAACCAGTTATCCAAAGATATTGCTAATAGAGTAAAGTTCATTGAAGAGTTCAGTGATTAAACCGATGAACATATTGACGAAGTTAATTTTTTGAAGCAAAGGATCCAAGATATACAGAAAGAGTTGATTAGGTTAAAATCTTATGAAGATAAAGTTATCAATATAATAAAACGGGATAAAGGGATGTCTAAGAAAGTTTTAATTCAAGAATAAAGAGCAGAGAATATGGAGAAATGCTAAAGGGAGTTCAAGAAAATTAAATCTCTCTTCAAAACCTTGATAAATAAAGAATAATTTTTATTTTGAACTCTTGATTGTATTTTCTTTATAAAAAAATCTTCTGAATGGTTGTTTATAAATGAATTACCTTTTCATCAAAATATGATTTGTCTAAATGTTTTTCTAATTATGATTGGTTTTGTGTTCCTTCATACTTATACAGATGATTAGTTGGTTTACTATTGTTTCGTTTTTTTGTTTATAATTTTTCAAGAAATATCATATTTACTATTCATTCCTTTTTGAATATAACAAAGGGGGATAAATTCTTAATTTGAGAAAAAGTTTATATGAGGAGAAGCTTTTATATAAAAAGGGAGTTGTTATATAAAGGTGGATATGTTTCATTAAGTGTGAAACTATATTTCAATGGAAATATTGTTTTATATTAATGAGGATGTATTATCCTAAGGGGGATTCTATCATATTCAACATCATAATCTTAAATGTATTCATATGAGTTACAAACTCAGGGGGTAAGGATTAAATAATAACTCTGAATATGAAGTTCCTAAAAGATCAATGGGATTTATGTTTTTAAAAGTTATTTTTTTATTTATGTTTTGGGGTATGTGCTATCCAAAAGGGGGGATAATTTTTATTCAGAAGTTTTACTTATTACTTTTTCATTACTTTAGTTTTTTAAATCATAAGAACTTACTTAAAACTTGTTTACTAACTTTTTATGCACCAAGTGTTTTAGTATGTTTTTGTATAAAATATTACTTTCCACCATATATAGAATAATTCTAATGTATATAAGATATAAAATAATAAATTATTAATTATAAAAATCATATTGAGCATGAGTATGATTATAAGTCTCACCTTTACTAAATGATAAGTTATACTTTAGTAATGTCTATTATAATAAAAAAATTCATGAGTATCAGATTGATACCGGTACTGATACAATTAGACTAATACTCATATGTATTATCATATTGATATTGTTAAGGAAGTCCATTAAACTAACTGAAGTTTATAATCGGATTCACATAATAATTGTTTCTATCATAAGGAATATCATTACAATTGCAATGGAGTTAACTGATATGATATCATACATTTAGTTACGATGAGCTGTAAAGTTCTAGGTGACTGATTCCATTGAAAAAAAATTAGAATATAGCCATTGGATCACTGTAACGCCCTGACCCCAGCTACCCGGAGTCGGTGCATTACTTCGTAACATTGGAATGATCACAAAAGATCAAGTATCGAAAGACCGATTAGTTTAGTAGCCTTGGAAACACTAGATACATTCGTAAACATTACATTACATCATAAAAATGAAAACTACAATAACATGGTCTCCCTAGTCCACACTCATATCCTCACTGACTATTCTTGCAAGTCAGTCATAATACACTTCTTCACATCCTGGGAAAAATAAAACATTGAAAGGGGTGAGCTCAAATGCTCCATAAGGATAACAATATAGCGGAAACTTTCATAAGAAATTATAAGCATTTAAGGCAATGTATAACTAAAACAAAAGCCTTATTGAACTTGAACTTTGGCATAATATGGAAAAAGTAAAATAAAATAATGCCATTACTTACTCACATGGATATTCTACTAGACGAATAATCACATGAAATATCAATAACCACTTTCATAATTAGGGAATGTATAATTCCATACATTCTGAAACATTTTGTCAAGGCCTCGGCCAAGACGTCTAAAATGATTAAGGCCTCAGCCAAAATCATAAATCAAATTGGGAAAGGGCCTCGGCCAATCCCACGTCTAGTTGTCTCATGAGACCTACTGATGCATCGAGGAGCTATAGTGGGCTCCACCCATCACTTATTAAGTCCAATACATTCCTCATATGAATAGGTTTAAACATAACATAAATATTCGTATTAAAACTAGCATACGAAATGTCAACAATTTCTCCATAAACTATGGATGGTATAAAAATAACACATCCATAGTCAAATATTTCACAAAATGTTCAATGGAAGTTTTGTATGATAAATTAATTTCAATTAAACTTAAAACCCATCAAAGGATGTTGACATGGATGAAATCAAAGCTATTTGAGAGAAATATCTCTCTTTTTGGAAATCATTTAAAAGTACCATAATTATAAAATAATACATTTACTTTGAAAATATTCTTATAAGCTTGTAAGGGAAGCTTCGATGAAGTTATAATGGCAGAAAATAGCTGCACCCTCCGTATAAGTAAAAAAACATTCTTACCTTAAATTTGTCAAAAAGGTCAAAAAGTACATTGTTTTGAAAACGACGGTAAGATTCCTTTCAAAAACGTATAAGGGTACAAATGACTTTAACCCATTTTCCATTTAATAGTAAAAATGTTTTGAAAGACATTTTTAAAAAACATGGATGTGGATGATAACAAGGTCCCAGTAGATAATTATGTATAAACAACCTTGGATAATGAAGAGGTTGTGAAGTAAACCCTTACCTTGTACTTTTCCTTGGTTGGGGTAAGTTAACCTCCTTTATAATGGTGAAATAATTGTTATTAAATTATACAATAATCATATACATTCATATGATATCATATATGATCTTTTAACATTGCTTTGTTAACAATATCTTAGATTTATCGTTGTTTCGGGTGTTAACTTACTCGTTTTCTTTTATATGTTTTGTTACGTAAGTCATGTTTTTCATGGATAGGTTGTATCTTATTCATATACAGAATGATATCATGTCCTTAAACATTATTTTTAAATCCTCAAATGATAATTATACTTGAATGGATACGACGGAGAATGAATCTCATCGCGTTCGTGCAGAGGGTAGTCTGTACGTACGCACGAGCGACAATATCATTATTTTGATATTAAAATAATATATAATTGGATAGTATATCATATATACAGAATCATTATCATGTTATATTTATTATTTACATGAATTTCATATCATTATTATACCCATCTAAATAATAATATATTGAATAACAATTACACCACGACGTGGAGACGGTAATCCGTACGTACGCACGTATGGTGACATGTCATTCAAATGATGGGTAGAATACTGAATATGGTTGTTCCATATTTATAATAACATCAAAGTATATAGAAGATACTGGAGTTATAATTTTATAATTGAAATAATAAACAAATAGGGAGTGGAAGAAGAAAGAAACTTGAAAGAGGGTGATGAAAACGTTACCTCTTCTCCGGGTTCTTCCTTTTGATTTGATCAAAAGGACTCCTTAGGATGGCTTTCTGACTAAAGTAAAGCTTCTAGGATGAAGGTAGATAAGTTGGGAGAGTATTTGCGCAGATGTTGGCCGAACCAAAAGGCTTGAAAGTGTGAATAAGGTGGTAGAGGTGGGGGCCTTTTATAAGAGGAGAGGAGGGGCTCTTTTGGAAAGATTGAAATGTTACATTATCATACAATGCTTTTCGGGTTCTAAAGGTCCCACACTTATATAATTCGTGGATAAGGTGATAAGGGTTCTAAATATACCCATCCAATAGTCTTTGGACAAGTTTAAGCCTTGTATTGTACATTATCTTTTCATTTTATTAAAATCGTTAAATAATGAGGTCATCGCTGCATCATAATGATGTCATAAATAATTTAATTTATTTAATGTCTAAAAATTATAAAAAAAATACTATGATGTAGGAAATATCATTATCTTTCCAATGACTATTTATAGTCAAAAATATGACTTGTATAACCCCATGTAAAAATTGTTTTAGTAAAACATTTCATGTTTGTGTCATTTTTTACTTTAACATTAAATAAAAGGTATTTATGTCATTTTCTAACTAAAGTGGCTCCATGGGGTCCCCAAGTTGACCCATTGATTGTCTTGGTCGTCCATGGAACATCCAATGAGGGTAGGACATGTGTCAAGATCATCTCATATTATTAAAACATTATTTTTACCTTAAACTACACTAATTACCTCTAATCGCGATTAAGAACTTAAAAGTTACTATTCACCATTGAACCACATTTTACTTCTTAATGAAAACTATTTATGTAGGATTTTTGAAATTCAAAACACAGAAGTGGTAATGTTTTATTTTAATGAAAAATCAGTTTTTTAACAACCACTTAGTGGTTTCACTATTCATCAAAATTGAAGTTTTTCAGAATAAGGCCAAAATTTCACCCTAAGCTATAATTGATATTCCGAATTCAAAAATGATGTCTATTTTACAAAATTTCAAACATATAAGTTGAATTAATTAATTTTATAATTAATTCCCACTGTCACAACAAATAGCGTGTTTTTAAGAAACAATTTATATCAAAAGATTGACAATTGTTTATGTCCAATTTCAATGTTAAATCAATTCTAATGACCACCATTGGATAAAATGGTAAAACTATATTATAATTATACTTTAAAACCACTAAATAGTATAATTTATCACTATAAATTATTTTTATTAAAAAAGTTGTTTTAAGTATTTTTCACTATTCATAAAAAATTGCAAGTTCTCAGAAAATTACAAAAAACTCAACTTAGGATAATTTCGATATTCTGAATACAAAAATGAAGTCCATTTTGAAATATAAAATTTATATAATTTCAAAAAGTGGGTATTACTATTCCTAACGGCTACTTTGATTAGTTGCGGTGTGTTAGAACTCGAAGTTGCGTACAATGCAAGCTATTGCATTATTGAATGAGAAGCGTATCATAGAAGCTCGGGGTGTTACATTCTCCCCTCCTTCAATAAATTGCGTCCTCACAATTTGAAATTTTTCTTGGAAAATAAAAGTTTGAAAATAGAAAATACCTTTGTAGAAAACCCACATCGGAAATAAGGTTAATAAAAATATAACTTTAAAAGAAAGAAAGATAAGTACAAAGGTCACCCGAGATAGCCCATACTAGGATTCTATGAAAATATGGATATGGAAGAAAAACAAACCATCAAGGTCTGATGGAGAGTTGTAGAAAACTGGTTTAAAAGAAAGTTAACAATAAGAAAATCACAAACATGTGATTGGTTAAATGGTCATTGAATCCCCAGTTGGAAAAGTTAACCAGCAACGTTTTTGTTTTAAGTTACCTATTATAAAGCTAAAGAATTTATTTAGGAGATTTACTAAGAACGTAAGGGAATATACATACTTGTAATGTAGACTTACATTCTTTAATAAATTTTTACCAAAAACCCATCTTTCACTCTAAAAGGTAATAGAACTCAAAAATATTCTATTTATCCTAATTGTATAAGGTTCCAAATGTTAACACATACCATTTAGATTAGTAAAATTATTTTGTAATAACCAGGGACTTCCTGTAGGCTAGTGGTAGGAAATAAAGGCCTGTTGCACTATGATTGTGGGTTCGATTCCTGCAGCTTTGTCCGACGCGACGGGTTATGCCCCACCCTGCAGGTTGTCCTTTCCTAAAACTATAGTATTATAATATTCCAAAAATAATCTTCGTAAATTTTTTAACCTTAATCAATACTATCCAAATATCAACTTAATCCACTCCAACCTTTATAGTTATCCAAAATACCTCTGTCCAGACTTTCTCTAAAAGGTCTCTTAATTCCAAAATCAATTTATCAGATTCCCCAAACAAATTAAAGTTTCTCTTTTTGTCACATACTAAAAATATGATTACCTTCATCATATTAAAACCTTACTGAAATCAACAAGTACTGCAGTACAATCCTTATATATATATATATCACATTATTCTAATAACCAGAATATAATCCATGAGTCCAAAAGCACCAATATATTAATTGTTCTGCTTCAACTGTAGTAACAGCATAAGATTGTCCTTGATCCCTTGGCCTTTTCTGAGGTAAGTTTCTCTGACGCTTAGGACATTCATTTTCATAATGCCCCATTTCCCTAAAATTGTAGCATTCAACATTTATAGCCTCTTTCTTTCCCTTGCAATCACGCGCCTGGTGACCTTTTTACCCACATTTATAACAAACTCTCATTCCTTTTAGGCAAGTACCAGGGTGATTCTTCCCACAATTATCACATAATGGAAAATCCTTCTTTCCCTTTTTCCCTTTATCTGTCTCTTGTTCCACCATTCTCTTATTCTCTTGCTTTACTTTGTTGTCATAAGACTTACAGAATTCCTTTTATGTCTTGATAGCACATGAGACAATATCTTCATATGTTGTGAACGATTGTGATACTAAAGCTCGACGGAGAAATGGTTTTAACCCATAAAAGAAACGATCAATCTTACCTCTTGGGTTATGTATATAATCTGCAACATACCACACTAACCTTGTAAAGTTGGCCTCATACTTTGCGACATTCACATCCTCCTTTTGTTTCAGACTCGGAAATTGCCTTTCCATATCTGCTCTATGGTCATGAGGAAAGTATTTTTCTAAGAAAAGATCTTTGAACTCCCTCCATTCCATATTCGATATGTCATCATCTTCCTTTGTGTTTTGAATAAATGACCACCATTGATCAGCATCTCCAATGAGGCGGTAAACTGCCATGATAACCTTTTCCCTTTCACTACTCCCCAAGGCGTGGAATATTTTCTCTAAGGAGTTTATCCATTGCTCAGCTACTAATGGATTTTTACCCCCATTAAATGTTGGTGGTTGTTGCCTCATGAAGCGGTCTAACATTGATCCTCCATGTTGCGGATCAGGGTGATCCATACGAGTAAGGTTATTATTCATAACCTGAGTGAGTTGTCCCAGTATGGTAATAAGTTGATCAGCACCAGTTGTATCTCCAGATCCACAATAATTATCTTGAGAAGGAGGGCAATCCCTACACGGAGTTCGTGCATTGATACGATTTCCATTCCTTCCACTAGGCTCCATTTCTATACAATGGCATAAACTAGATTAGTTTATGAATCAAAACACTTAATTCCATACTTATAAAATACTTAACAAAAATTGAACTAATTATGGATATAATCCATAATTATAAAAATGTTTTCTTTGAGGAAGTATATACTCGTAACCCTTCATAGTGGTTCGTAAAGAAAATGGGAATTATCCTAAGCATATCCCCGGGGAGTGTCGTAACCAAGAGTGCAGCAAGGCCCGTTGTCGTGCACCAGTTCCCGTTCGAGTCTATCTCAAAGCGGTGTTTTCGGGGTTTACCCCTAGGTACATCTGTGCCAGAGCCGCCTCTACCTGCTCGTATCCAGACAGGGATGTATTGCTCGGAAAACCCACAAAATCTCTACAATACCAAAATTTTAAGAAGTTCTTCTATACTAATCCTCAAAGTTCATCTTAGTTCTACATACTCTAATCAGAGTTTGTCTAAATATAGCTTCCAAGGTTTGTACTAAACTTCCTCTGATGCCAACTGTAAAGCCCCGACCCCAGCTACCCGGAGTCGGTGCATTACTTCGTAACATTGGCATGATCACAAAATATCAAGTCTCGAAAGTCCGATTAGTTTAGTAGCCTTGGAAACACTAGATACATTCGTAAACATTACATTACATCATAAAAATGAAAACTACAATAACATGGTCTCCCTAGTCCACACTCATATCCTCACTGACTATTCTTGCAAGTCAGTCATAATACACTTCTTCAGATCCTGGGAAAAGTAAAACATTGAAAGGGGTGAGCTCAAATGCTCCGTAAGGATAACAATATAGCAGAAACTTTCAGAAGAAAACATAAGCATTTAAGGAAATTTATAACTAAAACAAAAGCCTTATTGAACTTGAACTTCGGCATAATATGGCAAAAGTAAAATAAAATAATGCCATTACTTACTCACATGGATATTCTACTAGACGAATAATCACATGAAATATCAATAACCACTTTCATAATGAGGGAATGTATAATGCCAGGCATTCTGAAACATTTTGTCAAGGCCCCGGCCAAGACGTCTAAAATGATTAAGGCCTCGGCCAAAACCATAAATCAAATTGGGAAAGGGCATCGGCCAATTCCATGTCTAGTTGTCTCATGAGACCTACCGATGCATCGAGGAGCTATAGCGGGCTCCACCCATTACTTATTAAGTCCAATACATTCCTCATATGAATAGGTTTAAACATAACATAAATATTCGTATTAAAACTAGCATACGAAATGTCAACAATTTCTCCATAAACTATGGATGGTATAAAAATAACACATCCATAGTCAAATATTTCACAAAATGTTCAATGGAAGTTTTTAATCATAAATTAATTTCAATTAAACTTAAAACCCATCAAAGGATGTTGACATGGATGAAATCAAAGCTATTTGAGAGAAATATCTCTCTTTTTTGAAATCATTTAAAAGTCCCATAATTATAAAATAATACATTTACTTTGAAAATATTCTTATAATCTTTTAAGGGAAGCTTCGACGAAGTTATAATGGCAGAAAATATCCGCACCCGCCGTATAAGTAAAAAAACATTCTTACCTTAAATTTGTCAAAAAGGTCAAAAAGTACATTGTTTGGAAAACAACGGTAAGATTCCTTTAAAAAATGTATAAGGGTATAAATGACTTTAACCCATTTTCCATTTAATAGTAAAAATGTTTTGAAAGACATTTTTAAGAAACATGGATGTGGATGATAACGAGGTCCCAGTAGATAATTATGTATAAACAACCTTGGATAATGAAGAGGTTGTGAAGTAAACCCTTACCTTGTACTTTTCCTTGGTTGGGGTAGGTTAACCTCATGTATAATGGTGAAATAATTGTTATTAAATTATACAAGAATCATATACATTCATATGATATCATATATGATCTTTTAACATTGCTTTGTTAACAATATCTTAGATTTATCGTTGTTTCGGGTGTTAACTTACTCGTTTTCTTTTATATGTTTTGTTACGTAAGTCGTGTTTTTCAAGGATAGGTTGTATCTTATTCATATCCAGAATGATATCATGTACTTAAACATTATTTTTAAATCCTCAAATGATAATTATACTTGAATGGATACGACGGAGAATGAATCTCATCGCGTTCGTGGAGACGGTAGTCCGTACGTACGCACGAGCGACAATATCATTATTTTGATATTAAAATAATATATAATTGGATATTATATCATATATACAGAATAATTATAATGTTATATTTATTATTTACATGAATTACATATCATTATTATACCCATCTAAATAATAATATATTGAATAACAATTACACCACGACGTGGAGACGGTAAGCCGTACGTACGCACGTATGGTGACATGTCATTCAAATGATGGGTAGAATACTGAATATGGTTGTTCCATATTTATAATAACATCACAGTATATAGAATATACTAGAGTTATAATTTTAGAATTGAAATAATAAACAAAGAGGGAGTGGAAGAAGAAAGAAACTTGAAAGAGGGTGATGAAAACGTTACCTCTTCTTCGGGTTCTTCCTTTTGATTTGATCAAAAGGAATCCTTAGGATGGCTTTCTGACTAAAGTAAAGATTCTAGGATGAATGGAGAGAAGTTGGGAGAGTATTTAGGCAGAGTTTGGCCGAACCAAAAGGCTTGAAAGTGTGAATAAGGTGGTAGAGGTGGGGGCCTTTTATAAGAGGAGAGGAGGGGCTCTTTTGGAAAGATTGAAATGTTACATTATCATACAATGCTTTTCGGGTTATAAAGGTACCACACTTATATAATTCGTGGCTAAGGTGATAAGGGTTATAAATCTACCCATCAAATAGTCTTTGGACAAGTTTAAGCCTTGGATTGTACATTATCTTTTCATTTTATTAAAATCGTTAAATAATGAGGTCATCGCTGCATCATAATGATGTCATAAATAATTTAATTTATTTAATGTCTAAAAATTATAAAAAAAATACTATGATGTATGAAATCTTTTTATCTTTCCAATGAATATTTATAGTCAAAAATATGACTTGTATAACCCCATGTAAAAATTGTTTTAGTAAAACATTTCATGTTTGTGTCATTTTTTACTTTAACATTAAATAAAAGGTATTTATGTCATTTTCTAACTAAAGTGGCTCCATGGGGTCCCCAAGTTGACCCATGGATTTTCTTGGTCGTCCATGTCACATCCAATGAGGTTAGGATATGTTTCAATCTCATCTCATATTATTAAAACATTATTTTTACCTTAAACTACACTAATTACCTCTAATCGCGATTAAGAACTTAAAAGTTACTATTCAACAAAAAATATTTTAATATAATTGAACCACATTTTACTTATTAATGACAACCATGTATGTTGGATTTTTGAAATTCAAAACACAGAAGTGGTAATGTTTTATTTTAACAAAAAATCAGTTTTTTAACAACCACTTAGTGGTTTCACTATTCATCAAAATTGAAGTTTTTCAGAATAAGGCCAAAATTTCACCCTAAGCTATAATTGATATTCCAAATTCAAAAATGATGTCTATTTTACAAAATTCCAAACATATAAGTTGCATTAATTAATTTTATAATTAATTCTCGTTGTCACAACAAATAGCATGTTTTTAAGAAACAATTTATATCAAAAGATTGACAATTGTTTATATCCAATTTCAATGTTAAATTAATTCTAATGACCACCATTGGATAAAATGGTAAAAATATATTATAATTATACTTTAAAACTACTAAATAGTATAATTTATCACTATAAATTATTTTTATTAAAAAAGTTGTTTTAAGTATTTTTCACTATTCATAAAAAATTGCAAGTTCTCAGAAAATTACAAAAAACTCAACTTAGGATAATTTCAATATTCCGAATAAAAAAATTGAGTCCATTTTGAAATATAAAATTTATATAATTTCAAAAAATGGGTATTACTATTCCTAACGGCTACTTTGATTAGTTGCGGTGTGTTAGAACTCGAAGTTGCGTACAATGCAAGCTATTGCATTATTGAATGAGAAGCGTATCATAGAAGCTCGGGGTGTTACAATCATTGCCTATAAATATCAAGTAATTTGAAGAGTTTGGAGCTAGTTTATTACATCCACTCTCAAATTTTCAGAAGAATACTTAGCATGAACTTCTCATTCTTAGTCTTTTTATTTCTTTAGAGAATTTTATTCTTAAGGAAACCTTGTTAGGTTGTCTCCCAAAGAACTTTTGTAATTGTAACACGTATCTGATAATTTTTACAATTGAGGGATTTGGGGGATAGGAATATAGAGTTGATCATCTTATCAAGGGATTCCTAGGATAGTGAGACAAATTTGATATGATCATCATATCAATGGATTTCTTTGTAAGGTAAGATATAATTTACTATAAGTATAAAATAGTGGCTAACTTTGGTCAGGGTAATTGAAAATCTTTCTCTTAAGGTTTAAAGATATAAATATTTTAATAATATCTTGTAATTAATTTTTATTTTATATATCTTTTGTATTACTTGTTTTTTTACAAGATACTATTATGCTACATTTAATATAAATTTGGTCAGCATACTCATCTTTCTATATATTTTATCATATTAACTATGATTATGATATTCACTTTGATTAATTGAATAAATTGTGATATCGATATTTTACTCTGATATAATCAGACACATTTGAAATCCAATTCATTAACTCTGAAAATAAAACTGAGTCTAATTAGAAAACTTTACTTAAAGAGGACCTGTGTTTTAAATAGTTTAAATATTTTAAACTATGTTTTTAAACTGAAATTCACCCCCCCCCCCTTATAATTATAGCCATAATAAGATAATTCTTACGATCATATACACCTCTCATAAAGATTAATGTTTAATTTCAGTCCCATCAAACATATATTCTAAATATGTTCAAT
Source organism: Viscum album (assembly GCA_963277665.1). NCBI lineage: Eukaryota > Viridiplantae > Streptophyta > Magnoliopsida > Santalales > Viscaceae > Viscum > Viscum album. The sequence continues at coordinate 2,065,432,888 of OY728141.1, forward strand.
GGAACATATTTCTTCCATTCAGAAGAACTTTGAATGTTTATATTCAGGATGTATAGTTCTCCACATATTAGCATACCTCCTATTTTTCCTTTTTTAGCACCATTTTCTTAAAGAGTGTAGAGAGAACTATACTAGTGTTTAATCCCATGTTTCATCAGGTAATACCCAAATATATTACATGTGAGATCCTTTTCATTATCCATTCTATTCTTTGAAATATATACAACCAACTACTCCCCAACTTCCCTTCTAAATATTTTGAACATCTCCATAACTTCATATTTATATTTCATAAACATTACCTTTTTCATCTAAGATAAATAATTAATAAAACTAATAAATTATTTATCACACTTTTTGGATTGATGTCTCAATAGTCTACATAAATCTAAATGTATATTCTTAAGTGGTCTAGTCAACTAAATCTCGGTTATTTGGTGACTTTTATTAACCATCGTTCTTTTATAGTATGCCTCACAAATTTCATCTTCTTTACTCATCAGTTGTGGTAAATCTACCACCAAATATTCCTTTTATATTTTAACCATACTTTTCTAACAAATATGGAAAATCATTTGATTCCATGTCTTATTTTCATCATTATAACTTGGATAAAAATAGTAACCTAGGTCACCAGTTTTGAATAAGTTACAACTCGTTATGTATCTCTTACTCATAAATTTTCAATCTTTTAAGAATCATATGATATAGGAATTTTTTTGAATATAATTTTATTCCCAATATCACAAAGTTAGATAACACTTAGTAAGTTGTGAAAGTCCATTAACTAATAGAACATTCATGGAATTCAACTTCTTAACTTCTATTCTAGTCATACTTATTCCTTTTATTTTTATGGAATTACAATTACCAAATATAACTATAGCTCCATTATATTCTTCAATGTTTTTTTATATTTTCATATCATTGATCATATGTGAGGAATAACTGCTCTCAGATATCCATGGATTACTACCCCTAGTAGATTTATGATAAACCTCAACAAAAAGTGATTCTTCCTATACCTTTTGTTTATAAACTTCCATTTATTTTATGAAATGAGGAACCTATACGTAGATATTATTCATATACTATTATTCATAATTACCCTATTGGCCACATATTTTTCCAATATCTTCCATAAAATCGAATTTATTATATCTTAAAAAACTTTTAGTGACCTCTTTCTCCCTCCAGAAATATATCTTCATATTAAAAAAGATACTTCTATTTATTTTAGAGTTACTTCCCCTCAATTCATGTATACTCCTAGGTAGTGACAAGTTGTTCCAAAATATATAGGATTTATACTGGAAATTCCATCACGTCAACAATATCCATTGAAAACCAATCCTCCATTCTAATGTGAATTCTATTTGTGAAAAAATTGTTGAGGTCCAGTGGTACTTATAGCTTTCAGTTTCCTCTAGCATAGGAAATTGTTATTATTGAAGTTTCTATGTAATTCAATTGATGTGTAATAATTATCGCATTCTTTATCAACCTGAAATCTCCCATATTTAGATTTTAAACCTTCATGTATTAAAAAACTAGAATTAATTTAATGTTTTGTAGGATTATATTTCACCTTTATTTTTGGGAGATCTTTCTCAACATCCTGGGAATATTTATATTTAACATATGATACTTTATAGATATCTTAACTCATCAAATTTTGATTATTTTAAGCTTCAATACACCTGGATTTCATCTTATTTAACTCTTCTTATGACAACCCTTCCCTTGATTACATATTAATTTATGGTTTATTACATAAGAGTACATCTAATTCAACCTAGAAGATAGATTATTATAGTGTATTTTAGAATTAGGTACATTACATAACAACTTAAAATAGTGAATACATCATATCTATTGAAAAATTCCTTAACATTCTCATATTATTCCTTCGTAAAAAACTGTATGGGATAACAAGGTGATATACATAAGAAAGGGGTGAGCTATAAAGCCTATTAAGGGAATAAACATGTAATAACATGAAGAAAGTAATACATTTTATAAAATATGAATATAAATGGGTCATAAAAGGACTGAAAATCCTAACATGAACAATGATTTATGATATAGCATGATAATAATAAAAGTAATATGGGAAATATGGAAACAACTTAAAACATGGAATCATAAACATAGGTCAAGGATAAATCCTAATACATCATGATGGAAAATTTATCATGATGTATTATTTTCACTCCCTAATCCCTTTCATGACATCTCATAAGACTAAAATTTTATCCAATTCATTGGAGCGTGAAACAATTATGGGTGCACCCGTCACTTTCATTTAATTCACATACAAAATTTTGCCACAAAGGTCATACAACATGGATTAATTTGTCATCATATTTTTTAAAAAAATCAGGGATTGTGGAATAAATACATGTAATTCCTCAATAAATTATTATAAGTGCCTAAATCTTAACACCCTTGTTAGGAAATGGGTACAGATATTCACTACATAATTGTTTGGAATGGAAAAAACATGGTGAAATTTTGGCTACATAATGGGGGTCTATAAATGTTCATGGAAGGGATTAATGATAGTTAAAGGGGTATATAAAAATTTATAAATAAAATGAAAATTAATTTTTATATGGAAAAAAATATCCCCACATTAGGAATTGGAGATAAAATACATAAGATAATTAAGATACTTAAATAAAGAGGATAAAGATCGGATCCCTTACCATGAGAGGGTGATTCCAAATGCTTGGAAGAAGCTTCTTGAGAGAATAAGGGAACCTTGGGAGGACTATAGATAGGGGAGGGTAGATTAAGGACATGATAAAAGGTTTTTTAGTGAAGATAAATGGGATCATGGGTGGGTTTATATAGGAAATTAGTATATAATTTTTTATCATTTCTCAAACTTTTGGTTTTGAACTCTATATAATAAAATAACCAGAGAGACAAACCTTAACATGTTTTTTTCCCATATTTTCTATCAAAGAGGTTTGGTTTCTTTATTTTATTTTTCCAAGGTTTGAACTTATTAAAATAATACCCTTTTTTATTTATAAGTGAGTCATGTTTATAAAGAAATTATTTTAAAACCTAAAAATATATTATAGCTTTTGGAGGATTCATAAAGGCTTTATAAAATTAATTAAATAAATGTAATATTAAATTATTTTAAAGTAAAAAACATATATTTTTTACTATACATCCTTTATAGTATTTATTACATCATTTTAGGGTCATCATGATGTCATAATACACACCATATATTTATACCGTATTAAATTTTAAACCAAAAATTTCAATGTCTCAGGAAATTATGAAAAATTAACTATTGGATAATTTTAACGTTATAATTCAAAAAATAATATTTATTTTATCCAAATAATTTTATAAATATATGAATTTTAACTTTTAAAATAATAATGGTATTTATTGAGAAATGTTGGGTTTTTAACAATAACAGTTTTCAAACCCTTATGAAAATTACATTTGAATTCATAAAAATTATATGATCATTTATATTTAATAAAAATTAAATAATAATATTTAAAAAAAATATTATCTATTTAAAAAATCCATTAATTAATAGATTATTTAATTTAATTTGAATATTACCCAAAAATATAATTTGTGTTTTATTATATCAAAATAAAAAAAACATTTATAAAGTAACAATAATAAAATGAAAATATATTCATTATTCTATAAAATATGTATATTCATATTATTAGGTTATTGATACATATCACTATAAAACACTTTAAAATTCCCAAATAGCAAGGGGTGTGATGGTGAGACTTCTATGGGGTGGTTCAGTGTATATGGTTCGGGTCATGATCTCGATGAGCTTGAACTTCTCCCATAAATGGTTTTTCTCAAGTTTAAGTTGTTAGATCTCATATTTGACTTGGTTAAGGGAAAATTCCAGTGATGTTATATCCCTTAGAAGCTCTAATAAATGGTCTTTATAGCTTAAAATGCAACTGTTTGAGGCCCTCACTTCCCTTGACTGTGTAAATTGGATTTATCATAACCATATATTTATAATAATCATATGATCATTACTCAATGAAAATATGATAAATTATAATGATTATTAAATTTAATTTAATTTTTATGGGATATAATGAAACTAAATAATTTAATATGTTTTCTATATTCATAATAGATAGTAATTTATTTAATTAAATCACAAGGGGAATTTTATTTATAAAAGTTCAAGTCCTTACAATCTTTCATCCTTTAGAAATTTCACCCTAAAAATTTTAATTTCACAGACTAAAATAGATGAGGGTAATTATATTTCATCATTTATGGTGGTTCCCATATCACTTTTTTAAACTTATGGATTCTCCACAACACTTTTACCAGGTGCATTGTCATATTTTGTAGAAATTTGTTTCTATGATCTAAGATCTTTGATGGTTTCTCCTTATAGAAAAGATCATTATCAGATGGTATTGCACCTATATTTAGAACATGTGAGGGGTATGGAATGTATTTCCTTAAGAGTGATATATGTAACACATCATATATTTGAGATAGGTTAGGTGTGAGTGCTATTTGATAGATCATTACTCTGATACGATCAAGGATATCAAATGGACCAATGTATCTTGGAATAATCTTTCCCTTATTTTCAAATCTCATGAATTTATTCCATGGAAATATATAGAGGAGTAACTTTTTTCCTACCTTAAAATCAAGGTCTCTTAGATGATTTTCAACATAGACCTTTTGTCAAATCTGAGTAGCTTCGATGTGCTGCTGAATGGTCTTGACCTTTTCTGCCATTTCTTTTACTATTTCAGGACCTATCATTTTTCATTCCCCAACTTCTTCCCAGCAAGTAGGGGTTCTATACCTCTTCCTATAAAAGACATAATAGTGAGACATTTGGATGATTTAGTGAAAACTGTTATTGTATGAGAACTTAACTATAGGAAGATGTTGATATCATCCTCTTTTGCAATCAATTGAGCATTATCTCAATAGGTCTTAGAGTATATGGATATTCTACTCATATTGGATATCACTTTGAAGGTGATAGGTCATTATAAATTTCAACTTTACATTTATATCATGTTGGAAATTCTTTTAGAACATAGAGGTAAATCTTGGATCTCAATCAGATACAATTGATAATGTTGTTTCATACAGCCTCTCCACTTCTCTAATTTATATCCTTGCAAGTTGATCAAGTGATAATTCCTATAAAATTGAAATAAAGTGAGAATTATTTTTAAGATAGTCCACCACAACCCATATATCATTATTTATTCTTGATGTCTTCAAAAGACCACTAACAAATTCCATGTTGATGTTTTCTCATTTCCAGGTAGGTATGGGTAATGGTTGCATAATCCCCTTGGATTTTTTCATTTCTACCTCCACTTGATGACATAGAAGACATCTTGATGTATATTCTACAAACTTATTCTTCATATTTCCCACTAATAGTGCTCTTAGATATCTCAATACATCTTTTTTTCTACCTAGATGGATGAACAAAGTTGATCATTTTTCATTATCTAACAGATCCTTTTTTACCTCTAGATTTGATGGTACACATATTTGTGACCCAAATCTCACAACTTCTTATTCATTAACATTTACCTCCAAGAATTTACCTTTTCTTATATCTTACACTTTCTTTTTAATTCACACTTTATCTAATTATGAATCTTTTATCTTCTCCAGAAGGGAAGGTTGAAAAATCATTTGTGAAAAGATTGATGGTGTTATTTCCTTTATGATTCTCATGTCCATCATTTTCAAGTCTAAGAAGGTCATATCATTATCAATTCTCATCAATGATAAAGTTATTGTATCCTTTATACATAGAGTGCCTCCCATTTTTATTTTATTTCCTAGGACGGTAGTCGATTGAGTAGTCACATTCCTTGATCATCTATAACCATATTCGTTGGCACAAATTCATCTCTTTCTATACGAATATAAACTTGAGGCTTTTGTGATCTGTATATATTTCACACTTCTCCCCAAAGATATAATTCCACTAGATTTTATTTAAAAATATCACTGAATCCAACTCTAGATAATGAATTGGGTTGTTTTTTCATGAACTTTCAATTTCCTTGAAGCATAGGCTATCACTTTTTCATTCTTTATTAACACACAACCAAATCCATTATTTGAATAATCATTGTAAACCATGAAAAGTTACCCACTATTGGGTAGCATAAACACAGGAGTAGTAATACACATTTTTTAACACTTTAAATATCTCATCACATTCATCATTATAAATAGACATGAATCCCTTTTGATTTATCATGGTTAGACGGTTTGACAATTGCGATAAATTTCTCTAAAATAGAAGATAGTACCCAACTAATCAAAGGAAACTATGGATTTTCTACATAGATATTGGACTTGTCCATCCTTCAATTGCTTATATCTTTTAAGGTCATAAAAATATAATATTTCTTGTGATAACATTCCCTAAAATAACACTTCATTCAACTAAAACTCATAGTTTTTGTACATTTCACAAAGCTTCTCTTTTCTTAAGGTTTTTAGCCCAGTGATCAGATGATCCTCATACCCCTCTTTGATTTTGGAGTTTATTAGAATATCATCTATAAAGACAACCAAAAAATTATCAATGTAATAACCAAATGCTATATTTATCAAGTCCATGAAGATTTCTAGATCATTAGTGACTCTGAATGGCACTACTATGAACTCATAATTATAGTACCTTGTACGGAAAGTGGTGTTGTGGATATCCTCCTTCTTCACCCTTACTTGATAATATACTAACCAAATTTTCACCTAGGAGAAGTTTTATTCTCCATGTTTCTGATCAAACAAGTCATAAATCTGTGGTAAAGTATACTTTTTCTTTATCGTGATATTTTTGATCTCATGATAACCAACACAAAGGCGCATTGACTCATCATTCTTCTTGATGAAGAGGACTAGTTCAACCCATGGTGAAGCACTTGGGTGTATAAACCCTTTATTTGGATTCTCTTATAGTTGTTTAATTATGTCCTAAATTTTCACAATAGATATACTATATAGATTTTGGGATTATTAAAATCCCCCGGTATAAGATCAATTGAAAACTCAACCTTTAGGAAGACTAGGAAATTCTTCAGAAAACAAATCAGTGTATCACCTCACAATAGGCATGTCTTTAAATATGGTCATTTCCATATATACAATCATTTAAACTAGATATGAATCCTCTTAGGGAAATAATATCAATTATTGACCTATTGATGATAAAGAAGATTCATCCACCTCCTTACACTTGTACAAAATTAGGGTACGATTCCTGATACAAAGAGGGATTTCCTACCTATGGGAATTTATATTGACTCTATATAAGGAAAGTAAATCCATGCCCAGAATTGCATAAAATTACACTAAAGAAAGTAAAATAAGGTTTACTATAAATTTTAGACCATAAATTTTGATTGGGGAGGAGTTATATAATTAATATGCAATAATTTTCCCATTTTTCATTTTCACCGACAACTCTACTTCCATGATTTATGGTGGTATTTGAATAGTTCTATAAAACTTGAATGAAATGAAGGAATACATAGAACTAGAATAAAAAAGTATATTCTCTATTCTGAAATGAATAACTAGCGTACATGTCACTACTTCATTTTTAGGATCCGCCTTAGTGGTTGTGTTGGAAAATTCTCTCACTTGCTACCTTATAGGTTGTTGGTTGTCTCCAAAAACCCTTGGTTTAGTGCATTGGTTTGAAAATTTCCCTTATTCCTTGAAATTGAAACAATGAACAATGAAATGAGGGCTGACTAGAGCAATACTTTCCTCCATCTCATTAGTGGGATTCTCCCATCGGTAATAACTAACTAGGTTTCATTCTTTATTTCAACTAAATAATTTCCTCACCCACCTTAGGCAATTTCCAGGGTGCTTATTTCCACACTTTTGAAAAATGGGATGTTGAAATTTCATAGCACCATTAGATTTCTCCATCAGACCACCAGAATTAAACTCTACTTTTTGCTTCTTATCCCCATGATACCCTTGATATTTTTCAATCTCCATTTTTTTACTCTAAGGGCACAACAAAAAAAATTCTTCATAGCTATCAAAGTATTGGATCACTGGGGATTTTTATGTACTTGGTTTTATCCCACCAAAGAAGTGGTTCACCTTGCATTCGGGGGTAATGAAAAAGTAAAAGGTGTATCAAGCAAGTCTTGTGAAGTTTTATTCCACCCCATTGCTTTGATCTCTTCCCTAGGCTCTGTATTCTTAATCAATGTCACCCACTGATCAAAATATCACTTCATAAGATATACATCCAATAGAACATTCTCTTTCTTAGAACATTGAAGGATGGAGAATATCTTCTCAATAGAGTTGATCCATTATTCCATGACTAATGGGTCAAATGATCCATTGAATGTCAGGGGACTTTGTTACATTAAGGTATCAATTGGAGCTTGTTATTTCTTAGGTGGATTTGGGTACTCCCCTTGATCCAGGTTTCTATTCAGAACCTAAGTCATATGGGAGATTATCATCATAAAGTTTGTTATTCCTTCTCCTATCTGGTTGGGAATCTCATTTGGGCAGTCATCACATTTCCCTTTACATTGGTTTATTACCTCATTCCTCCTATTTCTGGCCATTTTCTATAATAAAGCTAAAATTATGGATGATTATATTTAAACTATTAAACACATAAATTATAATTCAATGGAACTAAAGGGATAACTTTTAATTTAAAATAATTTCTTAACTTATGAATTTCTAGGATTCAATATATGTTATCCATGATCTATTTCTTAATATATACTCTTATGAGAATTTCTGTTCTATTAATAATGTATTTTAATGATATTCTAAATTAACTAAATCATATCCCCTGGGAGTGACAAATTCGTTGTGTAGAAAGGCTTGTTTTCATGCACCAGTTACCAATCAAGTCTAGCTCAATGTAGTGTTTTCGGGTTTTACCCCTATGTATATTTGTTCCAAAGCCACATCCACTTTTAGTATCTAAAAAGGGGTGTATTTTCTTAATAAACAATTACTATATACTTTTTCAAAATTTAGGGATGTTTTATTATACTTGGTTTTATCCCTAAGGCTTTTTCTATATTTTTCTAATCCTAAACCCCAAAAAAACTAAACTTTTCCTTTGATACAAACTATAATAAACCTTCTCTTTATTATATATTAATTCATGATATATTACATAAGAGTAAGCATAATACAACCTTGAAAATAAATAAGTATAGTGAATTTTGTAATTATTTACATTTCATAACAACTTAAAATAGGTAATGAATCATCTTTATTGAAAACTTCCTTAACATGCTCATATTATTCCTTTATAATTAAAACTGAATGGGATAACGTAGGGACATACATAGAAAATAGGTAAGCTATAAAGCCTAGAAATGGAATAAATATGGAATAAAATTAATAAATTAATACATATTATATAATAGGAAGATTTATGAGGCATAAAAGAAGTGATAATCATTAAATGAACAATGAGGCATGATATAGCATGATAATCATAAATCCAACATGAGAAATGTGGAAACAAATTAAAACATGGAATCATAAACATAGTTCAAGGATAAATAAGAAGAAATCATGATGAAAAAATTCCTATAATATATTAGTTTCACTCTTTAATCCCTTGAGTGATGTCTAATGAGACAAAAACATTACCTAATTCATTGGAGCACTATATAATTTTGTGTGCATCTGTCACTTTCATTTCATTCGCATTCATAAGTGTGCCACATAGATCTAAAAACATGGATTCATTAATCATAATATTTTATTACACATTCAATGAGTGTGTAATAAATAAATTTAATTCATGAATAAAATGTATATAAGTTCATAATTTTTAACACCCTTAATAGTAAATGGGTACAGGTATTTACTACACATTTGTTTTTCATGGAAAATCGTGGTGAAATTTCGACAGCATAACGAGGGCGTATAAATATTCATGGAAGGGATTAATGAGATTGAAATGGGTATATCATAATTTATAAATAAAATTGAATGTAATTGGATATTTAATAATATATCCCCACCTTATTAATTGTAGATAAAATATATAAGATAGTGAATAAACTTAAATAAAGAGGAGAAGGAGAGGATCTCTTACCTTGAGAGTGTGATTCCAAATGCCTGGAAGGGGATTATTAAGAACTTAGGGGAACCTTTAGAGGAATCCAGAGAGGTTATGGAAGATTAATGATGTTCTACAAGGTTTTTTAGTGAAGATAAATGGGATCTTGGGTGGGTTTATGTAGGAATTGAGTGGGGAATTCTTTATCCTTTCTCAAACTTAGGTTTTGGAATCTATATAATAAAATAACAAAAACCGCAAACCATACAATGTATTTTTACCATATTTTATACCAAATAGGGTTGTTTTTAATTATTTTATTAGTCCAAGGGTATAATTTATTAAAATAATTCCCTTGATAATATGGAAGTGAGTCTTGTTTATAAAGAAATTATTTTAAAACCTTAAAATATATTTTAGATTTTGGAGGATTCATAAAGGCTTTATAAAATTATGAAAATAAAATTAATATTAAAATAGTTTAAATTTAAAACATATATTTGGTATTGGATTCCTATTATAGTATTTATCACATCATTTTTGGGTCACCATGATGTCATAATACACACCGTATATTTATACAGTATTAAATTTTTAACTAAAAATTTGATTATCTTGGAAAATTATGAAAAAATAACTATTGGATAATTTTGATGTTCTAATTCCAAAAAATAATATTTTTTATCCAAATAATTTTATAAATATTTGAATTTTCAATTTTAAAATAACAATCAATTTTATTGATAAATGTTGGGTATTTTGATAATAACATTTTTTGAATCCTTGTAAAAATTAAATTTGAATTCATAAAAATTATATGATCATTTATATTTAATAACAATTAAATAATAATATTTTAATAAAATATTATCTATTTCAAAAATACATTAAATCAAAAAAAAATTAATTGAATTTGAATATTAACCAAAAATTTAATTTGTGTTCTATTGTATCAAAATCAAAAATCATTTAAAAAATAACAATAATAAAATAAAAATATATTCATTACTTTATAGAGTATATATACTCATATTATTAGGTTCTTGATACATATCCCTTTAATGCACTATAAAACACCCTAATAGTAAGGTGTGTGATGGTGAGACTTTCATTGGGTGGTTCAACGTACATGGTTTGGGACACGATCTCGATGAGCTTAAAATTCTCCCATAAATAGTTTCTCTCAAGCTTAAGTTGTTGGATCTCAACTTGGGTTTGGTCATGGGAAAATCCTAGTGATGAAATCTCCCTCAGAATCTCTAAAAAATGGACATCATAGGGTATAATCCTACTAGTTTATGCCATCACTTCCCTTGTGTGTGTCAATTGGATTTATCAAAACACTACATTTATACGAATCATATGATCATTGTTCAATGGTTATATTATCAACAGTAATGATGCTTAATGAAATTTTAAATCTGATAGGTTATAATGAAACCAAAAAAGTGTATGTGTTTTTTATATCCATAATATATAATAATACATTTAATTAAATAAAAAGGTGAATTTTATTTATAAAATTTTTTGTCATTACACTTATTTATTAGAAACAATATTTTCATCAAATTCATCCACTATTTTACCTTACTCTATAACTTTCAACTTGAGGTTTTAAATTTCCTCAACATAAGAACCTTCCTTTTTTATGAACAACTCTTTACCATTACTCTTATTTTCACCATAATTTTTCAATATATAGACTTCTTTATTGAGTTTAGTCTTTTTTTAAGACAATTCTCAAGTTATACTTTCAATATATGTTCCATGTAAGTTTCCTAACCTTTCACTTCTTCACTACTTCAAGTATCCTCTAATTTTTCACCATGGTCTATGAAGTTTCTAACATTTTATAGTACTTCATTTTCAAATAAACTACTTTTAGTGGAATATTTTTCTTCGTATTTGTTCAATATAATTCTATTTTTCTTTCAATTGAATCTTCTTTTACCTTTAGTTGAATTTAAAAAATCCATTGAATTTTTACCCCTCTTATCTTTCTATGTTTTTTCTTCCTAGTCATCATCATCATACTCTCCAAATTTATTTCATGGAAAAATTATTAAAATATTCCCAATTTCCCTAAACATAAAACATTTTTATGGGATTTTTTCTTTTTACATTAATTTTACATTTATGAAGTTATTTGACATAAGGATTATAATTCCTTTATATGCATCATTATTCTCTTCCTTATCTTCTTATTTATCAAAGTTGTTATATTTTTTTATTCGGATTTTTAATCTCTACAATAACTTCAAAGTCCATCCCTTTCTTGATATTCATTTTAAATGTCATATATTTCCCCATCTCAAAATAAATTAGTATGTTATAGATTTCATGAAGAGATAATTCATATCTACCTTCTAAGGTATATACATTAGTATTATACCTATTAGGAAATTTTCTCATCAATATCTTGATGATAGTTGAAACTTTAAAAGTTTATTTGAATCCTATTATGCTACTAACAATATCATTCACTCTTATGAAGTATTCATCAATTGTCTCTTCATCATCCACCCTAACATCTTCAAATTTACTTCTTTGTATCTTAAGCTTTTCCTCCTTTACTTTCACATTTCCTTAAAATATTCGTTCAAATTTTATCCAAGTCTCTTTAGTAGTTTATAGACCCATAAACTTCATGTAGACTTTGTTAGATAAGGATTTAATAATTGAATTCATATCTTTACCATTAACCATCATGTTTCTCTTATCCACATATTTCATGGGAGTATCATTCCCCAATCGAGGAAGTCCAACTATAAAAGCATCAACCACTTCAAGGAAAATTGAAAAAAGATGTGGAATCATCCTATTCTTCTATAAATGATAATTTTTTCCCATTAAATGTAGGTATTCCCTTTATATTTAATAATTTTATATTTTCCATCTCCACCAAAGTAATGAACTTCTAAAGAAAAATTAGGTTTCTTTGATACTAATTGAAGTGCCTATGAATATGATATGACACTTAAAAGTGGAGGTTAAATCAATAGTGTTATATTAAAATTTACTTTAACCTACAATTAACCATTCTAATGTATTAAAAATTTTATCCTATCAATATTAATATCTCACCCTTACCCATATGAAATGTAATAAAGATATATACAATGCACATAGGTTTTTAAAAATTTTGTCCCTAATGTGGGCACCCACTCCTTACAGAGTTTGGTCATTATCCTGATACATAGATATCCACTTTTTAGCATAAGTGAATAAAAATGATATCTCCTAAAAAACCTTATCCATATCCTGATAGGAAATTATATAGGTTTCAACCAACTACATTGTCTCCACCAACCCAGGTAAGAAAGATCACTTTTTTCCTCTGATCACATCTACAATAAATCTAATCTTCCTCACAACCTTCTAAATTCACAAAAATCATCTTCTACTCACAAAATATATTTATAGAACATATATTCAAGAAAATTAATTACCATAACTTAACTTCCACCCTCCTTAATGCATCAATGTTTTAGAATGTATTCCCTTATTACACTACTGTGCCATTTTATGGAATTGCCTCTCTCTTTATTTGACCTCATGAATATTCTAGAACATATAGGTTGGGATCACTATAATTTATTATCTTAATATTATAATTAGTGAAATATTAATTAACTCATTCTTTATATATTCTACTTTACTTTTATAAATATGTTTTATGAGCTCTATATCTTCCACTTTCTTTGATTCTGAGAGAATCACCTTCAATTACTTAGATAATATTATATATTAACATCATAAAAGCCTCCTCAAAACTCAATTATAATGTTATTTATTTCTTCAATTAATATAGGATATAAAAATGAAGAAAATGTTTATGAATTTTGTAAATTTAACATCTAACTCAGCATCACCACAATTGCATTCATTTCACAAAAATACAATATGAAATCTCCTTGAATCAACCAGTTCTTTGTCTTTAGAAAATTATGAAATTAACTACACTTTTATTTCATCTCATGTTTTACATTAGACTTTTATCAACCAGGTCATACAATCTTTGAGTTCTTTGAATATTATATATAAAGGATTTTGAGCTTTCATTGATTCTAGAACTTTTTTCAAATTCTAGTCATTGGTATCTAAGATTTCCATCTTCTGATAATCTCATATTTTAATCTTCTAATATTACACTAAGATCCCTTTCAAAAAAATTCCAATAGTATTCCACATAATTAATCCTTAAAACTTCATATACCACTCTGCTTCTACATCTATTGAACTTTCTCAGCTTCGTCCACCCATTACTTCTGATCAACTAGACTTAGAAAAATAATCATATTTAAATTTTAAAAACTATATATCATTATCTATCTTATTTTTTTCTTCAATAGTTAAATTATTTATTTCCTACTGAAGTGTTTTATATAATAAAAAGTTATTTTATACATATCATTAATTTTTCTCCCTTAAAAAAATTCTTTGATGGAAATAAATTTTGTTTCTCGGGATCAATCGGTTTAAACTCTACTACCTAGATTTTTTTATCCTTTCAAACTCATACAAGATAATTATTTTGATTATTTTAAGATCTTTAGTTAAACTCTTCTTGAATAAAAAAAAATCTCAAATAACCTTGATATTTGGTACTTTTAAATAATTGTGTAGTATCGCCTATCTTATCTTTCGAACTCTTTAAATAGTTCGGTATTCACCACTCTCTTGGATATCTCATATTCTGGTAGAAAATATTTTAGTAGAATGAATTATAGATTATTCACAACTTAACCTTTATCTCAAAGTCATGTTTATTTATGATTAAATGGTTTATATTTTTTATTCCTAATTAATTTTATGTAACTCTATGGGGTTATACACTTTTTCAAAAAACAACCTCAATGTGACTTTTGATCATCTCACTTTAATCAAACTTCCATCCTAAAATATTCCTTAAATATAAACTCAACACAATTAGTGAAACTTATGATTCCCTATCATAGATAACTTCCAAACATAGATAAATTCATTAGAATATGTTTAAATTCTAGGTACATAGTTATATCACATCATACTTTTGGATTCAAACTTCAAAAAACAAATATCCCAAATAAAAAACATTCATAATATCAATCTTGATAAAAAATAAAATAATTTCAATAATTATAATCCATGGTATCCTTAGAAACAATAATATATAGTAAATATCAAGATAAGAAAAAATTTATTAATTGAAAAAAAATCAAGAATCTCAAAAAATAGTAGAAAACCAAGTGTAGAAAAATAATAAGAAGAAGAAATTTTAGTCATATTTGATACTTATCCCCTTATCAGATAGGATTAACTATAGGAATATGGAGGGAAAGTATAAGAAAATATTTTAAATTTTCATGAAATTATGCATAAATATTTCATACGCTAAATAGATCTCATACATATCAACACACACCAAGTTCCTTAAATATTTATTATAAAAAAAATTGTTTGAGGACTTGGGTGTAATTTTATAAGTAAGGAATGTCCAGTGGTTGTACAATAGAAACTCTCACCAAAGATCTAATACTAGGGTGGTTTTTTAATTCTGATCATGATCGAGCCATGAAAATTTACAAAGGATATTTTTCAATTTGTGAGAAATTATATATTTAATGGCACTGAATCTATTCAAGAAGATTATATTAAGATATCCAAAACAAAAAAGAGTAATGTTATAGTTGGTGGATAGATTTATGAAGTATCAAAGTGGAATCCTTGAATATTTCTTATAGAAGGTGGAAAATTTCAACTTCCTTTCCAAATTATTAATTCTAGAAATAGAGGAATAATTAGAGGTACCAATTATTCTTGGTTTTACTTTCCTTTCTTCTAGTAAGGATATCATAAATGTGAAATAAGGATATTTGATTTTCTAAGTGAAAGATAAATAGGTAAAATTTGATCTTACCAATGTATTCAAACATATTGACGACATGAAATATTTTCATCTCACCACCACCACTGAATAAAGCTACATATTTTTTAAACCAAAATATAGGGGGAAGTTTTTTATAATGAAAAATTTTAAGAAAAAAAAGTAAAACAGTGCAGTGTTGGAAGTAGAATAAAGTTTCAAGGTTATATATCAACTTTTAAGGGAGTATTTTCCTAAGTTATCCTCCCTCATTTGTAAATACACAAAATCTAGAACTAAAGAAACTCCCCATAATTATAATTTACTATTTAAAATTGAAGGTGAGGAACTACCAGTCATTGTAAATATAGACCTACAAAGAAACATGAAAAATGGTTAGTTTCAGTGTTAAAGTAAAGGAAGAATCCCATCACCTAGATCATTATAGATATCAAAGGAATAAACCTATATATTTTCATTAATAAAGTAAGACTAGAAAAGGGAGTAATCTAAAATTATATCCTAAAATAGTGTTTACCCCTATGATGAATGATTAAATGAAAAAAAGAAGTGTTTAAGGTATAAGATATAGGGATAATTGACCCCATTTCAAACATAAAATGCTTCAGCCAACTTCGGTTTGTCTCAAATAAAGGATTCATGACTTTAATAAAGAAATATTATGATTTGATCACTACCCAAATAGTAATGGGATGGAGAGTGTGTGTAAAATATAGTAATATTAATGATTCAAAAAAAGGATCATTTTTCCTTTCATTTATAGATCGGATATTAAAAATACTATTTGGGTATGAATATTAATGATTTATGGATTTCAATTCTACATAAAATTATATTTATATGGAACTTATTGAATAATCTAATTCTACATTTACTGGTTTGTATGAAACATTCACCTACTAATTCATGTATTTTGGATTTCATAATGTGCCCCCTATTTTTTATAAATTCATGAAACATCTCTTTTAAGGGATGGAGGAAGAGTTTCTTAAAGTTCTCATGGTTTATTTCTCAATCAATTATATTTCATTAAAAAAATTATAAAGAATATTGATTTTATGATTTAAAGATATGAGGATACATACTTGGTATTAAACATAGAGAGATTCTACTTCATGGTAATGGATTCCATCATGCTTTGTCACTATATCTCCAAATATGGGATTGAAGTTGACCCTGAAAAAATCAATCCAATCAAGGAGTTCCAAAAACCAACATCGTGCAAGTGATTATAGGTTTTATGATCCATTCAGTATTTTACTAAATGTTTTTATATGAATTTTCATAGATCACTTATCACCTCATTCAACTTTTAGTCTAATATGTTGATTTATAATTTTATGAAAAGTGTATAGAATACATCAATGAATTAGAAAAAATACTAGTCACTTCCCCCATCATGATACCACTAAACTTGGAAGATACTTTTGATTTGATGTGTGATATTATCATTTATGCAGTGGGAGTAGTTCTTGGATAGAATATGAATAATATTTTTCAACATATTTACTATGAAAATATTAAATTGATAGAGGATCAGATTAATTACACTAGTACATAAAAGGAATTGTTATTTTTGTTCTTTTTTCAATAATTTTAGACCTTACCTCATACTCTCTAAAGTGTTGGTTCATTCAGATCATGTAGCATTGAAATACTTATTGATAAAGAAGTATTATCCACTATTATTTAAGTAGTTCGATGATAGGATGATTCGGAGATGAATTCTCATAATACAAATTGAAAGAATGATAGATTTATTCCACTCCCCACCAACTTGATGAAACCATGTATTAGAGAACACTTAGGAAAAGATTTTACATAGACTATTTTTTTCATTGTACAAATATTCAAGGAGCTTCATGGAAGTTATGGTTTTCTATGTTTGGGAAATTGATATCTTGGTATATTCCCCAACTCTTTTAGTTAGACCTATATCTTATTGTGTTTCAATCATGTATTAAAGTAGGTATATGCTAAGTCAAACGCAACAAATACTAAAAAATTGGTTATAAAGTTCCATAATAATAACATATTATCGAGATTTTGGTTTTTGAATCTACCAATCAGTGATAGGGGACTAAATATTTCAATCACCTCTTGAGGGAATTGTTTAGTTAGTATGGGGTTTACTACAACCTGATAAACTTGTATTATTTATAGATCATTGAACAAGTAAAAATATTAAACAAAGAGATAAAATAGATTCTATAGAAGTGTGATATCAGGATTCGAAAGGATTTGTAAAGAAAACTCAATTATGTTTGGTGGGCCTAGAGAATAGCCTAAAAGACACTTTTGGGGGTGTCTTTATTCTTTTTTGTGTATGTTAAACCATTCCACCTACCAATGAAGCTCTCCCACCAATCCTATTCAGAGTTCAAGCCAGTGAACTGAAGAGAAAATGAAGATGGAAGTAAGAGGTTATTATATTTGTATGAACTTGAAGATATTTTAAGTGATTCTTATGAAAATGTTGAAATCTATAAGGAAAATATGAGAAAATGGCATGATCAAAACATCCAAATGAAATATATGCATCCCATAGACATTTTTTTATTGTTAAATTTGTATTTTTTATTATTTCTAGGTAAGTTTAGGAAGATGGTTATGTTTTCAAATTATTACACAAGTGTTCCCTCATAGAGATGTAAATATTTAGAAGGATGAATGTAAAACTTTTAAAGTGAATTGAAATCATCTCAAGTTATACATCGATAACTCTTAGGTGGAGAGTGTCCTTTCATTTAAATTTAAATAAGGATAAAGGTATATTTATATTTAAGAATAAAATATAGCTTTGACTATGAGGGATCATAGGTATGTTTTTTATTTCATTGGTTTAATTTCTATTTTTGGTTCATTTAAGAGATGTTTATAATCTTGATTCAGTCTATGAGGTGCTAAAGTGTTTTTTCCTAATACCTATAAAAAATTTATAATCTTCATGAAAGAAATAATAAACTACATTGAGTTAGTGCAACAAACTACCTTGAGGGGTGTAACTATATTGTAAAAGGGAAATTTTTAGGTGATCATGGTGGACCACAACCATTATACTCCATATCCCTATTTTACATAAAATAATAGCACTCAATAATACTAAAAAAAATCACTTACTTGTAGAAACGTGTGCACCACATCATGATCCCCTGACCAATTGAATAATGGAAATTTCATATACATTAACTATGGAATTGTGTCCTTAGTCACACAGTAGGGCCCTAATGTATATAGAAGGGAACATTTAGGGCACACTAAAGAAACTATCACCTCCACGATATAACTAGTAGGTAGTCTCATTTGATGTATTTTTGAAGGATAGTATAAATAAGAGGCCCATATCACAACATAGTGTTACATAGTACAATACTTCATACATTTCTAATTCGAAATATTTTTAGGTAGGAAACCAAGAAGAGCGGCATAATTCTACACAAAAATGAGTTATAGAGATCATAAATATATGGATGAAACCCTATTTTCACATTGTAACCCCCACCTCCCCCACTCCAAAGATTTTGGTGTTCAGTTTTAAAGGAAACTTGTGCTCTATCATCCATAATTTTAATTGGGTAAGGAAAATTTCAAGCTTCCTTGTTGATCTTTCCCCCTCATATGTAATGGCTCGGACCTCTCCGGCCCATTCCTTTGTCAAAAAGAGGGTCATGAAGTGTTCTGGAGGGTAAAATGGACTTTTCCCACACTTTTAAAAAAAAACTACACGACGTGTAGTGTGAGTACACGTCATGTACCCCCTCTCCAGGTATACCCCATGTTGAAGGTTGTGTCCTTGCCGTGTGAAATAAATGGGTACACGCCGTGTACCCTAAACTACACGCCATGTAGTCCCTCCCCGCATATGTGTTACCTTCAAACCGTGTGTTGACCAGTCAACGGTCGTGTGCCGTGTTGGAGCTATGTCCTTTCTACGTGAAATAAATGAGTACACACCGTGTATCCAATACTACACGCCATGTAGTCCCTCCCCATGTATGCATTACCTTCAAAACATGTATTGACCAGTCAACAGTCGCGTGCCGCGTTGAAGGCCGTGTTGGAAGCCACGTGGTGACCGTGTGAAATGGACGAGTACACGCCGTGTACCATAAATTACACGCAGTGTACTTTTTTTCATTCCTATAAAAGGAGGGGTCCCCTCCTCCTTTTCAACTCACCCATCTCCTCTCCATTCCTCTGAGCAGATCTCTCCCAAGAGACTCAAAGGCTTATTTTCTTCCATAACTTCTTCGTCCGAGCTCCGATTTACGATCCGTCAGTGGCCACGGGATCATAACGACGAGGTGGAACTTCTGAACTTAGATCCGTTGTCTTTCCTTCATCCTTTCCTTTCCAAATTCCACCTGAGGAGGTTTTTCCGGGTTTCTACAGAAGTGACGGACGTCGACGGACGTCTTCTAAAGTTGATACGGGGGAGGGTTGTGACCAGAACCTGTTGAGGTAGGGATCTTACCTTCGTCTCTCTAAATTGTGCATCATGTGGGGTGGGTATCCTCTTGTTTTCATGAGAACCGGTTGAACCATTAAACAAAGATAATAACTGGTTAAAGAATGAGGATGGAGAATTTGTTATGTTTATCTTTATATCATGTGATATTATGTTGTGAATTGAATAGGCTTATGCCTACTAAAAATCACGGTCGTTGGGGGCCTTTTCTTGTGCAATTAAATGTTGACCTATCTTTCTAGATCATTTTTGTGAATGGAACTTTGTTGAATGTGGAATTTGGTTAATCACGAAAAGTTGGCTGATTTAAAATCTGGAACCCTTGTGGGATCACCCCGGTTGAACAAAATGGAATAATGAAAATTTGGGTGTTGGCTTGGATACGTGGAATGTGATGGGGGTGTTTTGTGGGTTGTTGTGCATCAGGTGAGCAGTGGGGCCACGGTTGGCTTGGTTGTGGGTTGGTGTGAATGCTATGTTAGTGATAGGCAGCGGGGCTGTGATAAATGGTATCAAGGGGTGATGATTTACGGTGTGGTTGTGGTTATGGTGGTTGGCAGCGGGGCAACAGGGATGGGTTTGAATGTGAACAAACTTTGGGTTGTGAATAATAAATAAAATGTGGAAGAGTTAATGAATGGTGGGGCTTGGTAATGGAACGGGAATAATAATAAATGGGGTCGGTTGGTCAATAAGAAGGGACTTTTTGTGTTGCTTTTGTTTTCCTAACTTGATTTTTGGATGGTAGGGATATGTTTTACGAACGATTAATATGGTTGGTTGTGGATAGTTGCCCAATAGTAAAGGAAATAATAAGATGATTTTGTTCGAACATGAAAACCTAAATGGGGTTGGGGTTGTTTTTTGTATGCATGCTTTGTAGTAGCAGTGTCGAGGCACGTGCTCAGTTCTTTGATTAGAAGCCATAGTTTGGGATGAGTGTTTGGTATATATATATATATATATATGTATTCTTGTGTTTTATCGCACCCCACCTATGTTGAGCACTTAGTGCCGAACACTCCCATTTCATGGGAGAGGGTGTTTTTTCCCTAGTTAATAGCTCCTTCCTGCTACTTATTCCATAGGTTGTGATGTCTTGAGGAGACCTTACACCCAAGACTCTCCGGGTAGGTTTTGATTGGGGTGGTTTCATCCCAAGACTCTTCAGGCTGGTTTTACTGTTTCCCAAGAATCTTCGGGATGAGGCTTAGGTGTGTGCGGGCGGGATACGTGGTTATGATGCCCAAGTGTGTGCGGGTGGGATACGTGGTTGTGAGGCCCAGGTGTGTGCAGGCGGGATACGTGGTTGTGAGGCCCAGGTGTGTGTGGGCGGGATGTGTGGTTCTTGAGGACCAAGTGTGTGTGGGCGGGAAGAGTGTGGTATCGTCAGGACGTTCGCCATTAGGAAGAGCAGTTAACTGGTGGGAAATGGTACGGGGTACCCAATACTCTTGTTCTTATATACTACTACCTGTTGTGATTGTGTTTTTGGTGAGTGTGGCTGGTGAGGTTGGTGGATAGATTTCCTTGCTAGGTTTCTTCTGTTGTTCTCACGGGACATTAGGATGTCTCCCCACTTGTGCACGAGATCTTTAGGTTTCCCTACTGAGTATACTTGTATGCTCACCCTACGTTTACTTTCAGGTTTCCAGGAGGACTACTAGGGCCATGCGGGACCCAACTAGTTGGGACAGTTGGAGTTGTTGTACTCTTGTTTCTTTTGGTATTGTACTTTTGAGATTTCTTGTACTTGTACCTTGTTTCAGAACTATTTAAACATGCATGTAGGATTGGTTTGGGTTTATTTCTATACACATGTTCTTTTCCTTTTTTGTGGTTGACTTTTCCTATTTCCCGATCTTAAATAATAAAAAGGGTAATGCCTCCCATATTTGTGAAAACTCATACCCTTGGTGCTAGTCACCACCCCGGAGCCTACTGGAGGCGGGACTCGGGGGTCATTATCTCCCTTTCACCATTGCCAGCTCAGGAGGGGAATCTTTGGTGGGAGGGGTTAGTGACAGAATGGTATCAGAGGTGATGGTTGAGAGATAGGATGGAGTCTGGAGTTGGGCACAGTGAGGATTGCATGGGATGGTAGGGAAACATTGCTGGTTAATATTGGTGCATGAAATAGTCCAGGGAAGACTAGTTAGGACACGGGATTTTAGGGCCCCCTGTGATCCAATGTAAGGACTCTGAGCCTACCTAACGACCAAGTGAGACTACATTGATTGTAGGGTAGATACCCTAGAGAAGGTACATGCATCATCATGATTGTGTTTTACTTGATTTGGGTGTTCTGGGAAAGAAATTGAATAAAATGATAAAATGAAACCTTGAGAAATTCCATGCTACTTGGATTTTGGTGATATTTGTTTACCTTACAACTATGGCACCTGGACGTCAAGAGAGAGGTAGAGGAGCTGGACGTGGACATTTTCACGCAGCAGAGTGGTCAGCTCCAGTAGGACCAGAGCTGGTGCGAGGTACGATTTGTTTGTTCAGCACTCTCGTTTCTGCTTTGTTCGATTCGGGAGCTTCGCACTCCTTTGTTGCACCTGGTCTAGCCCATGCTTTGGGACTAGACGTAAAGAGACTTTCCATACCACTGTTGCTGAGTACACCAGTTGGAGGTCAGACCAGCGTATCTTGTGTTTTCCAGGGATGTGGGTTGACGTTGGGACCACATCGATCTAGTGGGGACATTCTTCTATTACAGATGCATCCATACGATGTCATCCTAGGCATCGACTGGTTGTTTTCTTTTAGTGCCATTATCGACTACTTCCGGAGAATATTTGTGTTCTCCGATGTGGATGGGCAGTGTGTATCTTTTTTTGGCGAGAGGAGCTATCAAGTGGGAAGCTGGAATGTGAAGTCTCTCCTTTCCTTGTTAGGTGGGTTATCAGTGGTTTTAGCTGATGCAGAGATGATGGATATCCCATAGGTTGTTGGGGAATTCATCAATGTTTTTCCTGAGGAGGTTGTGAATCTGCCCCCCCCCCCCCCGACGTGACGTTGAGTTCAGGATAGACTTACAGTCTGGTGCTCGTCCGATTTTGATGGGGCCTTATCGGATGGAACCTTCGGAGTTGCAGGAGTTGCAGATTCAGATTAACGATCTGATGGAGAAGGGTTTCGTTTGACCCAGTGTGTCACCGTGGGGTGCTCCAGTTTTGTTCGGGAAGAAGGCAGATGGTGGTCTCAGGTTATGCATAGACTACCGAAGGTTGAATCAGGTAACGGTCAAGAACATTTACCCCCTTCCAAGGATATATGATCTCTTCGACCAGCTGAGGGGAGCAGGTTGGTTTTCTAAGATTGATCTACGATCTGGATATCATCAGCTGAGGGTAAAGGACAGTGACATCTCGAAGACGGCTTTCAGGTAAAGGTACGGGAACTTCGAGTTTGTAGTGATGCCGTTTGGATTTACAAATGCACCGGTTGTGTTCATGGGACTTATGAACTTTGTCTTCTGAGAGTTTCTGGACCGGTTCATTATTGTGTTTATCGATGACATCTTTATCTACTCAAGATCATAGGAGGAGCACGTTGAGCATCTCAGGGCAGTCTTGGAAGTCCTTCGACACCACCATCTTTATGGGAAATTGTCAAAGTGTAAGTTCTTGAAACAACAAGTACACTTCCTTGGGCATGTAGTGTCTCAGCATGGAGTGTCAGTGGACCCATCGAAGGTGGAGGCAGTTGTTTCTTGGGCAGCACCCAAGAGCGTGGCAAAAGTTCGTAGTTTCCTGGGGTTAGCAGGTTACTATCGGAGGTTCGTTTCGGAATTCTCTCGAGTTGCTTCCCCATTGACAGCTTTTACTAGGAAGAACCAGGTCTTCCTATGGAGTGAGTAGTGCTGGAAATCTTTCAACTACCTGAAGGAGAAGTTGGTCAGTGATCACGTACTCAGGTTTCCAGAGGAAGGGTTGTTGTATGAGGTGTTTTTTGATGCTTCTGGCCTTGGTTTGGGGTGCATACTGATGTAGAAGAAGGGTGTGATCTGTTATGGGTCTAGGCAGTTGCACCCTCATGAGCGTAACTATGCCACCCATGACCTGGAGCTTGCAGCAGTAGTGTTCGCACTAAAGTTGTGGCGGAATTACCTATTTGGGGAGCGTTTTTTGGTCTTCTCAGATCACAAGAGCTTACGTTATATCTTCTCCCAACGTGACCTGAACTTGCAGCAGCGGATATGGGTCAAGTTTCTCCAAGACTATGACTTCGAGATATCCTACACTGAAGGTAAGGGCAACATTGTGGCTGATGCCCTGAGCAGGAAGTCACATAAGTAAGTGGTTCGGGAATCCACTGATTCTTGGAAAGCGATGGGGGAGTTGGTGGCCTTACACTTGGATGCAAGGGTAGAAGGTGTTAGAGGCTATTTGTTTCAGATGACGGTGCAGTCTTCCTTGTTGCAGTAGGTGGAAGAGTCTCAGTGGGGGGACTCCGAGGCGGAAGTAATGCAGGATCGTGTCGATCAGGGAAATGCTCCAGAAGGATGGTCATAGGATAGCCGACATCGGATGCTTTTCCATGGAAGGTTGTTTGTTCCGGAGGCGATGTGTGAGGGAGTTCTCCATGAGTTTCGTAGCTCAGCCTTGGAGGTATATCTAGGAGTTTCAAAAATGTACTGAGGCTTGAGGGAACAGTTTTGGTGGCCCGGGGTGAAATGGGCAGTGGAGGAGTTTGTGGCAGAATTCCTAGTGTGTCAGCAAGTGAAGGTTTAACATCGTGTCCCCGGTGGTTTGTTGCATCCATTAGATTTCCCCGAGTGGAAGTGGGATGAAATCTTGATGAAATTCGTCACAGGAATACCCAGAGCTCAGGGAGGTTATGATGCTATCTGGGTGGTGGTGGATCATCTGAAGAAATAAGCTCACTTCTTAGCAATTAAGGATTCGGGCCCAGTGAGTACCTTAGTACAAAGGTACATAGACGAGGTGGTACATTTTCATGGAGTTCCGAAGACTATCGTATCAGACCGGGATACTCGGTTTACCTCACGAGTCTGGAGGGGGTTACAGCATGCTTTTGGAACCCAGCTACACCTTAGTAATACTTTCCACCCCCAGACTGACGGGGAGACAGAGCAGACTATCTAGACGTTGGAGGACATGTTGCGAGCATGCGTTCTGGATTTCGGAGGGTCATGGGTACGACACTTGCCTTTAGTAGAGTTTTCCTACAACTACAGCTTCCACTCTACTATTGTCATGGCACCGTTTGAGGCTTTGTATGGAAGACCATGTCGTTTACCCATTTGCTGGGCATAGGTTGGTGAGACAGGTGCTCCTGGGATAGAGTTAGTGCAGAGCACCACAGAGAAAGTTCATCTTGTGCGTGAGAGGATGAAAGCGGCTCAGGACCGACAAAAGTCTTATGTTCATCATCGGAGGAGGCCTTTGGAGTTTGAGGTGGGAGACCATGTGTTCTTGAAGGTTTTCCCTCGACGGGGTCAGTGGAGGTTTGGGAAGGGGAGTAATCTCTCCCCTAGGTTCATCGGACCTTTCGAGGTGTTGAGGCGAGTCGGCGAGGTGGCATATCAGCTAGCCATGCCACCTCAGTTGGAGGAGGTTCATGATGTCTTCTATGTCTCCCAACTACGTCAATACTTACACAACGACTCTCACGTTATCGACTAGGGAGAGTTAGATATGGGAGATGACGCGACCTTTGATGAACGACCAGTCAGAATCGAGGATCATAAAGAGAAGGTGCTCCGTGGAAAAACCATTCTGTTGGTTCCTGTGTTGTGGAGGCATGGTGGCCTTGAGGAGAGAACTTGAGAGCAGGAGGCTCAGATGCACGCTCAGTACCCGAAGTTGTTTTGACTTGTGTTTGCTTTGTTCTTCTGAGCTTTGTTTTGATGTTATACTTTGTACCTTTGATATTTATAGAATGCATGGCTGGTCGGTTATGAGACCTTTTGTTTCCTTATTCTCTGGAAGTGTGTATCATGTCTGGATGTGTGGGAAAAAGGGAAAAACCTGATCATTAATTGAGACGCATTAATGCAGATGCGATTGAACTCGTGTAGGCGAGTCAGTGCCACCTAAAGCGGATAATATCTCGACATAGGAGAAGTAATTTCTCCAAACCACATGTTCGGGCAGTGTGTTCGTTGTGTGGTGTTGGGGGTATTGCAAGTTGAAAAAACCTAATGTATGAAAATGGGAAGACCCAATTATTAATCGAGATACATTAATGAGGATGCGATTAAACCCGTGCAGGGGAGTCAGTGCTCCCTAAAGCGGATAATATCTCGACATAGGTGAAGGAATTCCTAACACATATGATTAGGGTTGTTAAATGGGTTCCTGTTATAATGAGGGACCTAAGAGGTATCTTGTTGGGTTCCTCTAGGTTGGATTTTGAATTCTCAGGGACGAGAATGTTTTAAGAGGTATCCGATGTAATGGCTCGGACCTCTTCGGCCCATTACTTTGTCAAAAAGAGGGTCATGAAGTGTTCTAGAGGGTAAAATGGACTTTTCCCACACTTTTCATAATTTTGAAACTATATGCCGTGTAGTTTGAGTACACGTCATATACCCCCTCGCCGGGTATACCTTGTGTTGAAGGTCGTGTCCTTGCAGTGTGAAATAAATGGGCACATGCCATGTACCCTAAACTACATGTCTTGTAGTCCCTCCCCGCGTATGTGTTAACTTCAAACTGTGTGTTGAACAGTCAACGGTTGTGTGCCATGTTGGAGTCGTGTCCTTGCCGCGTGAAATAAATGAGTAAACGTCTTGTATCCAATACTACACACTGTGTAGTCCCTCCTCGCGTATTCATTACCTTCAAACCATGTGTTGACCAGTCAACGGTCGCGTGCCGCCTTGAACGCCGTGTTGGAAGCCGCGTGGTGACCATGTGAAATGGATGAGTACACGCTGTGTACCATAAATTACAAGTCGTGTACTTTTTTTTCAAGCCTATAAAAGGAGGGGTCCCACCTCCTTTTCAACTCACCCCTCTCCTCCCCATTCCTCTGAGCAGAGCTCTCCCAATAGACTCAAAGGCTCTTTTTCTTCCATAACTTCTTCGTCTGAGCTCCGATTTACGATCCGTCAGCAGCCACAGGATCGTAATGACGAGGCAGAACTTCTGATCTTTGATCTATTGTCTTTCCTTTAGCCTTTCCTTTACAACTTCCACCCAAGTAGGTTTTTCTGGGTTTCAACAGAAGTGACGGACGCTGATGGACGTCTTCTAAAGTTGATCCGGGGGAGCGTTGGGACCAGAACCTGTTGAGGTAGGGATCTTACCTTCGTCTCTATAAATTGTGCATCATGTGGGGTGGTTATCCTCTTGTTTTCATGAGAACCGGTTGAACCATTAAACGAAGATAATAACTGGTTAAAGAACAAGGATGAGGAATTTGTTATGTTTATCTTTATATCCTATGATATTATGTTGTGAATTGAATAGACTTATGCCTACTAAAAATCACAGTCGTTGGGGGCCTTTTCTTGTGCAATTAAATGTTTCCCTATATTTCTAGACCATTTTTGTGAATGGATCTTTGTTGAATGTGGAATTTGGTAAATCATGTAAATTTGGATGATTTAAAATCTAGAACCCTTGTGTGATCACCCCGGTTGAAAAAAATAGAATAATGAACATGTGGGTGTTGGCTTGGATATGTGGCATGTGATGGGGGTGTTTTGTGGGTTGTTGTGGATTGGTTGAGCAGCGGGGATTTGGTTGGCTTGGTTGTGGGTTGATGTGAATGCTATGTTAGTGATAGGCAGCGGGGCTATGATAAATGGTATCAAAGGGTGATGATGTATGGTGTGGTTGTGGTAATGGTGGTTGGCAGCGAGGCTGCAGGGATGGGTTTAAATGTGAATGAACTTTGGGTTTTGAATAATAAATAAAATGTGGAAGAGTTAATGAATGGTGGGGCTTGGTAATGGAACGGGAATAATAATCAATGGGGTTGGTTGGTCAATAAAAAGGGACTTTTCATGTTGCTTGTGTTTTCCTAAATTGATTTGTGGATGGCAGGGATATGTTTTACGAACGATTGATATGGTTGGTTGTGGATAGTTTCCCAATAGTTAAGGAACTAATAAGCTGATTTTGTTGGAACATGAAAACCTAAATGGGGTTGGGGTTGTTTGTTATATGCATGATTTGTAGTAGCAGTGTCGAGGCACGTGCTCTGTTATCTGATTGGAATCCATAGGTTGGTCTGAGTGTTTGGTATATATATATATATATATCTGTATTATTGTGTTTTATCACACCCCACCCATGTTGAGCACTTAGTGTCGAACACTCCCATTTCATGGGAGAGGGTTTTTTTTTCATAGTTACTAGCTCCTTTCTGCTCCTTATTCCATAGGTCGTGATGGCTTGAGGCGACCTTACACCCAAGACTCTTCAGGTAGGTTTCGATTGGGGCGATTTCAGCTCAAGACTCTTTGGGCAGGATTTACTATTTCCCAAGAATATTCAGGATGAGGCCCAGTGTGTGTGGGCGGGATACGTGGTTGTGAGGCCCAGGTGTGTGCGGGCGGGATACGTTGTTGTGAGGCCCAGGTGTGTGCATGCATGATACGTGGTTGTGAGGCCCAGGTGTGTGCGGGTAGGATGTGTGGTTCTTAAGGCCCAGGTGTGTGCGGGCGGGAAGAGTGTGGTATCGTCAGGATGTTCTCCATTAGGAAGAGCAGCTAACTCGTGAGAAATGGTGCGGGGTACCCAATACTCTTATTCTTATATACTACTACCTGTTGTGATTGTGTTTTTGGTGAGTGTGTCTGGTGAGGTTGGGTGGATAGATTTCCTTGCTAGGTTTCTTCTGTTGTTCTCACGGGACATTAGGATGTCTCCCCACTTGTGAATGAGAGCTTTAGGTTTCCCTACTGAGTATACTTGTATGCTCACACTACGTTTACTTTCAGGTTTCCATGAGGACTACCAGGGCCGTACGGGACCCTACTAGTCGGGACAGTTGGAGTTGTTGCAGTTGTTGTACTCTTGTTTCTTTTGGTATTGTAATTTTGAGCTTTCTTGTACTTGTACCTTGTTTCAGAACTATTTAAACAAGCCTGAGGGAATGGTTTGGGTTTATTTCTATACACTTGTTCTTTTCCTTTTTGGTGGTTGACTTGTCATATTTCCCGATCTTATATAATAAAAAGGGTAATGCCTCCCATATTTGTGAAAACTCATACCCTTAGTGCTAGTCGCTACCCTGGGGCCTACTGGAGGCGGGACTCGGGGGTCATTATCTCCCTTTCACCATTGCCAGCTCAGGAGGGGCATTTTTGGTGGGAGGGGGTCGTGAAATCATACAAGAGGTTTTAGCTCCCTTTACCTTCCTATTTAATTGAACCATAATCTCATCCCATTTTTTCTCCAAATTTTCACAAATCATTTCTCCAACAACCACTAATTGAACCTCTAGAAAAACCCATTACTCATCCTTTTCACCCATTACCAGCCTTCCATTATAGTGTAATTGAATCAAGGAACCTCCCCACCCAATTGTGAACCTTATTCTTCTTCACCCTCTATCAAAATTCCTAAAAAATCTTCATCCCATAATCAAATGTATCCTCCTCCCTTATCCAAAACCAACCCCACCCCCAATACAAACCCAATCCCAAATCCATAAGGAAATGAAAATCCCCACTTTCTAAGTGACACAATTCTCTCTAGATAAATTACCCTTTCCCTATGCTTACTCATAAAATCACACACACAAAATCCCAATATATACCCCATAAACCTTCCCAACCTCATCCAAGCTCACCTTACCATTGCCTTTCCCAATTAACTAATGATTTTTGATCACACTGCAATCAGTTCCTTATGTTCATAAATAGTTCTCAATGATTACGGCTAAATAAATTATAGAGGAAACCCTTGTGAACTAATAAGACATTGGATTTAGAGTTCATAAAGAACATTGTTATGGAATATAATACATGAGAGGACTTGGAAATAATATATCTTGAGAACTTCATTTAGGTATGGGAGTGTACTTCTATGTAAATCATGCTAGAGGTCATGTGTCACGACCCATCCTCGGGGCCCATGCCGTGACTACCCCAAGCCCGCCTTCCATAGGCCAGGGGATGGCGACTAGCACCAAGGCGTAAATCCCGGTAAAAGGGAAGGCATTTCCTTTGTAAAGTAAAAAACACCACAGAGTAAACAAGTAGTAGAAGAAAACACTAATTAAAAGCTGGTACAAGAGTAAGTGCAGAAAAGTAAGTGGGCCAGTATACAAACCCAAACTGAAAGTAAAGTACAACTGGAAAGGGAAAACAGAAACTGAAAAGTAAAGCCAAAACGCCGAGCTTTCCACTGAAAAATCCCACCTGAAGGGTGGGTACAGATAGCCTCCACTCCTCCTCGGGTTCCGCCGTCCACACTGAGTATGTCCCGCCCAGTGGTCCACCTCCAGGTACCGTCCTGCTCTGCAAGCCTCAACCATGATCAACATTGTCCGTCGTCTGCAACCAACACAACGTAGTGCGGGCATAGCCCGTGTAGGGGTAAGTATAAGCTACTCAATAGGGACCCCGAGACCCCCGAAGGTCTCCCAGAATCCACAAAGGATAATCCACAAAAGAAAGATACAATCATGAAGTAACATCTGACACTGCTTAGGTATATGCCCATACATATACCTAAGTCACCAATTCTCATTCGGCTCCAACATCCGATCCCAAGTACAACCCAATCCACACAGGAAAGCAAAACATAAATCCACATAGGATATCACAACACAATCCACATAGGAAAGTAAAACAGGATTCATCTCACACAGGTATACTTCTACGAAAGACGATAGATATGATCACTGATCCATCTAATTCTTCGGACCCACAAAGGATAGATAGGTACTAACCCTCGCAATGACCCACACAGGATCTGTAGGCGCTGGCTCACACAGAACCGTTGAGCGCTCACCCACACAGGATTGGACCCACACAGGATCGGTAGCACTGATCCACACAGGATCGTTGAGGGATGTAGTCATCGTCGTTGAATCCACCGAGGATCTCTGCACAGTCGTTGTCGCAGTCACAGTAGCAGTCGCAGCCAGCTCTAGGGTTCCCGCACACAGCAAGCTCGCTCGGGAGGGTCCGCTCCACGAGCCAAGAGGCTGATACATCAGCTGACACATAGTCCAGAATTGATGTATCCAAAAGTTCTGTATCGTCAACAGGAACTCAACGTCGCAGACGGTGCGTCGATCGGACGCCCGGTCTGAGAGTTATTGGCGTTTTCGTCCTAGGGGCCCAGTTGGTTTTTAAGGCAAAACCAACCCGACCATACCCCACCTACATCCAAACCTCGGGCGGAGTAATCCAAAAGATCTGTTTCACTTAGATGAATCCAACAAAGTTGACGGCACGTCAATCGGACGTCTGAAGCTTAACATATGAGCGTTTCCGCTCCGAGGGCCTGGATGGTTACGTGTACGAACCAACTCGGCTAAACCCAAAGTATTCCAAAACCTTGAGTGTGATATACCGAAACGATCATCTCGATTAAAGGATATCATCTCAACTGACGGTGCGTCGATCGGAGGTCCGTAGCCCAAGTTATGGGCAAAAGACCGAAGATGGTCTGAAATGGGGGTTTCGGGCCCGGACCGACCCGGCCCGAGACCCCCCCCCCCCCCCCGGTCGGCCCGAACTGGGTCGAACCGCCCCGGGTCTGGGTCGGTCCGGCCCGGCGTGGCCCAGCCTGGGCACAGCGTGCCCAGCGCACTGGCCAGGCGCTCGGCCAACTGGCCGAGCCGTTTGGCAAGGGGGGGTGCCTGCCCCCCTGGTGTAACTGCGGCCCCCCTTTAATGGGGGCCATTTTTGTAAGCCGGCCAGGGGAATTAATTCCCCCGGCTTCCTTTTGTCCGGCCGGCCTACACCGGCCGACCGATTCTGCCAACAAGGACCGGCGACGGCCGGTCCTTTCTCCTTCGCCGACACCGGCGGCCCGGAACCGGCCGCCAGACACCTTGCTCCACCGCAGCCCGGAACCGGCCGCGGCTTGGTTCGTATAACACAGGGCGACGGCACCGCGCTCCTCCGCCGCAGCCCCGCTCCGACCGCGGTATCTTCGGTTTTCTTTGACGCGGTGCGACGGCGTCGCGTCCTTGTTCAACTTCACGACGCGGCGCGATGGCGTCGCGCATTACTTGTCGTACGATCCCGCGTGGTGCGACGGCACCACGCCATTCCGTCCCAACCACAAAGAATCAAATAAGGATAAAGGAGGAGGGTCGGTCGTGTTTGTGCGGTCCGGCCCCCTCTCGTTAACCGATATCATTTGGTCGTATTTTCACGAAGAACGACAAGGTGGTAAACACGAACAAATTAAATAAACAACCCCTACCTTGATAAAAGAGATGACGAACGTCGGCATCACAAAGCGAGGATTCGAAGACGTTGACGGTGATTTCGTCGTGGAAAACCATCGAGAAAAGAGACGTCGCGGAAGAAAAACGTCGTGGAAGAAGACGTCGCATCGTGGGTCGGTGTCGCGGAAGACGATCTCCGAGGGCTCGGCGCTCCACGTCAGAGATCGTTCGTTCTTCACGTTCTTCGTCAAAGAGAATGAAGAACTCAAGACTTCCTTAGCTTTTTCTCCAAAGGCTCTCAAACAAATAAACACCAACCCAATAAAATAAGTTCTTAACTTATTTTATTAACACATCAAGGCTTTTGAAATTCAAGTGTTTGAATTCCACATTAACTCACCTCATTAATTCCATAAGTTAATAAACTTAAGTTAACAAAATTAATGGGAGTTGAAGAGGTTAGAGGATATGAAGGGGTGGGGTTCGTGTGGGCCCCACCACCCTCATAACCTCCCAAGGGAGGTTGGGTAGTTACCCAACTTCCATCCAAAGGATTAAACACTTAGAGTAAAAATAAAAATTGTTGTTAAATTTTTATTTTTAACTTCCACAATTTTTATCAACTTCTCTCCTGTAAACGCAACTCCAGATTAAGCGTTCCTAAGAAACTACCGGCGCTGCGGTTCCATCGGTGCCCTAGGAATTTGATTCCGAGCACCGGTTGAAAAGATATGAATTCTCGCTCGCTCGTTCACTGAACATACCCGAGCTAAACTTCGGATTGAAGTTCCGAGCACACCGGGCCTCAGAATCAAGTGCCGTCAAGAAACTGCGTTCTTGTAAAATCCCAAATAAAATTAAGAAAAAAATTTCCTTGAATTTTACGGGTCTTTACATTACTCCCACCTCAGGACTTTACATCCCCATAAAGATACATCGAAAACTAGGGAAACAAATGTGGGTACTGAGCATGGATCTGAGCCTCCCGCTCCCAAGTGCTCTCCTGGAGGTTCCCGTGCTGCCATCTGATGCACACTAGAGGAATTGACTGTCTATGTAGGACCCGCTCCTGTCGATCCTTGATCTCCATTGGGACCTCCGCAAAAGTAGCCCCATCATCGACGTCAAGCTCCCCATGGTCAATGATATGCGTCGGGTCGTGCACGTATCTCCTCAGCTGAGATACATGGAAGACGTCATCCACCCGGTGCAACTGAGGTGGTAGAGCCAGGAAATAAGCCACCTCTCCAATCCTGTTGAGGACTTGGAAGGGTCCGATGAAGCGTGGAGACAACTTTCCGCCTCGGCCAAATATCTGTATTCCACATTGTGGTGAGACACGCAAGAAGACGTGGTCGCCATCCTCGAACTCTAGTGGCCTCCGCCTCCTGTCAGCATATGACTTCTGCTAGATCTGAGCTGTCCTCATCTGCTCCTGGATGACCTGGACCTTCTCTGTCGTGGCTTGGACCATCTCCGGTCCCACAAGTGCTGACTCCCCAGGGTTTGTCCAGCACAAAGGAGATCTACAAGGTCGCCCGTACAATGCCTCGTATGGTGCCATCCCGATGGTGGAGTGGTAGTTGTTGTTGTACGCGAACTCCACCAAGGGTATGTGGTCCTCCCAACTGCGACCAAAGTCGAGGACACATGCGCAGAGCATGTCCTTGAGAGTCTGAATGGTCCTCTCCATCTGACCATCTGTCTGAGGGTGAAAGGTTGTGCTCAGACATAGTTGCATCCCGAACGCCTCCTGCAACCCCTTCCAAAGTCGGGAAGTAAAGCGAGCATCTCGATCGGAGATGATAGATGATGGCACACCGTGAAGCCGTACAATCTTCTGAACATAAAGTTGTCTCAAGCTCTCCACTGAGCCCTGCTCTCTGATGGGTAAGAAGTGAGCCGACTTGGTGAGTCGGTCGACAATCACCCAAATGGAGTTGTGACCTCTAGAAGTGCTTGGAAGTCCAGTCACTAAGTCCATAGATATCTCGTCCCACTTCCACTCCGGGACCTCTAAGGGTTGTACCAAGCCTGTTGGTACCTGGTGCTCAGCCTTCACCTGCTGGTAGGTGAGGCATAGAGAAATGAACTCTGCCACAGCCTTCTTCATGCCCGGCCACCAGTGCTATCGTCTGAGATCCTGGTACATCTTCACCACTCCAGGATGTACCGCCAAAGGAGAAGTGTGAAACTCTCTCAGCACCTACTCCCATAAATAAACTGGTACCAAGGTACGTCCTCTGAAAAGGATGTTGCTCTCTACTCCAAAGGAGAAACCATCAGTTGTCTGTTCTGAGGATATCTGTGCATGCCGCATTCACAGTCAGCGTCCCCACGTTGTGCTTCTCTGACCCGCTGCCGTAGTGGAGGGGTGATTGTGAGAGACTGAAGGAAGGTTTCTCCATCTCTATCCACGAAGGATATCTACAAAGAGACTAGCTGCTCTGTCACCTCCTCAAGTAGCTGAATGTCCGTCCTCCTACTGAGAGCATCGGCTACCACATTCCCCTTCCCAGGAGTATAGACTATCTCAAAGTAATAGTCCTGGAGGAACTCGAGCCATCACCGATGTCTCAGATTCAGATCCTTCTGAGAGAAGATGTATTTGAGACTCTGATGGTCAGAAAAGACTTTAAAACGCTCTCCCATCAGATAGTGTCGCCATGTCTTCAGAGCGAAGACCACTGCTGCTAACTCCAGGTCATGGGTAGCGTAGTTCTGCTCATGCAGCCTCAACTGACGAGATCCATAGGCGATCACTACCCGCTCCTACATCAGGACACATCCGAGTCCGGTCCCTGATGCATCGCAGTAGACTACGTACCCTACTCCCTTCTCAGGCAACCTCAAGATAGGTGCGCTGGTCAATCTCTGTCTCAGCTCCTGGAAGCTCTGCTGACATCTGTCTGACCATACAAAGGGTTTCCCTTTCTTTGTCAAAGCTGAGAGTGGTTCCGCAACTCTGGAGAAGTCTGGCACAAATATCCGATAGTATCCAGCTAGTCCCAAGAAACTCCGCACCTCTGTCACGCTCCTGGGTGGATCACAAGCTAGCACTGCCTCGATCTTCGCGGGATCCACCACAACTCCCGCCTCAGAAATTACGTGTCCCAAGAAGTGAACCTCGCATATCCATAACTAACACCTCGAGAGCTTACCATAAAGCTGGTGCTCTCGGAGTGTGTCTAGTACAACCCGCAAGTGGTAGGCGTGCTCCTCCTCAGTCGTCGAGTAAATCAAAATGTCGTCGATGAAGACTACGACAAATCGATCGAGGTATGGCTGAAAGATCATGTTCATGAGGTCCATGAACACTGCTGGAGCATTGGTTATGCCGAATGGCATAACCAAGAACTCATAGTGGTCATACCGACATCTGAAGGCTTTCTTCTGTACGTCCTCGTCTCAAACTCTGAGCTAATGATAGCATGACCTGAGGTCTATCTTCGAGAACCACCGTGCTCCCTTGAGCTGATCGAAGAGGTCATCAATCCTTGGTAACGGATACTTTTTCCTCATTATCACCTGGTTCAGGAAACGATAGTCTACAAAAAGACTCAAACTCTCGTCCGCCTTCTTGGAGAACAATATCGGGGAAGCCCAGGGTGAAACACTGGGTCAGATGAATCCCTTGCCCTGTAAGTCCTCCAACTGTACCCGTAGCTCTCGAATCTCGGCGGGGGCCATCCGATATGCTGGAGTCGATATCGAGGCTATCCCAGGGTATAGGTCAATATAAAATTCTACCTCTCTGTGAGGAGGTAGCCCTGGAACGTCGTCGGGGAAAACGTACGCATACTGATCCACCACTGCAGGAAAACCAGGACTCTGCACGTCAACTGCTCCTAGGATGAGGCTAGCCAACTGATGTGTGATGGGCTGTCCTCTCTTCTGGGGAAGTCCATCCTGTGCTGCAAAGGCTCCCTTCTCCCCAATGAAGGTGAACCTTCTCCCGTCGGTGCGTACACATCGCACCTTGCGCCTAATATAGTCAATCTGTGCATGGACTGTAGATAACCAATCCATGCCCAAGATGACGTCGTAAGGCCTCGACGCCGCTACAAGAAGATCACAACCGAAACTCTTGCCTCCTAGAGTAAGCTCACACTACCGGCACCAGTGCGTAATCGTCAATTCTGCTCCTGTATGAGTCTCTAGCTGTAAGGATTGAGCCAACGGATCTGTCGGAATCTCCGAGCTCCGAACAAGGGCAGCGGCAATGAAAGAATGACTCGCTCCTGTGTCTATAAGAACTGTAGCAAGGGTGGAATAGACACATATAGTACCTAAAATAATCTCGGGCGCGCCGTGTTCATAGGCCTCTACTGCCTGGAACTGTGCCTGTCTCTGCCCGCCAGCTCCCTGTGGTTGGGGTGGACCTCCTGGTGGTGGTGGTGGTAGAGCCTCAAAGCGTCTCCCACCACCTGCTGCTCGGCCAGCTCCTCTTCCTCGTCCACCTGCTCCCTGCGGACCACCATGATCGACCCTCTACCTCTGCCTCGGTGCCCCTCAACCGGCTGTTGCTCCTCGGCACGGCGGGTCGGGCAGTCATGAGCCATGTGGCCCTTCCTGCCACATGAGTAGCTCTTCCTGCCTCTCGAAAGACTGGCACCGTGCTGTGTGCCCCGCACTACTGAGCCAGTGTCCTGAGGTCGTCTGCCTGAGGGTTTGGTCTGCCTGGAACCAAGAGTCATCTGTCGACTACCTTCTGTAGAAGACTCTACTACGTGCCGCCCTGCGGTGGGTCTCAGCGCTGGTGTAGACTCAGCAAGAAATCTCTCGATCAAAAGGGCTCGCTCTAGTACTCCTGTCTGATTCGGAATGCTGAGGGAGATCAGTGATGCCCTAATCTCGTGTCTCAATCCCTTCTCAAAGGTCCAGGCCCAGAAGAATGGGTCACGTACCATGTCTGTCGAGTAGCGCGAGAGATCGGTAAATCTCACCGAGTACTGGGCGACCGTCATGCTGCCCTACCGCAGCTGAAGAAGCTCCTGGATGCGCACTGCACGGAGGTTGGCTGGGAAAAACTCCGAGTAGAAGAGTCTCTCAAAGTCCGTCTAGAGAAGAGATGCCTCATCGTGCACCTGGAGCATCAAGCTCCACCATCTGCCTGCTGCTGCGTGCAGTAGGCTTGCTGCGAGGATCATCATGAGGTCTGCTAGTGTCCTCACTAACCTGAAAACTCTCACCACTGCCTCCAGCCAGTCCTCGGCTGCCTGGGGGTCAGTCTCCCCACGGAACCTGGGCGGTCGCTGGCGCTGGAACTCATGCAGTGCACTGAGGAGACGTGCATCGTCAGTGGATGGTGCTGGAAGCATCGATGGCTCGGCGGGTAGAGCTATTGTCGGTGCCACTGCTGACAAAGGGCCCTGCACTGAGGCCTCGTTGCTCGGGGGGCTGTCGTCACGCTCAACTCTTGGAACCCTAGATAGCTGCCATCATGGGGCCATCCAGAAAAGGAAACAGGTGCGCCACGGTTAGAACAGTATACCTGGTGAGCTGATACAAGTAATCACAAAGAAAACTTGAAACACACACGCAATCAATGTTTTCATGCATTAAGTCGGAAATCAGAAGTCAGGGTCCTGGTGTACGGATACGTCGGCCGCCGCACCAACACTGGACTCCCTGGACTGATAACCACACCCAATACACTAAACACTATTTCTTCACATAGAAAAAGATCAGAGTCCCAAGTTTTGCGGTAGAACCGAACTCCTCTGATACCAATTTGTCACAACCCATCCTCGGGGCCCATGTCGTGACTACCCCAAGCCCGCCTTCCATAGGCCAGGGGCTGGCGACTAGCACCAAGGGGTAAATCCTGGTAAAAGGGAAGGCATTGCCTTTGTAAAGTAACAAACACCACAGAGTAAACAAGCAGTAGAAGAAAACACAAAGTAAAAGTTGGTACAAGAGTAAGTGTGGAAAAGTAAGTGGGCCAGTAAACAAACCCAAACTGAAAGTAATGTACAACTGGAAAGGGAAAACAGCAACTGAAAAGTAAAGCCGCAACGCCGAGCTGTCCACTGAAAAATCCCACCTGAAGGGTGGGTACAGATAGCCTCCACTACTCCTCGGGTTCCGTCGTCCGCACCGAGTACGTCCCGCCCAGTGGTCCACCTCCAGGTACCGTCCTCCTCTGCAATCCTCAACCATGATCAACGTTGTCCGTCATCTGCAACCAACACAACGTAGTGCGGGTATTGCCCGTGCAGGGGTGAGTATAAGCTACTCAGTAGGGACCCCGAGACCCCTGAAGGTCTCCCAAAATCCACAAAGGATAATCCACAAAGTAAAGATAAAATCACGAAGTAACATCCAACACTACTTAGGTATATGCCCATACATATACCTAAGTCATCAATTCTCATTCGGCTCCAACATCCAAGCCCAAGTACAACCCAATCCACACAGGAAAGAAAAACATAAATCCACACAGGATAGCACAACACAATCCACATAGGAAAGTAAAACAGGATTCAGCTCACACAGGTACACTACTACGAAAGACGATAGAGACGATCACTGATCCATCTAAGTTGTCGGACCCATAAAGGATCGATAGGTACTAACCCTCGCAATGACACACACAGGATCAGACCCACACAGGATCTGTAGGACCTGGCTCACACAGAACCGCTGAGCGCTGACCCACACAGGATCGGACCCACACAGGATCGGTAGCACTGATCCACACAGGATCGCTGAGTTTTGTAGTCATCGTCGTCGAATCCACCGAGGATCTCTGCACAGTCGTCGTCGCAGTCACAGTAGCAGTCGCAGCCAGCTCTAGGGTTCCCGCACACAGCAAGATCGGGAGGGAGGGTCCGCTCCACGAGCCAAGAGGCTGATACATAAACTGACACATAGTCCAGAGTTGATGTATCCAAAAGTTCCGTATCATCAACAGGAACTCAACGTCGCAGACGGCGCGTCGATCGGACGCCCGGTCTGAGAGTTATTGGCTTTTTCGTCCCAGGGGCCCGGTTGGTTTTTAAGTCAAAACCAACCCGACCGTACTCCACCTACGTCCAAACCTCGGGCGGAGTAATCCAAAAGATCCGTTTCACTTAGAGGAATCCAACAAAGTCGACGACACGTCAATCGGACGCCCGGAGCTTAAGATATGAGTGTTTCCGCTCCGAGGGCCCGGATGGTTTCGTGTACAAACCAACCCGGCCAAAACCAAAGTATTCTGAAACCTTGAGTGAGATATACCTAAACGACCATCTCGATTCAAGGATCGCATTGCAACTGACGGTGCATCGATCGAAGGTCTGTAGCCCAAGTTATTGGAAAAAGACCAAAGACAGTCTGAAAACGGGGGGTTTCGGGCCCGGGCCGACCCGACCCAAGACCCCCCCCCCCCCCCCCGGTTGGCCCGAACCGGGTCGAACCTCCCTGGGTCTGGGTCAGCTCGGCCCGGCGCGGCCGGGCCTGGCCTGGGCATAGCGCGCCCAGCACGCTGGCCAGTCGCTCGGCCTACTGGCCGAGCCGTTTGGCAAGGGGGCGCCTGCCCCCCTGGTGTAACCGCGACCCCCCTTTAATGGGGGTTGTTTTTGTAAGCTGGCCCAAGACCCCCCCCCCCGGTCCAAGACCCCCCCCTGGTCAGCCCAAACCAGGTCGACCCGCCCCGGGTCTGGGTCAGCCCGGCCCGGCACGGCCGAGCCGTTTGGCAAGGGGGGGCGCCTGCCCTCCTGGTGTAACCACGGCCCCCCTTTAATGGGGGCCATTTTTGTAAGCCGGCCGGGAGAATTAATTCCCCCGGCTTCCTTTTGTCCGGCCGGCCCACACCGACCGGACGGTTCTGCCAACAAGGACCGGCGACGGCCGGTCCTTTCTCCTTCGCCGACACCGGCGGTCCGGAACCGGCCGCCGGACATCCTGCTCTGCCACGGCCCGGAACCGGCCGCGGCTTGGTTCATCCGACGCGGTGCGACGGCACCGTGCTCCTCCGTCGCAGCCCCGCTCCGGCCGTGGTATCTTCGGTTTTCTTCGACACGGCGCGACAGCATCTCATTCTTGTTCATCTTCACAGCGCGGCGCAACGGCGCCGCGCATTACTTGTTGTACGATCCCGCGTGGTGCGACGGCACCACGCCATTCCGTCCCAACCACAAAGAATCAAACAAGGATAAAGGAGGAGGTTCGGCCGTGTTTGTGTGGTCCGGCCCCCTCTCGTTAACCGATATCATTTGGTCGTATTTTCACGAAGAACGACAAGGTGGTAAACATGAACAAATTAAATAAACAACCCCTACCTTGATAAAAGAGATGACGAACGTCGGCGTCGAAAAGTGAGGATTCAAAGACGTTGACGGTGATTTCATCACGGAAAACCGTCGAGAAAAGAGACGTCGCGGAAGAAAAACACCGTGGAAGAAGACGTCGCGTCGCGGGTCGGTGTCGCGGAAGACGATCTCCGAGGGCTCGGCGCTCCACGTTGGAGATCGTTCGTTCTTCGCGTTCTTCGTCAAAGAGAATGAAGAACTCAAGACTTCCTTAGCTTTTTCTCCAAAGGCTCTCAAACAACTAAACACCAACCCAATAAAATAAG
Source organism: Viscum album (assembly GCA_963277665.1). NCBI lineage: Eukaryota > Viridiplantae > Streptophyta > Magnoliopsida > Santalales > Viscaceae > Viscum > Viscum album. The sequence continues at coordinate 2,065,474,223 of OY728141.1, forward strand.
TTCTTAACTTATTTTATTAACACATCAAGGCTTTTAAAATTCAAGTGTTTGAATTCCACATTAACTCGCCTCATTAATTCCATAAGTTAATAAACTTAAGTTAACAAAATTAATGGGAGTTGAGGAGGTTAGAGGATATGAAGGGGTGGGTTTCGTGTGGGCCCAACCACCCTCATAACCTCCCAAGGGAGGTTGGGTAGTTACCCAACTTCCATCCAAAGGATTAAACACTTAGAGTAAAAATAAAAATTGTTGTTAAATTTTTATTTTTAACTTCCACAATTTTTATCAACTTCTCTTGTGTAAATTAAACTCTGGATTAAGCGTTCCTAAGCAACTACCGATGTTGCGGTTCCATCGGTGCCCTCGGAATTCGATTCCGAGCACTGGTTCAAAAGATAAAAATTCCCGCTCATTTGTTCACTGAACGTACCCGAGATAAACTTCGGATTGATGTTTCGGGCACACCGGGCCTCGGAATCAAGTGCCGTCAGAAACTACGTTCTTGTAAAATCCCAAAGAAAATTAAGAAAAAAATTTCCTTGAATTTTACGGGTCTTTACATCCTGGACACTTTGGACCTAGGAAAATAGATTATCACATTTAGTTCTGGTGAGAAGAAGTGAAAACCTCCACTCATAGAGTTTAGACTTGGAATTGGGTTTTAAAATTCTGATTTTTTGGGTATATAAGAATATGAATCATTGGATCTTGATCTTAAAATGGATCATGGGAAAGAAATTTGGTAATTTTTTGTAGCCGATCCCACCATTTATCACGATGCTACCAAAACCAAAAGTACTCAACTAAAGATCTTGCTTGTCCATATTATTTACTATGATATCACCCATTACAAGATATAAAAATGTACTACAAAGAATCATTTATCCAAAATTATTTAAAAATAGTATACTCTATTTATAGATATAAAAAGTTGAATATGGATCATCAGTTTGAGATATATTTTGAACGATGGAGAAAGAAGAAAAAGGGTACCTGATTAGAGATGATGTTTTTAAAATTTTCAACTATTATTTAATGGAAAATTAAACCATAATTTAGATAAAAACTCTAGTAATAACTACAAATATGTTACTTTTAAAAATGGAATTTATTTTTTAAATGGATTAATTCTTGAGATTTAATGATTTAGACATTTTTGGATAAATTGAACAAGTCGTACCTTGATTTTAAATTCCATAAGTTCATTGTTTAAAGGCTTATAAATATGAGTTTCATTGTTTTAATTAATTTTTTATCTAAATATGGAATAATACTACACATAAAAATTTTCTTTCGTTTGTACAAATTTGAGGCTAAAAAATGGAAAAGGACTGTGAATATAGGTTTCATTTCGTGCCATGTGTAATTGTGATTTCCATCATTGTAGGAGTGATCTAGGGACATTATATGTGTGAAGTGGCCAAAAAAAATTCATATCCCCTTATTATGTGTCATTAAACCTTTTTATGTGTCATTTTTTCTTTTTTTAATTATAAAGATGGTCTACCCACATGGAAAAATCCAAAATTACAGAAATAGAGAACCCATATAAAAACCCCATTCTCATGGATCTCCTATATCAGGAAGGTTCTATATGTGAATATCATCTAGTTGAAGATAAATATATTGATTGTGGGAAGAAAATAATCTCATAGGAAGATCAAATATGATCCCCGCTGAAGAAATCTAGACCCTTGAGTTGTGCATGTGGCATACATCAAAGAAGTGTGAGTTGAACAGTAAAAGCCAATAAAGTTTTGAGAGTCCAAAAATCACCTGATAGAGAAGAAGAAGCTCTTGTTTCCCACATGGTGAGGGAAGTAACTAAAACCTAAAAGGAAACTTTTATCATGATTCAACTCTTAAAAGAACATGATTTTTCATTAATTGGGACGATGGTCACTTATTGGGATAGGAACTATTATTGTTGCTTTTATTTTCTTTTATTTTCTATAATTTCTCCAGTGATGTCACACTAGTCCTTTAGTTTTCAAGATAAAGAGATTAACCTTACCCTTGTTAATGAATTTAAATTTTAATTTATTTCCATATTATATTAATTTCTCTATAAGTGTTTTATTTTCCTAGATAGTAATATATTTCCAAGGACTTATTCATTTTAATTACTCTTCTATCATTCTTGTTTTTTCACACATAGTCCACCTAGAACTTCTATACTGACTACGATGGTGAGTGGTGAGTTGATTCATGATTGATTGGATATTAAAAATCAATAGGATAGGTTAGAGAACCTGATGAATTGATTATTTCTTATCACTACTTAATATAAAATCACCAAGTGAGGGTAATAATTTTAGGTTTAATCTAATTAGAGAGAGACCATGAGGGTAAAATTAAATGTCAATTTAAGAGGTAAGTGGGGGGATATCCAAGGTCATACCACTATCTTTAAAAAGTGATTTCAATATATTTGTTTCTATAATTTAATCACACTACATATTAATTGTCCAGCATCACACTGATCCCACACAATAAAGTAAATACACACTAGAACACCCTCCTCACCAAAGATAACCTGAGTTCCATTATTTATATATATTTAATTGGGTTAAAATTTATTTATTGAGATCCCTATGATATTAGACTATTCAACTGAGAGTCATTGTTGGTGAGGAATTATAGTGATTTATTTTGTTTTATTTAATTTTAAATGGTTTAGATTAATCACTATATTAAGTTTAGATAACATCATTGGTTTTGATATGGAGGTTAAAAGAAATATACAATAAAGAATCATAAATCTGAGGATCATTGAGTAAAATGAAGGGGATATTTTCAATGTTCCATTAATAGATTCCCTATCCCTATGTTATTCCTCCACTATATTTACCATAGGTAGTAAAAACATGGATGAAAATTAAGCTCAACTAAATTGTACATTGAGAGAATTATATACACTGAATTTCAATAATAACAATACGATTGAATAAAAAAATAAAAAAATATGATTTTAAATTAAAATTAGAATAATCCAAAACCTTCATGTGTTTTATAGATTTTTGGAGAGGATCATAGCCAATACATGATATATTTTGGATGTTTTTAAAGAAATTTTAAACCCATAGTAGTCCCCAAATATCAGATAATCTATAATTTTTTCCCCTTTTCCATTAGAGGATCTACCAAGGAGTGGCTATGAAACTTGAATCTTGGAGACGTCACCACCTGGGATGAACTTATGAATCCTTTACACTATAAATTATTCTTTTCTTCTAGTACTGTCCAGATAATAAATGAGATTTCCAAGATCAATAAAGAAATTATAGAAACTCTATATGATTTTATGAGAGATTCGAGAAGGTGAAATGATCCTTCCCACAAAATCCCATTGAAAACCATCATTTCCTTGTATAATTTTACTTGGGATTGGTGTAGAATTACATAAATTTATTATATTCCTTTTCAAGAGGATCCTTAATTTAAAATTCAACTATTAAAGTGAGAGTGTTGATAGAAAGGTTCACATATAATTCTCAATAATTAGATATAAAACACACAACCAGAGAAGTATACAAGGTAAATAAAATTGACTCTTATTTACTTGAAAAAAAAAATTTAAAATTTAACCTCACTTATAAGACAATTATCATTGAAAAAAGTTCAAGAAAACGCACCTTCCATACCTTCTAAAGTATTCTATATTTTATATTATCAATATCATTTCACTGATAGATTCCCTCAAGATAAAGAGAGTGATGTTTTCATGTATTAGAGGTATTACTAGCACCAACCAACCAACAACTAAGGATTTAATGAGTATTACCATATTCAATATAGATATGGAAACCATTATCCCTAAACTCAACCTTTCCAATAGGCTTATCAAAGGTCTTATTATCCCCCACCCTTTCAAATAAATGCATCTCAACCTTTAATAAGATCCCAATGAGAAAAATATCAGGAACCCATAATTAAGGACCTTCTAAAATTGTTTTTTTAAGTATCAAAAAAACCAAAAAAAACTTTACTCACCACTCATAGATCAAAAATAAAGGATAGTAAAGTATATTTTGGCCATATCATATCTACCCTCAACAACCTAGTAAACCAAGGTTTAGGTAAACTCACTACCCAATAAATTCCATACCCCAAGGGTGTTGTCATTTATTTTTCTTTAATTAGTATCAAGGATTTGAAAATCCATTAGATATCACCACTAGAAGTTAAATCTGGAAGTTTATAATTTAAGTAACATCTAGAATATATCCCTGAGAAGGAAACATAAGAGGAAGTTTCTATAGAGACACATACAGTGAGGAAATATAAGGTAAAATCCAATATGGTGGAACTACACAAGACCTAACCACCATTCCCTATAAGAATAAAACACCCCAAGATAACTAATGAATAAGTACTACAGTAAGAGGTCTTCAAGACATTAAAAAGAGTAGATATCAACATCCATTTATTGGAGTTCATCCACCAAATATCAAGTATGAAAAATTTATCAAATATATTTGCACAAATAAAATGAAATTAAAAATATTTGAACAGATACATTTTGGAATAAATGTTTCATCTCTAATTACCCCACAACTACCTAGGAAATTTCAAGATCCATGTAATTTAACTATCCATTTCACCATATGTGAACTAATTTTTTCCGATGAATTTTGTGATTTTGGAGCATCAATAAATTCCATTAATTATACATTTTTTTCTTCTTTTAAATATTGGAGAACTCAAGACTACCTGAGTGGTTAATCAGCTATCCAAGAAAACCAATTCCTACCCCATTTAAGTTTATAGGATGCCTCAATAAGTGTGAATGGACTATTGTTCCCTACTAATTTTTATATCATAAACATGGAAGAATAAATAGGTTAAACTAATTCCCATATCATTTTATATAGTATATTTCTGAAGACTTATAAAATAATAATAAATGTTAATGAAGGAACACTTGCAATAGACTTTAGGGGGAGAAAATAAACATAATCATTTTAGATTCAATGAAGTTCCCTCATGATGATCAATCTATTTTTAAATTATCTCACATAAAAAATTATTTTTGTTATAAGGAATACATTGAAAAGTTTTATTAAATAATTTAAATAGGAGAATACTTTGATTTTCCTAATTAATATATTTATGAAAATGAGTTAAATATATAATTAGTCTTCTATGTTGAAGAGTTTTAGGAAGTGGTTAAAAGTTATTTGGAATGATTTAATCAAATATTACACTAAAACATATTCCTTATATGTGTAGTCTAGAAACATGGGGAACACTGAGTTAAAACCATCACTATAGAACTCAGAAAAATTGGCACTAAATATACTTCCATCTAACCTGAAATAGGATTTTTTTATTAAGAAAATTAAAAAATATATTATAATATCAAAAATATTGGAACCTAATCAAGAGTATAGATTAGTGAAAATTATGAAATAAAACTCTAGGTAAATAGGATGGTCATTAAGATAAATCACTAAAATTATTCAAACTACCTGTGTGCACCATATTTTGTAATATACTATGTCTAAACCTATGAAATATCCCTAAATAAGGTTTAAAACAACATTTATGGAATTTTTAAAAAAATAATTTGAGGTAATTTTAGGATCTAGAATCATATAACACTTTTCAAACTCTGAATATTTGAGACCCATTTAGATTGTACCCAAGAAAACTAGATTCATGATTGTGAAAAATGAGAATAATTAGTTACTTACCATTAGGATTTAGAATAGTTGCATGGTCTGCATTGATTATAGGAGATTAAACCACATGACTCGAAGGACTATTTCCCCATCCCTTGTATAGATTAAATTTTATATAGGCTAACTATGAAAGGAAATTTTTGTTTTCTTGATGGATTATCTAGGTATTTTTAGGTTATAAAATCCCTATAAGACTAATATAAAATAACACTAACATGTACGTTTGATATGTTTTATTACTGAAGGATTCCCTTTGAGTTATAAAATTCCCCAGGTACTTTTCAACATTACATGATAAGTATTTTTCATACCTTATTAATAAGTACTTAAAGGTATTTATAGACTATTTTACTGTATATGGAAGCTATTTTGGAACCTATCTTGAAAATTTAGAAAAAAACTAAATAAATACATTGAGTAAAACATATTTTTAAACATTGAAAAAATACATTTCATGGGAGAAAGTTAATGTTTTGGGCCACATAAAATCTAAATATAGGATTCAAGTAGATAATTTGAAGGTTGATATCATTTCTACACTATCGTATCCCACAATTATGAGACACATTGGATTTTTTAAGGCATGTTGGATTTTATAGGAGGTTTATTAAATATTTTAGTAAAATTTATTTTCACTTGATTGACTTACTAAAAAAGGAAATATATTTATTTTTTTGATGATTCATGCAAGGAAACTTTTGAAAATCCTAAATAAATGTTAACCATAACCCTTGTAATCTATTAATCTGACTAGAACACCCCTTTTAAAGTGTTGTATGCTACCTTAAACAAATCCAATAGAGTTTTGTTATCCAAAAAGATTAATGGGAATCAATAAGTGATATTCTACACTTCAAAGACTATGGAAAAAACCTAAATCAATTAAACAATAATAGAGAATATTTTTTTCTATTACTTTAGAGAATTTTTTGTCTTGTAGATTAGGAAGTAAAGTAACATTATTTTCCAAGTAGCACTTAGAAATTTGATTAAGAAAGATGAATCAAAGATATGGTTGGTAATATAGATGTTTCTGTTAAAATAATAAAACGTGATGATTAAGGACAAGAAGGTCTATAAAAATCTAGTGGTAGACCACATGAGTTGGCTTCCCCACACTACTGAGGTAGAAACACCCATAGAGATAGCCTTAGTCGATTCCAAACCTAGTGAATAACAATACAAAGTCACCCAAGTTCCCTATTATGTGGACTTGGAAAACTATTTAGTAACATCAAAGTTACACTATTTTTTACAAGAATATGACCTTTAAATTAAAATATGAATCAAAGTATTATTCCTGGGAGGATCTTTATTTATGTAAAATATGTAGTGGCCATGTGATCAAGAGATGTATCCTTTAGGGATAAGTAAAATCTATACTTTCATTTTTATTATACACTTGTATGTGGAGTCTATTTTGAACCTCAAATAATATCTAAAAATTTTTAGAGGGTGGTTTTTTTGGACAACAATTTTTAAAGACTTGTGTGGACATTATAAGGCATGTACAAATAGTCAATTTACTAGTGGAGTTTTCAAAAGACAAGAAATTACCAAAACCCTTTAATTTTCTATGAAATATTTGAAGTATATGGATTATATTTTATGGTCCCAATTCTTATCATTTTTTATTTTTCTATATCTTATTAGTATTAGGTTATTTTTCCAGGTTTATTTAATCAAAATCTACCCAATTGGATGATTTAAAATTTGTGATTGAGTTTCTAAGATCAAAATTTTTTTTACATTTTGAGTACCTCAAGAAATAATTAGTGATAAATAGAGACTATTTTTTATAATAATATAGAATTCTTTATGAATAAATATTTATTTAAAAAAAGACCCCAAATGTGTACCACCCATAAAAAATGGAAAATTTGAGGTCTTTGATAGATAAATAAAGATGATTTTGGAAAAGATAGTGTAGTCTAACCAAAAGGGCTAGAGACAAAATATTGAGGATGCACAGTGGGCTTAAATGAATTCTATCCAAACTCACTAGGTATATACCCCACCATAATTTTTTATGGAAATAATTTTCAATTTCATGTTAAGCTATAAAACAAAGTCTATTGGGGTATAAAGAAAGTGAATATGGAGTTCAGCAAGGCTGGAGAACAAATGAAGCTCCAAATGATGGAACTAGAAAATTTAGTGAGAGAATATTATGACAATTACCTATTATAAAAATATAATTCCATATATATCCATAATAGATTAATTCAAATAAAATATTTCTATATTGGTGATAAAGTATAGTTATTCTCCTCATTGATGAAACTCATGCCTGGAAATATTTTTTCTGAATAGACTGTACTATTTATAGTAACTAATACATTTCCATTTGGGGTGCCAAAAATTAATTAGTTGAAATAAATCACCCATTTAAGGTTAGTAGATACAATCTAAAGCAATTTCATGAAGATTTTTGGAAGGATCCAATGAAAAGGTCCAAAGTTCTCCCTAGTGATTTTGAATAAGGATATGTCAGGTTGTTTATCCCCTTCATATTAATAAAAATATATTAAAATTTTAAATATTTTATTCTTTGAAAACTATCATGATGAAATTAATTATAAGTGATATCTAAGAAAATTTTGGGGGATAGGACAAGTAACATAGGATGAAAATACCTTTTTTACTTTTCTTTATTTTTTCTAAGTGATTTTGGCCTTAAAAAATCAAATTGATCCCACATATATTTTTATAATCTATTTTTCTATATGTTCTTTGTTATTATTTATAGATTTTTATATAGTTTTTAGATAAGAGAAAACCTTGAGTTCAAATGTTTCCATTCCTAGAAATAATTTCTATTCTAGTGTGTAGAGATTTTACTGGTTTGTAAATTGTTGAAATTAGATGTTTTCTAAGTAAATTTTACCACTATTTTCAGGGATTTTATTTTATTTAAAACTAGGGGAATGTATTTCCATAGAAAATAAAATAATAAAATAGAAAATATAGCATGAGTTAACTAAACTAAAAAACTTAAACATAGGTAACCTACTGTAGTGATTGGAAAGCACTGGAGAGAACCTATTGAAAAGAAAATATAATAGCTCATATGAATTGGAGTAAAAATAATAGATGGGAACTTATATTTAAGTCTTACTAAGTTAATAAAATCACATCAATGTATGATTATTCTATAAAATAAGAGTAAGATTGATATTAGAGTCAACTGCCCAAGCATTTATTCAATGTCGTCACTATTACAATTAGTTTTAGGGGATATATGCTACCTTAGGATGGTTTATTTTTAGGATTATCTACACTCATTAAATAATTTATTTTCATAAAAATTACTATAGAAAATTCAATAAGTGGTAACTATAAAAGGGTATGAAAATTTTTCGAAAATTTTGAACTTCTATGATTAAGGGGAAGATGATGTATTAAAAATCAATTTAGGATGTATAAAGGAAGTGTGAAAAGGATATTTGGAAAAGGAATCCTAGGGAAGAGGGATTTATAACAGTGAAACTTCATAAAATCTTGATTCCACTTTGATCTATCAGTTTTAGAACATGTAACTATAACTTCTTCTTGAATTTAAGTGAGGAAATGAGTTGAATTCATAGAGGAGTCATAATAATTCAAAAATTAAATGAATCTATTTTTTTCTTCTTATTTCCCTTGTTTATTCACATCTTGGTAGGATAAATTGTTTTAAAAATAAATTGAATTTTTATATTTATTAGTAGTGAAATAGAATAAATGTGTTGAAGTGATGAGAGATAATGGTTTTGAAATTTTCAACTATTTTTAAATGGAAATTAACCCCATAATTTAGATAAAACTAAGGTAATAACCTCATATTATTTACTTTTTCAAGTTTTAATTTAAGTGTTAAATGTATTAAATCTTTATTTTTAATGATTTATTCATTTTTTTATTAATTGAATAGTACATACCTTGATTTTAAATTCTATAAATTTATAGTTTAAAGTCTTTAAATATGTGTTTCACTGTTTTAATTCATTTTTTATCTAAATCTACAAAAATACTATAATTAAATTTTTATTTTCAGTTGTGAAAGTTTGAGGATAAATAATGGAAAAGTACTTTTAGTGTAGGTGTATATTTATTTCCTATATATGTGTGATTTAATTCCTTACATAGGTTTCATATTAATTATATAGGTTTGATTTCCATCATCATAATTGTTATCTAGGGTAGAAAATTTAGAAAATAGGTTCATACATAAATCCTAAAAAATTAGGAATTTTAAATTTTAACACTACAATAAACATTGTGATGTCATTTCTAGTATAAATAAAAATCAGTTACAACCCAAGGATATCATGTAATTTAATTTAAGCACAAAATTAAATAAAAATTGTACCTCTTCTAATTTTGATTGGAAACACGTTATGTTGGTCAATGGATATTTATTCTCAAAGTAAACGAACTCAAAACCCTCTATATTATCCACATCTTATCCAAAAGCTTAATTGATTAACGATATATGATCTTCAGTTGATATCAGGGATTATCAAAGGTTCTTTCTCTATAAAAATGATCATGGTATCATTAAATATTTTATCCGAGTGGGAGAACGTAGATCGGGGTGACTTAAACTATCCTTTATCTCTCTAGAACTTGAGGGAGGTGAGATATATTCTGTCAAATTCGTGGGATAAATTATATTGAGTAATAGTGACTTTAATTTCATTTAATAGAGGGTTTTATTTATAAAAAATTCACTTAAGATCTTCTATAAATTAAACCCTTTAAATGAAACCATATTTTCCATGTATGATGTAGTGAATGTGTCATAAACATCATAAATATTTTATCACTAAATTGTAACATCTAAATTATGTTACATGATAAAATATGAGTCGTTAACTCAACTTTTTTCTCCCAAATAAATATTTAATGAACCTTAAATATTAAATAATTAATATTCATTCAAAAAATATTTTTCTTAATATTCACTAAATAACTCATGAATCTAATTATTAAATATATTCAATTCATATTATTCTAAACTTTAATAAAATTGTATTTATTTATTTTCATGTGATCAATTAAACTCATACATCACCTAACCCCAAACATGGGGCCTGTAATATCCTAAAACTCTAATTTAATACATTTGGTCAAGCTTCTGATTACACTTGGTGTGTGGCCCTCTAGGCCCTTATCTTGATAGTGGTGATTACTACTCATAGATCATGAGTGGAGTCTAGAAACCCTTTATGTATCCTAAGTATATACAGTAGAGTCATAGTAATGAAAACCTACTATGAACAAACATCATTTAATATAATCTCTTTACCTCACGATATCTCATAAAGAAGGATGAACACTTTGTGTCATCCTTTCTTGCTTTATTTATACATGACCTTACTATGGCCATGGATTTCACAAGGTATTTCCATATTGGTCAACTAGGACTGATATATCTCTTCCTTTTGGGAGTGAAAATTTTTATCTTAACCATTCAACTAATTTCATGGCACTAACGACACACCTGATGTAAGAAACCTCCCCATGAAATAAATGTAGTGGTTTTCATATTGAATCAAAGCATGCAATAAAATGTTATAGATTGATAATGATCTCAATTTGAGAGGCCAATTAACATGATTTTATATAGGAATAACCAATAAAACTCAAAACATGTGGTGTTCCAATTGGAATTTCAATCCTCATAATATTCTCCACCCAATATTACAAAGTATAAAATTAATGAGAAGAATTCTCACTTCTTATGAGCCCCCAACACCAGATAGTCAGATATCATATGTGTCTAGTTAGTATGATTTATCTAGACTATAGGAAATGTGTTTAAGATTACTTTTATAGTATCTTGAGGTTCTCATTATAGCTGGGAAATTCTATGACCAATTGATATGAAAAATAATATATGGAATTTACTATATAAATAGTGGGTGAAACAATATCAACACAATTATGGTAAGAATACAGCATGCACAACTCACTATATACATGAAATGGTAATTGAAAAGTATAGTTCAAGTTGGGTCTAGGGAACTAAATTTCACAACACTCCCACTTATACTTGATCTAACTTACTAAATATCCTTATTATCTCTCAAATGATAAGATCATGATTTTTCTGATTTATGGCTTTATTCACTAGGCCTACCATGTTTCCTATCATAGGTACTCTGTTATTTACGACTTTACCTCCTTGAGTAATAACACTTAAGAGATGATATCCCTGAGAATTTTTCTCTTTTCCACTGTTATAATCTTTAAATCTTGGATAGTATCTTTGGTACGATTCTAGGAATTTGAACAAATCAATAAATATTTTTATACGAATTATTTAGCTACATTAGAAGACACAATATTCTAAATAATTATAGATATGGAAACCAATGGTTTAAATGAGATTATCTTACTCATTCCATATAATAATTGTGATATTATATTATATTGATCCATTGGAAGACTAAAATGTTTCCCCTTTAAACTAGTGTTTTTTCCTCTCTAATACCAGGTACATATCCCTTGTACTTCCTCAAGTACAATTGGATATTTTTTACTACTTTCACTACAATATATAATACATAACATGGAATTTATGATAGATCCGTGTTTGATAGATCCATGGAAGATTCATATAGAATTCTATTCGCCATTATAATTTCCTCAAATATCACATATAGGCTTTATTAGAGACTTTTAATCCATGTGATGTTGGTAAAAAACAATCTCAAATTGTTCTAAGTTTTATTTTTTCAAATAAATTGTCAGTATATGTAATTTGACTTGGTCAAAGAAACTATTAGATCTACCTTGTTAGATATTATTATCGAGAACTAGGTTTCTAATTTAAGTCAATCTATGGAGGGTTTATTTTATTATAGTATTAAAAAATTATAAAAATAAACACCTATTTTCCATATGTTATCAATATATTTTACTTAAAAACAATTGTTCTCCCAGTGAACTCTTATACAGGAATGGTAGACTTTCATTCCAAATGAATATTCTAAGAAGAGGATGCTTGCATTAATCAAAAAATGGATCTTTAAACTTTAATTCCTTACTAGAATTCTATGGTGTCACCAACCATTTCTCATTGTATCATATAGAAACCTTCAAATATTGTTGATCCTAACATTAAATTCCCAATATAATGATCATAGAAATTTTCTATGACAAGTGGAATTAAAATAGATTAAATCATGACAATCGGTGAAATGGTTTTTTTCTTAGACTATGTCTAAATATATATTCTTAAATGTTTAATATATCAATCATGACTAATTAGTCTGAACTTAGCCATATATGTATAGTTTCTATTGAATACCCACTACAGTACCAAGACCTAAAACATTCAAAATACCAGGCACCTAAATATTGGTACATGAATCCATTATTTCAATTAAAATCATCAATATTACTATGTTTTCATTCACCTTATACTTGTAGGATTCATTATTCTTAATGAATAATGTATCACCCATCATGATGAATATAAAACCACCACTATGTTCTTAATATTCCTATGTAGAATTTTTCTTTGGAACATTTCCTTTCCTCAAGATCTTGTGGAACTTTTTCATATGAAAAATACTTTTGAATCTATGGAATTAACTTAACCCAATTCAATCTTTCTACCATTATCTCAAATAGATATTTTCCCCATTTTATAGAAATATAGTCTATCTATTGACAATTAAATTTCTATATAAGGTATTTATATAACATCCTATATAAACTTTAAGATAATAATGGATATAAACTTTTTGTTTTTCTTGATGAAACTTTTTTTTTGACTTATCATTAACAAACTCTTTGCATCTAAACACATTTTATTATGATATAATGGATTTATTTCATATTATAACTCATATGATGTCTATTTTTCATTATAGTTGTCACATGGTTATGGGATAATGGCTCTATTTACAAATCATGTTTTGAAAATATAATAGAATATTTTTCAATGCATATAAGTCTTCTCATTAATTCTCTTAAGATTATTACTCCAGTATGTATAAGGAAATGTGAATTTATGAATTTTTTTCATGCTACATTTTAATTATCAATATTTTCATGTAAGACACAACATAGATCCTCCTTACTAACATCATCACTTTGATGTGAATAAGGAAATGTGAGTTTAGGAATAAATAAACTCTACATTTTCATTATTGAAGAATTAATGGTTAATATATTCTTCATCTCATGGGCCTAAAGCTGCTTATATCTTCAAACCATGAATATATATTACTTCACTTTTTACATTCCTTAACACCCTTAAAGGGATCTCATAAAGTATAAGGATTTACCTCTAGGTTATACTTGGAATATGCCACACTCTCTAGATAAACTAATTCTAAAATATTTTTGGATTTCCATTATTTATAAAGGTTTCATTTTCCAAAACTAGATAATAAAATTTGTCGATAATACCTAAGGTTTTTAGCTCCAAAGAGTCAAAATACCATACTGGATATATCCTTAAAATTTACTTTTATTTTTACTAGATAAATAATTATATTTTCACAATTGGATATTAGAGTCATGTATTTTATATGCATCATATATTTCCAATGATTAATGTATTATAGAACTATTATTTGTGTATGAAATACCATAAATGGCATTCATTTTAAATGTTTTGGTATAATTTAACACACAATTATAATTTATCACAAGAACCACTCACTTGGAAATAAAATCATGTTCTTCTCTCCCCTAATGCATGTATTATCCTTTATCAGTGGATTAGAGAATATACCTTGACTAAAAAACGTTTCTTGACTTCTATGGATCCATTATTTAGAAAAAAATATTTAATGAAATATTGAATCTAATATACAAGGAATATAAATGAAATATTGCATTTAATTATGAATATACCTAAATTAGAATCTCTTGATTACTTATTCTTCAATTAATTGAAGTTTCTCTTCTACTATCACAACTTTCCACATGTGAAGAAAATAGACTCATGTTCTATGATATTCCTCTTTATCATTAGTTTCTTTGAAAATCGTTGTAAGGGTTACTTTGGCATTGTACTTACAGTCATCATTTTTTTATGTATTTAATCTTATCCAATTTAAGAATTAAATATTTATCTTTATTTAAATTCTAATCTTAATAGAGAAAATTTCTTAATAGATATAAAATTCATTTCTTTCAAACTTTCCATTCTATAAATTTTAACAAAACTAAAGAAACTGGGTGGTAAGGATGGGATAATGAGATGAACTAAAAGTTCTTGATTCATATTGAATCCCAAATCTTATAGTCGATCAATGTACTCTATCATCTTGTGTACATGAGGACCACCTTGAGTTCTATATTTCAATATATATGTTATCATCTTGATCATAATCACATTGATTTATCTCCTCACTTTCTCCCTACAGACTTCTCAAAGATGAGACAACATGGTATAGCCTTCCATGTCCTCAAGATTCATTTTCAAATTTTTTTAAATTTATGTTATAATTATGATATAAACAAAAAATGAATCATTCATGAGTCACCTGTAAGTATATTTCTCACCCTAAATTTCTTCTTGATGAGTCTAATGAGGAATTGGGGACTCCATCGCATAAAATTTTCATTCAAATTTTAGTATTATATAAAATATTTTGTACCACTCTTGTAAATTTTTATGCGTTATGACAATTTATTTTGTAGATATTGATCATAGTGTATTTTTTATATTACTTTCCATATTCTATAAAAATAAACACAAAAAAATAGTTCTTTTTTATTGAATACAAGTTATCAAACATTATAGATTTTTTATCTTAAATGTCTCTAACTATTTTATCAAAACCTTAATATCCCACAACTAATAGATTCAAAATGACCAACCACTTAGATAGTTCTAGTGGAAAGGATCATTAAAAACTCTCTTCATAGTCCAAGTAATTTCTATGAAACTACTTAGAGAGTTTAAAGGTAGGATTTAGTCTGTCTAGCCACATTAATTCACAACACCTTGATCTATTGAGTAAAGTATCATCTCCTATAAAGGATAACTTTTCATTTCTCAATGCTTTCCTACAATGTTTCAACAAGATATACATGGATATTCATTATTTAAAAACTTCAATTAATTTTACACATTTATATTATAAGAACTCCTCAGTATTAGGAATCACCCTCAACGAGGGATGACAAGCACCTCATACACCCAGTTTAATCCTAATTCAAGTGATTAAAGGTGTTATAACTTAATATATATTTGAGGGTTTGTATTAACTTTTTCTCAAAAAAATTTAATGAATTTATATTTCCACTTTATTGTTCTATATGACCATGCTCAAATATTTATAATGTAATAAATAGAAAAAAAAAACATTTACTACGCATGTTTAGTTTATATATCCATGATTTTTTATTATTATATGTGGTTACATATATATGAACATTAAAAAAATAAACCATTAAAAAATAAATAATAGAAACAAATTTTCAATAGCATTTACTTATGGTTGATCCATTTAGTGTAAATGTTTCAACATTGACCATATGGGTAATTACCAAATTCATGTTTGACTCATTTGGAAGCACCCACCCCATTAATTGTATTTACATACTATTTGTAGCTTCACATCACAAATCACACCAGTGTGGTCCAAATCTTCATTCACAATCATCATAATACATAAATACTCACATTTAGGTGATGGGATCTCATAAATTTATAATATGCATGTAATACAGCTCTCATAGGCATGCAGGTCCTTATACATATAATGAGGAAGTTAGTTGATGTGAAGACCACATATTTCATTAATTAATTACTACAAACATTGATCTCATTCAATAATTAAATAAATAATTAAATATAGACATACACTGGCCAGTCACCGCTCATGAAAATACAAATTAAATTCATAATAAAATTAAAATTGGGATAAATTTAACATAATAAAATTAAATATGAATTAAAATAACTTAAAAAATTTGAATTCACAAAATCAAGGTTACAAAGTATCCATAAATTTTTTAACCATTGGAAAAAATAAAATTTTGTTATGAATTTTTTTTAAAAAAAAAATCAGGTCCTCAGGTGGACTAGAAACCCCTTAAAAGTGGTTCTTGGCTATTTTCATACCTGAATGGGGTCATGTTGGTTAGAAAGGGCCTGACCTGGCCCTGCTTAAGTTGGGCTGACCAAGATAAACCCATGAGTCATCCAATGGTGGGTTTCTCACGTAGTGAATGGGGCTATGATTAGTAGTGAGGAAAGAGACTTTTGTTTAGACCCTTGTAAAAAAAATAAAAAAAAATTTATACCACCCAGGTTAGAATATCACGGGTCCCATAGATATTAGGATACCTTTAGTGGGGTGTCCAAAAAAACCAAAATGGTGGTCGGCTTATCCCCCCCCCCCCCACACACACACATACACATTTAATTTTTTTTGTTTTTGACTAACCAACCCCCCATCCCTTCGAGTTTGTTGTTTCTTTATTGGTTTTCCAAAATCTGTTACTATGGGTTGTAGAAATTTTTTAAAATTTAAAAAAAAAATCCAAAAATTGTGGAATAATTACCCATACCCAAAAATTGTTCCAACCACAAAAAACCCACCATTCCAGCTATCGTAACTTTTCCAGAACAACGGGGTTCATCAAGAAACACCATCAACAACCATGTTGTTCAAAATTTTGAATACACTTTTTGTGTGAGCCTTCAAGTCCTTATCTCAAATGAAGTGAGTGCTACTCATATACCAGGATTGGAGTCTAGAAACCCATTAGGTATTATAAAGAGATAAGTTATATTCATAGCAATGAAAACTTCCTATGAACACACATCAAGTAATATGATCTCTTTATAACGTGATATCTCATAAAGAAGGATGCACACTTTGTGTAATCATCCTTTATCTATTTATTTATACATATACTTACTAGATATAATTAACTTTGACCACTATGTTTATGGATTTGAAAAGGTATTACCATCTTGTTCAACTAATCCTAATATGTATTGTTCTTTTAGAAGTGAAAATTTCTATCCTAACCATTCATCCAATGTCATATCACAAATGAAACACCCAATGCAAGCTACCTACACAAGATATAAATTTCGTATATTTTTTCTTTAATCAAAGTATGTGATCAAATGGTATGCATTGATAATGATATCAATTCGAGAGACCAATATAAAATATGGTAGATAGGAATAACCAATGACACCCAAAACACGTAGTGTTACTATTTGCGGGCTAGTCATTATAATCTCCTTCACTTAATATTAACAAGTGAAAAATTAATGAGAA
Source organism: Viscum album (assembly GCA_963277665.1). Taxonomy (NCBI): domain Eukaryota; kingdom Viridiplantae; phylum Streptophyta; class Magnoliopsida; order Santalales; family Viscaceae; genus Viscum; species Viscum album. The sequence continues at coordinate 2,065,492,161 of OY728141.1, forward strand.
TAATTTGTGATGCATATGAGACTACAACACCTTATCTTCATAAATCATCTATTTTCAGACAATATGATGTATCTAGACTATAAAACATATGTTTAATATTACTATCATAGTTTCTTGAGGTTCTCAATATAGATAAGAAATTTTATAACAAGTTGATTGTAGAAATAATCTATGGAAAAGGCCATGGAAATAGTGGATGTAGAAATATCAACACCATTATAGAAATAATACATCATGCACAACTCAATGTATACATGACATGGTAACTAAATATTACTATTCAAGTTGGATCTAGGACACTAATTTTCATAGCATCATATGGGTGAAGTGACCAATGTATGTTGCATGTCCCTAGAATAGGTTTCATTGAACCTATATATATTTCATCTATTCCCCTGTGAAATTGTGAATATCATCAACCCACATGGATAAAATCCAAAATTAATGAAATGAAGAACCTGCATCAAAAATACCATTATCACTACTAGTCCATATTAGGAAGGTTCTCCATATTGTGATCATTATGTTGAAGATGAAGATGGAGATTGTGGAAATAATGCAGACTTAGAGGAATATTAGATATGATCCCCATTTAATAATTCCACACCCTCTAGCTATACACATGGCAGACAATAAGGAATTCCAAGATGAAATTTAAAAACCAAGAAGTTTTTGGAAGCATGGAAAACACCCAAGGGAGAAGAAGAAGAATCTTGTGATTCCCACATGGGGAGGGAAGTAGCTAAAACATGTAAGGAAACTTGGATCATTCTTCAGATCCAATAAGAATGTGATTGTTCATGAAGAGGTAATATGGTCATCGATCAAGCTGGGAACTATTACTTCTACTTTTATTTTATTTTCTTTAATGGAAAATCTACAATGATGGAGAAATAATTCATTAGTGTTCAATCTAAGGAGATTCACATTATCCCTATTAATAAATACATATTTTTATTTGTTATTATTCTCAATTCATTTATCTATAACTTTTTTATTTTTATAGATAATAGAATATTTCTATTATCTTATGCATTTTAATTTCTTATCTTGGATTCTCTATTTTCTACACATGGTCCACCTGTAACATTTTCACTACATGCAATGATGATCATTGAAATAATTTAGGATTAATTAATATTCTTAATCAATGGAATAATCTGGAGAATTGGATGTAGTGATCATCATATCTCAATATTTAAGTCTAAATCACTAGGTGAGGGTAATCATTTGAGGTTTCAACTGATTAGATAAAGAATATGATAGTAACATTGAATAATGATTTAACTGGAAATCTAATGGATATCCGAGGTTAAACCACTATATTTTAAAAAATTTATTTTAAATTTCTTATTACTCTTCTTTAATCACACCACACATTCATTATACTCAGTCACACGGAACCCTCATAATAAAGGAAAACACACTAAAACACCCACCACTCTAGAGACAACAAGGGCCCCACTATTTTTATATTTTTACTTGGGTGAAATTTTATTTTTTGAGAGCCATGTGATACGCTTGTCATCAATACCCTCATGGGTGGTAACTTCATCACCCACTTGGCCTTAAATTTAAACATGTATGTTTAATCTCGACTACTTACCACTTTTGGTAAGATTGAATTAATTGATCTACCTTTTTTGGAAAAGATGGGTCGAAAAAATGGGTGGTGATAATTGTGTTTGGGTGGACTAGTGTGTTATTGAATTCGCTACTCATGAAGGTGGGGATAGTTTGTCTCAGACCACTTACCACCCCATATCTCCCCTAGCATGCTCTGTTTCTAGACTCAATTCTACAATTTTCTTGATCAATTCCATATAATGAGTAGAAAAAATATTTTATGTCTGCCTTTTAATTTAAATTCACCATCTTGTGATGACTTTGTGAAGGTATAGGACTCAATTTTTAGGATCCATAGGTCCATCAAAGACTTTATACACAATCCCTCTACCATATCATCCCACTATGGCCCCTTTGGATAGAATTATACTAACCCCAATCCTTTTTTGTTACCACCCCTCAGTATATTCTACCCATAGGAGTCATTTGGCACTTTTCTTTGAGCATACATATCAATAGAACCCTAATCAGAAACCAACTTTTATATTCCCTCCAACTGATATAAATACTCATCGATGTTTATAAATAGATTCCCAAAGGAAGTCAAATAGTAATATGCATGATGTACCCTAGTAAGTTCCCTTCATTGACTCTATATATCACCAATTAGATTCCCTCTATATCAGGGATCTACCCAAATCTTGAGATATATAACATCCTTATGGGACATTAGCTATTATTAAAATTATAAGAATGATTAGAGCACAACCACATTGATGTCCCCTAGTCCACTAGATATGGACACTATAAATAAACCTACCTCTAAAAAAATTAGGAAAAAAATGATGGGGATCCCAAGGAGAAAATTATTGATCCTTAGTATTCTTCCTTTCCCAATTTATTTTATCCTTTTGGGTCATTACTTTTTATTTTTTCTCATATATTTTGGTGTCCATGTACTCTAGGACCTTATTTTGTATATTTATTGGGATTCACTAACTTTTAAACATGAATTTTTTTTTGAGAAACACACCTCTTTATCTAATTCATTTGAAATATCATTTTTGAGCTCACCATGCTCTTGGAGAAGAATATGTATTCATTTTCATATCATACTAACTATTTTAAGGATTTAATTATACAAACCTCATAATAGTATCAAGGAATAGAGGCTAAAATTTTCAAGGAATAATTTCCTTTCATTCATATATTTTTATACATTATATTTTTATTTTTACTATTAATATTGTAGGACCATGTTGAGGATAGTGTTGTATTTGTTTTAAATACATGTTAAGTGTAATTATTGATATGTTTCTCTTTAATAAAACCAATATGAGTGTTTTTTATGTATAAATATTATCTATAAAAAAATTAAGTGGTTGAGATGCTCTGGAGATGAGATGAAAAATCTATAGACTCATTTGAATAAGTCTACAAATCTTGATCTAGAACCGGAAAAATGGAAAAATCCTAGATCATATGACATTTCCTCTGATCCTATAACTTTAGGCTTATCTTAAGTCTTTGAGGATATAATAAGACTTAAGCAGGATCATATGACTTCATCATATGACTTTGATCTAGATCCTATGTCTTCAATGTATGACTTCTGCATCATAATTCTTCATCTTATGACTTGGTCCAAACATATATATTTAGAGTTTTGATCATCAGACTTTAAGATAAAGTTGAAAATGGAAAATTCCTGAAGTCATTGTGAGTTCTGCATGACTTAAAAAAGAATTTCATATGAATTTTAATATTTCGTAAGCCTTCAAGAGGATTTGGTAATACATTGAATATTTTTTATATCTTAAAATACTTATGTATGACTTTGAAAGACATATAAAATTATAATTGGTTAAAAAAATTAAAAGTAATAAAACCATAATACTTAAAACGACTTATGAAATTTATTTTATAGGACTTCCTAGAACACTGTGTGACTTTAACAATTGGTGAAATTTTAGGAAGTTAGATGGATGAAAAGTTGAGCATATAGATTTAACTATATAAAGCGGGATTAATTGAGATGATTCTTATGTTATTTTCTTCATGAATCAATCATCATGATCATTCTCATTGATCATTATTCAAGATAAGATCAAAGGATAATCAATATAAGGAAATTATAGGTAATTGAGATAAGTTTTTTATTGTAGAATATGGATGCATATTTCATGAACATAGTGAAGAAGATATTTAAAATAGATTCTTGAAATTCAAATAAAGGATCTAAAACTGCAACTATTTATGAATTCATTCATGCAGTTATGAGGATATTATTCTATATAGATTACATGGAGTTGAAGTGGAGATAATGAGGTCATGTAATTTCAAGTACTTAATGGAGGATCAAAAACTAAGTCATAAGGAAGATTAAAAGGTGTAATTTGAATCACTGTTAAATGAGTTTTTAATAAGTCAATTAGTTTCATTAAGATTCAAGTATATTTCTATAACTGTTATGGAAATAATATTCATTCAATATTTAGTAAATATAAATAATTTTAAATTAATAAAAATATGTGGTTGATAATTTTACTAGATATAAACCGATATGATTCTATATCGATGAATAAAACATAAGAACTGTTATAGGATATTAGTGTGTAAGGAAGAGGGAAAATATCAACATCACTTGAATCCATGTGGAGTCTCATAAATTCATTAATGATCATTATTCTAAATGAGTTTATTATTATATAAATGCAAGTTTATAATTTGTTAGTTCAAGTAACTATACTATTCCAAGGTTATACCATTTCTCAAGTTCTATTTGATAATAATATGGGAGATGTTCATATAGTAAAATAAACATCTTAGACTAGGGATGTAGTCTTCTTTAAAAGGGAAAAACCTCATTAAAAAATGTGATGTATCCATTTAATTTAAACATGAGTGATTATGTTTAGAGAGAGGTGTTTAATGAACACAACAGTTAAATGGGAATTAAAATAAATATACACATGGATTCAACCCCCCCCCCCAATGTGTATCACCATTTTTTGTGATTTAAAAATTGGTATCAGAGTGAGGCATATTATCTTGTTTCTATAAAACACTTATTATAGATAAACATTATTTTTTAAACTATAAAGGTATCCCAATGTTTTATGGAAAATGGTTTCAATTATTAAAAGAGAGGATGGTACCTTACATTCTTTTTCTGGGGCTAAATGTTCTCGAATCTATTCAATACGGATTAAATGTGTGAGATGAAACCTTAGCATGGACACTGATCAAAAAAATAAACATTGAAAATTATGGGATGTCCTAGAATACTGTATTATATTCTTTATAATAAAATTACTTAACAAATTTCATGTTCTACAGAAATGAAAATGTAATTTGGAATAATCTTCATAGAATTTATTATGTAAAGAAAAAGGTAAAAGAAATAAAGCAAGAAATTAGTCAATTACAATCTAAGGATTTTAGAAATCAGGAGGACGAAATATTTGATAAAATATTTTTTAGGTTAAATCTGATTGTTAGTACTATAATAGGGTTCAAATAAACTATTTAAGACTCTATTATTGTTAAGAATTTGATGAGAATAATGCTAGAAAATTTTGGTCCCAAGATTTCAGCACTAGAAGATAAAGATCTTGATGAATTTAACATTGATTAACTCCACAACACACTTATTAATTCTGAGATAAAAATAGTTACTTATCTTAAAAGAAAAGGTAATATAGAAAAGGAAATGACTTTAAAACCCTTAAAATGTATGAATATTGAAGAGAATAAAGACTTATCAAATAAATAATAAAATATGGAATATTATAATGAGACTCTTTCACTTATGTAAATAAATTGTTCAAGAGGATGAATATGTAAATATAAAGGAAAACTTATGTTCAAGTGTTTTAATAATGGGAAATTTTTCTATTTCTCATCCAACTACCCTATGAAAATTGGAGGAGAAAAATGATGATGAATATATTACCATGAAGACCAACAATAGAGGAAATATCTCAAATGATCAGTCAAAAGGAAAGAATAAGTTTCCCCATAATTTTTTTAGAAATAAATTTATATCATTTGAATAAGGTAATCTATGATAGTAAAGAAAATGGTGATGATGTTGGGGAAGTTCCTAGAGGTTTCACTCAAAGAGTTATCATGGCCAAAGAAGAAGAAAAAGTGAAACCATTAAAGGAAAATTCATAATACAATAGTGATTTTGTTGTATATGAAGGAGGGACTGAAAATATATATATATATATATATAATGAGAATAGAAATACAATTTTTTTTAAAGAAATAGGCATTCTGAGAGAAGACATCACTTGGTTAAAATGAGGTTCAGACAAAAAAATCAATTGTACGTTGAAGGAGATATTTTAATCAAATAAATTGAGATGTTTAAGTTTTATATTTAAAAAATTATCCAAACATTGAAGATGCGACTCCTACCATTTTCCTTGGGGATGAGTAAGCATATTAACTAAGAAAATGGATTTTAGAATTTCAAAATAAAGAAAATAAAAATGAAATCAATAGAAATAAGGTATTAAAAGATAAATATGAGTGCTCCAAGAAACATTCTCTAAGTATCTATTCTGAATAATATGTAGAATATGAAAAGGTTAAATTCAATAGAAGTTTTATTATAAATGAATATTACTTATTCTAAAGAATCGTATGAAAAGTTTCAATCTTGAACAACTAATAAGTATAAAGAAAATTCCAAATCTTATAAAATATAGAAAGATAAAAATTATGGAAATGAGTCTTCAATAACAAAAATGTTCAAGAAATATTTCTAGAAAATGTATTTATTGGGTCTACTTATTTAAGGGATAAAAACTAATCTATATAGTAATCCTTTCAGAAGAAGATATTTTATTAGAACCGAATGTTTCAGGGATACTACTGGTGTTGTGATTTTTTTCACAAGGTTTCCAAATATTGGTATAATTGGTATTTACTAGGATTTATAAGAGAGAAATTATCATGATGGATACAACAACCATAAGGGAAAAATCATAGGACTCAATAGTTTTAGCAGAAAATTCAAGTTCAAAAAAAATTCAAGGCCTATAAGAAGTTTTTGGAAGGTGTGATCCAGAATAGAATACGTTATATGTGTGTGTTTCTTTTATCCCAGATCAGTTGAATATATTTCAAAGGTTTTTAAATAATCATAATCAAAATCTAATTATGAAATAGGAAAATTTTGTTGATTTTTCATTTAAATCTTGAAAATCAGAGAAGTCTTTGATCATGGATAGTGGGTTTTCATATCACATGATAGGTGATCTGAAAAATCATAAAAATGTAGATAAATATGAAGGGGTGTTTGAAATTTGGTAATTATATCACACTAAATATCAAAGATATTAGAACCAAAAATATTATAAAAAATAAAATCAGTCAATATAGTTTGTTGTTTATTATGGATTTAATCATAATTTCTTGACTGTATCACAACTTTGTGATATTGGATATGAGTTGATATTTAGAAGAAAATGGTTGTATAATAAATGGAATAAAATATGTGGTTGTTGTTACAAAGGGTTTTGGAACCCTAAGAAATCTGTTTCAGGTTGATATTATAAGAACAAGATGTTATTTGAGTCATCGAGTTGAAAATAATCTATGGAATAGAATACTTGGTCATATTTTTCAAAAGAAAATGAGAAAACTAATTAAAGAAGAAGTTTTAAGGAATATACCCATTTTGAAATATAATACTTACACTATTTTTAAAACTTTCACAATGGTAAAAATGGTTAACAAAACTCATAAGCAGGATGACATTCAAACATAAAAGCCTATTTAACTAATTTACTCCAATGTATGTAGTTCTATGACTAAGAATTCAATAACTTGAGAAAGATATTTCATTACCTTCATATATTATTTCACAAGGATTACATGAATAATTTTCATGTCTCAAAAATAATATAATTTTGATAGATTAAAGAGTTTTAAAATACTTGAAAAAAGTAAATAAGATTATTTTTGAAGAGATTGAGATTGGATAGTGGGAGTAAATATGATAACATATAGTTCATTTAATACCTTAACAAACAAGAAATAAGACATGAATTTAGTGTTTCATAGACTCCTATTAAAATATTGTGTCTAAAAGGAAGAATATGAGTTTTTTTGTATAGCTATAACTATACTAGAAGAGCATTTCACCTCAAGGTATTACTAGTTACAGGTCATCCCAACTACAAGAATAATTTTGAATAGATTTCTCTTGATTCCAAAATCAAACATGAATCCATGTGATATGTGATTAAAAATAAATACAAATGATAAACACTTTAAGATTTTTTGGATTCTATGCATGATCAATAAAAAATACAATTGGGGGAAAATTTGATGAAAATTTGAAGCAGGAATCTGTATTGGGTATACACCAAATGGGAAATCTAAAAAATTCTACAAAAATAAATCTGAAATATTTTTTTATTATTCTAATGTCACAATATTTTAAAATTAAGAAGTAATCAAAATATCAATCTTTATATATTATTATTATGATATTATAAATTCTAAACATGTTAAAGAAGATAATGAAGACACCTAGATTTATATTAAAAATTCATATTCATCATTTTACAATGATAATGATGTAGAATTGAAGACTAAAAGGGTAAGTGAAAGTATGTAAAACATTATGATCCTAAGACTATTACTGGGGAATAAAATCAAGGTGTGTAAACAAGAATAAAAATCATATCCACTGGTCATACCATTCTACTATCAAATGTTGGACCCTATATACTTGAGGAATCATTTAAACAAAAGGAGTGGTTTTAAGATGTGAATTTTATAAATCCTTTTCTTTGATTTCTATAATTGATTCCATAGTAATATTCCTATACATAATAGTGTAGATAATTTTTAAAATATTCCAAATGGATGTTAAATCATATTTTATAAATCATAACATTGATGAATAAGTGTATATGGAATCACCTAAAGTATCCATTCTATATTCTTATAGTAGAAAGGTGTGTAAGCTTAAGAAATTTATTTATGGATTAAATCAAGATCTAAGAGCTTGGTACTTTAATCTTGATGAGTATTTGAAATTGTTAAATTTTAGAAAGTGTAGGTGGAAGGAAATTTGTATGTGAAAAATATCAATACCACATCACTCTTTGTGATTATATATATGGATGACATGATATTTTCTAGCAATGAATAAATATTGTGTGAGGAGTTCTCAAGGGACGTGAAATAAAGGTTTAAAATTTCAAATTTTAGAGAGATTAAATTATTCTTGTGGCTAAAAAATTTTCAAGCAGTAGGTTATATTTTTGTCTCATAAGAAAAGTATGTAAAGGAGATCTTGAAGAAGTTTAACATTCAAGAATATAGAGGGATATCCACACAGATTTAGGTGGTCACAAATCTAATCAATGATAAATATGGGATAACTATTAATAATAATAATTTCAAAAGTTTAATTGTAAGTCTTATGTACTTGAGAGCATTAAGGCCTGATATCATGTATGTTGTCACTCTTTTTTCCTAGTATCATTATAATCCAAAGTAAAAACATATTCTAGAAAAAAAGAGGATATTTATATGCAAATCAAATACTTTCAACTATGGGATGAGGTATAAAAATTTATATGACCTAAATCTAAGAGGTTTTACTTGTGCTGACTGGGTGGGGTATTTTCATGAAGGGAAATCCACATCTGGTGGAGTATTTTTCATCAGAAAAAAAGTAGTGTTTCATAGTATTCAAAGAAGAAAACATCACTGGGCCTAATCTCTATTGTATTTGAATATATGGCTACATCAAAATTAGTGAAATAGATGATATGGATCAAGAAACAACTTAAAGACTTAAATGTTGAAACTACCTATCTGATAACCATGGGATGTGATAAGGCCCTCTTGAAGATGGTTTTTTATTTTTTATCAATACATGTTATGTATAATGATTGATGTAATTAAATTTTAGTAAATAAATATAAGTATTATTTGATATAGAAATAATTTCTGTAATATTTTGAAAGTGGTTGAGATGCTTTGGAGGTGATCTGAATAATTCCTAGATTTATTTGATTAAGACTAGAATTCTTGTGCTGGAATTGGAAAAATTGAAATTCCTTGAATGTAAGACTTTTCCTTTAAATTTTAGGACTTTAGTATAATCTTAAATACTTAAGGATAACATAAGACTCTATCAAGATTGTATGAATTCATCATAAGACTTTTATTCGGATCATATCTTTTCATTATGTGACATATACACTATAAATATTTATCACATGACTTTGTCCAATCACAAGTCTTTAGATTTATAATCATAAGAATTTGATATGGAACTGAAAATGGTTAAGTCTCAAAGTCACCCTAATTTTTATATGACTTTATAAGTAATTTAGTAGTAATTTTAATATTTCTTAATCCTTCAGGATAATTTCATAAGACTTCAAATATTTTCATATGACTTCATATATTTTCATATGATTTCATAATTCATATGAAATTATAGTTTTCCAAAAATTTACAAAGGCATGAAACAATAATACATCCAATGTATTATGAAATGTGTTTTTTAGAACATCCTACCACACCATATAACTTCAATACATAGAGAAATTTTAGAAATAATTATGGATTAGAAGTGTGTTTTTGGATTTAACTATCAATAGTGGGATTAATTCAGATGATTCAAATGTGATGTTATTCATGAATCAAAAATAATGATCATTATAATTGATAATGATTAAATATAATATCAAAGGAGAAATAACCAATTGAAATTTTGGGTTGCTGAGATAAGTTAATCACCAAAAAAGATGGCTCCACATCGCAACAACATGATGAAAAATATATTTAAGAGAGATTCTTATACTAAAAATAAAGGACCCATAACTAAAAGTATTAATTCATGTTTTCATATAGTTATAGGGATATTATTCCATGTAGATTTAATGGATTTTGAGAAGATATAATGAGTATTTGGTACTTCATGTACCACATGGAGGATCAACGAATGAGTCTTAAAGAGGATTAAAATGAGGACCTTGACTCAAAGTTAAATGAGTTTTGAAAGAGTAAATCAGTGCCACCAAGATTCAAGAATATTTCTATAACTACTATAGAAACAATATTCATGAAATATTTAGTGAATATAAATAACTAAAAATTAAGATATATATGTGGATGATAATTTTTTGTGTGACAAACTGATATGCTACTGTATCGAAGAAGAAAACCTAAGAACATCTACAGGAGATTGTTTTCCAAGGAAGAGGAAAAAAATCAACATATATGGATTTGATGTGGAGTCTCATACATTCATCAATGATTACTCTTCATAAGGACTTTTTTATTCTATTGATGTGAGTTTTTAACCAGTTGGTTTCATTGGTTGTATGAGTTCAAGTTCAGGTCCATTCTTGAGCTCCTTTTGATAATAATATGGGATCTGTGTGTGTGGGATAATAAACAAGACACACCAGGGAAGTATTCATCCTTAAAGGTGGTAAAACTCATTAAAAATGTTTTGGGTCCATTTCTTTTCATCATTAGTGAGTATCTTGAGAGAGAGTTATTGAATAAGTAGAAGAGTTGAAGGGGAATTTAAATAAGTATACACAATAATCCACCCCCTTGGTGTGTATCACCCATTTATGTGATCCAAAAATTTATATCAGAGTGAGGTTTACCCTTTGGTTTCTCTAAAGTTCATATTATGGATCAACACAATTCTATCAATATCAAAGGCATATTGATGTTTGATGAGAAAATGTTTTATTCAATGAAAAAGAGGATTGTACCTTATATTATTTCTGAGGGGTTCTATGTTACCATCTCTATTAAATATAGATTCTCTATGCCATATAAAACCTCATAATGGTCTCATCTCGAAAAAGAAACACTGAAAATAATAGGAATGTCAGGTACACTCTATTAACCTCTTTGTCAAAAAAAGAAGCCGACAAAGGTCATGTAATACAAAACTGAAAATTCAATTTGTAAGAATATTGAAAGCATTTATTAAGGAAATAAAAAAGGTGAAAGATTCAAAGTAATAAATTACTATACAATATTTTTATAATGTTATAATTTAGGAGGATAAAATTATTAATGAATTATTTGTCATGTTAAATATGATTATCAACACTATTAGTTGGTTCAAAGAAACTCTTAAAGACACTACTATAGAAAAAAAAGTTGTTGAAAATACTTCCAGAAAAATTTAATGCCAATATTACATCCATGGAAGATAGATATATTGAAGGAATTATAATTTATGAAGTATATAACACACTTATTAATTATGACATGATAAGAGGTCCTTCTCTTAAAAGAAAAGTAAAACAAGAAAATGAAATCACTTTAAAATAATTCAAAGGTATAAATATTGAAGTGAAGAAGAACTACTTGTATGAAGATAAAAATATATAAGATTTTAATGAAACTCTTTCCCTTATATAATAAAATTTTATAAGAGGAGGAGGATGAGGTAAATATAGAGGAAAATTTCCATTCAATTATTCTAATTGTAGGTATTTTTTTCTATTTCTCAACCAACTAACATATAAAAATTAGATAAGAAAAATATGATGAAGAAGTTACTAGGAATACCAACACTAATAGAGAGATCTCACATTCTCAATAAAAATGAAATAATATGTTTTTCTTATTTATTTAAGAATGAATTTTCTTTTAGTTGAAGAAGGTGTCTCTTATAGTGAATAAATTGGTGATGATGACTAGGAAGTTCCTAGAGGTGTCACTTAAAGAGTTCTCATGGATGAAGAAGAATAATTGTTGAACCCATTCAAAGATGTGTCACAATACAATTGTGAGTTTTATATATATGAAGGAGAGTTTATTAAATAATATAATATGAGAATGGAAATAAAATTATGTTTGAGAGAAATAGGAAGGATGATAGAATACAACACTTATCTAAAAGAATGTTTAGATAAATAAAGTCCACTTTAGATTGAAATAAATAGTCTGATCAAATAAATTGAGATAATGAAGTTTGATATTGAAAAAATGGGTACAATCATTGAAGTTATGAAATATGCCATTATCATTTGGGAAAAGGAAATGGATAAATTTAGAAACCAAATTATATAATTTGAGAAGTAGGAAGAGATAAATAAATACAATGGGAACATGGCTACTAAAGATATATGTTAATTATGCAAGTAGACTACTACAAGTAGCTATTTTTAACAAGATGTAAGACATGAAAAGAGAAAGTATAAAAATGTTCTATTATAATGAAAGATTAGTTTTACTAAAGAATAAAATGAAAAGTTAAAATATATAATAATTAATATATATAAAGAAAAGTCTAAATCTTCTCAAAAATGTAAAGTAAAAAAATTAGGAAATGATATTTGACAAACAATAATGTTCAATAAATAATTCCATAAAAGGGATTTATGGGGTCTTTTCATTTAAGGGTTAAAAACTATATTTTTTCTGTAGAATAATTTTAATCATAACATAAGGTTTAATGGATAATACTGGTGTTGTTGTTTTTTTGGAAATAAGTCTTATAACTATTGGTATGATAGGTCTTTACCTAGACTGAGAACAGATTAGGAATCAAGGTGGAGACAATAACCACTAGTGATTACTCAAATAAGGTCTCAACACTTTAAGCATAAATTTGATGTTCAAAATAAATTTAGAAGCCTATAAGAAGTCTATGGGATATGTTATAAAGAAGATCATGCCTTATATGTGTGTTTTTATTTTATCTCAGCTCATTTGAATATATGTCAAATGTTGAAAAATGATCAAAATCAAAGTCATATTTGGGAACCGGAAAATGTGGCTGATGTTACAATTAAACATTGAAAATCATCGAAACCTTATATAATATTTAATGGGTGTTTATCTTAAATTATATATGATCTGAAATATCTTTAAAATATTTAGAAATATGAAGGGGGAGTTGTGAAATTTTTTAATGATGGATTAATAAAGGTCAAAGGTGTTGGAACAGAAAACATTGAAAAAAATAAAATTATTCCAAATAGTGTGTTTTTTTATGGATTAAAGCAAAAAAAATTGAGTGTATCACAACTACGTGATAATGTAAATGAGATTATATTAAGATAAAATGGTTTTATATTCAATATAATTAAAGATGTGGTTATTTTAACAAATCTTTTTAGAAACAAGGGAAATTTTTTCCAAATTAAGAAAGAAAGTGTATACTATTATTTGAGTCAATAAGAAAAAAAATAATCTATGGTGTATAAGACATGTTCACCTTATCTATAAGAATATGAGAAAACAAATAAAATAATAATTTATAAGTAATATACCCATTTTTAAAGAAGATAATTCCACTATTTAAAAAATTTGTATGAAGGGAAAAATAGTGAATAGAACTAATAAGGGGGTTCAAATTCAAACATTAAATCCTCTGGAACAGATTCACTCTAATATATTTGGTCATACAACTAAGAATTCAAAAAATAGAAAAATACATTTCATCAGTTTCTTATATTATTTCACAAGGATGATATGAATAATGTTTTTGTTATACAAGGCATGGGTTTTGGTTAGATTAAATAGTTTTATAAGACTTGAAGAGAAGTAAACAAGCTTATACTTGAAGATAGTGAGATCAGATAATTTGAGTGAATATTCCAGTATAAATTTCACTAAATATTATAAAAAATAGAATTGTATATGAATTTAGTACTACATATACTCCTCGATAGAATAGAGTTTATAAAATAAAGAATATGAGTCTTGTTGATATGATTATAACTATACTTTCAGATCATGACACCTTAAGGTATTACTATTTATAAGACATTATAACTACTGGAATAATTCAAAATATATGTATCTTGAGTCCAAACTCAAACATGAATCCATGTGAGATGTGTTTCAAAATAAATCTAATTGCTAAACACATCAGGTTTTTTGGGATTCCATTCTTGATAAAGAAGAAATATAGAGGTGGAAGAAAATTTTATAAAAAAGTTAAAGATGGAATATTTCTTAGGTATACATCAAATGGAAAATACAACAGATGTTACAAAAATAATTCTTAAATAAGTTTTGATAGTGATGATGTAATAATATTTTAAAATGAATAATCAAGTAGAAAGACTACCATTGTAGATAATAAATATGATATTCTAAATTATAAACTTATTAAGTAAGATAAAAAAACACATAGGTTCCTATTGATGATGAAAATTATTCATTTTATAATGATTATGATGCATAATTTAAGAATAAAATGGTAAATTCAATGATGGGTAATCATGTTAATCATAATAAAATTATTGGGTAAAAAAATCAAGGTGTATAAAAAAGAATAAAAATCATGGACTTTGGAGATAGTAGTCTACTATCAAAGTTTGAACCTCACACATTTTAGGAAGCATCTGAGCACAAGGAGTAGGTCTAACATATGAATTAAGATCTTGATAAAAATAAAAAAAAATTGACATAGGTACTTGTTCCTAGACCCACTAAAAAATGTTATTGGATAAAAAATTAGAAATAAACTAGATAAAAATGGTGATGTGGATAGAAATAAGACTAGGATAGTCTATAAAGGGTATTCACAAATTAAAGGTGGTGTCTTTGATGAAACCTTTTCTCTAGTTTCTAGACTTGAGTCCATTAGAATATTCTTAGAAATATTGCTTAAAGATGTTTTAAAATATTCCAAATAGATGTTAAATGAGTTATTCTGAATGGAAATTTTGATGGAGAAGTGTATAGGGAACAGCTTAAATGATTTATGAAAAATTCAATTGGCATAAAGGTGTGCATTCGAAAGAAATACATATATGGGTTGAATTAGGCTCTAAGTGCTCAGTACTTTAATCATGATGAGTATATAAAAAATCATGAAATTTTAAAAATGGTAGGTGGAAAACAATTTGTATATGAAAAAGATCAATACCACAATACTATTTTTGATACATGCCCTCATGCATTTATTATGACATTATTCCATACAGATTTAATGTATCTATAGAAGAGATAATGTGGTCATGGTTTGTTAAGTATAATATAGAGGATCAATGATCTATTCTTGAGAAGGATTAAAATGAGGAAGTTTAATCAATGATAAATGAGTTTTTAATGAGTCAATTAGTGTAACTGAGATTCATATAAATTCTTATAACTTATATGGAAATAATATTCATGCAATATTAAATGAATAAAAATAACTATAAATGGTGATAGATATGTTTATGAGAAAAATGAGATAGTGAAAAACCAATACACTGATGTATTTAAGAAGAAAACTTGAGTATAATTTCATGATATTTCTATGCAAGGAATAGGAAGAAGATCAACATATTTAGAGTTTGTGTGGAGAATCATAAATTCATCAATGAATATTATTTATAATGGGTTTTTTGTTCTATGGATGTTAATTTGTAACTGGTTAGTAACAGCAGCTATATGAGTTCAAGGTCATACACTTTCTTGAGTTCCTTTGGATAAATAATAATGGATCTGGGTGTATGGGATCATAGTCACAACACACTAAGTGTGTATTCATCTATGAAATGAGTTGAACCTCATTAACAAATTTTTTGTGTCCATTTATTTTCATTATATGTTAGTATCTTGAGATAGAGGTATTAAATTAGAAAAAGAGTTGAAGGAAAATTTAAATAAATGTACATGATGACTCATCCCCCCCCCCCCATCTTAGTGTGCATCACACTCTGCGTGATCCAAAATAATTATAGCATCTATTCCAATTTATAAATTTTGAGAAATGACTAATTTAATTGTGGGGGAGGTATCCTTGGCCCCATTTGGATTTTTTTCCATTGACCAATCTAGGATACATCATTAATTAGAAGAAATATTTTGATGTGTGGAAAAATTTTACTAATCATGATCATAGATAATAAATACATTGGTGTAAATTTTTGAAGTTGTGTGCTCATTATAGTTTAGAAGTTTTTTGGAAATTATTACTGATATGATTAAAATTATTGATTCTAATTCTTGGAAATTTTCATTTAGTAGACTGATTTTTAGTGTACATACCATTACCTAACTACCTAATTCTATGATTCCAATACTTAAGAGGGTAATAATCTATTTTTACACATTATTTATTATACCCTATTTTTTGAGAGATTCTATAGATATTCATAACTACAAGATATTTCTTGTTTTTATTTTCAAAACATGATGATTTTTGAACTACATTTAAATGATTGGGGAATTTATTAAAAAGTTTTTAACCCATTTTATATTGAGACATATCCTATGTATGATCTTTTGTGAAGGCCTTAGAGAATATGTAAAGCCTTTATAGGAATCCACATTACCAACCTAATTTTCTTTCATACCCTTATTATTTTAGTGTAATTAAATGATTATTCTTTTGATATTTAAAGAGGGATTTTAGTGTTTCATAGTACCAATAGGTGAGAGTTCCATGAATTGGTGTGGGTTAAGAATATTATATTAATTTGGGGAGGTTAAAATGATATATTTCATTATAATTATGTGGTTCTTCAATTACCTGAAAAAAAATATAAATAAAAATAAAAAATAAAAGGAAAAGAAACAAATCTAAAAAACACCAAATAGAAATTTTAGAGAAAATATGAAAAGAGGAAAAAAATATGTAATTATATTAAAATTTGGTTGGAGAGCCTATAAGAAATAGGATAAGGAAGTGGAGATTTATTCATTTAAAGGAAATATTGGGAAGGAACTTTACATCATTGATTTAAATTGAATATCAAGAATTATAGTGTAATATCTCAACCTCCTTGTTCATCCTTTGCTCAAAATTTTCACATTTTTATCCACCTACCTTTATCCTCAAATACATATAAACCTAAATAAAATTTTCTCATGATTAATGTTGTTTAATTTAAAAATAGAGATGTAGATATATTTCAAGCCTATAGATAGAGTTTATATACTTGATATTAATAATAAATCTAATCGAATGATATTATGTAATGAGTAAAATGAATTTATAGTGAGGAAATTCATAAGTGGAATGGATACTGAGTAATAAATAATAATGTAAATAAAATAGGATAAGAGTATTTAATTGAAATTATACCTAAATAATTACTAAAACACTTCGAATTGGATGAGTTCTGTTTTTTTTTTATTATCATTTATGACTTTATGTTTATGAGTGTTTTAAACTGATTGTTTCTTTTATTAGAGTATGAATTTTTTTTTTTTTTGATGTTAAGGTTTTCTTAGGGATGAGAAATTATTTAAGTGTAGGGTAATTTGATGAGTCTAAATTATTAATATCATTTGCCCACAATTTTAGTGCCTTTTTTTAATAAAATACTATTTTATTTTTATTTTTTATATTGATTTTTTCCAATTATGGGATTAAATATAATTTTAGGGATTTATCGTTTTTTGAAGGAAAAATGAATCAAATCATATTATATCCCCTAAACCATGGTATCATTGAATATGGTAGGCATTCAAGGAGTGGATTTGGAAAATGAACCATGATGAAACCCATGGAACCATACCATAGTATCCCCTTATAGGAGTAAGTTGGTAATAATTATGAATAATTTATTCCATGATGATACCTCTAATTATAAAATTAGGGATGTGTAAGGGTCATTTTTTAATCATTCTCCATATTTATGAGTAATTTTTTATTGGAAGGGGAATTTTGGTATAGTCCAACACATAAGGATCTCAAGTATAAAAGTATCTTCTCCTTGCATGTAAGAGTCACTCTAGATGGAAATGGAAAATCGGGAATTTTTTGTATTGGTTCTCTATGTGCATAAGAGTAAACACTGAGTTTTATAAAATTAAATTCCTTAGAACATAAAATTCCTTCCCATTTTGGAATTTGAGTTTTGGTTATAGTTATTCCATGTTCTGAAGCTTCACACTGTGAGATATTCTGCAGGGGAAAATATAGTGAAATCTTATAGTGGATCCCTTCAAACACACAAGAATTTTATTCTTGTTTAAGTTTTTAGACTTTGTCACTTGGAATTTTAGATAGATCCTACACCAAAACCCATTACCTTTCACCATGGTGATACATAATACTCTTTCCATGGATGGAAACTTGGAAAAGCATCAGAACATAGTGGTGTTGTGTAAGGTTCCTTATGAATAATAGTGGGACACATAAGATTCTTCTATTATCCATTTTAATATATGATCATAGTATTATACCACAAGGTTCGAAAAATGGTATATGCATGGAACTTGAGCTACCTGAACACCATGACATAATACTAATCTTCATCACAACCTTCTTGCGGGTGCTTCAAATATGGTCAAACTACGACCAAAAATCTTTTAAGATATGTTTCATGATATTCAGAAGTTCATTATTCGAATGAATATTTGGTTCCTCTATTCTGCAACAATTCATCTACATCATGGAGTTGGTCAAACACTTCATAGAAAATCTAGTTTTCTATTTATCCATGCACCAATAACCTTAGTTGTATGGTGGTGATGACCAGACTATATATTCTAAATAATTTTGAATTTGAGGGGGATATAGGTTTTTTAAACTCATTGAGAAATATGGGAGACTAGAGGTATAATGCATCAGGAGAGGATAATTTCAAGGGGTGATCTAAAAATTCCTTTTAGACTTTAATGTTTTGGTTCATGATTGTGAATTGATATTTAAGTGTTCATGGTGATAAAGTTTCATTTTTTCTTATATTCTTGATTTTATTCCTCTATTATTAAGTATATTCCTTCCATACCTTGAGTCTACTATTTTATTTTTGATATAGAACCAATATTTCATAAGTGAGTATTCATTTAAAATATGTTCGATCAAGAGTGGGGGATACTTTAACATAAATGATTAATTCATTTTTTAAATAACTCATGTTAAATTAAAATCACATTGTGAATTTTTATATATTTTCCCTTATTCTCCTAGAGAGAGTGAAGTTAATTAGGGGATGAACCCAAATGTGATTGAGTGTAGGGGAAGAGTGAGATACAACCTTAACTCTACCTTTTGATTTTAAGATTTAACTTAATGTATCTATTTTTTTAGGTTACCATCACAAGAAGAATAAAAATGATCTAGGTAGTTCTAGTTTTCACCAACTAAGTGAAATTATTTATTTCAAGAATTATCATAATTAAGAAACATTTCTAATTTAAAAAGTAAACACATCATAATCCATATGAAAACATACTTTGAAATCAATCCATCATCTATGTTTCCCATCTGAATTTTAATCAATACGATTTTGATCTCTATCCTACTACCATTTTAAGTCTAGATTATCTCCTAAATCATGTGTTTCAACCCATTATCTTCTATTCATTAATCCTAATCAAAATTTGATAAATATTATATAGATCCTCTAAGTTCCCAATGGTTGGACCTTAGGACTCTAAAAAACTTTATTACACCTGTGTATTTTTAGTGATTAGGGTTTATTTTTTAATTTCTAAAATCTAACCAATGCCCCTATGAGTTAATTATAGCTTGGGACACATCCTTAAGTGAGAAGTTATAAACATGTAAAACCTTTATCACAACCCAAGAAAATCCAATAAGATAAACCATTATCCTATCAGTGTGAAATATTCCCAATAAAAAACCCAACATAGGAGTTTTGAACATGCCTATATTAATTCATACTCTATTCGAGACATCTCCACCACTATAATTCATTTCAAGAACCCATCATATAGGATAACTTGAAATTAATGGATGTAGGATACATATTGGCTTATAGTTTTAAATATTTTATAATTAAATAATTTATTTAAGTAAATCTTATGAGATAGTAAAATCATCCCATTATTTATATATTGTTCAATATGCATACCAATATTATTTTTTTATCACAATACATTGATATCAAACTCCCTAGATACCTATGTCTTTATTGTTTGTATATAATATTTATTGGGGTCTAAAAACAACATGTCGTCCATATATAATTGAAGAATGATAAAATCATTATTAATAAAACCCTTGAAATATATATATATATAAGGATTTAAAATGATTTTTTTAATCCATGACTCATGATATTGGAATAAAATCTCTTATATCAATATTTTTGAACCTATTTGATATTTTAAAAAGATATTTTCAAACTATAAACTAGGTATCCTTTATCTTTTTTATAAACACTTATCATTATAGAATATATATTTCTTCACTAGGATCACTAGAAAGAAATACTATATCTTCATCTAGATACTCTATATGTAAAAAAAATATGTAGTACACTTCTCTTGAACTACTTAAGAATTAATAAGACTAAAAAGGGAGAAAAAATTCATTAAAATAAATACCTTCCTTTAGATAATAACCTTCATCCACTGGTAATGCATTATATTATTCTACTAGGTCTATTACAACCAACTTAATATTAAAGACCAATTTTTTATTAGATTATTTCCTTCCATTAGGTATTGGAACAATATCCAAAGTATTATTATTATATAGAGAATCTAGATCCTTATATATTTCCACCATCCATGAGGATATATATGGAATCTCAATAAACTCTATAAGAGAATATGGGTCATAATAATATAGCAAAAAATAAGTATACATAATTTTTATTGGTAACAAAATTTAAGTGTTATATGAGTGTTATTTTCTCTATAATTGGACGTATTACTCCAACATCAATTGGTTTTTTATCATTGTTCTTTGGAAATGATTCAATGAAAATTTGTTCTTCTATTAGTTCATTTTTCACCTTTAAAAGTTTATTTTATATATTATCATTCCATGAGTCACCATCAATTTTCAACTATACCTTCACTAATAAAAAAATGGAATCCTTGGTGATAATAAATGTTTGGGTAGTGGGATCCAAAAAATGATACCCTTTCACACCATCAATGTGCCCCAGGAAGATATATTATTTAGATCATAAATCATAATTTGATATTTTTGGTACCTTTAATAATATATATATATAACATAAAAATATATGGAACCAAAAACAGTTAGTAGGTTTAACATTATATTTCCCTTTTGGTGTTTTCAAATCAATTTCAACTGGAGCGTATCTTTTTATCATATAATAAGTGTTCTTATGTATTTTTCCCCAAAATTTCTTCAGTACTCCTACAGTCTTAAACAGCACTCTTATTCTATCAAACTATGTTTTTCTCATCCACTATACTACTATTTTTTTTAGGAGTTTACACCAGTATAAACAATCTATTTATTCCTTCTTATTGACAGAAATTATTAAACACTTCCCTTTTATATATTTTTCCTTTTTCAATCCTCAAATTCCCTATCTTATTTCAATATTAAATTTCATTTTTCACTTTAATTTTTTTTCTCTAAAAAAATATTCCCTCATATCGATTGGGTATACTAACTATCTCCTAGAATACTCATCAGTGGATAATATAAATTATTTTTCTCCTCCTAGAGATATAATCATCCCTTTTAAAAATGTCAAAATAGATAAAGTTTGGGATATCATTTCTTATTTTTTTAACTTTATTAACTTTTTTTCTTATAAAAAAATTCACAAAAGGGTAAATACATTTTGGAAATACTAGTAAACATATTTGGATTGATGAAAATATCCAGGACTCATTAAAACATATGGTTATGTTTACTATATGATAAGTTATTTAATGATTATATTGAGTTAGTTAAAATGAAATTTATTTATTCCTCCTTGTATATTTAATAAAAAATAATATATAGGTTTTTCAAGATATTTTATACCCTAATCTCCACAAGAACGCTTTTAAAACCATCATCATCCATTTATAAGTGTGATCCATTCACTCTATAATGACCCATATATTATAGGTTAGTATTTTAATTTAATTTTTATTTTTAAATGTATAATTATATATATTTTTTCTTAGAGAATTTTTTATATGAGGATAATTGGATAGAATATAGAAATTAAAGGGAAACTAGGTTTGTTAAAAAAAATAAGAGTATCACAAAAACCGTAATAAAGGCCACTAAAACTATAGTGGTCAGAAAGGGTATTTTTTTAAATGAGGGGTATTTTTTTAATTTTAAACATCATTTTATATATAATTTTTTAATTCCTGTGGTAGTTAGATAGTAACCATCCTTAGGATATTTTTCTACTCTTCTTCTCCTCTTTTGGATTAGATCGATCCAAAATTTCCATCAGTTGATGGAATTTTGATCCATCGGTAGAAACTATTTCTTTGAAAGTAGTCTGAGGTTATTTAACCAAATATTATTTATTTTTTCATTGATTATCATTGAATAATAATAAATTGAGTTTTATTCTCTTACATCTGTTTTTTATGAAATCATATGATTGGTGAAGAATCATTTAGTTTCTTCAAGGAGAAAGTTTCTAACTAGACTAAGGTTAGTAAACTCTATAATATTTAGTTATATATTAGGTGATTTGTTTGATAAAAAGTGTTGGAAATTTTTGAACCCATTATGCATGATTAAACAAATATTTTTATAAAATTAGAAATTAATTATTGTAATAATATGGGCTATAGGGGTTGGGATGGTTGCTCTTCCAAAGGAATAACGATATGATGGTATCTTGGAAACTAATTTTCTAGAGAATATATTAAAATAAATAATGTATTAATGGTAAATTGATCATTGGGACTAATTTGAAATAGTGTATTAGGGTATTATGGTGTTATCTCTCTTATAATAGTTAACTTATGAGTGTTTTGATTTAATAGAATGAAAATGGGAGACCTAAAGTATGATAATACTTCTGTTTGATATTTATGTGTTGTATCGATAATGTATTATAGTAAACC
The DNA here is from genome assembly GCA_963277665.1 of Viscum album. Taxonomy (NCBI): domain Eukaryota; kingdom Viridiplantae; phylum Streptophyta; class Magnoliopsida; order Santalales; family Viscaceae; genus Viscum; species Viscum album. Next base: position 2,065,515,453 of record OY728141.1, read on the forward strand.
ATTAGGTCCTATGATAAAATGACCATTGAGGTTATTGGGTTTTGACCAAAGGGTTCATGTGGTGATTTGTTATTAGGGACAAGGAATTTATAGGCTATTGGGTCCAAGTTTATAAAAGGCCATTAGGGGATAAGTCTAAGAAGGATCAATGGGTTCCTTGATCTGAAGACCAGTAAGGTCATGTCCAATCAACCATTTTGGTTAATGGATGATTATTAATTGAGTATTTATGAGAAATATAGCCATTGTGGTTAGGATATACCAGTTGGGTTTAAGAAATTTGGCTAGTGGTGTTGGGATAAATTGATGAGATATGAGTGATATGGATAGTGGGGTTAGGATAAACTTATGGGGTTTGAGAAATATGGCTAGTGGGTTTAGAAAATTATAGTAGGATTGAAGAAGAATAACCATATGGATTAGTGATATACTCTTAGGGTTTATAATAATATGATATAATGGGTTTGTTTCATGGTATAAACCATTATATTTAATAAATGGTGATCTAGTGATGGTATACATTCATTATACCTATTAAGGTATAGAGTTGACTGATACACTAACATTGTCTAGATTTTATTGGGTTAGGTGTTATAGTGGTCTAGTTATTATATGAATACATTAATTTGAATGTCTATCTTGAGTGTGATTTACTAAATCAAACATATATGTTCACCCTAGTTTATGTACAAACTTTATAGTTCATGATATAGGTAAGGGTAAAAGCATCATGATAGGTGAAGTGGTTGTTGGTGGGGTGAAGTAGAGGATAATGGAACCTCTGGCTGAGGAGTGGTTAGTTTGTGATTATAAGGCCATGTGGAGCTAGTATTTTGGGGTTTGGTTTGGTTCCAGTACTTTGAGGGATCTCACATATCGCTTTTAATGTTGTCACTTTACAATAGAACCAAGTGAGAGTGCTTAATAGCATGCTTGGATGTTTTCCTTTCAGTTATTGTTCTGGTTTTTTTTTATTCCTCTTAGATTTCCCGTATTGGATGAATATTTAAAAGAAATAACTTTAACATGATAACAAGAACTGGTACAATGGGGAATTGTTTTCTAGAAATGGGTTTTGGTCTAGTTGTGGATTTTGTGTACTTATTCATGTAAGGATAGCAGTAAGGGTGGTTATGTACGCCTAATTGTTGGTTTCAGAACCCTTAGGTTGGGATGAGTTCTTGATTACCTATATATATGATATTTAGTTCTTGTGTTTCTTATACGCACCCCATCCATGTTGATCACTTCATGACGAACACCCCCATTTCATGGGGGAGGGTGTTTTCCCAACATTCCTATGAGTGGATGGTTATTATCTCCTTTTCTTCTCCCTTTCCCAGGTATCCCAAGACTATTTGGGTGGGCTGTGACAGCTTAAGGTTCATTATGGCCCAAGACTCTTCAAGCATGCTGTGTTTTGGTGGTTTTCCCAAGTGTGTGCGGTAAGGTTTGCTTTCCCAAGATTCTTTAGGATGAATCCCAGGTGTCTTCGGGTGTGATGGTGGTTGTTGTGTCCCAGGTGTCTGTAGGCGTGGTGATGTGTGGTTGTGGTGTCCTAGGTGTCTACGGGCATGGTGATGCATGGTTGTGGTGTCCCATGTTTCTGCGGGCAGGATGCATGGTTTTGATGGCCTATACAGTTGTTATTGGGGTGGTAGTGGGACTGCAGTGGGACTTGTAGGGGAGGTCTGATGCATAGGATATCCTAAGTAACCAGTGGGAAAGCGGTGTAGGGTACCCAAATATTGATGTGCTATTACTATTACTTTACCTCAATTGTCTTATTTGGGGAGTGTGTCATGGTGAGGCAGGGTGGATAGTTTTCCTTGTTAGGTGTTTCAGTTATCTTTGCTTTCTCATAGGACATTAGAATGGTTCCCAACTTGTTCACAATAGCTTTTGGTTTCCCTAATGAGTATACCTGTATACTCACCCTATGTATATAAAATTGCTTTTAGGTTTCCAGGATGACTTTGAGGACCATGGTGGACCTTACTAGCTCAGGCTTCAGGATTTTTCATTACTACTTTTCTTTCCTTCAGTACTTTTCATAAGAGTTTTCTTGTACTTGTATCAGTTATTTTGAACATGCATATGGGAATGGATTTATTTTGGCTTAACTTTTAGATTTCTGTTTTTGGGGTTTTTTGGGATTTACCATCTTATCTCTCGATCTTGTTCTATAAAAAGGGTAATTCCTTCCATACTATGAGAGATATTATACCCTTGGTTCTATTCGACACTCTGGGGCCTATTGAAGGTAGGACTCGGGGGTCATTATCACTCCTTCAAATTGAATAAGGAAGGTTCTAGCGGTTTTTTGTCCCTTCCCTCATCTTGGTGAAGGTGATTCGTGACAAAATATAGTGTTTTTTAGGAATTTGATGGAATATGTAATTATGCCTAAAAATAATTTATTTTGTACAAGTCTCAGTTATCAAGTTTGTATGATATATAATTTGAGATTTATATTTTATAGTAATGATGTTATGAATTTTCTATCTTCCAAGTTGGATAGATAGTATGTATTCTAACAACATGATTGGCATATAAAATAATATGACATTTGTATTATTTTATGTTTTTTTTGGATCATATGGAAATAGAAATGGATCATGTTAATTAAACTATCAATAATTAATTATATAGTATCTTACTACAAAAGTTATTGGTGATGATTTAATTTACTTGGGTTAGTTATGATGTTATAACCAGGTTGTGATTTCATATGATGTCCTAAGGGGTTGGGGACAATATTGGATCATAATATTGATAGATAAACTAGGTTTTCTTTCAAGGTTTACAGACATAAGGATTATTGGGTGTGTGTGTTTGTGTGTTTGTGTGTCTTCTTGTTAGTATTGATGTGAAATATCAATGGTAATTGTATATATATGCCAACTCAATACAGGTCAGAGAAGCATGGGAGAGAGAGATAAGGAACATATCATCTGAGGTAACACGGGAACATCCAATGGATAAAAATTTCATGGAGAGCATAGTTTGGGTAATTTTTATATTAAGAGGAGGATTCTCGAGGTTGAGTCCATGATAAACAATTTTATTCATGGGTTTCATATGCAACATCCACCCATTTATGGGGGTAAAAGTATATAAAATGACACAGAAGAGTATATGGATTGAATCCATCATATATTAAATTAAAAATAGAAACCTGAAAACTAAAAGGTGAAGTTAGTTCCATTCATACTATAGGAACCAACATTATATAGTGGTATGTCATGATTAAGATTAATAAGAGTGAGGGTGGACTTGGGATAGTTTCTATGACATGATCTATGAGTATTTTTATTTAGGTATATAAAATATAGAAAATTTATAAGAGTTTATAGATCTATAATAGGATTATATGATAGTGATGGATTATTTTGGGGGGTTTATTGACATGTTGAGGTTCACACAAACTTTGGATAGTGATGAATCCATAAATTCCAATAAGTTTTAGGCTAATTTGAGACTGGTGATATGTTCTCATGTGAGATTGTTTTCCCGTAAAACCTATATTGAAGTTATGAATAAGGATATGATTATTGAGAGAATACTATGTGGAGTTTAGTGAATTATTGGGACCTATTTATTAAGAGGTTCTAGTGGTGGGTAATCAAGTTCCTTGAATAGAAAATTTGAAGTGTCACATTTGAGTGAAAGGTAAGGGGGTTGGTCAAATGGGGGATTATTTCCACCTTTATGAGATATATATCTATCGATATGTTTCCAGTGTGGAAAATCATTGAATATTTAATATAATTTTCTAGGTGAGTAGAGGGATTGTTATATTTATGTTAATAAAAGGGTTGTCTTGTGTTTTTATTAGGATAGACCTTAGGATGACAATGGACAGGCAATAGAAACACATAATCTTCATGAGAATGTTAGAGAGAATCATAGGGGGGACTTTATTCTAGGTTTGATTGGGATTTATGGGGATGTATTAGTCTTATAATCCATATATTATCATAATAGTGGTTTTTATGAACCAATCCAAGCTATCCCTAACTCAGGTACCCAATCTAGCCCATAGAAAGGCCAAAATATTATTCGTGATCCCTATGAGCTAGAAAATAGTGCATGGACATCAAGAACATACCTTGGGAATGATTTTACCTTTAATTAAATATTAATAATATAAATAATACCACAAGTAAATCACAACAATCCATATGTTAAAATAAACATTCAAACATAACACAAAATAACATTGTGAAATACATATAAAAAGTAAGGATGAGAAGCCAAAATACTATACACAAGAGGGTTAGTTCATTATAACCGAGACTCAAAATAAAACAAAATAAATCTACCAATATCCATGTGACATGAGGATCAACCACCCAGAAAGTTACCTCCACCACCCAAGCTTCTCTAATATGAATAATTTATACCACTGAATGACATATTTATTTTACCTTTTTCTGAAAAAACAAATTCTAAATACACCCATTAGGTGTATGTAGGATGTGATATCAACTATCTTAGTAGGGTCCCGCTAAATGTTCCATGAATAACCATTATTAAACAAAATTAAACATGCTAGTTTGAAAAAAAAATTAAAATGAAATAATTTCTTTTACATTTGAGATAAATAGAGGAAGAATAATAAGCAATAAAAATCAAGAACTGGGGGATATCCCTAAGGTGACTATGATCGGGCCACATCCTAAGATCCTCATACTCTTAGTGATTTAACTGAAACATTCCTTGTGTGTGTGGCTATGTTTGTGACTAATATAGAGAATCTCCATGTGCCCAATATAATGGTGACACCCAACCATGGAACCATAACCAATTTCCATATATTTAGTTATATTGTTAACATAATTTAAAGTCTAGTGAGGGTGGACCTTGAATTTTGGTACTAATACTAGTATTCCAACCTAGGTACTCAGTGTTCCCATGTGTTATTTTCTTTCTATTAAATTAAAATTACACTATTAATTCATCTCATAAAAAACATACCAAATTCAATCCCTTTACAACACAATAAATCAGGGAATAATTATTGAATTATCCAAACACACCCAATCAGTTATCAAAATACCCTTTTATGCATCAAAATAATCAAACATTTATAAATTTAGGTGAGAACATTTAATTCATCATGAAATGGCATATAATGAAATAACCTATCATAATCAATTGAAATCACAAATAACTAGTTGGAATCCACAAACCAAGAGGAGACAAGACCTAATGGAATAAATATGCAACTATAAACACCAAATATAAAACCAAATAGTTTGGATTTAGAACAAAACAATCCACCATGAACATGGGGAAGAGATAAAATTAATAGATAAAGTAATTAAGAGAAAAGAAAAAGAATATGATAGAATTACTTGAGGAAATATTAAAGATATTAAAGAAGATACCACTTGAAATTCACCCAAGGAGAGGAAAAGGAGGGTTATCATGCATGAGGGATGGGAAAATTCAGTAGGGGATAAAGGATATTAAAATATGGTTTAAAGTGAGTAAGGTAGGAATATACATTTCACATTTTAAAATTTTTCATAGAATACACAATTTGACCACACAATTTGACCACACAGTTTGCCTAACCATGTAGATCACTACCGGTTCACTTGGAAACATGCATGGGTAGGATACATAATTAGATAAACTATCTAATAACCATGCAAAAACACACTTTCAAAAATTGTAGACCTATTTCATAATTTCCTTATGATTACTCCTAATCATGTTTCTCATATGGAACAGCCTACATTTTTCATATTTTATAAATTTATAAGGTAAACAACCCAAAAAATAAAGAATGAAAAAAATAAATCCAATAAATAGATGACCCATGACTAAAAATGACATCATGGGTGTGAAATTTCTCTCCACCATGTCACTTTATACCCCTATAAAATCATCTCAAATATAGATCAAGAAATATATGAGGCCATTGTTCCTTCATAAACAACTCTCACTCCTAAGTTTAATGAGAGTCACTCCTATACTGCTACAAAACTCAAACCAACATGATATATTTTACATGTAAAAATTTCTTCTTGGTGTCAATAATTTGTATAGGTTTCTCAATCATTGATGTATCAGGTCCCAATCTGATCTATTCCCAATTTAAAAAATGAGAGGGGTTCAGATTATACTTTTTTAGCTGAGAAACATGGAAGACATCAAGAATTGATGTTAATTGAGGGTTCAATCCAATAGATTTGAAATTTCCTAATTCTCTTAACAATTTAAAAGTTCTTAACATACCTCAAATAAAGCATCCCCTAATTATCCATCTGATAGTGACCTAATTGAGGAAATCCTTTAAAAACACTCAATCGCCAATCAAAAATTCTAAGGGATGGAATTGATTATTGGTATAAGACTTATAAAGACTATAAGAGATATTTAATTATTTTTTATAGTCTAAATCAATCAGGTTGTCTCTTTCATGACACTTTACCCTACTAAAGAGGTCCCACACACCTAGATCCAATATAGAGGGGACTTAAATGGTTGACCGTATAGATCCTAGAAATGATACAACATAATTGAATACTAGTTTTAGTTATTGTAGGGAAATTCAACCAGAAAAATATGGATGCACCATGATCCTCCAAAGACTAGGATGTAGGAACGGATCATATCCTCCAAGATCTAGATCAACAATTCTATCTGGAAATATTTATATGGTTGATAGGTTTTACTCAACCTTACCTATGACCCCATCACCTCTTGGAGGAATTTCTAGAATCAGGAGGTAAATAAAAGGTCTCTATAGAAAATAATAGCATAAGGTAACTCGTGTAACCTCATGATATCCTATACATATATCTTACCAAAATCTTTCACCTTAGTGGTGTACTTGATAGGAATGAAATGAGTAGACTCGGTTAGTGTATCATTCATAACCCATATAGCATTCCTTCCCTGAGGTGTATGAGGTATCCCAAAGATGAAGCTCATAGACACCTTGTCCCACTTCCATATAGGTATAAGAAGGGGTTTAAGGAGATTCAAAAGTTTCTAATTATTTCCCTTTATTTGTAAATAACTGCAACAGCATGATGTGAAATATTCAATCTCATGTCTCATACTTGGCCACCAAAATCAGTGTTGGATATTTCAATTCATTTTTGTAGTTACCACATGAACTAATCACTAATAATGGTGGAAATCCTTCATTTCCATCTTCTTCATTGGTATAATAATCGCATAACATCCTTAAAAATAAATGATCCTATTTGGAGGCTGAGACCAATCACCTATGGTGTTTCAAATATAAATAATTATGATAATAAATTAGCACTTATAATCACCCATTTTATCCTAAATAACAATCTAGATAAGAGTATTAGTCAATTGGATTCTAGAAAGAAACATGTTCTCATTTTCTTCCTTTTATTCCCAATTAATTCGAGTGAAGAGACCCAACAAATTCCATTCATCACTATACTCTAAGAGGTCTTGAGAGGGAAACTTCCCACTAAAAGCATCAATGCCAATATTTTCCTTCTCTGGTGTATAGGATATGTCGAAGTAAAATACCTCAAGGTATTTCACCCATCATTACTATATAAGGTTAAAGTATTTCTATGATAAGATATAGATTAATATATTATTATTGGTGGCAATAATGAATCTCTCCCAAAAAAGATAATGGCACCAACACTTAAGGGAATGAATCACAACTATGAGTTCGAGGTCATGGGATAAGTATTTTTTATCATGTTTTTAGAGTTAGAGAGAGCCATATTCCATCACATGGTTACCCTATAAAAGCACATATATAAATCATAAACTTTATCCATCATAGTAAACCATGTAAAGATGACCAGTATTTGGTATAATAAAAACGGTTGATGAGGTTAACTGCTTATTTAACTCATCAAAGGACTCCTGACATTCTAGATTTCATAAGAACTTCTCAATTTCTAAGTGAGAGATATTAGAGGTGATTCAAGTTAGGAGGAGTCTTTAATGAACCATCTATATTATCCCTTCATCCCTAATATGATCTTAATCTCAAAGACATTATTAGGATCGTCCCAAGACATCACGACCCTAACCTTCTCAAGATCAATAAAGATACCCTATTCTAATAACACATGCCCAAGAAAATTAATCTCTTGGATACAAAAAACTATACTTTGATAACTTATCGAATTGATGATGATTTCTTAATTATCTAAAGATTATTCTTTAATTACTCTTTTACTCCTCCTCTATCTTAGAGTGAACTGGGATTTCATCCATGAACACCACAACAACTATGTTGAGGTATCTATGGAATATATAGTTCATAAGCATCATGAAGACTGCAAGATAATTGTTCAATACAAACATCATTAAAATATAATCCAAATGGGCATACCTACTTCAAAAATCAATCTTAGTTTCATCAGCATCTCTCGCCCTAATATAGTGATAACCCGAATAGAGGTGAATCTTTATAAACCAAATTTACCACTTTAACTAATTAAATAGGTCATCACTATGGGGTAAGGTATATTTATTCTTGATTGTGATCTAGTTCAACTTCTGGTAATCAATACACAAGTGGAGGTCCCCATCATCCTTCTTGGAAAAAGCATCAGGGTAGCCTAAAGAGTCACACTATAGAAAATAAATCCTTTATCCATTAATTTCTTTAACTAAATCTTCAATTGATTTAACTACAGGTGAGTTATATGATATGAATGGATATATATTGAATGATTCAATGGTACTAGATTAATGGTGAACTCCACTTTCCTTTCCATGGGGTAACCTGATGAAATCATCTGAGAACACCTTATGGAATTCCCTAACTATTGGAGGTCACTCACTCTTAGAATTACCTTTATAAACATTAAATAGAAGATAAAACACCTAATAGATAAGCTTACCCAATTCTGGAAGAGATGCTCTCACCCAACTGGGCCTTATAGGTCATCATCAAGTCAATACCTAGGATTAGATCAAAAATATACATTTTAAATATGCTAATTATCATACCACCTCAACTTCTGACACACAAAGGGCACCATAAGTCTTGTTATTTCTTCCTCTTGAGAGGCAAGACTATCTCCAAAACGTATGGCACGAGATCAGTAGATATTTTTAACAATTTTATATTATGATAATATATAAATGTTTTAGATACACCTATATAAAATAAATCATTATCCATAGATGAAGTAATAAGAATAGTTCCTCACATTTATATGGGCCCTACCATATATTTCACTAGCACATGGTCCACTGCATGCAACTACATCGCCCATGAATGAGACTGAGTGTTTTTTGTTGGTATGAAGCTTAGTCTTGAGTTGACTCTACCCATGTTAAGAACCAGTTATACTCCCACACCCATGAGGATGGGGTCTTACTACTCATGGGGAATTGTAATACATCATGGATCCCTTGGGGTATAGAGATCCTTCACCACTTTTGGGTGAAAGGATATATCTATAAAATATATAAAGGTAGCTCATATTCCCACAATAATGACATGATTTGGGAGACATAAGAAATGAATACCACATATTCCCCATTGTACCTTACTGGTGGAAAACAATAAACCCACCACCCAAAGTATTCGTTGTTGAAGATAGGGGTTGATGTCTAAAAATATTGCCACTACACTTATCATATTCTTCTTAATTTCTATTTTTCTCGAAGGAACCAACTCCACATTTTATATTCATATAAATAACTTTTATCAACTCGAGAATATATTCCTTATTGATCTCCACCATTAAATCTTGATCAATAACCTCAACATAGGTCTTGATATTCAACAAGAAGACCGTGGATTGAATTTCAAGTCAATGGCCCATCTTGATGCACTAGGATTTTATCCCTTCCTTAAAAAAATTATAAGAATAGTTCACCAATTTTGTAAATCAGTTCACATACTCAATGATAGATCAATTTCTAGAGGCACATGAATTCTCATGATTTAGTAAAAACTAAGGTTTTGGGGTAAAACTACTAAGTAAATATCCCCATAAAATTCTTTCACTCCATATTCTCATGCTTCCATTCTAGAAAAACTGACTCCCACCAATTCCAACTAAGGAATTCAAGCATAAATTAAGTACACTTCATTTTAAATAATTCTATAATTTTAATAAATTTTAAGATCTATTGGGTCTTCTATAACCAATCATCATTATCCTAAGTATTGTTACTTACTTATAAATAGGGAAGATAATACTTGAGGAATTCTTCATATGGATCCTTATCAAGACTAAATTCATCTTTCTTAACTAGAACAGGTCCAGAAACCACCCCTTGATCAATAGATCAAATTTCCTAGACCATAACCTTAGTAATATTTTGATCCACCTAGGGATCTTCTCAAAAAATTATATGTAGCATCCTCTGGAGGGTTCAAAGTATGCTTTTGAGGGGTAATGGAACCATATCAAACCAAATAAGAAAAGATAAGGTTATTAAAACCAATAACAAATTATTAATTAAACCCATAATCATTTATTAACTTGCTATGTAAATCATAAAAAAATAAGATATAACAATTCACAACCTTCCCTAAGACATGGTATGTGTGCATAAACCATGGACCATGTATCCTGCCCCAAGAGGGAGGGTAAAAATTTATAAAAACAAAAAAAATTTACCAAAATTCTCTATAAACTAAAGGGAAGATACTAAGAGTGTTAGATAGACACTCTGTCATGACTCTTACTTGAGCCCCAACAATCTTATCTCATGTATATCCTGACTTTCAAAAGAACATAAAAAACCAAAAACTTTGTTGATACCATTTTTTCCTAAACCAACCCAGGCTACCCCTGACCCGATCACCCAAGCCAGTATCTTATAAGTATTTAAAGAAATTCATAATTATCATGGGATAGAAAGTGGTTCCTAGTCATCAAAAACATACCTTGTAAATGTTTTACCCAATAAGTCCATCACTACAATAAAAATAATGCCTCAAGGAAACCATAACAATCCAAATGTAAAAATAACATACAAACATGGAACAAAAGAAAATCAAGCAATATATATACAAAATATGGGTTGGAAAGCCAAAATACTATACAAAATAGGTTTAGGGTGTTATAACTGAGACTCAAAATAAAACTAAATAAAGATACCCATCATTGTGTCAAATGAGGATCAACCAACCATCATTTCACCTCCACCACCCAAGCTCTCATAACATGAATAAGTGCTACCACCAAGTGATGTATTATTTTAACTTGTGTCTAAAAAAAAGTCTACATAAACCCATTTCATATATAAAGGGTGTGATCACAACTATCCTTGTAAGTTCCCACTAACTGTTCCATGAACAACCTTTTTTAGATAAAATTAAACATGTTAGTTTTAAAAAAAATAAAGGAAAATATTTATTTAACATTTGAAAAAAACTATGGAAAAATAAAAACCAAGAAAAATCAAGCACTGTGGGATATACCTAGGGAAAACTATGGTTTGACCTCATCCTATGATCCTTATACACTCATTGATCAAACCAGCACATTCTATGTGTGCAAAAATACTAGGAAGAGAATTTCCATGTGCCTAATAGCATGGTGATGCACAACCATGGATCCATAACCAATCTCCATATGTTTGGTTAAAGTTATAATATAGTCCAATGTCTAGGGATTGTGGACCTTGCCTAGTGTTATTTTTCAAAGTCTTCCAACCTAGGTATACGGGGTTCCCATGTGCTATTTTCTTTCAATTAAATTCAAATTACACTTTTAATTCATCTCATAAAAAACATTCCAACTTAAATCCATTTCCACCACAATAAAAAAATGAATCATTTTTAATTCATACAAACACATCCACATAGTTCTCAAAATACCCTTTTATTCATTAAAATAATCAAAAAAATCTTTAGAAATTTAGGAAATTACATTGATGAGGTGTCTATCATGGGGATCCTATAAAACAATATTTTAAACCATAATTAACTCATTAGTATTGGGACTTAGGTTGTCTCTAGATAGGGGAGTGTTATGGGTGTGTTTCTCCTCTATGATGTGTTCTTGGTGAGTGAAAAACAAGTGATGGCCATATTTTTTTAATTTGTCAATTACATTTGTTTTGAAATAAATTTCAAAGATAGTGTTCTAACCTCGGGTTTTCCCCTATTCCTCTATTAATTTAGTTTTCAAATTTTTCCCCCTAATCTCTCTCTAATCAAATGAAATATCACTAATATCCCTTACCTAGTTATTTCGACTTGAATAAGGGAATACAATAATCATTTTATCCCTAAAACTTGCCTAGCCTAGTGATCGAATATTTATAATCACTCTTATATCAACCCACTGCTCACCATTGCAAATTGTAAAGTAAATCTAAGTGGGCTATTTGTGAAAATATGAGAATGGGAGAAGAATAATTTAAAAACAAATATTAATATAAAAATATAATTGATTAAGTAATTCAACACCTCTAGAGAAATGATTAGAATAGATTTATATTAATGAGTAAAATTCATTAATAGTAAATGGGGAGACTCTCCATGGCTCAATTTCTAATGTCCACATGTTCCATCCTTAGAGATATTAAATAAAATGAAATAAATAAATTAAGAAATCTTATAGTATTAGCTCTATCAATCATCCCCCTCCCCCTGCTTCTCCAAGTGAATAGTCCTCCTCTTATAGCATGAGTTTGGGAACTCCTTGCACTTCAGTAGATTATTCTTCCACATGAGTTACAAGGGATCTTTCCTCATCTTTAATCTCATGTATCATCTTCATGGCCCACTTATATTTTAGTGATTCTCTCTTATTCTTCAATTTATTCCAAGTGTTCAGCTTGAGGGCAGTAAATTTTTCAGTTGATATCATATCAAATATTCTAGCTTCTTAATATTCCTACCATGATCTCCTTATTATTATTCATCTTAATGATCTCCATGTGGAAATTTTGTTAGAGTATCTTACCAATTGGGGTATACTGAAAGAAAATAATTTTATTTTTATTCAAGCCCTATCCATTTTGGTTACTTTGGATTTTTTTTCATTTGGGTACCCTTATGTGGATCTTTTGTTACCTTGATATAGTAGAAGGACTGAAAGAGTTTCCCTTCTATATCCTCAGTAAGTTACCTTGATATATCTTCCTTGGTGGTCCCTTCCATAGCTTATGTAATGATCCCTATACATTTATGTAGCTAACTTTCCATGAGAATAACCCTTAAGTAGGTCCTAAAGTGATATTATTATCATTATGCAGTAGAGTTGGGGACCTTTATATAGCCTTTGAAACAAGTATTTTACCTTTACATAGCCACACACTATAACTAAACTTTCACAACTTGGTTTTGTTAAATTTATGAAATAGATGAGACATGTAGGTAACCTTATGTATCACTCACCCATGCTCGAAATTTAGCAATTTTCCAAATTCATACAATCATAATTGAAGTCATATAATATGTACTAAATTCATGTGATATGGAACTGAAGTCTTAAAATCTAATCACTAAATTATTACAATCACTTGGAAGTCGTATGATTGCTAAATGGAAAACGTACACTCATGCCTTTTCCATTTATCATCCAAATCGGAATCTATATGAAACTCAGGAAGTTATACGAAATAGATAAAGTCATCTGAAATGATTATGAATTCAAATGAAACCATCTTCTATTTTTTATTTTTCATCCTTGTACCAGGGTAAGTCATACGAAACCAAATAAAATCATGTAAATTTATGTAAATTTTATGAAATTAATTTAAAGACATGTAAAATTCAAGGAAAGTCTTATGAAATATTCATGAAGTCTTATGGACCTGCTCCTTTTTCATTTTTGTCTAGCTCCAAAGTCATAAGAAATGACTTTTAAAGTCATACATTCTTATCCTTTAATAATTTAATGTCTAAAAATAGTAAAATTACGTATATTTAAGTGTATAATTTTTTCAAAATAGATCAATTTTATTTATACAATGAAAATTATAATTGAATACCTTTAAAAAATTAAATTTTGAAATTAATAAAAAGGGTATTGCATGTTTAGGAAAATCCAAAAAATGAATAAAATCACTAAAAATCATGTTTAAATCCATTTAAAAATAATTATTCCAAATTTACAAAAAAAATAAATAATAATAATAATTAAAAAGGTTCTATCTATATTATAGGTTAATTACATTTAAGATCATTTAAAAATTTAGGGAATATTGTGTCTCATCCCTCCACCATACTTAGTCTACTGTACTTCCAAAAAATACAATGAATTTCATTTATTTTAAAAATAATTTTCTTTCCTAGACTTAAATACACAAGCTAGAGAAGAAATAAAACATGTATTAACTCATTTATTGAAAATATATTACCTCCTATATGATTTTACCCAACTTCCCTCACTTCAATTTAAGAAAAAGTTTTAGTTCCAGGTTTGTAAATAGATAAATCATAGTGGAATCAATATTTTAACAAGTGGAACCTTCCTAAATCCCTCTCCTCTAAGCCTCCTTTTCCATAGTTTATTTTCATAGTTCCTTGATACTTATTAAATGAAATTTAGATATATCATATTCCCCTAATTCATCTAATTTCAAAATTCCCCAAATATGTTTTCCCCTTGTCAGTTAATGCTTATGAATTTTCCCTTCCCATGAATGTGTAAAGGACTTATTGGATGAGTGTAGATAAACTCGTAACTAAACCATCCCAATATATTAGGTAGACCCTAAGACTAAATGTAATAGTCAAATCATATAATCAATTCTTGGGAATACGGTTCTCATGTCTCTATAAATATTATTTGATGTATAGCGTACACATGTGTTGATGTTTACTTTGAAATACTTCTAGATCAGTTATAATATACTATTTTTAATCCAATTCATATGAGCTATTAGATTGAATTTTAAGGAGACTTTTTCAGGTGATAATATATCACTATGGTAGGTTTTATAAGTTTAAGTTTTTTATTCCATTTTCCTCACGAATTTATTTTATTATAAAAAAATATTTTTCATTGAAAATACATTTCCTAGTTCCAAAGAAAAACCATTCATGAAATCAGTGGTAAAATTCACTCAATGATCATCTAAATTTAACAATTTTAAGACCAATAAAATCCTTCCACACTATCATAGAACTTTTTTATAGTAAATAAAATATTTGAGATCAATTTTTACTATCTAAAAAACCTCCAAATTTCTAAATACATAAGAAAACAAAATTTGTTTATAGAATCTAAAAACAAGTTTGTTAACATCACCTTTTTATTTATTTCAATCCAAAATCACTTAGAAAAAAATGAAAAATATAAAAAAAGTATTTACATCCTAAGTTACTTTTCCCTCAACCCCATGATTATCTTAGACCTCACTTTAAATTATTTTCACCATGAAAATGTCAATGAAAAATATATTTAAAGAGTGAGTATCTAGACTAATATGATGTAAAGAAACAACCTGGAAGTCCTTTATTCATAAGAAGTAGAGAGGATTTTAGACTCCTCAATTGGTTACTTCTAAAATTCTTTACAAAAGTGTTTCAAATATTTTCTATTCACCTTAAGTGGTTGTTTTAATTCAGATACTTTGATTTTGACTACACCAAATTAAAATGTATTAGCCACTATAAAAGGTCTAGTATACTTGGGAAAAATCTTACCAAGAATGAGCTTCAAATTGTAAGAGAACAATATCACTTTATCTTCCTATTAAAATATTATTTTCTAAATAATTTTTTCATGGATAGATCTATATTTGTATTTGTACAATAGGGAGTTCTCATAATATTCCCTTCTCAACTTATTTAGTTCCATCATTTAGAGCTTCCTTTGCTCTCCAACTTTACCAATATCTAGTTTTACTTTCTTCACATCCCAATGGAATTTTTGTTGTAGCTCAATAGGTAAGTGAAAATTATATTTATAAACAATTCTATAAGGGGGTATACCCAGGAGGTTTGGAAATTATTCATGTATTCCCACAATGTATCCCCAAGATTTTTTTCTCAAATCCTTCCCATTAGTTTTCACTATTTTATCTAAAATCCTTTTAAATTATGTGTTGGAAACCTTGTCCTACATATCTATTGGTGGTTAGTATGTATTATATGTATTTTATTTCACTCCATATATTTTCATGAGGTATTCCATGATCTTGTTACAAAAATGTGTTCCTTTATCACTAATTATGGCACAAGTTAGTCCAAACCTACAAAAAATGTTTGATCTTAGAAACTCAATCAACATTTTTCAATCATCTGTTTGGGTTAATTTTACTTCAATATAATTGGAAACATAATATAATATTAATAGGATATAATAAAATCTAAAATAAATAGGAAATGGTCTCATAAAATATAATATCTATACATAAAATAATTCATAAAAAAAATTAAGGCTTTTAGGGCATCTCCTAAGTTTTGGAAACTCCTCCAATAAATTGGAAGTTTTGAAATGTTTTGTAAAAATCATATGAGTCTTTGAAAATTAAAGTATAAAATAATCCAACTTAAAAAAACATTCCTAGTTATTCAGTAAGGTATAGCATTTCCTCTACATGTAAGTGTATAATGAAATTAAAGTATAGAATTAACATATTCTTCAAGGATTCACCTCATAATCATGTTTTCACTATATATATTACATATATAAGGATCCTCCCACACATGAAATCTTAATTAAGTTTTCAATTTAAAAGTTTAATTCTTGTAAAATAAGGTGCTACCTTTGATGTAACCAAATAATTGACTAAATTATCATATCAGGTCACTTGGGTGACTTTTTTTAACTATAAAATAGGTAAGTAATCATATAAGTATGTCTCTATTGGTGTTTCTATATAAGAAGTGGGTAGTAACCTTCTTATTTGGTCCACCACCAATGTTTCAGAACCCTTATTGTCCCTAATATATAAGTATAATTCTTATAAAAATAAGAAAAATCTCACTAACCTTGATTTTATTTCAACTTTCATGATAAAATACCTCAATGTTGCATAGTTAGAAAAATAATAGATGATTTTCTTCTTAATAGATATGAAAATTTATCCAATGCAACAAAAATTGAAAAATACACCTTTTATATTGTTGTGTAATTGATTTGGGTTATATCCAATGTTTTTGAATCATAGACTATCACTTATGAAAGTCCATTAAACTTTCCAGAAAACGCTGCTCACACAGTCTTGTATGATGCATCATAAAATACTTCAAAAGGGGTGTTATAGTTGGGTTGACAAATCGTAGTGATTTTGTTCAAGATTTCCTTGATATTATCAAAATATATAATGAATTAATCATAAAACAAAACAAAAATAAGTTTCCTTTTTGAGTAGGTTAGTAAGTGGAAAATAAATTTTACAAAAAACTTTAATAAACCTCTAAAAATATACAGCATAGACTAAAAAAGGTCTAGGGTGTATAATAGTGGTAGTGTATGTAAGTGATGAGATGATGTAAACCTTGTCCTTATCAACATCAACCCCATATTTATAAATTGTATGTCTTAACACGTTTTCTTTCTCCAACATGAAATGGGATTTTACAAAGTTCAAAACTAATTTATTTTCAATGAATTTCATTAACAAAAAATTCCACATTTTCAAGATAGGTTTAAAATAATGATCCATAGATAGTAAAATCATTAATAAATGCCTCCAGGAAGCTCTAAATTGGGTCAGAAAAGATACGTACCATGCAGTATTGAAATGTAACTGGAGAATTTAATAACCCAAAGGGTATCCTTCTATGATAAAATGTATCAAATGGACATGTGAATGTTGTTTTATCATGATATTTAAGAGCTATTAGAACCTGAAAATACCTTTAGTATTCATCAAGAAAATAGTAATGTTCTTTCCTAGCTAGACTCTCTAATATTTGGTTTAAAAAAAGGATTGCTAAATATTTATTTCAAGTCACATGATTAAATCTTCTATTTTCAATGCATACCCTCCAACTATTTTGAATCCTAATGGGAAATACCTCATTATTCTCATTTTGTACAATGGTGAATCCAATTTTCATAGGTAAAATCTAAATCGAACTCTCCCATCAGGAGTCTGATATGGGGTATATGATTTTATCTCCTAAAAATCTCTTAGATTCTTTTTTATAACTTTCATAAGGTTTGGTTTGAGCCTTATTTGGGGTTTTCACATTGGTTTAGACTTGTTTTCAAGAAAAATACTAGGCACAAAAATTATAGGGATAATCCCTGGGATGTCTCATAATGACCAACCTATGTCCCTAGCATTTTGTTTTAGAAATTATATTAATTAGTTATATTTATTAGGTTATAAGTTTTTTGAAATTATGATAATAAATTTTACATTTTTTAAAGAAAATCAAATTTCATGTTAGAGGTCAATAATCTCAGTCCCAATTTAAGGGTGTTCTAATAATAGTTTTAACTCAGCACTATCCATGTTTTTAACCTACGCGTGTAAGGCTAAAGTTTCAGTGGAAGTTTTGAGAAACTCATAAAAATATTTTTCAAGGTTCCTTAAACTATTTAGCACATAAATTTTTTTCTAGATTTAACTCGTTTTCATAAACATATTCATCATAAAAATTGGGTGATTTTAGAGATTCTACCAGTCAAATTATCTCATCAAATGGTTCAATTTATTACTTGGAGTAATGAGTAATTTAAAAATGGTTTGTTGTAAAAACATATTTCTAATCATGGAGGTGTTTCATTGAATCAAGAATAATAAAGTTAACAATTTCTTCCCCAAAATCCATTGAAAGTGTTCCTTCATTAACATTTATTATAGTTTGATCAGTTTTAAGAAATGAAATGATAAGAAATATTAGGGAATGATATTTAGAACTTTCTTCTTCTATGTTCATAGTATAAAAGTAAGTAGGTAACAATATTCTTTTCACTCTAACCATGACATCTTCTATATTTAAAACTAGGTAGGTATTGGTTTGGTTGGCTAGTTTTACAACTATCCTAGTTTTCATGAGCTATACTATCTACAGGGAAGAAAAATTTGAATAAGGCATAAAATTTATTGATACTCCTAAATCACAAAAATTTATTAGTAAAATTGATCTCTCCTATGGTGTTAGGGATAGTGAAAGTACATATTTCTTAACATTTCATAGGTTATTGTGGGGTTACAAGTGCAGAAAACTTTCTTCCTAAACTTACATTTTTTATGTTCTTTAAGTTTCCACTTATTTGTTTATATATCTTTGAGAAATATTTCATACCCTAGGATTTGGTGTATGGTCTCCAATAAAGTGATGTTGATATCCACTCTTTAAAATTTCTCTAAGACCTCATGTTGTAAAGATTCTTCATCTGTTTTCTTGGGTGGTTTAATTATTATAGAGAATGGAAGTTAGGGTTGTTATAGGTACTTCATCTTGTATTTTTCCTTGTCCTTATTCACTAGTTATATCTCTAAAGGAACTTCCTCTTATAGTTCCTTCTTAATAAAAAATTCTTTAGGTTTCTTGGTATTTCTTCTTCCAACTTCAGTTATCATTAATGATTCTTCATTTCTTTTCACCTATAGTAAAATACTTAAAGAAATATAAATTAGACCTACTTTGGGGTTAGTAATTGATTTTGAAGGGACTTTACTTGGACCTTGATTTACCAATTTATTGAGAGTTTATATGATCTATTCAAATTTTCCTTTTAGATCCTTTAGTTATTATTCTTGTTGATACCTTGTATAATGTTTAGAGTCATTAATTTGAAAGGTTGGTGGATAGAAAAATGGTTTAAAAGATTACTAGAAAGTGGGGATTTGAGGCTATTGGTTTCTACATCCAAAATTATTATTTGAATATTATTTGAATCCTTGGATGTTGATTTGTTACTATTAGTACTTACTTTGGTACATAGCTTCATAATTTTCATCTCCTTGAGCTTGAGGACAACCATCAGTATAATGATCTAGGGAGTGGTAGAGATGACATAATTTAGGCAGTGTGGAAGGTGATGTTTCCTAAACATTTTTTAGTGATAACTACCTTATAAGATATATTATTTCTTCAATTTTATTTTTAATTAAAGGTGAGTTTGAAATTTTTACCTCATGCACTCCTCTAGTTGAGGATCTTTTACTGAATTGCTAATAATTATTCGAGATTATTTATATAATATATATAACTTTAGTAGGTTATTTTTCAATTTAGTATCTTATAAAGTAATCATTTATAAGGTTCTAATTATTTTCTATAAACCCCTGGTAAAAGGATACCAGAAAATAATGGTCTTAAAAATTTTGATGTGGGAAGGATGATATCAGCCACTGAAATCTCTCCCAAAACTCAAAGAGATTTTTCCCACTTACTTGTTTGATTTCATAGATATCCTTTCTCCTATGATTATTCCTTATGGTAGGAAATAACTTCTATAGAAATTTCATATGGGTTTTATCAAAGGTGGTGACCTCTCCATGTTAAAGATTATATATCCATTAATTAGTAGATCCTTTAAGAAAAAATGGAAAAAACTTCCCACTAATATGAGCTTCTAAGACTCCTCAAGGTTTGAAGTTACTGTATACACCCCTAAAATTTCTCAAGTGTATGTAAGGATAATATCCTATCATGCCATGAAACTTAGGCAGAAGGTGGATCATTCCTATTTTAAGTTTAAATACATATTAGTTATTTGGTTGTTAGATCTAATTATTATTATTGAAATTAGGTGCATATAATTTTCTCAAAGTTCTATTTAGTTGATCTATATTTTCATCCATAATTTCACTACCTAGATTAAATCTAGAGGAATAAGAAGATTGTGACAACTGGGCCCCAGTGATAGCATAGACACCCTGCCATAACATGGTCGTCAGGCCCTGACCCACCAGGTACCACCAGTTTCCCCGCAAACACATGGTCCTCACCCTGGGGCCCATCCTCAAATTTCTCAAGTGTTTGTAAGGATAATCTCCTATAATTCCATGAAACTTAGGCAGAAGGTGGATCATTCCTATTTTAAATTTAAATACATATTGGTTATTTGGTTGTTAGAGCTAATTATTATTATTGAAATTATGTGCATATAATTCTCTCAAATTCCTATTTAGTTGAGCTATATTTTCATCAAAGTTTTCACTACCTAAAGTAAATCTAGAGGAATAAGAAGATTGTGTCAACTGGGCCCTAGTGATAGCACAAACACCCCGCAATAACATGGTCATCGGATCCTGACCCACCAGGTACTACCAGTTGCCCCGAAGACATGTGGTCTCCACCATAGGGCCTACCCACATGACTGAATGGGTCATCTGGATAATGATTTTCCTCATAGGCCAACACATGTCATTTCTAGTGTGATTTGTCCTCACACACATACACCCTGGGAAACTTCCATGAAAGTCACTTATCTTGATCACTACTCCAGGCCTAGCATGCTTAACTATGGAATTTCAATCAGGTAGGCTTCTGAAAATGAAGGTCCAACTTGTTGACATGAGTCATATCATTTAGTCATTTAACCCTTTATCATTCCGGGGTATTACAATCACCCCCCCCCCCCTTTAGATCACAACCTCCCCATTATTGGCCCTACATCTCAACCCGGGCAGTGCACCGCACTTAAGGCTGGGTAACACCTTTGATACCAAATGTGACAACTAGGCCCTAGTGTCAGCACAGACTCCCCACCATAACATGGTCGTCGGGTCCTGACCCACCAGGTACCACCAGTTTCCCTGCAAACATGTGTTCCCCACCATGGGACCCACCCACATTCCTGAATGGATCATCTAACTAATGATTGTCTCCACGGGCCAACACATGTTCTTTCCAGTGTGCTTTGCCCACCCACATGCCTGAACAGGTCATCTGACTAATGACTATCCCCACAATCCAACATGTTTCCTTTCTAGTGTGCTTTTACCTCACACACACACACCATTTATCATATCGAGGTATTACAGTCACCCCCCTTTAGATCACAACGTCCCCATTATGGGCCCTACATCTCAACCCAGGTAGTGCACCGCACTTAAGGTTGGGTAACACCTTTGATACCAAATGTGACAACTAGTCCCCAGTGTTAGCACAAACACCCCGCCATAACATGGTCGTCGCGTCCTGACCCACCAGGTACCACCAGTTGCCTCGTAAACACGTGGTCCCCACCTTGGGACCCACCAACATGCCTGAATGGATCATCTGACTAATGACTATCTCCATAGGTACCACCAGTTGCCCCGCAAACATGTGGTCCCTACCCTGGGACCCACCCACATGCCTAAATGGATCATCTATCTAATGATTGTCTCCACAGGCCAACACATGTCCTTTCCAGTGTGCTTTTCCCACCCACATTCCTGAACGGGTCATCTGACTAATGATTGTCCCCACAGGCCAACACGTGTCCTTTCTAGTGTGCTTTGTCCTCACACACACAAACCCTTTATCATTCCGGGGTATTACAATCACCCCCCTTTAGATCACAATGTTCCCATTGTGGGTCCTATAGCTTAACCCAGGCAGTGCACCGCACTTAAGGTTGGGTAACACCTTTGATACCAAATGTGACAACTAGGCCCCAGTGTTAGCACAGACACCCCGCCAAAACATGGTCGTCGGGTCCTGACCCACGAGGTACCACCAGTTGCCCCGCAAACATGTGGTCCCCACCCTGGGACCCACTCACATGCCTGAATGGATCATCTGACTAATGATTGTCTCCACAGACCAACACATGTCCTTTCTAGTGTGCTTTGGCCACCCACATGCCTGAACCATTCATCTGACTAATGACTGTCCCCACAGGCCAACACGTGTCCTTTCTAGTGTGCTTTGCCCACCCACATGCCTGAACGGGTCATCTGACTAATGATTGTCCCCGAAGGACAACATGTGTCCTTTCTAGTGTGCTTTGTCCTCACACACACACACCCTTTATCATTATGGGGTATTACAATCACCCCCCCCCCTAGATCACAATGTCCACATTGTGGGACCTACATCTTAACCCAGGCAGTGCACCACACTTAAGGCTGGGTAACACCTTTGATACCAAATGTGACAACTAGGCCCCAGTGTTAGCACAGACACCCCGCCATAACATGGTCATCAGGTCCTGACCCACCAGTTTCCCCGAAAACACGTGGTCCCCACCCTGGGACCCACCCACATTCCTGAATGGATCATCTAATTAATGATTGTCTCCACAGACCAACACATGCCCTTTCCAGTGTGCTTTGCCCACCCACATGCCTGAACCGGTCATATGACTAATGAATGTCCCCACAGGACAACACGTGTCCTTTCCAGTGTGCTTTGTCCTCACACACACACACCCTGGGAAACTTTCCAAAAGACCACCCATCCTGATCACTACTTCAGGCCTAGAACGCTTAACTATGGAGTTCTAATCAGGTAGGCTCTCAAAAAGGAAGGTGCACATTGTTGATATGAGTCATATCATTTAGTTATTTAACCCTTTATCATTTTGGGGTGTTACAATAACCCCCCCCCCCCCTTTAGATCACAACATCCCAGTTGTGGGCCCTACATCTCAACCCAGGCAGTGCACCACACTTAAGGCTGGGTAACACCTTTGATACCAAATGTGACAACTAGGCCCCAGTGACAACACAGACACCCCGCCATAACATGGTCATCGGGTCCTGACCCACCAGGTACCACCAGTTGCCCTGTAAACACGTGGTCCCCACCCTGGGGCCCATCCACATGCATGAACGGATCATCTGAATAATGTTTGTCCCCATAGGCCAACACATGTCCTTTCTAGTGTGTTTTTTCCTCACTCACACACACCCTGGGAAAATGCCCATAAGGTCACTCATTCCAATCACTACTCCAGGACTAGCATGCTTAACTATGGAGTTTTAATCAGGTAGGCTCCCAAAAATGAAGGTTCACCTTGTTGACATGAGTTGTATCATTTATTCATTTAACCCTTTATCATTATAGGGTGTTACAAAGATAAAGATGAGGAATTTTTCAATGGGATAGTGAAAAAATATTTCCTCTTGTTCAATGATTTTTAGAGTCCTGATTCATTATTGTACAGTTCTTTTAACCTTTGGATTAGAACTAATGAGATGATTTTAAATAGACTTGGTCATTTATCAAAACCATTTCAAATGAAACAAAATAAAACAAAAAATCAACATTGGACTGTCACCCCAACAATGGTGTGGGTTTGATAAGGTTCTTGTCAATAGGCTCATATTAAATAATATTTTAAATCTGAATTAATTTATTGGTAGTGAGAATCTAGTTGTCTCCAAAGAGGGGAGTGTTATGGGTGTGTTTTTCCTTTGTGTTGTGTGTTATATGTGTGAAAAATATGTGATAACCAAATTTATTTAATTTGAAAATTATATTTGTTTTAAAATCAGTTTTAAACATAGTGTTCTAACCTCATATTATCCCCTCATTCCCTTGTTATATAATTATTCAAATTATTTACCATGCTCTATCTCTCTCTAATCAAATGATATCCCATATATCACCCTCACATGATTATTTTTGGCATGAATATGTGAATACAATAATTATTATATCCCCTAAACTTTCTTATCCAAGTGATCAAATATCTTAGGTAACTCCTAGATCAACCCATTGTTCATCATCATAGGTAGTGAAGTAAATCTAAGTGGAAAGTGTGTAAAAACCTGATAATGAGAGAAGAAGGATTTAAAAACAAAGATCAATAGAAAAATATAAATGATTAATTAGTTAAACATATTTAGATAAATATGAAGAAGATATTTATATTAAAGAGTAGAATTAATTAGCGGATAATGGAGAGACTCTCCTTGGATTGACCACTAATGTCCTAGTGTGTCATCATCAAAGGAATTTCATCAGATAAAATAAATAAATCAACAAATTAAGTGGTTATTGTTCTATTAATTATCCCCCCACCCTTTCTTCAAGTGAATCATCTTCCTATTATAGCACAATTGGGGGAACTCCTTGAACTTTATTATCTCATTCTTCCCCATAAGTCACACAGGATTATTCTCCACATCTGTAATTTGTTTCCTTTATACCCTTACCTCATACCTACTAATAATAAGTCACAATGCCTCATTTTTTCCCCTTTATCACATGAAACATCTTTGATATCCTCTTTGAGTTTAGTGATTCTCTCTTATTCTTATATTTTTTCCATGTGTGCATCTTGAGGGTGTGGTTTTCATCAAATTATCTCATATCGAATCTTCTAGCTACTTGATATCCCCCCCATAATCTCCTACTACTTATTCATCTTTATGATCACTACATAGAAAAAAATTTGGTTTTTTTTCTTGATTTGGTAAGGCTTTAAGAAATGAATTATATTTTTAGTCGAGCCTTATCCATTTTGGTTACTTTGGATTTGGTTTCATGTAGGTACACTTATTTAACTCTTTTGTGACCTTGACTTAGTAGATGGACCTTAGGATTTACCCTTTTGTAGCTTCAACAAGTTACCCTAACATATCCTATTTTGTGGTACCCTTTAGTAGCTCTTGGAATGCATCCTCCACCTTTATAGAGCTACCCTTCCATGAGAATGTCCCTTAGGTAGGTCTTGGAGTGCACTTTTTACCTTTACACAATAGTGGTTAGGATCTTTACATATTATTTAGAATATGCCTTTTACCTTTATGTAGCTTGTTTCTCACTAGATCTTCCCTTCTATAGGTTTCTTTTGGGACCTTTATTTAATAGAGGAGATGTGTAGGTACCTTTATATATCACTTTCCTATATTTTAAATTTATAAAATTTCTAAAGTAATTTAACCATCAGTGGGGTATTAAGATGGGTGATGGATTCATACATTCGAAAATTGGAGTCTTAAAATCCCGCCACTAAATTCTTATGATCACTGGTAAGTAATAATATTAATGGATGGAAATTATACACTCATGTCATTTTCATTTACCTACCAAATCTGAAGTTATACAAAACTTAAGAATTCATAATAAATGGTTGAAATCATACAAAATTCTAGGGAAGTCATACAAAATACAATTCATTTTTTATTTTTTATCCTCAAACCAAAAGAAGTCATACAAAACCCAGTGAAGTCGTACAAAATGTTGGAATTCATAAAAAATGCCTTTAAGTCATATGAAATTCAAGTAAAGTCATCTGAAATTCTTATGAATTCATACTCACCCCATCCTTTTTCATTTTTATCCAACTCTAATGTTATGAGAAATGACTTGTAGAGTCATACATTCTTACCCCTTTGTCATTTTGAGACCTAAAATAGTAAAAATATAAATATTTCAGTGTAGGATATGTTCAAATTATATAAAAATTATTTAAACAAAAATAATAATAATTTAAATCCTTTAAACAATTTAATTACAAAATTAAAAAACAAGGTACAGATTGTCCAATTAAATCTAAAAAAATAATAAAACCACCACAAATCATGACATAATCTATTTAACAAATTAATCCCAAATTTTCCTATGTTAAAAATGAATTAGTTAATTAGGTTCTATATAGATTAGGTGTTAATTACATTGTAAATTATTTAAAATTTTAGCGAATATGGGTTCTTGTCCCAAATTTAGTTCATTATCCAATGGGATATTATGAAACTACCAACCCTAATAACTTGAAATAACCAATAAGTGATTTTAATCCATAATTAAAGAGGTGATAAGACCCTATATCATCAGGAGGAAACCATAAATACCAAGGATCACACCATTTAGTTTGGATTTAATAAACCCTAGGCCTACATAGCCATGGAAAAGGGTGAAAACTAAGATATGAAGGAAGATCCAAGAGAATTAAAAGGAGGTACTTACTTGAAGAAATGTTGATAAACTTGAAGAATATCCAACTTGAAATCCACCCAATGAGAGGAGGAGGGGAGATCATGCATGAGGGATGGGAAAATCGAGTGGGGAAGAGAGGAGATAAAATTAGGGGTTAAAAGAGTAAGGGAAGAAGATACATTTCACATTTTAAAATTTTGGGTAGACCGCACTATTTGGCCATAAGGTTTTCCTAACCATGCGCCAACCATATGGATCCCCACTACTTTACTTAGGTACCTACATGGTTGTGTTGTATAGTTTTTTAATTCATTCTCCAACCATGAAAATATATATCATCAAAAACTATAGACCTATTACATGGTCATTGCATGGTTACTCCTAACTATGAACCACCCAAGCATAGGCTCATTTTTTAAAAATTTTCTAAATTTAAAAGGAAAAAA
This sequence comes from Viscum album, assembly GCA_963277665.1. Classification (NCBI taxonomy): domain Eukaryota; kingdom Viridiplantae; phylum Streptophyta; class Magnoliopsida; order Santalales; family Viscaceae; genus Viscum; species Viscum album. The sequence continues at coordinate 2,065,542,576 of OY728141.1, forward strand.
ATCTAGAAAATAAAGAATGAAAAAATATCCAATAATTATACAATCCATACCTAAAAATAAAATTGTGGGTGTGATAGTGGTTGAGTTCATAGGGTAACCTAATTCATGGATCATGTTCAGGTATAATGTATGTTTTTAAGTGGCTACCAGCGGATTTTTTGATTAGGGACATCAACTATATGAGGTAGGATTTTAGTGTTGGATAGTGAATTATTTAATATGAATTTATTAAACTCATTTATTTATTCTCGTTTAGTGTATGATTTTGTAATTGACATGAAGTTCTCATCGGGGGTGTTATCGATAGATACTTATTTGGGTATTAGAGTAAAGTGGGTAAGTAGATGTTCAACATGCACTATCATTGTGAATAGTTATGTATATTTGTAGGATTTTTAGGTTGTCAATATAAATTATTTACTATCATAATTACAATGGACTGATATGTTTTTTTTTAGGTGCATGTGTATTGTTACTGAAGGCATGTATCATTTTCTTCACTAAGAGTTGATTTATATTTCTTTCATAAAGAGTGGGATTTTAAAGAAGGTTAAGAGAGACATGAATTTGGATAGTTAGTTTTCATCATGATACATATATAAAGTATAGTGTTGGTGTAGTGGAGGAAATAGAGAATCATGTTTTAAATTTTTCATTGATCAATTTTTGGATTTGTTTCTATAATATTTATTTAGGTTAGCAATAGAGTAGGAGTTAGAGTTTAAGATTAAGCTTGTACTAGTAGTAGAGCCCATATCAATCAATTTATAACATATAGATCCAATAGATATGAGAATATTAAAGATATAACCTAAGGACTATAAGAATAATATATTTATATAATAGATTATATTTCCCTCAGGATAACCTATGTTTTTTTTCAAGTAGTTTCCAAGGATTTAATAACTATTTTTAGACTACTGAAGAATTAATATGATGATGATTAAGAAACAGTATCACTGCCTTTGATAGATGATTTATTTTATTAATTAATAATTTATTCATGGTTTCTAGAGATTAATATAAGATATAGGTATTATAAACTTAGGTAATGATCTAGGGATATGTCAAATATAACATTCACGAGAAATTATGGTTTGATAAGTTTTAAAAGATATAATTCATAGTAACTAATGCACATATAGTGTGTATGTAACTGGTGAATAGAATATGTTTCCCATATCAAGATTTGGAAATGTTTGTCATTATTGATGATGTATTGATGTACTATTTTTTTATAGAAACATAATATACACCTGGATATTGTTTTATATATACTGCATGAGCATCAGTTTTATATGAATCTATAACAGTTTAATTTTTGGATTCAATGGGTGAATTTTTTAGTGTATTAATAAGTGTATTTTATGCATACATTTTAGAGTGTTTTAATGTTTTGATTTATGTATTTAATTGATTAATCATTAAAAATTTGGAACGTTTTGATTTGTTTTATGTTTTTATGTTGGGAACAATAGATTTATAAAAAAGGAACAAAAAGAGAAGAAATTATAAGCTTAAAGACACTTTGTGCCTCTTCTCTTCACTCAAAGTGCGACATCAAATTTTTGAGAAAGAAGCGGAGTTAGAAAAATGGATCAGAATGATTACACATCCTGTAATGCAATTACATGTCATGACTTCATCTGGAGAAGCAGCGCCACACAGGATAAGTCCTAACTTCAATATATGATGTGAAACATCATTACACATCATGTAACTAGCTTACATGATGTGACTATTTTCAGGACAATTTTTTAGAGAAGATTATGTTGAGATTCGCAATGCTTGAGGATCGAAGGATTACATGATGTGAGACTCCTCTACATGTCATGTAAGTGTCAACATGATGAAAAATAAATATGTCCTGGATGAGGCTTTTATGGGATTTTCTATAAATAAATCCCCTTGCCACCATTCTAATATATTTTGGGACTAGAGGAGATAGAGCGACACCAACAGACAACCACCAAAATAAGGAGTGATGATCCAAAGCCCTGCTTCACCACCATTCTTCACCTCTATTCTTATTTATGTTTCTATGCTGCTCATTCTCTTCATGATTATCATGAGAGAGTATTTCTATTTGCGTTGGGTGATGTGATTGTATGGGGGTGTTTCTTAGGGATTTTTTTATTATATTATTCATGTTTTGGATTGTTAAAACCCGTTTATTCTATTCCAATTCATCTTATTTTTGTATTTCAAGACCATTGCTACGTTTTTAAGTTGTTTATTTAATTTCATAAATTAATTGATCTATTTGTTGTATGAACATTGTATAATCTAGATTAGTCGTGTTTAAATATGGTTTTGGGTCACCTAGTTTTATGATTGCATTTATTAGATTACCATTCCAATGGTAAAATCATAATATTAGGGTGGGATACCTAGACCAAGGATCCATATGGACCCAATTTTGATACCAAACCTAAATAAAGCCATATCAATTAAATCCCTAGCATTCAAATCTTAATTTCATTAAACCTAGCATGCCTCTATCTTGAATTTCAACCTAATCGTTGTTGTTATTTCATTTTTCTCGAATCAAAACAATCAATTTAAATTTTAGTTTCTTTAATTAATTTAGAAAATATGATCCTCCCATATGGGTTTGACACTAAAACTTTATAGATACTATATTTTTAGTTAGGTTTTCTAAGTTTTATAAATTACTAAATTTTTGTAGCCCCGTATAAATTAACAACACCCCATGGGATGTCATGTATCTAGTGCCTAAAGAGGGAATCTCAGAGGATCTTAAGAAGGTACAAACAATGATGTCTTGTAATATTCCCTATAACGTGTTTGAGGTTCATTTTTTACATGGTTTAGAAAGGGAGTTATTTTTTAATAAGGTGCTCAGTGTGATTCAAATTTTCATTAGTTTAAGGGTAGTTTGACTATAGCATTGATATTGATCATACTTGAGTTGGTTAAGCCATACTTGGTGTGTTTTGATATATCAAATGTGGGTATGGGTTGTGTGTTGATATAGGGTGATTAGTTAGAGGCTTGTGGGTCTCAGTAGTTGTGGTTTCATGAAAATAGTTACCCTACACATGATCTTGAGTCAACGGTGGTTTTACATGCTTTGAAGTGATGATGACATTACCTTTTCATTGATATGTTTATTTTGCACACCAATCATAAAATATTAAGGAATATTTTCTCACAAAAGGACCTAAACATTATGTAAAGTAGGTTGATCGAGTACTTGTAGTCATTTTTCTTAAATTTTGTTTAAAAAGTTAGAAAATGAAATGTAATTATAGATAATTTGAGTTAGAAAACACAAAAAAAAAAAGTTCAAAATTTGAAAGGGGAATGTTCTTTGATATGTATTCTATCATATATGAGCCTAGATATGGTTAAGGACTAGAGTGAAGTGGTTTTTTCACCACTCAATGTGACTTTTACTTTGGTGGATAGGGTGAAGGTTTCTATAGTGGATGATTATAAATGTATTATGGTGTATGTGAGATTTAATAGTGTAAATAATTGGTTTTATTATACTTGAGATGTCATGTTTTTTCTATATGTTCATGGTAGGCTAGTGGTGCCTATGCACTTATGGTATAAGGTGATTTGGGAGTTTAAATTTTTATTATGGGTTTTTTCTTAAGTTAACTAGTATTTACCATGATATTAAGACATGGAATGGGTGGATGGGTATCATACATGAAATAGAGAGATTTGTATCGAGATACCTCGCTTGTAAAAAAGTAATAGCTGAACAATAAAGTCTAGTGTGTAATTTTATGTATTTTCCATTACTATGTGGAATTGGGATGAATTCTTGATGTATTTAATTATAATATTACTAATATATATCGGAGTTAGAGATGTGGTGGGGTTTTTCATAAATTAATTAAAAAATGTGGCTTGTTTTTTGGTTATTCTAGAGAATCACTTAGTAGATGGGTAGGGGAGTTGTATGTTTGAGATATGGTCAGGTTACAATGGGTTCTAATGATAATTATATATATTTAGGATATGAAATTAACTTTTTTTATTTAATTTGATACAAATGGAATCAATATCACAAGTAAATCGTAGAATAACTCCTAACTCAAAGACTAATGGGAAGTCTGAGTGTATTATCCAGCAACTGAAGGATATATTTCCAATGTGCATCCTAGATTTCAGATATATAATGAAGGACCGTATATCATTTGTGAAATTTTACTATAAAAATAATCATAAATCATAAAATCAAATGAAATCATTCAAGGATATCTATCATAGTCTATATAGGTCACCTTTATGATGGATGGTGGTCAAGGAATAATCTTTGATTAGTATGAACTATGTGCAAAAGAGTATTGGTTAGGTAAAACTAATCAAGAATTACTTGATTATGTCTAATATCATAAAGAGATCATATGAAAATAGGATATCTCAACTACTGTAGTTTGGTATTGGTGGTCAGGTATTTCATTAGGTGTCCCTAAAATTGGGAAACCAAGGGATGGGGAAAAGGAAAGTTAATTCCTCCTTTTATAAGTACTTTCAAGATCCTATAGAGGATCAAGGTGATTTCCTATTAGTTTTCTCTTCCAAAGTGGTATAGTGATATGCCTAATTTCTATCTCATGTCTCATCTAAGAAGATATGATTCTAACTGGTCACATGTGATTAGGAGAAACAAGGTGGATTTAGAGTGAGATGCCTCGTTTAAGGAATTTCTTGTGTGTATCATTCATCATAGTGTGAATATACTATACATAAAGTGGATAAATTTATTTTTTTTCTATAGAAACCTGATTGAATAAAGGAAGATACATTTGAATGAAAATCCAATATCCAAGATTTTTTGCTATAGTTATTCTCATTTGATTCCTTATGATGCTTCTTAGGTAAGAGAAGAATTGTGGTGGGGATTTTGGGAAAAACCACATATTACATGTTAGTATTTTGATTTAATTTAAGAATTTACATTTTTATTGTATATATTTTTTCTTATGTAATGAGTTATAAAAGTTTTAGAGGATAAACTATAGAAAATTAAATAAAATCAAGGTTAGTGGAAAACTATAGAGTACCACTAGAATCTTAAAGGAGACTACTAGGAGTCTGGTGACTAGGAATAGGATGCAACCTCTATCACTATAAGTTCATTGATGAGAACCAAAAAACTATTGTATCAATGGAAGATTAAGGGGATCCATTGATGTTCTGGTAGAGTATCCCAATCCCAATTTAATTGTGGGTATTTTGGGTATTTCTATACTAATTTTAAATATATTGATTTGGGGTTTGAGGAAACTGAAAAACAACCATCATTGAGAGATAATTTTTCTATTATTTGTATCTTTTGGATTTAATTGATCCAAACTTTTGATTGGTTGATAAATTTTCAATCTTTCATTATCATAAAGTTCTTAGAGATAAGGAAAAGGTACTACTACCTATTATTGTTTGTTTATTTTACTGATTGGTGATAGATAATAATAAATGGATATTTATTCAATTTTGGTAGATTTCATGGAAATGTGCGATCAAAGTTGAACTAGTCAGCTTCTTTAATGGGAAAGATTCTATGTAGACTAATTTAGGTGAGCTTTATCATATTTAGTTATATATTTTGTGATTATTGTAATGACGAGTGCATGGAATTTTCGAACTCACTATGGGTGACCAAGTGGAGTGCTTTGGGAAATATAAAATTAATGAAAGAACTATGGGCTTTAAGGGATGGGATGATCACTCCACAAAGGGAAGAATGATTCTAGTGTTGCTCGACTATGTATACATATAAGGATTTGTAAATGTAGATTATGGATTAATGGTAAATTGGTTAGTAAGGACTAAATTACTATGTTATGGTACTAACACTCCTATAGGAGTTATCCAATGAGTGAAATGATCTAATAGAGTAATAATAGTCCATACTATGTGTCTTAAATGATTATGTTTGAAATAAAATGGTTATATTGCTAACGTATTAGGGTAAACCATTGGGGTATATAATGAAATAACTATTGAGATCTTTTGGGTGTTGACCAAAGGGTTTATGTGGTGATTAATCATTGGGGATAAGGGTTCATGTAGTGATAGACTATTGGGGAGAAGGTTCTGAAGGTCCATTAGGGTATAGGTATGTGAATTTATACTAGGGTACTTGAGAGAAAGATTAGTGGGGTCTTGGTAAGTAATCCATTTTTTGTGGATGATAGTCCATTTAGGATTGATAAGTGATATGGATAGTGGGGTCAGGATAGACCAATGGTGTCATGAAATAGCCTATATACCTTAGTTACATAATAGCCAAGCTGGCTCTGACATGTCCTGAAAGGAATTTCCGATCCACATAGGTTGGCAACTAGCACTTGGAATCGTATAAGATAAAAGAGAGAATTAATTTTCAACAAAATAGTAGAATATAAAAGATTAAAATTTATAATTCTCAACACTCCAAAGGGAGAAATTATTAGTAACCAAAAAAATTTAACAAAACCTAAAGAAGTGCATCATCAAATTACTCATCAGAAATAAAAAAAATCCCAATATGTAGTAAAAAAACAACGGTCCAAAGGATCAATAACATCCACCACCCTCAAGTGGTTCTTTCCCTTTTCATGGACTAGGCATAAGAAAATCAAAAATTGATCAAAATAAAATGTAGGGTGTGTGATACAGATCCCAATAGGGTCTTTCTAAGTATTCCAAAATCAATGCAAAAAAAATAAAACTAGGCATGGAATTAAATTTTCCTATTTTAAACCAAAACATAATTTAATTCAAAAAGTTGGAATATGTATCAAAACAACTTTCAAGCATGATTAAATGAAAATTTTATATAAAATAGTTTATATAAATAATTTGTAATGAATAAAACACTTAAATAATAAATGGAATGTATAATCAAGTTAAAAATCTCATAAAAAGGCAAGTACCATGCACAAAATCCTTTTGGTAGGTTATTTTATCATGTAATAGGATCCTTACACATCTCATAGTGATCACATCTCTAGTCAGGTGTGCACACACAAATACACCCCAAAAAGGGGAACCTATCAAGGGATTTCTACACCCCAATAGGGGAACCCATTATGGGTAGTCATACCAAAGTTTTTTTAGTAATAGTTTTTATCATCAATCCATTACTATGGAGTCAAGGTCCTTGTGTGCTTTTCCTAGTTATCACTAACTACCCAAACTAACATGTGCTTCAATAATCAATAAAATTGGGAATTAATCATTTTAAAATAGTTTAAAATAAAATTTCCCAATTTCAATTTTCAATATGCCATTATCTTTTCAAAACCAAATCATTAGTTTTCATTATTTCATTCCATTTAAAAATATATTTCAATTTAATCCATTTTCTCAAGATAAATCATCAAATCATTTCTTCAAAATGATTTCTAAATAAAGCCACCCACTTTCATAAATCCACCCCTCAATTTCAATTCCATTGAAATTTGGTTTTTTTATCAATTTTCATATCCCTTTCAAATCATGAATAAAATCATCACAATTATATATTTTTTAAATCAATTAAAAACTAAATTCAATTTGATAAACTAATACAAGGTTTCAAAAATATGGAAAATAATTATGGAACCACCAACCTTTAATCAAATATCACGAATCAAAACCCACAACGGGATTCACCAATGAAGAATGGAGGAAAAGAAGATCTAGAAACACAACCTAGAAACACTATCCAATTAAATAAATATTAGATCAATCAAATACATTATTATCCATCAAACTCTTAGGATTAAGGGAGGATATATCAAAGGAAACTAATAGAGAGAATATCCACTTACCGGAGAGGGATTGGATCTTCCACCGGTGATTTGATTCACAAAAGGAGGAGTTTGGAGGAGATAAAATCACCTCTAGAGATCCTTCCTATCTAATAAATTCATGTTAGGGTCGAGTGAGGGTATTAGTGATCTTAAATAGGGGCTTGGGAATTTTTAAAACATTTTTGGAATAAAATAAACATATGTGCATGGTTTCCTGGAGAGGGATGCACGGTTAGAAAAACCATATTCCCTAATAGTGATCCCCCTATAGACTCATTATCCAAGGTGTTTGGTTTCTCATAGGTGGGCACATAGTTTTTCAAACTATACACCAACCGTTAAAACACTCACTATCCAAGGTTTTATGGTTTGAACTAGGGGTCACACAGTTTGGGAAAATTGTGCACCAAATGTGAACATCCCAAAAAACCTCCAAAATTATCCAAATTTAATCCCAAACAACTTGAGACAAACCCCAAAATCAAGAGTTATCAAAATAAGGTTCAAGGATTACCTGAAACCAAGTAAATAAGTTACAACCTCCCCATCATAGAAACTTCATGTCCCTAGAAATCTGGTTAAGAAGTTTCCATATCAAAGAGATGAGTTCACTACTCTCTTATCAGTGTCGCATACTCCCAAGTCTCAGGAGAATACAAACCATGCTTCCATAGCACACGGGCTAACTGTGGTGAAATTCTCAAGAACACCCAGTCACCAACAAGGAACTCCACTTGTCTATAATGATGATCATTGTTGGATTTATATTTTCTTTATTCCATTAAAATTATTTAATGAATCAATTGAATCTTTTTCATCATCACTTGGATCAAACATGGTCCAACCAAGAAATTTTCACCAATCACAAACCAACATAATGGATATTTACATGGCCTACTATAAAAGTCCTCAAAAGGATCCATCTCGGTCGTGGACTACTAAATATTGTTAAAAAAACTCAAAATGGTCATTCCTAGCTCTACCAAAGTCAAGAATGCAAGAACCTAGCATATCCTCAATAATATTTTTAACCCTATCTATCTGGACATCCATCTATGGATGGCATATCATACCCAAACAAACCTAATATCCCATCACCTCCTGAAGTCCTCACCAAAAATGAGAGGTAAAAGAAGTATCTTTTTCAAAGACTATAGTATATGTAACTCTATGAAAATGAATAATCCCATTCACATATATATTTATGAACTCCTTAACTTTTTTAGTATCATGAATGTATTTAATGTGAGCCGATTTTATCAGCCTATTGATCACTACCCATATCACATTATTCTTTCATGGGGTACATAGAAACCCAAATACAAATTCCATAAAAATATCTTCCCACTTTCAAGTTGGTACTGAAAGTGGATGAAATAAACCCGAAGGTCTCTTGTGATTTTCCATGACTTTTTGGTAGGTATAATAATGAGAAACATATTCAGAAATTACCTGTATCATACCTAGACACTAGAATCATCATCGCATTCCATAGAACAACTTTGTGGTTTCTGGGTGTACATATCATTGGGAATTATAGAAATCCCTCCATTACATCTTTTTTCACTGGCATAGGTACAAAAAATTAGTTCCAAAAACATAGGATACCCTCTGTGGAGAAAAACCACTCATCAATGGTCTCCCAACTATAAAGATATTTCTTGATTCTATATAATTCATCATCATGTGTCTATTTATTAAGAATCATCTTGAGAAGAGTAGAGTTAAACTAAACACTTTTCAAGACAACCTTATCCCCTGTTTCACAAACTCTTATATGAAATTTTGAAAAAAGAGCCATCAAGTTCCACTCTTTCGATGATTATTTCATGACCTAGGTCATAATTTTCCTTCTCAAATAATCACCAATGACATTCTCATTCTTGATGGTATAGAAAATTTCAAAATCAAAAGACTATAGGTACTCCACCCAACACCTCTGATGGAGGTTAAAAAACATTTGAGAGAATATATAACTCAGGATTCTATTGTCGGAATACTTGATAAACCTTTCTCTAAAAAGTTAATTATGTTAACTCTTAAGTGCATGAATTATGGATAAGAGCTCAAGGCCTTGGTTTGGATAATTTTTCTCATTTGGCCTAATTTTTTGAGAACCATAGGCCCCCACATGATCACCCTACATAAGAATATGACCCAAACCCGATGTGTCACAGAAGACCGCATAGCCCTGACCGAACTTTGGAAGAGTCAACACCAACATACAAGTCAAAATATATTTCAAATCAAAAAAAGAACACTAAAATTTATCATCCTAAGAAAAATTTATCCCATTCCGAGTGAGAGAAGTCATCAGAGAAGATAAATTTGAGAAATCCTTTACAAACTAGTTATAATACCCTATTAAACCCAAGAAGCTGTGAATATTGAAAACATTACATAGTTTCTCCCATGTCATAATAGATTACATATTCTTAGGATCAACTGAGATACCATGTTTTGAGACCACACATCCCAAGAACTTCATTTTATGAATATAGAAATCGCATTTTGATAACTTAACACATAGTTGTTTATTTATCAATAATTTCAAAACTGCTCTCAGATGATGCACATGATCCTCTTCAAACTGAGAGTAAACTAGGATGTTATCCATAAAGACCAACATGAATTTATCAAGATAATTTTGGAATATACTATTAATAAAATCCATAAAGACTGTAGGAGTTTTAGTTAGACCAAATGTTATGAAAAGATACTCATAATGGACATAATGGATCTAAGAAGTTTTCTAAATGTCATATTCTTTTATTCGCAACCAGTGATAACGAGATTGAAGATCAATCTTAGAAAATGACTTTATCCATTTTAACTGGTTAAATATATTGTCAATCTATGGAAATTGATACTTGTTCTTTACTGTAACTTATTTTAGATTCTGGTAATCAACACACAGGAAAAATGTTCCATCATCTTTCTTAGAAAAGAGAATAGGCACCGTCCAAGGTGACACACTCAGGCGTATAAATCCTTTCTCTAATAGATCATACAACTTAGTTTTTAAATATTTCATTTTAGATGGTTCCATATGTTAAGAAGGTATAGATACTTATTGAGTACCAGGCACAAAATCAATAGAGAACTTTACCTATCTTATTGGGGGAAACCATAGAAATCATAAAGAAACACATTGGGAAACTCAAAGAAAACTATAGGGAGATCATTACTAAAATATTATCAAACTCAATCAAAAGAAAACACTATTATTACTTTCCACAACTCTAGATAGAAATTATCATTGAAAAAACCCTGAATTCATTCCAATCTAAACCCTTGTGCTTCTTTATCATAACCATTGAATCCCACTTTCTCCTGCTAGGTTTAACACCCCAACCATAGAAGCCCGAAGCTGGTGCTTTAATTTAATACATTGGCATGTTTATAAGGAAAAAAATTCCAAAGGACTATATATTTTCATAGTTTTAGAAATCTATATTACATACATGATACCCATAATACATTGGGAAAAGAAAATAAAACATGATACATAATAAAATGAAATAAAATGCATCCTAGAAATCATATTCCAAGATTTATTCTAAATAACCTAAGAAAAAAACATAATAAGGTTGAGCTAAAATGCTCAGTAAGGATAAGTAAAACAGAAGAAATAATAAATAAAATAATATGGAAAGGTAAGTAACTGAACACACTTTCCATTTAAACAACTAGATAAGGCATAATAAATATAGAAACATAAAATAATTGAAACACATGTCATTTAATCAATAAACTGATAATGAAATGAATCCATGGATATTTCGATGAAAAATATCATGTATAAATAATAAATGAGTCTAAATGAGGGAAATGCTTAAATATTGGATGTCATGTCTGAGGCACATGAAAACCTATACCACCAAGACCTTTCATAAGATAGTTTAAACTATTATAATTTGGAAAAATTATTTTTCTCATGAGAACCTGTTGATGCATCTAGAGGTTATATAAATTCTAAGGTCCCACTGATCATTACAAGTCCAAATAATTCCTTATATCTAATAATTAAAATAAATAATATGCATTATCAAATAACCATATTGAATAAAGAATATAAATTTATCAATAATTACCTAGTGAAGACTAAGTAACAAAACGTTTTTTTGATGTTGATAAATGGAAATATCATTGAAAGATCACTTAATCATTTTTTAGGAAAATAATTTTAAACATTATAAAGTTTCCCATACCACTTTGAAAATATTGAATCATAATGATCATGAAGGATAGAATTAAAAAAACTTATAATATCATGAAAATAGGGATATTTATGATATAACATGTTAAGGGAAGTATATACACTGTATAATAGAAACTGGGTGCATAACTTTAAAAAATGTTTTAATGATATGAAATTGAGACGAAATCTCTTACCACTTTGTAATCATTTATTTAAAAGGTTGTGCATTTATAAAAGAAACTATTTTATTTGAAAAGAACCTTGTGAACTTGTAAAGGATGCCTCAAAACATTAGGGATTCATGACAGTGGTAAAATCCTCTCATGTTTTATAAGTTAAAAATAAACATTTTTTCCGTATTTTTGTTGAAAAATTAATAAAGTACCTCATTTGAAAAATGACAAAAAGATTCCTTTAAATCTATTATATAAGAATTAAAACATGGGTGAAAGAATTAAAACATTCATAGGATAATATTAAAAATATTTTGGAAAATATTATTAAGAAACATGGACATGGATGATAAATATACCCCAGTAGATACTTATTTATAAACAATCCAAAATAATAATAAGATTGTGAAATTAACCCTTAACTTGCGTTTATTTTTGGGTGATCATACTTTAACCTATTTTATAATAGTTTTAATAGTGTTAATAACTTATTAAATAACCATATTAATATTTATGATATCATATATGAGCATATTTTAATATCTTATTACACTTTTGTCAACATTATTTTGTTATTTTTACTATTTTGGGTGTTAATTGCCTAGTTTCTCGAGTAAGTTTTGAATTGTTATTTGTTGTTCCTATTAATTAGATCATGGTTTAATAATATCCAAAATTTAAACCATTATTTAAATATTATATATATTCATTATATATATATTTTTAATAATCTATAAAATTTGTAGATAAGAAATGAAATGCACTGTTCATGGAGATGGTAGGCCGCACTTATACATAAACACTGCTTTCATTATTTTTTCATATTAAAAGAATAAAAAATAAATGATATATATGTATATTATAATTCCAGTATAATATATATGTCATATATATCACATATATTTATTAAAACCATCCTTTATATGTTCTATTTATAGTGTGAACGAATCATGTCGCTTTGAGGAAGCGGTAGTACACACTTCCACAAACGATGTTATCATATTTAAAAAAATGTAATGTATAAAGTTATGCATTATAAAAGAATTATAGAATCATAAAGACATAAATATCATACATATATTATATAAAAATAGTGTTTCCATCATAATTCCCAACCATGAAAGGTGGTAAAGGAAAAATAAAGAGTCGTCGTTTTGTGAGGTGATAGTTCTCCCTACACAAAAATAGTATGTTCGTTACCCATTATATGTAATTGTGTGTAAGTGTAGTTAGAAAACTTAATATAACAAAATATTAGTATATTTAAGATTCCAAGGTTATTATATAAACATGAAATAATAATAAATGAAGGAGTGGTGAATGAAATAAAACTAAAGTGATCATTGAAGAACGTTGCCTCTTGTTTGGGTAACTCCTTTTGTTTTATACTTAAATCCTTACTTACTTTGATTTATACCCAAATTTAGGATTATAAGATGAGGTAAGTGGATTTTTTAACTTAATTTGTTAGGTTTTGTTCAAGCTATAAGACTCAAAGTGGTGTTAGTAAGTGAGGGAGGAGGTGTCCTTTTATAATTGATGTGAGAGGTACTTTTGAAAACTCTCAAACTATTAAATTGATATAAATTAATTTTCTAATAAAAATGGAAAAAAAAGTGAGTTATATAGAATAAAATATGAATATGTGTCTAAATACTCTTAAAAAATAATTTTTATAGAAGTTTAGGTCATATTATTACCCTTATCTTTTGGCTTTAACCCTTAGTTAAACCCTTTAACTCTTACCATGACAACTTGAATTTTTACTCTCTAAGGGTTAATATAGTTACTATAAAATTAAAAAAGAACCCCAAATGGATCATTAATGAAAAAAATAACCTTATATAAATAATTTTTCCAAATTTTATATTTTTATGAATTTTATATCACTTAATAAAATATTATTTTTTTAAATGTCAATAATCTCAATTTTGACACTATTCAATACATGAATTTTTAAAAATATCATAAAAACTTGATATCTCATAATAAATTTAATTAACTCAACCATAAAATGTAAAAATAATCCATAAAATTCATGGATGGAATTAATTATATCAAATTATTTTTATTTTAATATTTTTAATATAATTTATTTGATTCCCCCATTAATTAGGTAATTATTTCATCATCGTTGTATCGCCATTTAATTTAAATATTTTTTTATTAAAATTTAAAAATAAATTACCATGATGTAGATAGAAATTTTTTATATTTCCAATGAATATTTATAGTCAAATATATATTCTTAATGACCATACATAAAAAATGTTATACTTATTAAAAACATGAGTAAGACATATTGGACATTCCTTATAATAAAATACTATAAAAGCCGTAAGTAATCCAAGTGGCTCCAAGAGGCCATAAAATTATCCCAATGATGATTTTGGTAGAAAATATATCATACAATAAAATTAGGAAAAAATTTAGGGTAATTTTATAATTTTATTTTTACCCTTAATTACTCGTTTTACCCTTAATAATGGTAATTAAAATAATACTAAATTTACTATTCATATGCCCAAAATAAAAGAAAATTATTTACATAATTTAGAATCACTGATTAAAAAAATGGAAAACATTTTTCAAAATTCAAAACATATAATTTTAAGTAATTAATTTAAAATTAATCCTGCTGATGGGGTGAGAAAACGAGTTATTAAATCTTAAAACATGCAAAAGATTGAAATGTTTTTATATCAAAATTTAACATGGAATTGATTTCAATTAAATTAATTAGATTAAATGATAAAAATATATTTTAATTATACATTAAAACCAATTATAATTATAATTTTACACTATAAATTATTTTTATGAAAAAAGCTATTTTCAATTAAAATTTAGTATTTTTCATTATTCATCAAAATGTGAAACTTATCAGAAAAATACAAAAAATTAAACCAAAGTAAATATTTATATTACCCTTTAAAATGTGATGTTTATTTTTTAAAATATAACATATAAAATTGTCAAAAATTGGATTTAAAATAGATTCTCCATCAAAAGGTAGTAAAATTGACTTTATAAAAATATAGGTCTTTATGTGTAATATTGGGTTTGTTCTTATATTATGACTATAAAATATATTTGATGAATATCAAAAATATTTTATTGAATATATAAAATATATATTTTATTAATATCATTCACCAATATTAATTGATTTAATTTATTAGGATAAAATTCCTTTGGGAGCATAAAAATAGTTTTTATAAAAACATTTTCATTGTATTAAATTAGTTCTTTTATTAATTTATAATTAATTTGTAACCAATGAATTCAAAATATATTTTCATAATTAATTTGATAATATTCATAACCTCCAATTTAACTGTAACTCCCCGACCCTAGTTACCCAGAGTCGGTGCATTATTACATAACATTGGCATGATCACAAGAAAGATCAAATCTCGAAAGACCGATTGGTTTAGTAGCCTTGGAAACACTAGATATATTCATAAGTTTTACATTACATCATAAAATGAAAAACTACTACAACAACATAATGTCTCCACAATCCACACTATTATCCCCTCATAATATCCCTACAGTTCATTCATAACTTACTTCTTCACATCCTGGGAAAAATAAAACATAGAAAAGGGGTGAGCTCAAATGCCCAGTAAGGATAACAATATAGCGGAACATTCAAAATAAGCATAAACATTTAAGGCAATGCATTACTAAAACAAAAGCCTTTTAAACTTGAACTTAAAAATAGTATGGCAAAAGTAAAATGAAATAATGTCATTTACTTATTCACATGGATATTCTACTAATCAAATAATCACATGAAAAATCAATAACCACTTTTATAATGTTGGAATGCATAATGCCAGACTATCATAACCACATAGCCAAGGCCTCGTGCCAAGACTACAAATAAGATTTTGTCAAGGTCTTGTGCCAAGACACTAGTTTGTCTCATGAGACCTACCGATGCATCGAGGAGCTATAGCGGGCTCCACCCGTCACATATTAAGTCCAATGCATTCCCATATGAAAAGGTTTAAACATAACACAAACATTCGTATTAAAACTAGCATACGAAATGTCAATAATTTCACCATAAACTATGAATGGTATAAAAATAGTACATCCACAGTCAAACATATCACAAAACCTTCAATACATTATAGAATTTTTGTATCATAATAAATCAAATTCAAATAAGCGTAAAATCCATCAAAGGATGTTGACATAGATGAAATCAAAACACTTTTTAGAGAAATATCTCTTTCTATTTTTGAAATCATTTAAGAGCCATATAAAATAAAAAAATTTCTTGAAAATATTCTTATAATATTGTAAGGAAAGCTTTGAAGATTTTATAACGGTGGAAAATAACCGCACCCACCGTATAAGTTAAAAAAAACATTCTTACCTTAATTCTGTCGAAAAGGTTAAAAAGGACCTAGTTTTGAAAACGACGGAAAGATTCCTCTTATAAAAAGTCAAACAAGGGTATAAATGACTTTAACCCATATTCTTGTAAATAATAAAAATGTTTTGGAATACATTTTGAAGAAACATGGATGTGGATGATAAAGAGATCCCAGTAGATTATTATGTATAAACAACCTCGGATAATGAAGAGATTGTGAAATAACCCTTACCTTGTACTTTTCCTTGGTTGGGGTAGGTTAACCTCCTGTATAATGGTGAAATAATTGTTATTAAATTATACAAGAATCATATACATTAATATGATATCATATATGATCTTTTAATATTGATTTGATAATAATATCTTAGTATTATCGTTGCTTCGGGTGTTAACTTACTTGTTTTCTTTTATATGTTTTGTTACGTAAGACATGTTTGTAAAGGATAGGTTGTATATTATTCATATACAGAATTATATCAAGTCCTTAAACATCATTTTTAAATCATCAAATGATAATTATACTTTAATGGTTACGATGGAGAATGAATCTCATCGCGTTCGTGGAGACGGTAGTCCGTACGTACGCACGAGCGACAATATCATTCTTTTGATATTAAAATAATATATAAATAGATGGTATATCATATATACATAATCATTAACATGTTATATTTATTATTTACATTAGTTACACATCATTATTATACCCATCCAAATAATATTATATTGAATAACAATTACACCACGACGTGGAGACGGTAAGCCGTACGTACGCACGTATGGTGACATGTTATTCAAAGGGTGGATAGAATACTGAATATGGTTGTACCATATTTATAATAACATCAAATTATATATATGATACTGGAGTTATTATTTTATAATGGTAACAACAAAGGAAGAAGAAGTGGAAGAAGAAATGAACTTGGAAAAGGGTGGTGAAATCATTACCTCTTCTTCGTGTTCTTCCTTTTGATTTGATCAAAATGGCTCCTTAGGTTGGCTTTCTGATCAAACTAAGGCCCCTAGGTTGTAGTGAGGGAAGTTTTTATAGTATTTGGGCAGATTTTGGCCGAACCAAAAGGCTTTTAAGGTGTGAAGAAATGAGAAGGAGGTGTGACCTTTTATAAGAGGGGTGAGGGGCACCTTTGGAAAAGCTAGAGATATTAGTTTATAATAAATTCATATTCGGTTTCCAATGGCTCAAAAGATGATTATTTAAATTTTAAGGTGGTTATAGGTCGAAAACAACTCAAACAATAGAATTTAGACAGGTTTGGGTACTTATATTAACCTTATCTTTAAGTATTAACTCTAAATTAATTAGTTTCACTTTTACAATGTCTCTTTGTATTTTTATATAATATGTTTAATAAACTTACTATATACATCCAAGAGACCCCCAAGTGGTCCATTAATGATGAAACTATCATGATATAAGTCTCTTGGCCGAACCTTATATTTTTAGGAATTTAATATCAATTTATAATATAATATTTGTTTTAAGAACACTTTTATGTCAATTTTGACACTATTCAATAGTTGATTTTTTTGAAACTCATAACAGATTTATTACTTCAAAAAAAGTCAATTAAATCAATCCTAATATATCATATTATCCTAGAAAATTATTTTAATTCATTAAAAGTTTCATATTATATTTATTTGTATATTTATAATATCAATTATTTTAATTTTCCACTATTATAGTAATTACTACATCATCATTGTGTCATAAATAAATTAAATTATTTAATGTCTAAAAATTATAAATAAAATATAATTATGTAGGAAATCTTTTTATCTTTATAATGAATACTTATAATCTAAAATACAACATATATAACCTATGTAAAAATTGTTTTTCTAAAAGATATATGCTTGTGTCATTTTTGTATTCATTTTAACTTAATTAAAAAAAGTGTCCCTATCACCTACAAGTGGCACCATGGGGTCCCAAAATCGACCCAAATATGACTATGGTAGAACATGTATCAACAAATAAGGCTAGGACACGTTTTAGGGTAATTTAGTATTATTATAATATTATTTTTTAACCCTTATTTACCAGATTTACCCTTAACCATGGTAAATAAAATATTTACCACAGTAATTATTCAAAATGTCTAAAAATAAAAGTTACCTATTTACACAATTTGGACATCCTGATTCCAAATATGGAATCCATTTTTCTAAATTCAAAACACAGAAGTGTCATAAATTAATTTAAAATTAATTCCCGCTGCCAAAACAAAAAGTGTGTTTTTAAGAGATAATAACTATCAAAAGATTGACACTTGTTTATGTTCGGTTTAATTGTAAAATTATGTCCAATGAACAACATTATATTAAATGGTAAAAATATATTCTAAATATACTTTAAAACCACTCAAATTCATAATTTATCACTATTAATTATTTTGATTAAAAAAGTTGTTTTTAATTAAAATTTAGTAATTTTCACTATTCATCAAAATATGAAAGTTATCTGAAAAGTACCAAAATTTTACCTTAGGCTAAATTCGATATTCCAAATCCAAAAATGAAGTCCATTTTAAAATATAAAATATATATAATTTCAAAAGGTAGGTATTACTATTCATAACGGCTAGTTTGATTGGTTATGGTGTGTTAGAACTCGGTGTTGCGTACAACACACGCTATCACATTATTCAAAGAGATGCGTACCGTAGAAGCTTGGGGTGTTACATTCTCCCCTCCTTCAAATAATTTCGTCCTCGAAATTTCTAGAATACTACCGCATGAAAAGACTCAGGTGGTTCTTCATCATAAGTTCCTCGGGTTCCCACGTTGCCTCTTCCATCTTATGGTTTCTCCACAAAACTTTTACCAGACGCGTCGTCTGGTTTCTCAGTACTTGTTCTCTCGTATCAAGAATCCTGACAGGCTCTTTACAATAGGAAAGATCGGGTTCCAGTTCTAATTCCTCATAGGTGAGTACATGCATTGGTTCAGGCATGTATTTTCTCAACAGAGATACGTGGAACACATCGTGAACTTTAGAGAGACTTGGCGGCATTGCCAATCGGTAAGCCACAGCCCCAATTTGTTCTAGAATTTCAAAAAGTCTGATGTACCTGGGACTCAATTTACCTTTCTTACCAAAACGTATGACTCCATTCCATGGAGATACCTTCAGGAAAACATGATCACCGACTTGAAATTCCAAATCCTTCCTTCGATTATCGGCATAGCTCTTCTGCCTACTTTGAGCTGCTTTGATGTGATTTTGGATTAACTTCACCTTTTCCACCGTTTCCTCCACCAGTTCGGGGCCTACAAGTTTTCTTTCACCAACGTCATCCCAACAGGTTGGTGTACGACATCTCTTTCTGTATAACGCTTCATATGGTGCCATCTGAATACTCGAATGGAAGCTATTGTTATAGGAAAATTCTACCAGTGGTAAATATTGATCCCACATACCCTGAAAGTCAAGTGAGAAAGATCTCAACATGTCTTATAAGGTCTGAATGGTCCGTTCTGATTGTCCGTCTGTCTGAGGGTGGTAAGCAGTGCTCAAATGAAGTTCAGTATCCAGGGATTTCTGAAGACTTTTCCAAAATCTTGAAGTAAAACGGGGATCACGATCATAAACAATCGATAGGGGTACTCCACGAAGTCTCACAACTTCATTAATATATAGTCTTTCTAGACGTTCTAGGGGTAGATCTTCTCTTATAGCAAGAAAATGTGCTGACTTGGTAAGACGATCAACAATAACCCATATTGCATCGTTCCTTCTAGGAGTATTTGGTAGCCCCATGACAAAGTCCATCGTAATATTGTCCCATTTCCACTCCGGTATGGGACGAGGTTGCATGACTCCTCCAGGCTGTTGCCTTCCAGCTTTCACTTGTTGACAAACCATACATCTTGACACAAAATCAGCAATCTCCCTCTTCATGTTGTCCCACCAAAAATGTTCCTTCAAATCTCTATACATTTTGGTGATCCCAGGGTGTATAGAGAAATTGGAACTATGAGCATCATCCAACAATTCCCTTTTTAGATCAGGTATATCGGGAACAAAAAGTCTCTTCCCGAATCTCAAAATTCCATCTTCATACACAAAGTCTCTCAATCTCCCATCATTCACAGCTTTAATCTTCTTTTGGAATTCTTCATCATCGGTCTGAGAACTCTTAATCCTTTCTAGTAAAGATGGTTTGGCAACCATTTGAAAAAGCATTGATGTTTCACCTTCCCTAGTTATTCCCATGTCCATCTTCACTAGATCCATGAAAATTGGATCCCTTTCAATTCTCATATTGTTCAAAACTCCATGGTCTTTTCTACTCAAAGCATCTTCCACCTTGTTTGCTTTCCCTGGGTGGTAGTGTATCGTGCAATCATAATCCTTGAGTAATTCAAGTCATCTCCTTTGCCTCATGTTGAGTTCTTTTTGTGAGAAAATATACTTCAAACTCTTGTGATCAGTATAAACCTCACATTTTTCACCATAGAGGTAGTGCCTCCATATCTTCAAAGCAAAGATCATAACTGCTAACTCGAGATCATGAGTAGGATAGTTTTGTTCATGAATTTTCAACTTTCGTGATGCATAGGCAATAACTCTATCATTCTGTATAAGGACACAACCAAGTCCTTTCTTTGATGCAACACTATAAATAACGAACCCATCATTCCCTGATGGTAGAGTCAATATAGGAGCATTGAATAATCTTCTCTTCAGTTCTTCGAAACATTC
The DNA here is from genome assembly GCA_963277665.1 of Viscum album. Classification (NCBI taxonomy): domain Eukaryota; kingdom Viridiplantae; phylum Streptophyta; class Magnoliopsida; order Santalales; family Viscaceae; genus Viscum; species Viscum album. The sequence continues at coordinate 2,065,563,835 of OY728141.1, forward strand.
TTCACACTCTTTTGTCCAAACAAATTTAACCCCTTTACGTGTGAGCTTCGTTAATGGGTTAGCCAATCGGGCAAAATTCTGGACAAAACATCGATAATAACCTACCAAACCAATAAAACTATGTACCTCAGTTATACTCTTAGGTGCTGGCCATTCTTGGATTGCCTTGGTCTTAGAAGGATCAACATAGATTCCATCTTTAGAGACGATATGGCCAAGAAAAGAAATCTCACGAATCCAGAATTCACACTTGCTAAACTTCCCATATAATTCATGCCTCCTCAGAGTATTCAAGATAATGCGCAAGTGATTTTCATGATCTTCGTAGGTTTTGGAGTATACCAAGATATCATCAATAAATACCACCACAAATTCATCGAGATACTCCTTGAAAACTCTATTCATCAGATCCATGAATACAGAGGGTGCATTAGTCGATCCAAACAGCATTACAGTAAACTCGTAATGCCCGTACCTGGATCGAAATGTTGTCTTCAGAATGTCTTCCTTCTTCACACACAACTGATGGTATCCAGATCGAAGGTCAATCTTTGAAAAGTATTGAGCTCCATACAGTTGGTCAAATAAATCATCAATACGAGGTAGGGGATAATTGTTCTTTATCGTTATAGCATTGATCTCCCTGTAGTCGATACATAACCTCATAGATCCATCTTTCTTTTTAACAAAAAGAACAAGGGCTCCCCATGGAGAAACACTAGGGCGAATAAATCCCTTATTACTCAATTCCTCTAGTTGTTTCTTTAGTTCAACTAATTCTACAGTGGTCATTCTATAAGGGGTCTTCGATATAGGCCTTGATCCAGGAATCAAATCAATGGAAAACTCAACTTCTCGTTCTGGAGGATGTCCAGGTAAATATTCCGGAAATACATCTACAAATTCTTTCACAATAGGTACATCCTATATTTGAACATTCCTTTCCTCACTGACAGTTATTTCATTCTCTTCCTCCCCAATAATTGAATTAAGTTGAGCTACTGGGGGTGGATCTAAATAAGAATTAGGTGGTGACGATTATGCTCTAAAGATAAGGTGTTCCTTATCATTATCATCAAGAATCGTAACCTCTTTCTTCTTACAATAAATCTTCGCATCATAGTCCGAAATCCAGTCCATACTGAGGATTATATCAAACTCAATCATAGGTATGACGATGAGATCAGCAGATAAAGAACATTAATGTGCTCTAATGGGGACTGATTCACAAAACTTTATTGCAATGATACTCCCCTTAGGAGTTTTAACTGACAACTCCCTTATTAAATCAAATTGGAAATATCTAATTTTCTTAGCAAACTGGGAAGATATGAAACAATGCGATGATCCAGAATCAAATAATGCATTTTCTAAACTTGAGGAAACCATTAAATTACCTACCACCACGTATTTCGGAGCTTCTACCTCAGCAGTAGTGATAGCATAAGCCTGGCCTTGATCCCTTGGCCTTTTCTGAGGTAAGTTCTCCTGACGCTTAGGACATGCATTTGCATAATGCCCCATCTCCCTGCAATTGTAGCACTGAACGTTGGTAGCTTCCTTCTTCCCCTTGCAATCACGAGCTTGGTGGACTTTTTCACCACACTTGTAACAGACTCCCATTCCCTTCAAGCAAGTACCAGGATGTTTCTTCCCGTATTTACCACAAGATGGATATTCAACCTTTCCCTTCTTCTCCTTATTTCCATTCCCAGATTGATCAGCAGGTCTCTTCTTCTCTTTCTTTGCTTTAAAGTCATAAGACTTAGAGAATTCCTTTTCAGTCTTGATAGCACAGGAGACAATGTCTTCGTACGACGAAAAGGATTGTGAGACTAATGCTCGACGAAGAAATGGTTTTAACCCATCAAAGAAATGATCAATCTTACTTATTGGGTTACGTATATAATCTCTAGCATACCTTGCTAACCTTGTAAAGTTAGCCTCATACTTTGTGACATTCTCATCCTCCTTTTGTCTCAGACTCAGAAATTGCCTTTCCATATCTGCTCGATGGTCACGAGGAAAGTATTTTTCTAAAAACAGATCTTTGAACTCCCTCCATTCCATATTTGATACTTCATCATCTTCCTTCATGTTTTGAATCAATGACCACCATTGATCAGCATCTCCAATCAGGCGGTAAACTGCCATGATAACTTTTTCCCTTTCACTGCTCCCCAAAGCCTGAAATATTTTCTCTAGGGAATTTATCCATTTCTCAGCTACTAAGGGATTTGTACTCCCATTGAATGTTGGTGGTTGTTGCCTTATGAATCTATCTAACATTGATCCTCCACGTTGTGGATCAGGGTGCTCCATACGGGTAAGGTTATTATTCATAACCTGAGTAAGTTGTCCCAGTATGGTGATTAGCTGATCGGCACCAGTTGCATCACCAGCCCCACTATAATTATCTTGAGCAGGAGGGCAATCCCTACATGGAGTGCGTGCATTGATACGGTTTCCATTTCTTCCACTAGGCGCCATTTCTAAACAATGGCATAAACTAGATCAGTTTATGAATCAAAATACATAATCCCATACTTATAAAACACTTAACATAAATTGAACTATTTATGGATATAATCCATAATCATAAAAATGTTTTCTTTGAGGAAGTATATACTCATAAACCCTTCATAATTATTTGTAAAGAAAATGATAGTTATCCTAAGCATATCCCCCGGGAGTGTCGTAACCAAGAGTGCTGCAAGGCCCGTTGTCGTGCACCAGTTCCCGTTCGAGTCTAGATCAAAGCGGTGTTTTCGGGTTTTACCCCTAGGTACATCTATGCCAGAGCCGCCTCTACCTGCTCGTATCTAGACAGAGATGTATTGCTCAGAAAACTCACAAAATCTCTACAATACCAAAATTCTACTAAGTTCTTCTATACTATTCCTCAAAGTTCATCTTAGGTCTACGTGCTCTAATCAGAGTTTATCTAAATCTAGCTTCCAAGGTTTGTACTAAACTTCCTCTGATACCAACTATAACGCCCAGACCCTAGTTACCCAGAGTCGGTGCATTATTACATAACATTGGCATGATCACAAGAAAGATCAAATCTCGAAAGACCGATTGGTTTAGTAGCCTTGGAAACACTAGATATATTCATAAGTTTTACATTACATCATAAAATGAAAAACTACTACAACAACATAATGTCTCCATAGTACACACTATTATCCCCTCATAATATCCCTGCAGGTCATTCATAACTTACTTCTTCACATCCTGGGAAAAATAAAACATAGAAAAGGGGTGAGCTCAAATGCCCAGTAAGGATAACAATATAGCGGAACATTCAAAATAAGCATAAACATTTAAGGCAATGCATTACTAAAACAAAAGCCTTTTAAACTTGAACTTCAACATAGTATGGAAAAATTAAAATGAAATAATGTCATTTACTTATTCACATGGATATTATACTAATCGAATAATCACATGCAAAATCAATAACCACTTTCATAATGTTGGAAAGCATAATGCCAGACTATCATAACCACATAGCCAAGGCCTCGTTCCAAGACTACAAATAAGATTTTGTCAAGGCCTTGTGCCAAGACACTAGTTTGTCTCATGAGACCTACCGATGCATCGAGGAGCTATAGCGGGCTCAACCCGTCACATATTAAGTCCAATGCATTCCCATATGAAAAGGTTTAAACATAACACAAACATTCGTATTAAAACTAGCATACGAAATGTCAATAATTTCACCATAAACTATGAATGGTATAAAAATAGCACATCCACAGTCAAACATATCACAAAACCATTAATACATTATATAAGTTTTGTATCATAATAAATCAACTTCAAATAAGCGTAAAATCCATCAAAGGATGTTGACATAGATGAAATCAAAACACTTTTTAGAAAAATATCTCTTTCTATTTTTGAAATCATTTAAGAGCCATATAAAATAAAACATTTTCTTGAAAATATTCTTATAATCTTGTAAGGAAATCTTTGAAGATTTTATAACGGCAGAAAATAACCACACCCGCCGTATAAGTTAAAAAAAACATTCTTACCTTAATTCTGTCCAAAAGGTTAAAAAGGACCTTGTTTTGAAAACGACGGAAAGATTCCTCTTATAAAAAGTCAAACAAGGGTATAAATGACTTTAACCCATATTCTTGTAAATAATAAAAATGTTTTGGAATACATTTTGAAGAAACATGGATGTGGATGATAAAGAGATCCCAGTAGATTATTATGTATAAACAACCTCGGATAATGAAGAGATTGTGAAATAACCCTTACCTTGTACTTTTCCTTGGTTGGGGTAGGTTAACCTCCTGTATAATGGTGAAATAATTGTTATTAAATTATACAAGAATCATATACATTAATATGATATCATATATTATCTTTTAATATTGATTTGATAATAATATCTTAGTATTATCGTTGTTTCGGGTGTTAACTTACTTGTTTTCTTTTATATGTTTTGTTACGTAAGAAATGTTTGTAAAGGATAGGTTGTATATTATTAATATCCAGAATGATATCAAGTCCTTAAAAATCATTTTTAAATCATAAAATGATAGTTATACTTTAATGGTTATGATGGAGAATGAATCTCATCGCGTTCGTGGAGACGGTAGTCCGTACATACGCACGAGCGACAATATCATTCTTTTGATATTAAAATAATATATAAATGGATGTTATATCATATATACAGAATAATTAACATGTTATATTTATTATTTAAATGAGTTACACATCATTATTATACTCATCCAAATAATATTATATTGAATAACAATTACACCACGACGTGGAGACGGTAAGCCGTACGTACGCACGTATGGTGACTTGTTATTCAAAGGGTGGATAGAATATTGAATATGGTTGTACCATATTTATAATAACATCACAGTATATATATGATACTGTAGTTATTATTTTATAATGGTAACAACAAAGGAATAAGAAGTGGAAGAAGAAATGAACTTGGAAAAGGGTGGTGAAATCATTACCTCTTCTCCGGGTTCTTCCTTTTGATTTGATCAAAAGGGATCCTTAGGTTGGCTTTTTGATCAAACTAAGGCCCCTAGGTTGTATTGAGGGAAGTTGGGAGAGTATTTGGGTAGATTTTGTCCTAACCAAAAGGCTTTTAAGGTGTGAAGAAATGAGAAGGAGGTGTGACCTTTTATAAGAGGGGTGAGGGGCACCTTTGGAAAAGCTAGAGATATTAGTTTATAATAAATTCATATTCGGTTTCCAATGGATAAAAAGATTATTATTTAAATTTTAAGGTGGGTATAGGTCGAAAACAACTCAACAAATAGAATTTAGACAGGTTTGGGTACTTATATTAACCTTATCTTTAAGTATTAACTCTAAATTAATTAGTTTCACTTTTACAATGTCTCTTTGTATTTTTATATAATATGTTTAATAAACTTACTATATACATCCAAGAGACCCCCAAGTGGTCCATTAATGATGAAAATATCATTATATAAGTCTCTTTTCCGAACCTTAGTTTTTTTATGAATTTAATATCAATTTATAATATAATATTTGTTTTAGGAACTCTTTTATGTCAATTTTGACACTATTCAATAGTTGATTTTTTTGAAACTCATAAAAGATTGATTACTTCAAGAAAAGTCAATTAAATCAATCCTAATATATCATATTATCCTATAAAATTAGTTTAATTCATTAAAAGTTTCATATTATATTTATTTGGGTATTTATAATATCAATTATTTTAATTTTTCACTATTATAGTAATTGCTACATCATCATTGTGTCATAAATAAATTAAATTATTTAATGTCTAAAAATTATAAATAAAATATCATTATGTAGGAAATCTTTTTATCTTTATAATTAATATTTATAATCTAAAATCAAACATATATAACCCTATGTAAAAATTGTTTTTCTAAAAGATATATGCTTGTGTCATTTTTGTATTCATTTTAACTTAATTAAAAAAAGTGTCTCTATCACCTACAAGTGGCACCATGGGGTCCCAAAATCGACCCAAAGATGCCTACGGTCGAAAATGTATCAACCAATAAGGCTAGGACATGTTTTAGGGTAATTTAGTATTATTATAATATTATTTTTTAACCCTTATTTACCAGATTTACCCTTAACCATGGTAAATAAAATATTTACCACAGTAATTATTCAAAATGTCTAAAAATAAAAGTTACCTATTTACACAATTTAAACATCCTGATTCCAAATATGGAATCCATTTTTCTAAATTTAAAACACATAAGTGGCAGAAATTAATTTAAAATTAATTCCCGCTGACAAAACAAAAAGCGTGTTTTTAAGAGATAATAACTATCAAAAGATTGACACTTGTTTATGTTCGGTTTAATTGTAAAATTATGTCCAATGACCAAAATTATATTAAATGGTAAAAATATATTCTAAATATACTTTAAAACCACTCAAATTCATAATTTATCACTATTAATTATTTTGATTAAAAAAGTTGTTTTTAATTAAAATTTAGTAATTTTCACTATTCATCAAAATATGAAAGTTATCCGAAAAGTACCAAAATTTCACCTTAGGCTAAATTCGATATTCCAAATCCAAAAATGAAGTCCATTTTAAAATATAAAATATATATAATTTCAAAAATTAGGTATTACTATTCATAACGGCTAGTTTGATTGGTTATGGTGTGTTAGAACTCGGTGTTGCGTACAACACATGCTATCACATTATTCAAAGAGAAGCGTACCGTAGAAGCTTGGGGTGTTACATTAACAGCTATGTTATATCTTATTATATTAAATAATAATATTTTAAATATATATTGTGTTTCATTTAAACTTTGTGTTGTGTGCAATGTAAGCTATCAAAGAGATTAAATTTAAAATGAGACAAACCATAAAATCATGGGGTGTTACACTAGGACCCTATATCTTGAAGTTGGAACATTTCACCTTAATTTAATTGGGTGTTTCCAAGAAATTAAATAGAAGATATATTTTCCTCAACCAATCCTCAACCTCTTAAGGGTCATTAGAGCCTTGGAATGCTTGTGGATTCTGGTGAAGGAACTCATGAGAATGATTATGAGATTCATCCTTCTGAGGTTAAAAAACTAGGTTCTGAATGGGAATTGGTGCAGTTTCCTGTCCTAGAGCTTGGACACCACACACAATAATCTCAATAGGATTCTAGTCTATGTAAGGACCTGCTCGATGTGGTTCACCAGTAGTTTCCTCCTAGATCATGTTCAAACATCTTTTGGAAGGCATGATGCTACACAACATTAAAAAAACAACATTGAAGACATTATAAGATTACAAAGTTTAATAACTCAAACAAGAGAAATGGGAAAACTAATCCCATCATATTATATAACAAGATTTGGATTTCATCCTATCAAAATCAAAAGTAGGTAAAATACTAGAATAATATAAAATATTTCCTCAAGATGCCTTTTCCAAACCGCCAGTGGTAAATTAAGGCTAATTATGATGATAACTTTCCAAGAAATCACTCATAACTACCTCTTAAGTCCCAAAAATATATCCAAAATTATATAATGGCGTGAAGGAAAGATGATAAACATGAACCTCTGATGAAACTTTGTCATGAACCAGACCAGATACCCTAGTATCCTGATAACTGAGCTAGCTCTGACATAGAATGAAGGTTGTTCCCAATCCACATGGGTTGGAGACTATCACCTGACATTATACAAGGTAAAAGAGTGAATTAAGTTTCAACAAAATAGCATAAGATAAAAGATTACAAGTCAGTATGCTCAACACTTCAAAGGGAGAAAGTACCAGTAACCAAACAAGTATAACAAAACCCAAAGTAGTACATCATCAAAGTAATCAGCATAAAGAAAAAGATCTTAACATGCAGTAATAACCCACGTTCCAAAGGATCAAAAACATCTACCACCCCAAATTGCTGCTTTCCCATTGTATGGACCTAGTATAAGAAAATATACAAACACCCGAAGGAAAAGTTAGGGTATGAGATAAAAAGACTAGTAGGGTCTCAAAAAGAGTTCCATAATCAATTCCAAAAACAATAAAATAGATATTCTATAAATTTAAATAAAACTATGCATGGTATTACATTTTCATATTTTAAACCAAAATGTGATTTCATTCAAAAAGATGTAATATGTATCAAAAAAACTTTCTAGTAGTATTAAATGAAAATTTTATATAAAATAGTTTATATAAATAATTTATCATGAATAAAACATTTCAATTATCAACAGGATCTATAATAAAGTCAAATAGCTCATAGAAAAGAAAGAAATATGTACAAAATCCTCATGGTAAGTTAGTTTATTAAGTAATAGGGTCCCCACGCATCTCATAATGATCAAGGCTCTATTCATGTGTGTACACACAAATACACCTCAAAAGGGGGAACCTATCAAGGGTGTTTTATAACCTAATAGGGAAACCCATTATGTGTATTCATGCCGAAGTTGATTTAGTAACAGTTATCATCATCAATCCATTGCTAGGGAGGCAAGGTCCTAGCATGCTTGTCCCAGTTACCACTAACTACCCAGGATAACATGTTCTTAAATAATCAATCAAATTTTCAATTAATAATTTTAAAATATATTAAAATATAATTTCCAAATTTCAATTTTCAATATTCCTTTCTCTTTTCAAAACCAAATCATCAATTTTCATAATTTCAAGCCTTTTCAAAACATCTTTCAATTTAATCCATTTTAAAAATATAAAACATCAAATCATTTTATCAAAATTATTTCTAAATCAAGCCACCCTATTTCATAAATCCACCCCACAATTTTAATTCCATTAAAATTGGGATTTTTTATCAATTTCCATATCCCTTTCAAATCATGAATCAAATAATCACAATTACATGTTTTTAAGTCAATTAAAAACTCAATTCAATTTGTTCAAGTAATAAAATGTTTCAAATGTATGGAAAATAATTATGGAACCACCTACCTTTAATCAAAGATCATGAATCAACACCCAAAATGGGATCCGCCAATGAAGAAAGAAGGAGACAGAGATCTAGAAACACAACCTAGAAACAAGATCCAATTAAATAGAGTTTAGATCTATAAAATACATGATGATCCATCAAACTATTAGAAGGAATGGAGGAGAGATCTAAAGAAACTAATAGAGATAATATCCACTTATCAGAGAGGGATATGATCATCCATCGATTCATTGATTCTCCAAAGGAGGGGTTTATAAGAGATAAAATCACCTCTAGAGAGCCTTTTAAGCCAAGGAATTTGTGTTAGATTCGATTGATGAGATTAGGAATATTAAATGGGGGCTCTGTAATTTTGAAAACATTTTTTGGAATGAAATAAACTTGTGCACATGGTTTCCTAGAGAGGTTCACATGGTTAGAAAAATTGTGCACCCTAAACGTGCACCCCATATGGACTCACTTTCCAAGGAATATGGTTTCTCCTAGATAGGTAAATGGTTTTTCAAAACATACACCAACTGTGAAAACCATCATTTTCTAGGGTTACACAGTTTGCATTGGGGTGCATGGTTTGAGAAAAACGTGCACAAACCATGCACATCCCAGAAAACCTCTAAAATTCTTTAAATTTCACCCCAAATAGCTCAAAAAAACCCCAATCAAAGCATGATAAAAATAAGGGTTGAGGAGTACCTTAAAATAAGTAATAGGATCTTACAAATGGTTTCTAAGCGATATAGACTATGGGTATAGGATAAACTAGATGGGCCTAAGCAATATGGTATGTGGGGTCGGGAAATACCAATGGGGTATGAAAATAGTGACCATTGGGGTCAATGGAATGTCATTGGGGCTAGTCATAGTCTGAGATAATGGGTTAATTTATTATTATATATCTTTGGGGTTAAGCTATCTTTAACTAGTGTGAATCGAAATAAATTATACATATTGAGGTATAAACTTGACTGATACACTGGAAATGGCTAAAGCATGTATGATCAGGTGTCTGGGTAGTTTAGTTACCACGTGATGACTTTACTTTGTATGTTTATCTTGATTAAGAGTTATTATATCATTTCACGTGCATAAAAAGTATATTATGGGATATATTAGAGGACTAATAATGATATCATAATGGGTTTGTGAATTAAAACCCTACATATGAACTCTGGTGGATGTATAGACTTTATGGTACATGATATAGGTAAAGGAAAGTGTTTAATGACAAGTGAATATGGTTGTTGATGAGATAACTTGGAGAAAAGAGTTAGATAAATTAGAGAAGCATACCTTATGAATTTTTCAAATTCTTTCATTTTTTTATCTTGTATGTACGACTGACCATTGGAACTAGGTATAAGGGTTTATTATGAGAATGCTTGTGGTGATTACATAGCATGAAACCTGTCTATATCTTCTTTTTAGATATTTATCTGATACTATTATTAATTTCACTATGTTTCATATTATTGATGGTGATATTATTTTCATTATTGTATGGTTATTATATTGAGGTCATAATCTACCCTGTGATATTAATTAGGTCTCTTTCACTAGTTGGAATCCTCTAACATATGGGGAGGCATGCCCAGTGTCATGTGGTGATCCTTTATCGAGGCCCTAGATCATGTGTTGTTTCATATTCAATATCATTCAATTATTCTAAGAATAATATATTCTAATTCAGTATATTCACATGGTTCACTCCTTAGAAATTTTGTATCTTATTATTATATATTTTTAGCTTAACGGTATCAATTCTAATGATCTTTAAGGTAAGATTTTTTCCCATATACAAAAGTTATTTTGAGATATTATTATATTAATCAAACCATTCCCTTAGAGGTTTCATGTGACTTATTACTTCCAAGTTGATTATCTATGCATCATTGAGATGTTTTCTACCTCCAACAATTGGTGTTGTTTCACTAGTTAGTAAATCTTTATTACCAGAAGTAATCATCATATTTCTTTAAGAGTTCTTTATTTTACTCTTTATGTTCTAATACCCCTTGAAATACCTATTATCATCACAATTGTAATATGTGACACTATTCTTATTACTCCTTGACTTTGATTTGACATGATTATTGATCCAACTAAATCTATAATACGTTATCTTTTCTATTTATAATAGCATATCCTTTGTTTGGTGAAATGTTGTAAGCCTATGTTTCTTATTCTTGTGTCAACTTTCATGCACTACCACAGATCGTGCTTTATGAAGCACTAGATTTTATTAGTGCTAAAATAAATTGCTAATAAAAGGATAACATTTATCAGTGCTAGATAAAAGAACTAATAAATGTAAATTTTATCAGTGCTAAAAAAGTGCTGATAAAAGTATACCTTTTATCAGTGAATTTTTTAGTAGTGATAAAGGTGCATATTTATCAATGCTTTTCTCAGCACTGATAAAAACTTTTAATAAAAAGTATTATTTATATATATATATATAATTATCATATTTATATTCAAAAATTGATGTTTATTTATATACATTAATTACAAAATGCATGTATATAATTAATATAAATATGATATATTAATAAATATTTTTAAAAAAAAATCAAACAATTATATAAATATAAATAATGTGTTGTTCATATATGATATTTGAACTTATATATATATATATATATATATATATATATATCAATGTCTATGTGCATATATGTGTATGCATTATGTTGTGTGTGCATGTTTTGTGTATGTGTATATATAGCTGTTGTACACGTACAAATGCATGTATGTATATGTATATTTCCACATGTAGGTAGATGTACATATATTTATAACGTGTGTACATGTTTATGTATGGTATGTACTTATTTCATGTTTTATGTATATTTTTTCATTTTTGATATAATATTTTTGGAATCTATTCATTTTTTATACATATTTATATTTTATTAAGTATTATTTTTAATATGTTTTAAATTTATATGATTAGTATTTATTAAATTTTATTTATTAATTTGTAATATTTTTAAAATGTTTTTAATTTATATAATTAAGTTATTTAAATGCACTTTTTAAGATTTCCTTCATTTTTGTATGTGTTTAAAATTCATGTAGTTAATCTTATATGAATTCATTTTTAAAAATAGTTTTATCTGTTAAATTATATTTATTATTTTTTAATATTTATTTCATTTAATATTATTTATTCATTTTTAATATTTATTTATTGTTATATTTTTCGAATTTAATCATTTTTAATATTTATTTATATATATTTTTATTAACTATACATGTAACATTTTCAAAATGTTTGTAACTTATATAAATAATATTTATTCAGTTTCTGGGGGCCGACGCATGATCATACAAATAATTGTTCCACCTTGATAGCCCACTGTTAAGGGCCCCGTGGTTTGAAGAGGCCGACACATACTTTCTACTAACCATGTGTTAATTTTGTTTCTCCCCCTATCCAGCCCAAAAAGAATAATTTTCCTTAGAAAACTCCCAAAAAAATCTACACTATACTACAAAACTAGGTTTTAGAAATTCTATTAAAGGGCCTTTTACAGTGATTATAAATCACTATCTACACAGGCATTGTTAAAGGTCAGGCTTTAACAGCGCTCACAAAAAGCACTGTTAAAAGGGTCCTTTAGCAGTGCTAAAAAGTACTATTAAAGGCCCCATTTAACAGTAATTTTTTAGCACTGTTAAAGGACCCTTTTAACAGCACTTTTTTAGTGCTATTAAAGGATCTCTTTAACATTGTTTTTTTAGTGTTGATAAAGGACCCCTTTATCATCACCAAAAAAAAGTGTTGTTGAAGGGGGTAAAAAAAATTAACATCTATGAGCCCAACCTTATCAGCGCTTCTGTGACCCCTTTAACAAAACTTTTGACCCCATCACCCCTTTATCAGCACTTTTCAAATTTTACATCCTCCTGAGCCCACCTGGATTTGAACCATGTGCATCTCCTTTGAAGATGGAACGCATTTACCACAACACTATGTTGTTTTTTTGTCTGTATATGATATTCTTGTTTACTTATATATATATATATATATATATATATATATATATATATATATATATATATATTTGTATATATATATATATATTATTCATATATTTATATAATTATTTTTAAATACATTTATAAATATATTTTATATTATATTTATTTACATATACTAGAATATAATATAAATATATATCTGTTTATTAATACACACATATATGTATACATAAAAATTATATATATTTGTATAATATAAAAAATCGTTAGATATTGTTTTAAATATATTTTTAGAATATGTATTTATTTAGATATATTAGAATATACATATACATATATATTTGTTAATTATTAACACACACATGTTTATATATAAAAATTAATTTTATATGTATATATATGCATATTAATGAATTTTTTATAAGGTAAATAAAATGGATAATTTTTTAATTAAAATAAAATAAATAATAAATATTTATTTTATATATTTAAAAATACATTTATATATAAATATGTTGATATGTTTATTTACACAAGTGATCAATTATAAGTAGATATAGGAAAATATGCATTTATTTAATTATAAATAAAACTAAATTGTGAAAATGATAAAATTTCAAAACCATAATATCAATATAAATGTAATTCCTAAGAAGAAATTCAATCCCCACTAAAAATGGGTAAAAATACCCCCTTAAATAAGGCTGAAATTCCATCAAATGTTAAAAAATTAGGGTACCCCGACTAAAAACTCAGTTTTGAATGCCTTATGAGACTTTTTGTCCTCTAAAAATGTGATCGGGGTTCCCTTGGGTCATTAGGGCATAGAGCACATTGCAGGCTTCGGTTTGATATGTTGTAAAGCTCAAAGGGACACCCGGGTCAAAAGTTATGGCCATTTGAAGTTCGAGTTGTGTTTTAAACTTATTTTAGATCTTTTATTGATTTTATAATTTTTTTTATCTTTAAATTGTTATTAAATGAATATTAATTGATAATAATTTTCAAATTATTAATTAAAAATACTTCTTAAATTATTTTATAATCCATTTTCACTAAATATCTTATATATTAAGTGTAAATTCATATTTAGCCTTATCTAAAATATATTTAAAATATATATATTATATTTATATCAATATAAATATATTTATATATAAATATGTATTTTTTAATGAAATATAATCATTTTTTTAATATATCATTTATCAATGCTCGTAAAAACACTGATAAAGGGGGGGTCTTTATCATCGCTACTAAAAAAGCACTAATAAAGACTCCCCCCCCCCATCAGTTATTTTTTACAAGTATTGATAAAGACTCCCTTTATCAACATGTTTTTTACTAGTATTGATAAAGGGGGCCTTTATCGGAACTTTTTTATAGGCACTGATTAGGGTTCCCCTTTAACAGTAATTTTTTTAGCACTATTAAAGACCCCCTTTAATTGCATTTTTAACAAGCACTGTTAACACCCTGACACTGTATAAACTTAGTTTTGTAGTAGTGATGAATGAAAAACAAGAAATAGATAAATAAAATAATAGAGTGGTGTCGAGTCGGGGTGTGAAAGAGAAATAGATAAAGGATTTTTGTCTAAATATCAAAGGGGGTAAGGTATCATTATCCAAAATATTGACCAACTTATTACCAAAGATCAAGAAAATGAATAATGTTTTTTTAAGAAATTTAATTGTGTTTGATTAAAAAGAATATATTTTAATTTTACATCTAATGGGAATAAAAATTTAATGTTATCATTCAATATTTTATTCATAATAAAAATTAAAAAATGTATTTTATTAATATAAACTATATATTTGGATTTGAAAATTGACTGATAGATTTGAAAAAGATTAATATGTTTAAATAAAATATTAATGAATAATTTTTTTTAAGTTATTAATAATTTCTATTAAATTATTGACTTAGTTTCACGTCATTAGGATCACATAAAACATAGGGTAAAAATGAAAACAGTACTTTTTACTATTCACCTATAATTCAATTCATTAAAATAATACAAAAAAACACCAAAAGATAATTTCAATGTCCTTATTCTAAAAATATGATCCATTTTAATGAAATAAATTTCCCGATTTTGTAATTTTGATATTTAAATTATATGATAAAATTTAATGTTTAGGTAATTATGTAAAAACATACATTATTAAAATTTATAATTACAGAAGATTCAATTTAAAAATATATATATATTATTTTAATTAATTTAATATTTAATGTTATTTATATTATTTATTGTAAATAATATTTAATAGGTATTTTAATACTCTCAATTTTATGTTATAATTAAAATAGTAAGATAATTATTCCCCATCTTATAAAGAAGACATATTTTACTAGGAACACCCAGTAAAATACCAAAATCATATTATAATATTATTTTCATAATACATAAAAAACATTCTACATTACACATATTGCAATAAACCATACATACAAGGCCCAACTTCTTTCTATTTATGTGAATTTTATCGTCTTGTGTGATATATCTCCTCTCATATTAATAGGATCTCTCTATGTTAAATTTGTTGTTTATTTATTTATAGAAAGATAATTTATCAATCACTACCCTTACTTATTCCTCATTAACATATTTCTCTTATAATTTACATTTTTTTATTTATTATAAATTTAAATATTAAACATAATTTTATAATTTTTTTGTTATTACTGTTTTAGAAAAATTATTTATATATGATTTTATTTATTAGTATAATTCTACAATGATGATCATATATATATACATAATTTTTATTGTTCATAGTTGATTCTACACCCAATCTTCCTTATCTCGAGCCATTTTTTATTCACCCTCTCTCTTAACTTTATATTCATTTTCACTCATTCATCATTATTTCTCACTTCGATTGAATGGGGATCCTAGCTATGCACTACAAACACTATTCCTACTTATCATATAAGGTGGTGGCTATAAATGATAAGTTGGAAGAGTTTTTGTGGTGCACAGATGGCAATCGGCTCCAAGTTCCAAGTATCCCTCCTCCTCCCATCGATTAAAACCAAATAATTTTTCCCATTTTCTTCCATTACCAGGAAGAATAACCCCAATAATTTTAATATCACATGATTTATTTGTAATTTTTATAGGAATTATGAAATTAGTTTAATTTAATTTGTATGATTTGTTCTATTTTTTTATATTTATATAACTTGATAAAAATTATTTCGTTTTACTTTTGATCCCTATTCACATACTCTTTATTTATATGCTTTATTTTTTGTTTTAAGATTGTTATTAATTATTTTGTCTTATTATGGAATTAATACGTTTTTATATTTCTTTTAATATTGTTTAATTTTTAAAAAAATATTATTATATTTTTTTATGGATACTGATTTGTTATATATTTTACACATGTGATATATCATGAACACATGGGTTATGTACATGGATTATGGATGCGGAATAAACTATCACATATAAAAGAACTTGACGTTACGATATAACCAAAACATGGGTGGAGTCAATTTCTTACATACCATCATAATGTTATATTACATCACTACCCAACATATATTACATTACCACCAATGGAGTATGAATATGTAAATATAAAATATGTCATTGATCCGATGTCAATTTTACATCCAAAATCAATTCAACATAATGAGCATTACAATGCTCGACTCCTCCACCACTATAAAAAATATATAAATTCCCATCATTCGAATTTTATTATCTTGGAACAATGACTTTAGGTAGATTAATGATTCTTTAAGAATGACCTTTTATGGGTTCCAAGCTCATAATTTATGTGTATTTATTTATTTTGTTAAATATTAATATTACCAAATAAAATATAATGGATATGAATTGAAAATGGGTGGATGTCAATCATATGACAAAAGATTATAAGTATGGGTGAAAGTTTTCATCAAGTTTGAAAAATACCATTCATATAACCCTTCTCAAATCCTTTGTCTATGTTTATGTTATTTTTATTTAATACTAATTAGACTAGAGGAGTTGGAAGAATACATGATCTGTCACAGAATAGATTGAAGTTATTAATGTTGGACTAAACATAGGGAAAAACTAAATATAGTTAGTGAATGGGATAAGACTATGTTTTATGGATCACCTGATTTGATTACAAGTGTGGAAAATGATGAATATTGTATCGAGTATGTGATTACAGGTGTGAATGATGATGAAAATCATATTGAGGAAATGACAATGACAGTTGAATATAAACTTCATGATTGTCCAAAGTTGTTTGAGATGTTAAAGAGTTGTGAAAAGATATCATTGTATACTAGTTGTACTAAACATATATCATTGTCATTCATACAGAAGATATATAATTTAAAAGTTATAAATGAATGGAGTGGTGCCAATTTTACTGAACTACTTGATCTATTGGATGATATGATCTGAGAATATAATGAGATTACTTGTCAAACATATAATGTTAAATGAATGATACGCTCAATGGGTATGATCTATGAAAGAATACATGTCTGACCAAATGACTGTATATTATTTCACAAGGGCCACAAATCACTTAAAAATGTACAAAGTGTGGTGCTTCTCAATAAAATAAAGATGAATTGGGTCCTATAAAAAATTTATGTCACTTTGAAATCATTCCAAGGTTTAGGCACCTATATGGAAGTGAGGATACTGCAAGATAATTGAAATGACATGCAGATACAAGAAATAGATATGGGAAACTTCATCACCCAGTAGACTCTCTGTAATGGAAGATAATTTATGATGAGTATCCTAAATTTGGAAATGAGCTGAGAAACCTTCATCTTGTTCTCCTTTTAATTTTCAAAGAATCACTCACAGTAAATGGCTAGTTATGTTGTTAAATTATAACTTTCTACCATGGTCATGCATGAAACTAAAATAAAATATTTTATCTCTACTTATATCAGGACAAAAATAATCAAGTAATAATATTGATGTTTATTGGGATCCACTAATCTAAGATTTGAAATTATTATGGGATTCAGGTGTTATGTTGTATGATTCTTATAGAAATGAATATTTCACATTGAGATATATGTTTTACATAATTATAAATGAATTTACTACTTATGGAAATTTTTCAAGATATGGCATTAGAGTAACTCAAGGGTGTCCCATTTGTGAAAAAGTTACATAGTTAATTAGGTTGAAATATTCATCAAAGATCATGCTCTTAGGACATCTCATATTTCTACCTCGATGAAATAAGTACCAATCTTGGATGAAATAATTCAATGTGAGTTCATAAGAATGTACAACTTTATCTCCATAAATAGGTGATAAACTATTTTAGAAAGTAAACTATATGGACACTGCTTTTGGTAAATCTTTTTTCAAAAACCTTACAGAATAAGTTGGAAAAAGTGATTAGTTTTTTTTTAATTACCATACTAGAATTGTTTGTACATCAGTAATTTTTTTGATATTATGCATGTTGAAAAAAATGTATGTGATATTGTCATTGTCTTGTTACTAAATGAACCCATGAAAATAAAGTATGGAATTAAGGTGAGGTTGGACATTATTAACATGAGAATATGGAAATAGTTAGCTCTAGTAAAGAGTTAAAAATGGAATTTTATTCCTCTAGCTACTTACACTCTTTCTAGGTATATATAATTTTTGTAACTTCTTGAATGATGTAAAGGTTCCATAGGGGTATTCATAAAATATCAAGAATATCATGTTAATGACTGATTTAAAGTTAAAGGTTCTAAAACCACATGAATATTGTGTTTCGATGAAATATATAATTCATGTAGCTTTATTTTTCATTTTTCCTAAGAATTTTTTTCATACATTAACCAAGCTCTATTTATTTTTCAAATCTATATGCAGAAAATTTATAGACTGGGCAAAATTTTCAACTTTGTAAAAGGAAATTGTTGTCATATTATGTGAATTAGAGATGTTCTTCCTATCATAATTCTTTGATATAATGTTTCACTTTATGATTCACTTGGTAAGATATATTTTCCAATGTGGTCCTATACATTATAGATGGATGTACCCCATTGAACAGTATATGGATATTTTGAAAGGGTATGTCAAAAATAAAATTTGGACAAAAGGTTGTATTGTGGAGTGATATTTTGATGAAAAAGTCATTCAATTCTATACCGACTACATGTCTAATGTGAAAATAATTAGTTGATTGAAATCTCATCAAACCAAGTGGCTTGTGGGTAAAGGAATTTCTGAAATAGATATTTTCACAATTACTAGTATAGAGCAGGATCAGGATGACCTTTATGTTTTTTATAATAGTTTAGAGGTTGAGACATATGTTGAAACCCACAAAGTGATTCTTAGGCATTTGAATCCATCAATGGATGAAATATGGATATCATATACACATAATAAATGGTTTATAGGATGGTTTAGAGACTATATTTTTAAGAAGTCAATTGAAAATTCATATTCAATTTCAGAATGACTTTGATGGCTATCCAGAGGACCAAGTGTGCATGTATTATCTTATAATGGTTATATGTTCAATAAAACTGAACATGATGAACACAATACCATAAAAATAGTGGATTTAACCTTATGGTTGAACCGATGCATGTATCTAGTACCAAGGACATAAATCCAATTTATTGAATATGTCATACTTTGGCATCATCAAAAAAATAAAATATTCGGATTATACAGCATTATAAGTGCCTATTTTTTCAATAAAAGTGGGTTGATAATAGGATTACAGTTAAAATAGATGAATTGGGATTCATTAAAGTAGATTTTAGTAAGGAGGGACACAAATAAAAACTATTTCTAATAAAATCATAGAAAGTACAAGTATTTTATGGTCCATATACAACAAACTAAAAGTAGTTAATTATTATGTTATTAACCAAAACCACTGAAGGATCAGATGTTAATTCAATTGAGGATGACTCTTTCATTAGGATATCACAATAATTTCACAATAGTCCCAATGTATATGGGGTCTTATATGTCATATTAGACCATAATGAAGGATTTTGGATACTTGATAGAGGATTCAAATCCCTTAAACCTTTAAAAAATAGATCCTAATAATCATGTTATATTTTTTATAATATACATTGTTTTACCTCATATTATTATCTATTAACTACTTTATTTATATAATATAAATTAAATTTTCAACCACTTCTATAGATAATAAATTTTTCACATGTTGATGTTCCCAATCTCGATGAACAATAGGTTTCTCAGCATGTCAATGCTTCCAACACAGAGGAACAACAACATTATGAACATATCGATGCAACCAATCCAAAGGAACAACATATTTATGATGTTAAAGCCAAGAAAATGGTAAATAGTGAACAACCTATTTCCTAGAAAAAATAGGAGAGTTTTAGCGTGACAGAGTTAGAAAAAATCATTAAGGTGAGAAACAAAGGCATCAAATTTGAGGTTTGATGGAATGCACATGGTCATCATGTTAACCCCAACAAGGACATGTTCAATAGTTACATTTAGATCACCACTCACATGAATTTTCTGATTAATGTAGATTTGTGGAACAATGTTATGTCCATGCTTAAGAAACTAATTTGGGAATAGATTAGGGTAAAATTTTGATGTAATTTATTTTACTAAAAAAATAATGAAACATTTATTTAATATTTATTATTCCCTTACAGAGTGAATTTATAGTAGATGAATCCTAAATGAAATTTGTATTAATGCTCACTAGAATGGCTCATAGAGGATTTTAGACAATTCTTATGAAGTTTCATCTTAAAAATGATGAAGGGAAAATAAACTTTCACCTACCACAGATGTATGCACACCTAATAAACCAACAAGCATAGGATGCATTTATTGGTTTTCATGAGGATACATCATTCCAGGTAAATTTTTATTTTTAATACATTACTTGATAATACATGTATTAATCACTTTGATTAAGAATTGTTAATTTATGAAACAACAATTTAGTTCTGAAAATAAGAAATGAGCAACAAAATCAACATACACCTACCGTAAATAAAATATGGGGTATGCATCACTTGAAAAAAATGGTACATATTTTGAATATATTATAGTACTTTTATGAAACATGAAACAAAAATATAATTATGTTCCTTTGTTTATATGCAGATTGATGAATGGAAATCCAAATCCACTTCCATCTCACATCATGTGTTGTGGAAGGAGGCATGTGTAAATAAAGATAGGATACTAATAGTTGAAAACACATAAAAATTTTTGGAAATATGTGTAAGTATGACATAATAAAAAAATTTGCTTTAAATTGGTTTTACATAATGATGATTACTTATTTTCCTATCTTTTTTATCTGACTTAGACATAATAATCATCATTAGATATACCCAATTAATATCTACTATCAGTGGCCTTTAAGCATCTAGAACAGTATGGTTATGTTAGAGGTATGGGTTTTGGGGTCTCACCCCAAAAATAATTTGAGAAAAGAAATGAATAGGGGGATAAAGATAAGATAATGGAAGAGTTTCAGTAATGAATAGATGCTCTAGAAGAAGAACTTAATTGGAATCAGAGTTTTTTGAAAATGTTATGGGAAGGAATCAAAGAGAAGAAATAGAACAAGTAAAACCACTACATGAAGATCCCCCATCCCCCCCACTAGGTTTTTGGTAAACTATTCCCCTTAAAGAGTAGTCTTAGAAGAGTTAATAAATATTTTCATAATTTTTTCTATGAAATTTGAATCAGGAAGAAACTTATACCTTTTCTATACTGATATTCTATAGGGTAAAAAATATTATGATTCACTTACCCAACTCCTTATTGTGAGGGGTATCGTGTACAATATTCAAGGATATATTCTACCCAACAAACAATATCCAATAGGTTATGTGAGAGTAGGGATTCACATAGATCATGAGCCAAGCACTGTGCTACCTATTACACTTGATGATTAGGATATTAATATGGTCAAGAAAGCTATTGGAACTTTAGTATCATGGCTGTTAGATATTTTAAAAATACTTATCGGTAAGAAAGTATTCATTTATAATTTATTTTTTATGAAAAACCTTTAAAAATTAATGAAAAAATGTCTAAAACGGTGAATGTTATTATAGATGGAAAAAGGGAAGGGGTGAAATGGAAGGTCAAATAAAAATGATTTAAAGGATAAACCAACCGATCAAAAATATATTCATAAATTACCTTTACCTAACCTAATCAAATTTTTCATTTACTAACATTAAAGTTTCATGTAGATATAATGTTATCAAGTGGTGATAAAACTATAATTGATTTTGAAGAACAGATGTACGGAGAGTCCATTGCAGGCTATATTGCTCATGAGAATGTAAATGAAATCATCAAGCATGAGTGGATAGGAGTCTTAGTTGTAAATGTATACATGAGGTGTGTTTTCATGATTTGTTTGTCCAATAACTGATATATTATGTAAATTATGACTTACAGGTGTATATATAAATACTATTTGAATGTAAACCCATGTTGTCATGAACCAACCTAGGTCAACCCTGAACCGATCACCCGAGTTGGTTCACGACATGACCCGAGAGGCATTCCCGATCCCCGAGCCGGTCCGTGACATGACCCGAGAGGCATTCCCGATCCTCCTGGGCTGGCGACAAGCATTAGGGCATCAATAGAGGACAAGTGGGAATGATTTCTCCCAATAAAAATAAATAAAGAAGTGAAAAAATAGGACAACACAAAGTAAATAAATGACCCTGAAATGAAAGAACGACTAACAAAACACACTAACCTGGTCTCGAACAAAACTCCTCACAACTCTGAGAGTCACTCACCAGTCCACAACCAACTCTCCCCCACAGCGAGTAAGCTCGATCCAAACTTGCAGCAAAACTAAAAATAGGAAAACACTATAGGCATGAGTATTAAAACTTAGTAGGCATGCCCAACAACTATTCCCAATGCACTACCTTTAAATAAATAATTTACCAATTTTAGGTTTGAATTAAATTATATAAAATATTAGTTTTCACACACACTTTCATTTCTAAAACAAGTATCAGTCCATTTCCCTTTTTAATTTTTAAAAAAAACAAGTTTAATGTTTGAAAGGAATAGGTACATTTCATTTTAAAACATTTTCTATGAACAATTTAGGAATCCAAACTTCAGTTATTAGCCAAAAAGGAAAACCACACATAACACACAACACACACCAAGGGAAATGGGAAAAATGGCACACATGGGCCAGCAACCGAACTAGACCTCTCAATCGTCTACCACACATAAATAAACACTAAAGGAAACATGGGTCGAACCTAGGAGTTTGTGAACAATCTAGAACATATTATACATGTGACTCATCCTGAAGACATGCCCTAACTCGATGACTTCATAACACCCTAACGCTCGGTATATCCCTTCATGGCCTAACTGAGGGGCCCAATCCCCATAGCAGCAATAACTCAGTATTCCACTGCTATGGGGCCACTAGCCAGTGCGTAATATAAAGGAGTGCAGCAATCGTTGTCATAAGATTCACTTACTATGCTAGGTTCTCATGTCAACGTGTATGATAAAAGAGGGGTGCATCAATAATGCTGATCAAGTAAGCAGTCATGATGCACAAACATCATTCTCAACAACTCACACAATCACCATATACAATAGGATCACCCTTGAGTCACGTCAAAGAAAGTTTTTCCAAATTAATTCATTTTATTAAAGTGTCAAACTGGATTTAACCATCCTTTGAAAATCACCTATCTTTCAAAAGAAACCAACACTTTCACATCACACGTAAAACCATTTTTCAAATATACCAACACACTCTACTTTTATCAGGTTCCAAATGGGCCTTAACCAACTTTGAATAAAAACACCATTTCTCAAGAGAAACCAGAATGTTTGATCAGGTGTCAAAAGAAAACATTTGACATCAAACTAAAACCACACGTGAGAGTAAATGCATTATGTTCAAAGGCCAAAGGGGCATTATTTCACTATTGTGTGTCAACTCATAAAGAAAGTAATTCAAGTGCCATGCATAAAATAACCATTTTTGTTTACATCAATATTTACTCCTAAAATAATTATCTTACAATATTTATCATTTGTCAAAAATTAATGAAATAACAATAAATTAATAAATTATAAATTTAAAGGCGAGTGCAATGGGGTACATACCTCAACTCGCAATCCAAGCACGATGATGTGACATGCCTCGAGCGGGGCGCACAAGCATGTGCATGCTGACGACCGCAATTTCATGGAAAAACCTACCAACCCGTTACAGTAACTGCAAAATGACTAAAACACAGAAACACAAACTTAAAGTAATTTAAACAAAAGGACAGTGTGTAACACACCTCAACATAGAGACGCGCTCAACCAGTGGGGGCGTGCAATAGTCGGAAAGGGGCGGCACGCACTGGCAAGGGGCTGGACGCATCAACGTTGAGGGTCGATGCCAGCGACTTGGCAAGGGGCGTGTCGAGCAAGAAAATCATGCGGCGACTAGAAAGGAGGGGGATCGAACAGTCGCGGGCTGACTGGAGAGGCACACCGGCTCGGATGCACACTAGCTGGATAGCTGCAGCGAGGCGGAGGCACACCGAGGGCGTTCCAATCGTGATAGGGAAGGACGATGGTAGCATGACAAGAGAAGGTCGGGAGGCAGCGGTGGCCGGAAAATGGTTCGGAGGTGGATCTGTGGTGGTCAGACGATGCAAGGAGGAGGAGCAAAGGTGAGCAGCTTTGCCGGTAGCCGGAGATCGCGGCAGACTTGGTTTGTGGGTGCGCAACGCGTAGGAGGAAGAGGGGGCCGCGGGTCGCTACAGGTGAGCGGAGTAGGAGGGTGATTAGGAGGGATGGTGGGATGTTGGGGTGAACGGAGCAGCAAGCAGGAGGGATGGAGGGCTGCTGGGGCGAACGAAGCGGCGAGCAGGGAGGCGGGAGGCACAGTGCTGGATCGTTGGGTCGCTACAGGCTGGTCGCGGACAAGAGCATCGTGGGAGGCAGGGGCTGCGGAAGGGCGGTGGTAGAATAGGTGATGGGGTGCGAGGTGAGGGCGACGGGAGCTGGGGAGGGAGGTGGGGTCCCAGGCGAACGATGAGGGTGAGTCGGCCTGAAGCTGAGGGCAAGCAGGGAGGGAGATCCGGCCTGAAGCGGAGACGGTAGGAGGAGGGGAGACCCAGAAGACTGCTCACACGGGAAGGGAATACCTAGGGAGGTGGGGTGTAGTGGAAAAGAAAGAGGGGGGGAAACCGCATGGAAGAAGAAACAAAAAAGAAATAAAGAAAACCTAGAAAAAGAAATAATAATAATAAGTAAAAATAAAATAAAATTCAAAACCCAAAACCTGACCATTTTAATAATAATAATAATAAGGAGATTAATAATAATAATAATAATAATAAAACCAATAAAAATTTATAAAGCCAATAAAAAACTTAATAATAATTAAAATGATAATTTTACTTTGTTTCATTTTAAATCATGATTATATTTGTAACAGTTTAATGATAATTGTATTATTTTCAAATTAAATAATAATAATATTATCATATGCACAATATTATTATTATTATAATTTAAACATTAACCTTGTTTTATCGGTGTAAAATTTCATTTAACATTTTTTTCAATTAACTTAATTTATTTAGTTAATTTATTATTTATTTGAAGTGTCGCGCCACCGTGCATTTATGAGGACCAAATGCACGGTCACTACTAACGGTGCGATGACCGTACATCGGCCCAAGACTCACCAAAAACATCAAACTTCGAAAATTTCAAACCGGGACCCAACTAAACCTCGTCAAAATGACGTGGGACTGAGTAAAGAATAAACATAAAATAAAATAAATAGGCTTCTGAGGTCGGGGTGTGACAAATCACCCCACCACAGACACTTTATGCCCCCAAAAAGTCATCAAGCCAACAATTGACACAACTAGAGTCCATGCCCAGACAAAACCAAAGGAAAACGAGAGACTCGGAGTAACTATTCCCCAAAAACGTCACACTCGACCAACTCAAGGAGGACCATGACCCGAGATTGATGGGAGAACATGAGAGGGTTCTCCCCACCACAAGAATTTACTAATACAAAAACCCTTGAAACCTGAACACACCACCCCCCAGGGGGGGCCAACGTGAGAACTCCCAAACCAAACTCGTTCATTTTCCCAACATGGACCAAATAACACGCCTGATCCTTTGTCGGAAAACTTGCTATGAAATAACCCAGCAACTTAAGGATGAAGAATTAACTCAACACCTCCCATCAATTTCACAAAACGAACATCCCCCTAACAAACATAGCTGAGACCAACACAAAATTAGAACAGGTCCATTCATTCATGGCCCACACCATTTAAAGAGACCGAACAATTTAAAAACCATGCTGAGAGAAAATAAGACCACTTGGATTGTGGGATAATGTGCTCACCACTCCCCCACAACAAGGATAAGCTTACGATAGTGACAAGAATAGAACTAGGAAATTTTGGATATTTCCATTCCAAAGCTGAAAACATTATCCGGACCAAGGTTCCACACACCCTCGGCAACTCCTGACTGTGCGCGAGCTTTACCCCTAAACCTGTGGCTGGGGCCCTGATGGCGGAAGCATCTCCCACCTCATAGTTAGGCATTTTCATCCTCTAGTCCCTAACTCCTTCTTCCTGAGAGACGCTTCTTTCAGAACTCTCCCCGGTGGCCTGAACATTCACATGGTAGAAAGACTTCAGAGAGATGCGACAAGGAGGCTTAGAATGCCTGAACTAGCCAGACTAGTAGCATGCGTGAGAACGATCCAACAAAATGGGAGTCAGTACATACAAGGATCCTTTCCAGACAAGAAATCTTCACAAGATCCAACCCCCACCAACTACACCCGAGACTCTAACAACGATGAGACATTCCACCTTTACTAGTCTAGAATTGAACCCTCTAATAACTTTGGGACGGTATGAACCTTAACTACCTTGGGAGTTACCAAAAATCCGAAGACACTCTATCTTCCCAAACTATACAACTGCCTCTAACAGACTTCGATTACCTCGATAAGTAGGAAACACGCAAAAAGAACTAGGAACTGGGCATAACTCATTAACTACTTTTGGAGGCTTTTTGGGCGGTATACTCATAACAACACGAAAACACCATCGAAATTGGCATGATACCAAAACTCAATAAAAGTAACGACACAAGAAAAGGGAAACATGCCCATAAGCCAAACATATATAAATAAAAACATAAATCACTTTTAAAAACCCATTATTTCTTTAAAATTTTAAAACTCACCTATGGAACCTTATGAACCGTCACATGTGTGTTCATTCAATATCACTCACATCATATATGAACAAGTTCCCCCACACAATCTCCGTACATACCCATGCACATGTGACCCTCCATAAGGAGTGACAAGGTTCAAACACTTATTTTCCTTACCAAATCCAAACACATACCAAGTTTTTTCAAACCAATACACCTTTTCTTTAGAAACCCACTTAAGTAATTTCAAAAAAAAATTGGAAGAAACACTTTTCCAATTTCACTTTTAATGCACACTCGCATCAACCGAGATTAAAATGAAACACCACCAACAAAAACCCACTGGAATGAGGAACTAGTGCATACATATGACTCGACGACATGGTGGTGAGCCATGCCCCAAGTAAGGCCTAACACTAAGAGTACCTTGAGTCAACACTTGGACTTCACATGGGTCACCTCCCTATGTGAGGCCACAATGTGAACTGATTCTCCTCCATTGTCATCCCTCAATCCAAAACAACCAAAGACAAAAGACTCAAATCCCGGACTAACCCTGGTAACTCGGGTCTTGTTGCGAGCGGTGGTGATCAGGCACCGACCTGTAACCTACCTTCTGAGCCTCGACAGTCCTAATCTCCATCTACCAGACACCCCAAATAACAAGGTCCTGATCTGATACCATTTTTTCACGAACCAACCTGGGTCAACCCTGAACCGATCACCCGATCCGGTCCACGACATGACCCGAGAGGTGTTCCCGATCCCCAAGACGGTCCACGACATGACCCGAGAGACGTTCCCGATCCTCCCGGGCTGGCGACAAGCACCAGGGCATCAATAAAGGACAAGTGGGAATGATTTCTCCCAATAAAAATAAATAAAGCAGTGGAAAAATAGAACAACGCAAAGTAAATAAATGACACTGAAAAGAAAGAAAAACCAACAAAACACACTAACCTGGTCTCGACCAAAACACCTCGTGACTCCAAGAGTCACTCACTAGTCCACAACCAACTCTTTCCCACAGCGAGCTAGCTCAAGCCAAACCTGCAGCAAAACTAAAAATAGGGAAACACTATAAGTGTGAGTATTAAAACTCACTAGGCGTGCCCAAAAACTATTCCCAATGCACAACCTTTAAATAAAGAATTTACCAATTTCAGGTTTGAACTAAATTGTATAAAATATTAGTTTCCAAACATACTTTCATTTCTAAAATAAGTATCAGTCCATTA
This sequence comes from Viscum album, assembly GCA_963277665.1. Taxonomy (NCBI): domain Eukaryota; kingdom Viridiplantae; phylum Streptophyta; class Magnoliopsida; order Santalales; family Viscaceae; genus Viscum; species Viscum album. The sequence continues at coordinate 2,065,592,257 of OY728141.1, forward strand.
CCCTTTTAATTTAAATAAAACAATTTTAATGTTTGAAAAGAATAGGTACATTTCATTTTAAAACATTTTTTGCAAACAATTTAGGAATCAAAACTTCAGTTATTAGCCAAAAAGAAAAACCACACATAACACACAACACACACCAAGGGAAACGGGAAAAATGGCACACATGGGCCAGAAACTGAACTAGACCTCTCAATTGTCCGCCACACACAAATAAACACTAAAGGAAACATGGGTCAAACCTAGGAGCTCCTAAACAATCCATAACGTACTATACATGTGGCTCATCCTGAAGACATGCCCTAACTAGATGATGTCATAACACCCTAACGCTCAGTATATCACTTCATGGCCTAACCAAGGGGCTCAATCCCCATAGCATAAATAACTCAGTATTCCCCGGTTATGGGGCCACTAGCCAGTGTGTAATCTAAACTAGTGCAGAAATCATTCTCAGAAGATTCACTTACTATGCCAGGTTCCCATGTCAACACATATAATAAAAGAGGGGTGAGTCAACAATGCCGATCAAGTAACCGGTCACGATGCACAAACATCATGCTCAACAACTCACACAATCACCGTATACAACAGGATCACCCCTGAGTCACGTCAAAGAAAGTTTTTCCAAATTAATTCATTTTATTAAAGTGTCAAACTATCTTTAAACATCCTTTGAAAATCACCCATCTTTAAAAAGAAACCAACACTTTCACATCACAAGTAAAACCATTTTTTAAATATACCAACACACTCTACTTTTATCAGGTGCCAAACAGGCCTTAACCAACTTTGAAGAAAAACACCATTTCTCAAGAGAAATCAGAATGTTTGCTCACATGTCAAAAGAAAACATTTGACATCAAACTAAAACTACACATGAGAGTACATGAATTATGTTAAAAGGCTAAAGGGGCATTATTTTACTATTATTCATCAACTCGTCAAGAAATTAATTCAAGTGCCATGCATAAAATAACTAGTTTCATTTACATCAATATTTACTCCTAAAATAATTATCTAACAATATTTATCATTTATCAAAAATTAATGAAATAACATGTAATTAATAAATTCTAAATTTAAAGGTGAGTGCAATGGGGGACCTACCTCAACTCGCAATCCAATCACAATGATGTGACACGCCTCAAGCGGGGTGCGCAAGCACATGCAAGCTGATGACTTCAATTTCACAGAAAAACCTTCCAACCCATTGCAGTAAACAAAAAACGACAAAAACATAGAAAAAACAACTTAAAATAATTTAAACAAAAGGATAGTGCATAACGCACCACAACACAGAGACGCGCTCGACCAGCGGGGGAATGCGGCAGTCGGAAAGGGGCATCACACACCAATAAGGGGCTGGATGCAGCAACATTGAGGGTCGATGCCAGTGACTTGGCAAGGGGGCGCATCGAGCAGGAAAAGCACACGGTGACTGGAAAGGAGGGGGATCGGACAGTTTCGGGCTGACTGAAGAGGCACACCATCTCGAATGCGCACCAGATGGACAGCTGTAGCGAAGCGGAGGCACGCTTAGGGCATGCTAATCATGACGGGGAAGGATGGTGGTAGAATGGCAGGAGGAGGCCGGGAGGCAGCGGTGGCCAAACAACGGTCCGAAGGTAGAGCCTTGGTGGTCGAACGATGCAGGGAGTAGGAGAAAAGGTGAGAGGCTTCTCCAGTAGCTGGAGATCGTGGTGGCCTTGGTATGCGGGCGCGCAATGTGTAGGAGGAAGAGGGGGTTGTGGGTCACTGCAGGTGAGCAGAGTTGGAGGGTGATTAGGAGGGATGGAGGGCTGCTGAGGCAAGTGGAGCGGCGAGCAGCAGGGATGGAGGGCTGCTGGGGAGAACGAAGCGGCGAGCAGGGAGGCAGGATGCATAGTGTTGGATCGTTGGGTCATTGTAGGCTGGCCACATACAGGAGCATCGTGGGAGGCAGGGGCTACGGAAGGGCAGTGGGAGCGCAGGCACTGGGGTGCGAGGCGAGGGCGACGGGAGCTAGACAGGGAGGCGGGGTCCCAGGAGAACGTGGATGACGAGCCGGCCTGAAGCCAAGGCCAAGAAGGGAGAGAGATCTGGCCTGAAGTGGAGACGGCAGGAGGAGGGGAGACCCGGAAGACTACCCGCATGGGAAGGGAAGACCTTGGGAGGCGAGGTGCAGCAGAAAAGAAAGAGGGGGGGAAAACCGCGTGGAAGAAGAAACAAAAAAGAAATAAATAAAACCTTAAAAAAGAAATAATAATAATAAGTAAAAATAAAATAAAATTCAAAACCCAAAACCTAACAATTTTAATAATAATAATAATAAGGAGATTAATAATAATAATAATAATAATAAAACCAATAAATATTTATAAATCCAATAACAAAATTAATAATAATTAAAATGATAATTTTACTTTGTTTCATTTTAAATAATGATTATATTTGTAACATTTTAATGAAAATAGTACTATTTTCAAATTAAATAATAATAATATTATCATATGTGCAATGTTATTATTATTTTAATTTAAACATAAACCTTGTTTTATCGATGTAAAATTTCATTTAACTTTATTTTTCAATTAACTTAATTTATTTAGTTAATTTATTATTTATTTGAAGTGCCGCACCACTATGAATTTACCAGGACCAAATGCACGGTCGCCGCTAACACTGCGGTGACCGTACATTGGCCCAAGACCCACCAAAAACATCAAACTTCGAAAATTTCAAATCGGGACCCAACTAAACCTCGTCCAAATGATGCGGGACTGAGTAAAGAATAAAAATAAAATAAAATAAATAGGTGTCTGAGGTCAGGGTGTGACACATGTGAATATAAATTTGGACTCATTAGTCCTCACATCACTTCTATACAACTATTCTCTTTAAAACCAAATCAAATTGAAATAATAGTGGAAAAATTGGCCACACTGTTGGAAATAAAACTTACAGAGGATAGAATCTTCTTAATACCCATGATGTCAAGATAAAACTAGAAAATATAATCATATAAAATATATTTTTATTCATTTAATTAATTATTCCTTTTTTTAGGTAGCATTGGTTACACATTACAGTCAATTTAGATACTCTAAATATTTATTTTTTGGATTCAATGAATGGATTCCCAAAAAACCAACCACACATGATGATGTTTATCAATTTTTAATAAACTACATGCTAAATTTTACAAATAAACTTTAATTTATACATTTTATATTACGTTTAAATGTTAATTATGTTATGATAGAGTGGTGTTTAAATATCATCAAATCATGGCACGTGGATAGTCCATGAGCATAAAAAGCCTATTGACTTCTATAAATAGATAAGTATTAGGGTATATGTAATAAAATTACACTATAAAAACATATATTAAAACAAATTACTTATTTTTTTCAATGTTTATATAGTTATTAGAACAAAATAATGGTAAATATTTTAGTTATTATGTTTGAAAGTTTATGAAATATGTCATATTCCATCAACAAACTAGCATCCCGGAAGTGGTATTTTTTATGATAATTACAATTTCGTTTAAAATATTTACTAATGATTTATTTATTTATATTTTTTCATTAATACCAAGACTATATATAGTCCTCATATTCAAGAGGAAATATATTTTTTAGAAACAAATGGGGATAATACATGGTGTCAGGTTGCATAGAGACATCATGAAGAGGTGACTTCCTACAAAATATTTAGTTAATTTTCACATTATTTTATTTACTTTTTTAGTTGATTTCCTTATCATTTTTATCTAATACTTATTTTGTTAATTTTCATAGAGTTAATTAAAAAGGATTATACACTCATGATGCACTTGTGTACTATGATTATGCACTCAAAGAGAATGATTCACTCATGAAAATGAACTTTTCTTTTTATTATTCAATTCATTCAAAATTTTGGGTTATCAAACAATAATATTGTTAGATAACCCAAAATGATGAATCTATTTAAGAATAAAAAGACACAGTGTGATGTATAGGAATCAATCAAAACTCAATATGATGCACGGTATGCCTAGTGTGACTCCAAGTTTATGTTATTATTTTAAAATTGACATTTTAGTTCAAAACACATGTTATATACTCAAAATATATCAAACACATTTAGATTGTTTTTATGCTTTAGGAAAATGACTCATAAGTCATTTTTGACATGTAGTAATCATCCGCACCTCAATCCAATACATGGTGTGCTCAGTATGATAGTGTTAGTAACATGTTCAAAGATACTCATGCTCGTGCAGGAATCATTCACACCTTAATCTGGTACATGGTGTGCCCAGTATGAATCTAAGTGGATATTTTTAGTTCATAATTTACATTTTAGTTCAAAACACACATCACACACTCAAAACTGAGAAAACACATTTAGATTAATTTGATACTTTAATAAAAATATCCATAAGTAACTTGTGATATGTATAAATCAACCACACCTCAATTTGATACACGGTGTGTCTGATATGACTCAAAGTGTGTGTTTTCTGTTTAAAATTGACATTTTATTTCAAAATACACATCACATACTCAAAAATGATCAAACATATTAGGATTGTTTTGATACTTTATAAAAATTATCCATAAGTCATTTATGATGTGTAGGAATATTCCACACATCACTCTGATATATGGTGTGCCAGGTATGACTTTAAGTGTTCGTTATCAGTTTAAAATTGACAATTTAGTTCAAAATATGTTCCACTAAATAAAAACCAATAAAACATGCTTGAATTGTATTGATACTTTAGGAAAATGATTCATAAGTCATTTTTGACACGTAGTAATTAGTCTCACATCAAATCGATATAGTATGTGACCCATATAACTCAAAGTGTGTGTTTTCAGTTTAAATTGACATTTTAGTAAAGAAGGAATTTGACATACTCAAAACTAAGAAAACGTTTTTAGGTTATCTTGATACTTTAGGAAAATGATCCAGAAGTCATTTTTTATGTGTAGGAATTATACACACATCAATTCAATGCATAGTGTGATCGGAATAACTCCAAGTGTGTATTTTTATTTAAAATTTACATTTTAATTCAAAACACACATCACATACTCAAAACCAAGCAAACAAATTCATATTCTTTTTATACTTTAGTAAAATGATCCGTAAGTTATTCTTTAGGTGTGGGAAACACCTCAATTTGATACATGATGTGCCTAATATGACTCAAAGTGTGTTATCAATTTAAAATTGAGAATTTACTTCAAAATGCATGTCACTCACTAAAAATTGATTAAACATGCTTAGATTATCTTGATACTTTATGAAAAAAATTCATAAGCCATTTTTGATGTGTAGGAATCAGTCTCACATAAAACCGACACACGATGTGACTGGTACGACTCAAAGTGCGCATTTTCTATTTAAATTGACTTTTTAATAAAAAGGACACATGATGTACTCAAAACTGATCAAACACGTTCATATTATTTTGATACTTTGGGAAAACAATCCATAAGTCATTTTTGATGTGTAGGAATCATCTTCACATCAATCTGATGCATAGTGTGACCGGTATGACTCCAAATGTGTATTTTTATTTAAAATTGACATTTTAATTAAAAACACATGTCACGTACTCAAAAACTAATAAAAAACATTTTTATTGTTTTGATACTTTAATAAAATGATCCATAAGTTATTTTTTTACGTGTAGGAATCATATGCACCCCAATATGATACATAGTGTGCCCAATATGACTCAAAGTGTCCGTTATTAATTTAAAATTGAAAATTTAGTTCAAAACATGTTTCAATCACTGAAAACTAATAAAACACAATAATATTGTCTTGATACTTTAGAAAAATGACTAATAATTCATTTGTAACATGTAGTAATTCATCTCACATTAAACCAACATGCGATATGATTGGTATGACTCAAAGTGTGTGTTTTTAGTTTAAATTGACATTTTAGTAAAAAAAGACATGTGGCATACTCAAAACTGATCAAACACATTTGGATTGTCATGATACTTTATTAAAATGATACTTAAGTCATTTTTAATGTGTAGGAATCATCTGCATGTCAATCTGATGTACGGTGCGACCGGTATGACTCCAAGTGTTTCTTTTTATTTAAAATGGAAATTTTAGTTCAAAACGCACATCACATGCTCAAAATCAATCAAACTAATTTTTATTTTTTTGATAATTTAATACAATTATCCATAAGTCATTTTTGATGTGTAGGAATTATATTCACCTCAATATGATACATGGTGTACCCGGTATGACTCAAAGTGTTTGTTATCAGTTTAAAATTGACAATTTAGTTCAAAACATGTATCACTCGCTGAAAACCAATAAAAAACACTCAAATTTTATTGATAATTTATTAAAATTATTCATAAGTTATTTTTGATGTATAAAAATTATTCTCCCATCAAATTGACACATAATGTGACCAGTATGACTCAAAGTGCATTTTTTTAGTTTAAATTGAAATTTTAGTAAAAAAGACATGTGACATACTCAAAACCAAAACAACACATTAGGATTGCCTTGATACTTTAGTAAAATGACCCATAATTAATTTTTTACATGTAGGAATCAACCACATGTAAATCTGATGCACGGTGTGACCAGTATGACTTCAAGTGTATCTTTTTATTTAAAATTAAAATTTTAATTCAAAACATGATCATATACTCAAAATTAATAAAAAACATTCATATTATTTTGATAATTTAGTACAATGATCCATAAGTCATTTTTGATTTGTAGTAATCATCCGCACCTTAAACCTATATATGGTGTCTCTAGTATGACTCAAAGTGTCTGTTATCAATTTAAAATTGACAATTTAGTTTAAAACATGTTCCACTCACTGAAAATTGAGCAAAAATACTCATATTGTCTTGATACTTTAATAAAATGATTGATAACTCATTTGTGATGTATAGGAATCAGTCTCATGTCAAACCAACACAGAATGTGACCGATATGACTCAAAGTGCATGTTTTCGGTTTAAATTGACATTTTAGTAAAAAAGACATGTGACATACTCAAAACCAATAAAACATATTTAGGTTGTCTTGATAATTTATTAAAATGATCCTTAATTCATTTTTGATGTGTATGAGTCGGCCGCACATCAATCCAATGCATGGTGTGACTGATATGACTCCAAGTGTGTCTTTTTATTTAAAACTGACATTTTAGTTCAAAACACATGTCACATACTCAAAAACCGAGAAAACACATTTAGATTGTTTTTATGACAACCATTTTCTTTATTACACATTAATTCATGATTTATTACATAAGAATACACATATTACAACCCATAAGATCAATAAGTCTAGTTTCTTTGGGCAATTAGGTACATTACATGACAACTTAAAACAAGTGGTACATCGGTACTATTGAAAACTTACTTAAAATGATCATAATTTTTCATCATTATTAAAATTTCATGGTATAGCCTAGGTTTATACATAAGATAGTAAGTATTTAAATGGTGCATAAAAGGGGTTAGAGTCATAAACATGAACAATGAGGCATGGTATAGCATGATAACATAAAGGCAACATGGGAAAGTGGAAAAAACTTTAAACATTACATCAAAAGTGTAAGTCAAGTTTAACCACCAATAAATCATAACATAATTTTCTTATTATAACCTCTCATGAACCATATATTTCATCTCATGAGACTAAAACATTATCCAATGCATTGTAATGCTATCTAGGCGCACTCATCATAATCATAACATGTACATGCATAAGTGTACCACATGGATCATATAACATAAGAACATATTTCATCACATTTAATCCAATGATTATGGAGTGTGGAATAAATACATGTAAGTCCCAAATAAAATAATTATAGGTATATCTAGTTGAATACCCTTGAGTGGAAATAGTGATGGTATTCACAACATAAAGGTTTGGCATGGAAAAATCATAGTGAAATTTTGACAACATAACGATGGTATATAAAGATTCATAAAATGGTTTAATGAGAAATAAATGGGTATCTCATAATTTTTAAGTCAAATTTAAATTAATAGGGATGTGTAAAAACATATACCAACATTAGTAATTGGAATAAAAATCATAAAAATAAGAATATTCTTGAATAAATAGGGGAATGATGGGATCCCTTACCTTGAGAGGGTGATTCAAAAATCTTGGGAGGAGCATCTTGAGAGATTAGGGGCACCTTGTGAGGACTCTAGAGATGGTAAGTTATAGTAAGTATGTTATCCAAGGTTTTTTAGTTAAGATTAATGGGATTTTTGGTGGGTTTATATAAGAAAAGATAGGGGAGTCCTTTATTATTTCCTAAACTTAGATTTTGGACTCTATACAATAAAATAATCAAAACCAAAAATATTACCACATTGTTTTCCCATGGTTTTTGAAAAATAGGAGTTCTTTCATTTTTTTTATAAGTAAAAGGTTCAAACTCATTAAAATATTACCCTTGGTTATGTGTAAGTGAGTCATGTTCATAAAGAAATGATTTTAAAAACTTAGAATATGATATAGGTATTGGAAGATTCATAAAGGATTTATAAAATTAATCATTTCATTATTTTAAATGGAAAACATATATTTGGTTGTGTATATATTTTATAGTATTTATTACATCATTTTTGGGATATTATAATGTCATAATACACATTGTATATTTATATTGTATTTAATTTTTACCTGAAAATTCGACGCTCAAAAAATTATGAAAAAATAACTATTGGATAATTTTGATGTTATAATTTCAAAAATAATATTTATTTTATCATAATAATTTTCTAAATATATAAATTTTCACTTTTAAAATAATAATCAATATTTATTGAGAAATGCTGGGTTTTTTTACAATAACAGTTTTCAAACCATTATAAAAATTACATTTGACTTAATAAAAATTATACTATCATTTATATTTAATAAAAAATTGTTTAATTTTATTATTTTATTAAAATATAATTTATTTTTAAGATTCTTGAATTAGTCAAAAAGGAAAATCTTCATTGAAATTGTGTATTAAAGAAAAATAAAATTTGTGTTTTATCATTTCAAAATCAAAATCATTTATAATGAAAAGACAATACGAAGTAAATATAACCATTATTATATTTAAAATATAATATAAATATTCATATTATTATGGTATTTATACATATCTCTTTATTACACCATCAAATTCCCTAATGGTAAGGTGTGTGATGGTGAGATTTCTATGGGGTTGTTCGACATACATGGTTTGGTTCGTGATCTCAATGAGCTTGAACTTCTCCCATAAATGATTTTGATCATGCTTTATTTGTTATATATTGACTTGGAATTTTTAGAGGAAAATTTCCAAAGATGATATCTCCCTCAAAATCTCCAGTAAATGGGCTTCATAGGGAATGATCCTACTGTTTGAGGCCATCACTTCCTTTGTTTGTGTCAATTAGATTTATCAAAACCTTATATTTATACTAATCATTTGATCACTATTAAATATCTATATTATAAATGGTTATTATGCTTAATGGTATTTTAAATATGATAGGATATAATAAAACCAAATAATTACGTGTGTTTTCTATAACCATAATACATAATAGGGCATTTAATTCAATCACAAGGGGAATTTTATTTATAAAATTTTGGGTTGTTACAATCTTACCCCATTTAGAAATTCCACCCTCAAAATTTTCATTTCACATTCTAAAAGAGATGAGGGTAATTCTGTTTCATCACCTCCTCCATTTCCCACATCGCTTTTTCAAAAACTTGGTTTCTCTATAGCACTTTGACCAGGTACATTATCTTATTTCATAGAAATTTGTCTCTATGATATAATATCTTCATCAGATTCTCTTCATATGAAAGATCATTCTCCAATGGTACCACCTATAGATTCATCACATGTAAGGGTTCTGGTATGTACTTACTCAAGAGGGATACATATAACACATCATGTATTTGGGATAGGTTAGGTGGGAGTTCTAGTTGATAAGATACCACTCTAATGAGATCAAGGATCTCAAAGGGACCGATATATCTTGGACTAAGATTTACCTTATTCCTAAATCTCATAAATTTATTCCATGAATATATATATAGGAATACCTTATCTCCAACCTCAAACTCTAGGTATCTTAGATGATTATTAGCATAGATTTTCTATCGACTCTAAGTATCCCTAATGTTCTGCTGAATGGTCTTGACCTTTTCCACCATTTCCTTGATCATTTCAAGACCCAGCAGTTTGCGTTCACTAACTTCATATCAGTATATAGGTGTTTTTCATCTCTTCCAATAAAAGTATTCATAGGTATACATTTGGATGCTTGATTGGAAACTATTTTTGTATGATAACTCAACTAAAGGAAGATGTTGATCCTATCCTCCTTTGAATTCCATTGAGAATTATCTCAACATATCCTCGAGTGTATGGATAGTCCACTCAGATTGGCCATCAGTTTGAGGGTGATAATCTATGATGAAGTTCAACATAGTATTTAGAGCATGTTATAGACTCTTGCAGAACTTAAAGGTAAATATTGGATCTCGATCAGACACAATAGATAGTGGTGCTCCATGTAGCCTCACCACTTCTCAAATTTATATCCTCTTAAGTTGATCAAGTGATAATCCCTATCATATTGAAATTAATTGAGAATTATTTATAAGATAATCCACCACAACCCATATAGCATTATTTCCTCTTGTTGTCTTCAGAATATCAGTGAAAATGTATATGGTTATTTTTTCCCATTTCCATGTTGGTATGGGTAATGGTTGCATCATCCCTTTGTATTTTTTCATTTCCACCTTCACTTGCTGACATATAAGTCACCTTGATGTATATTCCACAATATCCTCCTTCATATTGTCCCACTAATATTGTTCTTAGAGATCTCGATGCATCTTTGTGCTTCCTATGGATGGAGAAGGTTGAGTTATGTGAATCATCCATCATATCCTTATTTAAATCAATATTTTATGGTCCATATTGTCATGAAAAAAATATTATAACTCCTTCTTCATTAATTTTTAACTCTGAGGATTTCTTTTTTCTTATATCTTACACCTTCTTTTGAATTTCCACATCGTCTCTTTGAGCATCATTTATCTTATACAGAATATACGGTTGAGAAATCATTTTTTAAAGGATTGATGATGTTAATTCCTTTATGATTCTTATATATATTCTTTTAAAGTCTAATAAGATTGGATCCTTCTCAATTCTCATCAATTATAAAATTATTAGATCATTTCTACTTAGAGCATCTACCACTTTATTTTCTTTCCCAAGATGATAGTGGATTGAGAAGTCATAGTCCTTAATCAACTCTAACAATCTTTGTTGGCATATATTCATCTCTTTCTGTGTGAATATATACTTGAGGATCTTATGATCCATATATATTTCACACTTTTCCCCAAAGAGATAATACTGCTATATTTTCAATGTGAATATTACTATAAATAGCTTCAGATCATGTGTTGGGTAGTTCTATTCATAAAATTTCAATTACCTTGAGTGATAATATATCACTTTGTCATTTTGTATTAGTACACATCCTAATACCTTATTCTAATCATCGTTTTATACCATGAAAATTTCCCCACTTGTGGTTATCATAAGTAGAGGTGCAGTGATATGCATCCTTTTAAACTCCTTTAATCACTCTTCGCATTCATTATTCCAGAAAAACTCGACTCCCTTCTGAGTTAGCTTAGTTATAGGTCTTGAAAATTGTGAGAAGTTTATCAAAAATCGATGATGATACCCAGTTAATCTAAGGAAACTATGAATTTTCATCATATAGGTTGGTCATGGACACCATTAAATTGTCTCCATTTTTTAAGGATCCATAGATATCCCTCTATTGTTGATGACATTCCCTAGGAATGTTACTTGATCTAGGTATAAGTTTGACTGAGAACTCAACCACTCATTTAGGAGGGAGACTAAGAAATTCATCAGGAAACACATTAACATATTCTCTCGCAATGGGTATGTCTTAAATATTATCTTTTCTTTAGTCTCAATAATTTGGTCTTGATACACTTTCTCAAAGGGCAATAATATCCATTATTGAGATGATGATACCAAAGAAGATTCATCATCCTCCTTGTACTTGTATATAATCAAAGGGTGATTCATGGTATGAAGTGTGGATTCCTTCTCCCAGAAATTGATATTGCCTTTATAAAAGGAAAACCATTCCATAACTAGGATAACATAAAATTAAACTAAAGGGATACTTATAATATTTTCAAGAATAACATTACCATAAACTTCATTGTGTGATATAATAATCATAGAAGTTTTCCCCAATGATATAAAATCATTTCATGTAGTGATTCGTTGTTCTTAGTGTTGTAATAGTGGGTTCCCTATACCCAACTTGAACAGTACTTTTGATTTACATATCATGTATACACGTATCTATTCATGATGTTTTCTTACCATTATAGTGTAGATATTTATGCATCCACTATTCAATGGTGATGTCCATAGATTAATTATCATATCAAAAGGTTATAGAAGATCTCATGCTATAATGAGAACCTTGAGATACTATGAAATTGATCTTAAAAAAAGGTCATATGGTCTAGATATATCTTACTTAATGGACACAGTATATGTTTGACTATCAGGTGTTTGGGGATCATAAGTATTGATACTTCTTCTCATGAAGGTCGCACTTGGTGATATCAAGTAGTGAGATCATGAGGACAGACCCGCCAATGGAAACACCACATGTTTTAGGTGTCATTGGTTGTTTCTATCTATGGACATGTGTATTGGTCTCCTGGATTGTGATCATTACCAGTGTATGTCATTTAATCACGTACTTTTATGTAAGGAAAAAACCATGATAATGAAATTTTGGTGATGTAGCTTATGTTGGGTGAATCATTAGTAGTATGGAATTGGTTGAATGGTCAAGAAAGGATTTGTCACTTCCAAGTTAAGAAATTTATATATCTCAGGTCTAGTTGATCAGGATGGTTCTACCTTTATAAGTATTTTTTCAAATCATTCAAAAGATAAATCAGTCTGGTTAGATCAACAAATAATAAAACAAGAAAAGGGAGATGATGCAAGTGTGTGTCCTACTTTATGAGATATTAAAGAAAAATATATTATATTATACAGTGCATATTCATAGGTTGGTTTTCATTGTTATGAAAATCCTTATCTCTTTAGGGTCCTTGATGGGTTACTAGATTACATTCTTGGTCTATGTATTTTATTCACAACTATCAATATAAGGGCCTAGAGGGTCACTCACAATAGCATATTCAAGAATATGTCTTATTCAGTTGAATAGGTATATTGGATATGATGGGCCCTACCACGATGTCCAAGTGTTGTCCAAGTTATTGATCACTGATAAATAAATAAATTCATATTATTCAAGTAAATAATAATTGGTATTGAATTTATTTATTAAAAGTATTTACAAGTTAAGTAAATATGAGATAATATTAATTGAACAAATATTATTTTAATATTCCAGGTTTGTTTAATATTAATAGGGAATTACGGGTCAACTTAAATGACTTAGGTTTATCACATAATATATTTTATATATATTATAGGTATATGATAGAATAATAAATAATATTGATGCATTTTATTTTTCCATAATTATTTATTTAGTGGATGTTAAATAAATAGGGTTTGGGGAACCCTGCTGAGTATTTTGAACATCCATTATTTATAGGAGGAGAGAGGCTCTCACCATGTACAATTCATTACAATAAATCTAAAGCCTTTCTCTCATCTCTCTATTTCTAGAGATAGATACACTTGATCTAGTCATTCAGATCGATTTCTCCCTTATTCATCGAAGGCACGTTGATGTGGTGATTGTAATAGCATTGAATTCATTTTTGGATCTCCGCGCTAGCACCCACAATTAGAAGATCAACGCTCTAGTGGATTTTTGAAGTGTATATGGATGATCTAGAGGAATAATACAATTTATCCTTCAATCAACGATCATCAGTGATGAGTTTCTGTTGAGCATGACTTCAGATCTGAAATGGTATGTTTTCTATTTACATTTATGTGATCCTTTAATTTACGTGAGATCCAAGGGACCGTACCAGGGCTCAGATCATAAAAGATGACAAGTTCTGTCGCTCTGATGATGAAAATTTTTAAAATATTTAGACCATTGACTTCCATTGATAACCCCAGTACCTTCACAAAGAAAACTTACAAGATATGTTAATATGGAATGAATTCAAATACAGCATGACATACACAATTCATAAGTATAGTTTACATGTAATTCAGTCATTGTGATCCATCTTGGTATAGGACTTCCCTTATTCCCTTAGTCTTAGAGATTATGGATGCTCATCGTGCTTGTCAACTCTTAGAATAGAACATTGACTTAGATAATTCCCAACTTCTCCACATTTACGACATAGAACTATATATTGAACCTTAGATTGAACTTTATTTTCATCCATCATATTATTCATTTTTTCATGAAAATTGGATACTTTATGCCCAATCTTTCCACACTTAAAACATCTCCCATTTCCTTTTTAAATTTTCCCTTAGTGTATCTTTACAAAAAAAATCACAATGGAAATTGGGTTTTCTTTCCTTTATCACCTTATTAAATAAAATTCCTTGGGATTTCATTCTCTTCTTACTTGAAGTCTTTAGACATTCAACTATGTTTCAGTTATTAATTGTGATTTTTGATAGCTATTTTAGCATAATCACAAGATGTCTTACTTGAGCTCCCATCATGTTAGGAATCTCTTGGACAGTCATTTCATTGCCCTTCACATTGGTTGTTTACTCGGTTCCTCCTATTTCTAGATATTGGCTAGAATTAAGTGAAAATTAAGGATTAGTAATTTTAAAATATTAAACACACAAATAATAATCCAATAAAATTAAAGGTATAATTTATAAATGACATTTATTCTTTAATGTATGAATTTATAGGATTCAATTTAAGTTATACATGATATATTCCTAACATATACTCTTGTGAGAAATTTTCTTGTTCCCTTAATAATGGATTTTAATGATCTTGTGAATTTATCAAAGCATATCCTCAAAAAGTTTCAAAAAAGATGTGTATCGAGACCTGTTATCATGAACAATTTTCTAATCGATTCTGGCTCAATATAGTGTTTTTGGGTGTTACCCTAAGGCACATCTTTACTAGAGCCACATCTACTTGTAGAATCTAGATAGGGATTTATTTTCTTGGAAACCACTTAATATATACTTTACCAAAATTTATGGATTTCTTCTTATGTCTAGTTCTATCCTTAAGGATTTCTCTAGAGTTTTATAATCCTAATCCCAAAAATAACTAAAATTTCTATTATTACCAACTATGAAAATCCTTGTCTTTATTACACATTAATTTGTGATTTATTACATAATAATACACATATTACAACCTAGGATATTGATAATTATAGTTTATTTGGGTAATTGGGTACATTGCATAACGACTTAAAATAAGTGGTACATCGTCATTATTGAATACTTTCCTAACATGGTCATAATTTTCCATAATTATTAAATTTTTATGGGATAACCTGGGGACATACATAAGAAAGGGGTGATCTATTGTAATGTCCTAGATTTTTTCATGTATTATTTTAAATATTATATGTAATTATTTCAAGACAAGGTGCTAAGATGGCATGCGATTCTGAGACCCAGTGTTCCCGGAATAAAAGTTTGAAAATATTAAACTTTGAATAGCACGTTCGAATTATTTTCCTAAAAAAGTATAATAACTCCAAATGGGTGCCCAAATCAAAAATCTGAGGGCACTGTTATGTTCATAGTAGTAGTTTTACCCTAGGTAGGGCCTGACCTCGGCCAGCGTGGACCGTCTGTTAAAGTGAGTTTTTAGACATTTAATGAATAAAATAAATTGTTAATTTATTTTATTTTTAATGTTACGTCAATGCAGAGACATTTCATTTTAATTAAGGCTTTATCAGGAATTAATGGTAATCACAATAACCTTGGAATTCTTTTGATATGTATAGAAGGTCCTCTAGAGAAAATGTTGGTGAATGATGACGAATTGACAACCTCAGATTCGGCAGATCAAGGATCGACGAATGACGACAATGCAACTTTGCTCTTGGTCAACGATCATTCCAACTTGAGGTATGGAATTTTTATTTTTAGTTATTTCTTTCCCCACTCTTAGAATCAACGACAAACATGTATCCATCCATGAACAGTTTGACCCATGGTTCGATCATCCTTATAGGATGGGTTTTGAATACAGGTTAATTATCAGGGTTCGTTTATGGAGATTTTCTTTTTTTTTCTTGATCATTCTTACGAAATGGATCAAGGACATAATGAAGAATGGTCGAGGTTCATTCCTTGGGTTTTTCATTGTGTTTTTATCCCCCAATGTTCTTCATGTTCTTCACATTCTTTTTTCTTTATGAATGAATGATCATTGTGCCTTCGATTCTTGGTGTAGTGATATGGAATTGAAGATCTGACCTCGTGACGACACAGATAAGGTGTGACGGTAAAGGGGTAGTGCAATTTTTCCTGGATAGTGGCGCACAAAGTTGCATGGTAGTGGTCAGGGTGGAAGCTCTGTTCGGTCAGGCGAGTAGAATTACGGGTCTAGGGGTTGATCTAGTCTGACGATGAGGCGAACGGCGAGCCACCAGTGGAGGTGGAACACGGCACAGTGGAAGGTCGTGTGAGAGCCCGAAACATCAATGGGGACACGGGAAGGTGGATCATACAAGGTGAACGGATGTGGCAGGCAGCCGCATGGGACGTGATGTGGAACTGCGGGACCAAGAGGGCACGCGGTCGGGACGGGCCGTGTGTGGCAGATCAGTTGGCCCACATGCATGCGGGCTAGACCAGGGGAACCTGGTCACACCAAGTGTCCCAGCGGGACAAGCCAGTTTGGACTGGACCAGGCCCAGAAGGTCGGGTTGGGTTGGGTCTATTGGACTGAGTAGGGTCAACCGGAATGGGTCGGGTTGGGTCGGGTCGGGTCAACCGGACTAGACCCAGGTCAGACCTTTTTACTAAAACGGTCGTAAATTTCAAACAGAGCGTCTGTTTGATGCACTATCAGTGGCGTTGGGACCCTTGATATGAGACAATACTTATGAGACCAATGGTGGGTTATGGTGGTTTTAATTCATTGTTTAGTTAGTGTTTTTATATTTCATCATTTGTAGTATTGGATATATGTATGTGTGTGAAGGTACTAAGGAAATGCCTCCCATGTTACTGATATGCCTACTCAGTGCTAGTCACCAGCCCCTAGACTATTGGATGTGGGCTTGGGGAGTCATTGTATGAACCTTTCTAGGATGGTTCATGATAGATTAGTATCAGAGGAGTTGGTTCTACCTTAGGACTGGGAGTCTATGAGATTGGTTTGGGGTGACAGTGTTATGTGTTTTGAGTTCGGCTTTCAGGCCATGGACTCTAGTATTGGTGTAGTGGATAATGTATTCATACTCCAGGACTCTAATAACCTGATTTTCTACTTAGTACATGAGAAAACTTCTTTTAGGGGAAATAATGGTAGATTTATCATATAGGAATGGTTTTTGGTTCCATGTCCTTCCTAAGTCAGCTCTCCAAATATACTCATTTACCATGGTACATCTTGTTTTCTTAAAGGATTCCCCTGAGACGCATACCAACTGAGATTCAGAAACTTGATCATGAGGATAACCCCTCAATGAAAAGACTTCTATATAGGGATAAGTTCCCCATATGTTACCTCTATGTGGTTCACCAACCATACCCCCACCTGTAGAGAAGCATGTGGTACCCGCAATACCAGCATATGAGAAGCATAGGATGAGTTCACTTCATGAGTTTCAGCAGTAGATACCCCTCAGGTTCTGAGGAGATCCTGACACACAGGCGGCTAAGGACTGTTTTGAGGTAATGACCCTAGTTTTCCATCTATTCAGGATGTCGGTAGATCATATGGTGGTCCTAGTGGAGATCCTTATTTACGGCTCAGTTAGACAATGATGGAGTTTAGTTACCCAATATTATGATAGGGAAACTTTTTCATGGTCATAGTTTGATAACCTTTTAAGAGAGTAGTTATCACATTAAAATCTAAGGGTTATTCATATCTAGAAGCTTTTATAGCTCTGGCAGGATGACATGTAGGTATCTGAGTATTCATCGAGACATACCAACCTCTTAAGATACTCAATAGATATAATACATGATCATCACTATAGATCTCAGACCTTATAGAGAGGTCTATGTAGAAAAATTCAAGACAGTGTTACCTATTTGTGAAATTATACTTATGTTAGGGTGCTAGAGTGAGCCTTGGTGGTTGAGATTTCCATGGATGAGTAGATACAGTCATTGGTAGTCATTAGCGGGCAAGAAGGATCAGAGACCTCGACAACAGGGAGATGACATCAGTATTAGAGACCTGGATGTATGAGAAGCTTCAAGATGAGGCCCCAGGACATAGGACTTATATTTCAAGGCTCATAAGGTGGGTCCAGTCATCCCATAGAAAGGCAATGTTATTCATGTGACGGTAAAGGAAATCTCATTAGATATTGTCCAAACCATCGTGTTGCTAACAGGGAGACATTGGATGGACCACTGAGGAAGATATAATGATAAGAGTAGGTAGATCTACAGGGATATGGACGTAGAAGAGGAGATGGGAGAGAAGTAGGAGGTGGTTGACATTTTGACATGTTACCACCACCACCCTCATGTGGTCCATGCCAGGCTTTGGGAGCTGGAGGACAGGGGCGGGACAGCTGCATGTGGTCGAGGCATATGACCCAGGGGCTCCAGGAATGATTCATGGAACGATCTATGTATTTTCTACTTTAGTTGCAGTACTGGTAGACATAAGTTCTAGTCATTACATTCTCACCACATATCTTGTTTAAGACCTAGATATTTCTATTGAACTGTTTAATTGACCCTCACGCTTAGAGACACCAACTAGAGAAAAATCAATGATCACACAACTATACTGAAAGTGTGACCTGAACCTTAGAGGTGAGAGTTTCGGTTGGAATATCTTGGTGTAAGCATTGAGGCCTTATGACATCATTATTGGTATGTATTGGTTATCTACATTCCTTTCCCAAATTGACTATTTTAGGTGAAGGGTGCGGTGTGTCCACAGTGATGGAATGAGGTTTTACTTTGTCGGTGAAAAAGAAACCCAGGCAGCACGGGATGGACTCATGCATAGAAGGGTGCAGCTGATCACTCATAACTTGGCTAGACTGACCCTCGGTCCAGTAGATGTTATGAGTTTCTATTTCCCGGTATTAGTGGTGGAGTACGGGGATGTCTTTCCTAAAGATGTTCCAGGATTACCTCCCCACCAGGAGATAGACTTCTGCATCAACTTACACCCCAGGATGGCACCAATATCCTCACCATCATATTGGATGGCTCCTGCAGAGCTTCGCGAGTTGAGGTTTTAGTTTGAGGATTTGTACAGGAAGGGATTTGTGAGATCTAGTGTTTCACACTGGGAAGCCCCAGTGTTGTTTTCCAAAAATTCATACAGAAGATTGAGGTTGTGTGTGGACTACCGGCACCTGAACCATGTGACCATGAAGAATAAGTATCCACTATTGAGGATTGATGACCTCTTCAACCAGTTGAGAGGGGCATGATGGTTCTTGAAATATGACCTTCAATCAGGCTATCACCAGTTGTGAGTACGGGATGAGGATATATTGAAGACAACTTTCAGATGTCGATATCGTCATTATGAGTAATTGGTTATTCCCTTTTGGCATAACAAATTCCCCCGTAGTGTTCATGGGACTCATAAACTGGATCTTCCAGCCATACCTAAACCGGTTCATGGTGGTCTTCATCAACGATATCCTTGTGTACTCAGCATTTTAGGAGGAGCATGCGAGACACTTAAGGATAGTTATGGATGTACTATGAGAGCACCAGCTTTATGGGAAACACTCTAAGTTCCAGTTATATATTCAGGTGGTCCACTTTTTGGGACATGTTATCTCAGAATATGGAGTGGTAGTGGACCTGGACAAGGTCAAGATAGTGTTATCACGGGATCCACCTAGGAGCATAATGGGGGTGCGGAGCTTCCTTGGGATGGATAGGTTATTACCAAAAATTCATACCTGATTTCTCCAGGATATCATCATATATAATATCTTTGACCTGAAAGGGGTAACCTTTTGTGTGGGAATAGAAGTTCCAGCAAGCTTTCCAGTAGTTGAGATAGAGTTTTATAAGCGCTCTGATCTTGAGATTATTGGAGGAGGGTGTCGAGTATGTAGTGTTCTGAAATGCATTAGGAACTGGGCTTAGTTGCATCCTGATGTAGAGGAAAATGTTGATTGCCTATGGTTCATGCTAGTTGAGACCACATGAGCAGAACTATGCAACCCATGATCTTGAGTTGGTAGTGATATTCTTAACATTGAAGATGTGGCGACACTACCTGATGGGCGATCGGTTTATTATCTACTCTGATCACAAAAGTCTCAAGTATATATTCTATAAGAAGGATCTAAACTTGAGATAGAGGTGGTGGATAGAGTTATTCCATAATTATGACTTTGAGATCATTTATAATCATAGGAAGGGGAACATGGTGGCAGATTCTCTCAGTAGGAGATCGAGTTTTTAGTTATTAGAAGAGGAGTTAGAGTAATTGGACTCATTGCATTTATTATTTGTGGATGTATATGGGGGAGATTACCTACAGTCGATGGTTGTTAACCTTAAACTCTTACAGCAGGTCAGGGAGGCACATCCTAGGGATACCGACTGTGAGACTCTACGTGCTCAGTTATCTATAAGGAAAACTCCTGATGGATATTTGAAAGGTGGGGAACATGTTGTTCTTTTAATAGGATGCACAGTTGTACCAGTGGAATTGTAGGAGTGGTTTTTGAGCTATTTTCACACATCCCCTTTAGTAGTACATCTTGGTGTGGAAAATATATACCAAGACCTCTGATATTAATTTTGGTGGTTAGGGATGAAGTAGGCAGTGGCGGAGTTCATTTCTCAATGTTTTATGTGTTAGTAGGTGAAGGCTGAGCACCAGGTTCCAGTGGGTTTGGATCAACCCCTTGAAATGTCAGAGTGGAAGTGAGATAAGATATTAATAGAATTTATAATGGGTTTACCAAGTACATTTAGGGGACACGATACCATCTAGGTGGTCATTGACCAACTCACTAAGTCATCCCACTTCCTACCTATCTGGGAGTAGAGTTAAGTAGAGATATTGGGATGCCTATACATGCAGGAGATAGTTCATCTTCATAGAGTTCCATTAAGGATTGTTTCATATCATGATGCTCGTTTTACATCCCAGTTGTGGAATGGATTATAAGAGGAATTTGGGACTCATTTATGCTTAAGCACGGTATTTCATCCCCAGATGGATAGCCAGACAGTGAGGACCATTTAGGTTCTAGAGGACATGTTGTGGGATTGCATGTTGGACTTCAGTCATAGTTGGTAGGATCACCTACCACTGGTGGAGTTTGCGTACAATAACAGCTACCACTCCACCATTGGTATGACACCATTCGAGGCTCTGTATGGGCAACCGTGCAAGTCACCACTTTTCTGGACTGACCTAGGAGAGAGTCAACACCCATGGTCCCGGAGTTGGTGTGAGATACTACTGAGAATGTGCAGATCATCCAGGAGTGGATGAAGATTGCGCAGAGCCAGTAAAAGTCGTATGATGATAGAAGATGGAGACCTTTGGAGTTCATGTAAGGAGACCATGTGTTCCTTCGAGTCACGCCTCGATGTGGGTTGTAGAGATTTGGATAGGCGGAAAGTTATCTCAAAGGTTCATCAGCCCTTTCCAGATACTACGTAGAGTTGGAAAGGTGGCGTACCACCTAACTCTACCCACACAGTTGCATCAGGTACATGATTTCTTCCATGTGTCACTGGTGAGGAGATATGTGCATGACCCATCACATGCCATCAAGTGGGGAGAGCTGGACATTGAGGATAGGGTGACATTTGCAGAGTACCTAGTGGAGATCGAGGATCAACAGGAGAGGATCCTTAATGGGAAAGTGATTCCCTTGGTGTGTGTCTGGTGACAACACAGTAATCTTTAGGATAACACGTGTGAGTGGGAGGCTCAGATTCATGTGCAGTACCCATGTCTTTTTGAGTAGCCTTGTTTTTTGGCTTTTTGAGAATGTAATGCTCTAAGGTGGGGAGAATGTAATGTCCCAGATTTTTCTGTGTATTATTTTAAATATTATATGGAATTATTTCGAGACTAGGTACTGAGATAGTATGCGATTCTGAGGCCTGCTATGCTCGGAATAAATGTTTGAAAAATATTAAACTTTAAATAGCATGCATGGGCAGTTTTCCTAAAAAAGTGCAATAACTTCCAAACAAGTTTCTGGATCAGAAATATGAGGGTATCATTGCATTCAGATCAGCAGTTTTACCCTAGGAAACACCTAACATCGGCCGGCATGGGACGGCTGTAAAATTTAGTTTTTTGGACGTTTAATGAATAAAATAAATTGTTAATTTATTTTATTTTGAATGTTACATTGACGCGGTGATTTTTCCTTTTAATTAAGGTCTTCTCAGGAATTCAGGGTTATCACCATAACCTTGTAATTCCTTTGATACATAGAGAAGGGCCTCTGTATAAAATATTGGTGAATGATGATAGATCCACAACCTCGGATTCGGAGGATCAAGGATCGACGAACAACAACAACGTAGCTTCGCTCTTTGTCAATGATTGTTCCAACTCAAGTTAGGGTGTTGTGATTTTTAGTTATTTATTTCCCCGTTCTTAGAATCAATGACGAATGCAGATCAACCCATGAACAGGTTGACCCGTGGTTCGATCATCCTTACAGGATGGGTTTTTATTGCGAGTTTATTAACAAGGTTTGTTTATGGTGATTTGCCTCTGTTTTCTTGATCATTCTTACAGAATGGATCCAGTCCAGAATGAACAATGATCGAGATTTGTTCCTTGGTTTTTTCATTGTGATTTTATCCCCCAATGTTCTTCATGTTCTTTGTGTTCTTCATTCTTGATGAAAGAATGATCATTGTGCCTTCGATTCTTGGTGCAATGGTCCGGAATCGAAGATCTGACTTCGTGATGACACAATGGAGGTGCGGCAGAAAAGGAACGGCGCAATTTGGATGGAACGGTGGTTCATGACGGTGTCCGGGGTGGAAAATCCAGTCTGTTTGGGTGAGCGGTAGCGCAGATCCAGTAGGTTGGTCTAGGTCGATGACAAGGTGGACGGTGAGCCACCAGCAGGGTGACCGGTGGAGGTGGAATGCGGCATGATGGAAGACCGTGTGGGAGACCACAGCGACAACGAGGTTGTGGGTAGGCAGAGCACATGGGGCGCACATATATGGTGGGGAAACCACATGGGATGCGGTGTGGCACCGTGGGACCATGAGGGCACACAGCTAGGGTGGGCCGCATGTGGAAAATTAGTCGGCCTACGTGCAGGAAAGCCAGACCAAGGGAACCGGGCTGCACCAGGAGGCTAGGTGGCCCAGTAGGCTAGGCCAGGCGGCTCAGCGAGCTAAACCAGGTGGCCCAGAAAGCTAGGCCAGGCAGCCCAGTAGGTCGGGCTACACCAGGCCCAATAGGCCGGGCCACACCAGGCCCAACAAGCTGGGTTAATTTAGCCGATGGGTCGGGTCAGATTTGGACTAGACCCGGGTTAGACCTTTTTACTAAAATGATCATAACTTTCAAACAAAGCATCCATTTGATGCACTGTCAGTAGTGTTGGGACCCTTGAGATGAAAAGGTCCTTATGAGACTAATGGTGGGTTATAGTGGTTTTCATGAATTGTTTAATTAGTATTTTTACATTTCATCATTTGTGGGATTGGATATGTGTGTGCGCATATAGTTACTAAGTCAATGCCTCCCATGTTAGTGATATGTCTACTCAGTGCTAGTCACCATCCCCTGGCCTATTGGAGGTGGGATTGGGGAGTCATGGAACAGACCCCTCTGGGACGGTTCATGACAGTCATAAATCCCAATAAATGAATAAAAAAATATTTACATGAAGAAATTATTACATTTTAGACAATAATCATTTAAATGGGACATTAAAGGGGTGAGAATCATAAACATGAATAATGAGGAATGGTATAACATGATAACATAAAGGCAACATGGGAATGTGGAAACAACTTTAAACATGACATCATAAGCATAAGTCAAGGTTAATCACTAAGACATCATATCATAATGTTCTTAGGATAGTCTCTTATACACCATACATGGAATCTCATGAGACTAAAACATTACACATTGCATTGGATCATTATCTGGGTGCACTCATCATAATCATATCATGTACATGCATAAGTGTTCCACATAGATCATATAACATAAGAACATAATTCATCACACTTAATGTCATGATCAAGGAGTGTGAAATAAATACATTTAATTCCCAAATAAAATAAGTATAGGTTTTTCTAGGTGAATACCCATGAGTGTAAATAGAAATGGTATTCAAAACACAAATGTTTGGCATGGAAAATTGCAGTGAAATTTTGACAGCATAACGAAAGTACATAAAAGTTCATAAAATGGTTTAATGAGAGATAAAGGGGTATATTATAATTTGGACATAAAATGGATAGTAATAAGGATGTGTAAAAACATATCCCAATATTATAAATTGAAAATAAAATTCATAAAAAGAAGGATATGTTTGAATAAAGAGGAGGAGAGGATATCTTACCATGAGAGGGTGATTCCAAAAGCTTGGGAGAAGCTTCTTGAGAGATCAGGGGAACCTTGGGAGGAATCTATAGAGGGGATGGAAAATTGAGGATGTGATCTAATGTTTTTGAGTGAAGAGTAATGGGATCATGGGTGGGTTTGTATAGAAAAAGATAGGGGGTTCTTTATTATTTCTCAAACTTAGGTTTTGGACTCTATATAATAAAATAATCAAAACCAAAAACCTTTCCAAGGTTTTTGTCCACAATTTCTACCAAAGATGAGTTATTTTCATTATTTTATAAGTAAAAGGGGAAAAAACATTAAAATATTACCTTTTATGATGTTTAAGTGAGTCGTGTTCATAAAGAAATGATTTTAAAACCTTAAAATATAATATAGGTTTTAGAGGATTCATAAAAGATTTATAAAATTAATCAAATAACCTAAAAATAAAATTATTTTAAAGTAAAAAATATATTTGTTCATTTATACATTCTATAGAATTTATTACATCACTTTTGTGTTATTATGTTGTCATAATACACAACGTGTATTTATATCGTATTTAATTTTTACCCAAAATTTTGATTATCTTAGAAAATTATGAAAAATTCACTGTTTTATAATTTCAACATGATGATTCTAAAAAAATATTTATTTTATAAAAAAAATTATAAATATGTGAATTTTCACTTTTAAAATAAGAATTGATATTTATTGAGAAATGTTGGGTTTTTTGACAATAACAGTTTTCAAACCCTTATAAAAATTACATTTGACTTCATAAAAATTATATTGTCATTTATATTTAATAAACATTGTTTAATTTTATTATTTTATTAAAATATAATTTATTTTTAAAATTCATGAATTAGTCAAAAAGGAATATCTTAATTGAAATTATGTATTAATCAAAAATACAATTTGTTTTTTATCATTTCAAAATCAAAATTATTTACAAAGTAATGAAAATAAGAAGTAAATATAACCATTATTATATTGAAAATATAATATACATATTCATTTTATTATGGTCTTGATACATATCCCTTTAATACACCAAAAAAAGTCTTAAGGGTAAGATGCACGATGGTGAGATTTTCATGGGGTGGTTCGGCGTACATAGTTTGGTTTGTGATATCAATGATCTTGAAATTCTCTCATAAATGATTTCATCCATGATTTAGGTAATTGGATATTGACTTGGGTTGGTCAAGGTAAAATCCTAGAGATGTAATCTTCCTCGGAAGCTCCGATAAATGATATTCATAGGGTACAATTCTACTGGTTGAGGCCATCATTTATTTTTTCTGTGTCAATAGGATTTATCAAAACCCTATATTTATACCGGTCATATGATCACTATTCAAAGACTATATTACCAAAGGTTGTGATGTTTAACATTATTTTAAATACAATAGGATATAATAAAATCAAATAAGTGCATGTATTTTCTATAATCATAATACATTATAGGGAATTTAATTCAATCAAAAAGGGAATTTTATTTATAAAATTTCAGGTCGTTATAGTTTTAATATTTTATGAAAATGATCCATAAGTCATTTTTGATGTGTAGGAATCAGTCTCACCTCAATTTAATACATGATGTTCTTGATATTACTCAAAGTGTCCCTTATTAATTTAAAATTGACAATTTAGTTCAAAATGTGTATCACTAACTGAAAAACAAACAAACGCACTTAGATTGTATTGATAATTTAGGAAAATTATTCATAAGTCATTTGTGATGTGTAGGAATCAGTATTACATCAAACTGGCATATGATGTGATCGGTATGACTCAAAGTGTGTGTTTTCAGTTTAAATTGACATTTTAGTAAAAAGAACATGTAATATACTCAAAATCAAGAAACAAGCATTCATATTATCTTGATACTTTAGAACGATAATCCTTAAGTCATTTGTGATGTTTAAGAATTATCTTCACGTCAAACCGATGCACGGTGTGACCAGTATGACTTCAAGTGTGTCCTTTTATTTAAAATTGACATTTTATTAATGTATCATTTCATATTTATGTTTAGTTTTTTTATTTATAATTTTTATAACATAATAATTGTTTTATTATATATATTAATCTTTTTTTTTTGAGTTAGGGTGGTCTTTTCGACAACTGATACTATGATTGAGTTTTTTAAGAGGGGGTCAGGTGACAAAGACAATGAAACAATTGATATTTTTGAATGTTTGTTATAGTACTTGTTAATGTAATTGTACAAAAAAATGTTTGAAATGTTTATAATATAATATTTTTTTCTTGTATATTTGATAATTTTTATTTTAATTAAACTATGAATTTTCCATATACAGATGTATTTGTTGTTGAAATTTTAGCATCTCACTGCACTAAGATGGAAAGAGATTTCCTTGCACTTAAGAAAAAGGACAAAAAATATGTTGGGAAGTACGAGGCATACTTCACCAGACTTGTACGATACACCTCTGGTTTTGTCATTACCCCCAAATTCAAGGTTAACTGCTTCTTTGGTGGGCTAAAACCAATCCTATGAAAAGCCCTGGTGATCTGCGACTTTGAAAACTATAAGGAGATTGTTTGATGTTCCCTAAAAGTTGAGATATAGATCGATGAATCTCACGAGTATCATGGGGATAAGAAGTAGAAAGTGGACTTTAATTATAGTGGTCCGATGGATAAATCCAATGGAGCTAAGAAATTACAGTACCCTGCTTTTCAAAAGTACAGAAAGAAGCACCTCAGAAATTGCCTAAGGGGATCAGGGAAATGCTATAGGTGTGGAAGAGGAGGGAACCTGGATAATAATTTCCAATAGTAGAAACATATCAATGTGATAGAGGAAAGGAATTATCTAGTTGACCCTCAGTGCATTTTTCATTTCTAAAAATGCAAAGAACTAGGGTACTTTGCAAACCAATTCCCTAAGACAAGGGTTTTGGGGGGCAACCAATAACCTTCAAGGCAGCAAGGGCGATCTTTTTCCATCACTACTGCCGAAGTGAACCCCGATAATGAAGTGGTAATAGGTAATTTGGTTATTCATTCAATAATAATGAATGTAATTTTTTATTTTGTTTCTACACATTCTTTTATATCCTGAAAGTTTAGTAGAGCAATCCAAACACCACCACAAATCATAGAAGTAGAGATGTCAATGAAACAGAAAATGGGGAAATTATAGCATCCCATGAATATGACTCCTACCCTATCACAATTTGTGGATTAAAATTCCTAGATAATCTCATTATACTTACCTCAGTAAAATTTGATGTTATTCTTGGCATGGATTGGATTTCCCTATATAGATCCAACATTAATTGTCACGAGAGGGAAATCACTCTCTGTATGGTGAATCAACCCCCGATTCTATACAAGTGAAAGGAGGAGGATGAATCTTCTTTAGCACCATCATCACAAGAATAGATATTAATACCCTATGGGCATGGGTATCTTTCTCAGATGATTGAGTGTAAGTAAGGAACCATCCTCAAAGACAGACCTATTGTGAGAGAATTTGATGATGTGTTTCCCAAAGAATTGCTTGGTCTTCCTCCTAGAAGAGATGTTGAATTCTCAATTGATCTTATACCTAGGGAATTGACAATATCCAAGACTCTATATAGAATGGTTGTTGTGTAGATTGAGGAACTAAAGAAAAAACTATAGGATAATTTAGATAAAGGTTTTATATGTCCAAGTGTCTCACCATGGGGTGCACAAGTCCTCTTCATCAAGAAGAAGGATGGTTTAATGTGCCTTTGCATTGATTATCGTGAGCTCAAAAAAATCATGATAAAGAACAAGTATCTTTTTCTATGAATTGATGACTTGTTTAATCAGCTAAGTAGAGTAAAATAATTCTCCAAGGTGGATCTACGGTCGAGATATTACCAAGTAAGGGGGAAGAAGGAGGATGTCCCCAAGACTGCTTTTTGTACAAGGTACGGGCACTATGAATCCATAGTAATGCATTTCGAACTCGCTAATTCTCCAGAAATATTCATGTACTTGATGAATAGAGTCTTTGGAGATTACCTCAACAAACTTTTTGTAGTCTTTATAGATGATATTCTGATATAATCCAAAACCAAGGAGGAGCATGAGGTGCATCTAAGCATTTTACTAAAGACCTTGAAAAAGGAGAAGCTCGATGAAAAGTATATAAAGTGTGAGTTCTGGTTGAAGGAAGTATCATTCTTGGGTCATATCATCACAAGAAATGGGGTATCTATAGATCCTTCCAAAACAAAAGCAATTGAGGGATGGTCGAGGCTGACATCTATGACATATATCCATAGATTCCTAGGGTTAGCAGGATATTATCACTGGTTTTTGAGAAATTTTTCACGATTTTCAAACCCTCTTACCAAGATAACTCTAAAGGGATTCAAGTTTTCTTGGAATAATGAATGTGAAGAAATATTCATGGAGTTGAAGAAGAGGCTTGTCACTACCCCTGTGCTCACACTACCCATAAGTGGGGGGCTTGTCGTAATCTTTAACGATGCTTCGAAGAAGGTCCTAGGTTGTGTGTTGATATAGAATGACAAGGTCATTGCCTATGCCTCAAGGTAGCTGAAAATTCATGAGCAAAGTTATCCCTCAAATGATCTAGAGTTGGAAGTTGTGATCTTTGCATTGAAAATTTGGTGGCATTATCTCTTTGGGGAGAAGTTTGAAATATATATAGATCACAAAAGTCTCAAATATATATTCACACAGAAAGAGATGAATATACGCTAACAAATATGGTTAGAGATCATCAAGGATTACGACTATTCAATCCATTACCACCCAGATAAAGTGAACAAGGTGGTGAATGCTCTAAGTATAAAGGACCCAACAATTCTATCATTGATTAGAATTAAAAAATATCCAATATTCTTTGATTTTATGAAGATGGACATGGGAATCATAAAGAATGGAACATCATCAATCCTTTCACAAATGATTTTTCAACTGTCTCTTTTAGAAAGGTTAAAGGGTGCTCAAAAAGATAATGTGAGAATTCAAAAGAAAGTGGAAACTATCAGAAAAGGGAAATCCTCAGAGTTCAATGTTAATAAATAAGGAATTGTGAGATTTAGTTCAAGACTATATATTCCATCAAATCTAAAGTTAAATAAAAAACTTTTGGATGATTCACATAGTTTGAATTTCTCCATTCACCCAGGAAATGCGAAGATGTATCGAGGTCTTTGGGAGCACTATTGGTGGGATAACATGAAGAAGGAGATCACTAAATATACATCAAAGTGTCTGGTATGTCAGTAAGTAAAGACTGAGAGGTTGAAGTCTAAGGAGATGATACAACCATTACCTATACCAACATGAAAATAGGAAAACATCACCATTGACTTTTTCACTGGACTTCTAGGAAACAATGCTATCTAGGTTGTGGTGGATTGTTTTACAAAAACTGCATAATTCATTACAATTTGAGAGGATTTCTAATTGGATCAAATGGAACGGATATACATCAGAGAAGTGGTAAGGATGCATGGAGTATCAATATAGATTGTGTCCGGTTGAGATCTGAGATTCACCTATAAGTTCTGGAAGAGTCTCCAAAATTCTCTGAACACTAAGTTCAACTTCAGCATGACCTATCACCCTCAAACTGATGGCCAATCTGATCAGAATATCCATACACTTGAGGACATGTTGAGATCTTTCTCAATAGACTTAAAAGGTGTATGGGACCAACATATTCCTTTGGTGGAGTTATCTTACAACCACAGTTTCCACTCAAGAATCCAAATGGATCTTTATGAATCCCTTTATAGTAATAGGTGTAGAACACCGAAATGTTGGGGTGAATTTGGAGAACAAAAACTTCTAGGTCCTGAAATGGTCAAATAAATTTTGGATAAGGTTAAGACCATCCAGCAGCAAATCAAAGATACCAAGAGACTATAAAAGAGTTATGCTAACAATCATCGACAATACCTAGAGTTTGATTTTGAAGACATGGTATTCCTCCGCATATCCCCATGGAAGAGAGTTATGATATTTGGGAAGAAGGAAAAGCTTATTCCAAGGTACATCGGCCCTTTTGATATCTTTGATCTCATCGGAGTAGTGGCCTATCAACTAGCACTCCCACTAAACATGTCTCAAGTCCATGATGTATTCCATGTATTACTCTTAATGAAATACATACCAGACTCATCACATGTACTCAATCCATAGGTGGTACCATTGGATAATGACCTCTCCTATGAGGAGAAGCTGGTGAAGATCTTAGATCATAGAGAAAAAGTTCTATGAAATAATACAATGCCCCTCATCAAAGTGTTTTGGAGAAAACCACAAGTTTGAAGAAGCAACATGGGAATCGGAGGAAGTGATGAATCAGAGTTACCCTTATCTATTTTAATGTGTGAAAAGAAAATTTAGAGGGTGAAATTTATTAAGGGGGTAAGGTTGTAACGACCCGAACATTTATGAATAAAATTCTATTTATTTTAATTAAATGTATTATGGATATAGAAAACACATGCACTCTTTTTGTTTTATTATATACAATTAGATTTAAATGATTGTTAATTATCTTTACCATTGATAATGTATCCATTTAATAGTGATCACATGACTAGTATAAATATAGGGTTTTAATAAATCCATTTAGCACAGACAAAGAAAGTGATAGTCTCAAAAAGTATGATTGTACCTTATGAAGCTCATTTATTAGAGATTCTGTGGGAGATATCATTTCTTATCTTTTCCATAGACCAATCCCAAGTCAATATCCAAAAAATTAAGGGTAAGTGAAACCATTTATGGGATAAGTTCAAGCTCATCGAGATCATGGCCCAAAACATGTTCACCGAACGGCCCCATGAAATCCCCATCATCGCACACATTACTCTTAGGACGTATGTTGGTTTAATAAAGGTATATGTAACAAGAACCTATCATTATGATTATGTGCATTATATTTGTAAAGAATAATGAATATACTTTCATTATATTATTGTTACTTTGTAAATGATTTTTAAAACACAAATAGTATTTTTGGTTAATATTCAAATTCAATTAAGTAAACTATTTTGATTAATTAATGGATTTTTGAATTAAATATTATTTTAATAAAATATTATTATTAAATTACTTTTATTAAATATAAATTATTGTATAATTTTTATGAAGTTAAATGTAAATTTTATTAAGGTTTGAAAACTGTTTTTGTCAAAACCCGTCAATTTTCAACAAATGTAGATTTTTATTTTAAAGTGAAAATTCACATATTTAGAAAATTATTTAGATAAAATTAATATTATTTTTGGAATTGGTACATCAAAATTATTCAATGGTGGATTTTTCATAATTTTCTGAGATTCGAATTTTTGGGTAAAAATTAAATATCGTATAAATATATAATGTGTTTTATGACATCATAATGACCCAATAGTGATGTAATAAAATACTATAAGAGGTATATTTGGACAAATATATATTTTTCCTTTAAAATAATGTAATTTTAGGTTTATTTTATTTATTTTATAAGTCCTTAGTGAATCCTCCAAGACATATAAAATATTTTAATATTTTAAAATCATTTCCTTGAAAGTGTGACTCACCTCCACATAAGAAAGGGAAATATTTTAATATATTCAGACCTTAGCCTTATAAAATAATGTATATCACTCCCCTTTTCTATAAACTATGGTAAAATCATGGGATCGTTTGTGGTTTTGAATATTTTAGTGTGTAGTGTCCAAAACCAAAATAATAAAAAATTCTCCTACCTTTCCTATATAAACCCACCCAAGAACCCATTTATATTAACTCAATATCTTTGAAGTTAGACCACCATCTTCCCCCTAACCCCAAGATTCCTTCCAAGGTTCCCCCAAGTTCCCAAGAAGCCTCCCCCAAGCCTTAGGGATCACACATCCAAGTAAGGGATCCTCGCCTTTCTCTCTTCCTTTCAATTCAATAACCTTGTTTGAAATTAGTCTTTTTAATTTAAATTGATTATTTTTTAATAATTTTATAATCAATTGCCTAATTTACATTTTATTTTATGTGAATAAGGGATCATATATTCCCCCTTATTTATACCCTTACCTAAATCGTTACTATACCGAAATTCCGTAAGGGATTTCTCTCTTTTCATTTCTATTCAATAATTTCTTTTATATTATGCATATAAATTTTATTTCATATATTGGGAATGTTATGTTCCATGATCCCCTTACTATCTATTTCATGTATAAATGATGATATACCCATTTCACTCTCATTAACCCATTTTATGAGTTTCTATTTAATTTTTTTATGCTTCCAAAATTGCATCACGATTTTCCATGTCAAAATCATCGTGTAGTGAATACCATACTCATTTCTCTATCAAGGGTATTCACCTTTATGCTTATGTACATATTTATTGGGGACTTACATGTATTTATTCCACATTTCTTAATCATTTAATAACTTATGATGTTGAATGATTCCATTTTATATGATCTATGTGGCACACTTACGCATGAAATGAAATGTTTATGATGGGTGTGACCTAATAGCACTTTAATGCATTGGGTAATGTATATTATCATGATACTCTATGTTTAATGAGGTTTTAGTCATGCTAATTCATGTGAAATTAGGTTTTACTCATGCTAATTCATGTTCAATGAGGGTTTACTCATGCTAATTCATGTGCAATAAGCATTGGCTCATGTTAATATCATGTTGTATGTTGTTGCCACATTTCCATGTTATGAATATCATGCTATATCATGAATTTATGTTCATGTTTATTTTGAGATCCATTTATATTCTTATTGAATAACATGTATTTTCTTCCTCATTTTATTGCATGTTTATTCCCTTACTGTGATTTATAGATCACCCTTTTCTTATGTATGTCCTCAGGTTATCCCATACATTGTTAAGTACGAAGGAATATTGTGGTCATGTAAAATAATTTTTCAATAAAGATGTGTACTTAATGTTTTAAGTTGTTATGTAATGTTCCTAATCCCTAAAGACACCAGACCTATTGATCTTCTAAATTGTATTAAGTGCACGTTTATGTAATAAATCATGTTTAAATATAAAATAAAAAAGCAAGGATGTTATACCTTGAGTCATAAGATATAACTTTTTCATTTTGTATTAGTACACATCCCAAGACCTTCTTCGTATCATCATTGTATACCATGAAAATTTCCCCACTTATGGTTAGCATAAGTACAGGTGCAGTGATAAGCCTCTTTTTCAACTCCTTGAATCTCTCTTCACATTCATTATTCCAGAAAAACTTGACTCCATTCCGATTTAGCTTGGTTAGAGGGATTGAAAATCATGAGAAGTTTCTCACAAATAAATGATGATACCTAGTTAATCCAAGGAAACTATGTATTTTCATCATATAGGTTGGTTATAGCCACTATTAAATTGTCTCTGTTTTTTAAGTATCCACAGATATCCCTTTATTAGTGATGACATTCCCTAGGAATGTTACTTGATCTAGGTATAAGTTTGATTGAGAACTCAACCACTCATTTAGGAGGTAGACCAATAAATTCATTAGGAAACACATCAGCATATTCTCTCATAATGGGAATATATTATAGATGATCTTTTCCTTAGTCTCAATAATTTGATCTGGATAAAATTTCTTGTAGGGAAATAATATCCATTATTGAGATGATGATACCAAAGAAGATTCATCATCTTCCTTGTACTTGTATAGAATCAAAGGGTGATTCATGGTACGGAGGGGGAATTCCTTCTCTTAAAAATTGATGTTGCCTTTATAGAAGTAAAACCATTCCATAAATAGGATAACATAAAATTCCACCAAAGGAATACTGATAATATTTTCAAGAAGAAAATTATCACAAAATTTATCATGTGAAATAATAATCATAGAAGTTTTCCACGATGATAGAAAATCTTTTCATGTGGTGATTCAATGTTCTTATTATTGTAATAGTGGGTTCCCTAGACCCAAATTGAACAATACTTTTGATTTCCATATCATTTATACAATTAGACATGCAAGATGTTTTCTTATAATTATAGTGTAGATATTTATGCATACATTATTTAATGGTAATGTCCACATATTAATTTTCATATCAAAAGGTTATAGCATATCCTAGGATATAATGAGAACCTCGAGATACTATA
This sequence comes from Viscum album, assembly GCA_963277665.1. NCBI lineage: Eukaryota > Viridiplantae > Streptophyta > Magnoliopsida > Santalales > Viscaceae > Viscum > Viscum album. The sequence goes on from OY728141.1 coordinate 2,065,627,155, forward strand.
ACATTAATATTAAATAAAGGTAACATGTTTTATGTATATCTTACTGATTGGATATAGTATATGTTTGGCTATCAGGTGTTGGGGGATCATAAGCATTGAGACTTATTCTCATGAAGTTTTCACTTGGTGATCTCTAGCCGTGAGATCATGAGAATAGGCCTGCCAATGGGAACACCACATGTTTCAGGTGTCATTGGTTGTTTCTATCTAGGGACATGTGTATTGGTCTCCTGACTTGAGATCATTACCATTGTATTCCATTTGATCACATACTTTGATGCAATGAAAAATTATGATAATGAAATTGTGATAAGGTATCTTGTGTTGGGTGTGTCATTGGTGGTATGGCATTGGTTGAATGGTTGAGAAAGGATTTATCGCTTCCAATTTAAGGAAGTTATATATCTTATGCCTGGTTGATCAGGATGGTGCTAACTTCATAAGTATTTGGTCAAAGCAATCGAAAGGTAAATCCATATGGTTAGATCAACAAATAATAAATTAAGAAAAGGGAAATGACACAAGTGTGTGTCCTTCTTTATGATATATTAAAGATAAAGAGATTATATTACACAGTGCGTGTTCGTAGGTTGGTTGTCGTTGCTATGACAATCCTTATCTCTTTAGGGGCCTTGATGGGTTACTATACTCCACTCTTGGTCTGTGTATTTTATTCACTACTATCAAGATAAGGTCTTAAAGGGTCACACACAATATTGTATTCATGAATCTTACCTATTCAGTTGAATATGTATATTGGATATGGTGGTCCCCACCACAGGGTCAGAGTGTTGTCCATGTTATCAATCACCAATAAATAAATAAATTAATATTATTCAAGTATAAGAATAATTGGTATTGAATTTATTTATTAAAATTATTTACAGCTTAAGTAAATATGAGAGAATGTTAAGAGAACAAATATTATTTTAATATTCTAGGTTTGTTTAATATTAAGCAGGAGTTACGAGTTGAGTTAAATGACTCGGGTTTATCACGTAATATATTTTATATATATTATAAGTGTGTGATAAAATAATAAATAATATTGATGTGATTTAGTTCATCATAATTATTTATTTAGTGGACGTTAAATAAACAGGGGTCGGGGAACCCTGCCGGGTATTTTGAACATCCACTATTTATATGAGGAGAGAGGCTCTTGCCATGTACTATTCACTGTGAGAAATCCAGAGCCTCTCTCTCCTATCCCACTTTCTAGAGAGAGAGTCTCTTGATCTAGGTGTTTGGATCGAGTTCTCCCTTACGCATCAAAGGAACGTCGATGTGGTGATCATCGGAGCATTGAATGCATCGTCGGATCTCCATGCTATCACCCAGAATTCGAAGATCAATGCTCTAGTGGATTTTTGAAGCATGCATGGATGATCTAGAGGGATCCTTCAAGCAATGATCACTGGTGACGAGTTACTGTCGAGCGTGACTTCAGATCCTAAAGGGTATGTTTTCTATCTATGTTTATATGCTCCTTCAATTTATGCAAGATCCGCGGGACCATACCGGGGCTTGGATCATCAGATATGGAAAGTTTCGTCACTCCGAAAATGAAAAAAAATTAAATCCCCAACCCAACAGCTTCCGCTAAGCACCCCGGTACCTTCACTTAGAAAACTTACAAGATATGTTAATATAGAATAAATTGAAATACAACATGACATACACAATGATTAAGTAGAGTTTACATGTACTTCAGTCATCATGATCCATCTCAGCATTGGACTTTCCTTATTCCCTTAGTCTTGGAGATTGTTGATGCTCATCATGCTTTTCAGCCCTTAGAATAGAAAATTGACTTAGATAATTCTTAACTTCTCCACATTTACGACATAGAACTATATATGGAACCTTATATTAAACTATATATCCATCCACTACGTTATTCATTTTTTCATGGCAATTGGATACTTTATGCCCTATCTTTACACACTTAAAACATCTCCCAGTTCCTTTGTGCCATTTCCCTTGGTCTCTCTTTCCATATTTTTTGCACAAAGGAAATTGGGTCTTCTTTCCTTTATCACCTTTATCAGATGAAATTCCTTGAGATTCCATAATCCTATTCTTTGAAGTCTATGGACATTCAACTATATGTTAGTTGTTAATTGTGATTTTTGATAGCTAGTTTGGCATAATCATAAGATGTCTTACTTGAGCTCCCATCATGTTAGGCATCTCATTTGGGCAGTCGTTGCATTGCCCTTCACATTTAATGTTTGCTCGGTTCCTCTTATTTATGGCCATTGGCTAGAATAAAGTGAAAATTAGGGATGATTAATTTTAAACTATTAAACACACGAATGGGAATTTAATAAAATTAAAGGGATAATTTATAAATGACATTTATTCTTTAACATATGAATTTCTAGGCTTCAATATAAGTTATCCATGATCTATTTCCTAACATAAAATCTTGTGGGTATTTTTATTGTTCCCTTAATAATGGTTCGTAATGATCTTGTGAATTTACCAAATCATATCCTTGGGGAGTTTCAAACCATATGTGTAGCAAGACCCGTTATCATGCACCATTTCCTGATTGGGTCTAGCTCAATACATTGTTATCAGGTGTTACTCTTAGGTACATTTGTGTCAAAACCACATCCACTTGAAGTATCTAGATAGGGATTTATTTTCTTGGAAACCACTTACTCTATAATTTACCAGAATTTATGGATGTCTTCTTATGTTTAGTGTTATCCCTATGGCTTTCTCTAGAGCTTTATAATCCTAATCCCAAAAATAACTAAACTTTTCATTGTTACCAACTATAGCAATCATTTTCTTTGTTACAAATTAATTCATGATTTATTACATAAGAATACACATATTAAAAACCAAGAGATTGATAATTCTAGTGTATATGGGTAATTACTCGCATTACATAACAACTTAAAACAAGTGGTACATCAACATTATTGAAAACTTCTTTAACAAGCTCCTAATTTTCTATCATTCTTAAAATTGCATGGGATAACCTGGTGACATACATAAGAAATGAGTGAGCTATAAAGTCGAGTAAGGGAATAAACAAAGATTAACGTGAAGAAAGTATTACATTTTAGACAATAAGCATTTAAATGGGACATAAAAGGGGTGAGAATCAAAACATGAAAAATGAGGCATGGTATAGCATGATCGCATAAAGGCAACATGGGAATGTGGAAATAACTTTAAACATGACATCATAAGCATAAGTCAAGGTTAACCACCAAGACATCATAACATAATGTGCTTAGGATAGTCTCACATACACCATACATGGAATCTCATAAGACTAAAACGTTACCTAATGCATTGGAGCGCTATCTGGGCGCACCCATCATAATCATATCATGTGCATGCATAAGTGTGCCACATAGATCATATAACATAAGAACATAATTCGTCACATTTAATCCCATGATCAAGGAGTGTGAATAAATACGTAGAATTCCCCAATAAAATAAGTATATGTCTGTCTAGGTGAATACCCTTGAGTGCAAATGTCGATGGTATTCACAACACAAAGGTTTTTCATGAAAAAATCGCAGTGAAATTTCGGTAGCATAATGACAGTGCAAAAAGGTTCATAAAATAGTTTAATGAGAGATAAATGGGTATCTCATCATTTGGATATTAAATTGATAGTAAGAGGGATGCGGAAAAACATATCCCAATATTAGGAATTGAAAATAAAATGCATAAAAAGAAGAAGATGCTTGAATAAAGAGGAGAAGGAGATGATCTCTAACCTTGAGAGGGTGATCCCAAAAGCTTGAGAGAAGCTTCTTGAGAGCTCAGGGGCACCTCGGGAGGAATCTATAGAGGGGAGGGAAAATTAAGGATGTGATCCAAGGTTTTTGAGTGAAGAGGAATGGGATCATGGGTGGGTTTATATACAAAAAGTGAGGGGAGTTCTTTATTGTTTTTCAAACTTAGGTTTTGGACTCTATATAATAAAATAATCAGAATAAAAAACCTTCTCACACTACGGGAAAAACTGATTTTTGCGACGGGTTATTTGCGATGGGTTGATTTTCCCATTGCAAATAACTAATTATTTGTGATGGGACTAGGTGCCCCGTCGCAAAAAACTTACGCACGGTTTGGCGCAGTTTGTGTGTCAAACCGCGCGAAAGGATATTTGCGACGAGTAGACACCTCCCGTCGCAAATACCGAGAGGCTGTAAACACTAGTTATGATGGGGGATCCCATGTCGCAACTAGTTTGTCCGCCAGAGGGTATTTGGGACGGGACCCGTCGCAAATACCCGGCGGTAATAAAAACCTATTTGTGACGGGATGTTGTCTCGTCGCCAATAGTGTGTCGGCAGGTTACTTTTTGTGACGGGACCCGTCGTAAATAACCTTTTAACTGCCGACAGTAATTAATGTGGCTGAAGGTATTTGCGACGGGTCCCGTCGCAAAAAATACTATTTGCAACAGGATTCTCGTCGCAAATAGTCTCGTCGCAGTTAATCTAACCTATATATACCCCACATCCTTTTTTTCCTTCCTCCCCCTCAATTACGACTTTCTCTGCTTCTTTAAACTTTAATTTTAGAGTGAAAATTTTTCAGAGTTAGTTTTTTTGTACGAAGAAGTTGTGAAACCATCTATAATTATAAGAGATAAGTTTAAAGGTATTTTTGTTTTATTTAATTGAGTATTTATTTCATTTCTTTATATTAATTTTAATTATTGTTGATTAGTTATAATTAAGTTAGATTTAAATTGTTTTGTCATCAGTATTTATTTGTAATAATAAAATGAAATTATTAGTACTAATTCTTAGTAATTAGTAATAATTAATAATTATTAACGATAATTAGTAATGTATATAAATAATTAACGGTAATTAGTAATTAGTAGCTGTATTTTGCAATAATTAATAGTAATTAACGCTAATTAGTAATAATTTGGAAAAATAGTAATAATTAGAAAAGAAATAGTAATAAATATTTACAATTAGTAATAAATACTAATAATAAGTAATAAATACCAATAATTAGTAATAAATACTAATAATTATTAATAAATACTAATAATTAGTAACAAATAGTAATTATTAGTAATAATTATTAATAATTAGTAATAGATACTAATAAATAGTAATAAATAGCAATAAATACTAATAAATACTAATAAATAGTAATAAATAATAATAAATAGTAATAATTAGTAATAAATAGTGATAAATAGTAATAATTAGTAATAATTAGTAATAATTAGTAATAAATAGTAATAATTAGTAATAATTAGTAATAATTAGTAATAATTAGTAATAATTAGTAATAAATACTAAGAATTAGAAATAAATACTAATAATTAGTAATAATAATTATTAATAAATACTAATAATTAGTAATAAATAGTAATAATTAGTAACAATTAGTAATAAATAGTAATAAATAGTAATAATTAGTAATAATTAGTAATAATTAGTAATAAATAGTAATAAATAGCAATAATTAGTAATAATTAGTAGTAATTAGTTATAATTAGTAATAAATAGTAATAAATAGTAATAATTAGTAATAAATGGTAATAATTAGTAATAAATAGTAACAATTAGTAATAATTAGTAATAAATAGCAATAAATACTAATAATTACTAATAATTACTAATAAATACTAATAATTACTAATAATTACTAATAATTACCAATAATTAGTAATAATTAGTAATAATTAGTAATAATTAGTAATAATTAGTAATAAATGATAATAAATAGTAATAAATACTAATAAATTGAAATAAATACTAATAATTACTAATAATTATTAATAATTACTAATAATTACTAATAATTACTAATAATTACTAATAATTACTATTAATTACTATTAATTACTAATAAATAGTAATTAACGCTAATTAGTAATAATTTAGAAAAAATAGTAATAATTAGGAAAAAATAGTAATAAATATTTACAATTAGTAATAAATACTAATAATTATTAATAAATACTAATAATTAGTGATAATTAGTAATAATTAGTAATAATTAGTAATAAATAGTAATAAATAGTAATAAATACTAATAAATACTAATAATTACTAATAATTACTAATAAATAGTAATAATTACTAATAATTAGTAATGAATAGAAATAATTAGAAATAATTAGTAATAAATACTAATAATTACTAATAAATAGTAATAATTAGTAATAATTAGTAATAATTAGTAATAATTAGTAATAAATAGTAATAAATAGTAATAATTTGTAATAATTTGTAATAAATAGTTATAAATAGCAATAATTAGCAATAATTAGTAATAATTAGCAATATTTAGCTATAATTAGCAATAGTTAAGATTAATTAGCAATAAATAGAAATAAATGAGAATAATTGGCAATAAATAATAAAAATTAGCAATAAATAGTAATAATTACCAATAAATAAAAATAATTATCAATAAATATGAATAATTAGCAATAATTAGCAATAATTAGCAATAAATAACAATAATTAGTAATAATTAGCAATAATTGGCAATAATTAGGAATAATTAGGAATAATTAGGAATAATTAGGAATAATTAATAATAATTAGCAATAATTGGGAATAAGTTGGAATAATTATGAATAATTATGAATAATTAGGAATAATTAGGAATAATTAGCAATAATTAGCAATAAATGGAAATAATTAGCAATAATTAGCAATAATTAGCATTAATTAGGAATAATTAGGAATAATTATGAATAATTTGAAATAATTTGAAATAATTAGCCTTAATTAGCAATAATTAGCATTAATTAGCAATAATTATCAATAATTAGCAATAATTAGCAATAATTAGCAATAATTAGCAATAATTAGAAATAATTAGCAATAATTAGCAATAATTAAGAATAATTAGCAATAATTAGTAATAATTAGCAATAATTAGCAATAATTAGAAATAATTAGCAATAATTAGCAATAATTAAGAATAATTAGCAATAATTAGTAATAATTGGTAATAAATTGGAATAATTAGAAATAAATAGGAATAATTTGAAATAATTAGCAATAATTAGCAATAAATAGCAATAATTAGCAATAATTAGCAATAATTAACAATAATTAGGAATAATTAGGAATAATTAGGAATAATTAGGAATAATTAGGAATAGCAGCTGAACCTTATCCCGGTTGGTGAGGACTCCTTAAGTGAATCCAGGCGACCCGGGATCAAATCTAGGTGGAGGCATATTTCCGGGTACTGCAGCTGGTACTGCAGCAGGTATTGTATCAAGTATTGTTTAGAACTATAGTAGCTAGAACTATTCCCCTGTTTGGGCCTTCAAGCCACCGATTTGGTCCCCAGGTCCTTTAAGGCCTTCGGGCCACTCAGGCCTTCAGGTCAGTAAGGCCTTCGGGCCACCTCAAGGCCTTCAGGCCACCTTAAGTGCAAATGAAACCTAGACAACCTACAAGAAACAAGCTCCAGAAGGAGGATGAACAAGGATCTTTCACCATAGTAGAAGCTAAATAGATTCGAAGAATGAGAGGGTATGGCACCTGTCATCGGGACAAGCTTGTGCATGCACGGGGAATCCTAGCTGAACAGTCATGTGAAGGTGGAGAGCTGATTTCACGATGAAGATGTTGGGGAGAAGCAGTTCCAAGTAGTTAGTCTGGGTTGTATGTAATGTTTGAAGCCTACGGGAAATGAATTCTTCTAAGTCATATGGTTCATGTAATACTTACGCCTACAGGCACTACTACAAATACGGCTTTTAACAGCACTAAAAAAGGACTTTAACAGCGCTAAAAAATTGTTATTAATGCCGGTGAAGATAAAGGGGGGGTCCCATTTATCAGCGCTCCAAAAAGCACTGATAAAGACCCCTTTTATCAGTGCTTTTTTTTAGTGTTGATAAAAGGCCCCTTTTATCAGCGCTTTTTTTTAGCGCTGATAAAAGTTAAAAAAATTAAAAAAAAATTAAAAAATTAAAAAAAAATTAAAAAAAATCTGTAAATCGGAGGGGGCTTTTAACAGCGCTTTCCCCCCCCCCATTTATTAGCGCCCCCCGCCCCAGCCACGATGCCCCAAGTTTTATCAGCGCTTTGTAAACCCCTTTAACAGCGCTATATCCCCCCCCCCCAAATTTACCCATGCGTGCGCCCCTGCCTGCCTCTACCAGGTTTTGAACTCAAGACCTCCCCCCATGCGAGCTAAGCTTTTATCACTCCTCTAATTTGATTTGTTCTCCAACTAGTGATATATCTATATATATATATATATTTAGTTATATTTATTCATGTATTAATATAAATTTATATAGTTGTATTAATATATATATATATACATATATAGTTATATTTATATATTTATATATTTATTTGTATATTAATATATATATAGTTAGTTATATTTATATATGTATATATGTATATATTTATATATTTATTCGTATATTAATATTAAGTTATATCTATTTATTTATATATATTTAGTTATATTTAGTTATATTTTTTATCCATATATTTATTCGTATATTAATATATATTTATAAGATTAGTTTTCAATACAATTATAAAATATGTTTTGTTTTGTGTGTGTATAAATAAATACATATATACAACACACACACACACATATATATATGTGTGTGTTTCTATAAGTATAATCATACATATTTATATATATATATATATGCATATACATATGTTGGAATATATATATATATATATATATATATATAATATCAGTTTATTAATATATAGACACACAAATAGACACACACACATTATATAGGTACATATATAGTTAGATTAATATATATGTATATAAATATTGATATTTTGGTATTTTAAATAAAATGGATATTAGTTATTATTTATATGAAGCTAATATATTTTATATGTAAATATGTTTAATTATTTATTTAAAAAATTAATTTTTATGTGTGAATATATAAAAAATATGTATACATTGTTATATATTTGATTATAAATAGCAGTTCATTATAAAAAACGATAAAATTTCAAAGAAATAATATCAATATGAATGTAATACCTTGGAATAAATTCAGTCCCCACCAAAAAAAACCAACAATACCCCCTTAAATGAGGCTGAAAATCCACAAAATGTTAAAAAAATATGGGTATCCAAACTAAAAACTCAGTTTTGGAGGCCTTTTGGGCCTTTTTTGGCCTCCAAAAATTTGATTGAGGCTTTTCCTGGGTGACTAGAGCATAGATCTCATCACAGGCTTCGATTTGATATGATGTAGAGCTCAAACGGACACTCGGATCAAAAGTTATGGTCGTTTGAAGTTTGAGTTGTGTTTTCAACATATTTTGGTTCTTTTTTAATTTTTTTTATTTTTTTAGTATTCAAATTGTTATTAAATGACTATTACTCCATAATAATTAGCAAATTATTATTTAAAAATATTTTTTAAATTTTTTTATAAGCCATTTTCACTAAATATCTTATATATTAAGTGTAACTGTATATTTACACTTATCTAAAATATATTTAAAATTATATTTAAAAAATATATATTATATTTTTATCAATATAACTATATCTATATATTTAAATATTAATATATATTTTTTAATGATTTTTTTTTTTTGAATCATACCCCTTATCAGTGCTTTTAAAAAAAGCGCTGATAAAGACTCCCCTTTATCAGCGCTACTAAAAAAGTGCTGATAAAGGGGTACCCTTTAACAGCGCAAAAAAAAAGCATTGTTAAAGGGGGTATCTTTATCAGCGCTAAAAAAAGCGATGATAAAGGGGTACTTTTATCAGCACTTTTTTAGCGCTGATAAAGGTACCCTCCCCCCCTATCAGCGCTTTTTCATTAGCACTGATAAAGGGTGGCACTGGGAATGCCCAGTTTTATGGTAGTGGGGTCTTGTAAGGGTTTCACCTCACCTCTTGAATGGTGGATTATCAAAATCAATAAAAATAAAGTTCTTTGGGCCATTGGAGGAATAATTATGAATAATTGGGAATAATTAGGAATAATTAGGAATAATTAGAAATAATTAGAAATAATTAACAATAATTAGAAATAATTAGCAAAAATTAGGAATAATTAGTGATAATTAGGAATAATTAGCAATAATTAGAAATAATTAGGAATAATTAGAAATAATTAAGAATAATTAGGAATAATTAGTAATAATTAGGAATAATTAGGAATAATTAGAAATAATTGGGAATAATTGGGAATAAAATCAATTGTAATAAATTGTAATAACTTGGCACAATTTCCAGTGGATTGATGGCACTCCTTTTGCTCAATGACTCTTCTACTTTCAACTCTCACCAACTCAAAACATTATGAAAAATATGCTTCTACATATGCATATCTAATCTCATATGTACGAGTTTGAATATGGATTCGTAGGACCACATTTTTCATAATGGTTTCAGGCAGTGACAGTTGCAAGAAGATGATTCGTTAACGAAAAGGGGGTTATTTTGTCTGATGACTCATTTACTTGCATCTTTATTACACTAAAATCACAATGAAGAATCTGCTCGGAGGGACGCTTATACATTCTCATATTCATGGGAATGGATATGTGTACCTTTGAGCATATTCTTCATTGTGATTTTAGTGTGAGAAAGTTTCAAGTAAATGAGTCGTCGGACAAAAGAGTAGTCATAAATCCACTAGAAATTGTGTCGCCCATAAATAATGGTAATTATTAAGAAGTAATTGTAATTATTTATCTTTTTTTTTATAGTGTTTTTCTAATTTCAAATTATTCAAAAACAGTAATGATTTTATATTTTGTAGAAAAATATGGAACAAGGAATTCGACAACAGTCATTATTAGATGATCATACTTGGATAAATCAACATAGAAATCCAAATGGTTCTGGTTTAAATCCTGTATATATTGAGGGTGTTTAAGATTTATTGTCATTTACATCTTCAAAACCAAATTTTTTTTCAAAAGGTACAATTAAGTTTCCTTGTAAAAAATGTGCTCTGAGAATGTTTGACACATTTGAAAAGGTTGGGGGACATCTCTTGCGGTTTGGTTTTCAACTAGATTATGTTTTTTTGTATCAACACGATGAACGCAGTTCTAGAGAAGATACTAATAACTTGATTCCTAATCCATCACAGTTTCAAAATTTTGTACATGATTTTACAGGTCTATTTGTTCAAAAAAATGAAACTCAAGATGATATTGATTTAACTCTTGAGTTGGCACCATATAGATTTTATGAGTTGTTGAGGTCTACTGAGGATGCATTATATCCTAGTTGCAAGATAAGTAAATTAGAAGTGGTTGCAAAATTTATGGCTATTAAATCATATAATGAAATGTCAAACAACTATTTTGATCAGATATTTTCTTTGGTTAAAACACTGTTACCTAAAGGAAATGTGTTGCCTACAAATTACTATGAGATCAAGAGGTTGGTTCGTAATCTGGGCCTTAGTTATTGGAAGATTCATGCATGTGAAAATGATTTCATCTTATATTCTGGTTAAAATGAGTCGTTAGATAGTTGTCCCACATGTGGAAAATCAAGGTATAAAGAAGCTCAACTGGGGAAGTCTTGATCGATTCCTGTAAAATAGTTGAGATATTTCCCCCTTACACCCAGGTTGCAGCGTTTATTTATGTCTCAGAACACAGCGTTAATGATGTCATGGCACAAAACCAAGATTTCAACTAGTAAAATATTGAATCATCCATATGATAGTTATTCATAGAAACATTTTGACTCACTGCATATATCTTTTGCTTTAGAAGGCCGAAATGTGCGATTGGGTCTTTCTACTGACGGTTTCTATCTGTTTGGTTCTTATGGTAGTCAGTATTCATGTTGGTCTGTCTTTATAACTCCGTACAATTTAACTCTATGGATGTTGATGAAGGATCCCTATATCTTTTTGACCTTATTAATCCCAGGATATAAGAAAAAGAATATTGATTTTTATTTGAAACCATTGATTGATGAGTTAAATTCATTATGGAGTAATGGTGTTAGTACATATGATGTTGTTGCGAAATAAAATTTCATATTAAAAGATGCATTGATGTGGATGATTAGTGACTTCATGGTATATGGTATGTTATCTACCTGGAGTACACATGGTTTGAAATCATGTCCTTACTGTATGAAAGACAACAAATTCTTTATGCTAGTCAATGAAAAAAAACCTTTCTATTTTGACTATCATCGCAAATTTATTTCAACCGATCATCCTTTTCGGAGGAACGAATCTCATTTCAGAAAAGTCACAATTGAAATGGATGAACCTCCAAAAATGATCTCAGGTACAGAGTTAAAATCAGTTTTATTTTCATTACCTCCCATCACATTTGGACCAACAATAAACTAACAGAAAATTCATGACTTTAGGAAAAACATAATTGGATAAAACGAATCATTTTTTGGAATCTTCAATATTGGTCGGATTTGTTGGTCCACCACATGTTGGATGTCATGCATATTGAGAAGAACTTTTTTGATAATTTATTTTATACAGTTTTGAATACACTAGGTAAGACCAAAAATAATGTAAAAGCACGATTAGATCTTACCCAAATTTGCAGACGACTGGAACTTGAACTGTTTCAAAATGTCAGATCACAGAGGTTAATGAATCTAAAAGCAGCTTATACACTGTCCAAAGAGAGTTGCTTATTATTTTTTCAGTGGATTGAAGATTTGAGACTTCCAGATGGCTATGCTTCCAATTTGGGAAAATGTGTTAAGAATGGTCATATTACCGAATTAAAAAGTCATGATTGTCATGTTATAATGGAAAGACTTATGCAGATTGGATTCAAAGGTTTGTTGAATTCTATGATTTGGGATTCAATAATATACATATAATATATATTTTTGAGACATTTGTGCGGCGACAACCGACTATGATGCACTAAGAAAACTGAAAGAAGATGTTGTTGTAATTATATGTAAACTGGAAAAAATCTTCCCGCCGGCTTTCTTTGACTCAATGGAACATCTGATATTACATTTTCCACATAAAACTAAATGTAGAGGTCTGGTACAGTTTTGATGGATGTACCCATTCAGAGATGCATGCAGAAGTTGAAGAAAAAAGTACATAACAAAGCATCAGTTGAAGGTTCAATTGTTGAAACTTATTTGCAAGAGGAAATTGCATTTTTCTCCTCTCATTATTTTGAATATGAGTATCCCACAAAACACAACTGCATGGGACGGAATTAGGGGAATGTTGATGATGAAATGGAAAATCAATTATCAGTTGTTAATCATCCAGATCTTGGCTTCGGTGGAGTTCATGAATGATGGCTTTCAGATGATGAACATCACATAGCTCATACATATTTTATGCTCAACTGTGAAGAAATGACATCATTTGTATTATGAGTGCTTCTATCACTTATTATATAATTTATGTTATAATAAGTAAACTTATTTTATTTATAGGTTATATGATAATCATATCAAGAAACAACTTCCATAAATTACAGCAACTGTTCTTGAAGAACGCCGACAAAAAAAAATTCTCAATGGTTGCAAAAACTGATAACATAAATTATTGATGGTTTAACATATCAATTTAGTTTATTAATTATTATATTGATAATTGTTTTAAAAAAAATTAGGTGTCTCAACATGTTGATAAAATTGATAAGAGACTATGTATATTGAGCAACCCACCATCCAAAATAGTTAAATCTTATAATGCATATGTGGTTAATGGTTTTCGATTTCATACACATACATATGGGGAATCAAAAAACAATGAACAGTGGAGTTTTCTTGAGAGGATGGCGTCATAGAGAAACTGAAGTTGACTTTTATGGCATGCTGGATGAAATTATTGAACTGTGTTATCTTGGGAAAAATTACATAACAATGTTTAAATGTTGGTGGTTGGATACTGAGAGAGGCTTGTGTGTTCATCTGATTCATGGAATCGTCAATATTAAATATAAAAGTCTTCTTGCAGTAAATGAATCATTTTTACTGGATCAACATGCACATCAAATATATTACGAAAATTACGATGCTACTTTAAGAGACTTGAGTGATTGGTGAAGCATAATAAAAATGAAATCTCAGGAAAATTAGTTTACTCAAACTGAATGTGGTTCCAATGAAGTACAAGGAATTGAAATTTTTTAAGAGACTACTCAAAATCCATATTTTTCATAAAGAGACATGAATATTGATGATGACACCCCACAATTAAGGGTCGATGGTGATGGTGATGTTAATGATATTAAAAATGAATTTGAAATGGAAGGAGATGATGAAACTGAAACTCATATGGATATTGATGATGCCGATGATGAATATGAAGATATTGTCATCGTTAGATATGAAGATGATGATGAAGGTGAACATTGACACAGTTAAATGCTGATTATAATCATAACTAATATATATCTATATGTAATAGTTATTTTCAACTATTTTCTAATAATAATCATTTTGTGTTTCAGATGGACTTTGATCTACTTCGTGAGTTGCAGGAGGCTGAGCTACATTTGGATGAGGAGGATTTGGGATCATCTGAACCTCAGCCTACTGGTGGTTTAGGGGGCACATGGAGGGGATGTGGTCTTGCGTAACTGATGATTCCTTGCCCTATCTTCATGTGGCGTCCACGTCTTGTCTTCGATCCACGTACGCGGAGGTATGGTAACCTGCGTATTTTAGTTAGCTTTCATTAATTTATTTATATACTAATTGTTTGATTATTTATTCTTTTTTCATGGTTTTGCGCATGTAGCTATTGGGCATGGGAGTACTATCTTGCGCAATTATTTTTCACATCCATGGATCACATGGGAACAGATTCCCGTTGATGTGCAACTTGGAATGTTCAATCATTGGCTGGTACGTAAATAAATAATATTTATTTTGAAATTTATTTCATGAATAACTTGATATTATAAATTATATGTAGGGTTTATGGTATCTCATTAATGATAGCATGCATGATGTTATCCACAAGGCATGGGAGGTTTCTATGTGTGAGTGTTTTCGCTAGTTTTTGCACAATTTAATAAGGGCATTCATTAAGAAAGTAGGAGTGATAGTATTTGATGAGTCATGTAGAGCCCACCGACCAGAGTACATTTCATCTCACGTCTGAGATGGATTATGTTCACACTGGTTGAGTGGTGGATTTTAGAGGAGATATTCATTGGGCCGACAGAACCGGGAGAGATAGGAGGTGACACATCGAGCTGGTAGTCATACATTCAGTACACATAGAGAGAATCTGGTAAGTATATTTTTTAAATATTTTATATAACATTAAATATAAACAGTTTATTTTATATTCATATAGATAGTCGAGCATCCCGATATTATGGAGTACGACGTTTATCGGAGGATGTACAGGGATCCAGCTACTGGAGAGATTATAGGTGATCGCCAATGTCAGATTGTGGTCAGTATTATTTCTTTTTCAGTTTGAAAATTTAAAAAAAAATGGGTACAACCGCGAAAGCGGCACACGACGCAAGGAAGAAAATTAACTACATATAATATTTTCACTATTTTAATTTCAAATTGGAACTGAAGGAGTCATATGAGGCTGCGACCTCTCAAACACGGGCTGAGAGTCAGGCCGAGACGGCTGATCAGACTAGTGTCCACCATTTCGATGAGGCAGCATGGATGCAGGCAACCCAGTATTCCTTTGAAAAGAGTCGAGTAGTTGGTATCAGCTCTCATTTGACTCCTCTGACTTATTATGGTACTGTTGCGATGTCAGCGTCCAACTCGAGAGGGGCTTGTGGAGAAGCATTATCTTCTGACTCACAGTATCAGGAGCAGTTGCGAGCTCAGACTAATCTTATAGAGAGTTTGCAGAAGCAGTAGGAAAAGATAATTAGCAATAATTAGCAATAATTAGCAATAATTAGAAATAATTAGCAATAATTAGCAATAATTAGCAATAATTAGCAATAATTAGTAATAATTAAGAATAATTAGAAATAAATAGTAATAATTAGTAATAAATTGGAATAATTAGCAATAAATAGGAATAATTAGAAATAATTAGCAATAATTAGCAATAAATAGCAATAATTAGCAATAATTAACAATAATTAGAAATAATTAGAAATAATTAGGAATAATTAGGAATAATTAAGAATAATTAAGAATAATTAGAAATAATTAGGAATAAATATGAATAATTAGGAATAGCACATGAACCTTATCCCGGTTGGTGAGGACTCCTTAAGTGCATCCAGGTGACCCGGGATTAAATCTAGGCGGAGGCATATTTCTGGGTACTGCAGTAGGTACTGCAGCAGGTATTATAGCAGGTATTGTTTGGCACTATAGTAGCCAGGACTATTCCCTGGTTTGGGCCTTCAGGCCACCGATTTGGTCCCCGGGTCCTTTAAGGCCTTCGGGCCACTCGGGCCTTCGGGTCAGTAAGGCCTTCGGGCCACCTCAAGGCCTTCGGGCCACCTTAAGTGCAAATGAAAACTAGACAACCTATAAGGAACAAGCTCCAGAAAAAGGATGAGCAAGGAGCTTTCACCATAGCAGAAGCTAAATAGATTGCAAGAATGAGAGGGTATGGCACCTGTCACCGGGACAAACTTGTGCATGCACGGGGAAGCCTAGCCGAACAGTCTTGCGAAGGTGGAGAGTTGATTTCACGATGAAGATGTTGGGGAGGAGCAGTTCCAAGTAGTTATTTTGGGTTGTATGTAATGTTTGAATCCTACGGGTAATGAATTCCTCTAAGGCCCATGGGCCATGTAATACTTATGCCTACGGGTCTTGTAAGGATTCCACCTCACCCCTTGAATGGTGGATTATCAAAATCAATAAAAAATGAAGGTCTTTGGGCCATTAGAGGAATAATTAGGAATAATTGGGAATAATTAGGAATAATTAGGAATAATTAGCAATAATTAGGAATAATTAGCAATAATTAGCAATAATTAGCAATAATTAGCAATAATTAGTAATAATTAGAAATAATTAGAAATAATTAGGAATAATTAGAAGTAATTAAGAATAATTAGGAATAATTAGTAATAATTAGGAATAATTAGGAATAATTATGAATAATTAGGAATAATTAGAAATAATTAAGAATAAAATCAATTGTAATAAATTGTAATAACTTGGCACAATTTCCAGTGGACTGGCGTCACTCCTTTTGCTCGATGACTCTTCTCCTTTCAACTCTCACCAACTCAAAACATTATGAAAAGTATGATTCTAAGTATGCATATCCAATCTCGTATGCATGAGTTTGAATATGCATTCGTATGACCACATTTATCATAATGGTTTTAGGCGGTGGCAGTTTCAAGAAGATGATTCGTTGACGAAAAGGGGGTTATTTTGTCTAACGACTCATTTACTTGCATCTTTCTCACACTGAAATCACAATGAAGAATCTGCTCAGAGGTACGCTTATACATTCTCATATGTGCGGGAATGGATATGTGTACCTTTGAGAATATTCTTCATTGTGATTTCAGTGTGAGAAAGTTTCAAGTAAATGAGTCGTCAGACAAAAGAGTAGTCATCAATCCACTATAAATTGTGTCGCCCATAATTAATGGTAATTATTAAGAAGTAGTTGTAATTATTTATCTTCTTTTTTTGGATAGTGATTTTCTAATTTCAAATTATTCAAAAATAGTAATGATTTTATATTTTGTAGAAAAATATGGAACAAGGAAGTCGACAACAGTCATTATTAGATGATCGTGCTTGGATAAATCAGCACAGAAATCCAAACGGTTCTAGTTTAAATCCTATATATATTGAGGGTGTTGAAGCTTTCTTGTCATTTGCATCTTCAAAACCAAAATTTGTTTCAAAAGGCACAATTAGGTTTCCTTGTAAAAAATGTGCTCTGAGAACATTTGACACATTTGACAAGGTTGGGGGACATTTTTTGGGGTTTGGTTTTCAACCAGATTATGTTTTTTTGTATCAACACGGTGAACGCAGTTCTAGAGAAGATACTAATAACTTGATTCTTGATCCATCACGGTTTCAAAATTTAGTACATGATGTTACAGGTCTATTTTTTCAACAAACTGAAACTCAAGATGATATTGATTTAACTCTTGAGTTGGCACCATCTGAATTTTATGAGTTATTGAGGTCTACTAAGGATGCATTATATCCTGGTTGCAAGATAAGTAAATTAGAAGCGGTTGCAAAATTTATGGCTATTAAATCATATAATGCAATCTAAAACAACTATTTTGATCAGATATTTTTTTTGGTTAAAACACTGTTACCTGAAGGAAATGTGTTGCCTACAAATTAGTATGAGAGAAAGAGGCTGGTTCGTAATTTGGTCCTTAGTTATTGGAAGATTCATGCATGTGAAAATGATTGCATCTTATATTCTGGTGAAAATGAGTCGTTGGATAGTTTTCCCACATGTGGACAATCGAGGTATAAAGAAGCTCAACCGGGGAAGTCTGGATCGATTCTTGTAAAACAGTTGAGATATTTCCCCATTACACCCAAGTTGCAGCGTTTATTTATGTCTTAGAACACAGCGTTAATGATTTCATGGCACAAAACCAAGATTTCAACTGGTAAAAGATTGAATCATCCATATGATAGTGATTCGTAGAAACATTTTGACCGACTGCATCTATCTTTTGCTTTAGAAGCCTGGAACGTGCGATTGGGTCTTTGTACCGATGGTTTCTGTCTTTTTGGTTCTTATGGTAGTCAGTATTCATGTTGGCCTGTCTTTATAATTCCGTACAATTTACCTCTATGGATGTTGATTAAGGATCCTTATATCTTTTTGACCTTATTAATCCCAGGATATATGAAAAAGAATATTGATGTTTATTTGAAACCATTGATTGATGAGTTAAATTCATTGTGGAGTAATGGTGTTAGTACATATGATGTTGCTGCGAAATAAAATTTCATATTAAAAGCTGCATTGATGTGGATGATTAGTGACATCCTGGCATATGGTATGTTATCTGGCTGGAGTACACATGGTTCGAAATCATGTCCTTACTATATGAAAGACAACAAAGTCTTTATGCTCATCAATGAAGAAAAACCTTGCTATTTTGATTTTCATCGCAAATTTCTTTCAACTGATCATCCTTTTCAGAGGAACGAATCTCATTTCAGAAAAGGAACAATTTAAAGGGATGAACCTCCAAAAATGATCTCAGGTACAGAGTTAAAAACAGTTTTATTTTCATTACCTCCCATCACATTTGGACCAACAGTAAACTAACATAAAATTCATGACTTTGGGAAAGAACATAATTAGATAAAATGGGGCATTTTTTGGAATCTTCCATATTTGTCTGATTTGTTGGTCCACCACATGTTGGATGTCATGCATATTGAGAAGAATTGTTTTGATAATTTATTTTATACAGTTTTGAATACATCAGGTAAGACCAAAAATAATGTAAAAGCACGATTAGATCTTACCCAAATTTGCAGACGACCGGAACTTGAACTGTTTCAAAATGTCAGATCACAGAGGTTAATGAATCCAAAAGCAGATTATACACTATCTAAAGAGAGTTGCTTATTATTTTGTCAGTGGATTGCATATTTGAGACTTCCAGATGGGTATGCTTCCAATTTGGGCAAATGTGTTAAGAATGGTCATATTACTGGATTAAAAATTCATGATTGTCATGTTATAATGGAAAGACTTATGCGGATTGGATTCAGAGGTTTGTTGAATTCTATGATTTGGAATTCAATAACAGACATATCATTTTTTTTGAGACATTTGTGCAGTGACAACCGACTATGATGCACTAAGAAAACTGAAAGAAGATGTTGTTGTAATTATATATAAACTGGAAAAAATCTTCCCATCGGCTTTTTTAACTCAATGGAACATCTGATATTATATTTTCCACATGAAGCTAAATGTATAGGTCCAGTACAGTTTTGATGGATGTACCCATTCGAGAGATGCATGCAGAAATTGAAGAAAAAAGTACATAATAAAGCATCAGTTGAATGTTCAATTGTTGAAACTTATTTGCAAGAGGAAATTACATTTTTCTGCTCTCATTATTTTGAATATGAGTATCCCTCAAAACACAACTAAATGGGATGAAAGAAGGGGAATGTTAATGATGAAATGGACAATCAATAATCATTTTTTAATCATCCAGAGCTTGGCTTCGGTGGAGTTCACGAACGATGGCTTTCAGATGATGAACATCACATAGATCATACATATGTTCTGCTCAATTGTGAAGAAATGACATCATTTGTACTATGAGTGTTTCTATCACTTATTCTATAATTTATGTTACAAGAAGTAAACTTATTTTATTTTTAGGTTATATGATAATCATATCAAGAAACAACTTCCACAAATTACAGCAGCTGCTCTTGAAGAACGCCGACAAAAAAAATTCTCAATGGTTTCAAAAACTGGTAACATAAATTATTGATGGTTTAACATATCAATTAAGTTTATTATTTATTATACTGATAATTGTTTTACAAATTTTCAGGTGTCTCAACATGTTGATAAAATTTATAAGCGACTATGTATATTGAGCAACCGACCATCCAAAATGGTTAAATCTTATAATGCATATGTGGTGAATGGTTTTTGATTTCATACACGTACATATGGGGAATCAAAATACAATGAACAGTGCAGTTTTCTTGAGAGGATCACGTCATAGAGAAACTGAAATTGAATTTTATGGCATGCTAGATAAAATTATTAAACTGTGTTATCTAGGGAAAAATTACATAACAATGTTTAAATGTTGGTGGTTGGATACTGAGAGAGGCTTGTGTGTTCATCTGATTCATGGAATCGTCAATATTAAATATAAAAGTCTTCTTGTAGTAAATGAATCATTTTTACTGGATCAACAGGCACATCAAATATATTACGCAAAGTACTGTGCTACTTCAAGAGACCTGAGTGATTAGTGAAGCATAATAAAAATGAAATCTCAGAAAAATCAGTTTACTCAAACTGAATGTGGTTCTGATGAAGTACAAGGAATTGAAATTTTTTAAGAGACTACTCAAAATCCATCTTTTTCATAAAGAGACATGAATATCGATGATGACACCCCACAATTAAGGGTCGATGGTGATGGTGATTTTAATGATATTACAAATGAATTTGAAATGGCAAGAGATGATGAAACTGAAACTCATATGGATATTGATGATGTCGATGATGAATATGAAGATATTGACATCGTCAGATATGAAGATGACGATGAAGGTGAACATTGACATAGTTAAATGCTGATTATAATCATAACTAATATATGTCTATATGTAATAGTTATTTTCAACTATTTGCTAATAACAATCATTTTGTGTTTCAGATGGACTCTGATCTACTTTGTGAGTTGCAGGAGGCTGAGCTACATTTGGATGAGGAGGATTTGGGATCATCTGACCCTCGGCCTACTAGTGGTTCAGGGGGCACACGGAGGGGATGCGGTCTTACGCAACTGATGATTCCTGGCCCTATCCTCATGCGGCGTCCACGTCTTGGCTTTGATCCACGTACACGGAGGTATGGTAACCTGTGTATTTTAGTTAGCTTTCATTAATTTATTTATATACTAATTGTTTGATTATTTATTCTTTTTTCATGGTTTTGCACATGTAGTTGTTAGACATGGGAGCACTATTTTGCGCAATTATTTTTCTCAGTCATGGATCACATGGGAACAGATTCCCGTTGATGTGCAACTTGGAATGTTCAATCATTGGCTGGTACATAAATAAATAATATTTATTTTGAAATTTATTTCATGAATAACTTGATATTATAAATTATTTGTAGGGTTTATGGTATCTCATTGATGATAGCATGCATGACGCTATCCACGAGGCATGGGAGGTGTCTATGTGTGAGCGTTTCCGCCAGTTTTTTCACAATTTGTTAAGGACATCCATTAAGAAAGTAGGAGTGACAGTATTTGATGAGTCATATAGAGCCCACCGACCAGAGTACATTTCATCTCACGTTTGATATGGATTATGTTTACATTGGTTGAGTGGTGGATTTCAGAGGAGATCTTCATTGGGTCAACAGAACCGAGAGAGATAGGAGGTGACACATCGAGCTGGTAGTCGTATATTCAGTACGCATAGAGAGCATCTGGTAAATATATTTCTAAATATTTTATATAAAATTAAATATAAATAGTTTATTTTATATTCACATAGACACTTGAGCATCCTGATATTACGGAGTACGACGTTTATCGGAGGATGTACAGTGATCCAGCTACTAGAGAGATTATAGGTGATCGCCAGCGTCAGATTGCGGTCAGTGTTATTTTTTTCAGTTTGAAAATTCATTGTATATAATATTTTCACTATTTTAATTTCAAATTGGAATTGAAGGAGTCATATGAGGTCGCGACCTCTCAAACACGGGCTGAGAGTCAGGCCGAGACGGCTGATTAGACTAGTGTCCACCATTTCGATGAGGCGGCATGGATGCAGGCAACCTAGTATGCCTTTGAAAAGAGCCGAGTAGTTGGTATCGGCTCTCATTTGACTCTTGTGACTTATTATGGTACTGCTGCGATGTCAGCGTCCAACTCGAGAGGGGCTCGTGAAGAAGCATCATCTTCTGACTCACAGTATCAAGAGTAGTTGCGAGCTCAGACTAAGCTTATAGAGAGTTTGCAGAAGCAGTAGGAAAAGATGCGTCAGTAGCAGCAACAGCAACAAGAAGAGATGCGTCAGCAGTAGCAGCAGTACGAGGAGAATATGCGTTGATGGCAGCAGCAGCAGTAGCAGCAGCATGATGAGGAGATGTGTCGATGGCAGTAGCAGCAACACGAGCAGATGGAGTACATGCGTCATCTGACTCGTAGTTTAGGGATGGAGTTTCCTCCACCATCTCCTCCAGCTCCTCTAGAAGACTACCCCCCCCCCCAATGATTTTTTGTTAGGTTAAAAATATTTGAATTCAACATTTGTTGTAATATGAACTATTTACAGTTTTTGTCTTTTATATTGGTGTGAATATTGCATAATTTAATTTGTTTTTATTTTTTATTATTTTTAATATTTTATTATTTTATTATTTATTATTAGTATTGTATTTTTTAATGTTTGTTTATTTTACTAATTATATTATTATTATTTTATGATTATTTTATATTTTTTTTGGCGAATATTGAGAATTTTAATTTTTTTATTTTTTTATTATTTTAATAATATTAATATTATTTTTTCAATAATCATAATTTTATTAAATATATTTTTTTTATTAAGTATTTGTGACAGGGCCTTTTGCAACGGGACCCCATCGCAAATAGATTATATATATATTTTTTAAAACTTATTTGCGACGGGTTCTTTTACCATCGCAAATAAGTTTTTGCGACGGGCTCATCGCAAAAGGTTTAGGTATATATATTGTTGGAGTTGGTGGCCTAGAACTAACTACTTTGTACTTTATTCATTAATAAATATCTCATCACATCTTGGTTGTTCTTCTGCGTGACAATGCATGTGATAATGTCCTAAGGACAGCTGTTGCATTAAAGGGTCATAGCGGATCTCTGCTTTGATGAGAACCCGGAAGTGTCATAACACTGTTCTTGAATATATGTTCTATGGCCGGATGATGTTATTTGAGGGGCACAAATAATACAGGCCGTTAGGGGTGAGGACTCATAAAACTTTGAGGCACCTTCTCATAGTGTGCGCCCTTGGTAATATCCAGGAGGATATTATGAGAACGAGACCTGCCAGTAGAAAAGCCACATTTCATAGTGTCATTGGATGTTTCTATCTACAGAAGTGTGTATTGGTCCTTAGACTTTAGGATTATTATTAATGGGTATTACAACTCACGCACTTAGATGTATTGATGAAAACCGTGACGATACACTGTTCGCAGCGAGGTAGGATATGTTGGGTGCGTCACGAGTAATACTGCATTAATAGATAATGAGAGAAAGGATTTGTCCCTTCTGTTCCATAACGGAAGTAGATATCTCATGCTCTTTGATGGAATTGATATAGCCTAAATAAATCCATAGCTATGGTAAGGTATGAGCGAGTTCAATTTCGGAAAATCAAAGAAAGAATAATCGAGCACATGAGTTGATGGCACTAGCATGCGACCCGCTTGATTCGAGATATCATGACAAAGAGATTATATTACACGGTAAACGTTCGTAGGAGGTGACACGTCATTGTGGCGTTAACTTCTTTCTCTATGGGTGCCTTGACGTGTTGTTAGACGCTAACATTGGACTTTAGGTAGGTTTCGCCTAATGCCACTGAGAAAGAGCCCTAGAGGGTCACACACTAAGTATGTTCATGTATCTCAGTTAAATATTAATTTAATAAGTTAAATAAATATTATTCCCGACTGTGGTTTAATAATTATTTAAGGATACATGATTGCATTTATTTTGACACTAGTTATTCGAGAGAATATATTGTGGGCAAAATAATATATATTTATTAGCTAGTAATGCAGTTACATTTATTTAACAAATAAATAGTCATTACTCAAGGACTAATAAATGTGGTGGAGGAAATAAAGGAAAATGAAAAATAAAAGTACACGTTGTGTATATTAAATATACACACAGTGTAGTTTTATGGAAAACGAGTACACGCCGTGTATTAATGATTACACGGCGTGTAGTTTTTCCAGTCGGGATTTTGAGGAATTAACATCATTTTATGATATTTATTATAATCAGTGTGGACGCATGTCAAGGAATTAATCATTCGACATAGGGGTTTTCAATAAGAGTCAATGAAATAAATAAAACGCGTAACATGTTTATTTATTGTCATAACTCTATAACCTCAAACCCGATTATAAATATCCTCACAACCCCAACACTTTTCCCCAATCATTGTGCACAACAATTCTGGAGAGTTCTCTCAAGGCCGAAAGAACTCCTTCCTCCAAGAATGCTCTCAAGACCGAGAGAGATCTACCACCACCGGATCAATGCGATCAAAGACGGACATCGCAAGCGAAGGTTCTTCCGCGCTAGCACCCAGAGATCCCTTCAGCGACGTCCAGAGATACGTGGAGCATGTGTGGATCACCGCTAGATGAATCCTATACTTGGATTCTATGACGCAACGACGGATCACACCGAATCGTGACCGGAGACATCAACGAAGAAAGAATTCCATCAAGGTAATTCTTGTGAATTAATTAAATTAATTATAACCAACATATGATGATCATGTCTCTATGGTTCCGGGACTCCCTCTTTTTTTCGTTTTTCGTTCTATTCCGAAGATCCGGCGTTTTATATCGTGACGGATCTCGGTTTGAACGTTGTTTAACGCTAAAATCAAAGTTGGGAAATCCCACCAACACGCTTTCGCTGCGCCCGGAACCTACATATATAACATATATAAACGGAGAACTATTTGTGACGGGACGACGGGCCCGTCACAATAGGTTTTTATATATATAATGTATTTAATCGGAGATCTATTTGCGACATGATGACTTCCCGCCGCAGATAGTATTTTTTTGCAACGGGTCCATCGCAAAAAATACTAGTTGGAAAGCCGTTTTCCGCAACGAGCTATTTGCGACGGGACCCCGTCGTAAAAGACTTTTTACGACGGGATCCCGTTGCAAATAGCCCGTTTCAAATAGCCGAAATTCCAGTAGTGTTGTGGTTTTTCCCATGGTTTCGGCCAAAGATAAGTGGTTTTCATTATTTTGTAAGGCCAATGACCTAACTTATTAAAATATTACCTTTGATGATGTAGAAGTGAGTCATGTTCATAAAGAAATGATTTTCAAACCTTAAAATATAATATAAGGTTTGGAGGATTTATAAAAGCTTTATAAAATTAATTAAATAACCTCAGAATCATATTATTTTAAAGGTAATATATATTTGGTCGTGGATAAATTTTATAGAATTTATTACATCAGTTTTGAGTTATTATGATGTCATAATACACAACGTATTTTTATATTGTATTTAATTTTTACCCAAAAATTTGACTGTCTCATAAAATTATGAAAAATTTGCTGTTGGATAATTTCAACGTGTTGATTTCAAAAAAAAATATTTATTTTACCAAAATAATTTTTTAAATATTTGAATTTTCACTTTTAAAATAAGAATCGATATTTATTGAGAAATGTTGGGCTTTTTGATAATAACAGTTTTCAAACCATTATAAAAAATTACATTTGATTTAATAAAAGCTATTGTCATTTATCTTTAATAAACATTGTTTAATTGTATTATTTTATTAAATTTTCATTTATATTTAAAATTCATGAATTAGTCAAAAAGGAATATGTTAATTGAAATTGTGTATTAAACAAAAATACAATTTGTGTTTTATCCTTTCAAAATCGAAATCATTTACAAACGACAATAAGTAGTAGATATAACCATTCTTATATTGAAAATATAATATACATATTCATGTTATTATGGTCTTGATACAAAGCTCTTTATTACACTAGCAAACGTCTTGAGGGTGAGATGCGGGGTGGTGAGATTTTCATGAGGTGGTTTGATCTACATGGTTTGTTTCGTGATCTCGATGAGCTTGAACTTCTTTCGTAGATGATTTTGCTCGTGCTTTAGTTATTAGATCTCGGTTTGGGTTTGGTCAAGGACAAAGGCTAGAGTTGTCATCTTCCTCAAAAGCTTTGATAAATTGGTTTCATAGTGTATGATCCTATTGGTCGAGGCCATGATTTCTTTTGTCTGTGTCAATTGGATTTATCAAAACTTTGTATCTATACTAATCATATGATCATTATTTAATGACTATATTATCAACGGTTACGATGTCTAATAGTATTTTAAATCTGATGGGATATAATAAAACTAAAGTAGTACATGTGTTTTCTATAATCATAATACATTACAGAACATTTAATTCAATCACAAAGAAAATTTTATTTATAAAAGTTCAGGTTATTACAGTTTTCATACTTTATGAAAACGATATATAAGTCATTTGTTATGTTTAGGAATTAGTCGTATCTCAATCTGATACACGATATGCCTAATATTAAGTGTTGGTTATCAATTTAAAATTAACAGTTTAGTTCAAGTGTGTCACTCAATGAAAACCAAACAAATGTAGTTAGATTGTAGTGATACTTTAGAAAAATAATTCATAAGTCATTTGTGATGGGTATGAATCATTTGCGCATCAAACCGAGGCACAATGTGATCGATATGACTTCAAGTGTGTCCTTATATTTAAAATTGACATTTTACTAATGTATTGTTTCATATTCATGTTTACTTTATTTTTTTTATAGTATTATTAACATAAGAATTGTTTTCTTATACAGGTGATTTATTTTGTTTTAGTTGGGGTGGTTTGTTCGGCAACTAATACTACGATTGAGCTTTTTTAAGAGGGGGTTAGGTGATAAAGACAATGAAGCAATTGATATTTTTGAATGTTTGTTATAGTACTTGTTAATGTCATTCTACAAAACAATGTTTGAAATGTTTATAATATAGTATTTTTTTCTTGTTTTTGTGATAATTTTTATTTCAATTAAACTGTGAATTTGCCATATACAAATGTATTTATTGTTGTAATTTTAACATCACACTGTACTAATATGGAATTTATCAGTGTATTTATAGCGCTAATAAAAGTGATTCACTTTTAACGTCGTTTAGATTAACATCGTTTTTTTTATAGGTGATAAATATTTTTTTTAACTCATTTAAAAGTCAATTATGCAGTGGTGTTATTTAAGAATTGCAATTTTAACGTTGTTTAAAATTTGTGTATTTGGTTGATGATGAATTTGAAAAACTTTAAACCAGAATCTTGAAATGCCTATTTTTGTAAACCGGTGCATTGAGGTAAGCGAACAGGGTAATGAGGATATTGATGCTTGTGTCACCGTTGTATAATTTTTTTTTTTTTTTTTAAAGTTTGTTGGTCATTGATTTAACCTTGTATAATTTCATTAGAGTATCACAAATTTATCCACCATGTTAGACCAAATGAACTCCATTCATGTTTTAGTTATTAGGGTTGATTCAATAAAATATGAGATGCCAAAATGATGATGAATGGGAGCCACATGATTTTGTAAGTGAAGTGTCTTGTCCGACTGACTGCGACCATGTGGTCCTTTAAACACCCTTTCCCGGCGTGCCGTGGGGGGGCCGCCCCTACTCACCAAAAAGCTCCTTGCAGACTTTCCCTCCCGGCCACCCAACCAGACAAACTTTTGTCTCATTCCATTAACAAAACGCCTCTCTCTCTCTCAATGGACTTAAAAAAGAGGGGTTCGAGAGAGCAGCTATGAGCCCTACTCTCATGTCAGCGTCTCCCCGTCCCGACCCAGCCGCTACCAGTAATGCCGCTCTGCCGCCTCCTTCTCCATTGAAATCACGTGACGGACTGTGTGTTGTTTGGGTGCAGGGATGGGCAGCGGCTTCTTCAGCAAGACACAATGGCAGGAGCTGGAGGTGCAGGCGCTGATCTATCGCCACCTCCTCGCCGGAGCTTCCATCCCGCCGGACCTCCTGCATCCCTACTACCTCCACCACTCATCGTCGGAGCCCCGATACTGGGGGAGGGGCGCGCTGGACCCGGAACCCGGGCGCTGCCGCCGGACCGACGGCAAGAAATGGAGGTGCACCAGGGAGGTGGCGCTGGGCCACAGGTACTGCGACCGCCATCTCCACCGCGGCCGAAACCGTTTAAGAAAGCCACCGGAACCACCCGCAACGCCGGCCGCCGCTCTCTCTCCCGAGGCGGCGCCGCCGCTCGTCGGGGCGCCGTTCGGCCTTTCGTGGTCTCTCCCTTTGAATCCCGATCCAAGGTCGGTCGCCCACTCTGCTCCCATGTATTTCAATCTTTACCTGTTTTATTGGTAATGAAACCGACGCCGTTTGGTGCCCAGATCATCGTCGCCGTCGACGATCTGCCACCCTCACTCCGGCGCTGAGAACGGCGTCCCATGCGGCGGCGGCTTATCGGAGGGTCAGGTGCTGCGCCGTTTTTTCGACGACTGGCCGGAATCGAATCAGGAAACGGACGGCGGCGGTCCGGGGCTCTCCGTCGCCGGGCCGCTCGACCATCCTCCATCGGACACCTCCCTGAAGCTTTTCACCGGCGGCGCGGCCGAGACTGGGGCGCGACGGAGGCAGCCAGGGCTCAGTTGGGCGGCCGGATGGGGCGGCGCGTCTTCCATGGGAGGGCCTCTGGCGGAGGCACTGAGGTCGCTGTCGGCTCCGAGTTCGCCGTCTCGCGTGGAGGAAAGGAGGCGGTGATCCGTTCGAGACGGGCCCCGCCGGATCCGGGTTGGAGGAACGAACACGGGTCGACGGTCCGCGGTCATTGAATCCTTGTGGAATCTAGTTTCTTGAAAATGATGCCTTTTGACCGTGATTCGAGAGTTACTTGTGGGCCGAGGGTATCTATCCATGGAAGAAGAATGTACCCCCATCCACACAAAAATGGTTGTAGACAAATAATCTAATGACAACTATACATAATCAAGCAAAACTTTGTGAACATAAATGCTTCAATTAAATGGACAAATGAATTGAAGCTATATTAGAATGATTGAACCAAAGCCCAACTATTTCATATCAGACAAAGAGGGTATCATACCCGGCAAAGCTACAACCCGTTCCTATCAAACTTCATGGAGGATGTCAATCCCAAACCGCAAACTTGGTCAAATTAATTTCCAATATATCATGTCGAAGAAGACCATACACGTGCAAAGGTAGATCGAAACCCTAATTCTTGTCGTTGCTAGATGTAATTCCATAGGAGAAGTTAATAATAAATCTAATTGCAAAATTTAAATAATAAAAAATATAAAATATACTAACTTGATTTTATTCGGGCGTAGCAGGGGAAGAAGTGGGGGAGGCGATGATGGGAGAGATGTAGATGGGCGTCGCAGTGGGGATGCGGCAGTGAAGGTGGTCAGGGGCAACGCATAGGATAATCAAAGAACAACATGAATTAGGGAAAGATCAAGACAAATCATACCATCGGATATTGAGATGAAGCTGACAAAGAATGATGCCTAGGTGTGGGGGCCACTCCCAATCAAGGGGATAATTAAACGGATGAATAGTCATCCTTCATCAGAGACAAAGTCGGCACCAACCAACTCACCTACGCGCAACACTCGTTGAAGCAGCCTTTGTGGACAGCAGCAGGCGACAATAGGTTTTCAAGGGTTGATGAACCACCTAAAAACCAACCATCCGACCATGATGATTTTGATGCTTTTATAACGGGATTGAATCCCATGTGTTTGTAAGAACTGAAAAAAAAACTCTGCTGTAACTCTGTTATCCTCCGACGCATTCATTCGGAGAGGAATAGAAATATCTGACCCCCTTCTCCCGCATCACTTCCGAACCACGTAAATCCGTTGTCTGTAATCTGTTTTCTTTCCTCGTTTGTGTGTTTTTCTTCGCCACGAAGCACCGCTGCACCAACAAAGTGGTATCAGAGGGTTCGAAATCGAAACGGTGACGCAGCAGCGAAATTTCCCGGCGACCGGAAAATTGAAGTTGCTCGGAAAAAAATTTCGACCCCAGATCTGTGAAGAGCACGGTGAGCCAGTTCCAACGGTGTAAGCGGCATAAAAAATAGAGCTGAAACGAAGGAGATAGGCTCAGTCAAACTTCGGTCAAACCCGCGGGTGCTACAGTACCCCGTATCGGAGAAGACGACACTATTCACGCCGCCGGCAAATTTCCGGCCACTGCTCCGGCACGCCACATCAGCGGTCAATCCAGACCGTTGAATCTATTTTGTCTATAACTCGGCCAATTGGAGTCCGTTTTCAGTGATCCAGGAGTCGATTCCAGGTATTTCGACCATTTCGGACATATCCGTACGGTTAGATTTTCGAAATTCACACTCCATCAATAGATGAAAATACCGGTAATATGATTAAACTTAATGCGTTTAATTATGCCATCTGGAAACCGAAAATGGACGATCTTTTGAACTTAAAATACAAAGACGGGACCAACGTATCAGAGCACATGGACGAGTTCCAAGGTACCGTCGATCAATTGAATTCTATGAAAATGATGATTGATGATGAACTGTAGGCACTGTTGATGTTGAGTTCTTTACCGAAGACGTGAGACACACCAGTTGTGTCGGTTAGCAATTCTACTCCAGATAGAACACTCATCATGGAGATGGTGAAAGACATAATGTTGAATGAAGAATCTCGAAGGAAAGATGAAGGGCATACACCAGAATCAGAGGCTCTTGTCACTGAAAGACAAGGGAAGCAGAAATGGCAGGGAAGAAACAGAGAAAGAGAACCCCTTGACCAAAGTCTGCAAAGGAGGAAGCGATCAAAATCTCGATCGAGATATGACATGAAGTGTCATCACTGTGGCAAGACCGAACACTTCATCCGGGAGTGTAGAAAGTTGAAGGCATAGCAGAGGAATCAGGATGGTAAGACCCAAAATAACGATGCTGCTGTTGTTAACGAAGAGATTGTTATTGTTCAGGAAGACAATCAGGTTAGTCTTGCCAGTCAAGACTTGACATGGGTGATCGATTCCGGTGCCTCCTACCATGTCACCGCCAGAAGAGATTTATTCTCATCTTACACTTCAGGGAGTTTTGGAAAGGTGAAGATGAGAAATGATGGTGCATCCAGAATTATTGGTATTGGTAATATTTTTATGGAAACTAATGTTGGATACAGGTTACTGTTGAAGGATGTGAGACACGTTCCTGATATTCGCCTCAATCTGATATCCACTGGGATGCTTGACGACGATGGATATGTCAGTTCCTTCAGTGATGGGAAATGGAAACTTACCAAAGATAATAGGGTAATTGCTAAAGGAAAGAAAGATACTTCTCTTTATCTCACAGATGCCAGACTGTGTGGAGGAGAAGTCAATGCAGCCAGAAAAGACGTTCCTGTAGAAGTTTGGCACAGGCGGCTTGGTCATTTGAGCGAGAGGGGAATCAAAATTCTCTCCAGGAAGGATCTTTTGCCAGGAATAAGAGGTACACATTTGGATACTTGTGTTGATTGCATCATGGGAAAACAACACAGGGTATCATTTCATGGTTATATACCGTCCAAAAAAGCAAATGTTTTAGATTTGATTCACACCGATGTCTGCATGATGAGTAATAAGACGATGGGAGGAGCTATTTATTTTGTTACCTTCATAGATGATCATTCTAGAAAAGTCTGAGCCTTTGCGTTGAAAACTAAAGATCAAGTGCATGATGTTTTCAAGCAGTTTCATGTAAAGGTGGAAAGAGAAACAGACAGACGGTTAAAGTGTGTGCGAGCAGATAATGGAGGAGAGTATCGTGGTCCTTTTGAAGAGTACTGCAAGAGTTTTGGCATCAGGCTAGAAAAAACAGTACCAAAGACGCCTCAGTATAACGGTCTTACTGAGAGGATGAACATAACAATTTGCGAGAGAGTAAGATGTATGCTCTCAAATGCAAAGCCGCCAAACACCTTTTGGGGGGAGGCAATGATAACCGCAGTTGATCTTATCAACCTTTCTCCATCAATTTCACTAAACTACAACGTTTCAGAAAGTGTCTGGATAGGTAAAGATGTTTCATATAAACACTTGAGAGTATTTGGTTGCAGGGCATTTGTTCACATCCCAAAAGATGAGCGGACAAAGATGGATGGAAAAGGAAAGCAATGTATCTTTTTGGGATACGGTCATGAAGAGTTTGGATACCGACTCCGGGATCCTATCAGTAGGAGGATCATCAGAAGCAGAGATGTGGTGTTTCTTGAGGATCAGACGATTGAAGATTTTAAGAATCCAAAAACTGCATAGAAGTCGCAGTCTGAGGAAATTCCAGTCAGTCTGGAACCAGTCCCACCACTATCAGTACCTGCTAGCACGATAGAGATACGCGACACTGATGATACATCACCACCAGGTAATATGACTCCATCTACTGATATGTCTTCATCATATGATATTCCAGAACAGATCCCCCCCGAAGCACAGTTGATGAGATCCACCAGAGAACGACAACCGAGTCGAAGATACTCACCAAATGAGTATGTGATGCTCACTGATGGGGGAGAGCCAGACAGTTATGATGATGTGATCAGGAGTCAACAGAAGATGGAATGGAATAAGGCCATGCAAGAGGAGATGAGATCCTTGCACAAGAACCGTACATTTGATTTGGTAGAATTACCACATGGAAAGAAGGCACTTAAGAACAAGTGGGTGTACAGAGTCAAAGGAGAAGATGGCAGCTCAAAGCCGCGCTACAGAGCCAGAATGGTTGTGAAGGGATTCAGCCAAAAAAAAGGTATTGACTTTGATGAAATTTTTCTCCTGTCGTTAAAATGTCTTCTATCAGAGTTGTTCTTGGATTGGCGGCCAGTTTGAACCTGGAGGTTCAACAACTGGATGTAAAGACAACGTTCTTACATGGTAATATTGAGGAGGAGATATACATGGAGCAGCCAGAGGGATTTCAGGTGAAAGGAAAAGAAAACCTGGTATGCAATATTAAGAAAAGTTTATATGGTCTGAAACAGGCACCGAGGCAGTGGTACAAGAAATTCGACTCATTCATGGAGAAAAATGAGTACAAGAGGACTACGGCTGATCACTGTGTTTTTATCAAAAAATTTGCTGAGGGTGATTTCATTATCTTGTTTCTTTATGTTGATGATATGCTAATTATTGGCAGAGATATCACCAATATTGACAGGTTGAAGAAGGAGTTGAACATGTCTTTTGAAATGAAGGACTTGGGAGACTCTACTCACATTCTTGGTATGACGATTGCTCATGACGGGAGGAATCACAAGATTTGGATATCTCAAGAGCGGTACATTGAGAAGGTTCTTGAAAGATTCAACATGGGAAAGGCGAAACCGGTTAGCACTCCAATTGCGAGTCATTTCAGACTCACGACAAGTCAGAGTCCATCAACTGAGAAGGAGAAAGAAGAAATGGAAACGATTCCTTATCAGTCAGCAGTTGGGAGTCTTATGTATGCTATAGTGTGCACCAGACCAGATATTGCTCACGTTGTTGGTGTTGTGAGCAGGTTCTTATCAGATCCAGGAAAGGAGCACTGGACAACGGTCAAATGGACATTGAGGTATCTCCGAGGTACATCTAGTCATTATTTATGTTTTGGAAGTGATAAACCTGTTTTGGAAGGATACATAGATGAAAATATGGCTGGAGATATGGACACGAGGAAATCCATATCCGGATACCTGATATCATTTGCAGGGGGAGCAGTCTCATGGAAATCACGACTTCAGAAGTGTGTTGCCTTATCCACCACAAAAGCAGAATATATCACGGTCACTGAGGGCTGCAAGGAGATGCTGTGGATGAAGAAGTTTTTATAGGAGCTGGGACAAGGTCAGGAGAATTATATTCTCTATTGCGATAGTCAGATCACTATTCATCTCAGAAAGAACCCAACATTTCATTCCAGGTCCAAACACATCGACGTGCGATATCATTGGATTCAAAATGTGCTGGAACAAAGATTGTTGAAAGTTAAGAAAATCCACACCAATGATAATGGGGCAGACATGATGACGAAGGTTCTACCAAAAGAGAATCTGGACGCCTGCAATGAGACGACGAGTCTAACTTCTGCCCCAAATTGGTCATGAGGGGGAGATTTGTGGGGGCCACTCCCAATCAAGGGGAGAAGTAAACTGATGAATAGTCATCCTTCAGCAGAGACAAAGTCAGCAGCAACCAACTCACCTACGCGCAACACTCGTTGAAGCAGCCTTTATGGACAGAAGCCGGTGACAATAGGTTTTCAAGGGTTGATGAACCACCTAAAAACCAACCCTCTGACCATGATGATTTTGATTCTTTTATAATGGGATTGAATCCCATGTGTTTGTAAGAACTGAAAAAAAACTCTGCTGTAACTCTGTTATCCTCTGACGCATTCATCCGGAGAGGAATATAAATATCTGGCCCCCTTCTCCAGTGGACATAGGCATCACTGCCGAACCACATAAATCCGTTGTGTGTGATCTGTTTTCTTTCCTCATTTGTGTGTTTTTCTTCGCCACGAAGCACCGCTGCACCAACACTAGGAAAGCTAGGAGGCGTGCATCTAGGGTGTGGTGATGAGGAACACCTAAAACCGGCAAATCAATGAGGGTAGGTGTAATGCAAGGGAGAGAGAAGAAGGTGGATGGTTGCCCCGCTTCCACCGGTTTCCCTAACCCACGGGCTTGCGGGACTTGCCCTTGGGCCGAACTTGGAAATTATATGGTTAATTTTTATATTTTTTAAAATATTCTATTCAATGACAATAAGTCCATTCAATTATTGACTCACCATTTGGAAGGGTAAAAAATGTTTTTTTTCCGGGGGGTGGGGTGTAATGAAATGATCGTATCATTTTCTCCTAAATAAAAACTCATAAACACATTATCATGGACACTTTAATTCATTCCATCAAAAATTAAACTCCCAAACACTTAGTCTGGATTACTCAAACCCAGTCTATCTAAATCGTGTTAATCTGATTTCAAATAAAATTGATTGTGTTGTGCATTTATATTTATTTAATTATTTTTAATATACAATGTAAATTTTATGTTGATATGATGCTAATGTTTTTCTAAGCGCATGTTATTCTTGGTTTTATGTTCCATCTGGTTATTTTTTGAGCCTCACAAGTGCTTGTTGAGTATGTTTTGTGTTTCATATATGTTGGGTCTATTAATGCGATCTACAAATAAGACAAGCCATATATGCCATCACAACTATAAAAATGAGTATTACAAAATGACCGAACGAGCAACTCCCACTAATGGGCACCAATACTGGATTGTGGAACCGTTTAAGGCCATTGTAAAGTTGCAAAAAAAACCTATATTCCCAACCCCCACACCCCCACAAACCCTTCCCGCCTTGAATCACTTTCACCTATAGTCATCAATCAATTGTTGATCCACCTCGACCTCACCTGCAAATGATCACCATACTCCTCCTACCCCAATCCCTACCATAATCCCTCACCGCACCCCCCGCGACCCCTTATTCCCTGAGCTATATCATCATGAGCTTCTCTGTCACCACCCTTGTTTTCCATCAGCCGTCACCTACATCTAGATCTGCCACTAAGTTTCGCCACTAAGTTTCGCCAATGCCTCTTCCCCTACCCTTCCCCGCGTAACATCTTGTGTTTTGAATCAGATGAAAAGGCGGATGAAATTAAATTTTTCGTTAGATGGGCAGGCCGGTTTTAAACCGAGCGTCAGAACCTTTTTCTTTTCGATAGTTGATAAATTAAATGAATGGTAAAAACATTCTTTTCCACTTTGAAATATTTTATGAAATATTTTCAGAGTTAGATGCTGAGTCAACATGGGGTTTTGAGGTTCGTAGACCCTCGATGTTGACATAATAAAAATATTAATTTTATTTTATTCATACGCGTGTGTGTTTTTTTTTCAAAAAAATGAAATAACTCTCAAATGATGTGTCGTATTAGAAATCTGAGACCACTGTTAGATTCAGAACACCGGGTTTACCCTAGGCAGAGTATAACTTTGACGCGTATCTGGTGTTTGACAACCTCGCATATGATAATACCCTCTTAATTTTTAATTAATTTATTATTTCATTTTTATATAATAAATATTTATTTTCTCACAAAAAGTGCGTTGTATGAGAAATCTGAGACCACCGATAGTTCCGGGATATGAGGTTTACCCTAGGCAGGGTATAACTTTTTCGAGCGTCAGACGTTTTGTCAGATCGCACCCGAAGATAGTTTAATTGGGTTATAGATATTTTTGTTGGACAGTTAGAAAAAAAAAAATAATTTTATTATTATTATTATTTGCGTTGAAGATAAAAAATAAAAATACACTTTCAAAATTAATAAATTGTGTTGCGGTGTAAATAATAAGTGGACAATGTAATAATTATGATATTATTAATTATGCAAATTAAATGCAAATGTTCAATCAATATTAATTTATTAGGTATTGTCGGTTTTTAAATGGTTGTTGTCGTTAAAATACTAATGGTGTCATTGATGAGTTGTATTAAATAATAATTATTTTAATTATTGTTAATATTATTAGATTGGGACAAAAACATTGATATATATGTATATGATGTGTATGTGTGTGTGTGTGTGTATATATATATATATGATATTAAATATATATACTATTATATATACATGTGCGGGTGTATATATATATCAATATACAGATGTGTGTGTGTGTATATATATAACACGTTTATATATATGGGTGAATATTTATTGTTGGGTTAGATAAAATATTATTATTTTCCCACATAAATGCTTGTAACGTCTCGGTTTAAACCAAGGTTCAGACCATTTAAAATTTTAGCCCAAATTCTTAAAACGACCCAAGGCGCACACTTGCGTACCCTGTTGCGGGTCCCAGACAACTATTAAAACTAATTAAATAATTGCTAGGGTTTTATGTAAAATTTTTACATCGCGTTCTAACATTGCGTTTCAAAATAATTTAAATGGGTTAAAAAATAATAAAAAGAATTTAAAGAAAATTAATGGAATTTAAAGAGGGATACAAATAAATAATAAAATATAATTAGTTGGAGAGAAATTAAAAATAATTAAAATGGGGTAAACCCATTTTAATTAAATGTTTCATTTCTTCCACCATTTTATTTTTATTAACTTAATTAATTAATTATTTTTTTATTTTTTTCCTTTCTTTTCCTTTCTTTTCTTTTTCTTTCCTTTCTCTCTTCCTCCCCCCTCTCTTGGTGTGTCGCGCCTCCCCCTGCTAGGTGGTGCACACCACCTCCCCTCCTTCGAAAGCCCAATGCAGTCTCGTTTCTCCTCCATTTTCAACGTCGTCTGGTGCACTGTAAATCTCTTGGTAAGGCTAACCTCATGCACCAAGAATCATTTGATCTCATTCTAAATTTGTCGCGCAATCTGTCGCGGAAGGATTTTACCCAAAATTAGGATTTTTCTAAAATCGTTTGGTTTCTTTCGTTTTAGGATAAATCAAAGATCACCGTGGAATGTAGGATTCTCTACGAGTATAAGGTAGGGTGTCTACTCTCTTTCCCATCGTTTCTTTTCGTATTTTAAATCGCATGTTGTGTCGCTCGTCGGTGCCTACCAGCGATATTTAATTTTACCTGTTCTAAACTAAATAAACTGCTTGCTTGATCATTGCACCCTTGTTTGTGATAATCTAACCTATTAAAATTATTGCAACATCATTGGATGCCCCTTTGGGTATGCCAACGTTCTTGGCCTATTTTTCGTTAGCCCTGAATTAATTTAATTAATTAATTGCATATGTTGTGTGAACCCTATTGTTGAGTATTAATTAAAAAAAATTATTTAGGATAATTGTGAACAATGAAACTTGAGTCTTGTTGGTTAAATTGTGCCTAATGATTGTCTTCCTTGTTAAGTTAGTATTCTGATGTGCCATTATAAAAGTGATATGTGCATTTTTTCTGTATTTGCTGATAAATTGTATTGGGTGTAACTTCTTGACTAGAATGATCATTAGTGTTTGTCTTTGGGTTGCTCATATTATTTTGTTGCAATTATAAATGCATATCCTGTGATATCAACTTCCTTGAAAACGAATTAAATTCAGGATGGTGAGATAACGCGAGTTCCGTATTAAGGACTACACAAGGACCTCCCGTTCCTGACCAGTTACACATTACGCCAGGTAGACGATGTCTTAGGCTTTGCCAGACGAGGGTTTCTCTGAGTTTCTAAAATACTCATGAGCGATACTGGTTCCCAAAGGGACATTCAGGGACGAACCCGTTGGCAAAGTGGCAACGCCATGGCTCGGGTGATACTTGACCCCTTTTGTGCGATACCGGGATAGACTCCTGACAAAGTCATGCTTCGAGTGATATTTGATTTTTCAGAAGATTATTTGGATGGGCTTGGTGGTATTGGATTAATTGAAGGATTTACCGTAGCGATACCTTCATGACAGACCCATACTCCAACTCTACAATTTGAACATAATAATAATAATGATGCGTGGAAAATGTTTATTTGTGCAACCTTTGTTTCCTTTGTGAATTGTGATACTTTTCTGGTGCTTGGAGCACCCCTTGTGGACACATAAATTGGACCCCAAGTCAAAGCACAAACTTGGGTGCACACTTTTTTTGTCTTTATTATTTTTTCTAGTCTTTACACACACACACACACACACACACACACATCCTCCTCTTATAGGTACTCATTTCAGATTCTCTGCTTAGGCTGAAGCATGAGGTATGGGAAGGGTGTCCGTTTAGGAACCCGGACCAAGTTGTTATTTTACATTTGTTATCACTCACCATTTAATTTATATGGAACACTTCTAAATTTATAATGCATTTTCTGGATTGGGTTAGACGCTGGTGGTGACGGCCTCTTGAAATTTATATCTCACACCCTACTCGGGTCGCCATTGCACTAGGGTACCCGAGTAGACCTTTCTTGTTCACAGGACTACAGACCATGATTTATTTCTTATGCTGTGTTGTTTGTATCTAGGAGTTAGGAGAAAGGGACTGAGCTGGAGTTCAGGATGCTCATAGAGATTACCCGTGGGGATTTGCTGTCCTTTATTATTGCACTATCTCATCAAGCATGTTGTATTGTTTACCGAGTTATGTATCATCACCATGACATACATTCATCCGTTGTATAATTTGGCATTGGAAACTTCTATAAAATTGTTAAATATTTTCTTCCGCTATTTTGTGAATTATTTATTCACTGTTTCTGTTGTTGTCTTTTACTTATACTCTATTATACCACTATGCAACCCTGATAAGAGGGTATAGTCTCCCAACTATCACCTCCTGAGACCCTCGCTGCTAGTTGGAAACCTCTGACATACAGGGAGACGTGCCTGAGGTCATGTGACCCACCGGTCCGGCCACCGTCTTAGAGGTGAGTTGGGTTGGGACGTTACAAAGTGGTATCAAAGGTGGTTTATTTTCCTTTATCTTACTGTTTTGGATTGGTAGACAGGAGACAAGAAATGTGTCGGCACTTAGTTAATATTCGTTTTTGGGACTGATCACCCCATGTACGGGAAATGACCAAGTGGAAAGGGTTGAGAATTGATGTTCATGCTTTTCGATATTACAGTTGATATGATTTCACCTTGAGTGATTGGTGTAATTTCCACTACTTATGGATTTATGGAGTTTATGTTATTTTACCCTTAGCCTGTTAAGGTATGGATAAAGCATTACATTTATCATAATAGGCACATAGGGATTCACATGTCATGCATATGTCATGCCATGTAGCTTCATTCATAGGTTGCCTGCTAATATGATTGAGTGATTTGAATGTCATACCATGTCTTGTATTTATTTAACATTCCTGTTTAGATACCATGTTTCGGTGATATATTTAGTATGATATCCTGTTGCCATGCTACCTATTTACTATCATATTTTCCTTGTATCATGCTTCCATGATTATTAGCATGTCTATGTGATTAAATTTTCATTCTTCTATGATTACAAAATGTTTCTATATTTTAGATTCTTGTAGTGACATGCTCACTTGTTTGATATGTAATTGGTTGCTTTTGATAAAATTTATTGGTTGCAATTAAATTGGTGTCTAGTGACGTTTTTGTTATCGTTACTTAGACATAGGGTTTGCACTTGTGCTTTCGTAAGGGGCTAGACCATAGTAGGTAGCGCACTTAGAACTTAATAGCCTTGCTAATGCTATGAGTTTTTTGCCCTTTTGTGCCATTCATGTGCCGTTGTCCCTAGTCGGATCCCCTTTATTTCCAAATTACCCCCTTGTTCATACGAGTGGTCATGATATACTTGACTTTTGTTTCAGCTTGAGTATCAGGTAATGTTCCTTTTCAGCAGGTTAGGCATGCCTTGGGCATGGTCAACTACTTCGTAGGTCATTCAGCCCTCTCTTCTCCACAGCGATGGATGAATCGGTACACCATCCTCTGAGTTAAAAGTTTTATTGCGTCTGTATCACCTCAGGGTAGTATGCGTTCACACACACGGTGCCGTCAAGTGCTTAACGTTGTGACGAACCAGTTGAGTTCAGTGTAATCGTCAAGTCTTGCGCTGTTAAATATGTTTCAGGTCATCTTCGTAGTACAATGACTTATGTGTTAAAGGAATCAAGTGAATCCCAATACTTGAGATGTAACGCCCCGACCCCAGCTACCCAGAGTCGGTGCATTACTTCGTAACATTGGCATGATCACAAAAGATCAAGTCTCGAAAGACCGATTAGTTTAGTAGCCTTGGAAACACTAGATACATTCATAAGTCTTTCATTACATCAAAATTAAACAAACTACAATAACATGGTCTTCATAGTCCACACTCATATCTTCACTGACTATCCTTGCAAGTCAGTCATAATACACTTCTTCACATCCTGGAAAATATTTAAACATTGAAAGGGGTGAGCTCAGATGCTTAGTAAGGATAACAATATTGCGGAAGCTTTCATAAATAAACATAAAAATTTAAGGCAATGTATAACTAAAACAAAAGCCTTTTAAACTTGAACATCAACATAATATAGAAAAAGTAAAATGAGATAATGCCATTCACTTCTTCACATGGATATTCTACTGGTCGAATAATCACATTAAATATCA
Source organism: Viscum album (assembly GCA_963277665.1). Classification (NCBI taxonomy): domain Eukaryota; kingdom Viridiplantae; phylum Streptophyta; class Magnoliopsida; order Santalales; family Viscaceae; genus Viscum; species Viscum album. The sequence continues at coordinate 2,065,668,748 of OY728141.1, forward strand.
ATAACCACTTTCATAACGAGGGAATGTATAATGCCGGACATTCTGAAACATTTTGTCAAGGCCTCGGCCAGGACGTCTAAAATGATTAAGGCCTCGGCCAAAACCATAAATCAAATTGGGAAAGGGCCTCGGCCAATTCCACATCTAGTTGTCTCATGAGACCTACCGATGCATCGAGGAGCTATAGTGGGCTCCACCCGTCACTTATTAAGTCCAATACATTCCTCATATGAATAGGTTTAAACATATCATAAACCATAACATAATCGTATCACATAAAACATGCATAAAGGAAACATAACATTTCCACATTTAAATCACAAGATATAAATACAACACATTGATATAATAAAAATGCTTTCAAAACCATTTTAAATACCAAAATAAAAGAAAGTTAAAACATTGTATTTATTTTTCATTAAAAAAAATGATGGCTTGTAGAGGAAGCCGAATCTCAGATAATGGTCACGGCGGCGGAGAAGTCGTTGTCGCCGCATAAGTACGGAAAGAAAAACATTCCCTTTTGTCGTTTAGTAAAACGCTTCGTATAAAAAATATTCCTTTCGAATAAACGTAAAAGTCAAAGGGGTTTATACACCGTATAAAAGAAAGTTGTGTATAAAACCAAATATGCCTCAATGAAAGGATATTGAGACGAAGTCCCTTAAAAAGATCATTTTTTTTAAATAAAGTACATCTATAATTTGTATTCACTATAAGTACACATAAATAATGTACAAATACAATATAGGACATAATAATATCATGACAAAATTTGAAAGTAGGAGATTAACCCAAAGAATGGAAGTTGGGTTAAGAAATTCCTTTACCTTGTGTCCGACTTGACTCAACCGTTCTTTAACCTCCTGAATAATAAACTAGAGTTAATATCTACCTTATTAAGAACCATTTTCAATTTCATTATCCTTTTTATATCACTTATTACAATGTTATGAACATTATGTAATTATTTAAGTTAATAACGGTCGTTTTGTCGATCTTTGGTACTTGAGTCAACAATAAACTTCTCATAATTACAAGTTGTTCATGTGGTAGAATATCCATTATATCCAGAATTATATTCATGATTTAGATTTCATATATATCATATATATACAGTATATACATTCATTCATAATGTCACGTAACATTTAGAGGTAAGAAATGAAATGCACCGTTCATGGAGACGGTAAGCCGTACGTACGCATGAACGCTACTTTCATTTCTATTTCATATTTAATGGAATGAAATCATAATGATATAAATTTATAATATAATTCCAGTATAATATAGTGTATAATACCATTTAATCCATCCTTTATACATCCCACATATGGCATTAACGATTCAAATCACTTTGAGGGGGCGGTAGTCCGCACTTCCTAAAATGAAATTATCGCGTTTTACCCATAATGGAAATCATAAAGTATGTCATAAATGAGAAATACAGAAGCATAAGTAAAACATAAACATATTATATATCATATATAAAAATAGTGACATCTTAATGGCCACCTTTGAAGGTGTTGTATGAGTGTTGAACAATCATCGTTTCGTGAGGCAGAAATTCGCCATCCACAGAAACTGTATGTTCTTTAACCATTAGATGTAGGTGTGTGTAAGTGTAGCTCGAATACTTCTTATAACAACATCCTAGTATATTGAGGATACTGGTGTTGTTACAAAAGAAATGAATAAAAAGAGTTTAGGGGGTTGGAGAAGAAAAATAATACAAAACAACATTAGAGAAGACATTACCTCAAAATCGGGTAACTCTTTTTGATTTGAGCCAAAGGATTCCTTGAGAAGATTTCTGCCCAAAGTGAGGCTTCTAGGAGTAAAAGGGGGATGTTGGGAGAGTATTTGGGCAGAGTTTGGCCGAGCCAAATGGCTTGAAAGTGTAAATGAGGTGGGAGAGGTGGGGGCCTTTTATAAGTGGAGAGGAGGGGCACTTTTGGAAAGATTGAAATATTACATTATTACACAATGCTTTTCGGATTATAAAGGTCCCACACTTATATAATTCGAGGATAAGGTGATAAGGTTTCGAAATATTTTCATCCAATAGGCTTTGGACAAGTGTAAGCCTTGGATTTTGCATTATCTTCTCATTTTATTTAAATCGTTAAATAATGAGGTCATCGCTGCATCATAATGATGTCATAAATAATTCAATTTATTTAATGTCTAAAAATTATAATAAAAATACTATGATGTAGGAAATTATTTTAGCTTTCTAATGAATATTTATAATCAAAATTTGGACTTGTGTAAACCCACGTAAAAATTGTTTTAGTAAAACATTTTATGTTTGTGTCATTTTTTTACTTTAACATTAAATAAAAGGTGTTTATGTCATTTTCTAACTAAAGTGGCTCCATGGGGTCCCCAAGTTAACCCATGAGTTGTATTGGTCGGCCATGACTCATACAATAGGAGTAGGACAAGTTTCATGCTCATCTCATATTATTAAAACATTATTTTTACCTTAAACTACACTAATTACCTCTAATCGCGATTAAGAACTTAAAAGTTACTATTCACCAAAAATTATTTTAATCTTATTGAACCACATTTTACTTCTTAATGACAACCATGTATGTCGCATTTTTGAAAATCAAATCACAGAAGTGGTAATATTTCATTTAAATGAAAAATCAGTTATTTAACTACCACTTAGTGGTTTCACTATTCATCAAAAATTGAAGTTTTTCAGAACAAAGCCAAAATTTCACCCTAAGCTATAATTGATATTCCGAATTCAAAAATGATGTCTATTTTACAAAATTTCAAACATATAAGTTTCATTAATTAATTTTATTATTAATTCCCGCTGTTACAACAAATAGCGTGTTTTTTAAGAAACAATTTATATCAAAAGATTGGCAATTGTTTATGTCCAATTTCAATGTTAAATTAATTATAATGACCACCATTGGATAAAATTGTAAAAATATATTCTAATTATACTTTAAAACCACTAAATAGTATAATTTATCACTATAAATTATTTTGATTAAAAAGTTGTTTTTAAGTATTTTTCACTATTCATAAAAAATTAGAAGTTCTCAAAAAAATACCAAAAATTCAACATAGGCTAATTTCGATATTACGAATACAAAAATGAAGTCCATTTTGAAATATAAGATTTCTATAATTTTAAAAAGTGGTTATTACTATTCATAACGGCTACTTTGATTAGTCACGGTGTTTTAGAACTCGAACTTGCGTACAATGCAAGCTATTGCATTATTGAAAGAGAGGCGTATCGTGGAAGTTCGGGGTGTTACATTCTCCCCTCCTTCAATAAATTGCGTCCTCGCAATTTGATATTTTTCTTTGAAAATAAAAGGTTGAAAAGAGAAAATACCTTGGAGGAAAACCCACATCGGAAATAAGGTTAATAAATATATAACATTAAAAGAAGGCAGGATAAGTACAAAGGTCACCCGATATAGCCCATTCTAGGATTCTATGAAAATATGGATATGGAAGAAAAACAAACCATCAAGGTCTGATGGAGAGTTATAGAAAACAGGATTAGGAGAAAGTTTAACCATAAGAAAATCACAAACTTGTGATTGGTTAAACGGTCATTGAATCCCCAGTTGGAAAAGTTAACCGACAACATTTTTGTTTTAAGTTACCTTTTATAATGTTGAGGAATTTATTTAGGAGATTTACTAAGAACGTAAGGGAATATACATACTCGTTATGTATACTTTCATTCGTTAATATATTTTTACCACAAACCCAACTTTTACTCCAAATGGTAACGGAACTCAAAAATATTCTATTTATCCTAATTGTATAAGGTTCTAAATGTTAACACATACCATTTAGATTAGTAAAACTATTTTGTAATAACCAGGGACTTCCTGTAGGCTAGTGGTAGGAAATAAAGGCTTGTCGCACTATGGTTGTGGGTTCGATTCCTGCAGCTTTGTCCGACGCGATGGGTTATTCCCCACCCTGCAGGTTGTCCTTTTCCTAAAAAATATAGTACTATACTATTCCAAAAATAATCTTCATAAATGTTTTAACCATAAACAATACTATCCAAAGTTCAACTTAATCCACTCCAACCTTTATAGTTGTCCAAAATATCTTCGTCCAGACTTTCTCTAAAAGGTCTCTAAATTCCAAAATCAATTGTAACATCAGATTCCCCAAACAAAGAAAAGTTTCTCTTATTGCCACATACTAAAAATATGATTACCTTAATCATATTAAAACCTTACTGAAATCAACAAGTACTGCAGTAAAATCCATATATATATCACATTATTATTATAACCAGAATATAATCCTTGAGTCGAAAAGCACCAATACATTAATTATTCTGCTTCAACTGTAGTCACATCATAAGATTGGCCTTGATCCCTTGGCCTTTTCTGAGGTAAGTTTCCTTGACGCTTAGGACATTCATTTGCATAATGCCCTGTTTCCCTACAATTGTAGCATTCAACTTTGACAGCCTCTTTCTTTCCCTTGCAATCACGAGCCTGGTGACCCTTTTCTCTACATTTATAACAAACTCCCATTCCTTTTAGGCAAGTACCAGGGTGATTCTTCCCACAATTATCACATAATGGAAAATCCTTCTTTCCCTTTTTCTCTTTATCTGTCTCTTGTTCCACCGTTCTCTTCTTCTCTTGCTTTACTTTGTTGTCATAAGACTTAGAGAATTCCTTTTCTGTCTTGATAGCACACGAGACAATATCTTCATATGATGAGAAGGATTGTGATACTAAAGCTCGACGGAGAAATGGTTTTAACGCATCAAAGAAACGATCAATCTTACTCCTTGGGTTACGTATATAATCGGCAGCATACCTCTCTAACCTTGTAAAGTTAGCCTCATACTTTGCGACATTCTCATCCTCCTTCTGCCTCAAACTCAGAAATTTCCTTTCCATATCTTCTCGATGGTCACGAGGAAAATATTTTTCTAAGAAAAGCTCTTTGAACTCCCTCCATTCCATATTCGATACGTCATCATCTTCCTTTGTGTTTTGAATCAGCGACCACCACTGATCGGCATCTCCAGTGAGGTGGTAAACTGCCATGACAACCTTCTCCCTTTCACTACTCCCCAAGGCATGGAATATTTTCTCTAAGGAATTTATCCATTGCTCAGCTACAGTAGGATTTGTACTCCCATTGAAGGTTTGTGGTTGTTGCCTCATGAAACGGTCTAGCATTGATCCTCCACGTTGCGGATCAGGGTGCTCCATACGAGTAAGGTTATTATTCATAACCTGCGTGAGTTATCCCAGTACGGTGAGAAGCTGATCAGCACCAGTTGTATCTCCAGATCCACAATAATTATCTTGAGCAGGAGGGAAATCCCTACACGGAGTTCGTGCATTGATACGGTTTCCATTCCTTCCACTAGGCGCCATTTCTAAACAATGGCATAAACTGGATTAGTTTATGAATCAAAATACATAATTCCATACTTGTTAAACACTTTACATAAATTGAACTATTTATGGATATAATCCAAAATCATAAAAAGAAATGTTTTCTTTGAGGAAGTATGTACTCATAACCCTTCATAGTGGTTTGTAAATAAAATGAGAATTATCCTAAGCATATCCCCCGGGAGTGTCGTAACCAAGAGTGCAGCAAGGCCCGTTGTCGTGCACCAGTTCCCGTTCGAGTCTAGCTCAAAGCGGTGTTTTCGGGTTTTACCACTAGGTACATCTGTGCCAGAGCTGCCTCTACCTGCTCGTATCCAGACAGGGATGTATTGCTCGGAAAACTCATAATATCTCTACAATACCATAATTTTAGGAAGTTCTTCTATACTAATCCTCAAAGTATATCTTAGGTCTACGTGCTCTAATCAGAGTTTATCTAAATCTAGCTTCCAAGGTTAGTACTAAACTGCCTCTGATACCAACTGTAACGCCCCGACCCCAGCTACCCAGAGTCGGTGCATTACTTCGTAACATTGGCATGATCACAAAAGATCAAGTCTCGAAAGACCGATTAGTTTAGTAGCCTTGGAAACACTAGATACATTCATAAGTCTTTCATTACATCAAAATTAAAAAAACTACAATAACATGGTCTTCATAGTCCACACTCATATCTTCACTGACTATCCTTGCAAGTCAGTCATAATACACTTCTTCACATCTTGGAAAATATTTAAACATTGAAAGGGGTGAGCTCAGATTCTCAGTAAGGATAACAATATTGCGGAAGCTTTCATAAATAAACATAAAAATTTAAGGCAATGTATAACTAAAACAAAAGCCTTTTAAACTTGAACATCAACATAATATGGAAAAAGTAAAATGAGATAATGCCATTCACTTCTTCACATGGATATTCTACTGGTCGAATAATCACATGAAATATCAATAACCACTTTCATAACGAGGGAATGTATAATGCCGGACATTCTGAAACATTTTGTCAAGGCCTCGACCAGGACGTCTAAAATGATTAAGGCCTCGGCCAAAACCATAAATCAAATTGGGAAAGGGCCTCGGCCAATTCCACATCTAGTTGTCTCATGAGACCTACCGATGCATCGAGGAGCTATAGCGGGCTCCACCCGTCACTTATTAAGTCCAATACATTCCTCATATGAATAGGTTTAAACATATCATAAACCATAACATAATCGTATCACATAAAACATGCATAAAGGAAACATAACATTTCCACATTTCAATCACAAGATATAAATACAACACATTGATATAATAAAAATGCTTTCAAAACCATTTTCAATACCAAAATAAAAGAAAGTTAAAACATTGTATTTATTTTTCATTAAAAAAAATGATGGCTTGTAGAGGAAGCCGAATCTCAGATAATGGTCACGGCGGCGGAGAAGTCGTTGTCGCCGCATAAGTACGGAAAGAAAAACATTCCCTTTTGTCGTTTAGTAAAACGCTTCGTATAAAAAAGATTCCTTTCGAATAAACGTAAAAGTCAAAGGGGTTTATACACCGTATAAAAGAAAGTTGTGTATAAAACCAAATATGCCTCAATGAAAGGAGATTGAGACGAAGTCCCTTAAAAAGATCATTTTTTTTAAATAAAGTACATCTATAATGTGTATTCACTATAAGTACACATAAATAATGTACAAATACAATATAGGACATAATAATATCATGACATAATTTGAAAGTAGGAGATTAACCCAAAGAATGGAAGTTGGGTTAAGAAATTCCCTTACCTTGTGTCCGACTTGACTCAACCGTTCTTTAACCTCCTGAATAATAAACTAGAGTTAATATCTACCTTATTAAGAACCATTTTCAATTTAATTATCCTTTTTATATCACTTATTACAATGTTATGAACATTATGTAATTATTTAAGTTAATAACGGTCGTTTTGTCGATCTTTGGTACTTGAGTCAACAATAAACTTCTTATAATTATAAGTTGTTCATGTGGTAGAATATCCATTATATCCAGAATTATATTCATGATTTAGATTTCATATATATCATATATATACAGTATATAAATTCATTCATAATGTCACGTAACATTTAGAGGTAAGAAATGAAATGCACCGTTCATGGAGACGGTAAGCCGTACGTACGCATGAACGCTACTTTCATTTCTATTTCGTATTTAATGGAATGAAATCATAATGATATAAATTTATAATATAATTCCAGTATAATATAGTGTATAATACCATTTACTCCATCCTTTATACATCCCACATATGGCATTAACGATTCAAATCACTTTGAGGGGGCGGTAGTCCGCACTTCCTAAAATGAAATTATCGCGTTTTACCCATAATGGAAATCATAAAGTATTTCATAAATGAGAAATACAGAAGCATAAGTAAAACATAAACATATTATATATCGTATATAAAAATAGTGACATCTTAATGGCCACCTTTGAAGGTGTTGTATGAGTGTTGAACAATCATCGTTTCGTGAGGCAGAAATTCGCCATCCACAGAAACCGTATGTTCTTTAACCATTAGATGTAGGTGTGTGTAAGTGTAGCTCGAATCATTCTTATAAAAACATCCTAGTATATTTAGGATACTGGTGTTGTTACAAAAGAAATGAATAAAAAGAGTTTAGGGGGTTGGAGAAGAAAAATAATACAAAACAACATTAGAGAAGACATTACCTCAAAATCGGGTAACTCTTTTTGATTTGAGCCAAAGGATTCCTTGAGAATATTTCTGCCCAAAGTGAGGCTTCTAGGAGTAATAGGGGGATGTTGGGAGAGTATTTGGGCAGAGTTTGGCCGAGCCAAATGGCTTGAAAGTGTAAATGAGGTGGGAGAGGTGGGGGCCTTTTATAAGTGGAGAGGAGGGGCACTTTTGGAAAGATTGAAATGTTACATTATTACACAATGATTTTCGGATTCTAAAGGTCCCAAACTTATATAATTCGAGTCTAAGGTGATAAGGTTTCGAAATATCTTCATCCAATAGGCTTTGGACAAGTGTAAGCCTTGGATTTTGCATTATCTTCTCATTTTATTTAAATCGTTAAATAATGAGGTCATCGCTGCATCATAATGATGTCATAAATAATTTAATTTATTTAATGTCTAAAAATTATAATAAAAATACTATGATGTAGTAAATCTTTTTATCTTTCTAATGAATATTTATAATCAAAATTTGGACTTGTGTAACCCCACGTAAAAATTGTTTTAGTAAAACATTTTATGTTTGTGTCATTTTTTTACTTTAACATTAAATAAAAGGTGTTTATGTCATTTTCTAACTAAAGTGGCTCCATGGGGTCCCCAAGTTGACCCATGGGTTGTCTTGGTCGGCCATGACTCATCCAATAGGAGTAGGACAAGTGTCATGCTCATCTCATATTATTAAAACATTATTTTTACCTTAAACTACACTAATTACCTCTAATCGCGATTAAGAACTTAAAAGTTACTATTCACCAAAAATTATGTTAATCTTATTGAACCACATTTTACTTCTTAATGACAACCATGTATATTGGATTTTTGAAAATCAAATCACAGAAGTGGTAATATTTCATTTAAATGAAAAATCAGTTATTTAACTACCACTTAGTGGTTTCACTATTCATCAAAAATTGAAGTTTTTCAGAACAAAGCCAAAATTTCACCCTAAGCTATAATTGATATTCCGAATTCAAAAATGATGTCTATTTTACAAAATCCCAAACATATAAGTTGCATTAATTAATTTTATTATTAATTACCGCTGTTACAACAAATAGCGTGTTTTTTAAGAAACAATTTATATCAAAAGATTGGCAATTGTTTATGTCCAATTTCAATGTTAAATTAATTCTAATGACCACCATTGGATAAAATTGTAAAAATATATTCTAATTATACTTTAAAACCACTAAATATTATAATTTATCACTATAAATTATTTTGATTAAAAAGTTGTTTTTAAGTATTTTTCACTATTCATAAAAAATTAGAAGTTCTCAGAAAAATACCAAAAATTCAACATAGGATAATTTAGATATTATGAATACAAAAATGAAGTCCATTTTGAAATATAAGATTTCTATAATTTTAAAAAGTGGTTATTACTATTCATAACAGCTACTTTGATTAGTCACGGTGTTTTAGAACTCGAACTTGCGTACAATGCAAGCTATTGCATTATTGAAAGAGAGGCGTATCGTGGAAGCTCGGGGTGTTACATGAGATGACTTCCAGATACTCGGGTGTTTTACACACCGGTCAGTTTGGTTTGGTTTTCATGCCATTTGTTTAAACATTTGCGCTTATAGAGGTTTTTACCTAGCAATCTTTTGAGCGGCTAGTCTATCTTTTATTTTTTCACAATTAGGAAAATCCTAGGGTGGGAAGTGTCATTTCAGTTGTTAAATTAGTGTCCTTCCGAGTAGAAGGAACACAACCAAAGAGGACCATTAGAGGATGGTCGGTTTTACTTAAATGACCGTGAGGCTTGTGAACTTTAAATCATGTCGGTGATTGCTCGACAACATGACGTCAGTGTGTTTGTTGGTGTATGAAACCTTTGAGTAACGTTGTTGGTCATGGGTGGAATATGGTGGTTAAGCTTGAATGATCACTGGATGGCTTGGGTGGTAAAGGCTTGGTGATTGGTTAATGATAGCACATCGACAGGTGACACCGAGTTTCTCATAAGGTATCAACCAATAGTGGTTCGACTAATCTTCTTCATAATATTCTGATCCTCTTAGTGTAATTTTCCTTAAGCGATGAGCATGTCCCCTATATTTCCTCTGCCTTGATGCACTAAGAGAGCGTCGGCCTAACGCCACGCTAAATATTTAAAAGCTATTGGGCGGGTTTAGTGGTCTCCTAGTGTTGCATCATAAACACGTGGTTCTTATCAAAGCTTGGTTTGTCTTGAGTGACCCTTGGATTACAGTGTAGGAATTCCTTGGACGTACTCTTGAACACCATGTAGGTTTCGGCCACAGTGGAAGCACAATTAGGCCGACACCCAACATTAATTTTTTTACCACAATCAATGATTATTCCGGGATCAGTACGACGATGAATGCCAGTCTCCATGGAATATACTCAAAGATTTAGATAAAGAAGGAAGAGGCCCAAAACCTTTAGAGAGGATCTTTCTTATCATGTTTATAATTAATTTAATTAATTTAATAAAGAAAAGAATACCTAAATCTTTGATACTTTCTTCGCTGATGATGTTGATCGTCTGGAATGACCCTTCCAGATTGTCTCATTGCGCTTGCGAGGATCCAAACCATAATCCCTCTAGCGGTGATCCACACGTGCTCCGATGGATTTCGATCGACACCACTCGTTCTCCTGGTGCTAGCGCGGCGAAGTGAGTGTCATGTGTTGGTCGTTCTTGATCGCTTGTTTTTCAGTCTTGAAGAACGTCTCTCATTCTTGAGAGGGGCGGGAAGAGGATTCGAGAGAGAAATCGTTTAGCCCAACAATTCTCAATTCACTGGGCGTGCAGTTTGGTACATGACACAATAGATGTACATGTCTATTTATCAACACGGGGATTCAGTTACAATATTTAATTTTGTAACAGCAATTAAATACATTTATAACCTTAGATAAAACTCATGATTTTAATAATAACATCACATCATTATTTATGGTGCACCAACTTGCGCAAAACAGAATTATAAATAAAATTCCACGTCACAAAATAATAGCAGCGTTATTATTATTTTAACTTGTGCTAACTAGTTAAATAATTATTTACCGTCTTTCAAATAATTATTTTACTACCGAATCAGCCTTGGCCCGATCAAACTCTACTTCCATTTATTGAACACCCGAATAAATAAATAAATAATTTATTCTCTTAAATAATATTTTATTTATAAACTAGTAAATAAATATTTATTAAATGTTCAATAAATAAAATAAATATATTTTACCCAGAGTCTAGTGAATAAATATTTATTTAATTTATGCAATCATTTTAACTTGAATAAAATTATTCCACTATCTTGAGAATAATATTTATTCCATTAATTAAATTCAAATAGAATTTAACTAAGATCACCAGAAACACTTAGTGTATGACCCTCTAGGATTCTTTCTCATTGACATTAGGTTGGTTTGCCTAAAGTCCAAGAGTACTGTCTAGCAACGGGTCAAGGCACCCAAGATAAAGAACTTAAAGTCACAACAATGATATCCACATATTAACACTCATTGTGTAATATAATCCCTTTGTCTCAATATATAATCAAGAAGGTTTCATGATAGTGTCATCAACCTTTGTGCTTGATACATCATTCTTTGACTACCTGAAATAAAATCGTCGTTACACCATGACTGTGGAATTTCACACGACAATTCTATTTCAATCAAAGTTCCGAGATATCAAATTCCATAAATGGAAGGGACAAATCCTTCCTCGACTTATCCATTAATAACATGCCACTCATGACGCACCCAACGTACCCTACTTCCCACCAATATATGGCGTGAAGGTTTTCGTCAGTAAATCAAAGTGTGCAAGTCGTGACACGTATTAATGATAATCGTAAAGTCTAAGGACTATTACACATGCTCACAAATAGGAACATCCGATGACACCAAAACATGCGGAATTTCTACTGGCAGGTTTGTTCTCATAATCATCCACCTTGGAGATTACCAAGTATGAAATTTATAATAGGAAGTCTCATCTGCTTAAGAGTACTCACACCAGATGATCTATATACTATGTGTCCCATCGTATTATGCCATCCAACCATATAACTATATTTAAGAATATTGTTATATAATTTCAAGGTTCTCATCATAGCGGAGAAATCTCATGACCTTATCAATACAAAAAATACTCTAGGACATTATTATATCATAGTCATGAAAAACAATTAAAATATATAATAATATGTTTAATATTTAAATACATTAAATATCCATGTAATCAAAGTACAAATATTTAGTTCTAGGACACCAACTCTAACAAACTCTCATTTGGACTAGAGCCAACTGCCTACAACTTTTAGTATGATAGAACTCACATTAAGATCATGTTTCTACTGAGTCAATTCTTTATTCAAGTGGTCCACCACGTTGTCTTCCATGGAAATACTGCTTACTGCAACTTCACCTCTCTGAGAAAAATCTCTCAAGAGATGATACTTTCGAAGTATGTGCTTCGTCCGCTGATGTGACCTTATTTATTTTACAAGATCCACCACTGAAGTATTATCACAATAGAGTGTGGTGGGATCTTTAATACTAGGTACCACATATAGCTCCTAGAAAAATATTCGCATCCAAACTGCTTCTTTATCTGCCTCAGAAGCTGTGATATACTCGGATTCCACTATAGAATTTGTGACCACACTCTACTTTGAGATCTTCCAGCTCACAACACCTCCATTCAAAGTGAATATATATCATATTTGCAACTTCATGTCATCCTAATCAGTCTGGAAACTAGCATATGCATATCCTCTGATGACTAATCCTCCATAAACCAGGAACATATCCTTAGTATGACTCAGATACTTTAGGATAGTCTTGACTGTCAGCCAATGGCGGTCACCTGGGTCAGATTGATATCTTCCTACCACACTCAATGCATAGGCGAAATCCAGACTAGTACATAGCATGACATACATGACTGACCCAATCACTGATGCGTATGGATTCCTTTCCATTATCTTTCTTTCCTCATGTGTTTGAGGACACATTTTCTTGGAAATATGAATGCCATGTGATGCTGGCAATAATCCCCTCTTGGATTGTTCCATACCGAATCTCTTCAATATCTTTTTAATGTATGTACTTTGACTTAATCCCAATAATCTCTTGGATCCATCATGATGTATCTTGATCCCAAGAATATATATTTCCTCTCCCAAGTCCTTCATGGATAAGTATTGATTCAACCATTCCTTAATATACTGTAACACTGGTATCTCATTTCCAATAAGTAATATGCCATCAACATATACTATTAGGAAAACAAATTCACTCCCACTAAATCTTTTTTAGACACAAGGATCAAATTAATTCTTGATAAAACCAAATTTTTTTATGGATTCATCAAAACGAATGTTTCATGACCCGGATGCTTGTTTTAATCCATAAATGGATTTCTGAAACTTGCATACCTTATTGGCATCGTTTAGAGTCATAAAACCTTCAGGTTGTGTCATGTAGACATCTTCCTGAAGGTTCGTGTTAAGGAAGACTGTTTTGACATCCATTTTCCAAATCTCATAGTCATGGTAAGAATCAATGGCCAATAGAATTCTGATGGATTTCAATATTGCAACTGATGAAAAGGTTTCTTCGTAGTCAATTCCTTGACACTGCTTTAACCCTTTTACAACCAGTCGTGCCTTATAGGTACTAACTTGTCCTTCCACGTACATTTTCTTATTGAATACCCATTTTCAACCAACTGGATTTACATTAACTGGAGGATCTACCAAAATCCAGACTTGATTTTTGTACATGGAATCTATTTCAGAATTCATGGATTCTTTCCACTTGGAAACGTCTGTGCCACTTACTGCTTCCTTATAGGTTATAGGATCATTATTATCAAAAAAAAAAAAAAATGATTCACTATCCTCAGTAATTAGAAAACTATACCGTTCCAATTATCTAACCTCTCTTGTACTCATACGCAGTTCTTGTGTCTCTAGAACAGTTCTTTCTTCCACGGGGCTTTGTGGAATCTGTTCCTGTACCAACTCTTGTATACCTTGAGCCTCGACTTCATCGAAGTCTATCTCTCTCTCACTATATCTTTTGGATATGTTATCCCTCTCAAGTAATAAGGAATGTCTTGCCACTATAACCTTTTTGTCTGAGGGGTTGTATAGGTAATATCCCCTTGTTTCCTTGAGGTATCCTATAAAGGTACACTTTGTGCCTCAGGGTTCAAGTTTGTTACCTAGATAGATCTTAACAAATACATCACTTCCCCACACATGTAAATTTGAAAACATGGCTTTCTTTCCACTCCAGAACTTGTATGGAATACCATTTATCGATTTAATTAGTACTTGGTTTAGTATGCACACCACTGTTTGTAACGCATATCCCCAAAAGGATAATAGAAGACTCACACTACTCATCATTGATCTCACCATGTCCAACAAGGTGCGGTTCCTCCTTTCTCTCACACAATTACACTAGGGCGTGTAAGGAGGAGTGAGTTGGGATAAGATCCCAAGCTCCTGTAAGTAATCAATGAAGTCTTTATTAAGATATTATCCACCTTGGTCTGAGTGGAGTTTCTTAATCTTCTTACCAAGCTGGTTCTCAACTTCATTCTTGTATTCTTTGAACTTATTAAAAGAATCTGACTTATACCTCATTAAGTAGATATATCCATATCTACTAAAATCATCAGTAAAAGTTATGAAGTATGAGTACCCTCCCCTTGATTCAACTATAAATGGTCCATGCACATCGATATGAACCAATTCAATAAGCTCGTTATCCCTTTCACCTTTACCACTAAATGGGTCTTTGGTCATTTTGCCTTATAAACACGCATGACATATGCCAAGTGGTTTTAGTTTGAGAAAATCTAAATATCCATCTTGATGTAACTTTGTCAAGAGTTTCTCGTTTACATGACCTAGCCGGTGATTCCAAAGTTGGGTGTGGTATGAGTCATGTGAAGTATATTTTTTATCAATTGTCATTACTTGGTTTGTGTAATCCAAAACGTAAAGACCATTGTATAAATGTGCCCTAACAAAACAAATTCTATCTTTGTAAAAGAACAAACATTCATTTCCAAACTTGAAAAAATCCTTATGAATCTAATTTGGATACATAAATAATGTTTTTAGTAATAGACGACACATAATAACAACCCTTTAACACCAATATCATCCCAGTTGGTAATGTGAGGTGGTAGTACCCGACAACTACAATAGCAAGTCTGGATTCATTGGATGCTCTTAGATCTACCTCCCCTCAGCCAATATTCCTAAATATACTTAGTTCCTGTATTTGTATACATATGTGAGCACCATAAGCTATATCTAATACCCAATTTTTAGAAACAGATATATTCCATTTGATAACAAATTCACCTGAAGCTTCCCCTTGCTTCTTAGGCTGGGTGCAGTTTTTCTTCTAGTGGCCCTTCTTTCCACATGTGAAATAAACATCCTCCTGTTCCCTTGCCTCCCCTTTAATCTTATTTTTCTTTGAAGGGCATAAATAATCTTTGGGATTAAATCTCTTTGACTTCCCTTTACTCTTATTCACCATAATGACATAAGGCTTGTCACGCTTCATATCTTTGTCCACTTGGAAAATGAGGATAAGAAGATCAGATAAAGACTTCTCAATGTTGTTCATATTAAAATTAATAAAAAGCTAGAGAATATCTAAGGGAGTGATGCGAGAATGAGATCAGTGCCCAGTTATTCAGGAAGTTTAAATCCTAGAACCTTCAGGCGCTCAATGTAGCCAATGAGCTTGACTACATGAGGCACAACTAGGGAACCCTCTCCAAGATTACTATGAAATATTGCCTTGGAGATCTCAAACCTTTCATATCTTTCTCTCTCCTAGTAAAGACCACAGAGGTGATAGAGCATGCTATAAACATCCATGTTTTCATGAGACTTCATGATCTCACTAGAAATTGATGACAACATCAAACATTGAACGTCGATCTCATCATTCATATGTTTCTCATAGACCAAGAAATCCTCATCATTCGCCTCTTTGGAAGGCAGATCAGGCAATGCTAACTCCAACATGTAAGACTTCCATTCATGGTGTAGGATAACCCAAAGGCATATAAACCATTCCAGGAATTCACTACTGGTGAGGATTTTGTATTTATCCATAATTGATCGTAGGGATAGTGTGGTTGACGTGCTTGTCATTTTTATTCTACAATTAAAAGAGAAAATCATTAGTAATTTATTGATTATATTTTATGAGAAATAATAAATTAATTTTATCAAGTCTCCCACTATTTTATCAAGTCCCAACGACCCTCACCATTGAACTCAGAATGTCTAGTTTCTATGACATTCTAGTGGAAAGGATACATATTCTCCTTCACATAACCCCAAAAAGGGTTGGTCAAGCTATTTGAAGGTATTTAGGTAGGCAGGTCTTTTCCAACCGTGAGCTTGCAGCTCCTTGATCTGTTGAGTGAACTCCTCAATCCTGAAAACCTAAATTTGGATTTCCTCAACTCTTGCCTCCAATATTACACCAAGTCTAGAAAGAGATACTCCTCTTGATGTAATATAGTTAAGTAAAACTGAAACCTTTCACAAGGTCTTCCTGTATAAAAGTAAGTGTCCCAACAAGGGTTGGTCAAACACATAGTTTTATTGAGTTTTTCCCTTAATAAAGTAACATAAGGCTTGGTATAACTTAATATTTTATTTGAGGGATTTTATCTCTTATGTGTGAATTGATTATTATCATTATCACATGCTTGTTAATATTAAGTGGAACTTACTTAATTGATTAACCATATCCTGATAATATTTACACATAAGCCTAGTTTATTTTAGCTCTATCTTGCATGCTTGTTTAATTCATTAATTATGTAATCACGACAACCCATCCATAATGATAAACCATGCAACTGATAGAAATAAAATAAAGCAAAGCGCATGATCATGAGATTTTATAATGGTTAATTTATCTAGCAGTTGATAAAATAACCCTGACCTAGGGGAGAAAAACATTGAACCTTTTGGGTTTGTGTTTACATATTTACACCTGTCAACCTCTGTATCTCCTGGGATTGGTTTCATCTTGGATCTAGCTTGAACTGCCTCCCCTAGCTTGGGAGTTCCCTCCATTACATATGATTTTTTTAACTCACATGCAGGTGAGGGGTAAAAAGGGCGGTTTACATAAAAGAAACCATGGACACGCATACCCTACATATTAATGAGGAGATATGGATCATAGACCAAAAATAATATTAATAAATAAATTATAAGGAAACCAATCACATACAAAGGTCTTGGTCTAGCTCATGATCACCCACATACATGCAACGAGTTACGTATTTAATAAAACTAGTATTCAATTCTTTAATCGTTATTATTAAGATAAATTGCACTTGAATTGATTAATTATTATCTTTAATCAATCAATCCTTTTATCTTAATCCTTTTATAAATTTCCTTGATATTATCATCATTGTACATAAATGCACCTTGGAGGTAAGCTGGTGAATACCCATTCAAATCTACCCAACATGTATTATATTCATATACTATTTTACTCTTCTGACATATGGAATACATGATGCTTCAATGCATAGAGTAACAACATTTAGTATGATTTATACATGATAAGCAGTTCTGAACATTACGCAAACATTAAAGTTTTGACTTTGTGTAATTTGGTAAAGTACACAGCGTGTAGTTCCGACTACACGATGTGTACTACCTTCACCATCTTTCCCAAAGTACATGCCTAGGGACTCAATGTGTGAGGCGTACTTTGGAAATTTCAGAGTACACAATGTGTACAGTGGGCTACACACTGTGTTGTCTCCGCGTTACATGGTTACCAGTTGGCTTAGCCATGTATGGGATACATGGTTTGACCCCTGACCTGAAGAGACTACACGTTGTGTCCAGTGGTCCATACAATGTGTAATTTGGTATCCATGTGCCTATCTGTCCTGGTCAACACATGATGTAAAATTAACTACACCGCGTGTAATAAATGCACATGGATTGAGTAAATGCCTAATTACTCTTGATGCACTGTATATGACTACACGACGTGTAGTTCGGATTACACGGCGTGTATGATAGAGAAAATGACGTGTAAGTCCAAACACATGGTGTGTACTTTCGTGTCACCTGGGAAGAATTTTCACCACCTCCTGATGAGTTCCCCATTTTATTTTTAATTAAAAAATCATTTGTTTCTGTGAAATATATGAGAAACGAAAAGAGGGAGAACAAATATTGAAATCCATATTACAAGAACTATTAACCTTGAATTGAAAAAATAAATTATTAAACTGTAAAGCATAAATGAATTATTTAAATAATTATAAACTATGATGTAACTGCTCTGATACCACTTGTAGGTTCTGGGTGCAGTGGAAGTGCGGTTGGGCTGACACCCAACTTTATTTTTTTTTACCATGATCAATGATTATTCTGGGATCAATATGACGATGAATGACAGTCTCCACAGAATAGAATCAGAGATTTAGATAAAGCATAAAGAGGCCCAAAACCTTTAGAGAGGATTTTACACATCTAGTTTATAATTAATTTAATTAATTTCATAAAGAAAAGAATATCTGGATCTTCGGTACTTTTTTCATTGATGATATTGATCATCCAGAATGACCCTTTTAGATTGTCTTGTTGCGCTTTCAAGGATCCGAACCAGAATACCTCTAGCAGTGATCCACACGTGCTCCGATGGCCTCTGATCGATGCCACTCATTCTTTGGGTGCTAGTGCGGCGAAGTGAGTGTCTTGTATCAGTCATTCTCGATCGCTTGTTCTTCGGTCTTGAAGAACATTTCTTGTTCTTGAGAGGGGCGGGAAGAAGATTCGAGAGAGAAATCGCTTAGCTCAACAATTCTCAATTCACCGGGCGTGCAGTTTAGTACATGGAACAACAAATGTAAATATCTATTTATTGACATGGGGATTCAGTTAAAATATTTAATTACGTAACAAAAATTAAATACATTCATAACCATAGAGAAAACCAATGATTTTTATAATAATACCGATTCATTATTTATGGTTCGCCAACTTGCGCAAAACAGAATTATATATAAAATTCCACCTCACAAAAATAATAGCAGCATTATTATTATTTTAACTTGTGCCAAATAGTTAAATAATTATTTACCATCTTGCAAATAAATATTTTACTACCGTACCTTCCTTAGTCCACTCGAACTCCACTTCCATTTATTGAACACCTGAATAAATAAATAAATAATTTATTCTCTTAAATAAATATTTTATTTGAAAACTAGTAAATAAATATTTATTAAATGTTCAATAAAATAAATAAATATATTTTACCCACAATCCAGTGAATAAATATTTATTTAATTTATGAAATCATTTTAACTTGAATAAAATTATTCTACTATTTTTAGAATAATATTTCTTCCATTAATTAAATTCAAATATAATTAAACCGAGACCACCAGAAACACTTAGTGTGTGACCCTCTAGGATTCTTTCTCGTTGGAATTATTTGGGTTGCCTAAAATCCAAGAGTACTATCTAGAAACGGGTCAAGGAACTCAAGAGAAAGAACTTAAAGTCACAACAACGATATCTACATACGAATACTCACTGTGTAATATAATCCCTTTATCTCAATATCTCATCAAACAGGTTTCATGATAGTGTCATCAACCTTTGTGCTTAATACTTCATTCTTTGACTACCTAAAATAAACTCATCATTACACCATGGCCATGGAATTTCACGTGATGGTTCTATTTCAATCAAAGGGCCAAGATATCAACTTCCATAAATGGAAGGTACAAATCCTTCCCCGACTTATCTATTAATAACATGCCACTCGTGATGCACCCAACATACCCTACTTCCCGCGAACATATGACGTGATAGTTTTCATCAGTAAATCAAAGTACGCGAGTTATGACACTTATTAATGATAATTTTAAAGTCTAAGAACTATTACACACACTCATAGATAGGAATATACGATGACACCAAAACATGCAGAATTCTTATTAGTAGGTCTATTCTCATAATCTACCACCTTAGAGATTACCAAATATGAACTTCATTAGAGGAAATATCATCTACTTACGAGTACTCACACCTGACGGTCTATATACCATGTTTCCTATCATAGTATGTCATCCAACCACATAACTATATTTAAGAATATTGTTGTATCATTTCAAGGTTCTCATCATAGTGGGGAAATTCTATAACCTTATCAATGCAACAAATACTCTAGGAAATTATTACATCATAGTCATGTAGAACAATCAAAATATGTAATAATATGTATAATATTTAAATACATTAAATATCTATGTAATCAAAGTACAAACAGTTGGTTCCAGGACACCAACTCTAACACACTAGCTGTTTCATCTAACTTAACCGACAGACTGATGTCGCTCTGGGCTCAGTCAATGTTTTGATATGGGTATATTTCCCTTATACCGATGTCTCACTCATAAACATGGAGTATGGAATACCATGCGTTAGTTCCTTTCACTCCTCTTATGCCAATCTGAGGTTACCCCGAGCTTGTTGTCGGGCTCAGTGATGCCTAAATCCAGGAATGCCACCAGAAGTCAGGTATAAACTTCTGTGTATGCGTTCATGGTAAATGTAAGATACCTTTGAAGAAGACATCGCAGTTTAGTTTGTAAAACATTAGTTGTCTAAGCTGGGCATCTTCTTAAATGGTTGGTCAGACTGGATTGACTAGTTATCTCTCTTGTTCAATGAAGCGGTTAGTGAAGGACCTTTTTATGGAACATCATCAAGTGAGATGAGTACGTTTTGGGTCAACCATGGCTTTTCATGAAAAGCTGGCTCGACTTTGTCTTTTAGGTCAATGGGATTCGACCATTTTATTCATTTTGGAAATCACGCGAGAAGCGTCGCTAGAATATTTAAGGGCATGTATTGCAGGAAATTATGATGGTGGAAGGTGTCGTGACTCATAATTTGACCCATTCTAAAGTTAAAGCCTAAGGTGGGAAGTGAATTTGACAAGATGTTTAATAAGATGATGACATTGTCGTGTCTCTAGCTAAATGAGTTTGGATATGTACCGTCTCAGTGTTTTAGTTAGAAAATGAGCGTTGGCTCAGATCTTAATGGATTAGGTGCCTCTTGCCTAACCAATTTTTGAACGTGTGTTGGGTGTTTGGATATGTCGCACGACCTTTTGTATGAGACTTCATGACCCTGTAGATCGGGTGAGAGTTATGTTGTTCCTGAAGGCTTCTCAGGGACGTGAAGTTCTAAGGTGGGAAGGTTGTAACATCCCGTGTTTTGAACCAGATGAAAAAGAGGAGGAAATAAAATTTTTCTGTTAAATAGGAAAACTGGTTTTAAACCGAGTGTGAGAACCTTTTTCTTTCCGATAGTTGATAAATTAAATGAAGGGTAAAAACCTTCTTTTCCACTTTGAAATATTTTATGAAAAAATTTCAGAGTTAGATGCTGAGTCAGCGTGGTGTTCTGAGGTATATAGATCCTCAATGTTGATATAATAAATATATTAAATTTATTTTATTCATACATGTGTGTGTGTTTTCAGAAAAACGAAATAACTCTCAAACATTGTGTCATATGAGACATCTTAGACCACTGTTAGGTCCGGAACACTGGGTTTACCCTAGGCATGGTATAACTTTGACGCGTATCTGGTGTTTTACAACCTCGCATTTGATAATACCATCTTTATTTTTAATTAATTTATTATTCCATTTTTTATGTAATAAATAATTATTTTCTCACAAATGCTGCGTTGTATGAGAAATATGAGACCACCGATAGTTCCGGGATGTGAGGTTTACCCTATCCAGAGTATAACTTTTTCGAACATCGAACGTTTTGTCAGATCGCACTTGAAGATAGTTTAATTGGGTTATAAATATTTTTTTTGGCAGCTAGAAATAATAATAATAATTTTATTGATAATTTTATTATTTTCTTTGAAGAAAAAAAATGAAAATATACTTTCACAATTAATAAATTGTGTTGCGGTGTAAATAATAAGTGGAAAATGTAATAATTATGATATTATTAACTGTGAAAATTAAATGAAAATGTTCAATCAATATTAATTTATTAGGTGTTTTTAGTTTTTAAATGGTTGTTGTCGTTAAAATACTAATGGCGTCATTGATCAGTTTAATTAAATTATAATTATTTTAATTATTGCAGACCATTTTAATTTTAGTCCAAATTCTTAAAGCGACCAAGGGCGCATTCTTGTGCACCCTGTTGCAGGTCCCAAACAACTATAAAAACTAATTAAATAAATGCTTGGGTTTTATGTAAAATTTTTATGTCACACTTTAACACTGCATTCAGGCTAAAAATAATTTAAATGGGTTAAAAAGGAATAAAAATAATTTAAAGAAAATTAATAGAATTTAAAGAGGGATAAAAGTAAATAATAAAATAGAATCATTTGGAAAGAAATTAAAAGTAATTAAAATGGGGTAAACCCATTTTAATTAATTGTTTCATTTCTTCTACCATTTTATTTTTATTTTTATTAATTATTTATTTCCTTTTTTTTCTTTCTTTATTTTCTTTTTCTTTCCTTTCTTTCTTCCTCTACCCCTCTCTTGGTGTGTCGTGCCTCCCCCTGCTAGGTGGTGCGCACCACCTCCCCTCTCCTTCGGAAGCCCATTGTAGTCTTGTTTCTCCCCCATTTTCAACGCCGTCTGGTGAGCTGTGAAGCTCTTGGTAAGGCTAACCTCACGCACCAAGAATTGTTCGATATCATTTTAAATTTTTCGTGCAATCTATCGCATAAGTATTTTACCCAAAATTTGGATTTTTCTAAAATCACCAGGTTTCTTCAATTTTAGGTCAAATCAAAGATCTCCAAGGAGTGTAGGATCCTCTATGAGTATAAGGTAGGGAGTTTACTCTCTTTCACCTTGTTTTTTTATATTTTAAATCGCACGTTGTACCGCTCGTCGGTGCCTACCGACGATCTTTAATTTTACTTATCCTAAATTAAATAAGTTTCTTACTTGATCGTTTCAACCTTGTTTGAGATAATATAACCTATTAAAATTGTTATAACATCATTAGATGCCCCTTTGGGTGTGACGAAATTCTTGGACTATTTTCCAATAACCCTGAATTAATTGCATATGTTGTGTGAACCCTATTGTTGTGTTTTATTTAAAAAAAATTATTTAGGATAATTGTGAATTGTGAACCTTGGGTATTTTTTTGTTAAATTGTGCCTAATGATTGTCTTCCTCGTTAAGTTAGTATTTTTCTATGCCATTATAAAAGTGATATGTGCATTTTTTCTGTATTCGCTGATAAATTTTCTTGGCTATAGCTGCTTGAATAGAATGATCATTAGTGTTTGGATTTAGGTTGCTCATATTATTTTGTTGAAATTATAAATGCATATACTATGATATATTCTTCCTTGAAAACGAATTAAATTCAGGGTGGTGAGACATTGTGAGTTCCATATTAAGGACTACACAAGTACTCTCCATTCCTAACCAGTTACACATTACGTCAGGGAGATGATGTCTTAGGATTTTCCAGATGAGGGTTTCCCTGGGTTTCTAAAATACCCATGAGTGATACTGGTTCCCAAAGGGACATTCTGGGATAGATCTGTTGGAAAAGTGGCTATGCCATTCCTTGGGTGATACTTGACCCCTTCTGTGCGATACTGGGATGAACTCATTATAAAGCCATGCCTCAGCCGATACTTGCTCTTTCAGAATATTTCCTTGGATGAGCTCAGTGATATTGGATTAATTGAAGAATGTACCATAGCGATACTTTCAGGACGAGCTCCGACTCCAACTTTACAAATTGAACATAATAATAATAATTATGGGTGTAAAGTGTTTATTTTTATATCCTTTGTTTCCTTTGTGAATTGTGATACTTTTCTGGTGCTTTAAGCACCCCTTGTTGACATATAAATTAGACCCCAAGTTAAAGCACAAACTTGGGTGTGTGATCTTTTTTGTCTTTCTTCTATTTTTCAGTCTATATATATATATATACACACATCCTTCTCTTACAGGTACTCATTTCAGATTCTTATCTTAGGCCGAAGCAGGAGGTATGGTAAGGGTGTCCGTTTAGGGACCTGAACCAAGTTGATATTTTACATTTGTTATCACTCACCATTTAATTTATATGGAACACTTCTAAATTTACAATGCATTGTATAGATTGGGTTAGACGTCGGTGGTTCCGGCCTACTGAGATTTATATCTCACACCCTACTCGTGCCTCCATTTCACTGGGGTACCCAAGTAGACCTTTCTTGTTCGCAGGACTACAGACCATGATTGATTGCTTATGCTGTGTTGTTTGTATTTAAGAGTTAGGAGCAAGGGACCGAGTTGAAGCTTAGGATGCTCATGGAGATTTCTAGTGGGGATTTGCTGTCCTTCTTTATTATTGCACTGTGTCATCAAGCATGTTGTATTGTTTACTGAGTTATGTATCATCACCATGACATGCATTCATCTGTTGTATAATTTGGTGTTGGCCACTTTTATAAAATTTTTAAATATCGTCTTCCGCTATTTTGTCAATTATTTATTTAATGCTTTCGCTATTGTCTTTTACTTATACTCTATTATACTATTTTGAAACTCTGATAAGAGGGTATAGTCTCCCCACTATCACCTCCCGAGACCCTCACTACTAGTCGGAAGCCTTTGGCGTATGGGGAGATGCACCTGAGGTCATGTGACCCACTGGTCCGACCACCGTTTTAGAGGTGAGTCGGGTTGTGATGTTACAAAGTGGTATCAAAGGTGGTCTATTTTCCTTTGTATTAATTTTTTGAGTTGGTAGATAGGAGACTAGGAATGTGTCGGTGCTTGGTTAATATCCATGTCAAGGACTGATCACCCCACGTACGAGAAATGACTAAGTGGATAGGGCTGGGAATTGATGTTCATGCTTTTTGATATTACAATGGTTATGATTTCACCTTGAGTGATTGGTGTAATTTCCACTACTTATGGATTTATGGAGTTTATGGAATTTTACCCTTAGCCTGTTAAGGTAAGGATAAAGCATTAAATTCATCATAATAGGCACATAGGGATTCACATTTCATGCATATGCCATGCCATGTAACTGCATTCATAGGTATCCTGCTGATATGATTGAGTTATTTGAATGTCATACCATGTCTTGTATTTATTTAACATGCCTGTTTAGATACCATGTTTCAGTGATATATTTAACAAGCTAGCCTATTTCCATACTGCCTATTTACTAGCATATTTTCCTTATATCATGATTTTGTGCTTATTAGCATGTATCTCTGATTAAATTGGCATTCTTCTATGATTAGAAAATGTTTCTATCTGTTATCTACTTATAGTTTCATGCTCGATTTTTTGATATGTAATTGGTTGATTTTGCTAAAATTTATTGGTTGCAATTAAGTGGGTTCCTAGTGATGCTTCTATTGTCGGGACCTAGACTTAGGGTTGGCACTTGTGATTTTGTAAGGGGCTAGACCGTAGTAGGTATCACCCTTAGAAATTAGTAACCTTGATAATTCTATGAGTTTTCTGACTTTTTGTTCCATTCATGTTTCGTTATCCCTAGTCGGACCCCCTTTCTTTCTAAATGACCCCCTTGTTCGTAAGGGTGGTCATGGTATCCTTGACTTTTGTTTCAGCTTGGGTATCAGGTAATGTTCCTTTTCAGCAGGTTAGGCATGCCTCGGTCATGGTCAACTGATTCGTAGGTCGTTCGAACCTCTCTTCTCCACAGAAATGGATGAATCAGTATGCCTTCCTCTGATTTAAAAGTCATCTTGATTCTGTATCACCTTGGGGTATTATGCATTCAAGTACGCAATGTCATCAAGTGCTTAACGTTGTGACGAACCGGTTGAGTTCAATGTAATCATCAAGTCTTGCGCTATTAAATACCTTTCGGGTCATCTCTATAGTAAAACGACTTTTTTGTTAAAGGAATCAAGTATGTACCAATGATCAGGATGACTTTCATAGAATAGGGTGTTTTACATGCCGGTCAGTTTGGTTTGGTTTTCATGCCATTTGTTTAAACATTTTCACTTATGGCGGTTCCAACCTAACGTTATTTTGAGAGGCTAGTCTATCTTTTCTTTTTTTACAATTAGGAAACTCCTAGGGTGGGAAGTGTCATGTCATTTGTTAAATGAGTTTCTTTATGATTAGAAGGAACACAACCAAATAGGACCATTGGAGGATGGTTAGTCTTACTTAAATGACAGTGAGGCTTGTGAACTTTAAATCGTGTCGATGATTTCTCTACAATATGATGTCAGTGTGGTTGGCAATGTATGAAACCTTTGAGTAATGCCATTTTTTATGGTTGGACTATGGTGGTTAAGCTTGAACAATCATTGGATTCCTCAGGTGGTAAAGGCTTAGTGATTGATTAATGACGACACATCGACAGGTGACACCGTGTTTCTCCTAAGGTATCAACCAATAGTGGTTTGACTAATCTTCTTCATAATCTTCTGATACTCTTAGTGTAATCTTCCTTAAGCGATGAGAATTTCCCCTATCTTTACTATATCTTGATGCACTAAGAGAGCGTCGGCCTAACGCCACACTAAATCTTTAAAAGTTATTGGGAGGATTTAGGGGTCTCCTAGTGTTGCATGCTAAATGAGTGGTTCTTATCAAAGATTGGTTTGTTTTGAGTGACCCTTGGATTCTTGTGTAGTAATTCCTTGGACGAACTCTTGAACACCAGCTGTTTCATCTAACTTAACTGGTAGGCCGATGCTACTCTGGGCTTGGTCAATGTTCTAATATGGGAATTTTTCCCCTGTACCAATGTATCACCCATAAACATGGAGTATGGACTACCATGCATTAGTTCCTTTCACTCCTGTTGTTCCAATCCGAGGTTACCCCAGGATTGTTGTTAGGATCAGCGATGCCTAAATCAAGGAATGTCACCGGATGTCACGTATGAACTTCGATGGACATTTTTGTGGTAAATATGAGATACCTTTGAAGAAGGCATCACAATTCAGTTTGTAAAACACCGACCGTCTAAGCCAGGCATCTTATGAAATGGTCAGCTGGACTGGATCGACTAGTTATCTCTCTTGTTCAATGAAGCGGTCAGTGAAGGACCTTATTCTGGCATTTCGTCAGGTGAGACGAGTGCGGTTTGGGTCAACCAGGGATTTTCATGAAAATATTTCTCAACTTGGGATTTTAGGTCAATGTGATTCGACCATTTTATCCATTTTAGAAATCACATAATAAGTGTCACTAGAATGTTTGAGGGCATGTCTTATAGGCAATTCTGATGGTGGAAGGTGTCGTGACTCGGAATTTTCCTTATTCTAACGTTAAAGCCTAAGGTGGGAAATAACTTTGATCAGATGTTTAATGAGACAATGACACTACCGTGTCTCTAGCTAAACAAGTTTGGATATGTATCATCTCGGTGTTTTATTTGGAAAATGAGTGTTTGCTCAGATCTTAATGGCTTAGGTTCTACTTGCCTAACCAATGTTTGAACACGCGTTGGGTGTTTGGAGACACAACACGACCTTCTGTATGAGAATTCACGACTCTATAGATTGGGTGAGAGTTACATTATTCCCGAAGGCTTGTCAGGGAAGATAAGTTCTAAGGTGGGAAGGTTGTAACGTCCCATGTTTTGAACTGGATGAAAAAGTGGATGAAATTAAATTTTTCTGTTAGATGGGCAGGCCGGTTTTAAACTGAGCATTATAACCTTTTTTTTTTCTGATAGTTGATAAATTAAATGAGGGGTAAGAAACTTATTTTCCACTTTGAAATATTTTATGAAATATTTTCAGAGTTATATGCCGAGTTATCACAAGGTTCTAATCTCCTTAGACCATCGACGTTGAAAGAATAAAAATATTAAATTTATTTTATTCATACGCGTGTGTATTTTTTTCTTTAAAAAAATGAAATAACTCTCAAACAGTGCGTCATATGAGAAATTTGAGACCACTGTTAGGTTCGGAACACCGGGTTTACCCTAGGTAGGGTATAACTTTGATGTGTATCTCATGTTTGACAACCTCTCATGTGATAATACCCTATTTATTTTTAATTAATGTATTATTTTGTTTTTTTATATAATAAATAATTATTTTCTTAAAAATGGTCCATTGTATGATAAATCCGAAACCACCGTTAATTCCGGGATATGGGGTTTACCCTAGGCAAGGTATAACTTTTTCGATCATTGGATGTTTTGTCATATCGCACCCAAATATAGTTTAATTGGGTAATAAATATTTTTGTTGGGTAGTTAGAAATAATAATAAATTGTGTTGCGGTGTAAATAATAAGTGGACAATGTAATAATTATGATATTATTAATTGTGAAAATTAAATGAAAATGTTCAATCAATATTAATTTATTAGGTGTTGTCAGTTTTTAAATGGTTGTTTTCGTTAAAATACTAATGGTGTCACTGATGGGTTGTATTAAATAATAATTATTTTAATTATTGTTAATATTATTATATTGGGACAAAAACATTGATATATATGTACATGATATATATATATATATATATATATATGGGATTAAATATATATATAGTTATATATACATGCGTGAGTGCATATATATATATATATGAATATACAGATGTGTATGTGTTTATATATATATATATATAACACGTCTATATATATGGGTGGATATTTATTGGTGGGTTAGATAAAATATTATTATTTTCCCACATAAATGCTTGTAATGTCTCAACTTAAACCAAAGTTCTGTCCATTTAAAATTTTATCCCAAATTCTTAAAGCGACCTAGGGCACACGCCTGCGCACCCTATTGTGGGTCCCAGACAGCTATTAAAATTAATTAAATAATTGTTTGGGATTTATGTAAAATTTTTACGTCGCGCTCTAGTGCTACGTTTGGGCTAAAAATAATTTAAATGGGTTAAATAGGAAAAAAAATAATTTAAAGAAAATTAATGGAATTTAAAGAGGGATAAAAATAAATAATAAAATAGAATCAGTTGGAGAGAAAGTAAAAAAAATTAAAATGGGGTAAACCCATTTTAATTAATTGTTTCATTTCTTCCACCATTTTATTTTTATTAATTTAATTATTTATTTTCTTTTTATTTTTTTCTCTTTTCTTTTCCTTTATTTTTTTGTTCTTTCCTTTCTCTCTTCCTCTCCCCCTCTCTTGGTGTATCGCGCCTCCCCTACTAGGTGGTGTGCACCACCTCCCCTCTCTTTCAGAAGCCCATTACAGTCCCGTTTCTCCTCCATTTTCAACGTTTCCTGGTGCGCTGTGAAGCTATCGATAAGGTTAACCTCACACACCAATAATCATTATATCTCATTCTAAATCCGTTGTGTAATATTTCGGGGAATAATTTTACCTGAAATTAGGGTTTTTCTAAAATCGTCTGATTTCTTCCATTTTAGTTCAAATAAAAGATCGACATGGAGCGTAGGATCCTCTACGAGTATAAGGCAGGGTTTCCACTCTCTTTCCCCTCGTTTCTTTGCATATTTTAAATCGCATGTTGTGCCGCTCGTCAGTGCCTACCGATGATATTTAATTTTACATGTTCTAAATTAAATTAATTGCTTGATTGATCATTGCACCCTTGTTTGAGATACTATAACCTATTAAAATTATTGCAACATCATTGGATTCCCCTTTGGGTATGCCTAAATTCTTGGCCTATTTTATTTTAGCCCCAAATTAATTTATTTAATTAATTGCATATGTTGTGTGAACCCTATTGTTGAGTTTTAATTAAAACAAATTATTTAGGATAATTATGAACCATGAACATTGGGTCTTGTTTGTTAAGTTGTGCCTAATGATTGTCTTCCTTGTTAAGTAAGTATTCTGACGTGCCATTATAAAAGTGATATGTGCATTTTTTCTGTATTCACTAATAAATTGTCTTGTCTGTAAATTCTTGACTAGAATGATCATTAGTGTTTGGATTTGGGTTGCTCATATTATTTTTTTGCAATTATAAATGCATATCCTGTGATTTCATCTTCCTTGAAAATTAATTAAATTTAGGGTGGTGAGATAACGTGAGTTCTGTATTAAGGACTACATAAGGACCTCCCATTCCTGACCAGTTACACATTATGCCAAGGAGACAATGTCTTAGACTTTGCCAGACGAGGGTTTCTATGAGTTTCTAAAATACTCATGAGTGATACTAGTTCCTAAAGAGACATTCAGGGATGGACCCATTGTAAAAGTGTCTACACCATGCCTCGGGTGATACTTGACCCCTTCTGTGCGATACCGGGCCAGACTCATGATAAAGTCATGCCTCAAGCGATACTTGGTCTTTCATAAGATTGCCTTGGATGGGCATGATGGTATTGGATTAATTGAAGGATGTACTGTGGCGATACCTTCGGGATAGTCTCAGACTCAAACTCTATAACTTGAACACAATAATAATAATGATGCATGGAAAGTGTTTATTTATGCAACCTTTGTTTCCTTTTTTAATTGTGATAATTTTCTGGTGCTTGAAGCACCCCTTGTTGACACATAAATTATACCCCAAGTCAAAGAAAAAACTTGGGTGTGTGATCTTTTTTATCTTTCTTCCGTTTTATAGTCTTTTTATATATATATACATCCTACTCTTACAGGTACTCATTTCAGATTCCCAGCTTAGGCTGAAGCAGGAGGTATGGGAAGGGTGTCCATTTAGAAACTCGGACCAAGTTGATATTTTACATTTCTTATCACTTAACATCTAATTTATATGGAATAATTCTAAATTTATAATGGATTTTCTAGATTGGGTTAGATGCCGGTGGTGCCGACCTACTGATATTTATATCTCACACCCTACTTGGGCCTCCATTGCACTGGGGTACCCGAGAAAACCTTTTTTGTTCATAGGACTGCAAACCATGATTGATTGCTTATGTTGTGATATTTGTATATTGTAATTATGAGCAAGGGATCGATTTGGAGCTCGGGATGCTCATGGATATTTCCCATGGGGCTTTTTTGTCCTTCTTTATTATTGCACCGTGTCATCAAGCATGTTGTATTGTTTACTGAGTTATGTATCATCACCATGAAATGCATTCATCTGTTGTATAATGTGGCATTGGACACTTCTATAAAATTCTTAAATATTGTTTTATGCTGTTTTGTCAATTATTTAGTTACTTATTCTACTGTTGTCTTTTACTTATACTCTGTTATACCATTGTTCAACTATGATAAGAGGGTATAGTCTCCCCACTATCACCTCCCGAGACCCTCACTACTAGTCAGCAGCCATTGGCATATGGAGAGATGCTCCTGAGGTCATGTGACCCACCGATCTAGACACTATTTTAGAGGTGAGCTAGGTCGGGACGCTACACCCATCATTTGAAACCCCCCTCACTATAGTTTGTAAGGCCTTATTTGATTACAATAATTGTTTAAAATAAATTTTGGAGATAAAATTAGAGAAGTTCCTTATTTTATTAACATAATTGTTTAAAATTAATTTTGGAGATAAAATTAGAGAAGTTGTGTAATATTATTCATTTTTGTTTAATTAATTTTGAGATCTATCTATAGAAATCATGTTCATATTTATGTAGAAATTTATGTTTTATGTGTTATATTCATCTTTTATTAAACTAGTGTCATGAGTTTGAGGGAAGTTCATAAAGGGAAGACAATATATTTTTTAGAAAAATAGAAGTATAGAAACCATTTGATGGGGTGGAGACTAGAAAAAAGGTCAACAATTTGTTGAAAGTAGAGGATTCCCCCATGGCGTGAGCTGTCACAGAAGTCAAAAATGTTTTTTTGTGAACAAAGTTAAACAAATTACTTAGTTAATGAATTTTCTATTGGGAACTAAGGTTCTTTATCCATTATTGATGATGAAGAATATACCATTCTGAATATTGAATAGTTGTAGGAATAACAAGAATACAAAGAGGATGAAGGTGGTAGTCTTGAAGAGGAAGTGCATGCTACACGAGGGAGTGAGTAGACCAATCCACAAAGGAACTATCAAAGTCCTTCCCAAAGCACAAGGAACTGTACATTCCCAAGTATAGTTATTGGATAAAAGAAATCAATGTTTTTTATGTTTTTTTGTATTAATTTTCTATTGGTGATTGTTGTTTTTTATTTTGTGCATAAAAAATTGAATGGTTTTAATTTATACAACATTAGAAGGTTTTAAAGACTTATTCCTGATGAAATATTTGTAGCAATTTGGAGCATAGACACATCAATTAAATTACTTGAGGTATGTTTGTAGTTTCATGATACAATTACCCTCACCTATAGACATATGGATTTTGTCCCCTTATCTTCTTGTCTCATAGATTTCAAAAATAAAGAAAATGATGATGATAGATGGATAGAGTGGTCCTATTCGCCTTATTATTTTGACTATACATAGGTATTTTTTTATATTACAAGTTGGGGTTCCCCCTGGTATTTCAATTTTTTATAGTCTGTTTGTTTTTCCTTAAAAATAATTATTTTTAGAGTAAATTTAAAAATGATTTAAAAAATGTGAATTTTGAAAAACCAGATTCTATTTTGTATTGTAAAATAGAGTCTTGGATCGAGGTCAACTTGTCTAGTTAGTTATTTTTTACTTGAACATGCAAGTTAGGTACTCATTCTCTATTAGAATGTATATAGAAATATATAATGATGGTTCTGTTAGACTATATGATGGTGTGTATTGGGGATACATTGATTTGTGATTCCAATAAAACCATAGGAAGGAGGAACCATGGTCCATCAAAACTTCACAAGATGAAGGTTTTACACAACAAAAATGAAACCTATGAAAGTTCCCTTCCCCAAAACTGAGTGTACCAGAAGTAGGTATAATTCTCACCCTACTCACCACACAAAGTGTTTCTTTGACCACATAAGAAAACTCACATACATTCAAGGTAATTGGAATACATTTATTAGAAATAAAAAATATTAAGAAATGAACATAAGAGACTAACGTGCTTCAGACAATGAATCCTACATGAATAGGAGAAACACTACTGATTACTTTTATTGCAATCAAAATATACAAGAGATTACAAAATAGTACTACTAAGTACAAATAATCCACACAAGATTTACTTCTCTCCCTAATGTCTTCTTGACCACCTTGAACACACCCTTGAATCTATATTCTTAAAAATGAGGCCTCACTACTTATATACTAAGCATTATCTGGTCAACCTGTAATACCCGCTCCCTTGGAATCATAGATCACTAAACATGAACACCTCAACTTTAATACCGACCAGGTTACCCTTCAAATTTTATGAACATATGGACCTCCAAAACTCTATCATAACATCTTCAGAAGATGTGAACTTCTGATGATCCTACTGCCTATGGAGAAGGCCCATTTCCGCTTTATGCACATTGATCCAAGAACCATCCTATGACCAATTTCTGGTAAATAAAGTTTTAGTGACTTAACTTCATGTGAACTAAAACTAATTTCACCTCCTAAAAATCCCCCACTTGAAGACTTGTTTCAAGGAACCTTGGAAACTCTCCATACATAGACAATTTCCTCTTTTAATCGCAAGTAGTGAACCTCCAAATCCTTTCGTTTACCCATGCCCCACTAAGGTACAATGTTTCTTTATACTTTCTTGTGTTATCTCTTTGGTAAACATGTCTACTAGATTTTGACTTCCCACTATCATTCATATATCTAACACCTTCTCCTCTAACAAGTCCTAAATGAAATGATACTTCAAGTCAATGTGTTTTGTACTTGCATGGAACACTATATTTTTAGCCAAGTGGATTTCACTTTGGTTGTCCCAAAAAAGAAACCCTACTTTCTAAATCCTTCCAAGTTTCTTCAAAAAACACATTAACCAAGTCATTTCCTTCTCAACTTCCATTGTAGCTATATATTCATGTTCCATTATACTTAGGGCGACAATCCATTGTAGCCTTGACATCCAACTTACCATTGTACCTCCATAAGTAAATACAAGTCTTATTATGACCCTCCTGGTATCTAAGTATCCAATGAAGTTAGAATCAAAATATCCACATATATGATCATTTTTCCATAGTATAAGGTCATATATTCCATTCCTTTCAAATACCACAAGATCTATTTAATGGCCTCTCAAAGTGCCTTTCCTATATTTCACATGTGTCGACTTAAAAATCCAACTAAAAATGAAATGTCTGGTCATGTGAAAACCATTAAATACATTAAACTTCCAACCATATATGCATAAGACACTTTCTCCATTTATACAACTTCTCCTTCTATTTTGGGAAATTACTCCTTGGTCGGTTTGAAATTTCCAACCTGAGGAGTTGAGACCAACTTGCATCCAAACTTTCCAAATCTATAGATGACCTTCCAGATATAATCTTTCCAAGATAACATCAAAGTCCCAACTCTCCCATTTTTTTAAAGCCCAAAGGCCATATTTTTTTATTTATTTTGGATAATCCCCTTTCAATGGATGAGGGGGAACCTTACATGACCCATAGGCCCAGATGAATATGACCTCGAACATGACCCTTTAAGGCCTAGGAGAATTACACAAAAAGAGAGACCCACCCATCATATATATATACTTTATCCCCCACACTATCCAAGGATGCACAATAAGTAATGCCCCGTGTAGAGCACAATGCCTGGTCTCGATGGCAAAATCCATACCCTATCAAACTTCCAAATATGGTAGCCTTGAAATTTGGGATAATAAGACCTTGAACCCATTGATCTGTACTAGATCAAATCCTCCTCATTTTTTTGTCAACCATGCTGTCATGCCCCCCCCCCACAGAGAGACCCGCTGCCACTTGATGTGCCGTCGTGCCAACCGCCTACCTATGCCCCCCGCCTCAGCCCCGTCACCCGACCGTCGCAACACAACCATCCCGCCGCACCCCCCATCGCCGATGCTTCCAACCCTGCCTCCTACCTCCCGCATCTTCACCGTGCCTAGTGATCCTCCCTGCCTCCACTGTTATTCCTCCCGCATCCTGCATTCATCCCTCCGAAGTCGATGCAACCCGGAACCGCCTAGTGGTGTCGCACTGCCTCCTCCAATCATTCCCCCTAACACCACGTCTCATTAAATCCTCAATTACAGGGCTTCCAGGATTTGATCCCTGGTGAAATGAAGGATTATGGGGTTTCCTTACCACTAGGATATGACCCCACCCGAAGTCCCGACTCTCTCATCTCTCTTGATTTTCATCCCCAAAATATTCTCGGCTTATCTGAGACCTATTATATAAAATCATCTGGTTAAGTCATATTTCAGCATCAAAATTATTCCTCCATTAGGTCGATCTAATAAAATATCATCTACATACAATAGAAATATGATGAATATTCCATCATCCCATTGCTTCTGGTAACAACAATGATTTTTTTGAACCTTTCAAGCCTCTCCTCCAACATAAATGAATCAAATTTCTGATTCCATTACCTTAATGATTACTTTATCCCATAAAGATTATTCTTCAATTTATATACCAAATTATGGCCTTCATATTCCATGAAACCCATTAGATGCTTCATGTAAATTTCTTCCTGCATCTCACCATGAAGGAGTGTCATTTTCACATACATCAGTTTGCGGTATAGATTTTCTAATGCCACCATACTCAACACCATAAAAATTGTTTTATGTTTAACTATTGGTGAGGAAATTTTCAAGAAGTCAACTCTTTCATTTTTTTGAAATCCCTTTTCCACCATCCATGTTTTATACCTTTTCTTGCCATCAGCTTCTTCTTTTATCTGTAATACCCACTTATTTTCCAATGCCTTCTTTCCTTTTGGTAAGCGAGTAAGGTCCCAAGTTCCATTAAGCTTTAATGAAGGCATCTCTTCATCCATCACTGACTTCCACTATTTGGAATCATAAATTGTGGTCACCTCTTCTAGGATATATGGATCTTCTCTATCAGTTAGAAGAATAAAGTTTCTATCATCCCCAAATATCTGAACTAGATTTCCAACTCTGGTTTATTTTCTCAACCGAGTTGGTTATACTATACTGCTTGGCTCTGCTTGAAATTCCAGAGTCATATATATTACAAAAATACTAGGAGTTGCAATGACAGAATGGTTTAAAAATGAAGAAAAGAAAGGACAAAAGAACGAGAAAAAGATCATAGGATACAACGATTTACATGGTTTAGAAAAAAATTCACACTTCCATGGAGAGTCAGAACAGTTCACTATGATTAGGAGTATAATTACAGGGAAATTTCATAGTTTTAGACACACCCAAAAACCCTAGTTTGAATGAGCTTATAAAGAAGATGATTCAACTATTCCACTAACTACATAGTAAGTCCACCAAGCTATAGTGACCGGTGGCTAGAAGTCCATAGAGATCCAATACTATTATCTCCGAAGTCCAAGAGGCTATAGTAAACATGTCAAATTCTGCACTACTAGAGTGCCCTGTCGGTGTTTCTTGACCATCTCTTTTATAGTCTGGTTAGAGTTTTTACGGTACCCAAATTTTTTGTTAGGGTCCCTTGACCCTGAAACCTTTGAGCAAGGGCACACTACCCCTAAAACCCCAAACAACCTCACCATGAAGGTCAAACCACAAGAATCGTGATCTAGTGTGTAGTCTGAGCCACTAGAATTCAATCCAAATTTATCCAAATAGATCAACCTACACCATTCTAACACTATCTTCTAGTACTTACACTCGATCTTTAGATTCCCTTGAACTTTCTTAAACATTTTCCATTGGTCTCACCACTAGACTTCTAGTGATTTCATCTGAGTTCTCTGAAATTTCATCCTTTCTAGTTATCTTACTTATATTAACTTGGAATTTGATAATTGATTTATTTCCTTACACTACCAAAAAACTAGGCTTTTGCAGTGCCACCCTTTAATAACGCTAAAAAAACACTGATAAAGGGGGTACCTTTATCAACACTTTTTTTACTAGCGCTGATAAAGGGTATATTTAAAAAAAATATATTTAATTAAAAATAATATATTAATATATTAATATATAAATATATTTATATTGATATAAATATAATATATATTTTGTAAATATGTTTTAGATAAGTATAAATAGACATTTATACTTAACATCTAAGATATTTAGTGAAAATGGATTATAAAATAATTAAGAAAAATTATTAATTAATAATTTGCTAATTATTATCGAGTAATAGTCATTTAATAACAATTTGAAGATATAAAAAAAAAATTAATAAAAGATTTAAAATAAATTGAAAACATAACTCGAACTTCAAACAACCATAACTTTTGATCTGGCTGTCCGTTTGAACTCTACCACATATCAAATCGAAGCTTGCGATGAGTTCTACGCCCTTAGTGACACATGTAAACCTATTTCATATTTTTCAAGCCCCAAAAGGCCCCAAAGTCCTCCAAAAATGAGTTTTTAGTCAGGATACCCAAATTTTTTAACATTCAATGGAATTTAAATCTCGTTTAAGGGGGTATTTTTTCCTTTTATCAATGGGAAATGAATTTATTCCCAGGTATTACATTAATATTGATATTATGGATTTGAAATTTTATTGTTTTTCACAATGTATTGTTATTTATAATCAAATATATAACAGTATATATACATATTTTATATATATTCACACATAAAAATTTAATTTTATAAATAAATAATTAAACATATGTACACATAAAATATATTTCTCAATATATAACACTTATCTAAATAAAAACTAATATCCATTTTATTTAAAATACAGATATGAGTATTTATATACCTATATAATGAGTGTGTGTCTGTGTGTGTGTGTATATATATATTTGTGTGTATCTATATTAACTGATAAATATTATCTATATATTTCAACATATGTATACACATATTAATATATAATATATGTAAATATATAAAAATATATATAAATATGTATAATTATACTTACAGATACACATATAAAATATATGTGTGTGTGTGTTGTATATATGTATTTGTTTATTTATAAACACACATGAAAACACATATTTTATAAATGTATTTAAAACTGATCTTATAAATATATATTAATATATGAATAAATATACGGATTAAAAAATATAACTAAATATATATAAATAAATAGATATAAATATATATTAATATACAAATAAATATATAAATATATAAATATAACTACCTATATAAATAAATAAATATAAATATAAATATATATATATTATACGTGTATATAAATATTAATATAACTATATATATATATTAATATAAATATATAATATACGAATAAATATGACTAAATATATATATAAATAAATAGATATATCATTAAATCACCAAGTTAATAAGATGAGCGAGTGGTAATGTTTTTTTTAATTTTTTAAATTTTTTCAACTTTTATCAGTGTGGGGGTGAAGGGGGTCAAACACTATTAAAACCCTCCGATTTTAATATTTTTTTTAAAAAATATTTTTTTTAAAATTTTTATTAACTTTTTTTTGAATGTTTTTTTAATTTTTATCTGGGGTGCGCATAGGTGAAGGGGGGTCAAACGCTATTAAAACCCTCCGATTTGCATATTTATTTAATTTTTTTAACTTTTTTTAACTTTTTTTAACTTTTATCAGGGGTGCGTGGGGGTGAAGGGGGGTCAAATGCTATTAAAACCCTCTGATTTGTAGTTTTTTTTAATTTTTTTTAATTTTTTTAACTTTCATCAGGGGTGAATGGGGGTGGAGGGGGGATCTAGCGTTGTTAAAAGGTGGGGGGGGGGGGTTGTGGGGGTGCGTGGGCATAGGCGCTTTGAAAGGGGGGTTAAACACTATTAAAACCCTCTGATTTGATATTTTTTTTTAATTTTTTTAACTTTTATCATCGCTTTTTAAAAATCACTGATAAAAAACCTCTTTTATCCGCTCTTTTTTTAGCGCTGATAAAAGGGTCATTTATCAACACTTTTTTTAGCATTGATAAAAATCACTCCCCCTTTAATATCGTCTTGATTATCATAGCTTTTTTTAGCACCGATAAAAGTTTTTTTAACGCTGATAAAATCAGGTTTTGTAATTGTGTTCAAATTCTTTAAAACCAAGTTTTGATCGATCCAAATAACTCCTTCATTTAAGTGAGCATCTTGGTTTCTGATGACTTGTCTCTCATTTATCAGACCATAGATCGGTCGAAAAAATTTAGCCCAATTGTCGTTGCATAACTTTTGTTGACTAGATTTTCTATTGTGTAGATCTTCATTTTAAATTCCACACTAAAACTACATTCTATGTGCATCCTCTTTTAAGACCCCATTAATTTGTTTAGCAACTCCATAATTTTGTGGAGTTTCAAGCACCGTATTCGAGAGAGAAACTACGAGCTCCCCATCCTGACCCAGCCACTACCAGTAATGCCACTCTGCCGCTTCCTTCTCTATTGAAATCATGTGAGGAAGTGTTTGTTTTTTGGGTGTAGGGATGGGCATCGCTTTCTCAAGTAAGAAAAAATGGCAGGAGCTGGATCTGCAGGCGCTGATCTATCACCACCTCCTCGTCGGAGCTTCCATCCCTCCCGACCTCCTGCACCCCTACTACCTCCACCACTCATCATTGGAGTCCCGATACTGTAGGATTGAAATATGAATGTAGATGCTCAATTACAAGAGGGGGTGAATTATAAGTTTAAATTTTTTTGTTTTTAACATTAAAGAAAACTATGTTTAACAAGGTTAAACAAGGTAAATTCACAAGAACTATTTTAGTTCTACAGACTTGCTAGGTTCTATAAACGTGGTTCTGGAAATGAAACTTAAGGGAAGTTTACAAGGAAAAGATTCTACCTTAAAGTGTATAAAATCTTATTTATCAGAGTACATAAGAGAACAAGAAAGTATAAGAAAGTTATACTTTCTTCCTTTATAAAAAATGCAGTGAAAATAAACTTTAAACAAAACATGTAACAAGTATGAAATATTTTAACCCAAACAGTAGGGTATCCAATAACCTTGGATAAAGATCCCTTGATTTATAATTTCAATAAAGTCTGTCTTACCCACACCTAGGGTAGACCCTCGATAGGAATATCAGAATCTGTCTTGCTATCCCTGTAAGCCCTCAATCTTTAAGGTAGTCGACACCTCCGTCTTCCTATCCCCATAAGTCCTCGAACTTTAAGGTAGTCGACACCTCTATCTTCCTATCCAGGGAATCCCTCGATTGTACATAGCAACAATCGGAGTTAAACGAAGCAAGATGAATAAGATGTTCAGTACACACAAGGCATGAGAGTCTCTCTCTTTATAAATAACTTCAGCAACATGAAATCTCTAGAGTAATGGAACAGTTTCTCAATTATATGAGCTCATTAAAATTAGCTCCTATTTATAGGCACTTCTCCAATGGTCGGCTCCCTCCTCCAACGGTCATATTTTTCCTTGAATCTCGAAGGGTCCTTTACACGTGTCACTCAAAAAATGGTTTGTTATTAACAGATTGCATGACATCATTTTATAATTATAAAAACTATAAGCAAAATATGGTTGCTTAACCAAATCTATTTTTCAGAACTATAACAAGTGTAAGAAAAATATGGTTACTTAAACAAATCTATTTTTCGGAACTATAACAAGTGTAAGAAAAATATGGTTCCTTAACCAAATTTATTTTTTAGAGTTTAAGGAAATATAAAGTTCGGAGTCTAAGAAAATAAGCACTTGGAGACTATAAATCATGGATATTTGGATTCTATTTTTCAAGAAATTCAGAACCTGAATTCTAAAGAATTTGGTGTTTATATTCTAAGGAATTTGGAGTCTGAATTCTGAGGAATTCGGAGTCTGAAATCTGAGGAATGTGGAGTCTGAATTCTAAGGAATTCGGAGTCGAAATTCTGAAGAATTCAAAGTCTGAATTTTAGAGAATTTAGAGTCTGAATTTCAGAGAATTCAGTGTATGAATTTCAAATAATTCGGAGTCTGAATTTCAGAGAATTCAGAGTCTGAATTTCAAAGATTTCAGAGTCTGAATTTCAGAGAATTCATAGTCTGAATTTCATAGAATTCAGAGTCTAAATTTCAGAGAATTAGGTGTCTGAATTTCATAGAGTTCAGAGACTGAATTTTAGAGAATTCAGAGTCTGAATTTTAGAGAATTCAGAGTCTGAATTTTAGAGAATTCGGAGCCTGAATTCAGAACTTGAAAATAGAATACTCTATATCTAATAATTTATAGGATTCCAAGGTTTTAGATATGAAACCAATTTTTTCACTTAGGAATAAAAAGAGTTAGATTTATAGAAACCATATAATGAACAATGAAAACACTGATAAGGATAAAATTTCATTGGGGAAGGAAAATTTTCCTTATTAAGATAATTATTAGGGAAAATAAAATTTGCCTTAAGATAGAGTGTTTGTGATTTTCAAAACATAGAGGAATGGAAAATTCATAAGGAAACCTTATTGACTCAACAATATCCCCCTTTTTGGAAAGCACAAACATCCTTAAGAAAAAGAATATAAGGACTTAGAATTTTTATAAACTTGAAAATAAAAACTTATCTCCCTTTACTTATGGATCATAGTGAATATGACTAACTCCCCTTTAGGTTTTAAAATCCCTAAGGATTTTATTCTTGATTTCCTGAATGAGATTATACATTTTCTTGCATACGAAAATCTTCTTTGATAAGAAATTCCCCTTAGATGAACTCCTTCTTATATAGGGAATTAACTTCTTTACTTAGTATTCTTTTTATCATTCCTTTATCTCCTTTTTTATTTTTAAAAAGGAATAAAGAGAATGGAAAAAAATATGGTACCTGAAAAATTAGTACTAAAAAACCAAATATATGAAGAACAACCAAAATTCTATTATGATTAAAAGAATTTTTACAAAGAGTAAAATACAAAAAAATATCAGAATGAGGTAGAATTATTCTTCTTTATCCTCTGGAATTAGCTTCTTCACAATGGTTTTAAGATTCTTAAGCTCCTTATGATCTTATTCTACACGCTTGAGTAGCTGATCCTGATCTTCATTTTTCTTCTCTAAGGATTTTATCTTTTCTTCCTAAGCCTTAAGAATATCTTCCTGATCCTTCAAGACATCTTCTTGCTTAACAATATTTTCTTCAAACTCAATTTTGAGATCCCTTTATCTCTTCCAATTCATAACCACTGAATTAAGCTTCCCATTCAAGTCTTTGACTTCTTTCTTCTGAGTTGTCTATTCGAGAGTCAGTTTTTCCTCAAAACTCTTAGTAAGATCTTTAAACTTCCCATCTTTGGTGTCAAAGGAATCCTTTACATTTTCTTGAAATTCATCAAAGACTCTCAAGTATTCAATTTTATTCCTTAACCAATT
Source organism: Viscum album (assembly GCA_963277665.1). Taxonomy (NCBI): domain Eukaryota; kingdom Viridiplantae; phylum Streptophyta; class Magnoliopsida; order Santalales; family Viscaceae; genus Viscum; species Viscum album. The sequence continues at coordinate 2,065,711,260 of OY728141.1, forward strand.
TGTAATCTTCTTGAATGATCTTTTATGAGCTTCATATTCAATGAAGAATGTTTTGAAATCAGTCTCAAGATTTACAAAATTTTCCATAAACATGGTGAATGAGTCTGCTTCTGATTAAACAAGTGCTGAAGCATCTGGAACCTCGGGTCTATACTCGAAAATAAGGTAATGGCATCAACCAACTTATTCAAATATTTTACCACAAAATCATGTCCATGGGAAGATGATTCCGAATCAAAGTGTTTGGTTGGTGATGATTCCTTTTCTATCTCTTCATCTTTCCTGTTCGAAGAAGCATCGATATCTTTCTTTTTTAACACAGATTTCCTAGGTGTATCAACCAATAACTTATTTCCATTATCAGCTCTTGGAATGATCTCTTGTGCTTTGGGTGATTCATACTCACTATCTGATAACTAAACAATCTTGTATTACTCAAGATTTTATTTCTTGACACCTGCCACAATATCCTCCAAATGAACGAAGTCATGGTTGATAATTTCTTCTTCAGATGTCTTATTCACTTTTTCTTGACCCTTTTACTCTTTTCCTAGAGTAGCAAGTTTTTAAGATTTAGCTTCATATGTTTGGATTGATAGTTTCTCAGAAGGACTATCATTCTCATGATATTCCTCTACTTACCTTATCATGTCTTAGGTATCACCACTTCCTTCTTCTTCTTCTTCTTCTTCTTCTTCTTCTGCTTCTTCCTCTTGATCTATTTCTTCTTATTGATCTGATTCCTGAATCACCAACTTCTTTCCCAGAGTCACTAGGAGTGATTCTTGCAAAAATGATTCTGGAACCTGAATTTGTTCAGAGGCTTTCTCAGCAGCCTTGAGAAGGGATTTAACTATCTCGACTTCAGACATATTTTTTCCTTTGCTTCTTTTATTTTTCTTTCTTCTCAAGATTCTCAACATCCTTTAACTTCAATGATTTTTCCTCAGTAGGGTCCAGTCTAAAAGTAGGCCCCCCTTCCTACTTATTTTTCTTTTCTTCTCTCAACTTAGCAACCACTTCATCAGGGTAAGTCTTTTTCTTCTTTGGTTTTGGGGGTGCTGATTAAGTTTCCTTAGCCACAATGATTTTTCCTTTATCTTATAGTTCCTTATCCTTACTCTTCTTTCCACCTTTATTAAAAGTTTCATCCACTTCCGGTTTCTTCTATAAGGCTTCAACTTCTGCTTCAGATAGCTCATAAAACTCTCTGGATTCATTAGAGAAGCCGGTCTTCATCCTTCTCAAGGTATCATCGCTAATCAGCATAACCTTGTAATTTCTCGGTTTGGAACTACATGGAATTTTGAATGATTCTAAATAAATAACTATAATATTTGAGAGAATATCCAAATACATGATGATTTGAGATTTAAAATTTCCATTATTTATGTTTTCAATTGTAATCAAGATATACTTCACCAAATTTATCTTCCTGAGGTTTACCAAAAAATCCAAGATATAGATGTCACTTTTCTTCAGAGTGTCATTATCCCCTTTTCTTGGAATAATAAAACCTTGAACCCACAATTCAAGAATCCAGAAGTTTTTAGATAGATGAAAAATCTTCAGAGTCTTCACTGTTGAAAGACCAAGACATTCTATATATTTCTCCTTATTAAAAGATCCTGCTACATCTGGTAGCTTGTGGGTACAGAACTCTGCTTCTCCTTCATACAAAATTCCAATCAAGATTGTGGCCTTGGTGTAAGAAAGAGAATAAGTTTTTCCATATCTCTTGAAGGAAAACTTGTACCTCCCTCCTTCATTAATAAAAATTACTAATTCATAGAATTCAACCAAAAACTCTGGATAAACCGGATCCTATGTTTTTGGTTTTGATATATATAGGCTCTACCATCCATTCAACTTGATATTATTTGAAATGATAGAATCATAATTAGCAATGAAATTAAAATAGACTAAAATTTCTCTGTATATCTTCCATTCAAAAATTTCCTTTAAATTTGACATTTATTTCTGAGGAGAGGCTTTAAAATACATTCGGAACTGAGGAAAACCGAAAGACTCAGAACGAACTTAAGTCTGGGGGAGGGGACAGAACTTTAGCACGCAAAGGCTTTGAAGATCAATGTGGGACAACCAAGAGGGGGTCCTTATATAGGAATTTGGGATGATGGTTCGCCTTCCTTGATTGATCCAATGGTTGAAAAACTCTTGATCAGATCTGACGGTTGGGATGATAACTGAAGAAGTAATTTGGTAGATTCTGATATTTTGAGGTTTTTAAGATAAAAATTTGAATTTAATAAAAATTGAATTAGAAAAAGTTTCTTAAACAAGATAAAAATACCAACATGTAAAAAGGTGATTACGAAAGTTTAAGAGAGAAAAATATCTTCTGGATTGCTAAGAAAATTATTCGTAATAAGGAAAATTATTCTTGAAGAACTTTAGATTCTGAAAAAAAAAATTCTGAAGTAAGAAAATTTTTGTAATGAGTATAATTTGACTACGAAAAATTCCGACTATGAATAATTTTGACTACGAAAAATTTTGACTATAAAAATTTTTGACTAACAAGAAAATGTACCCCCTATGAAAAGGAGTTACTTAATATAGGATATAGGTTTCTATAATAAGTTAATATGGAGGATTACTTTACGGTTATCATTCCTAACTTCTGTTTAATGTATTCAAATCTTTCAGAGGGTAATGATTTTGGGAAAATATCAGCAAGTTGATCTTGCATTACGATAAATTGAAGAATGATATCTCCTTTTTGTGTGTGATCCCTAAGAAAGTGATGCCTAATATCTATGTGTTTTGCACGAGAGTGATGCGCATGGTTTTTACTAAGGGAAATGGCACTAGTATTATCACACAATATTTGTGTTTTGGTAAAAATCATACCATAGTCTGTGAGTGTGTGTTGCATCCATAACACTTGAGCACAACAACTTCCAGCTGCTATATATTCATCTTCAATAGTAGAAAGTGCTACTGAGTGTTGCTTTTTTCATGACCAAGAAACTAATGAATCTCCTAATAAATGACATGTTCTGGATGTACTTTTCCTATCCATTCAACATCCACCAAAGTCATCATCCGAAAATCTTTTTAAAACAGAATCATTTCCAGAAGTATAAAAGATTCCTAAATCCATGGTTCCATTTAAGAAGCAAAAAATTATTTTCACTGCCTTTAAATGAGATTTCTTTGGATTGTATTGATATCTTACACATAATCATACTGAAAAAATTAAGTTTGGATGACTAGTTGTTAAGTATAATAGACTTCCTATCATACCTTTAAATGATGTTTGATCTACTGGTTTCCCAGATTTATCAAGATCAAGTGAATTTGAGGTACCAATGGGAGTACTTATACTCTTAGTGTTGTCATATCCATACTTTTTAAGAATATCTTTAATATAATTATGTTGAGATATATAAGTTCCTTCTAGTTTTTGAGAAATTTGAAAACCTAGGAAAAATGTTAACTCACCCATCATACTCATTTCAAACTTATATTTCCTTATATTTACAAAGGAATAAGTTAAATATTGCTGAGTTGAGACAAATATAATGTCATCAATATAAATTTGAACAATAAAAACATTTTTCTTATCCTTCTTTATAAAAAGGGTTGGATCAGCATTTCCCTTAACATAATTGTTTTGTAACAAAAATCCTGTAAGTCTATCATACCAGGATCTTAGGGCTTGCTTAAGTCTATATAAAGCTTTGGTAAGTTTGAAAACATGTTAAGGATGTTTTTTATCTTCAAAACCAGGAGGTTGTTCAATAAAAAATTCCTCTTGAACATAACCATTAAGGAAATCACATTTAACATCCATTTGAAAAAGTTTGAAATTAAAGAATGCTTCAAAGGAAAGTAAAATACGAATAGATTCAAGTCTAGATACTGGAGCATAAGTTTCTTTATAGTCTATTACTTCTTGTTGATTATATCCTTTAGCAACTAATCTATCCTTATTTCTTAAAATGATTCCATTTTCATCACACTTATTTCTGAAAACCCATTTTACTGCAATAACAGAAGTTTCCTTAGGTCTTTCAACCAAGTTCCAGACTTTATTCCTTTCAAATTAATTTAGCTCATCTTTCATGTCTTTAATCCAATCATAATCACCTAAAGCTTCATCAATGCTTTTTGGTTCTAATTAGGAATGAAATGCTATATGTTCTACTTCATTTCTTAAGGAACTTCTAATTCTTACAGGTTGATTTACACCACCACTGATACTATCACTGGGATGATTATTAAGAAACAACTAATTTAGGTTTTTAAAAACCTATTCATCAAAATATGGTAGGAAATATTCTGGGGTAAATGCTTAAGAAATATTTTCTTGAATATTTTCCTTATCAAAATGATCTTCTATCACATGTTGAAAATCAGTTTTTGAAAACACATATGAAGATGTAGTTGGGGTTGTTTAAAAACAAAAGGGTCAGTTTCATCAAATTTAACATGTACTATTTCTTCAACAATACAAGTATTTTTATTAAAAAATCTATATGCCTTATAAGTTGTGGAGTAGCCTAAGAAAATTGCTTCATCAGATTTGGTTGCAAATTTATGTAAATTTTTTTTAGTATTCAGAATGAATACTTTTCATCAAAATACCTTTAAGTAGGAAAGTCTAGGTTTTCTACCATTCCATAACTCATAGGGGGTTTTATTAAGAAAAGGTCTAATCAAAACTCGTTTTATAGTATAACAAGAAGTACTTACAACTTCAGCCAAAAAATGTTTACCTATAGAATATTCACTCAACATGGTTCTTGTTATCTCTTGAAGAATTCGATTTCTTCTTTCAACAACACCATTTTTTGAGGAGTTCTTAGTGTTGAGAAGTTATGAGTAATTCCTTTTCTACTAAAAAAAGTTTCAAAATCATAATTTTGAAATTCTCTTCCATAATCACTATGAATAGTTACAAATGGAAGTTTTTTCTCATTTTTAACTTGGGATCTAAAAATTTTTAATTAAGAAAAACTTCAGATTTATTTTCTAGAAAATAGACCCATGTAAATCTAGTGTAATAATAAACTAGGACGAATACATAATATTTACCTCCAATAATTCCAGTTTTTATTGGCCCTAAAAGATCTATATGCACCAACTGTAATGCATTAGTATTGGAGACTTCACTGATTGATTTAAATCTTGATTTATATTTCTTTCCATATTGATAAGGATCACAAACTTTTTAATAATCAAATCTAAACTCTGGTAGATCCTTAACTAGTCTTTTATTAGAGAGTTTAAATAGGTTCCTAAGGTTATAGTGTCCTAGACTTCTATTCCATAACCAATATTGATCTTCCATTGCACTAAGGCAAGGTAGATCATAGATCCTAAGGTCTTATAAGTTTAGTGTATATACATTCTCTTGCCTGCGGGCAGAAAGAGTAAACTCTTCCTTGGAATTATGTACTAAGCATTTTTAATTCCTAAAATTCACAAGGTAACCTTCATCACATAATTTAATTATGCTAATGAGGTTGTTCTTAAGACCCTTAACAAATAAAAAATTTAAAATCAAAGTTTTTCCAAGAAGAAAAATGTTACATATACCAATAATTTCTCCCTGAACATTATCTATGAAAGTTACTTTTCCTTCTTTCGTCTTGATAATATTTTCAAAGAAGTTTTTGTTACCAGTCATATGATGGGAACACCCAATATCCATGTACCATGTATTGTTGTTGGTACTATCTTTATTTTACTGAAAATAAAAGTGTTAGAATTTCAGGATCCAAACTTTCTTGGATCCGGAAATTTCAAAAAGAAAAATTTTAGGTATCCACATTTTCTTAAAAAAATAAGCTTTATGAAAACCTAAAGACAAAGTTTTTTTTAAAGAACAATTTTTCCCAATTTCCACCAGACTGAAATTTAGTGCAGAATGGAGCACTTTGAGGAATAAAATATTTATTACTGAAAACTGGTTTAGAATGGGAATAACCAAATCCAGAATTATTCCTTAGAGGTTGAATTTGAGAATACATCTTGTCAAAATTTTCCTTACCAGAAGTAAAGTTTGACAAACACTTTCTCAAGGAAAAAATTTCGGACTTTAGTTTTGTAACCAAGTTTTCATCCTAAAAAAAATTAGTTTTTGAACTAGAGTTAGTCTCTAAAATATTTTTCTTAGAAATTACGTTTTCAAGATCCTTAAAAAGTGTATTCTTTTCAGAATTAACTTCCTCAAGGTTTTTAGAAATACTTTCAAAATCATAAATTTTCTCATCAATATCTTTAGAAAGATCTAATACTTCTTTAGTTAAAATAAAAATTCTAAAATTTTCCTTATCAAGCTTTTTATTGAGTTTATAATTATCATTCTCAATAAGTTTATCAAACCTAGAAACTTCTTCATAAGTAGGTAATGTATTATCTTCATCAGAAGAAGATTCTTCATCCAAAGATTCATAATATTTATTATCACTATAATGTGCATTTAAGGATATATTAGTGATAGATTCAACATTGTGTATCTTGGAAATTAGACAATGATTTTCAATAGGTAGTCTGGCTAGTAGACCAAGATTCTTATAACCAGAAGATTCATACTCTAAGGATTCATCAGAAGAGTCTCCACCACTGACACTCTAGGTGTCATTTGCTTTCAAAAATTTCTTAGCTTTAGCCTTGTAATAATTCTTTATATTTATTTCATAATTCCTTTCCTATCTATCCTTTTTATTAAGCATATGACAATATAGCCTTATTTCCCTGATCTTTTTCATTCATAACAAGTGACTTTCGAATATTTCTTGTCTTTTCTTTCTTTCTTCTTATATCTATACTGAAAGTATTTCTTCCCAACTATCTTGTTCATCCTTCGAGCAAGATTATATAGATCATTCTCAGAATGTTAACTTTCACTAAATTAAGATAGAACAATGAATTTCTTATACTTAGATCTAGTAACCCTTTCAGGAGTATTGGCTCTAGTAGTAGTAAAAGCTATACTTCCATTTCCATTCTTCTTCTTATTCATATCAGCATCTCTTTTCATTATTGTCTCATGTTGAATAAGAGTTCCAAAAAGTCCATCAAGAGTAATTTGGGATACTTTCCTATTCTTACCAATAACTGTTCTCTTAGATTCCCACTCATTATGCATGATATCTATAATCTTGTCCACAAGAGCTTCATCATCAAGACCTTTCTCACCCATAGATTGTAAAATGTTAACAACAGTAATAAAAATTTCTTGTACCTTGCATACTGGTTCTCCATAAGGAAATATAAATCCATGCTATTCTTCTCTAAGTATAGCTCTTCTAGTTTCTATAACTTTGGATGTACCAAAATGATTAACTTCTAATTTCTTCAAAATAAATTTTGTAGCTTCACAAAAAGAAATCTGACTACATATATTCCTGGTCATGGAACACAACAAAGTATTTCATACCTTGTAGTTTAGTTGATACTCTGACTTTTCTTGATTGGTAAAAGTTCTGAACTCCTTATCAGGAATCTTGTAATCTCTAGTGAGCATACCAAATTTTTCCGCTCCAGTATTAATAACAAAAGTCTTCATATAATCTCTCCAATATTCATAATCATTCCCATTAAATATAGATGGTCTAGTAGGATTTATATTGTCAATCTAACCAACATTCATTCCTGCCATTCTAGAAAAAAATATCTTTCCAAAAAAACTTGTTAATAGTAAAATTTTGTAAACAAGGGAAAAATTATGAAGCAAGGAAAAATTTAGAACAATGAAAACTTGAGCAAGAAAACTTATATGTGAATATAAGTATTTCAGAGACCTGCTTTGATACCAATTGTAGGATCAAAATATGAATGTAGATGCTCAATTACAAGAGGGGGGGGGGGTGAATTGTAAGTTTAAAAACTTTTGTTTTTAACCTTAAAGAAAACTATGTTTAACAAGGTTAAACAAGGTAAATTCACAAGACCTCTTTTAGTTCTACAAACTTTCTAGGTTCCGGAAATGTGGTTCCAGAAATGAAACTTAAGGAAAGTTTATAAGGAAAAGATTCTACCTTAAAGCGTATAGAATCTTATTTATCAGAGTACATAAGAGAATTGGAAAGTATAAGAAAGTTATACTTTCTTCCTTTATCAAAAATGCAGCAGAAATAAACTTGAAACAAAAAAAGTAACAAGTATAAAATATTTTAACCCAAAGAGTAGGGTATGCAACAAACTTGGATAAAGGTCCCTTGATTTATACTTTCAAGAAATTCTGTCTTACCCACACCCAGGGTAGGCCCTTGATAGGAATATCAGAATCTATCTTGCTATCCCTGCAAGCCCTAAATCTTTAAGGTAGTCGACACCTCTGTCTTCCTATCCTTAGAAGTCCTCAAACTTTAAGGTATTCGACACCTCTGTATTCTTATCCATAAAATCCCTCGATTATACATAGCAAAAATCGGATTTGCACGAAGCAAGCTGAACAAGATGTTCAGTATACACAATGCATGAGAGTCTCTCTCTAGAAATCACTTCAACATCACAAAATATATAGAGTGATGAAATTATTTCTTAGTTGTATGAGATCATTCAAATGAGATCCTATTTATAGGAACTTATCCAACGGTCGACTCCCTCATCCAACAGTCATATTTTTCCTTGAATCTCGGAGGGACCTGTACATGTGTCACTCCAACAACGGTTAGTTAGGAACAGATTGTACGACATCGTTTCATAACTATAACAAGTGTAAGAAAAATATGGTTTCTTAAACAAATCTATTTTTCAGAACTATAACAAGTGTAAGAAAAATATGATTTCTTAACCAAATATATTTTTTAGAACTATAAAAAGTGTAAGAAAAATATGGTTCCTTAACCAAATTTATTTTTCGGAGTCTAAGGAAAAATAAAGTTCGGAGTCTAAGAAAATAAACACTTGAAGACTATAAATCATGGATATTGGGATTCTATTTTTCGAGAAATTCGGAACCTGAATTATAAAGAATTCAGTGTCTAGATTCGAAGAATTCAGAGTCTAAATTTCAGAGAATTTGGTGTCTGAATTTTAGAGAATTCAGAGTCTGAATCTCAAAGAATTCGTAGTCTGAATTTCACAGAATTCGGAGTCTGAATTTCAGAGAATCCAGAGTCTGAATTTCAGATAATCTGGAGTTTGAATTTCAGAGAATGCAAAGTATGAATTTCAGAGAATTCAGAGTCTGAATTTAGAGAATTCAGAGTCTGAATTTCAGAGAATTTGGAGTCTAAATTTCAGAGAATTCAGAGTCTAAATTTCAGAGAATTCGGAGCCCGAATTCAGAACCTGAAAACATAATACTCTATATCTAAGAATTTATAATATTCTAAGGTTTTAGATATGAAACCAATTTTTCAATTAGGAATAAAAAGATTTAGATTTAGAGAAACCATAGAATGAACAATTAAAACATTGCTAAAGATAAAATTTCCTTAGGGAAGGAAAATTTTCCTTATTAAGATAATTTTTAGGGAAAATAAAATTTTCCTTAAGATAGAGTGTTTGTGATTTTCAAAACATAGATGAATGTAAAATTCATAAAGAAACCTTATTGACTCAACATATAATGGGGGAGGGGAGCGCTGGACCCAGAACCTGGGCGTTGCCGGCGGACGGATGACAAGAAATGGAGGTGCACTTGGGAGGTGGCGCTGGGCCACGGGTACTGCGACCGCCATCTCCACCATGGCCGAAACCGTTTAAGAAATCCACCAGAAGAACCCACAATGCCAGTCACCGCTCTCTCTCCTGAGTCGGCACCGCCACTCGTCGGGGCGCCGTTCGGCCTTTCGTGGAATCTCTCTTTGAATCCTGATCCAAGGTGTCCCACTTTGCTCCCATGTATTTCAATATTTAGCTGTTTTATTGGTAATGAAACCATAAGCCGTTTGGTGCCTAGTTCATCATCGCTGTAGACAATTTGTCACCCTCACTCCGACGCTGAGAGACACATCTTGTAACGCCCCGACCCCAGCTACCCAGAGTCGGTTCATTACTTCGTAACATTGGCATGATCACAAAAGATCAAGTCTCGAAAGACCGATTAGTTTAGTAGCCTTGGAAACACTAGATACATTCATAAGTCTTTCATTACATCAAAATTAAACAAACTACAATAACAAGGTCTTCATAGTCCACACTCATATCTTCACTGACTATCCTTGCAAGTCAGTCATAATACACTTCTTCACATCCTGGAAAATATTTAAACATTGAAAGGGGTGAGCTCAGATGCTCAGTAAGGATAACAATATTGCGGAAGCTTTCATAAATAAACATAAAAATTTAAGGCAATGTATAACTAAAAAAAAGCCTTTTAAACTTGAACATCAACATAATATGGCAAAAGTAAAATGATATAATGCCATTCACTTCTTCACATGGATATTCTACTGGTCGAATAATCACATGAAATATCAATAACCACTTTCATAACGAGAGAATGTATAATGCCGGACATTCTGAAACATTTTGTCAAGGCCTCGGCCAGGACGTCTAAAATGATTAAGGCCTCGGCCAAAACCATAAATCAAATTGGGAAAGGGCCTCGGCCAATTCCACGTCTAGTTGTCTCATGAGACCTACCGATGCATCGAGGAGCTATAGCGGGCTCCACCCGTCACTTATTAAGTCCAATACATTCCTCATATGAATAGGTTTAAACATATCATAAACCATAACATAATCGTATCACATAAAACATGCATAAAGGAAACATAACATTTCCACATTTCAATCACAAGATATAAATACAACACATTGATATAATAAAAATGCTTTCAAAACCATTTTCAATACCAAAATAAAAGAAAGTTAAAACATTGTATTTATTTTTCATTAAAAAAATGATGGCTTGTAGAGGAAGCCAAATCTCAGATAATGGTCACGGCGGCAGAGAAGTCGTTGTCGCCGCATAAGTACGGAAAGAAAAACATTCCCTTTTGTAGTTTAGTAAAACTCTTCGTATAAAAAAGATTCCTTTCGAATAAACGTAAAAGTCAAAGGGGTTTATACACCGTATAAAAGAAAGTTGTGTATAAAACCAAATATGCCTCAATGAAAGGAGATTGAGACGAAGTCCCTTAAAAAGATAATTTTTTTTAAATAAAGTACATCTATAATGTGTATTCACTATAAGTACACATAAATAATGTACAAATACAATATAGGACATAATAATATCATGACATAATTTGAAAGTAGGAGATTAACCCAAAGAATGGAAGTTGGGTTAAGAAATTCCCTTACCTTGTGTCCGACTTGACTCAACCGTTCTTTAACCTCCTGAATAATAAACTAGAGTTAATATCTAACTTATTAAGAACCATTTTCAATTTCATTATCCTTTTTATATCACTTATTACAATGTTATGAACATTATGTAATTATTTAAGTTAAAAACGATCGTTTTGTCGATCTTTGGTACTTGAGTCAACAATAAACTTCTTATAATTACAAGTTGTTCATGTGGTAGAATATCCATTATATCCAGAATTATATTCATGATTTAGATTTCATATATATCATATATATACAGTATATACATTCATTCATAATGTCACGTAACATTTAGAGGTAAGAAATGAAATGCACCGTTCATGGAGACGGTAAGCCGTACGTACGCATGAACACTACTTTCATTTCTATTTCATATTTAATGGAATGAAATCATAATGATATAAATTTATAATATAATTCCAGTATAATATAGTGTATAATACCATTTACTCCATCCTTTATACATCCCACATATGGCATTAACGATTCAAATCACTTTGAGGGGGCGGTAGTCCGCACTTCCTAAAATGAAATTATCGCGTTTTACCCATAATGGAAATCATAAAGAATGTCATAAATGAGAAATACAGAAGCATAAGTAAAACATAAACATATTATATATCATATATAAAAATAGTGACATCTTAATGGCCACGTTTGAAGGTGTTGTATGAGTGTTGAACAATCATCGTTTCGTGAGGCAGAAATTCTCCATCCACAGAAACCGTATGTTCTTTAACCATTAGATGTAGGTGTGTGTAAGTGTAGCTCGAATCCTTCTTATAACAACATCCTAGTATATTGAGGATACTGGTGTTGTTACAAAATAAATTAATAAAAAGAGTTTAGGGGGTTGGAGAAGAAAAATAATACAAAACAACATTAGAGAAGACATTACCTCAAAATCGGGTAACTCTTTTTGATTTGAGCCAAAGGCTTCCTTGAGAAGATTTCTGCCCAAAGTGAGGCTTCTAGGAGTAAGAGGGGGATGTTGGGAGAGTATTTGGGCAGAGTTTGGCCGATCCAAATGGCTTTAAAGTGTAAATGAGGTGGGAGAGGTGGGGGCCTTTTATAAGTGGAGAGGAGGGGCACTTTTGGAAAGATTGAAATGTTACATTATTACACAATGATTTTCGGATTCTAAAGGTCCCACACTTCTATAATTCTAGGATAAGGTGATAAGGTTTCGAAATATCTTCATCCAATAGGCTTTGGACAAGTGTAAGCCTTGGATTTTTCATTATCTTCTCATTTTATTTAAATCGTTAAATAATGAGGTCATCGCTGCATCATAATGATGTCATAAATAATTTAATTTATTTAATGTCTAAAAATTATAATAAAAATACTATGATGTAGGAAATATTTTTAGATTTCTAATGAATATTTATAATCAAAATTTGGACTTGTGTAACCCCACGTAAAAATTGTTTTAGTAAAACATTTTATGTTTGTTTCATTTTTTTACTTTAACATTAAATAAAAGGTGTTTATGTCATTTTCTAACTAAAGTGGCTCCATGGGGTCCCCAAGTTGACCCATGGGTTGTCTTGGTCGGCCATGACTCATCCAATAGGAGTAGGACAAGTGTCATGCTAATCTCATATTATTAAAACATTATTTTTACCTTAAACTACACTAATTACCTCTAATCGTGATTAAGAACTTAAAAGTTACTATTCACCAAAAATTATTTTAATCTTATTGAACCACATTTTACTTCTTAATGACAACCATGTATGTTGGATTTTTGAAAATCAAATCACAGAAGTGGTAATATTTCTTTTAAATGAAAAATCAGTTATTTAACTACCACTTAGTGGTTTCACTATTCATCAAAAATTGAAGTTTTTCAGAACAAAGCCAAAATTTCACCCTAAGCTATAATTGATATTCCGAATTCAAAAATGATGTCTATTTTAAAAAATTCCAAACATATAAGTTGCATTAATTAATTTTATTATTAATTCCCACTGTTACAACAAATAGCGTGTTTTTTAAGAAACAATTTATATCAAAAGATTGGCAATTGTTTATGTCCAATTTCAATGTTAAATTAATTATAATGACCACCATTGGATAAAATTGTAAAAATATATTCTAATTATAATTTAAAACCACTAAATAGTATAATTTATCACTATAAATTATTTTGATTAAAAAGTTGTTTTTAAGTATTTTTCACTATTCATAAAAAATTAGAAGTTCTCAGAAAAATACCAAAAATTCAACATAGGCTAATTTCAATATTACGAATACAAAAATGAAGTCCATTTTGAAATATAAGATTTCTATAATTTTAAAAAGTGGTTATTACTATTCATAACGGCTACTTTGATTAGTCACGGTGTTTTAGAACTCGAACTTGCGTACAATGCAAGCTATTGCATTATTGAAAGAGAGGCGTATCGTGGAAGCTCGGGGTGTTACATTCTCCCCTCCTTCAATAAATTGCGTCCTCGCAATTTGATATTTTTCTTTGAAAATAAAAGGTTGAAAAGAGAAAATACCTTGGAGGAAAACCCACATCGGAAATAAGGTTAATAAATATATAACATTAAAAGAAGGCAGGATAAGTACAAAGGTCACCCGATATAGCCCATTCTAGGATTCTATGAAAATATGGATATGGAAGAAAAACAAACCATCATGGTCTGATGGAGAGTTATAGAAAACAGGATTAGGAGAAAGTTTAACCACAAGAAAATCACAAACTTGTGATTGGTTAAACGGTCATTGAATGCCCAGTTGGAAAAGTTAACCGACAACATTTTTGTTTTAAGTTACCTTTTATAATGTTGAGGAATTTATTTAGGAGATTTACTAAGAACGTAAGGGAATATACATACTCGTTATGTATACTTTCATTGGTTAATATATTTTTACCACAAACCCAACTTTTACTCCAAATGGTAACGGAACTCAAAAATATTCTATTTATCCTAATTGTATAAGTTTCTAAATGTTAACACATACCATTTAGATTAGTAAAACTATTTTGTAATAACCAGGGACTTCCTGTAGGCTAGTGGTAGGAAATAAAGGCTTGTCGCACTATGGTTGTGGGTTCGATTCCTGCAGCTTTGTCCGACGCAATGGGTTATTCCCCACCCTACAGGTTGTCCTTTTCCTAAAAAATATAGTACTATACTATTACAAAAATAATCTTCATAAATGTTTTAACCATAAACAATACTATCTAAAGTTCAACTTAATCCACTCCAACCTTTATAGTTGTCCAAAATATCTTCGTCCAGACTTTCTCTAAAAGGTCTTTAAATTCCAAAATCAATTGTAACATCAGATTCCCCAAACAAAGAAAAGTTTCTCTTATTGTCACATACTAAAAATATGATTACCTTAATCATATTAAAACCTTACTGAAATCAACAAGTACTGCAGTACAATCCATATATATATCACATTATTCTTATAACCAGAATATAATCCTTGAGTCGAAAAGCACCAATACATTAATTATTCTGCTTCAACTGTAGTCACAGCATAAGATTGGCCTTGATCCCTTGGCCTTTTCTGAGGTAAGTTTCCTTGACGCTTAGGACATTCATTTGCATAATGCCCTGTTTCCCTACAATTGTAGCATTCAACTTTGACAGCCTCTTTCTTTCCCTTGCAATCACGAGCCTGGTTACCCTTTTCTCCACATTTATAACAAACTCCCATTCCTTTTAGGCAAGTACCAGGGTGATTCTTCCCACAATTATCACATAATGGAAAATCCTTCTTTCCCTTTTTCCCTTTATCTGTCTCTTGTTCCACCGTTCCCTTCTTCTCTTGCTTTACTTTGTTGTCATAAGACTTAGAGAATTCCTTTTCTGTCTTGATAGCACACGAGACAATATCTTCATATGATGAGAAGGATTGTGATACTAAAGCTCGACGGAGAAATGGTTTTAACCCATCAAAGAAACGATCAATCTTACTCCTTGGGTTACGTATATAATCGGCATCATGCCTCGCTAACCTTGTAAAGTTAGCCTCATACTTTGCGACATTCTCATCCTCCTTCTGCCTCAAACTCAGAAATTGCCTTTCCATATCTGCTCGATGGTCACGAGGAAAATATTTTTCTAAGAAAAGCTCTTTGAACTCCCTCCATTCCATATTCGATACGTCATCATCTTCCTTTGTGTTTTGAATCAGCGACCACCACTGATCAGCATCTCCAGTGAGGCGGTAAACTGCCATGACAACCTTCTCCCTTTCGCTACTCCCCAAGGCATGGAATATTTTCTCTAAGGAATTTATCCATTGCTCAGCTACAGTAGGATTTGTACTCCCATTGAAGGTTGGTGGTTGTTTCCTCATGAAACGGTCTAGCATTGATCCTCCACGTTGCGGATCAGGGTGCTCCATACGAGTAAGGTTATTATTCATAACCTGCGTGAGTTTTCCCAGTACGGTGAGAAGCTGATCAGCACCAGTTGTATCTCCAGATCCACAATAATTATCTTGAGCAGGAGGGAAATCCCTACACAGAGTTCGTCCATTGATACGGTTTCCATTACTTCCACTAGGCGCCATTTCTAAACAATGGCATAAACTGGATTAGTTTATGAATCAAAATACATAATTCCATACTTGTTAAACACTTTACATAAATTGAACTATTTATGGATATAATCCATAATCATAAAAAGAAATGTTTTCTTTGAGGAAGTATGTACTCATAACCCTTCATAGTGGTTTGTAAATAAAATGAGAATTATCCTAAGCATATCCCCTGGGAGTGTCGTAACCAAGAGTGCAGCAAGGCCCGTTGTCGTGCACCAGTTCCCGTTCGAGTCTAGCTCAAAGCGGTGTTTTCGGGTTTTACCCCTAGGTACATCTGTGCCAGAGCCGCCTCTACCTGCTCGTATCCAGACAGGGTTGTATTGCTCGGAAAACTCATAACATCTCTACAATACCATAATTCTAGGAAGTTCTTCTATACTAATCCTCAAAGTCTATCTTAGGTCTACGTGCTCTAATCAGAGTTTATCTAAATCTAGCTTCCAAGGTTAGTACTAAACTGCCTCTGATACCAACTGTAATGCCCCGACCCCAGCTACCCAGAGTCGGTGCATTACTTCGTAACATTGGCATGATCACAAAAGATCAAGTCTCTAAAGACCGATTAGTTTAGTAGCCTTGGAAACACTAGATACATTCATAAGTCTTTCATTACATCAAAATTAAACAAACTACAATAACATGGTCTTCATAGTCCACACTCATATCTTCACTGACTATCCTTGCAAGTCAGTCATAATACACTTCTTCACATCCTGGAAAATATTTAAACATTGAAAGGGGTGAGCTCAGATGCTCAGTAAGGATAACAATATTGCGGAAGCTTTCATAAATAAACATAAAAATTTAAGGCAATGTATAACTAAAACAAAAGCCTTTTAAACTTGAACATCAACATAATATGGCAAAAGTAAAATGAGATAATTCCATTCACTTCTTCTCATGGATATTCTACTGGTCGAATAATCACATGAAATATCAATAACCACTTTCATAACGAGGGAATGTATAATGCCGGACATTCTGAAACATTTTGTCAAGGCCTCGGCCAGGACGTCTAAAATGATTAAGGCCTCGGCCAAAACCATAAATCAAATTGGGAAAGGGCCTCAGCCAATTCCACGTCTAGTTGTCTCATGAGACCTACCGATGCATCGAGGAGCTATAGCGGGCTCCACCCGTCACTTATTAAGTCCAATACATTCCTCATATGAATAGGTTTAAACATATCATAAAACATAACATAATCGTATCACATAAAACATGCATAAAGGAAACATAAAATTTCCACATTTCAATCACAAGATATAAATACAACACATTGATATAATAAAAATGCTTTCAAAACCATTTTCAATACCAAAATAAAAGAAAGTTAAAACATTGTATTTATTTTTCATTAAAAAAAATGATGGCTTGTAGAGGAAGCTGAATCTCAGATAATGGTCACGGCGGCGGAGAAGTCGTTGTCGCCGCATAAGTACGGAAAGAAAAACATTCCCTTTTGTCGTTTAGTAAAACGCTTCGTATAAAAAAGATTCCTTTCGAATAAACGTAAAAGTCAAAGGGGTTTATACACCGTATAAAAGAAAGTTGTGTATAAAACCAAATATGCCTCAATGAAAGGAGATTGAGACGAAGTCCCTTAAAAAGATCATTTTTTTTAAATAAAGTACATCTATAATGTGTATTCACTATAAGTACACATAAATAATGTACAAATACAATATAGGACATAATAATATCATGACATAATTTGAAAGTAGGAGATTAACCCAAAGAATGGAAGTTGGGTTAAGAAATTCCCTTACCTTGTGTCCGACTTGACTCAACCGTTCTTTAACCTCCTGAATAATAAACTAGAGTTAATATCTACCTTATTAAGAACCATTTTCAATTTCATTATCCTTTTTATATCACTTATTACAATGTTATTAACATTATGTAATTATTTAAGTTAATAATGGTCGTTTTGTCAATCTTTGGTACTTGAGTCAACAATAAACTTCTTATAATTACAAGTTGTTCATGTGGTAGAATATCCATTATATCCAGAATTATATTCATGATTTATATTTCATATATATCATATATATACAGTATATACATTCATTCATAATGTCACGTAACATTTATAGGTAAGAAATGAAATGCACCGTTCATGGAGACGGTAAGCCGTACGTACGCATGAACGCTACTTTCATTTCTATTTCATATTTAATGGAATGAAATCATAATGATATAAATTTATAATATAATTCCAGTATAATATAGTGTATAATACCATTTACTCCATCCTTTATACATCCCACATATGGCATTAACGATTCAAATCACTTTGAGGGGGCGGTAGTCCGCACTTCCTAAAATGAAATTATCGCGTTTTACCCATAATGGAAATCATAAAGTATGTCATAAATGAGAAATACAGAAGCATAAGTAAAACATAAACATATTATATATCATATATAAAAATAGTGACATCTTAATGGCCACCTTTGAAGGTGTTGTATGAGTGTTGAACAATCATCGTTTCGTGAGGCAGAAATTCGCCATCCACAGAAACCGTATGTTATTTAACCATTAGATGTAGGTGTGTGTAAGTGTAGCTCGAATACTTCTTATAACAACATCCTAGTATATTGAGGATACTGGTGTTGTTACAAAAGAAATGAATAAAAAGAGTTTAGGGGGTTGTAGAAGAAAAATAATACAAAACAACATTAGAGAAGACATTACCTCAAAATCGGGTAACTCTTTTTGATTTGAGCCAAAGGCTTCCTTGAGAAGATTTCTGCCCAAAGTGAGGCTTCTAGGAGTAATAGGGGGATGTTGGGAGAGTATTTGGGCAGAGGTTGGCCGAGCAAAATGGCTTGAAAGTGTAAATGAGGTGGGAGAGGTGGGGGCCTTTTATAAGTGGAGAGGAGGGGCACTTTTGGAAAGATTGAAATGTTACATTATTACACAATGATTTTCGGATTCTAAAGGTCCCAAACTTATATAATTAGAGGCTAAGGTGATAAGGTTTCTAAATATCTTCATCCAATAGGCTTTGGACAAGTTAAAGCCTTGGATTTTGCATTATCTTCTCATTTTATTTAAATCGTTAAATAATGAGGTCATCGCTGCATCATAATGATGTCATAAATAATTTAATTTATTTAATGTATAAAAATTATAATAAAAATACTATGATGTAGGAAATCTTTTTATCTTTCTAATGAATATTTATAATCAAAATTTGGACTTGTGTAACCCCACGTAAAAATTGTTTTAATAAAACATTTTATGTTTGTGTCATTTTTTTACTTTAACATTAAATAAAAGGTCTTTATGTCATTTTCTAACTAAAGTGGCTCCATGGGGTCCCCAAGTTGACCCATGGGTTGTCTTGGTCGGCCATGAATCATCCAATAGGAGTAGGACAAGTGTCATGCTCATCTCATATTATTAAAATATTATTTTTACCTTAAACTACACTAATTACCTCTAATCGCGATTAAGAACTTAAAAGTTACTATTCACCAAAAATTATTTTAATCTTATTGAACCAAATTTTACTTCTTAATGACAACCATGTATGTCGGATTTTTGAAAATCAAATCACAGAAGTGGTAATATTTCATTTAAATGAAAAATCAGTTATTTAACTACCACTTAGTGGTTTCACTATTCATCAAAAATTGAAGTTTTTCAGAACAAAGCCAAAATTTCACCCTAAGCTATAATTGATATTCCGAATTCAAAAATGATGTCTATTTTAAAAAATTCCAAACATATAAGTTGCATTAATTAATTTTATTATTAATTCCCGCTGTTACAACAAATAGCTTGTTTTTTAAGAAACAATTTATATCAAAAGATTGGCAATTGTTTATGTCCAATTTCAATGTTAAATTAATTCTAATGACCACCATTGGATAAAATTGTAAAAATATATTCTAATTATACTTTAAAACCACTAAATAGTATAATTTATCACTATAAATTATTTTGATTAAAAAGTTGTTTTTAAGTATTTTTCACTATTCATAAAAAATTAGAAGTTCTCAGAAAAATACCAAAAATTCAACATAGGCTAATTTCGATATTACGAATACAAAAATGAAGTCCATTTTGAAATATAAGATTTCTATAATTTTAAAAAGTGGTTATTACTATTCATAACAGCTACTTTGATTAGTCACAGTGTTTTAGAACTCGAACTTGCGTACAATGCAAGCTATTGCATTATTGAAAGAGAGGCGTATCGTGGAAGCTCGGGGTGTTACACATCTCATGCAGCGACGACGTATCAGAGGGTTTGGTGCTGCGCCGTTTTTTTGACGACTGGCCGGAATCGAATCAGGAAATGAACGACGACTGTCCTGTTCCGGCCACGGGGCTCTTCGTCACCGGGCCGCTCGACCATCCTCCCCTAGACACCTCCCTGAAGATTTTCACCGGCGGTACGACCGAGACTGGGGTGCAACGGAGGCAGCCAGGGCTTAGTTGGGCCTCCAGATGGGGCGATGCGTCTTCCATGGGAGGGCCTCTGGCGGAGGCACTGAGGTCGCTATCGGTTCTGAGTTCACCATCTCATGTGGAGGAAAGGAGGCAGTGATCCATTCGAGACAGGGCCCACCAGATCCGGGTTGAAGGAATGAACACGGGGTTGACGATCCTTGTTATTTTACCATCAATTTTGGTGGAATGAGTTTCTTGATATCTTATCACTGCCAATTTGGGGAAAAACTTGACTCAGGAGAATTTTTTTATGGGTCTATGTTTTTTTTATTTTAAAAAATGAGGCTGATAGTGCTGATCACAAAAAGACCTACAGCGCCACTTCAAGTGGCGCTGTCCATTTCCGGCCGAAAACAGGTCTAGTGCCACTTGAAGTGGCGCTGCACTTTATAGATTAAGTCTATCAGTGCCACTTCAAGTGGCGCTAATAGTATCTCACTATACGGATCAACGCCACTTCAACTGGAACCAAAATACAAACTCCCCTATATAAGGGCCCCGCCCCCTCCTCTCCTCATTCTCAGATCCTCACTCCCTCTCCTCTTCTCATTCTCTATTCAAGATCTCTCTCTCCTCTCCTTACTCTCCCTTCAAGATCTCTCTCTCTCAAAGCTCTGCCTCTCTTTGTTCGTGAAGCTGTTCGAAGGATAAAAACCTTTCCACCGATTTGAGGTAATTCTAATTTTTAATTTGTTTAATATGGTGATTTATTTATTTATTTGTTTACTTTATAGAAATAATTCATAATTAATGTAATACATTTTGAAATTGTAATTGTTTATTTGTAGTAATTGTTATTAATTAATGGTAATTAGGTTATTAAGTAATACTATTTAGTTAATTAAATTCTAAATAGTTAAATAAATAATTGTAATTAGGTAATTAAATTGTAATTAGTTAATTAACTAATCGTAATTAGGTAATTAAATAATTCTAATTAGGCAATTAATGAATTCGGTAATTAATTATTTATAATTAGGTGATTAATTAATTGTAATTAGGTGATTAATTAATTGTAATTAGGCGTTTAATTAATTGTAATTAGGTGATTAATTAATTGTAATTAGGTGATTAATTAATTGTAATTAGGTTATTAATTAATTTTAATTAGGTGATTAATTAATTGTAATCAGATGATTAATTAATTGTAATCAGGTAATTAATTAATTGAAATTAGGTGAGTAATAAATTATAATTAGGTGATTAATTATTTGTAATTAGGCGAGTAATAAATTATAATTAGGTGACTAATTATTTGTAATTAGGTGATTAATTAATTATAATTAGGTGATTAGTTAATTATAATTAGGTGATTAATTAATTATAATTAGGTGATTAATTAATTATAATTAGGTGATTAATTAAGTATAAGTAGGTGATTAGTTAATTATAATTAGGTTATTAAGTAATTCTAATTAGGTGATTAATTAATTCTAAGTAAGTGAGTAATTAATTGTATTTAGGTGATTAATTAATGGTAATTAGGCGATTAATTAATTCTAATTAGGTGATTAATAAATTCTAATTAGGTGATTAAGTAATGGTAATTAGGTGGTTAATTAATTCTAATTAGGTAATTAATTAATTCTAATTTGGTAATTAATTAAAGGTAATTAAGTGATTTATTTATTCTAATTAGGTGATTAACTACTTCTAATTAAGTGATTAATTAATTATAATTAGGTGATTAATTAATTGTATTTAGGTAATTAATTAATTGTATTTAGGTGATTAATTAATGGTAATGAGGTGATTAATTAATAGTAATTAGGTGATTAATTAATGTTAATTAGGTAAGTAATTAATGTTAATTAGGTGAGTAATTAATTATAATTAGGTGATTAATTAATTTTATTTAAGTGATTAATTAATTCTAAATAGGTGATTAATTAATTGTATTTAGGTGATTAATTAATTCTAATTAGGTGATTAATTAATTGTAATTAGGTGATTAATTAATTCTAATTAGGTGATTAATTAATTCTAATTAGGTAATTAATTAATTATAATTTGGTAATTAATTAAAGATAATTAGGCGATTTATTAATTCTAATTAGGTGATTAGTTAATTCTAATTAGGTGATTAATTAATTCTAATTAGGTGATTAATTAATGGGAATTATGTGATTAATTAATGGTAATTAGGTGATTAATTAATGGTAATTAGGTGATTAATTAATTCTAATTAGGTGATTAATTAATTCTAATTTGGTTATTAAGTAATTCTAATTAGGTAATTAATTAATTATAATTAGGTGAGTAATTAAAACTAATTAGGTGATTAATTAAGTATAATTAGGTGATTAATTAATTATTATTATGTGATTAATTAATTTTATTTATGTGATTAATTAATTCTATTTAGGTTATTAATTAATTATAATTAGGTGATTAATTAATGGTAATTAGGTGATTAATTAATGGTAATTTGGTGATTAATTAATGGTAATTAGGTGATTAATTAATGTTAATTAGGTGAGTAATTAATGTTAATTAGGTGAGTAATTAATGTTAATTAGGAAATTAATTAACTCTAACTAGTTAGTTAGTTAATTAGTGAAGCATTTATATAAATTAACGAAACAATTATATAAATTAGCGAAGCAGTTGTATAAATTAGCAAAGCAGTTATATAAATTATCGAAGCAGTTGTATAAATTAGAGAAGCAGTTGTATAAATTATCAAAGAAGTTCTATAAATTAGTGAAGCAGTTATATAAATTAGCGAATCATTTATATTAATTGGCGAAGTAGTTATATTGATTAGCGAAGTAGTTATATTAATTAGTGAAGCAGTTATATTAATTAATGAAGAAGTTATATTAATTAGGGAAGAAATGATTAACTAATGGTTAAGCAATGATTAACTAATGGTTAATAAATGATTAACTAATGGTTAATCAATTCTTAACTAATGGTTATGTAATGATTAACTAATAACTAATGGTTAAGTAGTGAGTAAATAATGGTTAAGTAGTGAGTAACTAATGGTTAAGTAATGAGTAACTAATGGTTAAGTAATGAGTAACTAATGGTTAAGTAATGATTAGCTAATGGTTAAGTAATAATTAGCTAATGGTTAAGTAATGATTAGTGTCATATTTTAGGATATAAGAAAACATTCTAAAATTTTGGTTGCATAAATAATATGTGGTTATCTAAGCAATCAAATCACTATCTGGATACAAACAAGTGGATTTGGATCTGGAACATATGTACCCAGGAGTGAAAACTATGACATGGGGTTTCGGGCTTGACCCGAGGTATCTTGGTACACAACAACGGGCCTTGCTGCACTCCTGATTTGACACTCTTAGGAGATATGATTTAGATGATTCATATTTTCTTTATAAACTACTAAAATACATTTAGGTACTGATTAACTAATGGTTAAGTAATGATTTGTGTCATCTTTTAGGATTTAATAAATGTTCTAAAATTATGGTAGCATAAAGATTATGTGGTTATCTAAGAAATCAAATCTCTGTCTGGATACAAACAAGTGTATGTGGCTATGGTACAAATGTACCTAGGAGTAAAAACTCTGACAAGGAGTTTCGGGCTTGACTCAGGGTATCTTGGTACACGACAACGGGCCTTCCTGCATCCTAGTTTTATAGTCCTGGGGGATATGCTTTAGATGATTCATATTTTATTTATAAACTACTAAAATACATTTAGGAGGTTAAAAATTGTACTAAAAACATTAATATCTTAGTTTAGGGTATAAGAAAATGTTGTAAAATTTTAGAATCATAAAGACTAATAACATCTTCAAAAGGTACGTACTTAAATTTGGAATTTTTAAAATCTTTCATCATTCTAATAATAATATATTTTTATTTTAGATAAAAAAATTTGGCTGCCTATATTTATTGCAACAGTCAAATAATTAAGACAGAACAAGGATGTAGTTATAGTATACAGACAGAAGGTGTTGTGATGCTTGGAGGCTGTACAACTTTAGAATCTCTTTAAATGAAAATTCATCGAAAGTTAAAACTTCTGAGCAATCAAGTGATAGAATCAATAAAATAAAAACATCTGCAATATATAGATAGGTTTTGGTATGTTTTATATCTAGTAAATGATAATGAAGAATGGGAAATATGTACTTTTATTTGTTAAGTATCAACCTGATAATCAAATGATGTAGTTGTATATTATTATAGCTACAATGGATGTTCCATCGACATTGGAAATTGGTCCATCACAACTTAATGTGAAAATGTCATATGGTCCTGCTATAACACATCAAGAAGTTCCATCAACAATGGCAGTTGTTCCATCATTGCCTTCAACCATAGTTTCAATGGATAGTTCTCCACATACTTTAGATGCATTGGTCGATGAATTTAAGGATGATGAAATTTTAGAACAAGAAGATGAAGAGGAAGTTCAAGAAGAATAATAAGAGAATGTGGAAGAACAGTCTGTTCCCACTCATGTGAGGTTAAACTGAATGTTGAACCATCCTCCACCATTAGATTCATGGTTGAATAAAGGCATGAATCAATTTTCAGAATTTGATTGGTCAGTTATAACTCTTAGTACATAATTTCCATGAATCATTGGTGGCACAAATATAGTGTCAGATGAAGGTGTTCTATATATTGGAAGAGAGTTTGAGATAAAATATACAATGAAAAATGTGATAAAATAATATCACATTGAAAGACATTACTCTTATGTTGTAGAAGAGTCAAATATGTCTTATTATTTGATCCGCTGTGACAAATATGATTCAAACTGTCAAATGCAACTGCGAGCTATAATTGATAACAATTTTCATAGCTGTCACATCATGATATTTACTCCACACACATGTGTGAACCCAATATTGTCACAAGAACACTCTTTATTAGATGTTGAGTTTGTTTTAACTATCATTGTTGAAATGATTAGAGCATGTCAAGACATTCTTGTCGTTTTGGTTGTGGAGTGAATCAAACAACTTTTTTGTATCAAATCTCTTACTGGAAGGCATGGGCGGCATGAAAAAAAGGTTATTTTCAAAGTGTATGGTGATTGGAATAACTCTTATCAAGTTTTACCATAACTTATGGAGATTTTATGCCACAAAAATCAAGTGATTTATCAGTTACATACTACTGAATATGTTAACCAACACAACCAAGTTGATCAGTTGATGGTTGTGTTTTATAGATTGTTTTGGAAATTTTTACCATGTGTGTAAGCTTTTAGACATTTCAAGCAGTCTATAAATATTGATGGCACATTTTTGTATGGAAAGTATATAGGAACTTTATTGATTTCCTCCACCCAAGATAGAAATCAATCCCCTCTTCCTTTGGCATTTTCAATTGTGGAGAAGGAGAACTTCTCATCATGGAGATGGTTTCTGGCATGTCTTCGAGAGTTTGTTATGGATGTAAAAGTTATTTGTCTTATTTCATATCATCATCATGCAATCAAGGAGGCAGTACAGTCTGAGGGTCTTTCCTAGAGACCAAACTATTCCCATCATGTATACTATATTTGACACATCGCCATCAATTTGTGAAAGAAGTTCAAGAATGAGTCGATGAAGAAAGCGATCTTAAAAATTGGTATGAATATCCTTTCTCATTTTACAAATCACTGTCATAGTTAATGTCATATGTGTTCATTGTAGTTATTTTTTTAATATCATACGAGCCTCAACAACAAAGTATGAAGGATCATCTTGAAGATATTCACTGAGAAAATCCAAAAGTGTATGATTACATGATGAAAATACCAAAGCATAAATGGTCGTTGGTATATGATGATGGGAGGAGATATGGACATATGAAGACCAACATCATAGAATGTATAAATGGAGTTTTCAAGGGAGTTCAGAAATTACCTATCACAGGTAAATAAGAATATTTGACTATATCTTATTCAGAAGAGATACATTTATAATATAATATTAGTATAATGTTTTAAATCTAAATTAAAATTTTGGTACAAGAGACCTTCTATCGTAGTGTAAAGTATTTTCTAGAACGAGGAAAGAAGGCTAAAGAGGTCCTGAACAGAGGGATGCACTACGAACACCATTTTTAGAATGAGTTAGATAGAGATATTCAGGAGGCTTCAACTTATCATGTAACTGCATTTAATCATCTAGAGCAATAATTTGAGGTCGCTGAGCCTGGTGATGCTATGGATTGTAGCAATGGTCATGTGAAAGTTGTTTTATTAGATAAGAATTATTGTGAATGTGGTAACTTTCAATCATTGAGATATCCATGCGGCCATGTGATTGCATCATGTGCTTACATGCATGTATCTTGGGAGAAGGTCATCGATCCAGTTTATCAACTAGAGAGTATCAACAACTATTATAGTACTCCATGGATGCCAATCAAGGAATATCAGAATTTTCAGCTGTCTGATGACACAACCACGCTTCTACCGAACACGACTAGGCTTCGACCTAAAAGCATTCCAAAGTCGACTCATATTCAGAATGAGATAGATTGGCCCAGTGAACGGGCACCTAGACGAAGGTGCATTGTATGCTTCCAGGAAGGTCATATGAAGACATGTTGACCTAGACACATAGGGTAATAATCTAATGCTTAAAATGAATCATGTACTCTATCAGTTACTGTAAAAGTTTTTACATGTAATCATTTTTATCATTATCATCAATTTAATCATATTTGTATTATTTGTACATAGTTTAAGTTTTAGAAAATGTAAACATTGGTTTATATTTGTATATAGCGTAACTTTTATAAAATATACCTATATATTTTAAACATTTCAAACATTGGTTTATACGATTACATAAATACAAATTATTATAGACATTAAAAAACAATCCTAACTGTCAAACCATTTCAATAAATCACTCATCATTTCAATCCATCCTTTCTCAAAATACACCCAATTTATTAATGCCATTGAAAAGGGGGTTTGTTTCAAAATTCCATGATGTTTGAAAAGAATATAAATATTTTAAAATCAAGGTCCAGTAATCAATTGCAAATTCATTTAAAATATACTAAGAAATTAGGATTTCAAGGTCCATTAAAAGACACATTTCTAATATTATCATCAACCTCAAATGGCCCCACATATCTCAATACTATATTTCCCTATTTCTCAAGATTTCGATGAGCCAACTGAGGTGAAACTCTTAAAAGCACTTGTTCACCAACTGAAAACTCCAAAGGGAATAAAGGATGGTAATTATGGTATTTGTACCGGATTTGATCCATCACCATTATATGATAAAGAAATTAAATATTTATCTTCATCTCTTGGACCAAACTAGGGATAACCAAGGAATATTCACCAATCTATAACAAAAAAATCCAAGATTTACATGGATAGAAAAATAAGAACTAAAAGGTTTCCAAATAGACATCAATATTCTTACAAAACACTACAATAGTATAAACAACATCAGAAATGATCAAAATACAGAATATAAATGAACCCACACACAAGGGAAAAAATATATTTCCATAAAAATAGACATCTCCAAACAATTATGATAGAAGGAGGGAAACTAATTCATGAAAGGATAACCATTTAAAGGTTCACATTAAAAAAAACCATTTGAACATCTTCAACACAACACAGGAGATAAAAACTAAGACAATGTGTTTATGCTTCTTTCATACATTACATGATAAATTTCATAACTTAAATGATAAATGTCATATCTTACATGAAATTAATGTTTTATTACTCATACATTCTGATAGTGCAGCCTCTGTTATCTGCTCAGGAGACACACATGTCACACGATGTGTTGGCGCAGAGACCTTTTAGACTTCTTGCTGTTCGGAGAGCACATCATTTTCATCACAATACACCCCCGACAACTATTTGTCCATAACTCAGACCTGATGGCTTTTATGGAGTCGCTATGTGTGACTTCAAGACCATTGATCACCATTTGATTGCTGCATTGGTTGAGAGATGGCGTCCAGAGACACACACATTTTATCTTCTAGAGGGAGAGATGACCATTACTTTATAGGACATCGCATACATGCTCGGTTTACCCATCCAAGGATAGGTAGTTATGGGTGCCACTAGTGGCAACTGGTCTGTAGTCATACAACATCTATTAGGCATTGATGTCGTCAGCGTAACAAGTGTCCTCTAGGGTTCGCGCTTGCACATGAGGTGTCTTCATAAGCATTTCGCCATCATTCTTGATGATGCAAATGATGAGACGCTTATTCAGTACACACGTGCATATATTTTACGACTTCTTGGAGGTATGTTGTGTGTCGACTACTCCACCACTTTGGTACACATGATGTACCTCCCATTACTTACGATCTTGATCAGGCGACTACAAATAGTTGGGGGTTCACTGTATTGTCACATATGTATAGATGTCTCTATACCAGTTGTCACATTGATGCACAGAAGATTGCAGGTTGTATGGTTTTGGTACAGATGTGGGCCTGGGAGTGTTTTCCACACTTCGCTCCTCGAGTTATCACACCACTTGCACCGAAGCTATTTTGAGACTGTCCTCGGGGACACTGGTATGTTTATGTTATTACTTTTAGTTATTTATTACTTATGTTATAGTTTTTTATAAACTTACCGTATATTAATCTTTTTTAACCAGGTGGAGTCAGTCTCAAAAGTATGCACATATTCCGAGACATAGTGTGCACATTTTTCGACAGATATTTTATGCCATAGTTCCAACTAATGTAAGTTAAAAATTATTTTTTTATAGAAAAATTTGTTTTTTATTAACCTTTTAAGTTATTTAATCTAATATTAGTAACATTATTATGCTAATATATGACTTATTTTTTGAGATACAATTCAGGTTTCATGAACTCTGTATACAGGTGTTGTCTATGCATCACTTCCACCATACTGCACAGCTATGATTGGAGATCGTGCTGTAGTGGTTCCACTCATCCACTTCTATATCATTGAGTGGCACTAGCCAGATCAGGTCATGCACCAGTTTGGTTATATACAACATATCCCCATGGAACCACAACAGGATGATGAGTTACATTCAATTATGCTTATAGGTAGACAGACAATGGACTGAAGATAATATCATGCAACTTATATCAAGCTTTGGGAAACGCGTTCCCAATATGGTATCTCTCCATATGGATATCCCACAGCACGCTATCAGTTATCTGATCAGGGGGATTATGTAGACTGGTACTGACGACACACCATCATGCACCTTACACGTCAGGGGATTGGTATTCAATAGTTGTTATGTTTAATAAGATTTATTATATTTGTTTAACTCACTTTTGGTATTAATTTGAATCTTATTTCATTTACAGTCAGACGGTATTGCTCATATTGCACATATCACACATCCTCAGGAGGAGGAATATATTAGACGGGATGTAGTTCATCGAGATGTGTTGGCTATCAATGATCCTCTCTTGTTCATACGTGATAGTTTCTATGATGAGGTGCCACAAGTATATCCAGATCCATATCCTCCGACTGAAGATCCTGTGGATGATGATGTCCCTGTTATGCCTATTGAGGATGATGCACCACCACCACCACCACCAACTAGAAGAAAGAGACGAGTACATCAGGAGGGGTAGATGAGATGACATAGATGTTCGAGATCAACTCCTGTAGATGCTGCCGCACCGTAGAGAGATAATCCTGCCCAGCCGACTGACGATCTTGCACAGCAGGGAGATGCTTATATGCCACATATGTCATCTCCGATGACTACTTTGGACTACGAACTGGGTGTGGTAACACAGATTGTCATGGCCCCCTCTCCTCTAGATAGGACTTCTTCAATGTCCCATTTCTTCCATTTTTAGGAGCTTCAAGGTTATATGGCTCTATATATGATTTTGTGCAGTCCTCTACACGTGATGTTGGCTAGTCCTCTACACAACACCATGAAGAGGCACCAGAATCACCAGAAGAGGAGGAACCCCCAGCTAGGACACCAGAGCGACACAGACGTCCGACGCGGAGTGGGCGTGAGGTTCAGACGCCACGTTGTGGTATCGGGGGGCATCAACGTTGATTTATTCATATGTCATGTTGTATATATTAAAAAACCTATTTACTGCGATAAGTAATTGTAGTTTTAGACAACTAAAAATTAATTCAAAGTCTCATAATTGTAACATTATTATGTTCCATGTATGTGACTTTATAAGTGTATAAATTATAAATTACAAATACAATCTAAATGAAATTTGTGACATTGAATAATAAATATAGATTTAAAATTATATATTTAATGAATATATTTATTATTATATAATTATACATGTTTCTATATAAATAAATATTTATAATTAGATAAATATAAATATATTTAAAATCATATAATTATTAATAAATATTCATAATTATATAAATATAAATATGTTTATAAATATATAATTATAAATATATATTTAAAAATATTTATTTATTTATAAATAAAATTTTAAAATATTTATAAACATATAATGATTTTTAATTATATATTTATGAATATAATTATATTTATATTAAATATAATAAACGGTATATATATATTTATTTATAAATAAATTTAAAATATTTATAAACATATTTTAATTTTTAAATATTTTGTAACTAATTAAATATAATAAATGTATTTATTAAATGTTTAAAAATATTTCAAATTTATTTATAAATATAAACTTATAAATATATAAATATATAAATATAGATTTATAATTATATAATTATAAATACATTTGTAAATATAATTATAATTATATATTTCTTAGGAATAATTATAATTATATATTTCTTATAAATATCTACAATTATATATTTATTATAAATATATATTTACTTATTTATAAATAAATTTTAAATATATATGTAACCATATTTTAATAATTATATATTTATAAATATATTTACATTCATATTATTATAAATATTTATATATAAATAAATCTAAAGAATTATAATTATGTATTTATTTTATATATTTATTATATTTATTATAATTTTATAATTATTATATTTATAATTATATATTTATTGTTATTATATAATTATATAATTATTATAATTATATAATTATTATAACTTTTTATATTTATATAATTATTATAATTATATTTATTATTATTATATATTGATTATAATTGTATAATTGTTATAAATATAATTATAAATTTATTATATTGAGTTTAGTAATTATATTTATTATAAATATATTTATATTATAATTATATATTTATTATAAATATTTATAATTATATATTTATTATAAATATATATTTACTTATTTATAAATAAATTTTAAATATATATGTAACCATATTTTAATAATTATATATTTATAAATATATTTACATTCATATTGTTATAAATATTTATATATAAATAAATCTAAAGAATTGTTATTATGTATTTATTTTATATATTTATTATAATTATTATAATTATATAATTATTATATTTATAATTATATATTTATAATTATATATTTATTGTCATTGTATAATTATATAATTATTATAATAATAATAATAATTATTACATTGATTATAATTATATAATTATTATAAATATAATTATAAATTTATTATATTTATTTTAGTAATTATATTTATCACAAATATATTTATTATAATTATAATTATAATTATATAAATATATATAAGATACATATTATATATATAAGGGGGGTTGGGGAGGCCGTAAAAAAATCCCAATTAGCACCACTTCAAGTGGCGCTCAAGACACCCAGTTTCCCAATTAAAAAACCCTAAACCCCTTAAAATAAAAAACCCCTTCAACAAATTTTTCCCCAATTTGTTCACGCTCAATCATGCCAGAGTTTGGTAGGAAGTTTTTTTCACTGCCTTGTGTGTTTGAAAGTTTTTATGAGATTAAGGAATGATCATTTATTGAATGGAATGAAACCCCACTTGGAATTAAAGTTTCATAATTTAATCAAAGTGTCAAATTCAATCATTATTTAAAAAAACATTAAAAATTTTCAGCCCGTCCTGAGAAAAATGGTTTCCCAGGAAAACTATTGAAAATGTTTCCCTTTTGAATTTGGTTCAGAGTTTGTGGATGGGAAGTACTGAGATGCGATTTCCTTCTTTTTGATGTTTTCCTTTCATGGATACCCTTCCGCCGCAGGTGAGGGATTGAATAAAACATTGTCAAATGTAATTCCATGGGAGAAGTTAATAATAAAATCTAATTTCAAAAGTTAAATAATAAAAAATATAAAATATAATAAACTGATTTTAATTGGGCATAGCAGGAGGAGAAGTGGGGGAGGCAATGATGGGGGAGATGTAGATGGGTGTCAGTGGGGATGCGACAGTGAAGGTGGTCAAGGGAAACACAAAGGATAAGCAAAGAACAACATGAATTAGGCAAAGATCAAGATGAATCATAGCACCAAAGATCGAGATGAAGCTTGTAAAGAATGATGCCTAGGAAAGCTGGGAGACGTGCATCTAGGGTGTGGCGATGAGGAATACCTAAATCCAGCAAATCAATGAGGGTAGGTGTAATGCGAGGGAGATAGAAGAAGGTGGATGGTTGCACCGTTTCCACCGATTTCCCTAACCGACAGGCTTGCAGGACTTGGCCTTGGGCCGAACTTAGAAATCATATGGTTAATTTTTATATTTTTTAAAATATTATATTCAGTGACAATAAGTCCATTCAATCGTTGAATCACCATTTAGAAGGGTAAAAAAATGTTTTTTTTCAAGGGTGGGTGGGGGGTGGGGGGAAAAGAAATGATCATATCATTTTCTCCTAAATAAAAACTCACAAACACATTATCATGGACACTTTGCTTCATTCCACAAAAAATTAAACTCCCAAACACTTAGTCTGGATTACTCATACTCAGTCTATCTAAATCATGTTAATATGGTTTCAAATAAAACTGATTATGTTGTACATTTATATTTATTTTATGAATTTTAATATACAATGTAAATTCTATGTTGATATGATGCTAATGTTTTGCCATACACATGTTATTCTCAGTTTTATGTTTCATCTGGTTATGTTTTGATCCTCACGAGTGCTTGTTGGGTATGTTTTGTGTTTCATATCTATTACTTGGGTCTATTATGCAATATAAAAATAATTCAAGACACATATGCCATCACAACTAAAGAAATGAGTATTAAAAAATTACAGAACGAGAAACTCCCACTGATGGGAACCAATACTGGATTTTGGAACCATTTAAGGCCATTGTAAAGATGCAACCCCCCCTATATTCCCAACCCTCCACACCCCCACAAACCCTTCCCGCCTTGAATCACTTTCACCTATAGTCATCAATCAATTGTTGATCCACCTCGATCTCACCACTACTGTAAATGATCACCATACTCCTCCCTCCCCAATCCCTACCATAATCTCTCACCACTCCCAACAACCCCTTATCCCCAAAGCTATATCATCATGAGTTTCTATGTCTCCACCCTTGTTTTCCATCGGCCATCACCACCATCTAGATCCGCCACTGAGCTCTGCCAATGCCTCTTCTCCCACTTTTCCAACATTTTCAACCCCACTCACTATAGTTTGTAATGCCTTATTTCATTAACACAATTGTTTGAAATTAATTTTGGAGATAAAATTAGATAATTTGTGTAATATTATTCATTTTTGTTTAATGAATTTTGAGATTTATCAATATAAATAATGTTCATATTTATGTAGAAAATTTTGTTTTATGTTTTATATTAATGTTTTATTAAACTAGTTTCATGAGCTTGAGGTAAGTACATGAAGGGAAGGAAACATATTTTTTAGTGCAATAGAAGTGTAGAAACCATTTTATGGGGTGGATACCAGAAAAAAGGTAAAAAATTTGTTGAAAGTTGGGGATTCTCCCATGGCGTGAGCTGTCACAGAAGGTAAAAATGTTTTTTGTGAACAAATTCAAACAACTTCCTTAGTTAATGAATTTTCTATTGGGAACTGAGGTTGTTTATCCATTATTGATGATGAAGAATATACCATTCTGAATATTTAATAGTTATAGGAATAACAAGAATATAAAGAGGATGAAGGTGGTAGTCTTGAAGAGGAAGTGCATTCTACATGAGGGAGTGAGTAGACCAATCCACAAAGGAACCATCAAAGTCCTTCCCAAAGCACAAGGCACTGCACATTACCGAGTATAGTTATTGGATAAAATAAATCAATGTTGTTTATGTTTTGTTGTATAAATTTTCTATTGGTGATTTTTGTTTTTTATTTTGTGCATAAAAAATTGGCTAGTTTTAATTTATACAACATTTGAAGGTCTTCAAGACTTAGTCCTGATGAAATATTTGTAGCAATTTGGAGATTAGACACATAAATTAAATTACTTGAGGTATGTTTGTAGTTTCATGATACAATTCCCCACACCTACAGACACATGGATTTCCCCCCTTATTTTCTTGTCTTGTAGATTTCAAAAATCAAGAAAATGATAATGCTAGATGGATAGAGTGGTCCTGTTTGTCTTGTTATTTTGACTATATATAGGTAAATTTGTTTATATTATAAGTTGGGTTTTCCCCTGGTCTTTCAATTTTTATATAGTCTATTTGTTTTGCCTTAAAAATAAGTATTTCTGGAGTAAATTTAAAAATGAATTAAAAAATTTAAATTTTGAAAAACCAGATTCTATTTTGTGTTGTCAAACAATGTCTTGGATCAAGGTCAACTTGTCTAATTAGTTATTTTTCTTTGAACATGCAAGTTAGGTACTCATTCTATAAAGCAATGTATATGAAAACATCTAATGATGGTTTTGTTAGACTATAGGATGGTGTGTGTTGGGGAAACATTGATTTATGATTCCAATAAAACCATAGGAATAAGGAACCATGGTCCATTGAAAATTTACAAGATGAAGGTTTTATACAACATAAATGAAACCTCCGAAAGTTCCCTTCCCCACAACCGAGTGTACTAGAAGTAGGTAGAATTCTCACCCTACTCACCACAAAAAGTGTTCCTTTGACCGCATAGGAAAACTCATATACATTCAAGGTAATAGGATTACATTCAATGTAAATAAAAAAATTAAGAAATGAACATAATAGATTAACGTGCTTCCAACAATGAATCCTACATGGATAAGAGAAAAAATGATACTTACTTTTATTTCAATTGAAAGATACAAGAGATTATGAAATAGGACTACTAATTACAAATAATCCACACAATATTTACCACTCTCCCTGATCTCTTCTTGAACACCTAGAATACACCCTTGAATATATATTCTTAACAATGAGGCCTCACTGCTTATATACTAAGTATTATCTAGTCAACCTGTATTACCCACTCCCCTGGAATCATAGATTGCTAAGAATGGACACCTCAACTTGATTACAAACTGGGTGACCATTTGGCTTTGATGAACTTACGGACCTCCAATGCTCCATCATAACATCATTGAAAGATGTGAACTTATGATGATCCTACTGCCTATGGAGAAGGCCCATTGCTTCTATCTGCAGATCGATCTAAGAACCTTCCACTTTCCAATTTCTAGTAAATAAAGTTTTAGTGACTTAACTTCATGTGAACTAAAACTAATTTCACCTCCCAAAAATCCCCCACTTGAAGACTTGTTTCAATGAACCTTGGAAACTCTCCATACTTAGAAAATTTCCTCTTTTAAGCACAAGCAGTGTTTCTACAACTCCTGTTATTTACCCATGCCCCACTAAGTCATGATGTTACTTTAGACTTTCTTGTGTTATCTCTTTGGTTTACTAGATTTTTGGCTTCCCACTATCATTCATATCTCTAAAACCTTCTCCTACAACAAGTCCTGAATGAAATGATACTTCAAGTCAATGTGTTTTGTACCTGCATGGAACACTATATTTTTAGCCAAGTGGATTGCACTTTGGTTGTCCCAGAAAATAAATCCTCCTTTATAAATCCTTCCAAGTTTCTTCAACAAACAAACTAACCAAGTAATTTCCTTCCCAACTTCCATTGTATCTACATATTCATCTTCTATTATAATTAGGGTGAAAATCCGTTGTATCCTTGACATCCAACTTACCATTTTACCTCCATAAGTAAATACAAGACTTGTTGTGTTCCTCCTGGTATCTAAGTATCCAATGAATTTAACATCAAAATATCCACACATATGATCATCTATACATAGTATAAGGTTTTATCGTCCATTAATTTTAAATACCAAAAGATTTATTTAACGTCCACCCAAAGTGACTTTCCTATATTTCACATGTATCAAATTACAAATCCCACTAAAAATGAAATGTATGGTCATGTGAAAACCATTACATACATTAAAATTCCAACCACATATGCATAAGATACTTTCTTCATGTATATGACTTCTCCTTCTATTTTGGGAAATTACTCCTTGATCAGTTTGAAATGTCTAACCCGAGGAGTTGAGACCAACTTGCATCTAAACCTTCCAAATATATCAATGACCTTCCAGATATAATCTTTATGAGATAGAATCAAAGTCCCGTCTCTCCCACCTCTCTTGATTTTCATCCCCAAAATCTTCTTGGCTTCTATGAGACCTATTATATCATATCATCCAGTCGAGTCATATTTCACCTCCCAGATTCTTCCTCTATCAGGTCTAGATAATAATATATCATCTACATATAATATAAATATGATTAATATTCCATCATCCCATTGCTTATGGTAACAACAATTATTTGTGTTTCACCTTTAAAGCCTCTCCTCCAACATAAATGAATCAAATTTCTGATTCCATTACCTTAATGCTTTATTTATCCCATAAAGACTATTCTTTAATTTATATACCAAATTATGGCCTTTATCTTCTATGAAACCCATTAGATGCTTCATGTAAATTTCTTCCTCCAACTCACCATGACGGAAGGTCATTTTTACATACATCTATTTGCGGTATGGATTTTCTGATGCCACCATACTCAACACCATCAAAATCATAGTATGTTTAATTACTGGTGAGTAAATTTTCAAGAAGTCAACTCTTTTATTTTGTTGAAATCCCTTTTCCACCATTCAAATTTTATACCTTTTCTCACCACCAGCTACTTATTTCATCTGGAATACCCGCTTATTTTCCAATTCCTTATTTCCTTTTGGTAATCCAGTAATCTCCCAAGTTTCATTAAGCTTTAATGAAGGAATATCTTCATCCATCACTGACTTCCACTATTTTGAATTATAAAGTGTGGTCACCTATTTTAAGATCAATGAATTTTCTACATCAGTTAGAAGAATAAAGTTTCTATCATCCCTAAATCTCTAAACTAGATTTCCAACTCTAGTTTATCTCCTCAACTAAGTTGGTTATACTAGACCTCTTGGATCTGCTTGAACTTCCAAAGTGATATATTATGGAAATACTAGGATTCACAATGACAGAATGGATTACAGATGAAGAAAATAAAGGAAAAAATAATGAGAAGAAGATTACAGGATACAACGATTTATGTGGTCCAAAAAAATCCCTACATCCATG
The DNA here is from genome assembly GCA_963277665.1 of Viscum album. NCBI lineage: Eukaryota > Viridiplantae > Streptophyta > Magnoliopsida > Santalales > Viscaceae > Viscum > Viscum album. The sequence goes on from OY728141.1 coordinate 2,065,749,019, forward strand.
GATATTCAGAACACTTCACTATGACCAGGAGTAGAATTACAGGGCAATTTAATAGTTTTAGATGCACATAGAAACCCTAGCTCGAACGATCTTATAAATAAGAATATTCAACTGTGCCACTAACTATATAGTAAGTCCACCATGCTACAATGACCAGTGGTTGGAAGTCCATGGAACTCCAATACTATTATCTCCAAAGTCCAAGAGGCTACAACAAACAAGTAAAAGTTTTCACTACTACACTTCCCTGTTAGTGTTTCCTGAACATCACTTTTATAGTCTGGTTAGATTTTTTATAGTACCCAAATTTTTGGTCAGGGGACTTCAACCCCTAAACCTCTGAACAAGGGAACACTAGACCCTACAACCCTCAGCAGCCTCACCATAGAGGTCAAACCACAAGAATTTTTATCTGGTGTGTAGTATGGGCCACTATAATTTAGTCCAACTTTATCCAAACAAATTAGGATACACCATTATAAGTCTATCTTCTAGTACTTACACTCAAGATTTATATTCCCTTGAACTTTCTTGAACATTTTCCATTGGTCTCACTATTAGACTTTGGGTTCTTTCATCTGAGTTCTCTAAAATTTCATCCTTTTTAGTTATCTTAATCATATCAACTTAGACTTTTATAGTATTGGAGTTGGTTCCCTAGAAACCAAATTATTTTTACTTTATGATAAACTTGTATTCATTGTATGAATATTAATAAAATCCATATCACATCATGATTATTCTTTTGTGTGACATAGTATGTGATAATGTCCTAAGAATAGATGTCACACTAAAAGGTCATAATGGATCCCTACTATAATGAGAAACCAGAAGTACCATGACACTATTATTGAATATATGTTCTATGGTCAGATGATATCATTTAAAGGTACACAAATGATACAGGTTATCATGGGTGGGGATTCATGAAACTTTGAGGCACCTTCACATGGTGTACGACCTTGGTAATATCCCGGAAGATATTACGAGAACAAGACCCGCTAGTAGGAAGTCCACATTCATAAGTGTCATTGGATGTTTCTATCTGCGAATGTGTGTATCAGTTATTAGACTTTAATATTATTATTAATGAGAATTATGACTCACACACTTAGATATATTGAAGAAAACCATGATGATAGATGTTTGAGGTGAGGTGGGATATGTTGGGCATGTCACGAGTAATACTGCATTAATGAATAATGCGAGAAAAGATTTTTCACTTTTATGGAAGTAGATATCTCAGGACCTTTGATGGAAATGATATAGCCTAACTAAATCCATGATCATGTTATTCTCTAGGAAAGTTCAATTTCAAGAAGTCAAAGAATGAGAAATCGATCACATGGGTTAATGGAACTTGCATGAAACCCACTTGATTAGAGATATCAGGACAAAGAGATTATATTACACGGTAAGAGTTAATATGAGGTAACATGTTGTTGCGACATCAACTTCTTTCTCTTAGGTTCCTTGACTTGTTTCTAGACAGTAATCTTGGACATTAGAAAATCCTGCCTAATTCCAATGAGAAAGAGGCCTAAAGGGTCACACACCAAGTGTAACCAATATCTCAGTTAAATAATTTATTATTTAAAAAGTTGAATAAATATTATTCCTGGTTGTGGTTGAATAATTATTCAAGTATGCCTGATCACATTTATTTCATTGCTAGTCATTCGAGAGAATATATTACAGGTGGAATAATTATTCACTGGTGAATAATGCAATTATATTTATTTAATAAATAAATAGTCATTATTCAAGGCTCGAAAAATATCGAGGAGTATTGGAAGACCAAGTGATGGGTGTGGTGAGAAATAATATTAAATATTATTTGGTTAAATAATATTTAAATATAACGTGAAAGTTAAGCACATGTTATGGAAATAATAGCATTGCTATTTTTATTTGACATGAGGTTTTACATGGAATAATAAAATAAGTAATGGAACTTTTGCTAATTATTTATTATTACCTGATGAATTAAATTCCTCATTATGTTATTATTCTCTAATTAGCTAAGGGGTCATTCCACCGGCTAACCAATGGTTGTGTGCACAACATCCTTGGATAAAAGCTCTTGATCCTAGAGGACTCTTCCCTCTCCAAGAATTCTCTCAAGAACAAGAGAGATCCTCCTCCACAAGATCTAAGAGAATGCTTTGGAAGTGATTTTCAAGGTGATCAAAGGTGAATATCGCAAGCACAAGGATTTTCCGCGCTAGCACCTGAAGACTCCTTTAGCGATGTCTGAAGATATGTGAAGCATGCATGGATCACTGTTAGAAGATTTATATCCTTGGATTATACATTGCAATGAATCCGCACCTCAGACCTGTGGTCAAATTCATCAAAAAAGAAAGAATCGCCTTGAAGGTAATTCTTTAATTAAATTAAATTAATTATAGAAAAAATATGTCAATCCTCTCTTCTTGATTCCAGATTATCTCCTTTTTCTTTTATATTTGATTCAACTATGTGAATACTGGTGTTTGTCATCATATTGATCCTGGATTAATCATCAATCATGGAAATTTTAAAAGTTGGGTACACACCCATCCCGTGCTTTCGCTGCTCTTGGAACCTACAAGTGGTATCAGAGAGGTCATATTTTCATTTATAATTGTTCAATTAATTCATTAATGATCTAAAATTTAATAATTTAGTTTATCAATTCATGTTTAATCCTTCTTGTAATCTGAATTTTGAGATCTATTCTTAATCTTTTGTTTCTCACAGATCTAACAGAAATTTTTTTTTTGAAGTAAAATTACATCGAGGATCTCATCAAGAGGCACCGAAGATTCTTTCCAGTTAACACGACAATGCACATTGTGTATTTGGAATTACACATCATGTAATCTACCACACACACCGTGTAATCCGAATTACACACCATGTAGTTGTGTTCAACGCACCCGGAGTAATTTAGAAATTACTCAAGCCGTGTGCATTAATGACATGCAATGCAATTAATTTTCATTGAACAGTATAGAATGGTGTACAGTCAGCTGGACAACATGCTGTGTGGCCCACTGGACATGGCGTTTAGTCCCTTCGAGTTAGGGTCAAGTCATGTATCCCATACACGGCTTGCCCGACTGGTGACCACGTAATGTGGAGTCTACATGGCGTGTGGCCCACTGGACATGCCATGTACTTATAAGATTTCTAAAGTACACCTCACACACCGTTTCCCCAGGCATGTACTTTGGATGGATGGTGAGGAGGGTACACGCCGTGTAGTCGAATCTACACACCGTGTACTGTTTCCAGATTACGCAAATTTAAAAATTTATTATTATAATATGAAACCCTTGAGACATGTACCTTCATGTGGGCATAAAGTTGGGACACAATATGTGATAGGTGTTTGATATATATATATATGTTTAATTAATATTTAAGTAATGTTCAAAGATCTTCACATCATGTATGAGTTGTATTATAATTATAATTCTGTGTGCATGCTACATATAACAAAGAATAAAGTGTATAAAATTATAAATACATGCTAGGTAGTTTTGGATGGGTATTCACCGGGTTACCTCCAAGGTGCAAGTTATGTACAAGGTTATGGATGAGAATCTCAAAGAAATTCAAAAAAGGATTAAGATAAAAAGGATCGATTAATTAAAAATAACGATTAATCGATTCGAGTGTAATTTATCTTAATAATAATGATTAAATAATCGAATCATAGTTTTATTAAATGTGTAATTAGTTGCATGTATATGGATCATCATGATCTAGACCAAACCTTTTTATGTGATTGGTTCCCTTTTAATTTATTTATTAAATTAAAATTGTTGGCTTGTATACCTTCTCCTTATTAATATGTAGGGCATGTGTGCCCATGGTTTCTTTTATGTAAACCCCCCTTTACCCCTCAACTACATGTGATTTAAAAGCATATGTAATGTATGGAGATCCCAAGCTAGTGGAGGTGGTTCAAGTTAGGAGTTGAGGTGAAACCAATCCAAGGAGATACAAAGGTGGATAAGTGGAAAGATATAAACACAAAACTTAAATGGTTCAAGGTGTTTCTCCCATAGGCCAGGGTTAGTTTATCAACTGTTAGATAAACCAACCAATAGTAAATCTCATGATCATACCCTTTATTTTATTTCTGTTAGTTGTATGTTTATTCATTATGGATGTTTGACACAATCACATAATTAATGAACTAACAAGAATACAAGATGGAACTAAAATAAAATGGCTTATACGTAAATATTATCTATACATGGTTAATCACTAAAGTATATCCCACTTAATATTAATAAGCATGTGAAAGGATAATAAGTATAAATTTATGCATAAAGTATAAAATCCCTCAATTAAATATTAAGTTGGTATAGCCTTCCATTACATCGGTTAGAATCAAACCATAGTTTAAAGTGCTTGAACAACCCTAGTTGGGGTGATTTCAATTATTGGGGAATTCTAATTTGAGGTTTTGGGTTGACTTAACTTAATTTACATCAAGGGTTGACTTCCCTAATAGAACTTGGTGTAACTGAGAGTAAAGGTTTGAGGAAATCCAAAATTAAGGATTTCAGGATTGGGGAGTGAACTCAACAGATCAAGGAGCTGTGAGCTAATGCTGTTGGAATTTTTAATGCCTACCTAAAACCTTTCAAGTTTCTTGACAAACCCTATTTGGGGTAATGCGAAGGGAAATATGGATCCTTGCCACTTGAATTTACAATAAATAGGATATTCTGAAACCAATGGTGAGGGCCATTGGGTTTCAACAAAATAATGGGAGACTAATAAATATTAATTTATTTATTTTTCTAAATCTATCAAGACAAAGTACTAAAACTATATTCATCTTATTTGTAGAAACAACATCAAAAATGGCTTCAAACATATCATTGCAATCCATACTTGAGAAGGAAAACATTCTCAGCATCACTAATTTCTAGGAGCGGAAAAGGTTTTTTTGAGTTGTCCTTCTCCATGAGAGGAAACTTTATGCGCTAGAAGATCCTTTACGATTTGCGCCTAGAAATGAGATGAGTGATGAGGAACTCTCTGTGTACGAGAAACATTTGAATGATGCTACATATGTTTAGTTCCTCATGATATCATGCATGACCAATGAGATCTTAAAGGAATATGAGGAAATGAATGCTTATAGAATGATGTATCACCTTTAGGATCTCTATCAGGAGAAGGAAAGACATGAGAGGTATGAGATCTCCAACGCTTTTTTCACTACTAAGTTTGGAGATTCTGTGCCAGATAGACCACATGTAGTCAATATTATTGGATACATTGAGTGTTTGGATATCTTGGGGATTAAATTCCTAGATGAGTTGTGTGTAGATCTCATACTATCATCACTTCCCAAGGCTTTATCTACTTTTATTGTTAATTATAATATGATCAATAATGAGAAGAGGTTATTGGAACTTCTGACCCTGATTCTCTAAGTGGATAAGGACATGGGGAGTGACAAACCCACAGTCTTTATGGTGAATAGGAAGAGGAAGGGCAAGAAAAAGGGGCCTAATATTTATAAACAATATAAATCTCTTGAGAACCGTCTGACCGATAAGAATAATATTCAAAGGTAGGGTAAGGAAAAGGAGACAATATTCTTTACATGTGGCAAGTCAAGCCACTAGAAGAGGAACTGCACCCATAGGTTAGGAGAAGCCAAAGGTGCATTCGTTATCGAGTGAAATATTTCTATTTATACATATTGGGTATTAGATATAGCTTGTGGTTCTCACATATATATTCAAATATAGGAACCAAGTAGATTTCATAAAATTTCCAGAGTAGAGGTGGATCTGGAAGATTTCAATGGTTTGAGGCTGTATGCTCTTTTCATTGGTGACTACCACCTCTCATTGTCATCTGGGATGATTTTGGTTTTACATGACTGTTATTATGTACTGAGTTTTACCAAGAACATAATTTATGTATCGAGTTTAGATATAGATGGATTTATTTTCAAGTTTGGAAATAAATGTTTTTACTTTTATAAGGACAACATATGCTATAGTATGACACATTTAAATAACGGTCTGTATGTATTAAATTATGAGAACCAAGTTTTGGAAATTGATAATGAACCAAGTTCACATGAATCGTACAACACCCAGTTGTGGCATCACTGTCTTGGTCATGTAAACGACACGCGTTTGACAAAACTCTATCAAGATGGTTATTTAGAATCTTCTAAGCTAAAACCACTTGATATATGTCACTCTTGTTTAAAATAGAAAATGATCAAACCACTATTTGGTGGATAGGGTGAATGGGCCAAAAATATTCTAGGATTGGTACACGCTGATGTTTGTGGACCATTTCCTATAAAATCTAGAGGTGGATATTCTCACTTCACTACTTTATTGATGAATTGAGTAGATATGGATATTGTTACAGTTGGTGTCCTAGAACCAATTGTTTATACTTTTATTAAATGAATATTTAATTTATTTAAATATTAAACATCTTATTAAATATTGTTCATTGTTCTACATGACTATGATGTAATAATGTCCTAGAGTATTTTTTGCATTGACAAGGTTATAGAATTTTCCTGCTATGATGAGAAATTTGAAGTGCTATGACAGTATTCTTAAATATAGTTCTACAGTTGGATGACATACTATGATGGGACACATATTATACAAACCGTTAGGTGTGAGTACTCATAAGAATATTAGACTTCTTCTCATGAAGTTTTCACTTGGTAATCTCAAAGACAAGAGGCTATGAGAACATACCCGCCTGTAGGAATTATGCATGTTTTGAAGTCATTATATATTCTTATCTACGAGTGTGTGTAATGGTCCTTAGATTTTAAAATTATCATTGATGCATTTCAAAACTCACACAATTTTATTTACTGATGAAAAACATCACGCCATATGTTGGCGGGAAGTAGGGTATGTTGGGTGCGTCACGAGTAACATGTTATTAATGGATAAGTCAAGGAAGGATTTTTCCCTTCCATTTATGGAAGTTGATATCTCGACCCTTTGATTGAAATAGAACCATCTCCCTAAATTCCATGGCCATGGTGTAACAGCGAGTTTATTTCAGGTAGTCAAATAAATACATATCAAGAAAATAGGTTAATGACACTATCATGAAACCTGCTTGATGAGATATTGAGACAAAGGAATTATATTACATAGTGAGTGTTCGTGTTTGGATGTCGCCATTGTGAATTTAATTTATTTTTCTTGAGTGACTTGAATCGTTGCTAGATAGTACTCTTGGAATTTAGGCAAGCCCGCTTAATGCCAATGAGAAATAATCCTAGAGGGCCACACACTAAGTGTTTCTTGTGGTCTCGATTAAATTCTATTTGAATTTAATTAATGGAATAAATATTGTTCTCAATACCATGGAATAATTTTATTCAAGTTAAAATGATCTAATAAATTAAATAAAATAGATATATTTATTTTATTGAACATTTAATAAATATTTATTTACTAGTTTTTAAATAAAATATTTATTTAAGAGAATGAATTATTTATTTATTTATTTGGGTGTTCAATAAATGGAAGTGGAGTTCGAGAAGACCAAGGCCAGTCCGATCGTAAAATAATTACTTACAAGATGGTAAAAAATTATTTAACTAGTTGGTAGAAGACAAAATAATAATAACTCTATTATAATTATGTGGCACAAGATTTCATTTATGATTCCGTTTTGCGCAAGTTAGAGAACCATGAAAAATGGTGCTGTTATTGTTATTATGTAGCATGAGTTTTCTATAAATTTATGAATGTATTTAATTACTGTTACACAATTAAATATTTTTACCAAAATCTCATGTTGTTAAATAGATAGGTACGTCTATTTTACCATTACAGCTGGTGATTTGAATTGCCAGTGGTGAGAGAATTGTTGATCCAAAACAATTTCTATCTAGAATCCTCTCCTATCCCCTCTCAAGAACAAGAGACATTCTTCAAGACCATATAATAGGTGATCAAGAATGACCAATTCAAGACACTCATTTTGCTGCACTAGCACCCAAATAATGAGTGGTGTCGATCAGAGGCCATCAAAACATGTGTGGATCACCACTAGAGAGATTCTGGTTTGGATCCTCACAAGGGAAATGAGAAAATACGAAAGGGTCATTCCAGACGATCAACATCATGAACAAAGAAAGTACCAAAGATCCAGGTATTTAATTTCTATAGAAATTATTTAAATTAATTATAAATATGATGCACATGATATTATCTCTAGGATCCGATGCCCTTTTCTTCTTTTATCTAGATCTTTGATCTTAATCCATGGATACTGGAGTTTATCATTATATTGATCCCGGATTGGTCATCGATTATGGAAAAGAAAAAGTTAGGACCTCCCAACCACCATGCTTCCACTGCATTCAGATCCTTCAAGTGGTATCAGAGAGAGGTTCATCATCATTTATAATGATTTAAATAATTTTTTGATGATTTATGATTTAATAATTTAACTTTTCAATTCAAAGTTAATTGTTCTTGTAATCTGGATTTCCAAATTTGTTCTTCCTCTTTCATTTCTTGAAAATCTAACAGAAACAAATAATTTTTGGATTAAAATTAAAACAAAGAACTCATTAAGAGGCACCGAAGATTGTGTCCAGGTGACATGAAATTACACACTGTGTGTTTGGACTTTCACATCGTGTTCTCTGCTATACACGCCATGTAATCCCGAATACATGTTGTGTAGTCGTGTTTAATGAATCAGGAGTAATTCATCAATTACTCAAGCCATGTGAATTTATTTCATGTGGTGTAATTAATTTTACACCACATTTTGACCAGGATAGATAGACACACACTTATTGGATTACACGCTATGTGGCCCACTGGACACGGCATGTAGTCCCTTCAGGTCAGGGGCCAATCCATGTATCCTATACACGGACTGAGCTGACCGGTAACTGTGTAACGCCGAGACAACATGGAGTGTAGCCCACTGTACACATCATGTACTCCTAAATATCTGAAGTATGCCTCACACGCCAAGTTCCTAGGCATGTACTTTGGGAAATACGTTGAAGGTAGTACATGCCGTGTAGTCAGAACTACACACCGTGTACTTTACCAAATTACACAAAGTTAAAACCTTAATGTTTGTGTAATGTTCAGAACTAGTTATCATGTATAAATAGCACTATAGGTTATTACTCTATGAATTGAAGCATCATGTATTCTATATGTTTGAAGATTAAAATAGTATACGAATATAATACATGTTGCATATATTCAAACAGGTATTCACCAGGTTACCTCCAAGGTACATTTATGTATGAGGATGAGAATCTCAAGGAAATTCAGAAAAGGAATTAAGATAAAAGGATTGATTAATTAAAGATAATAATTATTCGATTCGAGGATGATTTATCTTGATGATAACTATTAAATAATTAAATTATAGTTTTATTAATTGCATAATTTGTTGCATGTATGTGGACGATCATGAGATAGACCAGATCTTTGTGCGTGATTTGTTTCTTTTAATTAAATTGTTGGCCTTCGAGCCATATATTCTCAATAATATATTGGTAATGTGTTTCCATGGTTTCTTTTATGTAAACCCCCTTTTACCCCTCACCTGTGTGTGGGTTAAAAAGCATATGTAATGGATGGAGCTCCCAAGTGAGTGGAGGCGGTTCAAGCTGAAGCCGAGACGAAACCAATCCCAAGAGATACAAAGGTGGACTGGAGGAAAGATGTAAACTCAAACCCAAAAGGTTTAAGGTGTTTCTCCCCTAGGTTAGGGTTAGTTTATCAAATGATAGATAAAATAACCATTATAAAATATCACGATCATGCCCTTTACTTTATTTTTTTTTCATTTTCATGGTTTATAATTATGGATGTGTTGTCTCAATCACATAATTAATGAATTAAACAATCATTAAAGATGAAACTAAAATAAACTAGGCTTATGCTTAAATATTATCATGACATGGTTAATCAATTAAGTAAGTTACACTTAATATTAATAATCATGTGATAAAGATAATAATCAATTTACACATAAGATATAAAAATACCTCAATTAAATATTAAGTTAGACTAAGAATTCTGTTACTTGATTAAGGGAAAGACACAATAAAACTATGTGTTTGACCAACCCTTGTTGGGAAAATTACTTTTATATAGGAATCACTTATAAAATTTTCAGGTTGACTTAACCATATTACATCAAGATGAGTATCCATTTCTAGACTTGGTGTAATATTGGAGGCAAGTGTTGAGGAAATCCAAGTCAAGATTTTAGGATTGAGGAGTCTACTCAATGGATCAAGGAGCTGCAAGCATGCAATTGGCAAAGACCTGTCTAGATAAATACCTTCATATAGATTAACCAACTCTTATTGGGGTTATATGAAGGGGAATATGTATCCTTTCCACTATAATGTCCAATAAACTAGACATTCTAAGTTCAATGGTGTGAGCTATTGAGACTTGATAAAATAGTGGGAGACTTAATAAAATTAATTTATTATTTCTCATAAAATGCAATCAAGAAAGTACTAATAATCTTCTATTTTAATTGTAGAATAAAATTACAAGCTCAACCACACTATTTTTGTGATCAATTATGGATAAAGAAAACATCCTCATTGGTAGTAACTTCCCGGAATGGTTTAGACGCCTTTGGGTTGTTCTACGCCATGAACAGAAGTCTTACGTGCTGGAGTCAGCATTACCTAATCCACCTGCTAAAGAGGAAAGTGATGAGGATTTCCTGGTCTATGAGAAACATATTAATGATGCAGTCAAAGTTCAATGTTTAATGCTTTCATCAATGTCCAATTAACTCATGAAGTCTCATGAAAACATGGATGTGTATAGCATACTCGAGCACCTCCATGGTCTTTAAAAGGAGAGATAAAGACAGGAAAGGTTTGATATATCCAAGGCACTCTTTTAGAGTAATCTTAGAGAGGGTAACCTAGCTAGTCCTCACATAATCAAGATCATTGGCTACATTGAGCACCTGGAGGTTCTAGAGTTTAAACTCCCTGAAGAACTGGGTACCGTTCTCATTCTCGTATCACTCCCTTAGAGCTTCTCCAATTTTGTTATTAATTTTAATATGAACAACATTGAGAAGTCTCTATCTGATCTTCTTATCCTCATTCTCTAAGTAGACAAAGATATGAAGTGCGACAAGACTTTTATCCTTATGGTGAATAAGAGTAAAGGGAAGACTGAGTGATTTAAGCCCAAATCTTCTTCACACCCTTCTAAGAAAATGAAGATCAAGGGGGAGGCAAGGGAATAAGAATCTATTTGTTTCGCATGTGGAAAGAAGGGCTATTGTAATAAAAACTGCACCCAGCCAAAGAATCAAGGGGAAGCTTTAGGTGATTATTTATCGAGTTCAATTTATCTATTTCTACAATTTGGGTATTGGATACAGCTTTGGTGCTCACATATGTATTCAAATATAGGAACCAAGTAGATTAAATAAATTTGACCGAGGGGGGGGGGGGTAGATCTACGAGCATCCAACATAGCTAGAATTGCTACTATAACTGTCAGGGACTACCACCTCATGTTGCCGACTGGGATGATATTGGTGTTAAAGGGTTGTTATTATGTTCCTTCTGTGATCAAAAACATTATTTTTGTATCCAGACTAGATACAAATGGATTTTTTTCAAGTTTGTAAATGAATGTTACTTTTTTTTAAAATATAGAATTTATTTTGGTAGGGCACATTTATACAAAATTATTTACATGTTGGATCACACAAAACAAGTAGTAGCAATCGATAACAAAGATATTTCACATGACTAATACCACACCCAACTTTGGCATCATCGGTTAGGTCATGTAAACAAGAAATGTCTGATAAAGTTACATCAAGATGGATATTTATATTCTTTCAAACTAAAAACACTTGGTGTATGTCACGTATGTATACAAGGAAAAATGACCAAATCCTCATTTAGTGGGAAAGATGAAAGGGGAAAAGAGCTTCTTGAATTGGTTCATACTAATGTGTGTGGACCATTTCTAGATGAATCAAGGGGTGGGTACTCATACTTCACAAATTTTACTGATGATTCTAGTATATATGGATATATCTACTTAATGAGGTATAAGAAATATTATTTTGATAAGTTCAAGGAATATAAGAATGAAGCTGAGAACCAGTTTGGTAAGAATATTAAGAAACTCCACTTAGACCAAGGTAGAGAGTATATTAATCAAGACTTCATTGATTACTTATGGGAGTTTGGGATCCTATCCCAACTCACTCCTCCTTACACGCCTCAGTGGAATGGTGTAAGCGAAAGGAGGAACCACACCTTGTTAGAAATGGTGAGATTAATGATGAGTCATGTAAGTCTTCCATTATCCTTTTTGGGATATGCGTTACAAAAAGTGGCACACATACTAAACCAAGTTCCAACTAAATCAATAAATGGTATTCCATATAAGCTTTGGAGTGGAAGAAAATACATGTTATCGAATTTAAATGTGTGGGGTAGCAAAGAATTTGTTAAGACCTCTTCAGGTAACAAACTTTCACACCGAGGCACAAGGTGTACCTTCATAGGATACCTGAAGGAAATAATAGGATATTACCTATATGAACCCTCATACAAAAAGGTTATAGTGGAAAGACACACTATATTCCTTAATATGGAGCACATCTCCAAAAGAGATAGTGGGAGCAAGATAGACTTTGATGAAGTCGAGGCTCAAGGTACACAAGAGTTGGTACAAGAGAATATTCCATAAATCTATGTGAAAGAAAGACCTATTCTAGAGACATAAGTACTGCATAGGATTACAAGAAATTTTAGAGAATTAGAATGGTATAGTTTTATAGTTACCGAGGATGGTGACTCATTATTAGTTGATAATAATGATCCTATAACCTACAAGGAAGCAGTAAGTGGCATAGATGTTTCCAAGTGACAAGAATCCATGAATTCTGAAATGGATTCCATGTAACAAAACCATGTTTGGATTTTGGTAGATCCTCCAGTTTATGTAAATAATATTGGTTGAAAATGGGTATTCAAGAAGAAATTGGACATGGAAGGACAATTTGGTACCTATAAGGCACGACTGGTTGCAAAAGGGTTCAAACAACATTAAGGCATTGACTAAGACAAAACCTTTTCACCAGTTGAAATGACAAAATCTATCATAATTCTATTGTCCATTGCTACTTATCATGAACATGAGATTTGTAAAATGGATGTCAAAATAGAATTCTTTAATAGGAACCTTCAGGAAGATTTCTATACGACACAACCTGAAGGGTTTGTGACTCTAAAGGATGGTAATAAGATATACAAGTTGAAAAAAATCCATTTATGGATTAAAGTAATCATCCAGGTCATAGAAAATTCAATTTTATGAAGCCATAATGGAATTTGGTTTTATAAAGAACGAATGTGAACCTTGTGTCTACAAATGGTTTAGTGGGAGTGCAATCATTTTTCTAATAGTATATGTTGATGACATATTACTTATTGGAAATGAGATAACAGTATTACAGTCTATTAAGGAATGGTTGAATAAATGCTTCTCCATGAAGGACTTAGGTGAGGTAGTATATATTCTTAGGATCAAGATCCATCATGATAGATCTAAGATATTTCTAGGCCTAATTCAAAGTACATACATTGACAAGATACTGAAGAGATTCAGTATAGAACAATCCAATAGGGTATTGTTTCTAGCGTCACATGACATTAATCTTTCCAAGAAAATGTGTCCTCAAACGCATGAGGAAATAGAGAGAATGGAAATGACTCCATATACATCAGTGATTGGGTCATTCATGTATGACATGATATGTACTAGGCTAGATTTCGCCTATGCATTAAGTGCAGTAGGAAGATATGAAGATGACCTAGGTGACCACCATTGGATGGAAGTCAATACTATCCTTAAGTATCTGAGGTATACTAAGGATATATTCCTAGTTTATGGAGGAGATTAGGAACTAGTCATCAGAGGATATGCAAATTCTAGTTTCCAGACTAATCAGGATGACATGAAGTCACAGACGGGATACATCTTCACTTTGAATGGAGGTGTTGTAAGCTGGAAGAGCTCAAAGAAGAGTGTGGTCATAGATTCTATAGTAGATTCTGAGTATATCACAACATCTGAGGTAGCTAAGGAAGAAGTTTGGATGTGAATCTTCATCCAAGAGCTGTATGTGGTAATAAATAGTAATGATCCCACCACACTCTATAGTGATAATACTGTAGCGGTGACTCTCACAAAGGAGCCAAGGTCACATCAGTGAAAAAAGAACATACTTCGAAAGTATCACCTCTTGAGGGATTTTTCTCAGAGAGGTGAAGTTGCAGTGAGCAACATTTCCATGGAAGACAATGTGGTAGACCCCTTGACTAAATCCTTGACTCAGTAGAAACATGATCATTATGTGAGGTCTATCAGACTGAAAGTTATAGGTAGTTTTCTATAGTCCAAGTGAGAGTTTTTTAGAGTTGTTTTCTTAGAAAAAACTATTTTTACTTTTATTACATGAATATTTAATGTATTTAAATATTAAATATCTTATTACATATTGTTTATTGTTCTCCATGACTATAATATAATAATGTCCAAGAGTATTTGTCGCATTGGAAAAGGTCATATAAGTTCCTCGCTATGATGAGAACCTTGAAGTTCTATGACAATATTCTTAAATATAGTTCTGTGGTTGGATGAAATACTATAATGGGAAACATAGTATACATACTTTTAATTGAGAGTACTTATAAGAAGATGAGACTTTTTCTCATGAAGTTCGCACTTGGTAATCTTCAATACGGGAGGTTATGAGAACAGACCCACCTGTAAGAATTTTTCATGTTTTAGACTCATCAAATATTCCTATCTGTGAGTGTATGTAATGGTCCTTATAATTTAATATTATCATTGATGCATGTCACAACTCACTCACTTTGATTTACTAATGAAAACTATCATGCCATATATTGGTGGGAAGTAGGGTACGTTGGGTGCATCATGAGTGACATGTTATTAATGGATAAGTCAATGAAGGATTTGTCCCTTCCATTTATGGAAGTTGATATCTTATACCTTTGATTGAAATAGAATCATCACCCTAAATTCCATGTCCATGGTGTAATGACAAGTTTATTTCAGGTAGTCAAAGAAAGATGTATCAAGCAAACAGGTTGATGACACTATCATGAAACCTGCTTTATGAGATATTGAGGGAAAGGGATTATATTACACAGTGACTGTTCTTATGTGGATGTCATCATTGAGACTTTAAGTTTTTTCTCTTGAGTGCCTTGACCCGTTGCTAGACAGTACTCTTGGAATTTAGGCCAGCTCGCCTAATTCCAATGAGAATGAATCCTAGAGGGTCACACATTAAGTGTCTCTTATGGTATTGACTAAATTCTATTTGAATCTAATTAATGGAATAAATTTTATTATCAAGACCATGGAATAATTTTATTCAAGTTAAAATGATTGCTTAAATTAAATTAAATATATTTATTTATTTTATTGAACATTTATTAAATATTTATTTACTAGTTAGTAAATAAGATATTTATTTAAGAGAATAAATTATTTATTTATTTATTCAGGTGTTCAATAAATGGAAGTGGTGTTCGAGCGGACCAAGATCAGTCCGATAGTAAAATAATTATTTACAATACAGTAAATGATTATTTAACTAGTTGGCACAAGACGAAATAATAATAACACTGATATCATTATGTGGCATGAGATTTCATTTATGATTTTTTTCACAAGTTGGCACACCAAGAATAATGGTATTGTTATTTTTATTATGTAGCTTGGGTTTTTTATAAGGTTATGAATGTATTTAATTGCTGTTACACAATTAAATATTGTAACCAAAACCCAATGTTGTTAAATAGACAAGTATATCTATTGTGCCATTACGGTTGGTGAACTGAATTGCCGGTGGTGAGAGAATTGTTGAGCCAAACGAATTTCTCTCTTGAATCCTCTCCTCTCCCATCTCAATAATGAGAGATGTTCTTAAAGATTGAATAATATGTGATCAAGAATGGCCGATTAAAGATACTCACTTCACAGTGCTAGCACCCAGAGAATGAGTGGTGTTGATCGGAGGCCATCAAAACACTTATGGATCACCACTAGAGGGATTCTGGTTTGGATCCTTTCAATCACAACAATACAATCTAGAAAGGTCATTTCAGATGATCAACATCATCAATGAAGAAATTACTGAAGATCCAGGTATTTAATTTCTGTATAAATTATTTAAATTAATTATAAACATGATGCGCAAGATCCTTTCTCTAGGATCCGATGCCCTTTTCTTATTTTTTCATATATTTGATATTAATTCGTGGATACTGGAATTTATCATCATATTGATCCCGGATTGGTCATCGATTATGGAAAAGGAAAAGTTGGGCCCTCCCAACCGCCACACTTTTCCTGCATTCAAATCCTTCAACTATGTCTACTAAATGAGGTATAAGTCCGAGTCCTTTGAGAAATTCAAGGAGTTAAAGAATGAAATAGAGAATAATCTTGGTAAGAAGATAAATAAGCTTCAATCAGATCTATGTGGAGAATATCTTAACCAAGATTTCATTGACCTTTTATGGGAGTCTGAGATTCTATCTCAACTCACTCCACCTTATACACAACAATGGAATGGTGTTAGTGAAAGGAGGAACCATACCTTGTTAGACATGGTAAGGTCAATAATGAGTCATGCATACCTTCCATTATCCTTTTGGGGATATTCATTGCAAACTATGACATACACATTAAACCAAGTACCAACTAAGGCAGAAAATGGGATTCCCTTCGAGCTATGAAGTGGAAAGAAACCCACTTTATTGCATAAACGTGTATGGGGATGTGATGCATTTGTTAGGGATTTCTTAGGTAACAAACTAGCACCCTGGGGAATGAAGTGTATCTTTATAGGGTATCCCAAGGAAACAAAGGGATACCACCTATACTACCCCTCAGACAAGAAAGTGATTATTGCTAGATAGACCATCTTTCTTGAGAGCACATCCTCAAAAAGGATAGTGGGAGAAAGATTGAATTTGATGAAGTTAATGCTCAAGATAAACAGTAGTTGGTACATGAACAAGTTCCATAGGTCCCTGTGGAAGAGTTAGTTCCTGAAACACAAGTACTGTATAGGAGTACAAGAGAGCTAAGGAAACCATAGAGATATGGTTTCCATGTCACCAAGGATAGTGACAAATTATTATTGGACAATTATGAACCTATCTCATATAAGGAATAAGTAGGGATCTAAAAAGATGTAAGATGGATAGAAGATATAAATTATGAGATGGATTCCATGTATCAGAACCAAGTCTGAGTTCTGGTTGATGCGCCCGTTGATTCAAAGCCTTTTAAGTGTAAATGAGTATTTAAGAAGAAACTAGACATGGAAGGTCAAGTTATTACCTATAAAGCAAGGCTAGTGGATAAAGGTTTTAAACAGTATCACGTAATTGACTATGATGAAACCTTTTTGACAGTTTCCATGTTTAAATACATAAGAATCATACTTGCCATAGCATCTTTCCATGACTATGAGATTTGGAAGATGGATTTCAAAACTGTATTCATTAAGGAGAACCATCAGGAAGATGTCTATATGACATAACCATAAGAGTTTGTGACACCAGGTGATGATAAAAGGGTATGAAAGTTGCAGAGATCCATTTATGGATTAAAGAAAGCATCCAAGTCATAGAAAATTTGATTCGATGAATCCATAATATAATTTGGTTTCATTAAGAATGAATGTGATCCATGTGTTTACAAGAATTTTAAAGGGAATTCGGTTGTTATACTAATAGTGTATGTTGATGATATATCACTTAATGGAAACGACATACTAATCTTACAGTCAGTCAAGGAATGATTGAACAATTGCTTCTCTGTGAAGGACTTAGGCAAAGTAGCCTACATTCTAGGGATCAAGATTATTCATGATAGATCTAAGAGGTTGCTTGGACTAAGTCAAAGTACATATATTGACTAGATACTAAATAGATTTAGTATGGAACAATCCAAGAGGTGATTGTTCCTAATGTCACATGGTATACATATTTCCAAGAAAATGTGTCCCTAAACACCACATGTGAAAGATAGGATGAGTAAGATTCCATACACTTCAGTGATAGGATCTATCATGTATTCCATGTTATGTACCAGACCTAATTTTGCCTATACATTGAGAATGGTAGGAATATATCAAGAAGATCTAGTAGAATAGTATTGGACTGCTTTCAAGACTATCCTTAAGTATCTGAGAAGAACCAAGGATATGTTCTTGGTGTATGAAGGAGATGAGGAGCTTATCATCAGAGGGTATGTTGATGTTGGTTTTCAGATAGATCATAATGATCTGAAGTTGAAATCTGGATATTTTTTCTATCTCAATGGAGGAGTTGTGAGCTAAAAGAGTATAAAGAATCCAGTTGTCACTGATTCTATAGTGGAGTTCTAATATATAGCGGCTTTTGATGTAGCGAAGGAAGCCTTCTAGATTCAGAGCATTGTCTAGGAGCTTAATGTGGTACTTAGTAGTAAGGATCCCATTACATTGTATTATGATAATACTAAAATGGTGACTCTTTCAAAGGATCTAAGGTCACATCAACAGACAAAGCACATACTCCGAAAGTATCACATCTTGAAGGATTTCTATAAAAGGGGTGAAATTTATCTGAGAAGAGTGTCCATGAAAGAGAAAGTGGTATACCCCTTGACTAAAGGCCTATCTCAATAGAAGCATGAATATCATTTGAGAGCTAGCAGACTGAAGGTTGTTAGCAGTTGGCTCTAGTGCAAGTGGGAGCCTGTTGGAGTTGGTGCTCTATAAACCAACTTCTTTGTACTTTATGATAAACTTGTATACATTGTATGAATATTAATAAACTCCTTATTACATCATGATTGTTCTTCTTTGTAACATAATATGTGATAATGTCCTTAGAATAGATGTCGTACTAAAAGGTCATAGTGGATCCATGCTATGATGAGAATCCAGAAGTGCCATGAAACTATTATTGAATATATTTTTTATGGTTGGATGATATCATTTGGAGGGACAAAAATGATATAAGCTATCAGGGTTGGGGAATCATGACACTTTGATGGACCTTCTCATGGTGTGCACCCTTGGTAATATCTAGGAGGATATTTTGAGAACAAGACCCGCCAATAAAAAATCCACATTCATAAGTTTCATTGGATGTTCCTATCTATGAATGTGTGTATTGGTCCTTAGACTTTAAGATTATTATTAATAGGTATTATGAATCACACACTTAGATGTATTGATGAAAATCATGACGACTAATGTTCATGGTGAGGTTGGAGATGTTGGGAGCGTAATGAGTAATACTGCATTAATGAATAATGTGAGAAATGATTTGTCACTTCTATAGAAGTAGATATCTCAGGACCTTTGATGGAAATGATATAACCTAACTAAATCCATGGACATGGTGTTCTCTAGGAAAGTTCAATATTGGGAAGTCAAAGAATGAGAAATCGAGCACATGGGTTGATGAAACTTGCATGAAACCCGCTTGATTGGAGACATTGGGACAAAGGGATTATATTATATGATAAGCGTTCATATGAGGTGAAATGTTGTTGCAACATCAAATTATTTCTCTTGGGCACCTTGACCCGTTGATATAAAGTAATCTTGGACTTTAGACAAACCCACCTAATGCCAATGAGAAAGAGGCATTGAGGTTCACACACTAAGTGTAACCATTATCTCAGTTAAATAAATATTATTCCCGATTGTGATTTAATAATTATTCAAGTATGCCTGATCATATTTATTTTGTCGCTAATTATTCAAGAGAATATATTGCAGACATAATATTTATTTATCAGAGAATAATGCTGTTATATTTATTTAATAAATAAATAGTCATTATTCAAGGCCCGGTAAATATTGAGGAGGATTGGCGGACCAAGTTATGGGTCTGAGGAGAAATAATATTAAACATTATTTGGTTAAATAATATTTAAATATAACGTGCAATTTAAGCACATGTCATGTAAATAATATAATTCCTATTCTTATTTGACATGGGGTTTCACATGAAATAATAAAATAAGTAACTACACTTATGATAATTATTTATTATTACCTGTTGAATTAAATTCCCTGTTATGTTATTATTCTCTAATTAGCCAAGGGTTCATTCCACCGGCTAACCAATGGTTGTATGCACAACATCCTTAAAGAAAATATCTTGATCCTGGAGAAGTCTTCCCTCTCCAAGAGCACTTTCAAGAATGAGAGAGATCCTCCTCCAATGGATCTAGGAGAATGCTTTGGAATCAATTCTCAAGGTGATCAAATATGAACATCACAAGCACAAGGATCTTCTATTCTAGCACCTAGAGACTCCTTTGGCGATGTCCGAAGATACGTGGATCACGTGTGGATCACCGCTAGATGATTCCTATCATTGGATTCTACATCGCAATGAAGCCACGCCTTAGACCCGTGGTCGAACACATCAATGAAGAAAGAATCACCTTGGAGGTAATTATTTAATTTAATTAAATTAATTATAAACAAAAATATGTTGATCCTCTCTTCTTGGTTCCGGGTTATCTCCTTTGCCTTTTATCTTTGATTCAATTCCATGGATAGTGGAGTTTATCATCATATTGATCCTGGATTAATCATCAATCATAGTAATTTACAAATTTGGGTACACGTCCATCCTACGCTTCTGTTGCACTTGGAACCTATAAATAGTTGATTCATTTCCATCAATTTCTTTTCTTACCAAGTTTTGATCCCTACAAAAAACTACTTCATTTAAGTGAACATATTAGATCCAGATGAATTATCTCTCATCTTCATCCCATAGCCAATAACCAAATTTCTTATCACCATACCCAACGAAGAAACACATTGGAATTTTCCTCAATATTTTCCATGCCCTTAGAATCAATACACATGTATGTAAAGCTTCTAAAGACTATGAGGTGGATAAATTCTGGTCATTTATCAGACCATAGATCCGTCAAAAAATTTATCCCAATTTTCCATGTAAAACTTTTGTTGACTAGATTTTCTCTTATTTAGATCTTCTTCCCAAATTTCATTTTAAATTCCACAGTGAAACTACATTCTATGCGCCTTATCTTTTAATACCGGCTACGAGGCTCTCCATTGCCAGGCCGTTCGACCATCCTCTATCGGACACCTCCTTGAAAATTTTCACTAGCAGTGCGACCGAGACTAGAGTGAAACGGAGGAAACCGGGGCTTAGTTGGGGTACTGAGTGGGGTGGTGAAGGCCGAGCGTCTTCCAAGGGAGGGCCTCTGGCGGAAGCACTAAGGTCGCTGTTGGTTCTGAGTTCGCCATCTCGCATGGAGGAAAGGAGGAGGTGATCTGTTTGATATGGGGCCCACCAGATCCGGGTTCAAGGAACTAGGTCGACGGTCCTTATCGTTTTACCATCGGTTTTGGTAGAATCGAGTTTCTTGATATCTTCTCACCACCGATTTGGTCATTCTCAATCATAACAAAGTTTGGTTAGAACTCACCTTCATTGCCTTATGTGTTTGAAATTTTTTTATGAGATCATTTATTGAATGGAATGAAACCCCACATGGAATTAAAATTTTATAATTTAATCAAAGGTTAAAATTCAATCATTATTTAAAAAACGTTAAAAATTATATGGTTTATTTTTTATATTTTTTTAAAATATTATATCCAATGACAATAAAAGTCAGTCAATTGTTGAATCACCATTTTGAAGGATTGATGATATCATTTTATCCTAAAAAAACTCACAAACATATTATCATGGACACTACTTCATTCCATTACATCAAAAAATACTCACAAACACTTGGTCTGGATTACTCCACTACTACAAAAAACGGGCAAGGGAAGCACCACCTTATATCAGCGCTAAGAAGAAGCGATGATAAAGAATACCTGTATCAGTGCTAAAATTTTAGCACTGATAAAGGAATTCTTTATCAGCACTGATAAAGATTCCCTGTATCAAAGATAAAATTTTAGCACTGATACAGGGATTCTTTATCAGTGCTAGAAAAGCGCTGATAAAGAATACCTATATCAGCGCTAAAATTTTAGCGCTGATACAGGGTAACCTTTATCAGTACTGATAAAGAGTCCCTTTATCAGCGTTTTTTTAGAACTGATAAAACCGCGGTCCCATATTTTATAAAATTGGTCGCACAGTGTCCTCGTTTTATCGCGACCTAAAGCTCCTGCGGTACTGAAACCCTGCGACTCCCCTCCTCTGCCCCCCGAGCTTCGTGTTTCCGGACCTTCGCCACCCCCGATCTTCATGTTTCCAGACCTCTTCCGCCCTCGATCTTTGCATTTCCGAACCTCCTCCGCCATCGATATTTGCATTGCAGGACCTCCGCCGCCCTCGATCTTCGCGTTGCCGGACCAGGTGTGCAAAGTTTTTTTGGTCCCCTATTACACATACTCTTCTAGAAACTATGGTAATTTAATACCAAGGATTTGATATATCTCATCGATGTGTTTGGGTCGTGAAAGTGTAATACCAATGGCGTTTACTGACCTCCACCACCCTCTATGGCATGTTTTCTTTGATATTATTGAAGTGTAGCCTCCCAAGACAACCTCTGTCTAGGAGAATCTCAAATATTTCTCTAGGATTCCTCTCTCCCAAGAACTACTCAATATACTTCAAGTGTCTAGTGTATAATTGATTTATATTATATGTAACAACAAAAATAATATGAATCATGGGTATTATTCCTTCAATATTCAATTGTCCCTCATAAATATTATGGTTGAAACAATAAATGTGAACTCCCTTCAAAATGTTCATTGTAATAACTCTATTGTTGACATTTTGGTTCTTACGAATCTTTGAATTATAAGTAATTTATTAACTCCTTATGAAACTTTTGTTGTTATATAGATTCCCTCATTTCCTTGATTGATCCAATGCAACTCGGATAGGGCACGAAGAGGGAATCTAGGACCTTTGGGATTTGGAGTAGTCTTTAGGAATCATAATGGCAATGTCCTGGGATGTCTTTGTAGACCACGTGAAGTTGTCTCATCTATTGATGTTAAAATTATTGGCACGCTCAATGTAGTTAAAATAGAGTGTCAATGAGTTTAGAATTAAATGTGGATAGAATGTGACTCTACTACCATCATGTAGTCGATAAAAAATGGTTATATTCATCCTTTATGAAAAATGGATGTTAGGTTGATCAAATTCTTGGAAATTCATTCATACCTGAACTACATCATCACACATTCATATCATGAATTCTACTTCTTGGCTGATAGTCTTGAAAATAATGGGGTGAATGTTAATCACTTCCTTTGGACTAATGAATTACCAAATGTTTTTTTTTTCATTTCTTGGAAATAGATTGTTTTAAAATGCCTTATTTCAAACTTTTGAGTAAATGTATTCTACAAAGGTGATATTTATATAGAGTTTCTTTAATTGTTCCAAAAAATTACAATATTGACCCTAAATTTTCCCATGTCTCATTCTATTTTGGAATGGAAGAAGGGGTATGTATAGTGGAGGTTCTACATAGTAATATTCTTTGAATGGTTGGTCTTGGACTTGAGATTTTTCATTTTTATCTGCTTCTAGATTCTTTTCTTTATCAGCTTTGTGTGTGCTCTCATTGCTGGCTTTTTTGATGACTGTGGCATGTGATTAAAGATCTTCAATCCTATTTTCATCTATTTTTATGTCTATTTAAATATTATCTCGTTTTCACTATGAAAAACTACATATTTTTCTTCTTCTCTTGTATGTGTCTTAGTTTTACTAGGTAGTGTACCCAGTAGTCTATCCAATAAAGTCTTAGAGATATTTCATACTTTGTGATTGGGGATTCAGAGAGCATCCATTTGATTATGCATCTATATTTATTATGTATTCATTCTCTAGTCCACTTTTTAGATGAATGAGATAAGAATATTTTCAAGATTTGACTATTGATTTGGGGCT
The DNA here is from genome assembly GCA_963277665.1 of Viscum album. Lineage (NCBI taxonomy): Eukaryota > Viridiplantae > Streptophyta > Magnoliopsida > Santalales > Viscaceae > Viscum > Viscum album. Next base: position 2,065,773,050 of record OY728141.1, read on the forward strand.
TTTTGTGGCTTCCTCATCATATCTTGTTGAAGGTTTTGCTGATGAGGGGGTGGAAAATGATGAGACATAGTGGGGAAAGGTTTTTGTGTGAATTTTTTTTTGTGGTTGAGGAGATGGATTATGAGGTGGGAACCTAGGTGGTCTCTAATTTCATGGTGGATCTTTTCCACTCCTCTATTGATAGTAACCCTGATTGGTTTTTTTGTTTTGAATTGGTATTAGTGGGTAGAATGGTTGCTGAAATTATTGTGGTTGTTTATTGTAATTAATGTAATTACCATCCCAGATTTGGGTTTCCTCAATTCCATCTTGAAAGTCTTGGTATGGGTGTGGTCCTCCACTCATTTCAGATTATTTAATGGACTCTACTACCATCATGTATTCGATCAATGAAAACATAATGAACCATTTTGTTCCATAATTTATGATAATCCTTTCTTTATTTATAGAGTTGGCTACTGGTTTTCATCCATATGTATTTTAGGTTGGTGAGGTATAAAAGGATGGACTAGTTGACCATAGAAGGGTTGACTCGATAGAGGAGGATGAGCCATAGAGGATGATTCCATGTGAGTTTTACCATCTATGACACAAGTGATTATCCCCGCGAACCCCTTTGTGTTTGGAAACTATGTTGATTTTGATGGGGGGTCTATCCTGGTTCTGTTGATTTCCAAATATTTATTGGAAATGGTTAGGCTCTATTAATCTCTATTTTTATAAGAAATTGGTTCTCTTCTACTGTATTTGGAAGTCTTTTTTTGTGTACTTGAACCATAAATACTAATATTTGAGATTCAAATAGGATAAAGATGAATAAAGATTGGATGGATGCTAATCGTTTGACAATAGAGTACGAGAATGGAGTGAAAGAGTTCATTAAGTTTGCAAAGGATCACGCAAAGGATCCTTCTAAAATCCCTTTTCCATGTTTACATTGTTGTTATTATATACTACTTACTCCAGAGGAGTTGGAAGAACATTTGATATGTCACGGAATAGATTGGAGTTATAAATTTTGGAATAAACACGAAGAAAAAGCGAATGTAGCTACTAGATGGGATAAAAATGCATTTTATGGATCATCATATATGAATACAAATATGGATAATGAAGAAGACCGTATAGAGGATGTGATTACAGATGTCAATGATGATGAAGATCATATTGAGGAAATGACAAAGACAACTGAAGGTGAACTACGTGCTTGCCCAAAATTGTTTGAGAAGTTAAAGAGTTGTGAAAAGATGCCATTGTATGCTGGTTGCACTAAGTATACAACATTGTCAGCTATACTGAAGTTGTATAAATTGAAATAAGGAAATAGATGGAGTGATATCAATTTTACAGAACTACTTTCTCTCTTGAATGACATGCTCCTGAAAGATAATGAGCTCCCAAGCCGGACATATGAAGAAAAACGAATGCTACGCTCGATGGGTATGATTTCTGAAAGAATACATGCCTGCCCGAAAGACTGTATATTGTTTCTCAAGGAGAAAAAATCACTTATAGAATGCCCAAAGTGTGGTTCTTCTCGATACAAGAAAGATGAATCCAATCCTATGAAAGTTGTATGGTACTTTCCAATCATTCCAAGGTTTAGGCGTCTATATGAAAGTGAAGAAACTACAAGACAATTGTCGTGGCTTGCAAATAAAATAAATAAAGATGGGAAATTATGTCATCTGGACGACTCTCCTCAATGGAAGAAAATTGATCATGAGTATCCTGAATTTGGAAAAGAGCTGAGAAACCTTCGTCTTGCGTTATCTACCAATGGAGTGAATCCTTTTGGTTTTCAAACCAGCACTCATAGTACATAGCCTGTTATGTTGGTAAATTATAACTTACCACCCTGGTTATGCATGAAGTGTAAATTCATCATGTTATCTATGCTTATATGAGGACCAAAATTACCATGTAATGATATTGATGTTTACCTAGCTCCTTTGATTGAGGATTTCAAGTTATTGTGGGATTCAGGTGTTATGTTGTATGATGCTTATGAAAGTGAATACTTCACGTTGAGATCGATGTTGTATGGGACAATAAATGATTTCCCTGCTTATGGAAATTTTTCAGGCTATAAAATTAAAGGAACTCAAGGGTGTCCCATGTGCGAAGAAAATATAGAATCAATTAGGTTGAAACATTCATCTAAATATGTGTTTCTAAGACATCATAGATTTCTACCTCGTCGGCATAAGTACTGATCTTGGACGGCATCATTCAATGGAAGTTTAGAACAACGCGCAACACCGTCTCCACTAACAGGTGATCAAATGTTTGAGAAAGTAAAAGATGTGAACATTGTTTTTGGTAAAACATTTTCGAAAAACCTTACGAAAATAGGTTGGAAAAAGAGATCAGTTTTTTTTGAATTACCATACTAGAATTGTTTTTATATCAGACATTTTCTTGATGTGATGCATGTGGATAAAAATGTATGTGACAGTGTTATCAGAATGTTGCTAAATTCCCCTGATAAAACAAAGGATGGAATTAAGGAAAGGCTGGACATGGTTGACATGGGAATATGAGAAGAGTTGGCTCTCGTGAAGGGTGAAAATCGAATGTTTCTTCCTCCAGCTGCTTATACTCTTTCTAGGGAGGAGATATATCAGTTTTTCAACTTCTTCAATGATATAAAGGTTCCATAGGGGTATTCATCAAATATCAAGAACATTGTGTCAATGAATGATTTAAAGTTAAAAGGTTTGAAATCACATGACTACCATGTTTTGATACAAGATTTAATTACTATAGCTTTACGTTGCATTTTTCCCAAGAATGTTCATCATACGTTAACCAAACTTTGTTTCTTTTTCAAAGCTATATGTAGCAAAGTTTTAGACCTGGCGAAATTTCCAGCTATGGAAAAATAATTTTTCATCATATTATGTGAATTATAAATGTTCTTCCCACCAACATTCTTTGATATGATGGTTCATTTGATGATTATCTTGGTGATAAAGATTCGACTTTGTGGTCCTGTGCACTATAGATGGATGTATCCTGTTGAACGGTATATGAAGATTTTGAAAGGGTATGTCAAAAATCAAAGTCGGCCAGAGGGTTGTATAGTGGAGCAATATATTGTTGAGGAAGCCATTCAATTTTTTACCGAATACCTATCTCATGTGGAAAGCATTGGTCTCATGAAATCTCATCACACTGGACGCATTGAGGGTGAGGGAATATCTAAAAGAGAAGTTGTGACAATCAGTATTACAGATCGGGAGCAGGACCACCTTTATGTTTTGCATAACAGTTGGGAGGTTGCTCCATATATTGAAACTCACAAATAAATTATTAGGCAGTTGAATCCATCAAGGGATGAAAAATGGTTATCAAATACACATAATTACCAATTTATAGGATGGTTTCAGGACCATATTTTTAAGCAGTTGGATGAAAATCTGAATTCAATTTCAGAACGACTTTGATGGCTAGCTGCTGGACCAAGTGTGTATGTATTATCTTACAGTGGTTATGTAATTAATGGTTATACATTCTATACATATGAACATGATGAAGATAGTACCATGAAAAATAGTATAGTTACACTAGTGGCTGAAGCGATGCATGTTTCTGGTAGTAAGGAAAGAAATCCAATCTTTGCAAATATGCCATACTTTGGCATTATCAAACTAATATGGGAGTTGGATTATATGACATTCCAATTGCCAAATTTTCAATGCAAATGGGTTGATAACAACAGTGGTGTTAAAATAAATGAATGGAGACTTATGAAAGTTGATTTTAGTAAAGAAGGGTACAAAGACTAATAGTTTATAATGGCATCACAAGCAGTACAAGTTTTTTATGTTCCAGATCCCACAAACTGAAAGTGGTCGATTGTTCTGTTATCGTCCAAAACTACTGAAGGTTCCGATGAAAATTCAGTTGAGGAAGATCCTTTCAGTGGTACGTCACAATAATTTCAGAGCGGTCCAAATGTAGATGATGTTTTTTATGTTAGAGAAGACCACAACGAAGGGATTTGGATAATCGATAGAGGTGTCAAATCCCTTCAACCTTTGAAAAAAAGAAAGAGAGTTCAATAAATAGGTTATATTTTGTTTGTAATATAGATCTTGTTATCTCATGTTATTATCTTATCATTACTGAATTTATGTAATCTAAATTAACTGTTCAACCAATTTTGTAGATAATGAATTCTGCACATTTTGGTGCTCCTAACCTTGAGGCTGAACAAGTCTCTCAAGCTGCTGCTGCTGCGGCTCCTGCTGCTCCTACTGCTCCTGCTACTGCTCCTGCTGCAGCTGCTGTTGCTCCTGCTACGGCTCCTGCTGCTGCGGCTCCTGCTGCTCCTAGTGTTGAGTTCCAACAACCATCAACACATGCTGTTGATTCCATTTCAGATGAACATATAGATGATTTTTATATCGATGAAATGGTCGGGAATGAAGGACCGACGTCGCAGAAAACATAGGTGCGTCATAGTTTGACGGTGTTAGCCAAAGTTCTTAAGGCGAAAAGCAAAGGCATCAAATTTTATGTCGGATGGAATGCACGAGGCCAACATTTGAATCCCAACAAGGCTATGTTTAGTAGTTACATTAGAGTTGTCACTCGGCAACACGTGCCGATTGACATATATTCATTGCACCATGTTGTGTCTAGGCTGAAGGCTATGATTTGGGAAGAAATTATGGTAACATTATGAATTTATTTCTTTAATTTACTAGAAAATAAAATAATGAAACAATGTATTAATCTTCTCAATATCTTGCAGAGTACATTTATAGTAGACCATTCACACAAGGATTATGTACTAAGGATTACATGAAGGATTAATCGAGGTTTTTGCACTATTTTAACAAGATGTTACCTAAAAGATTCCAATGGTAAAATAAACCCACACCCACCCATTATCTACACTCACCTGACATCCCAAGAAGCATGTGATGCATTTATTGGCCACCGTGGGGATGAGAAGTTTCAGGTACATTGTGGGTGATAATATGTTGTTTGAGGATACCTGTATTTATCACTTTGATTGTCAATATTTCATTTATGAAACAGAAACTCTTTACTGAAAATAAGGAACGTGCATCAAAACCAACATACCCCTATCGTAAAGCAAGGATGAGGTACGCTTCACTAGAAAAGAAAATGGTACATATTTTAAATTTACAGTAATATTGTTAGGTGCCAATAAACAACATCACAATTATCTTTCTATGTTTATATGTAGATTGATGAGTATAAAACCAAATTCACTTCCATCCCACATAATGTGATATGGAAGGAGGCACGTGTGAATAAGGAAGGGAAGCTAGTAGATGAGAACACACAAAAAGTGTGGGAAATATGTGTAAGTATGACACGATGATAAAAATATTTTTTTAAATTGCTATTAAATAAAAATAATTAGTTATTTTCCTATATTTGATAGTCACAGGAATCAGCTACTCCTGTAGCGGATGCTGACCTATTATCGACGGCTTTGAAGCAGCCAGAAAAATACGGTCGTGTCAGAGGTGCGGGGTTTGGGGTGACACCCCAAGTATATTTTGAGAAAAAAAATGGATGATATAGATGAAAAATTAGAACAAATGAGAGAAAAAATAGCAACCCTTGGAGAATGATTGCAATGGCAGGGATAGTTGCTAGCAAATTTTATGGGTGGGAAGAAAAGGGAAGACACAACTCAGGAACAACCAGCGTGTGAACATCCCGCCCTACCCCCCACTAGCTTTGAGGCGAGCCATTCCCCTCAAAGAACTATCTTAGCTATGGTAATCAATATTCTATAGGGTGATAATGATTGTGATTTATATCTGTCAACACCCACCTATCACCTTGTAGAGAGGGCTACAATGTTCAATATACCAAATTCCACGCTGCATAATAGACCACTTCCGAAAGATCATCTGAAAGTGATGATTACTGTAGCTCATGAGCCAAATGCAGAGCTACCTATTCCACTTGATGACGATGATATTAATATGGTCGAAAAGGATATTGGGACATTCATTGCATGGCCATCACAACTTGTAAGAGTACATGCAGACAAAGAGGTATTTATCTCTTTTTTTTTTCAAGCTAAACCTTTAAAAATTAATAAAAAAAGGTTCTGAACCAATGATTGTTATTATAGACAGAGAAAGGGAAGGGGGTTAAAAACATCGGCTTAAAACCATCTAAAGGATCAACCAACCGATCCCAAGGAGCTACTGAAAGCACAATAACACCACATATTTTATATCCACATTTACTAGCATTGAAGAATCATGTGGATACGAATCTAAAAGATGGTAATAGTCATATATTGGTTTTCAAAAAGAATATACACAGAGAGGAAAGTCAAGATTTCGTTACTGCTGAAAATTTAAATGAGATCCTTGAAAACGGTTGGATAGGCATCACAGTTGTAAATATATTTATGAGGTATGTTTTCATGAATTGATTTTCTAAAATCTTATCTAATGTGAAAATTATGACTAAATGCATTTCATATTGTTGAAAGACGCATTTATGAAAAATAGTTGAAGGAATTTTTCCATGAGCCAAGATTTGGAATCGTTAGTCCTCATACCACATCAACATACCTAAAAAAATTAGATCCATCAAAAAAGGATGCAATAGTGAACGGATTTCTGAAAACATTTGAAAGCAAGATTAAAAATAACAGACTTTTCCTAATACCAACCATACAGGGGTAAAACTCTACGATTAAAGCATATCAATTATATTTTCACTTATTTTATTACTTAATCCTTTTTGTGTTTTTAGGAAACATTGGTTGCTAATTACAGTGAACTTGGATACTCTAAAGATTTATTTTCTGGATTCAAAGCAAGGATATCCATCAAAAAGACCACACATGATGGATTTTTTGAATCTATAAGACACTACATCTTACGTTTTAGGTCTAAACATCAAGTAATATAATTTATATTATCTTTTACTGAGGATTCTGTTATGATAGGGCAGTGTATCATTATTGTCTAAAAAAAGGAATGAGGATAGGGGCTAAGCATAAGGAGGCAAGCAAGTACTACGTTTGGACAAATATCAGGGTATATATAAAAAAATTTCACTATCCAAACACATCTCAACACAAGTTACTTATTCTCCTAATGATAAATTTTTTTTAGTTTCCAAAACAAACAAATGATAATGATTGCGGTTATTATGTTTGAAAATTTATGAAAGAGATCGTTTTTCATCAACAAACTAGCATCCCTAACGAGGTATTTTCAAAAACAACTACTATTTCGTTTAATTTATTTATTAATTAATTATTTTTATATTTTTCAGTACTACTCTGACTGCCGAAAAGCCTCATACTCACAAGAAGATATAGATGTGTCATAAAATGAGAGGGACGCATACCTAATGGCATATTGTACACAAATACAATGAAGATCTGACTTGGGGACATGTACAATTGGTGGTCATTTTTGAGAGGGGTTAAGGGGATCAAAAGATGAAACATTGTTGTATGTAAATGTTCATAGGAAAATTTTAATTGTTATTAAATAAAAAATACTTTATCCAATGAGTCATTTTCCAATTTTAACAGATGATATGCACCTGCAACATGCAAGAATGCTGAACCACTCAAAGGGTCTCTCTTTTGTTTAAAATGGACATATTTTTAAGTGAAAACAACAACTGACGTATGAAAATACGAAAAAATGCATTCAGATTGTGTTGATACTTTAGGAGAACGATCCAAGGGTCCTTGGAGACATGTACGAGTCAACCCCGCCTCAATCCGAGGCATGGTGTGGCCGGTATCACTCAAAGGGTCTCTCTCTTTTTTAAAATGGACACAATTTTAATTGAAAACAAAAAATGACCTATGAAAATTCAACCAAACACATTAATATTGTCTTTATCTTTTATAAGAACGATACTTGGGTCATTTTTGACATGTAAGAGTCATCTCCGCCTTAATCCGAGGCACGGTGTGGCCGGTACCACTCAAAGGGTCTCTCTTTTGTTTAAAATGGACACAATTTTAAGTGAACACAACAACTGAACTAAAAAAATCCGACCAAACACATTAAAATTGTGCTGATACTTTAGGATAACGATTCAAAGGTCCTTGGTGACGTGTATGAGTTAACCTCACCTCAAACTGAGGCATGGTGTGGCCGGTACCACTCAAATGGTCTCTCTTTTGTTTAAAATGGAAACAATTTTAATTGAAAACAACAACTGGCCTATAAAAATCCAACCAAACATATTTTTATTGTATTGATATTTTATAAGAAATATACATGGGTCCTTTGTGATGTGTACAAGTCATCCTCTTTTCAATCCGAGGCACGGTGTGGCCGGTATCACTCAAAGGGTCTCTCTTTTGTTTAAAATGGACAGATTTTTAAGTGAAAACAACAACTGACGTAAGAAAATACAACCAAAAGCATTAGTATTGTGTTGATACTTTAGGATAATGATCCAAGGGTCCTTGGTGATGTGTACGAGTCAACCCTTCCTCAATCCAAGGCACGGTGTGACTAGTATCACTCAAAGGGTCTCTCTTTTGTTTAAAATGGACACAATTTTAATTGAAAACAACAACTGACCTATGAAAATCCTACCAAACACATTCAGATTGACTTGATCTTTTATAATAACGATCCATGGGTCCTTTTTGACATGTACAAGTCAACCTTGCCTCAATACGAGGCACGGTGTGGCCGGTACCACTCAAAGGGTCTCTCTTTTGTTTAAAATGGGCACAATTTTAATTAAAAACAACAACTAACCTATGAAAATCCTACAAAACGCATTAATATTGTCTTGATATTTTATAATAACGATCCATGGGTTCTTTGTGATGTTTAAGAGTCATCTTCGCCTCAATCCGAGGCACGGTGTGGCCGGTACCACTCAAAGGGTCTCTCTTTTGTTTAAAATGGACACAATTTTAAGTGAAAACAACAACTGACCTACGAAAATCCAACAAAACAAATTTTGATTGTGTTTATCCTTTAGGATAATTATTAAAGGGTCCTTGGTTATGTTTAAGAGTCAACCCCGCCTAAATCTGAGGCACTGTGTGGCCGGTACCACTCAAAGGGTCTCTCTTTTGTTTAAAATGGACACAATTTTAATTAAAAACAACAACTAACCTATAAAAATCCAACCAAACACATTAGTATTGTATTGATCTTTTATAAGAACAATACATGGGTCCTTTTTGATGTGTTCAAGTCATCACCACCTCAATCCGAGGCACGGTGTGGACGGTACCACTCAAAGGGTCTCTCTTTTGTTTTAAATGGACACAATTTTAAGTAAAAACAACAACTGACCTATGGAAATCCAACCAAACGCATTAGGATTGTGTTTATCCTTTATAAGAATGATTAAATGTTCCTTGGTGATGTGTAAAAGTAAACCCTGCCTCAATCAAAGTCACAGTGTGGCCGGTACCACTCAAATGGTCTCTCTTTTGTTTAAAATGGACACAATTTTAATTGAAAACAACAAAGGACCTATTAAAATCCAACCAAACGCATTAGGATTGTGTTGATATTTTATTACAATTATCCATGGGTCCTTGTTGACGTGTAAGAGTCATCCCCTCCTCAATCCGAGGCACTGTGTGGCCGGTACCACTCAAAGGATCTCTCTTTTGTTTAAAATGGACACAATTTTAAGTGAAAAAAACAACTGACCTAAGGAAATATGACCAAACACATTTATATTGTGTTTATCTTTTAGGATAACGATTCACGGGTCCTTGGTGATGTGTAAGAGTCAACCCCACCTCAATCCAAGGCACGGTGTGGCCGGTACCACTCAAATGGTCTCTCTTTTGTTTAAAATGGACACAATTTTAATTGAAAACAACAAATGACCTATGAAAATCCAACCAAACGCATTCAGATTGTCTTGATATTTTATCATAACGATACATGGGTCCTTTGTGACATGTACTAGTCATCCCCGCATCAATCCAAGGCACGGTGTGGCCGGTACCACTCAAAGGGTCTCTCTTTTGTTTAAAATGGAGAGATTTTTAAGTGAAAACAACAACTGATGTACGAAAATCAGACCAAAAAAATTTGGATTGTGTTGATCCTTTAGGAGAACGATCCAAGGGTACTTGGTGACTTGTAAGAGTCAAACCATCCTCAATCCGAGGCATGGTGTGGCCAGTATCACTCAAAGGGTCTCTCTTTTGTTTAAAATGGACACAATTTTAATTGAAAACAACAACTAACCTATGAAAATATGACCAAACACATTCGTATTGTCTTTATATTTTATAATAATGATACATGGGTCCTTTGTGACTTTTATGAGTCAACCCCACCTCAATATGAGGCACAGTGTCGCCGGTACCACTCAAAGTGTCTCTCTTTTGTTTAAAATGGACACAATTTTAATTAAAAACAACAACTGACCTATGAAAATCCAACCAAACGCATTTGGATTGTACTGATCTTTTATAAGAACGATACATGGGTCCTTTTGGACATATAAGAGTCATCCCTGCCTCAATCCAAGTCACGGTGTGTCCAGTACCACTCAAAGGGTCTCTCTTTTGTTTAAAATGGACACAATTTTAAATGAAAACAAAAACTGACCTACGTAAATCCAACCAAACACATTCATATTGTGTTGATACTTTAGGAGAACGATTTAAGGGTCCTTGGTGATGTGTACGAGTCAACCCCACCTCAATCCGAGGCACGGTGTGGCCGGTACCACTCAAAGGGTCTCTCTTTTGTTTAAAATGGACACAATTTTTATTGAAAACTACAACTGACCTATGAAAATCCAACCTAACGCATTCGGATTGTCTTGATATTTTATAAGAATTATCCATGGGTTCTTTGTGATGTGTAAGAGTCATCCCCACCTCAATCCGAGGCACGGTGTGTCCGGTACCACTCAAAGGGTCTCTCTTTTGTTTAAAATGGACACAATTTTAAGTGAAAACAACAACTGACCTACGGAAATCTGACCAAATGCATTAGGATTGTGTTTATCCTTTATGAGAATTATTAAAGGGTCCTTGGTGACATGTAAAACTCAACCCCGCCTCAATCCAAGGCATGGTGTGGCCGGTAAAACTCAAATGGTATCTCTTTTGTTTAAAATGGACACAATTTTAATTGAAAACAACAACTGACCTATGAAAATCCAACCAAACGGATTTGGATTGTCTTGATCTTTTATCAGAATGATCCATGGGTAATTTTTGATGTTTATGAGTCATTCCCGCCTCAATACGAGCCATGGTGTGGCCGGTACCACTCAAAGGGTCTCTTTTTGTTTAAAATGGACATATTTTTAAGTGAAAACAACAACTGACGTACGAAAATCTGACCAAATGAATTCGGATTATGTTGATACTTTAGGAGAACTATCCAAAGTTCCTTGGTTATGTGTAAGAGTCAAACTTGCCTCAATCCGAGACACGGTGTGGCTGGTATCACTCAAAGGGTCTCTCTTTTGTTTAAAATGGACACAATTTTAATTGAAAACAACAACTGAACTTTGAAAATCAAAACAAAAGCATTCGGATTGTCTTGATCCTTTAGGATAATGATTAATGGGACCTTTTTGATGTGTATGAGTCATCCCTGCCTCAATTCGAGGCATGGTGTTTCCGGTACCACTCAAAGGGTCTCTCTTTTGTTTAAAATGGACACAATTTTAAGTGAAGACAACAAATGACCTACAAAAATCCGACCAAACACATCCGGATTGTATTTATCCTTTAGGAGTACGATACATGGGTCCTTTTTGACGTGTACGAGTCATCCCCGCCTCAATATGATTCACGGTGTGGCTGATATCACTCAAAGGGTCTCTCTATTGTTTAAAATGGACACAATTTTAATTGAAAACAACAACTGACCTATGAAAATCCTACCAAGCGCATTCATATTGTATTGATATTTTATAATAACAATTCATGGGTCCTTTATGATGTGTACGAGTCATCCCTGCCTCAATCCGAGGCACGGTGTGGCCGGTACCACTCAAAGGGTCTCTCTTTTGTTTAAAATGGACACAATTTTAAGTGAAAACAACAACTGACCTACGGAAATCCAACTAAACACATTCAGATTGTATTGATCCTTTAGGATAACGATCCAAGAGTACTTTTTGACATGTATGAGTAATCCCCGCATCAATATGAGTCATGATGTGGCCGGTAGCACTCAAAGGGTATCTCTTTTGTTTAAAATGGACACAATTTTAAGTGAAAACAACAACTGACCTACAGAAATCCGACCAAATGTATTCGGATTGTCTTGATATTTTATAAGAAAGATCCATGGTTCCTTTGTGATGTGTACGAATTAACCCCACCAACCCCCTGGACCACCCCCACCCCCCTGGACACCAACCCACCCCATAGACACCCCCACCCCTTTGGACACCCCCACCCCTGGAAAGCCCCTCGACACCCTGGACACCAGCCCACCCCCTGGACACCCCATAGACATCCCCCCACATAGATAACCCCATCCTTGGACACCACACCACACCCCTTGGATAGCCCCCCAACCTCCTGAACCGCCCCAACCCCCCTAGACCGCCCCACCCCCTGGACACCCCCACCCCCTGAACACCCCCATCCCACCCTCTTGGACACCACCCACCCCCCTTGGACAGCCCCACCAACCCCCAGGACTGCCCCCACCCCCCAGAAACCCCCCCTAGAAACCCCCCCCCCCCCCGACACCCTGGACACCAGCCCACCCCCCTGGACACCGCCATGGACAACCCCCCCACCTGGACACCCCCCTCCTAGACACCACCCCACCACCTGGACACCCCACCCCCTGAACACCCCCACCCTACTTGGACAACCCCCAACCTCCTGGACCTCCCCCACCCCCCTAGACACCCCTTCCCCCAGACACCCCCATCCCCCCGGACACCCCCTACCCCCCCTTAGACAGCCACCCCAAACCCCTGAACAACCCCCCCAACCCCATGAATTATGAATTGAATTGTTTATGTACTTAATTAACTTATGGATTATGTGTTAATGGTGTACGAGTATACTTTTTGTATGGGTATAATTGGTCCAATTAGCTTATGATTTATGTGTTAATTTTGTATGGGTATACTTGGTCTAATTAGCTTGTTGAGATGTTGAATTTTTTGTAGGTGTTTGGGTGTGCTGCTGCAGATTTTTTTTGTAGCAGTAGACAGGGCATTTATCAGTTCTTTTTTAGTGCTGATAAATGGAGATTTTATCAACGCTAAAAAAGCACTGATAAACTACACCTTTATCAGTGCTAAAGAAGCGCTGATAAAGGATCAGTTTATTAGCTCTAAAGGAGCACTGATAAAACACACATTTATCAGCGCTCTTTTAGCACTGATAAAGGGTTGTTTTATCAGCGCTTTTTTAGCACTGATAAAGTCCCCCTTTATCAGCTCTGAGCTTTACAACACCTTTTTAGTGCTGATAAAGCCCGTTTTGAGCACTGATAAATACCGTTTTTGTAGTAGTGCTCATACTTCTGTCTAAATCGTGTTAATTTGGTTTCAAATAAAATTGATTTTGTAGTGAATTTATATATATTTTATGATTTTTAATATACAATGTAAATTTTATGTTGATATGATGCTAATGTTTTTCCTTGAGAATTTTATTCTCAATTTTATGTTTTATATGGTTATGTTTTAAGCCTCATGAGTGCTTGTTGGGTATGTTTTGTGTTCCATATTTGTTACCTCAATTTCTTATGCAATCTACAAACAATTCAGAGCAACATATGCCATCACAACTAAATAAATGACATAACTAAATAAATTAGTATTACAAAATGAGAGAATGAGTAAATCCCACCTATAGGCACCAAAACTGAATTGTGGAACCATTTAAGGCCATTGTGATGAGTAAAAAAAACAAAAAACAAAAACATAACCATATATTCCCAACCCCTTCTTCCCTATACTGCCACAAACCCTCCCCACCTTGAATCACTTTCACCTATAGTCATCGATCAATTTTTCATATGCATTGAGCTCGCAACTACTACCGATGATCATTATACTTCTCTCACCCCAATCCCTCACCACTACCACCATGACCCACAACTTACCAACCCCTAAGCTATATCATCACAAGTTTCTATGTTTCCACCCTTGTTTTCCATTGACCGTCACCCATATTCTCCACCACTTGCCGCCTAAGTCCACCACCAAGCTCCACCAGTGCCTCTTCCCTCCCCATTCCCAATATTTTAAACCCCCCTCATTATAGTTTGTAATGCCTGACTTGATGGACAAAATTTTTTGAAATTAATTTTGGAGATTAAATTAGAGAAGTTGTGTAATATTATTCATTTTTGTTTAATGAATTTTAATATCTATCGATAGAAATCATGTTCATTTCTATGTTAAAATTTATGTTTTATTTTTTATATTCATGTTTTATTAAAATAATGTCATGAATTTTAGCGAAGTTAATGAAGGTAAGGAGTTATATTTTTTAGCACAATAAATGTGTAGAAACAAGTTGATGGGGTAGTGAATGAAAGAAAAGTTCAAATTTTTTTTGAAAGTAGAGGATTCTCCCATGGCTTGATTTTTTACAAAAGGAATTTTTTTTGGTGAACGAAGTCAAACAACTTCCTTAGTTAATGAATTTTCTATTGGTAACTGAGGTTCTTTATCCATTATTGATGTTGAATAATAGACCATTATGAATATTCAATATTTGTAGGAAGATCAAGAATATAAAGAGGATGAAGGTGGTAATCTTGAAGAGGAAGTGCATGCTACATGAGGGAGAGAGTAGACCAATCCACAAAGGAACCATCAAATACCTTCCCGAAGCACAACACACTTCACATTTCTGAGCATAGTTATTGGATAAAATAAATCAATGTTGTTTATGTTGTATAAATTTTATATTTGCGATTGTGTTTTTTATTTTTTGAATATAAAATTGACTGGTTTTAATTCATACAATATTAAAAGGTTTGTGAGACTTAGTCCTGATGAAATGTTTGTAGTAATTTGGAGTATAGGTATAAGGACCCATCCTTATACATTACATAATCTTAAGTTTTAAGTCAAGAATTCAATATCTTACCTTTAAGGATATTTTTAGGTTTATATTTTTATACAATTAAGCCATAACTCTTACATAACAAATCAATATAATACAAAGTAGACACTTTTGATCAGTATACATTTTTATCTACCATATAAAACTTTTAAATCAAAACGCGATTTCTTTTCATGAAAACTCTTCAGGACTTTCAACATGACCTCTACATTTCCCTTACCCATCCTTAAATATATTGAAAAACATTTTAAAAATATGGGATGAGAACAAAAAACTCAATAAGGGACATAAAAAAAATAAAATTGTTAGTCTAATGAAAAACATGAAAACCCACGAAAAACCATTTCTTAAAAAACACTACTTTTTTTACCAAGAAAGGGAATTATCATTCCTTAAAAAAGATCATTTATTTTACCTTTAAAAAACAAATGATTTCCATGGAAACTCATTATAAAGCATATAAGGTCATGTAGGTTCCTTTGGACATCATCTCATAAAAACCTTATAGAAGCCTTATAAATTGGAATATTCATATGGCTGACTTCGGATATACTTCTTCAGAGAACATAATCATTACCCAATGCATTGGAGTGCTATCAGGTCACACCCATTGTGTATAATTTCCAAGAATCACAACATGAATAAAACATTTTATCATTTGAGAAAATCCTATAAAATCATATACAAATTACTTTCAGATATTAAAATACCATTTTCTTTCAAAATCCCATTTTCAATATATAATACACTTTTATTTTGAAAAAAAGATTTTCAATACCAAAATACCCAAAAAAGGGAAAGAGGGGTTTTCAATCAAGAAAACATGAAATATTTCAATGGAATACAGAAATCAAATAATGATCACGATGACATAAAAAGTCATTGTAGTTGTGTACATTAAGAATAGAACATTCAATTTTTCATTTTTCAAAACATTCCATTTAAAACACTTAAAAAATATTCATTTTGAAAACCTTTGAAATAAAGTAAAATGAACATTATAAATATTTAATGTCCATATAAAAACAATTCAAAAAACATTTTAAAAACATGGACATGGAAGAGAAAGAGAGTTTGAAGAAAAAATTTAAAATAAGATTTATTTAGAAGAAAATTCCCAAATTAATTTGGAAATATTTGAATCATAAATATCATGAAAGAATAACATTAATTTTTTTTAAATACCATGAGAATAGATAAATTCATGATATAACATGTTAAAGAGTATGTGTCACACTCCAACCATGATTTTTATTTTATTTTATTATTTTATTAGTGTTAGATCCTTTGGTTGAGGTTCAGGTCAAGTTCATAGTTCTAATTTTAGTGTTTTGGAAGTTTTAGGTGATTTTTTTGACCGTGCGCAGTTTGTGTGCACAGTTTGGGGGTTAACCATGTGACCTATTAAGGATGAGGTCCTTTCCAGTTCAATTCCTTCTTGCACAGTTTTATTTGAACAGCATATGCACAGTTTGGACCAAACCGTGTGAGGCTTAGGAGAAATCGTGTAGCTTGAGGACAGTGTCTGTGATAGATAACATGACTTGCACACAGTTAGGAAAAAACATGCGACAATAATGCGGGGAGGATCTATAATTTTATAGAGTCAAATCACATGGTTGGAGAACAGTTTTAAAAACCATATGACCAAACTATGTGGGGTGTCCCTCTTCTCCAGTAGGGTGCGCATGAATGGTGCATGGTTTGGAAAACTGTGTGACTTTCCTAGGTCATTAAAAACTTGAAATTCACATCTTAACCTTCTTATGTTTTATCCAAAAATTGGTTTCCTCATCCTTTAATTGGCATATGAAAACCAAGGGGGATCTTGGAAACCCTTCTCACTTTCTCTCATTCCTCCATTGAATCCATCTAATGTTCCTAAGGTGAGTTTCTCTTAGTTTTTGTCCAATTTTCTCCTCTTCTTCTCATTCTATCTTGAGTTCCTATTTTATATTAGTGGGGTTTACTATTGGATGAACCCTAAGTGTTAGGGTTGATGTGTGGGTTATTTTTCTTTGATGTTATGGTGTGCGAATCATCCCTCAGGCTTAGTTCTTCCTTCCCCAAAGGTCTCATGGTGTGCACATGTTGTTGAGGTAGGTGTTTTCGTCCATTTCCTTTTTGGAACATTCCATTTGATGCTTTAGATTTCATAAATAATTTTTAAATGTGATTTAATTTCATGTGGTGTGTTATTATAAATTGTTCTGGTATTTATTTAGTGGTAATTGGGTGGAAATGGTTTTCAAAGGGATTTCTAAGGTTTTGATTATATATGTATGTATTTAAAGTGTTTGATAAAATGTCATCTACCCTTTAAAATTGAAATTGGGTGTGTTTGGGTTGTTCGTAGACTTGGATATGTTTTGGTATTTTGGTTTACTTTGAAGTCAAGCTTGATGTGTGGGTTTTGTTTGGTTTAGTGATTTTGTGATTGATGGTGATGTATGTGGGGACTCTTTAAATTGGTTCTTGGGTGTTTTTATAGTTTACCTTGGATGTGACATTGGATGTGGGAATATCCATAGTTTCACGTGGTGAGCCTATAGATAGGAACATAAATGAATATATCCTTCCAAAGAAATGTTCATTTTAAATTTTGTATTTCAAATACCTTTCCCTCTTCTTTCTTTTATTCCTTAATCCTTCTCCCATCAAATGGTTCCTAAATGATATGAAAGGTGGTTTTAGAATTATTCTTTACAATGTTTGGCCTATTTTGTACTTTGGAACATGGTTTGGTTTCTAAATTGTGTAAAGGATCATTTTTAACCTTTCATGTTGTTGTATGTTTTTACCATAGTTTGGAGATGGTGTTAGAAATAGAATTGTATTTGTAAATGTTTAAAGGCCCGATTGGTATTTTATAATGTTAGTGAAAGTAGTGGTGAGACTCGTATGATGTGAAGGCCTATTTGGTACCTTGAGATGTTTTTTAGAATTGGTTTTGAAACTCATGTGACATGTAGGCTCAGTTAGAACTTTGGATGATGTCATGTGTGATGGGAACCTATATGGAGGACCCTATGAGGGGATCATTTTCATGTAGGTGGTGTCGATGTTTGGGCTAGGAAATCATGGCGGATGTGGGTTATTTATTTAATCCATGAATGTGAGGACCTCCCCATTCATCACATACTATTATCATGGGATTCCTGGGCATCATCTAGAGTGTCGAGTGACGGTTACTTATCGATAATGAGTAGATGGGTTGGTACCCCCTGAATTTTCTGAGAGGCTAGGTGGGACGTACCACTGTATTGACTAGATTAGGTTGGCCAGTTGGTTATTGACTATGGAGCTACACCATACACCGAAAGGTGAGTCCGAACTAAGTATGTTCAAGGATTTATTCTAGATATGTTTAGAAAATTAAAATGATTAAATATTTGTATGTTACTACTTTACTTTTGTTGCATTTTGGATATTAGTCCTACTGGTTTATGTGTGTTTGTTCTATTTATTCATTTTTAGAATAGATCTTAGTTTCTTGGCAGGGGCTTTCTTTTGTGTTTTGGTTTATGAAATGAGTTTTGGAATGGAGAACTATTTTAAAAAGTAAAGTTATGTGTGTGGTTTTAAAAAGGAATTTTTTTGGAAAGTCGTGTTTGGTTCTTTAAAATGATAAAATCCTATTTTCTAAATGAATTCCAAACTAGTGTTTGTGACTGTTTTGGGAAATAAAATGAAAGGTCTCTGTGGTGATTTCACAGTAATACGTTTATGATCACACCCTACTTGTGCCACTCAACATCGGTATACCCGAGTTTTTTTTTCGGTTCAAGATTCTGGTTTGAGCTGCTGTTAGTGTGGGATGGTCACACAATTAGTGGTGACCAAGAGGTCATGTGGAGATCATGTTAGCATGGTTTAGTTTTAGTTTTGTTTTCTAGTTTCTATTTTGTTTAGCAGTTGTATCTGGATCTGGTTTTTTATTTACTAATTTATTAGACCTTTTTTTGTACTCAATTTTAGTTCTTTATATCAGTTCTTATTGGGATAAATCATTCCCATTTGGTTATCTTTGATACCCAACACTAGTTTCCATCCCGATAGGATCGACAATGCCTATCGAGGCTTGTCTTGGGTCGATTTGTGTAACGACCTGATCCTAGTTACCGAGAGTCGGTTCATTATTACATAACATTGGCATGATAAAAAAAATCATGTCTTGAAAGACCAATCAGTTTAGTAGCCTTGGTAGCACTAGATATATTCATAAGTTTTACATTACATTATAAAATGAAAAACTACAACAACATTGTCTCCATATACCACACTCATATCTCTTAGAATATCCCTATAGGTTAGTCATAATATACTTCTTCGCATCCTGGAAAAAATAAAACATAGAAAGGGGTGAGCTCAGATGCTCAGTAAGGATAACAATATAGCGGAAACTTTTATAAATAAGCTTAAACATTTTAAGGAAATGTATAAGACTAAAACATAAGTCTTTTAAACATAAAATTCAGCATAATATGGAAATATAGATCAAATAATTCCATTTACTTATTCACATAGATATTCTACTAGTTGAATAATCACATGCAATATCAATAACCACTTTCATAATGATGGAATGCATAATGCCATACTTTCATAACCACATAGTCAAGGCCTTGTGCCAAGAATACAAATAAGATTTTTTCAAGGCCTTGTTCCACAACACTAGTTTTTCTCATGAGACCTACCGATGCATTGAGGAGCTATAACGGGCTCCACCCGTCACTTACTAAGTCCAATGCATTCCTCATATGAAAAGGTTTAAATATAACATAAAAATTCGTATTAAAAATAGCATATGAAATGTCAATAATTTATCCATAAACCAATAATGTTATAAAATAACACATCCACATTTAAATATATCACAAAACCTTCAATACAATATGGAAGATTTGTATCATAATAAATCAACTTCAAACAAGATTAAAATCCATCAAAGGATGTTGACATAAATGAAATGAAAATTATTTGAAATAAATACCTTTTTCTATATTAAAACCATGTAAAAGAAAATATTTATTTTGGAAATATTCTTATAAGCTTGTAAGGGAAGCTTCGATGATGTTATAATAGCGTAAAATATCCGCACCCACCATATAAGTTAAAAAAACATTCGTACGTTAATTTTGTCGAAATGGTCATAAAGTACCTTGTTTGGAAAAAGACAGAAAGATTCCTTTCAAAAAATATAAGGTAAAATAAGGGTATAAATGAATTTAACCCATTTTCTAGTAAATAGTAAAAATGTTTTGAAATACATTTTTAGGAGACACAATTGTGGATGATAAAGAGGTCCCAGTAGATACTTACGTAAAAACAACCTTAGATAATAAAGAGATTGTGAAATTAACCCTTGCCTTGTACTTTTCCTTAGTCGAGGGTACATTAAACTCATGTATAATAGTTAAATTATTTTTATTAAATTATAAAAGAACCATATACATAAATACGATATCATATATGATATTTTAATATTTATTTGTTAATAATATTTTAGTATTATCGTCGATTCGGGTGTTAACTGATTCGTTTTACTTTATATGTTTTGTTACATAAGCCATGTTTGTTATGGATAGGATGTATTTGATTAATATACAGAGTGATATTAAGTTCTTAAAAATTATTTTTAATCATCAAATGAAAATTATTCTTGAATGATTACGATGGGTAATGAATCTCATCGCGTTCGTGGAGACGGTAATCCGTACGTACGCACGAGCGAAAATATCATTCTTTTGATATTAAAATAATATATAATTGGATGATATATCATATATACAAAATAATTATAATTTTATATTTATTATTTACATTAGTTATACTCATTATTATACCCATCCAAGTAATGAAGTGTTTGAATAACAAACTTCACCACGACATGGAGACGGTAAGCCGTACGTACGCACATATAGCGACTTTGTTATTTATAGGATAGATAGAATAAAGAATATGGTTGTACCATTTTTATAATAAATTCATAGTATATATAAGATATTTGGGTTATTATTTTATAATGTAAACAACAAAGAAATAGGAAGTGGAAGAAGAAAAGAACTTGAAATAGGTGATGAAATATTTACCCCTTCTTTGGGTTCTTCATTTTGATATGATCAAAAGGGATCCTTAGGTTAGATCACCGACCAAAGGAAGGCCTCTAGGATGAAGGTAGTATAGTTTAGAGGATATTTGGGCAGTTTTTGGATGATCCAAATGGCTTTTAAGGTGTGAATGTGAGAGAAGGGGAAATGCCCTTTTATAAGAGGGGTGAGGGGCACCTTAGGAAAAGATTGAAATATTATTTTAAAATAAATTAATATTCGGTTTATAATGGCTCAAAAATTATTTATTTATAGGATAATTTAGGTATGGGTCTAAATATTCTAAAAAAATAGGTTTTAGAGAGTTTTGGGTTACCATATTAACCTTATCATTTAGATTTAACTCTTAGTTAAATAGTTTGACATTTACCATGTCTCTTTGTATTTTTATATTATATGGTTAATAAACTTACTATAAACTTCCAAGAGAACCCAAATTGGTTCATTATTGATATATATAATCTTATATAAGTCCTTTGGTCAAAAATTAGATTTTTAGAAATATAATATCAATTAATAATATAGTATTTGTTTTTAAAAACTCAATTATGTCAATTTTGACATTATTTAATAAATGATTTTTTTCAAAGTCCTAATAACTTTATTACTTAGAAATAAATTCATATATTCAATCCTAACATGTTATATTAATCTATAAAATTAGTTTAATTCATAAAAAGTCTCAAATTAAATTTATTTGGATACTTATAATATCAATTATTTTAATCTTTCATTAATAAGGTAATTACTGCATCATCATTGTGTCATAAATAAATTAAAATATTTAAGTTATAAAAATTATAAATAAAATACCATTATGTAGGAAATATTTTTATATTTATAATGAATATTTTTAGTCGAATTTATCTTATGTATAACCCTATATTAAAAATGGTTTAGTTATTAAATTTGAATTTAACATTTTTAACTCTTTGTTAAATAAAATAATAATAAATGTCCTAATCTAATCCAAGTGGACCTAAAGGATAATATTTTATTCATAATGTTGTTTTTGGTCGAAATACACTTATCCAATATAATTAGGACATGTTTTAGGGTAATAATAATATCATTTTTACCTTTAATTACCCTATTTACTTTTAACCGTGGTAAATAAAAGTCAAAAGTTACTATTCACCAAAAATTATTTTCATCTCATTGAACCAAATTTTACTTATTAATATCAACTGTGTCTTTCATATTTTCTAAATTCAACTCACAAAAGCGGTAAAATTAAGTTTTATGCAAATTTGCAAATGCTCCTCGGAGGTGGGTAAAAGACGGTAAAAAGTTCAATAAAATTTTTATATATCTAAACTTATTATTAAATGACTCCAATGAATTACATTGAAATTATAGAGGTATTATGTATCTATTTTGACCAAAAATAAATTTGAATAAAATAAATAATTATTTAAATAAAAAGTGGGTTTTAAACAATAACACAATGTTTTTCACTATTCATCAAAAATTGAAATTTTTCAGAAAAATACAAAAAATTCACCCCAAGATAATTTAGATATTCTGAATCCAAAAATGAAGTCCATTTTGAAAGATACAATTTATAAAATTTCAAAAAGTGGTTATTACTATTCATAATGTCTAGTTTGATTGGTAGCGGTGTGTTAGAATCTCGAAGTTGCATACAATGCAAGCTATTGAATTATTCAAAGGGAAACGTACCGTGGAAGCTTGGGGTGTTACATTATCCCCTCCTTAAAATAATTTCGTCCTTGAAATTTCTAGAATACCACTGCACAAAAAGATTCGAGTGGTTCTTCATCATAAGTTCCTCGGGTTCCCACATTGCCTCTTCTATTTTATGGGTTTTCCATAGAACGTTTACCAGATGAGTCGTCCAGTTTCTCAACACATATTCTCTTATATCAAGAATCTTGACAGACTCTTAACAATAAGATAAATTAGGTTCCAGTTCAATTTACTCATAGGTGAGTACATGCGTTGGGTCAGACATGTATTTTCTCAACAGTGATATGTGGAACACATCATGAACTTTGGAAAGACTTGGCAGCATTGCCAAACGGTAAGCTATAGCCCCACTTCGTTCTAGAATTTCGAAAGGTCTGGTGTACCTAGGAATCAATTTACCCTTCTTACCGAATCATATAATTTCTTTTAATGGAGATACCTTCACGAAAACATGATCTCCTATCTGAAATTCTAAATCCTTCATTTGGTTATCATCATAGCTCTTTTGCCTACTTTGATATGCTTTGATGTGGATTTGGATAACCTTCACCTTTTCCATCATTTTCTCAACAAGTTCTGGGCCTACGAGTTTTATTTCACTAACATCATCCCAACAAGTTGGTGTGCGACATCTCTTTCCATATAACGCTTCATATGGTGCCATCTGAATACTTGAATGGAAGCTATTGTTATAGGAAAATTTTACCAGAGGTAAATATTGATCTCACATACCTTGAAAGTCAAGTGAGAAAGATCTTAACATGTATTCTAAGGTTTGAATAGTCTGTTTTGATTGTCCATCAGTTTGATAATGGTAGGCAATACTCAAACGAAGTTCCGTATCCAAGGCCTTCTGAAGACTTTTTTAGAATCTTGATGTAAAATGGGGATCACGATCAGAAACAATCGATAAGGGTACTCCATGAAGTCTTACAACTTCATTGATATATAGTATTGCTAAACATTCAAGTGGTAAATCTTCTCTTATAGCAAGAAAATGTGCTGACTTGGTAAGACAATCAACAATGAACCATATTACGTCATTACTTCTAAGAGTCTTTGGTATCCCCATGAAAAAGTCCATCATAATATCATACCATTTCCACTTAGGTATGGGAAGAGTTTTCATGACTCCTCTAGGATGTTGTCTTCCAACTTTCACTTATTGGAAAACCATAATTCTCGACACAAAATCAGAAATCTATCTCTTCATGTTGTCCCACCAAAAATGCTCTTTCAAATATCTATACATCTTAGTGCTACTAGGGTGTATAGAGAAATTAGAGCTAAGAGCATCATCCAACAATTCCCTTTTCAGATCTGGTATATCGGGAACACAAAGTCTCTTCCCAAATTTCAAAATCCCATCTTCATATACGAAGTCGATCAATCTACCAATGTCCACAGATTTAATTTTCTTTTGAATTTCCTCATCATCAGTCTGAGAAATTTTTATCCTTTCTAGTAAATATGGTTTGGAAAACATTTCAAAAAGCATTTATGTTTCACCTTCCATGGTTATTCCCATATCCATCTTTACTAGATCCATGAAAATAGGATCTCTTTAAACTCTTATCTTATTCAAAAATCCCTAATCCTTTCTACTCAAAGCATCTTCTACCTTATTTTCCTTCCCCGAGTGGTAGTGTATAATGCAATCATAATCCTTGAGTAGCTCGATCTATTTCCTTTGCCTCATGTTGAGTTCTTTTTTTGAGAAAATATACTTCAATCTCTTGTGATTGGTATATATCTCACATTTTCACCATAGAGATATTGTCTCCAAATCTTCAAATCAAAGATTACAGATGCTAATTCAAGATCATGAGTGGGATAGTTTTTTTCATGAATTTTTAGCTACCGTGATTCATATGCAATAAATATATCATTCTGCATAAGGAAATAACCAAGTCCTTTCTTTGAAACATCACTATAAATAACAAACCCATCATTCCGTGATGGTAGAATAAATATAGGAGCATTGAATAATCTTCTCTTTAGTTCTTCAAAACATTTCTTCACACTATTTTGTCCAAAATAATTTAACCCCTTTACGTGTGATCTTGGTTAGTGGGTTAGCCAATCGGGTGAAATTCTGGATGAAATGCCAATAATAACCTGCTAAACCAATACAACTGCATACCTTGGTTATACTTGTCAGTGCTGGCCATTCTTAGATTTCCTTGGTCTTTGAAGGATCAATAGAGATTCCATCCTTAGAGACAATATGACCAAGAAAAGAAATCTCCTGAAGCTAGAATTCACACTTGATAAATTTCCCATATAATTAATTTCTTCTAAGAGTCCTTAGGGTAATGCACAAGTGATTTTTATGATCTTTGTAGCTTTATCCAGGAAAACACATGGTTCATTATTCAGCCCAAAAGGCATTACTGTAAACTCGTAATGCCCGCACCTGGTTTGAAATGCTATCTTTGTAATGTCTTTCTTCTTCACACACAATTGATGATATCCAGATCGAAGGTCAATCTTTGAAAAATATTGAGCTCCATGAAGTTGGTCGAATAAATCATCAATACGAGGTAGGGGATACTTGTTCTTTATTGTTATATAATTGATTTACCTATGGTCAATGCACAACCTCATAGATCCATCTTTCATCTTAACAAAAAGAAGAGGGGATACCCATAGAGAAACACTAGGGTGAATAAATACCTTATTACTCAATTCCTCTAGTTTTTTCTTTAGTTCCACTAATTCCACAATGGCCATTCTATAAGGGGTCTTCGATATGGGCCTTAAACCAGGAATTAAATCAATGGAAAAATCAATTTCTTTTTCTAGAGGATGTACAAGTAAATCCTCTGGAAACACATCAACATATTCTTGCAAAATAGGTACGTCCTATATTTGAACATTCCTTTCCTCAACCATAGTTATTTCATTCTCTTCCTCCCCAAAGCATTAAATATTTTCTCTAAGGAACTTATCCATTGCTCAGCTACACATGGATTCATAGTCCCATTGAACATTGGTGGTTGTTGCCTCATGAAGCGGTCTAACATTGATCCTATGTGTTGTGGATCAGGGTTCTCCATACAGGTAAGGTTATTATTCATAACCTGAGTGAGTTCTCCCAGTATGGTGATAAGATGATCAGCACCAGTTGCATCACCAGCTCCACTATAATTATCTTGAGTAGGATGGAAATCCCTACATGGATTACGTGCATTGATACAGTTTCCATTTCTTCCACTAGGTTCCATTTCTAAACAATGACATACACTATATTAGTTTATGAATCACAATACATAATTCCAAACTTATAAAACACTTAACATAAATTGAACAGTTTATGGATCTAATCCATAATCATAAAAAATGGTTTATTTGAGGAAGTATATACTCATAAATCCTTCATAATGGTTTGTAAAGAAAATGTGAATTATCCTAAGCATATCCCCCAGGAGTGTTGTAACCAAGAGTGAAGTAAGGCCCGTTGTTGTGTACCAGGATACACAGGGTCAAGCCCGAAGCTACTTGTCGAAGTTTTCACTTCTAAGTACATCTGTGCCAGAGACGCCTCTACCTACTCATATCTAGACAGGGATGTATTTCTTGGAAAACTCACAAAATCTCTATATTACCAAAATTCTAGGAAGTTCTTCAATAATAATCCTCAAATTCTATCTTAGGGTAGTGTTCTCTAATCAGAGTTTTTCTAAATATAGCTTCCAAGGGTTGTACTAAAATTCCTCTGATACCAACTATAACGCGCTAACCCTAGTTACCCAGAGTCAGTGCATTATTACATAACATTGTCATGATACAAAAAATCATTTCCCAAAAGACCAATCAATTTAGTATCCTTGGAAGCACTAGATACATTCATAAGTTTTACATTACATTATAAAATGAAAAACTACAACAAAATTGTCTCCATAGACCACACTCATATCCCTTAGACTATCCCTACAGGTCATTCATAATATACTTCTTCACATCCTGGAAAAAATAAAACATAGAAAGGGGTGAGCTTAGATGCTCATTAAGGATAAAAATATAGCGGAAACTTTCATAAATAAGATTAAACATTTTAAGGAAATGTATAAGACTAAAACATAATACTTTTAAACATAAACTTCAGCATAATATGGAAATGAAAGATCAAATAATTCCATTTAATTATTCACATGGATATTCTACTAGTCGAATAATCACATGCAATATCAATATCCACTTTTATAATGATGTAATGCATAATGATAGGCTTTCATAACCACATTGTCAAGGCATTATGCCAAGACTAAAAGTAAGATTTTTCAAGGCCTTGTTCCAAGAAACTAGTTTGTCTCATGAGACCTACCGATGTATCGAGGAGCTATAGCAGGCTCCACCCATCACTTACTTAGTCCAATGCATTCCTCATATGAAAAGGTTTAAACATAACATAAACATTAGTATTAAAACTATCATACACAATGTCAATACTTTATCCATAAACCATGAATGATATAAAATAACACATACACAATCAAACATATCACAAAACCTTCAATACAATATGGAAGATTTGTATCATAATAAATCAACTTCAAACAAGATTAAAATCCATCAAAGGATGTTGACATAGATGAAATGAAAATTATTTGAAAGAAATACCTTTTTCTATATTGAAACCATTTAAAAGAAAAAATTTATTTTGGAAATATTCTTATAAGCTTGTAAGGTAAGATTCTAAGATGTTATAATGGCAGAAAATAGCCGCACCTTCCGTATAAGTAAAAAAAAAAATTCTTACCTTAATTTTGTCGAAAATTTCATAAAGTACATTGTTAGGAAAAAGACATAAATATTACTTTAAAAACATATAATGTCAAATAAGGGTATAAATGAATTTGACCCATTTTCTAGTAAATATTAAAAATGTTTTGAAATAAATTTTAAGAGACACAGATGTGGATGATAAAGAGGTCCCAGTAGATACTTATATAAAAACAACATCAGATAATAAAGAGATTGTGAAATTAACCCTTACCTTGTAATTTTACTTAATTGAGGGTACATTAACCTCCTATATAATAGTTAAATAATTGTTATTAAATTATACAAGAACCATATACGTAAATATGATATCATATATGATCTTTTAATATTGATTTGTTAATAATATTTTAGTATTATCGTCGTTTTGGGTGTTAATTGATTCATTTTCCTTTATTTGTTTTGTTACATAAGCCATGTTTGTTATGGATAGTATGTATTTGATTCATATTCAGAATGATATTAAGTTCTTAAACATTATTTTTAATCATCAAATTAAAATTATTCTTGAATGATTACGATGGGGAATTAACCTCATCGAGTTCATGGAGACAGTAATCCGTACGTACGCATGAACAGCAATATCATTATTTTGATATTAAAATCATATATAATTGGATGGTATATCTTATATATAGAATAATTATCATGTTATATTTATTATTTACATAAGTTATAATCATTATTATACCCATCGAAATAATGAAGTGTTTGAATAACAAACTTCACCACGATGTGGAGACGGTAAGCCGTACGTACGCACCTATGGTGACTTTGTCATTTATAGGATGGATAGAATAAAGAATATGGTTGTAACATTTTTATAATAACTTCAAATTATATATAATATACTTGAGTTATTATTTTATAATAGAAACAACAAATAAATAAGAAGTGGAAGAAGAAAAGAACTTGAAATAGGTGATGAAATATTTACCTCTTCTTCGGGTTCTTCCTTTTGATTTGATCAAAAGGGATCCTTAGATTGGATTTCTGAAAAAATTAAGGCCTCTAGGATGAATATAGGATAGTTTATTGTATATTTGGGTAGGGGTGGGCCGATTCAAATGGCTTTTAAGGTGTGAATTTTAGATAAGGGGAAGTGCCTTTTTATAAGAGGGGTGAGGGGAACCTTATGAAAAAATTGAAATATTATTTTATAATAAATTCATATTCTTTTTATAAAGGCTCATAAATGATTTATTTCTAGGATAAGGTAGGTATGGGTCTAAATACTCTCAAACAATAGGTTTTATACAGGTTTGGGTCACCATATTAACCCTATCATTTAGATTTAACTCTTTAATTAAATAGTTTTACATTTACCATGTCTCTCTATATTTTTATATTATATGGTTAATAAACTTACTATAAACTTCCAAGAGAACCCCAAGTGGTTAATTATTGATATATATAAGCTTATCTAATTCCTTTTTCCAAGCCTTATATTTTTAGGAATATAATATCAATTAATATTATAGTATTTGTTTTAAAAACTCAATTATGTCAATTTTGACATTATTTAATAAATGATTTTTTTTAAATCCTAATAACTTGATTAATTAGAAATAAATTCATATATTCAATAAAAACATGTCATATTAATCTATTAAATTAGTTTAATTCATCAAAAGTCTCAAATTAGATTTATTTTGATACTTATAATATCAGTTATTTTAATCTTTCATTAACAAGGTAATTACTGTATCATCATTGTGTAATAAATAAATTAAATTATTTAATGTATAAAAATTATAAATAAAATACCATTATGTAGGAAATACTTTTAGATTTATAATTAATTTTTATAGTTGAATTTATCTTATTTATAACCCTATATTAAAAATGGTTTAGTTATTAAACTTTGAATTTAACATTTTTAACTCTTCTTTAAATAAAATAATAATAAATGTCCTAATCTAATCCAAGTGGACCTAAAGGATCATATTTTATTTATAAGGTTGTTTTTGGTCTAAATACACTTATCCAATAGAATTAGGACATGTGTTAGGGTAATAATAATATCATTTCTACCTTTAATTACCCTATTTACTTTTAAACGTGGTAAATAAAAGTCAAAAGTTACTATTCATAAAAAATTATTCTCATCTGATTTAACCAAATTTTACTTACTGATATCAACTGTGTCTCTGTGATTTTCGAAATTTAACTCACAAAAGCGGTAAAATTAAGTTTTATGCAAATTTGCAAATGCTCCTAGGAGGTGGGTAAAAGATGGTAAAAATTCAATAAATTTTTATATATCTAAACTTATTATAAAATGAATCCAATGAATTACATTGAACTTATATAGGTATTATGTATCTATTTTTACCTAAATTAAATTTAAATAAAATAAATAATTATTTAAATAAAAAGTGGGTTTTAAACAATAACGCAGTGGTTTTCACTGTTTATCAAAAATTGAAAGTTTTTAAAAAAATACCAAAAATTCACCCTATACTAATTTTGTTATTCCGAATCCAAAAATTAAGTCTATTTTTAAAGATAAAATTTATAAAATTTCAAAAAGTGGGTATTACTATTCATAACGGCTAGTTTGATTGGTCGCGGTGTGTTAGAATATCAAAGTTTCGTAAAACACAAGCTATTGCATTATTCAAAGGGAAACATACCTTGGAATCTTGTGGTGTTACAGTTTGGGTGTCAGGTCAGGCATAAGCCCATAATGGTTCATAAAAAATGGTACCATATCAGACCCTTTGTTATTTGGGGAGCCAGGTGGTTCAATATTTGGACCGTCGTAACTCAGGAGTTGGATACGGGAAGAGCGTCACAAAATCTCACTCGTCATCAGCCTCCAATTGTCAGGGGTAGTCTGGGATTTGAGTCTTTGGTTTTGGTTTTTGGGGTATAGATGGGGAATAAAAATAGAGGTGAGATGGTGTCATGCTGTGATCTCACATGTATTAGTGACCCATGTGGAGTCCGAGCACACAGTTCAAGGTCCTCCTAGTGGTTGGTTCTTTCTTGGGGCATGACCCACTAACAATGTTTCCAGGTTATGCATGACCACTAGTTCCCCATTTCGAGAGTTTGATGTGAGTTGGGTGTTGGTTTGGTTTTGGTTGGTGTGGGTTGATTTTGAAATGGAAAATGGTTTTTGATAAAAGTGGGTTTTTAAAAGAAAAATGGTTTCAAGGTGTGGTTTTGGTTCAAATGTGGGATTTAGTGTTTGAACTGGATTTAAAAGTGAGTTGGTTATTTTGAAAAGTGGCTTTGGGATTCAAAATAGTTTAAATTGTAAATAGAAATGGTGGTTTTTTAAAATAATACTTTGGTTGTTTTTGTAGTGTTTGGCTTATGAGCTAGTTATTTTGGACGAGGAAGGTCTTTTGGTTGAGTTTTGATTGGATATTTATTCTGGTTTCGTGTTCCATGTGTTGTTCAGAATATGCTTCCCAGAAAGGCCCCCAAGGCTTCCAGCGAGTTTCATCCAGTTTTTGTATTTTTCCGAAATCATAGTGGAGTGGTGGAATCTGGTTCTTCAAGGATTTTTCTTATTCCTTGTGGTAATTGAGGTTAGTTAAAGGCAGTGTAATAGATCTAGGAAGTTGAGAGCATCTTCAGATTGTTGGGAACTCCCGAAGTTTTGAGAGTGTGTGTTGTTATGATCTCATTTGAAGGTTCGAGTTTGGATTAGTGGAAGGTGATTGTTCCATCATCCTTGAAATTTGGGATGAAATGGTAGGTGTTTAAGACCACTGTCATCCGATGGTTCATACTAGAGGAGGTGAAGGTGAGGAAAGTTGTGGAGTTGTTGGGTGTTTGGAATGATTGGTGGATGATGAAGGACTATGTTAACTAGCTTAAAGTGTTGGGTTACTTTTCTCTGGAGGTAGCATCAGTGGACCAGTTTCAGGTTTCTATACTTATGTGGGGTCTCCATATAGATATCAAGGAACAATTCCTTTCATCTGGTGAAGTTCAGTTCAAGAAATTAGTGGATGAGGAATTTCTCACCGAGTTGGTTCCTGGAATGCAGTCAGTGGTGGTTGATGAACCAGTCTTTCTTGATGCCCATGAAGGTTCCTCATCCGAAGAGAGGTGTGTGATGGAAGAGCCTATTTCTGAGAATCCTATTTTGTCAGTTCCAGCTTATCATTCATTGGAACATTTGCTTATGTGCTTTCAGTGTGGTTGATTTGGGAATTCGAAGTCGTCTTATCATAATCCTTCAAAGTCTTATCTATGTTGTGGATGTTTAGGTAACTTAGTGAAATTCTAAAAGCAATGTATCCAGTTGAAGAAGTATTAATTGAATAATGTCAGCTCTTGGATTCAAGGCAACAGATGCTTTAAGATATCAGGGCTTCATCCATAGGCTCGAAAGTGAAGTTCTTCACATGGTTAGTAATCATGGGTGTGGTGGAGTAGTTGGCCCAAATTTTTGTCTCCGACATAGGAGTGGAGTCAGTTTGAAATATCTGTTATATACCACTTTTCTGTTTTAAGTTTTTATTCATTTTAAAGGGATTTATGGCTCCATTTTCTTGTAATTCCATAGTCCTGATCTATGTATGTGGATCCTTAAATGTTTGTACTTTTGGATCAGTTTTGGTTTTAAACTGTGATCATTACGGAGATGATCATGGATTGTGGAAGTGATGAATCTTGGTTTGTGTTAATGTTTCTTTTGGGTTGGGAGTTCCCGGTTTTAGTGGTTGTGTTATTTATCTTGTGCAGATAAGTTTTGGATTACTTCATATTGGGTTTCCCAGCATCAATGTTGTGGTATAAGTTGGTTTCTTTTGGTGTGGAGAACCCTCTCCATGGTTCTCCTTATTGTTGTTTTCCCCTAAAGTTGGTTAGGTGTGACTTGTGGAGTGAATAATCATACTGGGTTTGTGACTTTTTTTTTTGGTTCCGTTCATTTTTTAACTCGAGTTTGATTACTTGGTTGGCTAAGTGACTTTATGGGGGCAGAAAGTGTTTGTGGTGGGGATAATTGTCACACCCTAACCACCTTTTTTATTTTATTTTATTATTTTCTTGGTGTTGGATCCTTTGGTTGTGGTTTAGGTTGAGTTCCCTATTTTAATTTTAGAGTTTTTGAAGTTTTGGGTGAGTTTTCGGCCTGTGCATGGTTTGGCGGTTAACCATGCAGCCTGTTGAGGATGAGGTCCTTTCCAGTTCAATTTCTTCTTGCACAATTTTCTTGGCATGGACTGCGCACAGTTTGAGACAAACTGTGTGAGGCCTAGAAGAAACTGTGTGGCTTAAGGATGGTGTTTGGGAAAAGGCACACAACTTGTGCACAGTTAGGAGAAACCATACAAAAAGCGTGTAGGGAGGTTCCACAATTTGATAGAGCCAAATCACACGGTTGGCGTACGATTTCCTAAACCATGCGGCCAAACCATATGGGGTGTCCACTACCATAAAATAGGGTTTCTGCAGCACTAACCTTTAACAACGCTAAAAAAAGCGATGATAAGGGGGAGGGGGGGGGGCTTTATCAACACTAAAAAAAGCGTTGATAAAGGGCACTTTTAACAGTGCTAATTAGGCGCTGTTAAAAGTGACCCTTTATCAGCGGTTTTTTTAGCACTGATAAAGGCCCCCCTTTATCAGCGCTTTTTTTTAACACTATTAAAGGGGACCCCTTTATCAGCGCCTTTTTTAGTAGCACTGATAAAGAGGGGGCTTTATCAGCGATTTTTCCTAGTGCTGATAAAGTTTATATTTCAAAAAAAAAATTCATGAACAATAATATATTGTTATATAAGTATATTTATATTGATATAAATATAATATATATTTTTTAAATATGTTTTAAATAATTATAAATATACTATTACATTTTATATATAATAATTTAGTAAAAATGGATTTAAAATATTTTAAAAAATATTATTAATTAATAATTTTCTAATTATCATCGATTAATAATCATTTAATAATAATTTTAAGACACAAAAAATAAAAAAAATTAATAAAAGATCTAAAATAAGTTGAAAATGTAACTCAAACTTCAAACAACCTTAAATTTTGATCCAGGTGTCCATTTGAGCTCTACAACATATCAAATCGAAGCTTGCGATGATTTTTATGCGCTAAACATCCAAGAGAACCTTCTGTCACATGTTTTGAGGCCCAAAAAGGCCCAGAAGTCCTCCAAAACTGAGGTTTTAGTCGGGATACCCCAATTTTTTAACATTCAAACAGGTATAAATTCTAATCCGAATTTCCCCTAGGACTTTACCGTATATCATATCGAATATTGTTTTATTTTATTCGATTTTACTGGTTGTGAAGTTGAAACGAACTTCTGGATTAGAAATTATGGTCATTTTAACATTCTATGGCTTTTTAAATACACATATATATGTATTTATTCGTAAATATATATATATATATACGTGTGTGTGTGTGTTTTATATATGTATATATATATATATTTATTTATTTATAAACACACATAAAAAACATATTTTATAAATGTATTTAAAACCAGTCTTATAAATATATATTAATATACAAATAAATATAGGAATAAAAAATTATAACTAAATATATATATATAAATAAATATAAATATAAATTAATATAAAAATAAATATATATAAATATATATACTAATATATGAATAAATATGTATGTATTAATATAACTAAATATATTTATATCAATATAAATCTATATTAATATACGAATAAATATAACTATATATATAAATAAATATAAATATATATATTAATATACGAATATATATATATATATATATTAATATATGAATAAATATATATGTATTAATATAACTAAATATATTTATATTAATATACGAATAAATATAACTATATAAATATATATAAAAATAAAAATAAAAATATATTAATATATGAATAAATATATATGTATTAATATAACTAAATATATTTATATTAATATGAATCTATATTAATATATGAATAAATATAACTATATATATATATATATAAATAAATAGATATATCATTAAATAGAGAAAAAACTAAATAGCTTAGTGGTAAAGGTGCAAGCGCGCAAGAGGGGAGGTCTCGGGTTCGAGTTCGGGTGGAAGCAAGGAGGGGCGCACGGGCATGTGGGGGATGCACGAGCAAGGGAAGCTCATGGGAGAGTGGGAGGGGGTCTACCTAGTGCTGATAAAGGGGGGGGGTCAAGCACTGTTAAAATCTCCTCCCATATTATATATTCTTTTTAACTTTTTTTTTATTTTTTTTGATATTTATCAGCGATTAAGAAAATCGCTCATAAAAGATGTCTTTTATCAGTGATAAAAAAATCACTAATAAAAGACCATTTTATCAGCGCTTTTCTGAGTTCTGATAAAAGAGACCCCACTTTATCTTCGCATCGATTAACAACACTTTTTTAGCGTTATTAATCCCCTTTTATAGCATTGATAAATTCCATATTTGTAGTAGTGGTCCCTCTTCTCCAATAGGGTGTACATGGTTAGCACTGGGTTTGGAAAACCATGTGGCCAAACCGTGTGACTTGCCCAGATCATTAAAAAACTTAAATTTCCATGTTTCCCATCTTATTTTTTAATCCAAAATCGAGTTCCTCCTCTTTTTCTGAACCAAGGAACACTATGGGGCTCCTGTAAACCCTTCTCCCTTGCTATCCTTCCTCCATTGAAGCCCTCTAAGGTTCCTAATGTGATTTTTTCATAGTTTTTGGCCCATTTTATCCGCTTTTTCTCCTTATCTATTGAGTTATTACTTTCTCTTGGTGGGGTTTCCTCTTAGACTAACCCTAAGGGTTAGGGTTGATGTTTGGTTTTTTTCTTTAATGTTAGGGTGTAAGTATTGTCCCTTAGTCTTAGTTCTTCCTTCCCCAAAGGTCTCTTGGCATGTGTACATTGTTGGGGTTGGGTTTTCCATCCATTTTTTTAGAACGTTCCATTTTATGCTTGAGCTTTCCGAAATGATTTCTAAAAATGATTCCCTTACTTGTGATGTGTTAGTATAATTTTTTTTCAGTGGTAATTTGTTGGAAATGGGTTTCAAAGGGATTTATAAGGTTTTTATTATATATGTATGTATGTAAAGTGTTTGATAAAATTTAAAATTCCCTTTAAAAGTGAAATTGGGTGTGTTTGGGTTGTGGTTAGCCTTGGATATGTTTTGGTAATTTGGTTTATTTTAAATTCGATCTTGATTTGTGGGTTTTGTTTTGTTTAGTGCTTTTGTGATTGGTGGTGACTCTTTAAATTGGTTCTTGGGTGTTTTCCTGATTTACATTAGATGTGCCATTGTATATGGACATATCCATAGGTGCACGAGGTGCACCTATGGATATGCACTCAAATTAAGATGTCCTTCTAAATAAATGTTCATTTTAAATCTTGGATTTCAAATACCTTTCCCTCTTTTTTCTTTTATTCCTTAATCCTACTCCCATCAAATGGTTCCTAAATGATTTCAAAGGTGGTTTTCAAATTTTTCTTTACAAAGTTTGGAATGTATGGTACTTTGGAACATGGTTTGGTTTCTAAATGGTGTAAAGGCATGTTTGGAACCTTTTGTGTTGTTGTATTTTTTTACCTTGGTTTTGAAATGGTTTTGGAAATAGAATTGGATTTGGAAATGTTTAAAGGCCCCATTGTCATTTTAGAATGTTTGGGAAAGTATTAGAGAGACTCGTATGATGTGAATTACTTATTGGTACCTTAATATGTCTTGAGAATTGGTTTTGAAACTCATGTGACATGTAGTCATGATTATCACTTTGGATGATGTGATGTGTGATAGGAACCTCCATGGTGGACCCTCTGAGGGGAGGGACCTCACATAGGTGGTGTTGATGTTTGGTCTAGGCAAGCATGGTGGATTTTGGTTATTTGTTTGATCCATGCATGTGAGGAACTCGCCATTCACTATATACTATTATCATGGGATTCCTGTGTGTCTTCTAGAGGGTTGAGTGATGGTTGCTTATTGACCCCAATTAAACCGGTTGGTACCCCTTGGATTTGTTGAGAGGTTAGGTGGGACGTGCCACCGGATTGGATAGTTTAGAGCAGCCAATTGGTTATTGACTATAGAGACTCACCATACAACAAACATGAGTTTGAGTTGAGTATATACAGGTATTTCTTCTAGATATGTTTATGAAATTACCATTATTAAATATTTGTATGTGTTTGATTTAAATCTGTTGAATTTTGGTTATTAGTCCTATCGGTTTGTGCATGCTTATTCCATTTTCTTCATTTTTAGCATAGATCATGGTTTCTTGGATTGGGTTTTCTCTTGGGTTTTACTTTTAGAAGTGAGTTTTTAAATGGAGAATGGTTTTAAAAAGGAACGTTGTGTGTAAATTATTTTAAAAATAGAATTTTTGGAAAGTTGTATTTGGTTCTTTAATATGATAAAACTAATATTTTCTAAATATATTTCAAATTAGTGTTTGTGAAATATTTCAGGAAAGGAAATGAAAGGAATCTATGGTGATTTCCTACTGAGTTGTTTATGATCACACCCTAATTGTGCCACTTGGTGTTAGTAGACCCAAGGTATTTTGCAGGTTCAAGCTTCTGGTTTGAGTTTCCGTTAGTACGGGCTGGTCATGTGATTGGTGGTGACCAAGTGGTCATGTTGAGATCGTGTTAGCACAGTTCATTTTTAGTTTTATTTTACATTTTCTATTTTGTTCAGTATTTTTATCTGGATATTTTTTTATTTATTGATTTATTAGACCTTGTTGCATACTCTGTTTTAGTTTTTTATATCGATTCTTATTGGGCTAAATTGTCCCCACATGGTTATCTTTGATGCCCGACACTAGTTATCATCTCGGGAGGATCAAGAATGCCTCTAGGGACTTGTCTTAGACCGGGTCAGGTGTTGGGTCTGATGGTAGCTAGAACTGGTTCATTAAAGTATGTATATACACCTCATAAAAGAATATAGGTTCATAACATCAAAATATGTCTCAATGAAAGTAAATTGAGACAAAATCCCTTAGATTGATTTTGACTTGTCACATGTGTTTTTATATTCCTAAATAATAAACATATGTTAATTATTTACTTTCTTGAGAACCCTTTTCAAGTTTATTATTACTTTTATTTCTCTTATTAACAAGTTATATGCAATTACTTAATCAATTAAGTTTAAGTCGGATGTTTTGACTATATTCGGTTTATGTGTCCAAAATGAATTTAGTAGGTTTGACTATAGTCAAAGATGTCATTATTTAAACATCTAAAGAATAATAGTAATTAAATAATAATCATATTTTTATATCAATTATACTTTTAACACCAATCATGAAACATGGTTGTGAAAAATGAACTAACGTTATGATCATGAAGACGGTAGGTTGTACGTATACATGAGTAACATTTCCATTTTTCAATGATCATTATAGAATGAAGATAAGTAATATTTTATCTTTATAAAATGAAAATTATATCAAAAAAATCATATTATTTAATTACATATACTTATATATATCATTATTATGGTGGGGGTGAAGACAAGAGAGTCACATCACTTCGTGAAGGTGATAATCCACACGTACATGAACGACATTATCATTTTTTCAGTGAGTGAAAATGTAAGAAATAAAATGATATATTATATTTTTATAATGATAAATATATCATGAATATCATAAATTTTTCATTTATATCACATATATTTATTATCTTTAGGCTTTTTACCTTTCATGCAACATGTTAGTGAAAAATGAATCACATCACTTCGTGAGGCGGTAGTCCACCGCACACACGAGTGACGTTATCATGTGCCATATAGAATGGAATGTAAAAAGGAATATATGATATAATGACTATATAGGTATACTTATGTTATAAATATCATATATTTATTTTAGATCCATCATCATACCCAACCGTGAGAGGTGGTAATGGAAAAAAGAACAACACTGATTCGCGAGGTGGTAATCCGCCGTACACACGAACGATCATTTCACTACCATTTTGATGGAAGTGGACTTTTTTGTAGGTTATTACTTTATCATAACAACATCCCAGTATATGGAATATACTAAAGTTTTTTATTATCATGGTTTAATAATAATTTAAGGAGGCATAGAAAGAAATAAAATAAAAATGATCATTGAATAACATTACCTATTCTTCAGGTATCCTCCTTAGGTTTGCATCAAAATCCTTCCTAAGATGTCTTTCTACCCAAATTATGGCTTCGAGGATGAGTGGAGGGGGCTTGGGAAGTGATTTTGGGAGGTATTTTCCAAACCAAAGTGATTTTAAGGTGTGGATAAGAGAGGATATGGGGTGGCCTTTTAAAAGTGAGTTGAGCGGAAAACTTGTAATTTTTTTAAAATATTCAACCATTATTACATTTTTATCATGAAACAAGATTCTAAAATAGGAAATTATCAAAAATATAAAAGTTAAGGTCTAAATATTTCTAGAAAATGATCATTTTACAAGTGTTTATGACATTTAAACCCTTATATTTTTATTTTAACTCTCTGGTAAAACAATTTTTACCTTAACTACAATAATTAATTATTATTTTTTTCACTATTAATTTTGATAAAAAATTAAGTTGAACTTATTAGAAATTATAAATTATTCTGATTCCAAATGTTAAATCCATTAACAATATAAAATTGATCCAACTTTATCTAGGATTTCTTATGGACTAATTAACCATGGACTTCAATTCCCCTTATTATGAAAACCCAATACACTTTTCCATGGAGAAACTTTGAGAAATAAATGATCACCTACCCCTAAAGAAAGATATTTCATCTGGTTATCCACATAAATTTTCTACCTGCTCTGAGTTTTCATCATTTCTCACTGAATAAAATACACCTTCTCTATCGTTTCCTCTACCAAATCTGGTCCCATCAACTTCCTTTCTCTTATATCTTCTCAAAAATCTAGTGTCTGGAATCACTTTCCATATAATGCCTCAAATAGTGCCATCTGTATACTAGAATGAAAAATATTATTATAAGAAAACTCAACCAAAGAAAGAAGTTGATACCAAATTCCCCAGTAATCTATTGAACAAGAATGAATCATATCTCTATGATCTGAATTGCTCACTCATTCTATCCATTAGATTTAGGATGAAATGTTGTACTAAAATTTAATTCAATACCCAATGACTTATGAAGCCCTTTCCAAAAATTATACGTGAACCTGGGATCACGGTCTGATAGAATGGAGAGAGGAACTCCATGTAACCTGACTATATACTTTAGATAGAGTCGATAAAGATGATCTAAATAAATTTTATCTCGAATTAGAAATAAATGTACAGATCTAGTTAATCAATCAACAATAACCCAAATTGCATTGTTACCTCATAAGGTAATTACAAAACCCACCATGAAATCCATGGATATATTTTCCAGTTTCATTATGGAACTAGAAAAGGTTGAAGCACCCGCTTCAGTAATTATTTCTCTACTTTAACCTACTGATAAGTCAAACACTTCATCGAGAAGTAATCAATATATATTTTCATTTCATCCAACCAGTAATACTCCCAAAGGTCTCTGTACATCTTAGTGCTACCCAGATGAATGGAAAATGAAGAACTATGAGCTTCTCTTAAAAGATATTTCCTCAACTAGGAATCAAAAGGCCCACATAATATTTTTTAAAATAGTAAAACACTTTCTTCATCAATATTAAAATCAAGAAACTTACCCTTCTTAATAAGTTATACCTTTTCCTACAAATATTTATACTTCTTCTGAGCTTAATTAATTATTTTTGACAAATTCAACTATACTAAAACCTAAAGTAAAATAGAGGAAGTCACTGTATCCACAAATTCTAGTCCAAGTTCATTAAATCATTAACCAAAGAGTCACATCAAAAACATAACATGGTTAATGTATCATTATTTTTTTGACTAAAATAATTCATCACTTTGTTCTCATTTTTAGGATGGTAATGAATCATGAAATCACAATCCTTGATCAGTTCCATCCATATTCTATATTTCATGTTGAATTCTTTCATAGTGAATATATACTTAAAACTTTTGTGATCAGTATATATTTCACACTTTACCCCATATAAATTATGCCTCCAAATTTTTAAATAAAAAACCATGGAATCTAAATTCAAAATATGTGTAGGGTAATTTAACTCATAAGGTTTTAACTAGCGTAAATAATAAACAATTACTTGACCATTTTTCATTTGGAAATAACTAAGTCCTTTCAAAGATGCATCACTGTAGATGAAAAATTCTCTATTTTTAGAAGGTAGGCCCAAAATTGGATCATTCACCAATATTATTTTTAGTTCTTGAAAACAATTATCAAATTCCATTGTCTAGATGAATTTAACTCCTTTTTAGTTAACTTAGTCAGTGGGCTAGAAAACTGGGCAATTTTTTTAACAAACCGTTGTTAGTAACCCATTAATACAAGAAAAATATGAATCTCTATGATATTTGTGGGTCTTTTTCATTATTTAACAACTTTTATTTTAGTAGGGTCAATAGTTATTCCATATTTAAAAACAATATGTCCAAGGTAAGAATTTTTTTCTAACAAAATTCACACCTCCTAAATCTACCATAATGTTTATTTTATTTTAAGGTTTGGAAAAAATCCTTTGGTGTCTTTCATTTTCCTCTTGAATTTTAGAATGTACCAAAATTTTATCAACAAAAACTATAACATCTTGTTACTAGTTTTTAGGTATTACTCGACCTTTCTTTTGGCCATGTTTTGGTTGGGACTTGTTTAGGGTTGTTTTGGGTGAAAGTTGGATTTTTTTAGAAGTTTCTAGGCTATTCATGGTTGGCGTATGGTTTGTCCAAACCATGTAACCATCCAGTGAAAACCATGAAACCCTGAACAATGAGGGTTTTCATAGTTTCCATTCAATTTGAAAAACTTTTCACCCACTTAATAGAAACCATGCACCCTAGTAAAGGGGTTCACAATTAGGGGCACAATTTGTCTAACCATGTGGACCTACCCAGTTAACCATGCAAATGAAAATTTTTTATTCTAAAATTTTTTAAAAAATTACCAAACCCTTGTTTAAGCCCCCAATCGACCCTAACTCAACCTAGATAAATTTATTTAGTTTTTGGGGCCCTAAAGAACTAATTTTGTCTCCTCTAAACCCATTCCTTTGTAAATTAAAGTGTGTCAGATCTCATTTGATTCATATCTAGTAAGTTAATCTCCTTCCATGTATTCTATCCTGCTCTCTCTTTCTCTCTTCCTTAGGAAGTGTTAGATATTAATATTTTTGATTTATCTAAACTCCATTGAATTGAATCTTGATTCTAGGTTTTATTTCTTGATAACTGATGTCGTCTTTCTTTGTTGGAAAATCTCATTGAGTGTGTTGTGTATTGTGATTCCATGATTAAAGGTAGGTGGTTCCATTTAAGATTGTAAATTTGATAAAACCTTTAATTTTTTATTATTTAAAATTTTTTTCAATTGATTTTTAAAAAAACAATTTGATGAGACCTAGAATTTGGACTTGAATTAGCATGGAATTTTGGAAAAAACCCAATTCTAATGGAATTTGAATTTGGGTTGTATTTTTAAATTGATGGAATTTGTGAAGTGATTTTATAAAAATGGATTAAATTAAAATGATTAAAACCTATGATTTATTTTTTGATTGAGAAGGTATGAAATTATGAAAAAACTCATGATTTAGTTCTTAAATTTAATTGGAATTTAGAAAAGGAAAAGTGGGAACTTGAATTATGAATGATGATTGATTTAAAATGAATTGATTTTACCATTTTGAATTGATTGATTAAAAACATGCAAGGATGAGTAGTTAATGGGTTATTTGGGACAAGAATGCTAGGATGATTATTCCCTAGCATTATATTGATGATGAAAAATCTAACAAAAACCTAGTTAGGAAGATCTTATCCTAAATGAGATGTTGATGAATCCTATTCTACTTGAGCTTGAGGGAAGTGTGTACAAATATTTCCATGATCACTGATATGAGATGTTTGAGGATCCTATAACTAGAAACTATCATACCACATGGTAGATGAATATGATGACTATTGTGATTATTTTGATATATATTCCATTGATTCACAGAACTATTTTATTCATTCAAGTAGATTTATGTAAACTATTTTATATAAAATGTTTTTTAATCCTTGTTTTAAATGTTTTCCATCATTCTGAAATGAAAGCATGTTTTGTTTTAATTATTCAATTATATCACCATACCCTATTTTATTGAAACTAAAAGCATGATTTTGTTTTTATTAAGGAATTTTTTATGGAACAATTGGTGATACCCTACTAGGATTTTTAGATCACACCCTACCTTTGCCTTTGAGAATTTTTAGATTTCCTTCTACCAGGTCCGAGAAAAGGGAAAGTGCCACTTGGAGGTGGTAGATATTATTGATCCATTGGGCTTGGAGTGATGTGTAATCTTGGGAAATTTTTATTTCTGTTCAGTACTTTTATAATGTATTATTTTGGGTTTTTTATTTACCTATTTGGTTTTTGGCACTTTATCCTTATGGAGTTTTGAGAATACTGACTTGTTTCTTTATCTTCCACCATTTTTGTGGAAAATTCATTCCCTATTTTATCTTGTATGATGTTAGGTTCTATTCATCAACTTGTAGGGACTAGGAATGCACTTAGGACCATGTTAGTTCTGGATCAGGTATCCGGGTACTGGGGTATTTGGGATGGTTTGTGAAAAAGTGGTATCAGATCCAAGTTTTTCATCTTTCCCTGATGTTAGTATGCAGTTTGGAGTCTCTTTTTGAGACTTAGGAGGTAGTTACGAGCAAGTGTCTAGATATATCTCATCATAACAAGCCTTACGTCACCATATTTGGTTTAGGAAATGTGTATTGAGGAATAATTTGATCTAATTATATTTTCCCTTGATTTTTATTTGGATAGATTTAAATCAAAATATTTATATCTTATTTAATGGGATTAATTTTCCTATTTCACTTGTTTGAGTTGTTTATCTACGTAATATTCTGATGTCTTCAATATTTTTTTTTCTGATATTTTGTAGCATGATGCCTCCAAGAAAACTTGTGAATAGGGTTCAAGAGGAAGCTACTAATAAAACATAGTGAGAAAATCCTCCCATGTAACAGAATATCATTGAGATTATTGTGCGTGATATCCAAGCTCTGGGATAGGCACCTGCACCTGTTCCCATTCAGGATTTAGATGTGGAACCTTGTAGGGATGAATCTCAGAATCATTCTCAGGAGTTACTTTTCTATAATCCACTAGCGTTCCAAGGTTCTAACAACCCTCAAGAGGATGAGGATTGGTTGAGGAGGATATATATTTCATTTTAATTCTTGGAAATTCCTGATTCAATCAAGGTGAAATGTGTCACCTTCAAGCTAGAGGGACCTTGAAAAAGATGGTAGGACTAAATGGTGATGGTGAATAAACATAAGGGTTTTTAGTGGAAGGAATTTAAATTTCTTTTCAACGACTAGTTCTATCCAGAGTCTGTGGATCTTGCTTAGGCTACAGAGTTTTTCAAGCTTGAGCTGGTTGACATTACCATGATGGAGTATGTGAATCGCTTTTTCTTTCTTGTGCACTTTTCAACTAAGATTATATCGAATAAGAAAATGAAGACTTGATGATTCAATATGGGAATTAGATTTGATATTCATTATCAAGTTTTATTTTTGAAGTTCGCTTCTGATGCTGATGTGCTATATAGGGTGTTGATGGTTAAACTTGATATGGATGGTAAGTCAGGATTGATGAGCGTTCATTTTATCCTAGTGGTAGTTCTATGAGTTCCTTTAAAGTAAAGAGAAAATTTGATGAGTCTCATGGTAGATCTAGATAGAATGGTTTTTCCATACCTCCTACAGTTCCTGTTAGAGGCCCTTTGACTTTATTCCAGTGTGGTAAGATCGAGCATTCAAAATGGGTTTTCAATAAGGCACCCAAGATATCTAGATCCTATGGATATTCAAGAAACTTGAAGAAGTTCTATTATATATTTTCTTCCCCACATAGTGGCATGATATATTTAGTACCTAAAAGTACTTCGGTGCAATTACATGCTTCATGAACAAAGGGGTTCTAGCCACATGCATCTGGAATAATGCTTCTTTACGCAGTGTAAGAGTCTCTAGAGGAAGAATATATAGGTCCAGTGACTATGAGAGGCACCATAACCATAGTTTTATCTATAGTGACTTCTTTATTTGATACTGGTGCATCACATTCATTTATATTGATTCATATTTTTAATACTAAATATTTCTACGAATATTTTGTCTTATGTGATGGATA
The DNA here is from genome assembly GCA_963277665.1 of Viscum album. NCBI lineage: Eukaryota > Viridiplantae > Streptophyta > Magnoliopsida > Santalales > Viscaceae > Viscum > Viscum album. The sequence continues at coordinate 2,065,817,972 of OY728141.1, forward strand.
TTACTACGCCCCTCATAAAAAAAAGAGAGCATGGTCTTTGTTGTCTTTATTTTGTTTTCTCTTTATCAGAAATTTAGATTACCTAGAATATTTTGGTCCTCAACAAGAAACCACTTGATTTCATTTTTGGTATGGATTGGTTGACTGATAATAAGGACCAAATTAACTTCTATCTTTAATGGTTCTCCTTTACCATGCCCAATGTGGTGGGTCGTGTATTTCAGGGAGAATGGGTCTCGAGGTCGAGTGAAGATGGACCATCTAATACAGAGTTAGGGAAAGTAATATCTATGTTTGATTTTGATCTATAGTGGGAATAATTAAGTGATGATCTCCCTCCAGTTTTTGTCGATTTTCATAAAGTTTTCCCTTCTGAATTATCTAGTTTTTCACCAGTAAGGGAGGTAGAGTTTTCTATTTATTTAGTGCCTGATAAACAACCAGAGTCTATACCTAATTACTGCATGGAACCAAATGAAATGAAAGATTTAAAGACTCAATTGGATGATCATTTCAATAAAATATTTATATACCTGAGTGTGTCACCTTGGGTGGTGCCTGTTCTCTTTTCTAATAAAGATGATATAAAAATTTACCTATGTGTTGATTACCAAAAACTCAAATGAGTTATGTTAAAGAAAAAGTATCCATTGGAATGGATTTATGATCTGTTTGGCTAGTTGAAAGGGGTGAAGTGGTTATTGAATATCGATCTTTGATATGGTTATCTCCATTTGAGAATAAAAGTATTCAACATTCAAAAAACCACCTTCTAGAGGAGGTATACCCATTATGAGTATCTTTTCATACCATTTGGTCTAAAAAATTCTCCTACATTTTTTATTTATTTTATGAACAATATCTTCTATGAGTATCTTTATATGTTTTTGGTGGTTTTTGTGGATGACATCCTAATTTAATCTTAGTTAGAGGAGGATAATGCACGTCATTTGAGATCAGTTTTGATATTGTTGAGAAATCACTGAATTTATGCCAAGTTATCAAAATGTGATTTCTATATTTGGGAAGTGAAGTTCTTGGGACACATGGTATCAGAACATGGTATCACATTTGATCTTATTAAGGTGAAATCTATTATGACATGGGAGAAACCACGTAACTTTTTTGAGATTCATAGATTCTTGGATTTGGTAGGGTATTATCACTAGTTCATTAAGGATTTCTCAAAGATGGATCCTTTGATAACCTCTTTCAATTGGAAGGGAGTGAAGTTTTCTTGGGATGATAAATTTTTGAGTTATTTTTTTGAGCTGAAACATCTTTTGACTTATTCACTAGTGTTGACTCTTCTAGAGATTGGGCATGGCTATGTGGTATTATGTGACACATTAGGTTTGGGTTTCTCCTGTGTTATTATGCAATATAATTATGTTGTTTATTATGGATCTCAAAATCTTAAGCCACATGAGAAAAATTATCCGACCTATGACCTTTAACTCACAGCCATGATGCATGCGCTTAAGAGTTTACAACATTAACTATTCAGAGAAAGGTTTATAATGTATTATGACCATAAGAACTTGAGTTATATATACTCTCAAAAATATTTTAATCTCTACCAGAGAAGTTGGGTAAAGTACCTGTAATATTTTGATTTCGATATTTACTATACCTCAAGGAAAGAGAATGTCATCAATGATGACTTATGTAGGAAATTCCCGACCTAGGGCATGAAGAAATCATCAAAAGAGAATAACTTGATGGATCTTTTTGTACAATTTCATATAGGATTCCTAGAAATAGGGGATGAAGTTGACTTGGATAGTGTTTAGTTGACCTTCTCTCTTCTTGAGATGATTCTTCATGAATAACAACTTAATAATGAATTTTGTAGTATTAGGAACTCTTTTTATGGTGGGGAGACTGTTTTTGAGTGGTCATTATCCATGAAGGGTATTCTATGTTTTTGAAACTAATTTTTTGTGTCATTATCTGTGAGGAAATATGTTATGGTGGATTTCTATAATTCCTAGTGGGCGGTGTACCCAGGAACCACAAAGATGTTTCATGATATCAGGTATTGATTGTGGTGTCTAGGTATGATACATGGCATTACTAATTTTGTCTCTCATTACTATACTTTCCAATATGTCAAGGATGAGAACCATATAACTTTGGGTATGCTTCATCCACTTCCAATTCTGACTTGGAATTGGGATGAGATCTCAATGGGATTCGTGGTTGGATTGTCATGTACCCAGAGAAAGAAGAATGTGATATGGGTTGTGATTGATAGGATGACCAAATAAGCACAATTTATACCCATTAATGATATAACCAAAGTTGAGGAGTTGGGAAATTTCTATGCGAAATAGATTTTTCATTTTCATGGAGTTATATCTACTATAGTCTTTGATAAAGATCCCCATTTCACTTCTTTCTTTTGGAGAGGCCTTCTGGAGATGATGGGATATTAGGTTCATTTGAGTACAATATACCATCCACAAAAGGATAGCCAGATAGAGGGATGTATAGATTCTTGATGATATGTTTCATTCCTACATCCTCAATTTTGGTGGAGCTTAAGATGAACATTTGAGACTTGTTGAGTTCCTTTATGACAATAGTTACCAGTTAATGATCAGAATGAATCCTTTTGAGGTATTTTATGGACAAACTTATAAATCTTCATTATGTTGGTAGGAGATTGGAGAAACTTACTTGGTTAGAATGAGTTTAGTCTAAGAGATGAGAATAAATATTTAGTTGATTATTTATTTAATTTTTACGGAAAAAATCTGGTATAAATCATATATTGATCATCATTATAGACCATTAGATTTTTCAGTTGGTAACCAGGTGTTCTTGAAAGTTTCACCTCATTTAGGTCATCAACGTCTTGTGATACAGGGAAGATTTCTCCTTATTTTGTGGGACCTTTTGAGGTTGTTGTGTAGGTGGAGAAGTGTCTTACCATGCATCACTTCCTCCACATTTTACATTAATACATAACATGTTTCATGTATCTCAGCTTCAGAAATATATTTCTGACCCATCTCATGTCTTGAGATGGGAGGATCTTGATGTTGAGACTGATTTATCCATGAATAATCATATAGATGAATAGTTTATTTAGATATAGAGTTACTTCATGGTAGGAATATACATTTAGTTCATGTTCTATGGAAGTATAGTTATGATATGTATGAGACTTGGGAGACAGAGGCACTGATGAGAGAGAAATGACCTCATCTTTTCGATATGGAAACTTATTGACAGGCTTTATGGGGAAAAAATTTTCTATGTTGGGGAGTTCGTAACATCATGTTATTAGTTTTTAGGTATTCCTCAACCCTTATTTTGGTCATGCTTTAGTTGGTACTTGTTTAGGGTTGTTTTGGTTGAAAGTTGGATTTTTTTAGAAGTTTCTTGACTGTGCACGGTTGGAACACGATTTTCCTAACCCATGAACCACTCCAGTGAAAACCATAAAACCTTGGATAGTGATGGTTTATATAGTTGGTTTAAGGTTTGAAAAATCATGAACCCACCTAGTAGAAATCGTTCACCCCAGTCAAAGGGTGCATGATTAAGGTGCACGATTTTTCTAACCGTGCGGCCCTACCCAGCTAATCGTGCATGCAGTAATTTTTTATTCCAAAAATTGTTAAAAAATTAAAAAACCTTTGTTTAATCCCCATATCAACCCTAAATCAACCTAGATCAATTTACTAGGTTTTTTAGGCCCTAAAGAACCAATTTTGGCTCCTCTAAAATCATTCCTTGGAAGATTGAAGTGTGGTGGATCTTGTTCGATCCCTCTCAAGTAAGTAAATCTACTCCCTTGTGTTCCATCCAACTCGCTCTTTCTATCCTCCTTAGCAAGTGTTAGATCATCATATTTTTTATGGGTATAAAAACCATTGAATTTAATCTTGATTCTAGGTTTGATTTCTTGATCTCCATTATCATCGTTCTTCATTTATGAATATCATTACGGGTGTTGTGCATTGTGATTCTGTGATTAAAGGTAGGTGGTTCCATTTAATATTGACCGTTTTATTAAGCCTTGAATTTATTGTTGTTTGAAATTTCTTTCAATTGATTTTCTAAAAAACAATTTCATGCAAATTGGAAATTGGAATTTAATTGGCATGGAATTTTGGGGAAAAATCCAATTGCAATGGAATTGGAGTTTGGGGAGTATTTTGAAATTGATGGAATTTGTGAAGTGATTTGAGAATTGTTTTGAGAAAAATGTCTTAAATTAAAATGATTAAAACCTATGAATGGTTTTGTATTGAAAATCATGAAATTATTAAAAAAACACGTGATTTGGTTTTGAAAGCGAATTGGAATTTGGAAAAGGAAAAGTGGGAAATTGAATTGTGAATGATGATTGATTTGAAATGAAATGATTTTCCATTTTTCAATTTATTGATTAATAACATGCAATCCTAGGTAGTTAGTGGGTTATTTGGGATAATCACACTAGGATTATTATTCCATAGCAATGTATTGATGATGAAAACTCTAACAAAAACCTAGTTAATCTGATATTATCCCTGATGGGATATTGACGAGTCATATTCCTCCTGAGCTTGAGGGATGTGTGCACACATATTTCCATGATCACTAATATGAGATGTGTGAGGATCCTATAACTATAAAATATTGTACCACAGGGAAGATGGACATTGTGATTTTTGTGATTATTTTGATATATATTCCATTAATTCATATAAATGTTTTATTCATGCGAGTTGATTTATATATACTGTTTTATATAAAATGTTTATTTATGCCATGTTTGAAATGTTTTCCATCATTATGAAATGAAAATGTGTTTTGTTTTAAATATAAAATTGTATCTCCATGACCCATTTTATTGAAATTGAAAACATGATTTGGTTTTTATTATGGAATATTTTTATGGAACACTTGGTGAGGCCATAATGGGATTTTTAGCTCACACCATACCTTTACCTTCAGGAACTTTTAGATTTCCTTATGCCAGGTCTGAGAAAAGGGAAAGTTCCACTTGGAGGTGGTGGGTGTTCTTAATCCTTTGTTCCTAGAGAGATGTTTCATCTTGAGATGTTTATATTTATACTAAATAATTTAATAATGTACTGTTTTGGGTTTTTTATTTACCTATTTGGTTTTTGGTACTTTCTCTCTAGGGAGTTTTGAGCATATTAACTTATTTCTTTATCTCCCACTATTTTTGTGGAAAATTCATCCCCTATTTTATCTTGTATGATGCCAGGTTCTAGTCTCTAACCCATGGGGACCGAGAAAACCCTTTGTTCCATGTCAATACTGTCTTGGGTATCAGGGTACTAGGGTATTCAGGCTGGTTCATAACAAACACAACCCCAAAATTGTCCATGAAATCATTAAAACTCTATTCATGAGGTTTATAAATACAACATGTGCTTTATAAAACACAAAAAATATATCTATAAACTAATAGTGCTCATATCTAGTAAGAAACATAGTATTTGGAATGTTTACTTAGTCCACTTTCAACTGATGGTACCCTGACCTCATGTTAACCTTCAAAAAATGCTAATCTCCCTAGAGATGATCAAACAAATCATCAATATGAGGAAAAAGATACTTGTTCTTAACAGTGATGTTTTTCAAGGCTTCTATAATCAATGAAAAATCTCATTGAACCATATTTATTTTTAAAAAATAAAATACTATCACCCTATGGTGAAGTTCTAGGTCATATGAAACTATTATCTTATAAATCCTATAATTTATTTTTCAATTCTAAGAGTTCCACTTGATTTATTGAATAAAGGGTTTTAGAAATATTATTAGAATTATATACTAAGTCTATAGTAAAATCAACACCTCAATTAGGAATAACACAAGAAAAATAATTTGGAACAAAAATCCATTTATTTATTCACTACTGGAAAATCACTAATTTGAACAATTTCTTTCTTTTCAATAATATGATCTAGGTAACTTTCACTACCACCTATAATCAATTTCCAATCTTCTTATTAAGTTATCAAAGGTATAAAATCATTTAATAAGACTTTATTGGCACTAAAATCTATATTAGCATGATAAACTAAAAGAAAATCTATAATAAGAATGATATCAAAATCTAATATGTCTAGTTTAACAAGATTTTAAGGAAACATCATCCTAATAATAACAATAGGAGGATTCCTATAAATCTTGGTTACTTTAATACTTACACCCTAAGTTTTCACCAAAAGTTATATCTTACTTTCATTAGATTATATTCTTAATTTACTTGTAAATTTATCATAAATGAAATAATTTGAAGGTTCATAGTAAAATAGGGCATTAGAATAATTTGAATACATAAGTAACATATGAGTCACTACTTCATTTGACAGCCCAACATCAATCATATTAGTAGAAAAATATTTTTCCACACCATTTTACTTCCGATCTTGATAATATCTAACACAAGTTACTAGATTTGGGAAACATTATCATGATAAACCATATCATTGAAACTAAAACATCTTACCATATAATGGTTATCACTTACACCATTCTTTGATTCTTCAGGATTCTTTTCCTTGTAATCACATGCCATATGGCCAAACTTTCCACATCAGTAACACTTCCTTGACATCATAATACATTCTCCAGGGTTCTTTTTACCACACTTACCACAATATGAGAACTTTAGTTTCTTAACTCCATATTTATTTTTTGTAAATTTCCCCTTCCATCTTGAACGAATCTTACTTTCATCATCATGAGGCACATAAGAGTCAGAAAACACCATCTCAACATTTTTAGCACAATAAAAAATTTTCTCATAGATTTTAAATTATTGTGAGGACAAATCTATTCACATACTTGGTTTAAATCTTGATGAAAATATATTAAATTTCTAATCAGTGTATCAAATAAATTATATCACATAACTGACCAATCTTGTGAAGTTTTCTTCATATAAAACCACAAATTCTTTATCTTTTTGCCTCAACTCCAGGAATTTTTTTTCCATCTAGAGTTGAACAACCTTAGGAAAATATTTCTCAAGGAAAAAATCCTTAAATTTTTACAATTCCATGGAATTGAGATCATCTTTTTCTAGTTTATTCTTAACCAAAGACCACCATCAATCATCTTCACCTTCAAAATGATAAAAGTCATAACTTTTGAAATTCCAAACATTCGATGAAATCAAATATCTTCTCCAAATCATTTATCCATACTTTGGCTACCACAAGGTTAGATGATCCACTGAATTAGGGGGGATTCTTCCTTATGAAATTATACTCTATAAATGTTACTTCATGGTAGATCAGGTTCCTATCTAGAATGTATACTACCAAAATTTATATATTTTTTCAACTGATCCATCACTATAACAAACTGATCTTCTCTAATTACAACCATCTCAGGATGCTGATTTGGAAGGATATTTTCCTCTTAGTGTCTTACTATTATAGCTTACTTGTTTCCTATAAGGAAAACCATTCTAAAAAAACATAGTTTAGATAAAGAAACATGGTAATATTAAAATTTATATCATTTAACTTGACCATAAGGTAAAATATTTCAAGGGAATGTGATTAAAATTATCCTAACCCATAAAGTTATATAAGCCATCTTTTGATACCAATTATAAGTTCTTGACCTTATATATTACATAATCATGAGTTTGAATTCAATAATTAATTATCTTGCATTTGAGGATCTTTTTAGGTTTAGAGTTTTAGAGAATTTAGCTATAACTCATACATAACAAAACAATTTAATATAAAGTGGAAAATTTTAATCAATATATATTTTTTATCACCATATTAAACTTTTAAAACAAAACATGATTTATTTTCAGGAAAACTCTTCATGTATTTCAAATTGACCTCTTTCTTTCCCTTACCCATCCCTAAATCTTGTGAAAAACATTTTAAAAATGTGTGATGAACACCAAAATCTTAGTAAGAAACATAAAAAAAAGAAAATTGTTAGTCGAGTGAAAAACATAAGAACTCATGAAAAATATTTTCTTAAAAAACAAAAAATTTTATCCAGAAAGGGAATTATCATTATTTAAAAAATAACATTTATTTTTCCTTTTTAAAATAAATTATTTCCATGTAAACACATTAGAAAGAATAAAAAATTCATTTAGTTACCTTGAGATATTATCTCATAGAACCCTTATAGAATCCTCAGAGAACCACTACAAATTGGAATAACCATATGGCTAACTTCCAATATAATTCTCTAAAGAAAATAATCATTACCCAATGTATTGGAGCTCCATCTAATAACATCCATCGTTTAAGCTATAACGAACTGACCCGATGCAATATGGGTGCACCCATTGCATATAATGACTAAGAAACACAACATGAATAAAACATTTTATCATTTTAAAAACCCTTTTAAATTCATATGAAATTCTCTTTTCGATATTAAAATACCATTTTATTTCAAAAATACCATTTTCAATATAAAATGAACTTTTCTTTTGAAAAAACATTTTCAATAACAAATTACCCAAAAGAGGGAAAGTGGGTTTTTCATTCAAGAAAACATGAAATCTTTCAAAGTAATCGAAAAATCAAATAATGGCCACAACGAAGGAAAAATTCATTTTCCCCATGTATGTTAAGAATAGACCATTCAATTTTTCATTTTTCAAAACATTCATTTTAAAACAAATAAAAAGAGTCCATTTCAAAACCTTTAAAATAAATTAAAATGAAATTTATAAATATTTTATGTACATATTTTTTTTTAAAAATCTTGTTAAAAACATGGACATAGAAGAGAAATAGAGTTTTAAGGAAAACATTAAATGAGAATTTATTTAGAAGAAAAGTCCCATATTACTTTGGAAATATTTGAATCATTAGATCCATGAAAGAAGAAAATAAAAAAAAAACTAAATACAATGAGAATGGATAAATTCATGATATAATATGTAAAAGGGTTTTTATATACACCTCATAAAATAATATAGGTATATAACATCAAAATATACCTCAATTAAAGGAAATTGAGAGGAAGTCACTTATCTTGAGTCAGACTTGTCATGTATTTCTTTATATTTCAGAATAATAATTTTTTTAATTATTTAATTGTTTAAGAATATTTTTAAAGTTTATTATTAATTTCATTTCACTTATTTACAAGTTATATATAATTACTTAATTAATTATTTTTAATTTAGATGTTTTGACCATATTTGGATTATGTGTCAAAAATGACATTGGTAGGTTGACTATGGTCAAATAGGTCATTATTTAAACATCTCCAGAATAATAATAATGAAATAATTATCATATTTTTACATCAATTATACTTTTGAAACCAATCATTAATTATGGTTATGAAAAATGAACTAACATTACGATCATGAAGATGGTAGGTCGTACGTATGCATGAGAAAAGTTTCCATTTTTCAATGATCAATATGGAAAGAAGGTTAGTAATATTTTATCCTTAAATTATTATAATTATATAAAAAATAAAATATAATTTAATTATATATACTTATATATATCATTATTTTGGTGTGGTGAATAAAATGGAGTCACACCGCTTCGTGAATATGGTAGTCCACACGCACACGAACGTTGTTATAACTTTTTTAGTGAGTGAAATGGTAAGAAATAAAATGATATATTAAATTTAAAGAATGATAAATATTTAATTAATATCATAAATATTTCATTTATATCAAATATATTTATTATATTTACCCTTATCACCTTCCATGTAATGCATTAGTGAAAAATGAATCACATCGCTTTGCGAGGCGATAGTCCGTCGTACACACAAGAGACATTATCGGATCCTATAAGGAATAAAATATAAATATATATATATATATGATATAATGAATAAAAAGGTATTGTTATGTTATAAATATCATATATATACTTTATATCCATCATCATATCCAATCATTATAGGTGTTAATGAAAAAATGAACAACATCAGTCAGCAAGGCGGTAGTCCTTCGTACACATGAATGATCATTTCATACCCTATTTGATAGAAGTGGAGATTATTGTAAGTTATGAAATTATTATAAAAATAAAAGTATATTTAAGACACTAATTTTATTATACATTCATGGTTTAATAATAATTTAAGGATTTGGATAAATAAATAAAATAAAAATTCTCATTGAAGAACATTACCTCTTCTTCGGGTATCCTCCTTAGGTTTGCACTAAAATAATTACTAGGATGGATTTATACCAAAATTATGTATTCTAGAATGATTATAGAGGATTTGGGAAGTGATTTTAGAAGTGATTTTCTGAAAAAAATCTATTTTAAGGTATGTAGAATATAGTAGAGGTGGCAGCCTTTTATAAGTGAGGCTAGTGGAAAACTTGTAAATTTTTGAAAAGATTTAATCAGTACCATGTTTTTATCATGAAAAAGCTTCCATAATGGGAGATTATATAAAATATAATATTTAAGGTCTAAATATAGATATAAAATGGGTTTTGGAAAAGTTTTTATTTCATTTTTACTATTATCTTTTTTGTTTATCCCCCTATATTTTTTTTACCTTAACCATGTTAATTAATTTTTGATGTTTTCACCATTAAATTTCGTCAAAAATTAAGTTTATAATATTATAAATTATAAATTATACTAATTTAAAATATGTAATTCATTTTTATAACTTCAATTCATATAATTTAAATATTTTATTGTCATATTAATCCCGCAGATGCAGCGAGAAAGCGGGTTTTTAAAGAGTATTTTTTGGGCAAAATACGATTCTATATTTACTCTATGATTAATAATTATCATTGTATGAAACTCAGTTAATATTTATTGATATATAATATCTAAATTCAATTTAAAACATTCCCCATTAGTTATTATTTTATTTAATTAAAATGGATAAGCATTATGCATTTTAAAACAATTTTTTGAAAAACCCATTTTTAAACCCCAAAACAAACTTATACTAAAAAGAAAATATAAATTTGATTAAAAAGTAATTAAGTAGATTAAATATAAATAAATAATACTTATATTACTTTAAAACATATTAAAAACATATTATGAATTTTAAATTACTTAATTTATTGAAAATAAAATATTTTTTTACAAAAATCTGTATTTTTCACTATTCACTAAAAAATCTATATGTTCAAAAAAACCCCAAAATTTCACCATTGGTAAATTTTTATATTATGATTTAAAAAATTATATTAATATTTTCAAATTAAAATTCTAAAATTTAGAAATTAAAATTTTAAATAAAACATTTTAAAAAAGTGTTTAATTAAAACCACTTCCCTTTTGATTTAAAAAACAACTTAATATTTTTATAATAAATATAAATATATTAATAAACATGAGAGTGATTTATTCTATATTTACTTGGGTTTTTATAGTATTTAAATCAATTAAAATACTTAAGGTATGTTTGTATTTACATGATACAATTCCCATCACCTATAAACACATGGATTGTGCCCCCGTGTCTTCTTGTCATGTAGATTTCAAAAATCAAGCAGATGATTATACTAGATGGATAGAGTGCTGTTTTTAATATTGTTATTTGGAAATTTTATAACTATATATAGGTAAATATTTTTATATTAAAATTTGGTTTTCCCATGGTATATCAATTTTTTTTCCTTAGAAATAAGTATTTTTGGAGTAAATTTAAAATTTATTTAAAAAATGTGAATTTTGAAAAACCATATTATATTTTTTATTTTCAAAAAGAGTCTTGGATTGAGATAAAATTTTCTAATTAGTTATTTTTTACTTGAACATACAAGTTAGGTACTCTTTATCTAATGGAATGTATGTGAAAATATTCGATGATGGTTCCATTGGATTATAAGACGGTGTGTGTTGGGGAAACATTGATCCACGATTCTAATAAAATAACAGGAATAAGGAACCATGTTTCATTATAACTTCACAGGATAAAGGTTTTTCACAACATAAATGCAACCTCTGGAAATTTCCTTTCCCACAACCAAGTGTACTAGAAGTAGGTAGACTTCACACCCTACTCACCGCAAAAAGTGATCCTTTAACCACATAAGAAAACTCATATAAATTAAAGGTAATAGGAATAAATTCAATTAAAATAAAAAAACAAGAAATTAACACAAGATATTAACATGCTTCAGACAATGAGTCCTACATGCATAGAAGAAACACTGCTACTTACTTTTATTTCAATCGAAAGGTAAAAGATATTAAAAAATAGGAATATTAATTACATGTAATCGATATAAGATTTACTTCTCTCTCTGATATATTCTTGACCACCTTGAATACACCCTTTAATCTATATTATTAACACTGAGGTCTCACTTCTTATATACTTATCATCATCTGGTCATCCTGTAATACCCGACCCCCTAAAATCATAGATCACTTAGCATGGCCACCTTAGCTTGATTACCAATCGGGTGACACTTCAGCTTTTTTGAACTTATGAACCTCTAATGCTCTATAATAACATCATTTGAGGATGAAAACTTTTTATTATTCAACTTCACATGGAGAAGTACCACTGTCAATATCTGCACATCGATCCAAGAACCTTATACTGACCAATTTGTGGTAAATTAAGTTTCAGTGAATCAAATTACTATGAAATTAAACTAATTTAACCCTTATAAATCTCCCAATTTAAGACTTGTTTCAAGTAATCTTGTAAAATCTTCATACTTAAAAAATTTCCTCTTTCAATCTCAATCATTGATCCTCTAACTCCATTTATTTACTGAATACCCATTAAGGTACCATTCTTATCCATATTTTCTTATAATATCGCTTTGGTAAACATGTATACTATATTTTGGATTCACACTATCATTCATATCACTAATAACTTCTCCTACAACAAGTCCTGAATGAAACGATACTTCAATTTAATGTTTTTTCCTTGCATGAAACACTAGTTTTTTAGCCAAGTGGGTTTCACATTGGATATCCTAGAAAAGAAATACCCCTTTATAAATCCTTCAAAGTTTCCTAAAAAAATTCATCAACCAAATTATTTCCTTCCCTACTTCCATTGTAGCAACATATTCATCTTTCATTATACTTAGTGTGAAAATCCATTGTAGCTTGGAAATATAACTTACCATTGTACCTCCATAAGTAAATATAATCCTTATTGTGCTCCTCCTAGTATCTAAGTATCCAGTGAAGTTAACATCAAAATATCCTCACATATGATCATCTTCCCATTGTATAAGGTCATATATTTAATTCCTTTAAAATATTTAAGGATCTATTTAACAACCTCCAAAATTTCCTTTCCTGGATTTTACATGTATCGAATTACAAATCCCACTACAAATGAAACTTCTTGTCATGTTGAAATCATTTAATACATTAAAATTCTAGCCACATATGCATATGGTTCTTTCTCCATGTGCGAGGTTTCTCCTTTAATTTTTGGAAATTAATCCTTGGTCAATTTGAAATGTTTAACCTGAGTAGTTGAGACCAACTTTCATTAAACTTTCCAAATTTATTGATGACCTTCCAGATATAATATTTTTGAGATAGTTTTAAAGTCCTGAATATCCTATATCTCTCGATTTTAATCCCCAAAATCTTCTTAACTTGTATGAGATCTACCATCTCAAATCATCTGGTCAAGTCATGTTTTAGCTTCTAGATTCTTTCTTCCTTGGTGCTTGCATCATCCTATAAATACTATTATTTCACTTTATATACCAAATTATGGTCTTCGTATTCCATGAAACCCATTGGATACTTCATGTAAATTTCTTCCCCCAACTCACTATGAAGGAGTTCATTTATACATAAATATTTTTGAGGTATATATTTTATGATGCTACCATGCTCAGTACCACCAAAATAGTTGTCTGTTTAACTATCGAAAGGAAATTTTTTAATAAGTAAACTCTTTAATTTTGTTGAAATCCTTTTTTTCTACCATTCATGCTTTACACCTTTTATTTCCATCAGTTTATTATTTCATATAGAATACCCACTTATTTTACAATGCCTTATTTCCTTCTAGTAAGCCAATAATCTCCCAAGTTCTATTGATGTTTAATGAAATCATATCATCATCTATTTTTGAATTCCACTATTTGGAATAACAAAGTGTGGTCACTTATTCTAGGATCTTTGGATCTCCTTCATCTGTTAGAAGAAGAAATTTTATATCATCCCCAAATCTATAAACTATATTTATAACTCTATTTTATCTCCTCAACTGATTTGGTTATACTGTACTTCTTGGCTTTTTTTGAACTTATAGAGTCATATATGTTATGGAAATGTCGGGAAATTTTAGAGTTTTAGATATACCCACATACCCTTTCTCAAATGTGATCATAAAGAAGATTATTCAACTATGCCACTAACTACACAGTAAGTACACCATGCTACATTGACTGTTGGCTAGAAGTCTGTAGAGCTACAATATCATTGTCTCCAAAGTCTGAGATGCTATAGTAACCATGTCAAAGCCTTCACAACTATAGTTCCATGTCAGTGTTTCCTGGTTATCTATACTATAGTTTGGTTATAGTTTTTACAGTACACAATTTTTGGGTCTGGGGACTTCATACCTCAAACCCCTGATCAAGGGAGCATGACCCCTGTATCCCCCAATAAACTCACCATAGAGGTAAAACTATGAGAATTGTGATATGGTGTGTAGTATGGGACACTAGAATTCATCCCAACTTCATCCAAAAAAATTAGTCTACACTATTTTAACACTATCTTTCATTACTTACAATCGATCTTTATATACCCTTAAACATTCTTGCACATTTTCCAATGGTCTCACCACTAGACTTCTTGTGATTTCATCTGAGTTATCTAAAATTTTATCCGTTATGATTATCTTATTCATATCATCTTGGACTTTGATATTTGATTTATTTCCTTCAAATTATTTTCTTACTAAGTTTCAGTCCCTCAACAAAACCCATTTGGTGAAGTGAACATCTTGTCTCTAGATTACTTGTCTCTCATCTTCACCCCATAACTGATAACCTATTTTTTCATCACCATACCCAATGAAGAAATAAACATTATACTATTCATCAATATTTTCCATGTTAATCTTATGAAGGCTCTAAGGTGGATAAATTTTGGTCATTTATCATACCATACATCTATCAGAATTTTTTAGCCCAATTTTCAATGCATAACTTTTGTTGACTAGATTTTCCATTATGTTGAAATCTTTCACCCAAATTTCATTTGAAATTCCATTGTGAAACTGCATGATATTATCCTTTTATTGTAATACCCAATTTATTCATTCAGCCACTCCATTCTTTTGTGTATTTCTAGGCACTATATTCTCATTCCTTATCCATTTCTTCTTATAGAAGTTTCAAAAGTTTTATCTAGTGTACTCATCACCACTATCAAAACATAAGAATTTTGGATTTAGTTGATAAACCCTTTCCACCATGTCTTTAAATTGAATGAAATATTGAAACACATTAGAATTATTCTTTATAAATTAAATCCAAACATTATTCACAACATCATCAATTAAAGTTACAAAGTAAAGTGAACCATCGGGGGACTGAACAGGGGATGGTACCCAAAAATTGGTGTTCATAAGTTATAAATTTATAGCCTTAGGATTCTGTCTGTCTAAATTAAAAGACAACCTCCATTGTTTTCCCAAAACAAAAATTTCACATCTTTCAAGTCCATATGATCAAGCTTCAGTATACCTTCTGTAGTTATAACATTCAAGTTATTCTCAGTGAGATGAAAAATACTTAAATGATAAACCTCTAGATTTTACAAAAATGAACATACAACCATTAAAACTATGTATTAACTTCTAGAAAAATAAAAAATCACATCCTTTAATCCTTTGAAACCACCATTGAGACTCTAGTAAATTTACATACTACATTGGAAAAAGTAGTTTCATATGCAACCATATCTAGTTGTCTAACTAAAATTTGGTTCTTATGTAGACTTGGGATATGTCTAAAATTCAACATCTTTAATTCCACCATTATTTATCTTGATATTCACATATTATTTTCCAATAATATCTAGATCATTATCTTCCATCGAATATAGTTTACTAAAACTTTTGATTACATAATTTTTAAGGAATATCTGCTCTCTCATTGAATTTAATGATGTAACTGAGTTAACTACCAATTAATTCACTATAATATTAACAATTTGTAAAAAATTTCTTCCTCCATATATTATTCAAATGTAATTTTATCTCCTAGAAGTTGATGGTATTCTAGATCTTTCCTTGTGACTCTTACAATGCTTCCTGATGTGTCCTTTTTTCTACACTTCTAACATACAAAGCTTGGGCCTTCCATCTTTCCTGAGCTATTCTTCAGTGGATTATCTTCTGGTGATTTATTCTAATATATTTTTTTCTATTAGGATAATCATACTCTTCTATCAATATTAATAGTGTCACTGAATGGTGCTTGGACTTACCTTTGATGAAGTTCTTTACTGAGTGTCAAATTCCGGATATCATCAAATACCAAATTTTTCTTCCCACTAGAGATGCTAATGGAAGTCTCCATCACTTCCCAACTCTCCAAAATCAATGACAATAGTGGGAGTTTATACACATAATCTGTGAACTTCACATTCAATGATTAGAGATTATCTCGAATCATATTGAAATCATTCAAGTGATATGCCACTAGTCTTCCTTATGATCGTTTTAGCCTAAATAACCACTATATCATGATATCACCTTCATTACTCCTTTCATTTTATTTATTTAATGATTGTTAAAAGCAATATTGCATGGCAGAAAAATCCTCACCTATACTAAATCTTTCCTATCTATCCATTCACATTTCACCTTTTCCTTCTTCTTCATACACACATTGGTAAGTTGAGAATTAAGGTCCTTCTAAATTAGATTATCCACCATCTACATTATATATAATCCAAAATTCATTTCATAAAATCTATCTACCCATACCTTATAATAATTTGATACTATATCTTTTTCTGAAGGTGAAATCCCATTGAAATAAAGATATCATCAAGGTAAGGGAGAAATTGAGATGCTTAAAACCATGTGCTCTGAACTGAACCTCGCTCTAATACCACTTGTTGGGGAAACTATAATTCGTGTTTTTGATAAAACCACCAGAATAATGACCCATGTTCCACCAAAACTTCATAGGCTGGAGGTTATTTATGGTGTAAATGAAACCTCTATATGTTCCTTTTCCCATTACTGGGTATACTGGGAGTATGTACATTCCACACCCTACTCACCACACAAAGCGGTCCTTTAACCAAACAAGAACACTCATATACATTCAAGGTGACAAGAATAAATTCAATGGAAATACATAAACTGATAAATGAACACAATAGATTAAAGTTCCTTATATAACAAGTCTTACATGCATGAGGGTAACACTACTTCTTACTTTTATTACAATCGTAAGATAAAATAGATTACAAAACAGGATTACTAAGTATAAGTAATCCTCACAAGATTTACCACACTCCCCAATATCTTCTTTATCACCATGAATAAACCCTTAAATATATATTCTTAGAACTGAGGTCCCATTTCTTATATACTAATCATTATTTGATCAACTTATAATACACGATCTCCAAGAATCATGGAACATTAAGTAAGACCGCCTCAATTTTTTTGTGAGTGGGTTCCCTAGAACCAACTCCTTTATATACTTTTATTAACATTACATGTATACAATTTGATATATGCATGTGTTTATTCTTACCGCAATAGTGTTGATACTTCTACATCAACTGTTTACATGGTAATATCCTTATATTACATGTCATATCAAAAGGTTATAATAGTTCCTAGCTATAATGAGAACCTCAAGAAACTATGAATGCAACCTTAAATATATATTTCCTATGGTATAGATACATCATACTGATGGGACACAAATGATGTATGAATATAAAGTTCTAGGGGATCATAATCACTGAAAATTATTCTCATGAAGTTCACACTTGGTGATATCAAGTAGATGAGATCATGAGGATAAACCCACCAACATGAACACTACATGTTCTTGGTGTCATTGGTTGATCCCATCTATGAAAATGTGTGTTGGTCTCCAAACTTGATATCGTTATCAATTTGTGCCATTTGATC
Organism: Viscum album; assembly: GCA_963277665.1. NCBI lineage: Eukaryota > Viridiplantae > Streptophyta > Magnoliopsida > Santalales > Viscaceae > Viscum > Viscum album. The sequence continues at coordinate 2,065,836,056 of OY728141.1, forward strand.
ATGTACTTTGATGCAAGGAAAATACCATGACATTGAATTCATGGTGAGGTATCTTGTGTTGGGTGTGTCATTGGTGGTATGACATTGGTTGAATGATCCAGATATAATTTTTCGCTTCCGAGTAGAGGAAGAGATATATCATGGGCCCAGGTTGACCAAGATGGTAGTACCTTCATTAAATAAATATCTATGGTACAAGAAGTTAAGTCTATCCTGTAAGGTAAAAATATATATAAAGTGACAAAAAAACGATGACATAAGTTTGCGTCATTCTTTATGAGATATCATGATACAAATAGATTATATTAAACATAACATATTTGTAGGAGGTAGTCATAACAATGACATTCCTTATCTTCTTAGGGGCCATGATGGGTTTCTAGACTCCGTTCTTAGTCTGTAGTTCAGACTCACTTCTATCAAGATAAAGATCTAGAGGGTCACACACTAAGTGTATCCACAAGTCTCAGCTATTCTAATGAATGGGAGTTTAGAACGAAGTGGGACCCATATGAGTGGGTCATTGAACGTCTGAGTATGATTGATCACAAGTGAAAAAATTAAATTATATTATTCAAGTTTAGAATAATGATGATTAAATTTATTTCTCAAGGTATTCACAGGTTATTTGGTCATAAAAGTGAGTACGAGAAAATATAATTTTTCGAATGAACATAGGATGTTCAAGGTTCTTTAAATTATTTGGGGAGATCATGAGTTGATTTAATGGTTCATATTTTATCATGTAACATTTTATAGTTTTATAATTGAGTGATAAAATATTTGTGACATATATGATATGTTTATTAAGTCATACATGTGTGTAAAGGTTTAAAATGAAGGTTATTACCATACAGGGACCAAAGTGAAATTTTGGAAAGTATAAACTAGGTATAAAAGCTCATTTTGGCCTCATGAATATTTATTTCCACCATTTGGATGAATTTAGTGAGATAATAACTTATATACTCTCCTCTAAAGTTCTTAGAGAGAGTTTCTGAAGAAAGAACAAGGATAAATCAATCCCATCTTCTCGATTGAGTCCGTATTCATCACGTGATTGAGGGAACATCATAAATGTTTTCAATTTACCATGCTATAACCTAGGAAATGTAGATCAATAATCTAGGATCTATGTTTCACATGTGGTATATCTATAGGACTCCTAGATTGGTGCCTTTGAGCCACAACACATTGACGGTAAGTGAATCAAACCGGAGACTTCAGACAAAAAATGTATCGTTTACACTTTTTTTTGATTTTAGTTTTCAAGATTAAATTTAATTACATGTGATCTTTTAAGAAATATGGAAATGTATTTTTTTGGATTCAGTGTTTTTAACATGAATCCAAACCTAAAATCTTAAATTGCACATTTTTTAAGATCTCGCCGCACCCCATGCTCCTTCAATTTATTTTAAAGGTAATGTGTAATTATTTAAGTCAAAAAATTTTAAATTAAATTAAATTTTAAATTATTCGTAATGAGGGTTTTGATACGGTCCCAATTCAATTGGTGACACATCGATATGAGTTTGTATATCCAAGATATAGCTGATCGAAGTTTGACAAGTTTTGTGTAAAAATTATGATGAAAAGTTTTATTTTTTGATTCAATTTAACGACTACTGATGTGATGAAATTTTAGCTAGAGCATGATGTGATTATGTTTCATGTTATTCAGATATATCAAAATCCAGTTGGGGTAGTTCGTTGGTAATATAAGATTTTTGTGAAATCTTGATTTATTTTCTAAAAATAAAAAAGGAACTCAATTCTTCCATGGAAAGCTCACCCAATGATTTCATGGGAAGATGACCCAAATATTTCATGGGAATATTAAAAAATAAAATAAAATAAAAATATGACATATTTTGACTTATATATATATTATAATATAATATAATATATATTATATAATACAGATATTATATCATTATATATATATATATATTGTATGTGTGTGTATTCCCTTAAAAGGATGACCTATCTCGGGCAGGACCAATATGGTCCGGTTATAGTTAAAATAACCCATTTAACCCATAACAAGCCCTAAATTAATTCCCTAGGATCTTCTTTAAGTCCAAATAGACCGAAAAACTATGATTTTTTTATAAATTAAATTTTATTATTTACTTTTTGATTTAAAAAATTACCTAATATTTTTATAATGAATATAGATATATTAATAAACATGAGAGTGATTTATTATATATTACTATGGGTTTCTAAATTAGAAAGATTAATTAATTTACTTGAGGTTTGTTTGTAGCTTCATTCTATAATTCTCCTCACCTACAAACACATGGATTGTGTCCCCTTATCTCCTTGTCTCGTAGATTTCAAAAATCAAGAAAATGATGATGCTAGATGGATAGATTGGTCATATTCGTCTTATTATTTAAACATTTTATGAATATATATTGGTAATTTTTTTTATAATACATGGTGATTTCCCCCTGGTCTATCATTTTTTTATAGTCTGTTTATTTTTCCTTAAAAATTTGTATTTTTTTAGTAAATTTAAAAACCATTTAAAAAATGTTAATTTTGAAAAACCATATTCTATTTTGTATTGTAAAATAGAGTCTTGGATCTGGGTCAACTTGTCTGATTAGTTATTTTCTAATTGAAAATGCAAGTTAGGTACTCATTCTATAATGAAATGTATGTAAAAATGTCTCATGATGGTTCAGTTGGATTATAGAATGGTGTGTGGTGGGGAAACATTGATCCATGCTTCGAATGAAACCATATAAAGAAGGAACCATGCTCCCTTAGAACTTCATAGGATGAAGGTTTTACATATAAAAAATACAACCTTCATAATTTTCCTTCCCCACAACCGAGTGTACTAAAAGTAGGTATAATTTTCACCCTACTCACCACACAAAGTGTTCCTTTGACTGCATAATAAAACTCGCATACATTCATGTTCTTAGAAACACATTCAAATGAAATAAAAAATTAATAAATTAACACAAGAGATTAACATGCTTCAGACAATGAGTCCTACATGCACAAGAGAAATAATTATACTTACTTTTATTACAATTTAAAGGTACAAGATAATAAAAAATAAGAATACTTAGTACAAGTAATCCACACAAGATTTACCTCTCTCCCTAATCTCTTCTTGAACACCTTGAATACACCCTTGAATCTGTATCCTTGACACTGAGGTCTCACTAATTATATATTAAGTATTATTTGTTCAATCTGTAATACTTGCTCCCCTGAAATCATAGATCACTAATCATGGCCACCTCAGCTTGATTACTAACCAGGTGACCCATCAGCTTTGCTGAAATTTTGAGCATACAATGCTCTATCATAACATCATCAGAAGATTTAATATTCTAATGATCCTACTTCCTATGGAGAAGGCCCACTGCCACTGTCTGTATGTCAGTAAAATCACCTTCCAATGACCAATTTCGATAAATGAAGTTTCATCTACTTAACTTCATGCGAACAAAAACAAATTTCACCTCCCAAAAATATCCCCTTGAATACATATTTCAAGGAAACTTGGAAACTATCCATACTTATACAATTTTATCTTTCAATATCAAGCACTACTCCTCCAAATCCTTTCATTTATCCAATCCCCATTAAGGCATGATGATTTTTCATACTTTCTTGTTTTGTCGCATTGTTAAACATGTCTACTATATTTTGGATTCCCACTACCATTCATATCTCTAACAAATTTTCCTCAAAAAATCCTGAATGAAATGATACTTCAAGTCAATGTGTTTTTTTCTTGCATGAACCATTGGATTTTTAGACAATAAAATTTAAAATTTTCTATCCCATAAAAGAAATATTCCTTTTTTAAATCCTTCCATTTTCATCAAAAAACGCATTAACCAAATAATTTCCTTCCCAGCTTCTATTATAGCTACACATTCATCTTTCTTTATACTCAATGTGAAAATCTATTATATCCTTGACATACAAATTATCACTGTACCTATGTAATTAAGTAAAAGTCTTATTATGCTCCTCCTATTATCTAAGTATCCAGTGAAGTTAGCATCAAAATAACCACATATATGATCATCTGTCCATAGTATTAGGCCGTATCTTATGTTCCTTTCAAATACCAAAGGATCTATTTAACACCCTCCCAAAGTGTCTTTCCATTATTTTACATGCATTGACTTAGAAATCCCACTATAAATGAAATTTCTAGTTGTTTGAAAATCATTTCATACATTAAACTTCCAACCACATATGCATAAGGAACTTTCTCCATGTATGAGACTTCTCCTTTTGTTTTGGGTAATTACTCCTTGGTCAATTCAAAATGTCTAACCTGATGATTTGAGACCAAATTTTATCTTAAATTAAAAAATATATCAATGAACTTATAAATATAATATTTCTGAGATATCATCAAAGTTATGTCTCTCCTATATCTCTTGATTTTTCCTCCAACATATTCTTGGATTACCTGAGATCTATCATCTCAAATCCTTTGGTCGAGTCATGTTTGAGCTTCCAAATTCTTTCATCATCTAGTAAAAATAATAATATATCATCTATATATAATAGAAATATAATTAATATTCCATCATCCCATTGCTTTTAGTAACAACAATAATTTTCATTTCAACTTTCAAGCCTCTCCTCCAATATAAATGAATAAAAATTTTGATTTAATTACCTTGGTGCAAGATTTATCTTCTACAGATTATTCTTCAATTTATATACTGAATTATGGTATTCATATTCCATGAAACCCATTGGATTATTCATATAAATTTCTTCCTCCAACTCACCATGAAGTAAGGTCATTTTTACATAGATATGTTTGAGGTATAGTTTTTCTAATTCTACTATGCTCAACACCATCATAATAGTTGTATGTTTAACTACTGGTGGGAAAATTTTCAAGAAGTCAACTCTTTCATTTTTTTGAAATCCATTTTCCATCATCCGTACTTCATTCCTTTTATTACCATTATCTTATTATTTCATATGAAATATCCACTTATTTTCTAATGCCTCATTGCCTTCTGGTAAGTAAATAAGCTCCCAAGTTCCACTGAGCTTTAATGAAGGCATCTCTTTATCCATTGTTGACTCCCACTGTCTGGAATCACAAAGTATGGTCACCTCTTATAGGCACTATGGATCTCCTCTATCTATTATAAGAAAAGTTTGTATCATCCCCAAATCTCTAAACTTTATTTCCAACTATGGTTTATCTCCTCAACTAAGTTATTTAAACTATACTTCTTAGCTCTTTTTGAACTTCCAGATTCATATTTTTTTGTGGAAACATCCGAAATCTCAATGATATAATGGTTTACAGATGAATAAAATAAATTATAAAATAATGATAAGAAGATCACATGACATAATAATTTACATGGTTCGGGAAAAATATCTATATATATGGAGAGGCATAACACTTCACTATGACCAGGAGTATAATTATAGGGAAATTTCAGAGTTTCAAATGCACCTATAAACCTTAGATTGAATTAGATCGTAAAGTATACAATTCAACTATGCTACTAACTACATATTAATCTCACCATGATATAGTGAATAGCAGCTAGAAGTATGAAAATATACAATACCATTGTATCCAAAGTATGATATGATAAAGTAACCATGTCAAATTTTACAATACTACATTGTAATATCTATGTTTCTTGATCATCTCTGCTATAGCATGACCAGTTTTTTTACAGTACCCAAATTTTGGGTCAGGGGCCTTCAGCCCTTAAACCCCTGAGCAAGGGAGCACTACTCCCTGTAACCCCCAATGGCCTCATTGTGGTGAAAAAACCATGAGAATTATGATATGGTGTACAGTCTGGGATACTAACATTCAGTCCAACTTTATCTAAACTGATTGGGATACACCATTATAACACTATCTTCCAGTAATTCCACTCGAGATTCAGATTCCCTTGAAATTTCTTGCACATTTTACACTAGTCTCACCACTATACATATTATTCTTTCATCCCATTTCTCTTAAATTTCATCCTTTTCAGTTCTCTTACTCATATCAGTTTAAGATTTTATATTTTATTTATTTCCTTCAAATTATTTTCTTACCAAGTTTTGACCCCTCTACAAAACCCATTCGTTTAAGTGAACATATCAACTCCAAATGAATTTTCTCTTGTCTTTATCCCATAACCGATAACCATATTTCTTATCACCATACCCAATGATGAAACAAACGTTGGACTTTGCCTCAAGATTTTCCATGTACTTATCATCAATAAGCATGTATGTCAAGCTTATGAAGACTCTGAGGTGGATAAATTCTGGTCATTTATCAGACCATAGATCCACTAGTTTTTTTATCCCAATGGGAAATACAGATCTTCTATTGACTAGATTTTCCATTATGTTGAGATCTTCCACCCAAATTTCATTTGAAATTCCATAGTGAAACTACATTCCATGAGCCTTCTCTTTTAATAACCAATTAATTTTTTCATCCACTCCATTATTTTTTGGAGTTTTAGTCTCTATCTTCTCATGCCTTATCCCTTTATTCTTACAGATGTTCCAAAAGTTGTATCTGGTGTACTCACCACCATTTTCAAAGCATAGACATTTTTGATTCTGACAACAAACCCTTTCTACCATGGATTTACATTGAATGAAATCCTATAAAATATTATACTTATGATTTATAAATTAAATCCAAACTTTACTCATAGAATCATTAATTAATGTTATAAAGTAAATTGAACCTTTAGGGGACTAAACATGGGTTGGTTTACAAACATCATGGTGCATAACGCCTAACTTTCAGGAATTTGGATTCCATCCATATAAATTGAAATACACAGTATATTTTTTTCCAAACACAAATATTTCACACCTTATAATGTCCATAAGATAAAGCTTCGGTATTCCTTCTATATTTATAACATTCATGTTCTTCTTGGTGAGATTTCCAATCCTGCAATGATAAACTTCCATATTTTCTAAATATGATCTTCCAACCATTGAAATTATGTATGAACTTCTAGTGAAATAAAACATCACATCCTTTACTCCTTTTCAACCACCATTGAGCCTTGAGTAAATTTCTATACTACATTGGAATACCCCCTCACCTAGTTTTCTAACTAAAATTTGGTTCTTATATAGCCCTAGGATATCTCTAATATTCTTCATCTTTAATACCGCCATTATTTATCCCAATATTCACATATACTTTTTGAATAATCTCAAAAGAATTATCTAATGCCAAATGTACTTTTCCAAAACTTGTGAATACATAAATTTTAATGCATCACTACTCTCCCATTGAATTGAATGATGCAACCAAATCGAATGTCCATAAATTCACTAGAATGTTAACAATTTTCAACAATTTTATTCCTCCTATTACAAAAATGGAATTTGATCTCCTTGAAGTTTATTATATTATAGAGCTTTCCTTGTGACTCCTACAATCCTTCATGATGTGTCCTTTTTTATACACTTCTAATATACAAGGAATGGGCCTTCCAAATTGACTCAAATCTTCTTCAGTTTCTTATATTTAAATGATTTATTATAATACATTTTCTTCCATTTAGGTGATCATCCTCTTCTATCGGTATTAAGAGTGTTATTGGATGGTTCCCAGACTTACCTCCGATGAAGTTCTTCATTGATCATAAAATTCTTGATGTTATTGAATACAAAATTTGTCTTTCCATTGGAGATTCTAACATAATTCACCATCAATTACCAACTCCCCAAATGTAATGATAGCAGTATGAGTTTATACACATCATCTATGAACTTCACCTTTACTGATTAGAGATTCCCTCAAATCATATTGAAATCATTCAAGTGATCTACCACGGGTCTTCCTTCTGATAGCTTTAGGATAAATAACCTTTGTATCATGAACACTTTTTTTCAATATTTTAGGTTTATTGTACATATCTTCTAGAACCTTCATTACTACTTTCATTATATTTATTTCATGAATGTTAAATTCAAAATTCCTTGCTAGAGACATCCACATCAGCACCTATTTACAGTCTCTATAATCCAAAATTCATTCAATCAAACCTATATACTCATACCTTACAATAATTTGACTCTATATCTTTTTTTAATAGTGAATTCCCACAAAAATCTAGATATCATCAATGTAAGAGAGAACTTGAGATACTCAAAACCATGTGCTCTGAACTGAACCTCTCTTTGATACCACTTGTTAGGGAAGCTTCAATTTTTTATTATTATAAAACCTATAGAATAATGACCCACGGTCCACTAGAACTTCATAGGATGGAGGTAATGTGTAGTGAAAATGAAACCTATATAATTTTATTTCCCCATAACTGGGTGTAATAGAAGTATCTAGACTTTTCACCCTACTCACCACATAAAGTCATCCTTTAACCACACAAGAACAATCATATACATTCAAGGAAACATGAATACATTTAATGAAAATACTAAAATCAAGAAATGAATACAATATATTAACATTATTTAGATAATGAGTCCTACATGCATGAGGGGAACACTATTTCTTACTTTTATTACAATTATAAGATACACGAGATTACAAAAAAGGATTACTAAGTATACTTAATTCTCACAAGATTTACCACACTCCCTAATATCTTATTGATCACTATGAATACAACCTTAAATATATATTCTTAGAAGTAAGCCCCTGTTTCTTATATACTAAGAATTATTCAGTCAACCTATAATACCTCCCCCCTTGGAATAATGGAACACTATGAATGACCACCTCATCATGATTACTAGTCCAATGACCCTCCGGCTTTGATAAAATTATAGACCTACATCACTCCATCATAACATAATTGGATGAAATTTTTTTATGATCCTTTCTTCAATAGAGAAGGCCTTATATTATTATCAGAAAGATAATCCAAGCACCTTCTATTAACCAATTTTGAGTAAATAATGTTCTGGTGATTTAACATCTAGTGAATTGAAACAGTCATCAACTACCAATAGTGTGACTATTAACTATGTCCAAATAATCTATTATCAGATGTTCAAAAATATATGTTTTTGATGATCATATGTACACAATCATATGTTTCTGATGCAATTTTTTTTCAATGATACTAAATATTTTTTATCAATAGATGAGTGAAATAGTGAGGATTTTTCCTTTTATTTTCTTCTCTATTCTTTTGTAAGGAAATAAAAATGGGTAAAAATATTTTCAAATTTTATAGGATAGTATTATCATGTAATTTATTTCAATCCGAAAAAAATTGGAATGGGAAGTGTTAGATAAACTGAAATAATATACATGGTCAAGTTAATGGAATAATTTTTTTTATTGAAACCTTTTTTTAAATATTTAAACCCATCCTTTATGATTCAATAGAATGTGTATATGGTTGGAATGTTTTTTATTTTTAAATATAATAAAAGTTTTTGATTTTTTTGTTTATTTATTATACTAGATGACATGGTATATGAATTATTATGATTAAATATTTATTCACTATTAGTAAAGTATATATATTTTTCATTAGAAACTACCTTGGAAGGTTGGTGGAATAAAATGTACTATTAAACTTGATACTAAATTTGAGAAAACCAATATTTCATACTACACTATAAGTTTCATGACTCCTTTCATAGCTCTCTATACATTTTTGTTTTTTATATTATTAGGAATTTATTATTTTTTTAAAAAAACTTACTAAAAAAGATTATGCTTAAATTTTATAATAAACCCAATTAAATAAGTGGTAAAAAACAATTTTTTAAATAAAAAATATTTAAAAACTTGTAAAATATCATTTATCATAGTTTGTTAGTGATAGATACAATATTCAATAAGTATTTTCAAACATATATTTTATCATTTATAGTTTTTATATGATCACATTTCTGAAAATTTGGTTTTTCATTTCCATATAAAGAAGCCTTATTTATTTCACATATTATATTAAACATATTTCTATTCTTTTGATTGAAGAATCAGATTTAAAAATTGAGGAATTTATAGAAATATTTAATGTTTATTTAATAGTATAGTAACAATATATTATTGAAAAACATTACCATAAATCTTTTAATCTTTGAAAAAATCTATAAATATTGTGCCATATTTGTTTTATACTCACATTGTTGATAAAAAAACTATAGTTCCTTTGATTAATGACCCTATTATAATTTAATAACATCTTGTATTATTTTATTATTTTTATTTTACATGAACTATTATTGATTTTAAAAAACAATAACATTGTTAAACTATCATTATAGTATATTATTCAAGTAGTAAGAAAACATTTGGTTGTAGTTTCTCCTATAGAAGTTAGTTTCCTCAATTACATAGGGTGTGTTTGTTTTGATATCTGCACATGAGATTATTTTTTGAATTTATTTTATTATAATATGGTTTTTGTTTTTATATTCTCATTTTGAATTTATTTTAAATGAATACTATATAATAACATATTTTTTAAAATAAAGTATCAGTGATCACTGATGGTGGATACCAATAACAGGGTTTTAATAAAAAAAGTGGTAAACATCATAAGAAACTGAGAAAAAGTGATAAGCACTATAAGTGGTTGAAAATACCTCATTAGTGACCCACCCTAATATAAAAACTTGGAAACCGCCAAAAATTTTCAGCTGCCATGTGAAAGGGGAATTAGTGAATGTTTTTATAGTTAATAAAGCTTATTTATCCACTAGTATATGTAAAAATTATATTATCATATCATGTTTAACGTATGTTATTTTGGATCTCATGCATGTTCTATGAGATGAAATAATTTTGTTTCACCTTACCCCTAATTTTTTTCATCATAAACCATTTGGTTTGTGTTTTGTGGACCATAACCATTTGATTCATGTTCTATATTCGCTAATCCATGTTTTTTCCCTAAGATGATTATTCATGTTCTATATTTATCCACCCATGTTTAAGTTGAGGTTACTAGATATTCCTTGATGCGACACAATAATCCACATGATCATTATACATAGCTTAAAATTTTATGTAACCTAGGGTATCCTCACCTAGTTTGATTCATTGGAGAACTATGAGTTTGGATCATATCTTTTGAACCAGTTTCTTGATTTTATTTTATAACAAAGATGTTTATAATGGTGTAAAAGTTTCATCAGTGTAATTCCCCATGTTTTTACGGGTCAGTGGAGTTGGAAAATTTTAAACTTTAATGAATTTAGATAAGAGGGTGTTTTTATAATTTTGATTTGGATTGGATTTTTGAGGTTTTAGGGGTCACTAAAGGGTGTTTTTATATATGGTTAAATGTATTGGGAACATTTTAGATAATTTGGGTTAAATATATACCATGTGTTAAAATAAATCAAAATTTACATTTACCACTAGGTACCCAGTGGTGTAGACAAATGAGTTATATCCATGAAATCCATTGAGTGTCCAGTGGACCACTGAGAACCCGGTGAGGCCCCATCTCCTTTTTAAAAAGGAGGGTCATGGACATCTTTTCACAATTGTACCCCTTGGATTTATATCAATAATGGTCCATGGGATATCCATTTTATCTAGTACATACCCCATATTCCTCTCACTTTTCACCCCTTGAATGTGGATGGATCTTGTGGTTTTTTTGAAGACCATTAAAGGCAATACCTCCCTCACTTCCACTCTTCCTTATTTATCCCTTAATTTATATAATTTTTGGATTCTCTCTCTAGGTATTTATATCTAAGTTTACTATATCTTAGTGAAATCTATCCATAAAGGTATATAACCTAGTTTGTTTCCTTAAGTATTTCATCTATATCATTAAAAAATAATGATCAATTGAGTGTTTAATTATAGGGTTTTTCATGTTATAGTGATGAAGACATGCTAAAGACTTTTCACAACCCATTGGTTGTGGTTTAAACATCCCCAAGCCACATATTGAGTTTCCTTGGTTAAGGTAAATTGAATTAATTATAGTTTAAATTGATTAATTAATTATAATAGTTTATAATTAATTAAATGAGTATTTTGGCTTGGATTATGAGCTCATGGAATGGAAAATGATGTCCGATCATGACTTGGGGGTTAAATTCATGTTGAGGTAAGGTTTCTTTTATATATTAAGAAATATATTATTATTATATATACAACGATGTGTTTCTGAATGGGGGTCCAATTACATGAAATAAAAATAATGAGAATTATTATTATTAAATTTTGATTTTAGTCAAGTTGTGAATCCTATGACTGGAATGGGTGTATCATAAAGAATTTAGTGATTTTGGATTCCCCAAATACTTTTTCCCCAAGGGTCATGAGAATTAATGATTTGTGGTAGACCACAAATGGGTCTTCAAACATATGATAAATTATGGATAGTATAGGATTATATTTTTTATGAGATCAAAAGGTATTTATAAGGCTAAGATATTTTATTTGGTTAGTGAGATGGATTCTTGGTATGGAGGATTGTTGGGAATCTCTATTTAAGAAATGGTTAGAGCCTTGGATGTGGTGTTAGAGTTGGAAAAGTCTCTGAAAGCTTGGTGTGATTTCTCAATGTAGATGCTCAGTCCTTTCTGGACCTTTATTTTTTGTTTTTTGAGTGTTAGATGTGTTGGTAGAAATTTTAGTGGTAATAGAGAGAATAAAAGTGTATTTTGAATTCTTTAGGGTTATAAAACCCTTTTTAGATAAGGATTATATTATTTTGGAATTCATGGTCTCATTTTTGGCATGTCTAGTTGACCGTTTTATTAGAATTATGGAATTTAGGTCTAAAAGAATATTTTAGAGATTGGTTATGTCATAGTGGTCATCTTCAGTGTTGAGGTTAAAATTTTGGGGGGCATTACTAGTTGGTGGAATTCCTCTAAGAAACTAGGAGGGTCAAAATACATGTTTCAAGAGATATGGGGAATTATACCATATTTGAGATGTTTTTTGTGGTGTGGTCACACAAAGAGACATGATAGAAACAATGAGGGTGGAAAGCCTGTGCCATAGAGGATATTAGGTTATGCTGTGGTCATAGTCCAAAATAACCATTTCAGGATCCACTATGTCATGGTTGAGGTCAACATAGTTTTTAAAATAATAAAAAAATCCAAAACTTTAGGAATATGTAGCCATTTTTAATGCCTAAAAATTTGTATTTCTTTGACTGACCTGAAATATGTCATGGTAAGGGATTCAATATTCCATGGAAGGATTACCCAAATTACATTATAAATTCAAGTCTATTTATTTCCATGGTTCCATTTTACTTTCCTCTCTCAAAATCTAACTAACATTTTCTATCCTTTGGTTATCCTTGGTCATTACCTTATAGATATAAGGCTTGAGGTTTGCATGATCGACCTCTTTCAATCCAAGGTTCCTTTTTTTTATTTTATCTATATTCACTTCCATTTTATTTTATTCCCTTTTCTTATAATATTGTGGTGGTGTGTTTTCTTTGGTTTTGTTTGGTGTTAGTTGGAGTTTTGATGAGATTTTAGGATGGATAGGTCATGTGGTGGATCCTTGTGTGTTTAGATGTGTTTGATTTATAGTTATTTATTATTGTGAAATGTCATTGAAGCTTCAATTAAGATAGAGGATTAAAGATATCTATTATCTTTTATTATGTGGGAATAGGGAATTATCATGATTTTTTAAATGAGTAGATAGTTATAATTAACCTAGTAAAGATAAATAACCACAATAAATAATTTGAATGGAAAACATTATTGAAATGTGCTTTATGTGTTTTTATATTATTTCCTATTTTTATGTGTATTTATGAATCTTTGTTTGTTGATGTTAATATGATATATCACATTCATAATTGTTTAAGAGACTTAAATATGGTAATAAAATGTGAGATATGGAAATTTGGAATCAATAATGTTCTTCTTTACATATAAAGTGTTGAATAAATATGGAATCATGTTTAAAAGTGAATGATATATGTTTTTTAATTGAGTAATTGATGTTATTTATTGTTTTTTTTATTTTAGTTATCATTATTTTGGTTAGATCATTCTTAGTCATTGGTCATTGTGGTTGATTTTTGGGTGATGATATATCATTGTTATAATAGTATTTTGGAATAATTGATATGTGGAATAAGAGGTTGCGACACATGGGTCCTACTAGAGTTTTTTGACATGTGAAATAGGAGGCATGACTAACATGTGAAATATAAAGTAATGGATTGGCATGATTGACATGTCAAATAAGAGGTGGGGCCTGCTAGAGTATTTTTTAGTAGGATGGTTTTTGCCTTTTTACCATAGACCCCCTAGAAATTTAAGAGATAATGGCACATGGGGAAGGGCCATTCAACCAGATTATCCCCTTTCATTCCTCCCTTGTTTCCCCTTGATATAGGTTGATTTTGATGGCAATTTCTCTATGGTTTCAAGGTATTACCATTGTTTATTCAGTTTTTATTCCTTCCTTTTAATTATCTGATGACTTCCATTAGAATTAAACGAGGGATTTGATGAAGATTTCATTGGATCATGATGAAATCATTTGAGGATGATGGGGATTTGGCTTTTCTTGTCTAGAGGGTGTCTCTAGGGGATGATTTCAACTTGTTACATATTTTTTTAATTATGTCATGTTACCTAATGATTTTCTATATGGGTTTTTACGAATTAAGTAAAATCAACATTCAGAAAATTCATTTAAATTTTGTATTTTTCTTTGATTTTGTAGAGGAGGAACCAAGATGTTATTTGTACACTATCTGTCATCATTTCGGTGTAAGTAAGTTTCTGCCCTAATTTTATTTTTTGGGTTTTAATGAAACGAGATGAAATTGATGATTTCTTCAATGTTGCGTGTTAGTGTTTTTTACCAAAATGATGTTGGGGGAATGTTGTGAACCCTAAATAGATGGTTGGTCATAGTTATGATGAGAGGATATCACCTGGTGATAATTTAGGCATTATTCCTATTTAAATATAGTTTTTTAATTAATTATAAATTGTTATAATTAATTATTTAGTGATTCTTGTCATGATATAGGGCCTTGGGTGGATTAACCAATGGTCAGTTGAGATGAGAGGGACTTAGAAAATATCAGGCAACAAGTTTTTGGGCTATAATATTAAGGTGAAAGGCTCCGTATTGAGGTAGGTGGTCCCTATGTAATGATATATAATTTATGTGGTATTAATTAATCATTTAACATGACATGTGATTTGTGATATTTATGTGACAATGATTAACCATATTTAATTAAATGAATTGTTTGTTAAATATTAAATGAATAGTTTAGATAATGTTAAATGAATTTTTCCAGGTGTAATGTAAGTGTGCGGTGGTGGGAGATATATTACAATTTATTTTAGTAATAATTTCCCAAAACCATTAGTAAGGATATCGCATGTCAAATTTATTATTAATTTATTTAATATCTTAAGAAATAAATACTTGGGTTTAGGAACTTTCTTTGTTAATGATTTTTGATCATCCTAAAAGTACCTTTCGGATTTCATTTGTTGTGCCATGAGGATCCAAGGATAGAATCCCTCTAGTGGCGATCCACACATGCTTACATCATCTATGAGAAAAACCACTCGATCATTGGGTACTATTGCAGTGAATCAAATCCCTTATGTTTTTCATGCCTGATCTCTCATTATTTGATCTTGAAGAAATATCTCCAGCGCTTCTCATTATTTATAGGGAGAGAAAGAGAGGAGTTGAGTGATCATTTGTTTTGCACAACAATTATTTATTATTAATTTTTGGATGCAACGCACAAAAAACATAATTGTTTATTTATAGAGTTGTGGTTTAGGTTAAAATATTATTTAATTGCATGTTGGACATTAAATAACATTTAAAACCTTTAATAAAACCCATGAAACATAATAATAATAATAATATTTTTTAGTGCGCATTAACTTGTGTAAATTGATAAATAATATTTACTAGATTGTAAATAATTATTTATCACCGAACATGGTCTTGGTCTATTTTAACTTTTCTATATTTATTAAATACCAAATAAATATTTCATTCAAAATCTAGTGAATAATTATTTATTATAATATTCAATAAATAAAATAAATATTTCACTCAAAATCCAGTGAATAAATATTTTATATATATTCACATAATCAAATAAATTATTTATTACCTTGTAAATATTATCGATCAATAACACTTGAATAAAATTATTCCTTGATCTTGGGAATAATATTTATTCTAATAATTAAATTCATATAGAATTTAATCGAGATAATTGGAAACACTTAGTGTGTGACCATCTAGGATTCTTTCTTGTTGGCATTAGATGGGATTGAGTAAGTCCAATATTATTATCTAGCAAAGGGTCAAGGTACCCAAGAGAAATAACTTAATATCGCAATTACGATAACCACATATTAACATTCACCAGGTAATATAATCCATTTATCACAATAACTCATCAAATAGGTTGTACATCCATGTCACCAACCTATATGCTCAATATGCCTTTCTTTGAATATTTGAAATAAATACATCATTACACCATGGCCATGGAATTTAATTCTATATTTCTATTCTAATCAAAGGGCCAATATATCATATTTCATAAAAATGGAAGGGACATATCCTTCATTGACTTATCCATTAGTGACATATCACTCATGAAACACCAAACATATCCAACTTCTCCATGAACTGTTATCATCATGGTTTACAAAATACATCTAAGTACACAAGTTTTAACATTCATGAATAATAATATTAAAGTCTAAGGACCATCACACATGCACAAAAATAGGAATACCTCATGACACTAAAATACACGGAATTACTTCTGGCGGGTCTGTTCTCATAATCTCCCATCTTAGAGATTACCAAGTGTAAAATTTATGAGAAGAAGCCTCATCTACTTATGAGAAATATCACCAAATATTCTATATACTATGTTTCCCATCATAGTATATTATCTAACCATAGAACATTATTTAATAATATCATCATAGCACATCAAACTTCTTATCATAGCAGGGAACTGCTATGACCTTATCAATGAAATGTATACTCTAGGACATTATTAAATTAAAGTCATGAATAATAATGACCAATATATAATAATAAGTTTTATTAATATACAATACATCGAATATACAAGTAATAAAAGTACAAATAGCTGGTCCTAGGATACCAACTCCAAAAAAATCCCACTTGAACTAGAGCCAACTACCTATGAACTTTAGTACACTAGACCCCACATGATAGTCATGTTTTTGCTGAGTCAAAGATTTATTCAAGGGGTATTCCTTGTTTTATTACATGGAAATACTACTCACTATAACTTCACATCTCTGAGAAAAATACATCAAGAGATGATTCTTCTAAAGTATGTGCTTCATCTAATGATGTGACCTTGGATCTTTTGAGATATACACCACTGTAGTATTATCAAAATTGAGTGTGATAAGATCTTTATTTTTAGGTACCATGTAAATCTCTTGGATGAAGTTTTGCATCTATACTACTTCTTTAACTTCATCAGAGGCCATAATATACTCACACTATTCTATAGAATCAATGAACATGGATTTATTTGAGCACTTAAAACTCAAAAAACCTCCATTCAAAGTGAATATTTATCTCTTTTGTGGCTTCATGTAATCTTGATTCATTTATAAACTATAATCTCCATATCATGTGATGAATAGTTCCTCATATACTCTATAAAACATAAACATATCCTTAGTATGCCTCATATACTTAATGATAGTCTTAATTTTCATCCAATGGTGGTCACCTAGATCAGCTTGATATCTTACTACCACACTTAATGCATTGGAGACATCTAGCCTAGTAAATATCATAACATATATGACTGAACCAATCAATTAATACCATGTGATGCTGGAAAAAATTCACTCTTAGATTATTCCATAATGAATATCTTTAGTATATTTTCAATGTATATACCTTGACTTAGGCCAAGCAACCTATTTGATCTATCATTATGGATCTCGATTCTAATAATATATGTTTCCTCACCCAATTCGTTCATAGAGAAGCATTTATTCACCACAACTTAATAGATTTTAATAAAAGTATTTAGTTTTTAATGAGTAATATGTCATCAACATACACTATTAATAAAACAAATCCACTACCACTAAACCATTTATAGACACACGAATCACATTTGTTATTTATGAATCCAAATTTCATTATGGCCTCATCAAAATGAATGTTCCATGATCTGGATGCTTTCTTTAGTCCATAAATGGATCTTTTCAACTTACATCATTTTTTAGAATCCTTTGGAGTCACAAACACTTCAGGTTGTGTCATATAGACATATTTTTGAAGGTTCCCATTAAGGAAGGCTATTTTGACATCCATTTTCAAAATATAATAATCATGTAAATCCACAAGGGAAAGTAAAAATATGATGGATTTCAGCATTGAAACTTGTGAAAAATTTTTGTCATAGTCAATGACTTTACACTATTTAAACCCCTTTGCAACCAGTCATGCTTTATTGTTACTGATTTTTCCTTCCATGTCCATTTTCTTCTTGAATACCCATTTACAACCAATGGGATTTACATTTATTGAAGTTTCAACCAAAATCCAAGCTTGGTTTTATTATATGGAATCCATTTCTGAATTCATGGCCTCTTGCCAATTGGAAACATCTATTCCACTTACTGCTTCCTTGTAGGTTATAGGATCATTATTTTCAACTAATAATGAGTCACCATCCTAAGTGACTATAAAACCATACCATTCTAGTTCTCTAACCTCTCTAGTACTCCTACATCGTAATTTTGTCTCTAGAACAATTTCTTCTTCCATAGGGCTTTATGAAATTTGTTCTCATGATAACTCTTGTGTATTTTGAGCATGGAATTCATTAAATTCTATCTCAATCCCACTATATATTTTAGAGATAAGATCCTCCTCAAGAAATTTAGGACATCTTTCAACAAAAACATATTTGTATGAAGGATTGTATAGGTATTATCCCTTTGTTTCTTTGGGATATCTTATAAAGACACACTTTTTGCCTCAGGGTGAAATATTATTACCTGAATAGGTCTTAAAAAATTCCTCACAACCCCACACATGTAGGTAAGACAATACATGTTTCTTTCCATTCCATAATTGGTATGGTATACCATATATTTCTTTAGTTGGTACTAAATTTAGTATGTATGCTACTGTTTGTAACTTGTATCCCCAAAAGGATAATGGAAGGATCACATGACTCATCATTGATCTTTCCATGTCGAACAAGGTGTTGTTCCTGATTTCGATTACACCATTCAATTGAGGCATATAAGGAGGAGTGAGTTGAGATAATATCTCAAACTCCCAAATATAATCAATAAAGTATTGATTAAGATATTTTCCACTATGGTCTAAATATGGTTTCTTAATATTCTCACAAATATGGTTCTCAACTTCATTATTTTATTCCTTGAATTTATCAAAATAATTTTACTTATACGTAATTAAGTATACATATCCATATCTACTAAAATCATTGGTAAAAGTTATGAAGTATGAGTAACCACCCCTTTCCTAAATAGGAAATTGTCCACACACATTGGTATAAACTAATTCAAGAAGATATTTAGACCTTTCACCTTTCCTAATAAATGGGTATTTGGCCATTTTTCCTTGTAAACATGTATGAAATACACCAAGTGGTTTTAGTTAAAAACAATCTAAATATCCATCTTGATGTAATTTAGTCAAGTGATTTTCATTTACATGACCTAACTGGTGATGCCAAAGTTGTGTGTGATATGAGTCATGTGAATTAACTTTGTTATTGATTTCCGTTACTTGGTTTGTGTAATCCAAGACATAAAGACTGTTATTTAAATACGCCTTGAAAAAAAATTCTATATTTATAAAAGAAGAAACATTTATTCCCAAATTTAAAAATAAATCCATCTGTATCTAGTCTGGATATAGAAATAATTTTTTTGGTAACCGAATGCACATAATAATAACCATTTAAAACAAATATCATTCTATTTTGAAATGTGATGTGGTAATCCCTGATAGCTACAACATCAAGTTTAGCTATGTTGGCTTCTCGTAGATCTACCTCTCCTTGGTCAATATTTCTTAAGATACTTGGTTCATGTATGTGAATACATATGTGAGAACCACAAGATATATCTAATACCCAAATTTGTAGAAATATATAAATTTAACTTGATAAAAAACACACCTAAAGCTTCCCCCTGTTTCTTTGTCTAGGTGAATTTTTTTTCTAGTGGCCCTTATTTCCACATGTTGAGTAGAAACCATCATGTTCCCTTGATTTCCCCTTGAAATTACTATTCTTGAAAGGGTAAGAACAAGCTTTAGAATTAGAGCTCTTCTATTTCCCTTTCCATTTATTCACCATAAGGACGGAAGGATTTTCATGCATTGTATCCTTATGAACATGGAGAAGAAGAGTGAGAAGATATGAACGAGACTTTTCAATGTCTTTCATATTAAAATTCACAATAAATCTAGTGAGTCTATGAAGGAGTGATTCCAGAATGAGATCGGTGCCCAGTTGTTTCGGGATTTTAAATCCTAGAACCTCTAGTCACTCAATGTAGCCAATGATCTTGACTACATGAGGCCCAACTGAATAACCCTCTCCAAGATTGCTATGAAAAGTTCCTTGGAAATCTTAAACTATTCATGTCTAGTTCTCTCCTAGTATAGAGCACATAGGTACTCTAGAATGATATATTCATCCATGTTTTTATAAGACTTCATTGGTTCACTAGACATTGATGAAAGCATCAAGCATTGAATGTTGACCACATCACTCAAATATTTTTTTGTAGACAAGGAACTCTTCATCACTAACCATTTAGTCGGTGGGTCAAGCAATGAGGAATCTAGCATGTCAGATTCATGGTGTAGCACAAACCAAAGGCTTCTAAACCACTCATAGAAGTTACTTCCAGTTATAAGGTAGTATTTCTCCAATATTGATCATTGAGATAGTGAGTATGATGAGATTTAAATTTTATTCTACAATTAAAAGAGTGTATTATGGGTTCTTTTTATTTATTACGAATTATGTGATAAATAGTAAATAACTAAATTATTTTTATTAAATCTCCCACTTTTTTATCAAGTCCCAATATCCCTCATCATTGAACTCAGGATATATAGTTTCTATGACATTTTAGTGTAAAGGATCACCATTAATTTTCTTAATGAGCTAGACTTTGGACATGAAAACCATAAGAATGTAATTTAGGTAGGCAGTATTTCCAACTACAGACTTTCAGATCCTCAATCCATTCGCTGGATTCCCTTACCTTGAAATCCTAACTTGGATTTCCTCAACACTTGCCTCCAAATTTGTATTGAATGGACTTTGGATATTAAACTCAATACAAGTTCAGTTAAGTCAACCCAAAACTCTCATGAGAACTCTCTGATAAAAGTAAGTGTCCAGACTTTGGCCATGTAATACACATAGTTTTATGGTTTAATTCCCAATCAAGTCCTGGAAGGCTTATTATGACTTAATATTAGGTTGAGGGATTTTAATTAATTTATGTATAAATTTTATCTTGTTTCATCCTTTACATGTCTTGTTAATATTAAGTGGATGTTACTTAATTAATTAACTAAGTTGGATAAAACATTTATACATAAATAATTTATTTAATTTATATAATTTCATATTAATTCATTCATTGATGTGATTTCGGCCTTGCATACATAAAATAAATAATGCATATAAAGAAATAAAGAAATAAAGTAAATGAAATGATCATGAACTTATCTAATGGTTGATTTAATTAGTGTAGATTAAATCAACCTATGGCCTAGGATAATAACTCCATTTTTCTTCCATGGAATGAGTTACAACATTCTGCCTATATATCTATGTATCACTAAGTTGGCATCATCATGGTTCTATCATAAACTACCTCCACACACCTTGGGATTCTCCAATAATTACAAGTATTTATTACTCACATGCAGGTGAGGGGAACCAAAGGATTGGTTAAAGGGAATTGCATAAATATCCTTAGACAAGCATGTCCTATATAATAATGGAGGGAGGGATGGCTCAAATACCATCATTTAATTAAATATTAAATAATTAAAAACTCATGAAATAAATTAAATAAAATAAATTCCAACATATACATAGGTCTTTGTTAAGCTCATGATCGATCATACATGAAATGAATACACAAAAGTAATCATCTAGAATTCATTTCTTTATTATTTATTTATTATTAAAATAAACACTCTTACATTAATAAATAAATAAAAAAATAAATTAATTCCCTTTAATCTTAATGATCATCTGATATTAATTGGAGGTACCTGTTATTTATGAAATTCATGGAAAATAAATGGTAGAACCAATAATGTCATATTAATTACAATAAATTAATTGAGAATTTAATATTCTTTATATCCGTTATTAAATTTTCAAACACAAATTGGTGTTCCAATAAATAAATGAAGGTTTTTATGCTTTAATTTTCAATTTAATGTAATTTTTAATTCTGTATTTAATGGGAGACTACACAATGTGTACAGTTTAGCTATATGTCGTGTGCCTCAATTTTAATTTATTTAAGTCACACACCTAGGGTTTCAGCATGAAAACTCAACTAGAATACACGGGGTGTACATGCCAGCTATATGCCATGTATCCACTTGTCGTGTTCTAGGATGACCCGATCAACACACGATATGAAAGAAATGAACTAAGTGTAATTAACTGCTCGACACATCTATATACAATGTTCTTGGGTACACAACATATACACCGACTACACGCCATGTAACCCATTTTTACTGGAAAAGGATTTGAAACTTATCGATGGAATCTATTATCGTTATTTATCTATTCATAAACCTTTAATAAAATGAAACACTAGATGAATATGATTAACATTTCAAAGCAAGTTAATTCAAATTAGAATAAATAGTGAATAATAATAAATGTAAATTAAACCATAATTTCATATGGATCAACAATTAAATAAATAATTATAAATTTAAATGCGAACACCTTGATATCCCTTGTTAGTTCCAAGCACAGTGGAAGTGTGTAGAGGTGGGAAATATATAAAAATTTATTTTAATAATCTTCGCCTCAAACCATGAGTGATGATCATGCACATCAAATTTATAATTAATTTATTTAATATATGATGAAATAAGTACCTAGGCTTATGATATTTCTTCATTGATGATTGTTGATCATCCTAATAGAACCTTTCAGGTTGCCTTTGTTGTGTTGTGAGTATACAAGGATAGAATCCCTATAGCAGTGATCTACACGTGTTCTAATGATCTATGAGATATACCACTTGATCATTGGATGCTAGTGTAGTGAATCGAATGTCTTGCGTTGTTCATTCTTGATCGATCATTCTTCGGTCTTGAAGAAATATATCTTACACTTCTTGTTCTTGAGATGGAGAGAAAAGGAGGTGTCGATAGAGAATTCATTGTGCATAATAATTTTCTATTATCATTTTTTGGATACAATACACAATAAACATAATTGTCTATTTATAAAGTTATGGTTTAGGTTAAAATACTATTTAATTTCATGTAGGCTATTAAATAACATTTAAAACCTTTAATAAACCCCATGACACATAATAATACTATTATTCTTATTATTTTGTGGCACATGATAACTTGCACAAATTAATAAATAATATTTACCGACTTGTAAAAAATTATTTATCACCTGACATGGTCTTGGTCCATTCAAACTCCTCGGTATTTATTGAATACTTGAATATATATTTTATTAATAAATAAATATTTCATTCACAATCCAGTGAATAAAAATTTATTAAAATATTCAACAAATAAAATAAATATTTTACTCAAAATCTAGTGAATAAATATTTTATATATATTCACATAATAAAATAAATTATTTATTAATAAAATAATAATTATTTATTACCTTGTGAATATTAGCGATCAATAAAAATTGAATAAAATTATTTATTGGTCTTGAAAATAATATTTATTCCAATAATTAAAATCAAATAGAATTTAATCGAGATCATCGGAAACACTTACTGTGTGACCCTATAGGATTATATCCTATTGGTATTAGGTGGGATTACCTAAAGTCCAAGATTACTGTCTTACAATGGGTCAAGACACCCAAGATAAAAAACTTAATATCACGATGATAATAACCACATATGAATGCTCATGGTGTAATATAATCCCTTTATCACAATTTATCATTAAGAAGGTTGAACATCTATGTCACCAACATATATGATCAATATATATTTCTTTGACTATCTAAAATAAACACATCATTACACCATGTCCATGGAATTTAATGTGAAAGTTCTATTCTAATAAAAGGGTCGAGATATCATCCTCCATAAAGATATAAGAGACAAATCCTTCCTCCACTTATCCATTAATGACATGTCACTCATAACACACCCAACATATACAACTTATCCATGAACTATTATCATCATGGTTTTCAAAATACATCTAAGTATGCTAGTTGTAACATGCATTCATAATAATATTAAAGTCTAAGTACCATCACACATTCTCACATATAAGAATATTCGATGACACCAAAACATGTATAATTTCTACTGGTAGGAATGTTCTCATAATCTCTCATCTTAGAGATTACCAAGTGATAAATTCATGGGAAGAAGCCTCATATGTTTATGAATATTCACACATGATAGTCTATGTACTATGAATCCCATCATAGTATGATATCCAACCACAGAACATTATTTAAGAATATCATCATAACACATCAAGGTTCTCATCATAGCGGTTAATTGTTATAACCTTATCAATATGATGTATATTCTAGGACATTATTACATTAAATTCATGTATAAAAAATGATCAATATGTAATAATAAGTTTCATTAATATTTAATGCATCAAATATGCATGTAATAAAAGTAAAAACAGTTGGTCATAGGACTCCAATTCCAACATTTAGGCTATGATATAAATGGGAAAGTCTCTTTATTAAGGTAGGTGTTCCCTATGTAATTATATATGGTTTATGCGGTATCAATTAAGCATTTAACATGACATTTGATTTGTGTTCTTACTGTGAAAATGATTAAACTATTTAATTAAATGAATATTTTAGATTTAAAATGAAATGTCTAGGAATGATATGATTAATATGTCACGGGCCTTGACGAGCCCTTGAGCACTGACTGGACATCCCAACCACCATTGGATGAGAGTATAATTGTAATCAAAAACCTTATGATACATTAACCCCATGAGAGGTGCTTAATAAATAATTATTTGATCACAGTGTGCATGTTAGGTTCCCATAGTCCCATTGAGTACGGGTGAGTTATGAATTGGGACAATCGATCCTAGTTCTCCTCATGAAATTAAGATATGCCTTAGACCCTTTGGGATAAATGGTACGAGCATGAGTTGAGTGAGTTTATAGGAGATAAATAGTAATCCTTAGAATATTACCTAGGTTGGGAGTGATGAGATAATACTCATGGATTGCCTTGGAATCGCCTTATACCCAAGTAATGGACCAAGTGAGACATCTGATGCGAGAGCGACTAGATTGAGTTGGATTGAGACTGAGAGACATAATACCCTTAAGAGGTTGGTGTTGGATCCAGGAGCAGTACCACTTAGTGATTAATTGGTTTTGTGAGGATACCTAGGACATATCCTAAGATCTTCGACATGAGTTAAATGTTGAAATCTTAATTAATGAATTTGGTTGAATGTGTGATTTTTATTATAAGTTTTGGGGACCTTGGATGTATTTTCTTGGACCGAGATTTTCCTTTTATTATACCTAGTTGGTGGTCCTTGGATATATTCCTTGGATCTAGTGTACCCATTACTATTATATAGTTTGGGGAATTTGGACGTATTTCCTTGGATCTAGCATTGCCCATTATTATTATATGTTTAGGGGACTTGGATGTATTTCCTTAGATATGTAATTTCCTATTATTATAAATGGTTGGAGAACCTTGGATATATTCCTTGGATCTGGTGTTCCCATTATTATTATATGGTTAGAGGAACATGGTCATATTTCATTATATTTGGTGTTTCCAATTATTATACAAGGTTTGAGGACCTTGGACATATTCCTTGGATATGATGTTCCCATTATTATTATATGGTTGGGGGACCTTGGATTCATTCCTTGTATTTGGTGTGCCCATTATTATATAGAGTTGGGGGGACCTTGGACATAGTTCCTTGCATATGGTTGACCTTATATTTATACACATAATTTTGGTACTATGGACAGAGACATACAACATTATAAAAAATAGGTAGGGTCGATCTCAAGTATCATGTTAAAATCTAAAAACTGACTATGGTATTTATTTATGTCACCATAATTATTTATTTATTCCATTGAGTATTTCACATGCAAATATCACTACATTCACTAGTTATATATGCGACCACGTTGGTGGTGACTTTTTGAGTTATATACTCACACCTTTATCAGGTTACTATGACACTTGGGTACCAAAGAAACTCTTAATTGTTCATGAGTTTAGGTTGTGCAGCGGCTTGGGATGGGACTGTTTAGCTAGATAGCTTGGTTGGGACAAGAGACTAGGATGAGGTGAGGCTCAGGGTTTTAGTAGATCCTCAAAATATTTTATTTCTTTCTTTTATCTTATATATATATATATATATATATATATATGATCATCCCATTGGGTGAACAGTTGATATGTTTGTCTATATAACAACATCCATTAATTATTTATGGATTCAATTTATATATACCACATACAATGTATGATATTTATTATTATGGATTATTTTGGGATTATTTATACTATTATTTTTACTCTTATATGGGGGTATAGTCTCCCCACTATCACATATTAGGACATCACCACTAATTTTCACCCTCAGGTGCATGGGGATGCATGAATGAGGTCACATAATGCTCTGATCTGGTTATTATTGAGGGAACCGAGGTAAGGAAGTTATAATTTTCTTCAACATTTATGAAACCAAAGTCTATAGCAGCAATCACATGCCTATAAATAGTAGGATACCACACTCATGAAGGGGTATAAGGAGTATTATAAAGAACATGGTATTTTATCTCTATTTGAAATAGATAAGGCTTATATGAACACACCATTATTATTCTTATTTTCTTCACATAGTAAAATACATACCTTTGTGTATGAAAGTTAAGGGACATCATCACTATTTTAGAGTTACAAAAACACCCTTTCACATAGGTATTACATGGTTTTTGTTCATTATTATAATTTTATAAAGTTTCTTCTTAATCATGACATTATCCTTATTTTATAGAAAATATGGATTTTATCTCTTCTCAACACTCTTTAGATGTAATGAAAAACTGTTAAAAATTAATGTTTAATGCTATTAATTACACATAATGTAGACCGATAAAAGTACACTATAAAATTATATCAATTAAATTGGCCTTAAGATTGAGTCAATACCTATTATCTAATTGAATACCCCTACATTAGCTCAGTCTCCTTAATGATTCCACTATCCTAACATCAAATCATAACAGACCAAGGTAGTAGTTCATTATAGAAATTAGTGCTTGAGGATTAAACATATAATTAAGTAAATGATACCCTTGGAAGAATGAGGATAAATTGATATACATCATGTGGTGAACATAAGAAAACTATAAGGAAAATAGTAATTTATTAAACCAAAATTTCATAGTTACTCCTTTATATTGTGAATCTTTATTAAAAATCATAAAAAAATATGAAATTTTTTATAGAACCTATGTTCAAGTGCTGGATCTAGATATGAATGGGTCTAAGAACACTGGGTTCACTAAATCTACCTAAAATTCTAAGAATAATAGAAATTCATAGGCATTTATGATCTAGTACAGTTCTTACAGTCCTTTTTTATATAATCTTGGAAACCTCATTATAGATCTATTGATATATTGGACCCCATAGAAGAATATATTCCACTTGTTACATGGTGAAGTTATCATCAACTTGTGGGATATTTATATAATTTAAGGAATCCCTATCTGGATAGATATGTATGATGAGTTTATACCTCCATCATCTACTATGGTGGATGATGATAAAACCCCTTCTCTCTCCAAACAATTATTCATAGTTTCACTTATAACCATGTTTAAGGAACCCTATACACTTTTCAATATACCATTTATCAACTAAGAGGAAATTATTCAAGAACACAACTCTAAGGATATGAATGTTAAGTGACTAAGAGAATTCAATTACTATTAAAATAAGGGTTTTAGTGGAGTATATTAGACCACTCTTGAGAAAATAAACTATCAAGTATTGGGATATAAATACAAGGCTAAAAAAAATAAATTATTTTTCATGGTCAAATTAATCATGATGTGGTTGAGTGGGAACTTACTACCAATTCCTAATTTATATCATGGATCCAGGAATGGTACCTTTATCATGAATAATTAGATCACCTAAGGGAGAATCATAAATTTAGCAGTGCCAAATCTAGAAGAAATCTAACAAATGTTGTGTGGAATTTATTAAGTGAAAGGGACTTTTTTGCATCACTGTGTTATTCCAAATAATCTAGGGATGGATCATAACACACTTTAATAGAAATGAGGTCCATAATAAAACATGCATTACCTAATATTGGTTCAAAAAATTATTCTAAATAATCATTGGAGTTTTGGACATAATTGAAGGTTTCCAAGGACACAGTGGATGTACATGGCCATCACTACCAACTCAATTTCCACTGGTATAAAGCTGTCATAATCTGAGTCATCCATAGTGATTGATCAGGTTGATACAAAAATATTACATACATAATCAATTTTAAGGATGGTTTATTAGTGGACTAAATTTATTGAGAGTCTATATATATAATTCTTATGCACCACACTAATTTTATTAGTAATTTTACTAATTACCATGATTAATCCCAACCTACATTATGAATACTGAATTTATTAGAATCCCATAGTAATGTGCCATATTTGGATGATTGTGATGCATGTATAAATGGGAAACTAAGTCACATTTCTTTTAATATATATTGTGATTGGGATCCTTCATGACTACATGATTTTTGGATTAATTCTCACCCAGATGTAATATTTAATATTTGGTTCGTTTTAGGGAAATTTATCCCACTCATTGAGTTAGAAAATATGTTATAAGAAGAAGGAAAATGTGATCATGGAGACTAAAGTGAGAATGAGGAATCAGATAAAACATATTTTTGCAGTAGATAATAGAAGAAAAATCATGACCATCTAATCATTTTAGAAATTTTGAATTAGGTTCCTCTTTCAGATCTACTGAGAAAATTCTAGTTATTCCCCAAAATTTCATATACCCAAAGGTGTGTCTGATATAGAAAATATGAAGGGCCTATTTATCCCTAAAGATCCCATGGTCTTCCTTCCTGCTAAGAGTAGAGCTCCCAAATATTAGATATATTAATATTATAACACCCATAACTATCTAGATTTATTCTTTCTAAAGTGAGGTTTGGAGAAACATCCTTGAGCTAGAGGTGGTGGTTTGGTTAGTGTATGAAAATAACTATAAAAATTATAAGTTTTGTATTATTCTAGGGAAATCAAGTGGACCAGGTATCAAACAATACTCTATCTCACAACAAGTGGCGGTGATTTCATGCTTTCAATAACCTTGGTTGTCACTCATAGTCTATTAGTCATTTCCAATTCTTTATTAATTATAGAATGGTGTTAAAACGTCATTATCATTGATATCTACTAAATAAAATGTAGATGGAGATATAGACAAGAGTGAGGTTGGATCAAATGGAAGTGTTGAAATTGTAAGAACCACTATCTGAATATTAGAGTAAGGGGAGTTGACAACCAACCTCTTAGGGGTATTTTTAATAGTATCCTTGAAAATGTTAGATGAACCCCCATTTATTGGGGAAATATAATTGTATGAGTAGAAAGAATAAATTTTTGATCAATTATATGCATAATTTTCAAATTAGTTTTGAACTAATATGTGTTGACAATACCAATAATCAAGGGCTATGAGCTTATCTAATTTTCAATCACTTTTCAGGTTAGAGCATCGAGTGTTAGAGCCCTATATTATTTGTGAGAATCCCTATCCAATTAATAAAAATAATTTAGTCTTTCAATATTAAACACTAATGGATTCTTTCTAAGTGTTGGTCAGAGTGGACACTCAAGAGTGGGGTGAATTGAGTTCCAATTAAAATTTCTGTTAAAAAGATTTTTCTTAAAATCCTCCAATTTAAAAACAAGTTAAACAGTAGTGAATTTATACAGATTGTAAATGTTCAATTATTTTCTCAAATATTTATTAGGTATCAGTTAATTTAATAACAAGATTAAATTAACTTTTGAAACTAACTTACTGGTTCACAATAAGTACAAACACTTTCTAATTTAACTATCAAAGTAACTTAAAATAGTTTTGTATTTCAAAGTAATAAGAGCAGAATAAAACATATATATATATATGTATATTATTCTTTAGACTTAAACTAAAAAAACACAGCAGGAATAACCAAGAGGTTCAGTATCAAGTCGAGACTTAGTCCTCTCAAATTTATATATAAATTTGATCCACACCCTGGATCAGGGTTAACAACAGTACAAGACTGTCCAGGCCACGCAGGGACCTCTACCATAGTTCTTCGTGGGAAACAACACAAAGACCAGGTCACACAAGGACCTCTTCCACAATTGTCGTGGGTAAACAAGAGTAATCAGTTGGGTGTGAGGATTTCGATATCCTCCAGTTCATCACAGGAGTGAGTGTGTGTGTAAAGTATATAGAGTACACACACTGCTCGAAAAGATAAATAAGGAATCACTAGAAAAGAGTATATGATGGTTTAGAAAGCTCTAGTGATTGGTAGTGTAGCTATGTACTCATTGGATTAGGCAGGAATGCTTATAAGTCCTTCTTTGGTTATTCTATTGAAAAACAGAGTGTTGTGGATCAGCTTGTGTTCTTCAGGAGTGAAGAAGTTCTCCAGTTTCTAGTATTCTTCATGTGTTCTTATGTAGTGTTGGATTGCAAGAATGAGGTGCTTCTTCGAGCTCAAGATTGGTGTTCAGTTCAGTACAGGATGCTCGCGTGTTTTTCTTGTCACGTTTATGTTCTGTGTATGCGCGTCTTTCTCTTTTGCACATGTATTATCACCCCCTTATTTAGTGCAGCTCATTCTTCTTTATATTCCACGAGCTTCGGCAGTAGGAATGATTGCCTTTCCATAAGTACGAGGTACAGTTTCCTGACATGTAACAACTATCATTAAATAACATTAATTGCATTAAAGACAACAAATATGACCGTTAGCAGTATTTAAATAATATTGACAGAAAGGTTAAGAAACGGTATCACAGTAGTTCTGCAAATGGTGTCTCATTGAACTGGTGTCTCCTTCATGGTATGTGCTTCACGGTGTCTGTGTCACAGTGTGTCACTCACGGTGTCTGTGTCACGGTGTGTCGCTCACGGTGTCTGTGTCACGGTGTGTCTCTCACGGTGTCTGTGTCATGGTGTCTCCTTCACTGTATGTGAGTCACGGTGTCTGACTCACGATTTTTGACTTCTAGTACCTTTCTCAAAGTATCTGGATTCACAGTGCTGGGTCATGGTGTCTTGCGGTCACGGTGTCTGAGACTTAGGCTTCACTATGTCTACTTAACTGTTTCACGGTGTGTTGTGGTCACGGTGTCTCACCAGTCACGGTGTCTCACCAGTCAAGGTGTCTTCTTCATTGTGTCTGTCTTATTTTGTCAAGCTTCACGGTGTCTTAGTACTTAGACAGATAACTGTATTCACTTAAACAGTAATAATATGATTTGATCTTAACCATTCTAAGGTAAGAGAACTTTAAATATAAATACATATGGGGAACAAGATATGTGAGATTTTTAATTAAGATTTGAAATCATTAACAAGATGCGAAATTATGATTTAGATTTGTGATCATGCATAAGATTTGTAAATAAGAATGATATTAATGAACAATAATAAGATTTGTGATCATTAAAACATGATTAATACATGAGGAGTCCAACAATCTCCCCCTTTTTGATGATCACAAATCATGTATAGTTGAAGTATAAATGAAAGAAATTTTAGAGAAAATAACATGTATAATAATAACAGAAAAAATACTAAGAGATAATTCAACTCATGTTTTCTCCCCCTTTTGGGATTATCAAAAAGTATAGAGAGTAGAGAGAAAGAAAGCAATTTTCATTAAAAATGATCAGAATACAACATACAATAGAAATACAAAAACAAAGACATCCCATCAAAAAGTAAGAACCACTGGGTGGCATCATGGATTGGATTTCCCTTTGCCTTTATCAGCAGTAGGAGCGGGAGCTGATATAGAAGAAGTCAGAGAGGTAGTAGACAAGGATGGTAAGGGTAGACCTTAAAAGATGGAGGGAGACAAAGTAGGAGCAGTAGAAGATGTAGTCTGTGGTTGATCATGAATGACTGGTCGGATCTGAGATAGAGCTTGGCTGACTGACATGGAAGTTGAGGCTAAGGTAGGTAGACCAAGTCTAAGGGGTGCAGTAGCTGGAGCAACTATGGAAGTACTCTGCACAAGAAGATACGACTTTAGAAGATTGATGAAATCAGTAATAATTTCTCCACCATATTGCATACCCTTTTCAAAATCATCTTTATTCTCCATGAATTTTTCCAACAATCTGGTGAATTCTGAAAGCTTCTGAACTTGAGTTTTAAAGTCCGGAGTCACTGGAGGAATTCTCAAATTTTCCACAAGATACTTAAAGTGATTGGTCATGTCACTTTTGGAGAAAATCCGGGTGAGATAAAAGTCTATCTTCTTGGTGATGTCCTATTTAGCATCATTGGAAGTCTTCGAATGAATGTGAAACAGGTCAAGTGCTCTATCACTGTTCTTCACAACTTCAGATAAAGAAGAAAAATCTAAACCACTGAAGGCATTCTGAATTTCTTCCTTGATTATGGATCTGAACATAGAATCATCCAAAGAAGGAACAGAAGGTTGACCAGACAGAGGAGAAGCCTTTACAGCTATGGTTAGATCTTTGAGATGTTTTGAAACCTTTTGAAGGCATCCAGTGTATTCATCTATAAGATTATTCAGACTTTCTACAAGTTCTCTCATGTGTTGAATCATATTTGTGTGTCTTTCTCCAATTTTCTCATCAAAAGATAACAAATATGGATGTACTTGAGATACAATCTCTCTAGAAATGTTGGAAACATTTGGTTCAGGATAAGTAGAAACAGGTACAGGAGAATCAACAATAGGAGTAGGCTCTGATCTTGAAGACAATTCTTTTTAAAGGTTTGACACCATACCTTTCAGCTTTGCAACATCAACACTGAGCATTTTATTTTCTACTCTGACTTCTTGAATCTCACGGATCATCCTGGGTTGAATATGTAGAATAATATTCTCTAAAAGAATCAAGGCATCTTCCTGACTTAGTTGAGTCACAGGACGAGGTTGAGAGGACAAGATCCTCTCCATTATTGCCAAGATAGTCTCTCCAAAGACATTCAGATCATCTTTAGTTACAAAAGACTATTGATCAAGTAAAGGATCAATAAGTGGTACAGGTTCTGGTGCAGAATCTGGTTGAGGTTGAGGGTCAGATGCAGGTTCAGGTTGAGGCTCTGGGTCTGGGTGAGTGACTGATTTCAATTGAAAGAGAGAAGAAAGATCAATACTAGTTTCAGTCACTTGCTGTGATTCACTCACATCATAAAAGCTTGAAAATTCAAACCGAGCGTACACAGAAAAAGATTCAAATTCAAATTCAGTTGCATTAGGTTCAAGGTTTTGAGGCTCCTCCCCCTCAACAGGTGCTTCCATTTCAGGAACATGAAGTTCAGGAACAGGGAGCTTAGCAGCTTGGTTAGGATCCATAAGATCAACTCTATTCTCCTCAGCCATCTCTTTCCTTGACAATTGAAAGGAAATGTTCATCCTCTCTTCAGCAGAGGGTATGAACTCAAGAACCGCCTAGTCATCAGGCAGTACTTCCAAACTTGCTTCTTTCTCAGCAGGGAGTTTTTCAAACACAGGTTCTTCCATGGCTTGCTCATCTAAAACAGGGATAACCAAATCTCTTTCAGCCTCATGTTGGACATCTAGATCAACAATGTCTCTAGAAGCAGGAGCTTATTCCTCTTCAATAACAGCAAAAGGTTCTTCTTCTCTAAGAACAACAGAAGTAATAGGATTTACTTCCTCTTCAACAACAAATTCTTCTCTAAGAGGTGTTTTAGCTTCTTCCTTAAGCGGTACTTCAAATGCCACTTCTTCTTCTTCAACTTCCTCTGAACAATCATCCACTTCATCTGGTTCCAAACCAGGATCGACAATATTCTTTGGCCTTCTTAGATAATCAACCATATTATACTTCTCGTAAATCTTTTCATTATCTTCAACCCACTACTTCTTCCAGGGGTTCTAATTTATTTTCATTCTTTTAATGGTAGGCTTGGATAGGCAGAAGTCAAAATCCACAAGCTTTTCTTCATTCGGCCCAACAACTTGTTTATAAAATAGCATAACAGAAATCATCCTTGAGTAAAACAGGGAAGTGGATTTGGAAGTGACCTTGATTAATTCACACATATGGTGAATGATATATTTTCATAGGTTGATCTTATGCCCATTCTTTATCAGATGAATTAGGAACACATCCAGATACTTCAACACAGAAAAATCACCCTACCTAGGGCTAATCTGATTCTGAACAAATATGAACAGTAGCCTTGTCTCTCCATCCAGCTCTGCAGCTATGGCCCTTCGCTTGGTGCCATTTCTAGTTAAAGTTTCCAAATAATTTTCCAGGTCAAATATGTCGGTTTTAGGAGGAGGGTCTCTTTGGAAGTCATCACAAATTCCTTCATGAGGAATCCTTAGGAATGCAGCCCATATCCTTGAAGTGAAAGAATACTTCTGACCATCGATCTAGCTTGTTACCATAAAAGTTTCTCCAGCATCAAAGGAGAACTTTTCATATTGATAAAACTGAGATACCAACCTTGGCTAAATCGGTATATCCTTTCGAGAGAACCATTCCAGCCATCCTTGTTCTATTAAGACTTTTAAGACTAACGACTTGCTGGTCAGCAGCCACTCAGGGCAAACTTCCTTTTCAGGAACAACAGTACGACTATCTAGGTTCGGATTTAGGGGACCATCGGGAACTACCCTCAGAGTTATCTTCTGTTTCTTTGAGCGGCGCTTCTCAGATGAGGATGAGGATTAAAGCCTCATCCTTGGCATCCACTAAAGGTTTGGACGAGATAGAAGAAGAGAATATTTTAAGAGAGTGAATAGGAGAGAGATCGGGTGAGGAATCGAGTGAAACCCTTATGTTTTATCATTTGGGAATGCCAAACGTCATAAAAAAAAACGTGGGAAATCAAATAGCGGTGAAATAAAAATTACCAAGATGTGGGTTAAAAATAAATATATAAATGATCTTCATGGTGAGACTGTGAGTAAGCATTACGGTGCGATGAAAAGCAGTCGTCACGGTGAGACAGTTAGTGGTCATCACGGTGAGACAGTGAACAGTCTGTGCAGTCACGGTGAGACAGTTAGTGACAAACCATGAACACCAAGTGTTAACTGTGAGACCGTAAGCATGAAAGAGTAACTGAGAGACAGTAAACATGAAACCATAAAGTAAAATCCAGTAAAATATTAAACAGTAAGACTAGTAAGATATTTATTTATGATTGATCATTCCAAGATCATGTATGATGTAATTTAATCTCTCAGAATTTAATGGTTTAGTGAATATATGAGCAAGTTGATATTCAGTGCCAATGAATTCCAAAGTGACATCACCTTTTTGATAATGATCCCTCAAAAAGTGATGTCTTACATCAATATGTTTTGTCCTAGAATGTGAAACAGGATTTTTTGAAATGTTAATAGCACTTGTGTTGTCACAATTTTTTGGGACATGTATGAATTGATATCTATAGTCTAGTAAAGTGTGTTTCATCCACAAAATTTGTTCACAACAACTGCCGGCAGCTATATATTCAGCTTCTTCAGTAGATAATGCAACAAAATTTTGTTTCTTACTACACCATGATACTAGTGACTTGCCTAAAATGTGTCATGTTCGAGAGGTGCTTTTTCTATCTAACTTACATCCAGAAAAATCAGCATCAGAATAACTAAGTCAAAAGAATGTCTTTTAGGATAGAACAGTCCAAAATTGGGTGTATGCTTGAGGTATTTGAAAATTCTCTTTACAACATTTAAATGAGACACTTTAGGATTTACTTGAAAACGAGCACACATACACACACTAAACATAATATCAGGACGACTAACAGTTAAGTAGAGTAGGCTTCCAATCATTCCTTTATAAGTGGTTTGATCAACAGATTTTCCATCTTCATCAAGATCCAACTTATAGGTAGTACTCTTGGGAGTGTATCTACTTTTAGTGCTATCCAATCCAAAACGTTTTAAAAGATATCTAGTATATTTACTTTGAGTTAAAACAATTCCATTATTATTTTGAAAGATTTGAAATCCAAGAAAGGATTTAAGTTCACCCATTAAACTCATTTCAAATTCATTTTGCATCATTTTAGAAAAATCAGTACATAATGAAGTTTTTGAAGATCCAAAAATAATATCATCTATATAAATTTGAACAACTAAAACATCTTTAGAAATTCACTTTATAAAAAGGTTAGGATCAGTAATTCCTTTAGTAAAACATTTTGAAATAAGAAAATTACTAAGTCTATCATACCAAGCTCTTGGAGCTTGCTTTAGACCATATAAAGTTTTTGATAATTTGAAAATATTTTTTGGAAAATGAGGGTTTGTAAATCCAGGTGGTTGTTCAACAAAAACATCCTCAGCTATATACCCATTTAAGAATGCACTATTGACATCCATTTGATATAGTTTTAAATTCATATGTGCAACATAAGAAAGTAAGATTCTAATGGCTTCTAATCTGGCTACTGGAGAAAAAGTCTCCTCATAGTCAATTCCATCTTCTTGACTATAGCCTTGTGCAACTAATCTAGCCTGATTTCTAACTATATTTACAGCTTCATCTACTTTATTTCTAAACACCCATTTAGTACCTATGGTAAAAGTTTATTTGGGTCTTTCAGCAAGTTTACAAACTTTATTTCTTTCAAACTGATTGAGTTCTTCTTGCATGGAAATTACCCAAAATTCATCATTAATGGCATCGTCAATGTTCTTAGGTTCACGCTGTGATAAGAAGTCTTGATGTTCAACTTGATTTCTATGAGAAGCTCTAGTCTGTGTTCCTCTATCTAGGTTTCCAACAACAGCATCTAAATGATGATTCTTTAGAATCCTAGTTGATCTAGTAAAGGTAGGACTAGAAATTTCAGGTTCTTCTCTAGGTTCGGGTTCAACAGAAGCAGATGCTGGAATATTTTCAGAACTGGCTGTCTTTACAGCAGGTTCATAGATTTTATCATTAAGGTTTAGAACAGATAAATCTTCTTCAAGATTTTCAAGAGAAGGCTTAGGTTCATGTGGATCAGTTTCATCAAACTTGATGTGAACAGATTCTTCCACACACTTGGATTTCTTATCGAAAACTCTATAAGATTTTCTAGAAATTGAATATCCTAGAAATATTCCTTCAACACTTTTAGAATCAAACTTGTCAAGGTTGTCCTTGGTGTTAATAATAAAGACTTTTCATCCAAAGACTCTAAAGTAACTAACTTTAGGTTTACTATTGTTCCAAAATTCATAAGGGGTCTTTTTAAGAATAGGTCTAATCAAGACTCTATTAATAATATAACAAGATGTATTTACAGCTTCAGCCCAAAAATAAATAGGCAGGTTATAATCATTAAGCATGGTTCTTGAAATATCTTGCAGGGTTCTATTTCTTCTTTCTACTACACCATTTTGCTGAGGTGTCCTAGGAGTAGAAAAGTTGTGACTATAGCCATTGTGTGAGCAATAAGATTCAAACTCATGATTTTCAAAATCATGGCCATGATCACTTCTCAGGGTTTTAATCTTAAGTCCACTAAGGTTTTCTACATACTTGGAGTATTTAATAAAGTAAGAGCAAGCTTCACTTTTGTGATCTAAGAAGTATACCCAAGTATATCTAGAAAAGTCATCTACTAGAACAAAGACATAGTGCTTCCCATTTAAACTAGAAACTCTAGATGGTCCAAATAAATCCATGTGAACCAACTCGAGAGGTTGAGAAGTTGAGAATTCTTTCTTTAATTTAAAACAAACTTTATGTTGATTTCCCTTTTGATAGGGATTACAAACTTTGTAATTTGGAAACTCAAGTTTGGGTAGGTCACTAACTAAGTTCTTCCTATTTAGTTTCCTAAGTGAATGTATGTTTTAGTGTCCTAATATTCTGTTCCACAGCCAAGACTCTTTATGAAAAGCATTTACACAAGTAATGTTTTGTTCAGCTAAAGAATTTAAATCAACAGCATAAACATTTTCATTTCTCAAAGTATAAAATATTAAAACTTTTTTAAAATTAAAAACATTACAAGAATAATTTTCAAATTTCACATTAAATCCATCATCACATAATTGAGATATACTTAACAAGTTATATTTTAATCCATCAACAATAAAACTTTAGAAATTAAAACTGAGTTAATGTTACCAATCTGGCCAAGGCCAATGATATTTCCTTTAGAATTATCACCAAAGGTGACATGTCCTCCATCAATATTGATTAAACTCTTGAAGCATGAGAAATATCTAGATATATTTCTTGAACACCCACTGTCCAAGTAACATATCTTCTTGTGAGAACTCTTCAAACAAGTTTCCTACAAAACAGATTTAGATAGAGAATGATTTTGGTACCCATATATTCTTGGGTCCAGATAGGTTAGCAATCAAGGATTTAGGTATCCAAATTTGTTTTATGGGTCTCATATAATTAATATAATTAATTGATTTAGAAAGATAAACTCTATTTGATTTATAACAATGTGAATAAATAGTTGAAGCATAAGAATTTCCAGAACTTGCGCTAGCATAATTTTTTCCATATTTGGGAATAAATTTAGTTTTAGTAAACTATCTTTTTCCAGGTTGATAACCTATTCCAGTAGCATATTTAGGTGAAAATTGCTTTCCTAGCATTTGAGTTAGAGTGTATTTTCCATTTTTTAATTTTTCTAAGTTCTTTCTAAGTTTCTCATTTGATAATTTTAGTTCAATATTTTTTTTAAGTAATTGAGCATTATTTTCTTTTTCTATATTGAGTTCAGATTTAACAGTTGTAGTAAGAGAATGCTATTTCTTTAATGATTTGTATTTATCCTTAAGTTCATTGCATGTTTCTTACAACATATTGAAATATTCAAACATTTAATCCTTAGGCATATTGTCATCATTATCTGAATCACTTTTATTTACAGAATAATAATCATTTAGAGAAGGGGAAACAGGTACCTCAGATTCTTTAGTCATAAAGCACATATTAGCATGATTATTTTCAGAATCAGAAACTTCAAATTCACTTGTGATGTCTTCTGAAGTACACCAAGTAGCTTTCATAGCCTTCTTGTAATTGCTGTCCTTGTAATCATATTTCTTTTTGAATTTTAACTCTGGACTGTCAGACTTGATGTTTCCTTTATTCTTTCATTCATAGAAGACAATTTCATCACTTTTGTTAGGCTTTTTCCATTCCTTTTTCCAATGAACTTTGTTGTCATATTTTCCTTTGTAATTTGATTTTCTGAAGAATTTATTCTTCCTATAGAACTTCTTGAATCTTCTGGATATTTGAGCCATCTCAGCATCAGTGTCAGAGTCTGAATCTTCACTTGTTGAACTTTCAGTTTGTATTTGAACTTTGTCCTTGTCTTTTCTCTTCGAAGCAGTATACTTGAAAGCAATTGATTTTCTTTTTGGTCCATCACTTTCTTCCTTGTTTACTTTGAGTTCTTCCTCATTCATCATAAGCTTACCAATAAGTTCTTTGATAGGTAGAGCACCAATATCACAAGATTCTATAATTGAAACATAAGTGCCTCTCCATCGATCTGGTAGACATATCAATATCCTCATAATTTTTTCCTTTGATAGAACAACTTTTCCAAGTGGGATCATTATGTTGACTATCTCATTGAACCTGAGATATATATCATAAATAGGTTCATAAGTCTTCATTTTAAAATTGTCATATTTAATATTTTAAGTATTCAATATCATTTCTTTAACTTTAGTTGTTCCTTCATGAGAAACACCTAAAGTATCCCATATTTCATAAGCAGTTTTGCAGGAAGATATTATATTGAATTCCTCATCTCCTAAAGCACAGTACAAGGAATTCATAGCTTTACAATTATTATTGCAAGCTGTCTTAGTAGATTCATCCCAAGTAGTTCTTACAGTTACTGGAATTTTATATTGAGATTCTATAGCAGTCCAGATATCAAATCCCATACTCTCTAAATGTATTTTCATTTTAAGCTTCCACTGGGCATAATTTGTACCATTGAAGAAATGTGGCCTGTTAGTAGCATCACCTTCTAGTCTATTGTCCATAGCTAGATTCTAGAAAATGGATTTAAAGAGATAAAATTTAGAACTAACAGAAATTTAAGATCTTTAAAGATACAACTAAAATCACATTTGAAAAAACAGAGAGTTTTGAAAACTTTGATTAATAAAAACAAACCTCTGATACCAAATGTTGGTCGGAGTGGACACTCAAGAGGGGGGTGACTTGAGTTCCAATTAAAATTTCTATTAAAAAGATTTATCTTAAAATCCCTCAATTTAAAAACAAGTTAAACTGTAGTGAATTTATATAGATTGTAAATGTTCAATTAGTTTCTCAATGATTGATTAGGTCTCAGTTAATTTAATTACAAGATTAAATTAACTTTTGAAACTAACTTACTAGTTCACAATAAGTAGAAACACTTTCTAATTTAAATATCAAAGTAACTTAAAATAGCTTTGTATTTCAAAGTAATAGCAGCGGAATAAAACAGATATATATATATATATATATATATATATATATGTATATTATGCTTTATACTTAAACTAAAAAAGCACATCAGGAATAACCAAGAGGTTCAGTCTTAAGCCGAGACTTAGTCCTCTCAAATTTATATATAAATTTGATCCACACCCTAGATCAGGGTTAACTATAGTACAAGACTATCCAGGCCATGCAGGGACCTCTACCACAGTTCTTCGTGGGAAACAACACAAAGCCTAGGTCACACAAGGACCTCTTCCACAGTTTCTGTGGGTAAACAAGAGTATTTAGTTCGGTGTGAGGATTTAGATATCTTCCAATTCAGTGCAGGAGTCAGTGTGTGTGTAAAGTATACAGAGTACACACAATGCTCGAAAAGATAAATAAGGAATCACTAGAAAATAGTATATGAAGGTTTAGAAATCTCTAGTGATTGGCAGTGCAGCTATGGACTCGTTGGATTTGGCAGGAATGCTTCTAAGTCCTTCTCTGGTCATTCTGTTGAAAAACAGAGTGTCGTGGATCAGCTTGTGTTCTTTATAAGTGAAGAAGATATCCTATTTCTAGTATTCTTTGTGTGTTCTTATGTAGTGTTGGATTGAAAGAATGAGGTGGTTCTTCGATATCAAGATTGGTGTTTAGTTC
This sequence comes from Viscum album, assembly GCA_963277665.1. Taxonomy (NCBI): domain Eukaryota; kingdom Viridiplantae; phylum Streptophyta; class Magnoliopsida; order Santalales; family Viscaceae; genus Viscum; species Viscum album. The sequence continues at coordinate 2,065,877,704 of OY728141.1, forward strand.
AGTACAGGATGCTCGCGTGTTTTTCTTGTTGAGTGTATGTTCTATGTATGCGCATCTTTCTCTTTTGAACATGTATTATCACCCCCTTCTTTAGTGCAGCTCGATATTCTTTATATTCCACGAGCTCCGACAGTTGGATTTATTGCCTTTCCATAAGTACGAGGTACAATTTCCTGACATGTAACAACTATCATTATATAAAATTAATTGCATTAAAAACAAAAAATATGACTGTTAGCAATATTTAAATAATATTGACAGAAAGGTTAAGAAACGGTATCATAGTAGTTCTATAAACGATGTCTCATTGAACCGGTGTCTCCTTCACAGTATGTGCTTCATGGTGTCTATGTCACGGTGTGTCGCTCACGGTGTTTGTGTCATGGTGTGTCGCTCACGGTGTCTGTGTCACGGTGTGTCGCTCACGGTGTCTGTTTCACGGTGTCTCCTTCACTGTATGTGAGTCACGGTGTCTGACTCACGGTTTCTGACTTTCAGTGCCTTGCTCAAAGTATCTGGATTCACAGTGCTAGGTCACAGTGTCTTGCGGTCACGGTGTCTGAGACTTAGGCTTCAATATGGATGCTTAACTGTGTCACGGTGTGTTGTGGTCATGGTGTCTCACCAGCCACAATGTCTCACCAGTCACGGTGTCTCACCAGTCACGGTGTCTCACCAGTCACGGTGTCTCACCAGTCACAATGTCTTCTTCACTATGTCTGTCTTACTGTGTCAAGCTTCACAGTGTCTTTGTACTTAGACGGATAACTGTATTCACTTAAACAGTAATAACATGATTTGAGCTTAACCATTGTAAGGTAAGAGGACTTGAAATATAAATACATATGAGGAAAAAGATATGTGAGATTTGTAATTAAGATTTAAAATAATTATCAAGATGCGCAATTATGATTGAGATTTGTGATCATGCATAAGATTTGTAAATAAGAATGAGATTAATTAATAGTAATAAGATTTGTGATCATTAAAAAATGATTAATACATGAGGAGTCCAACAGTATGTACTCAAATTCTCTACTTATTATATCCACATCATTTTTAGTATATACTTATGTATTTTTTTAAGAAGACTTGGGATTTATTTTGAGCATAGCTTCCAATATAAGCTAGATTCAGGGAATACTAGTGAAAATTGAATAGGAATATGGTATGCACCAATTCTACCATCACTACATATTGAAATGCTATCAACCTAGAGAAATAAAAAAATTTAGATCATGATGAGTAGTAACAACATGAATTAATTTTCCCCATACACTAATTTGAAATAAAACAAATGAAAATTTAGTGGGGTATGCTAATGATGATTCTTTGGTCTCAAGTGTCAAAAAATAATAACTAGTAGTCAAGGTTAAATCTCATTTTTCTTAACTAATATTTCCCATTGCACCTATAGGGTTTATGTTGAAACTAATATCATTCATGGTGACTCCTAGGTACATGGGCTAAAGAAGATGACATTAAGGACCATATATCCTTGAGAATAATAGTATTATAATGTGATTCAATATCTAAGAATTATTTGGAATTGATATTGTAAACTATTTCTATATAACAATAGATGAGATATAAATTATGGATCAACATTCACACCTTTATTAATCGAACTTCATTGGAGGATTTGGGTAGTTATATGGGGGGACTCTTCTATCAGTTTTTGATCTTATGAGTTCGAGGGTATGGTTATGATTTAATTCACATGGTTTTTCAAAATATATTAGATGCATGTGAATTGATACAAGTGCATGAGGTATACCATAATGAGGTAGATATTGTGGTATGGTTTTGAAATTCACTTCCATCAAATCTCCAAGAGATTGGGTATGGCCAAGAGAAGAAGTCTCAACTTAAGATCATCATTTTCAAAAAAAATAGTTTCCCTGGATCAACTTAAATAATAGTTAGTGGTCATAAAAAATATGTTTTTAGGGGCCTCCTCAAATATGGAGATTTCTATAGGAGAGTGGTTTATCTGGTGACATACATCATTCAACTATGACCCAAGACAGATGCTAGGATGCCTAATTGAATGATTTGTAAAGTTGTTTCTCCATCCAAGTAAATAAAAAATTCGAGAGGTTAATGGGTAATATTTTATCATGACTCTATTAAGTCAAATCACCTATCTTTTCCTTATATGAACTTAATTTCAGGAATTACTCCAAGATATACATGTATCTCTTACTTCTATTTTTTAGATCAATGAAAATTAACTTTACAAAAAAAATATGTATATAACCATAAAATATAACACACCCATGTACTTATTAAGAGTGTATGAGTATGAGTAATCATTGTATTTGGTCTTGGATAGTTTATCATACATTTTATTTCTCATAATGAGAAAAACCTATATAGTTTCATGTATGAATTAACCTTGGTTACTTGTAAAACTATAATGGAAAATATCATTAATGTAATTAAACTAACTTTAACATGAGAATAAATTGGTGTTTATAAATCATGATTTAATACAATTGAGTCAAGTATGTATAAGGTTGAAAGATCAATTATCCTTTAAAAATTTGTACTTAGACAGGTATAGGTTTTCCCATACACGGGGTGTATGTTCCATAACTATAAGTTGAGGTTAGTATGTTAAATAATTAATGGTGGTTCCTTTTTTTCCGGGACATGTGGACTTGGATGGGTATTAATTTATCATATGTTATTATACATTCATCTTGAACCAAGGTTACTTTATTTGAAAAAATAATTGAAAAGGGATGAATTATTCCATGACATATACACATGGATGAATATAATAGGGTTGTATAGAAGGTTTATATATCATCATAATAATCCAAGTTAGGTATATATAGATATAAAAATAAGAATATACTCAATGTTGTTTAAATAATGAATTAGTTTTATTAGAGGAAAAGACATTCTCAAGAGTGGTTCAGGTACCCGAGGTTATATCATAGTGGTTTTAGTGAGTCATAAAAGTTAATGTATATGGATAACAACAAGGTGCCCTATTTTTTTTGAGATACATGAACCTAGATAGAATATATTGAATTTTTCTAGGGCTGAATATAAGTATTTAATTATTTATTTCTCTTTCTTATTGTAAAAACTAATTTTTTTCCACGTATTTTAATGTTTTCTATCTCAAAAAGAAAAGTTTTGACTTTTTCTCAAGCCACCCTTTATAGGATTTTAACCTGAATTTTTTTGTCTAATTATATGTAGTTTAAGTTCCTTTAACTTATACTGAAATGAAGCTATTTGATATATGGTCACATAGATTAGAATAATTTTTTTATAAAGATTAATGTCATACATATTAGAATAAAACACAAACCCCAGTTTAAGGACATATATCTTAGACCAAAAAATATGAAGGTTTTCTTTGCATTTTATAAATAAACCTAACATGAATAATAGACAAAACAATGATGAAAAAAACCTTGGTTTTTTTATAGTTTGAAACATAAATGTAGTTTAATTTCATACTTCCTAGAAAAAAATGGGGGAAATGGTTCATCCTTGCACAAAATATGACATGGTTAAGACTACCATGTTATGGTTTTAGCTTTAGTTTATATTTATAACAACATATCATTTACACTAAATCCTCATAAACTTAGTGCACTTTCACCTTTTTTCAAATTATATGTATCAACTTGTGAAACTATATAAAAAATTCATTTTTTACATCTTCCATAACTAATTTTGGAATAAATATCATTAATTTTCATCAAATGTCACATCATATATAACAACTTGTGATTTTTGGGTTTCTATAAAAATTTTATACTAACACTTTTTAATAAAGCTTAATCATCAATCACATAACCAGAAAGTGTCATTACATAAAACTTTATAGTATTGAAAATAATTATGAATTCTTAGATCCATAATTATATGTAAAGAGATGTCTCTTGTAAAGTGTCAATGTTACTCAAGTTATAAATGGATCTAGCATGATCTCTATCAAACATAAGTATCTCTATATTTGTGTTAAACTTATTAAATTATGCATGTATACATAATCATACAATCCACTTTTCCCACAAGGTTAAGTTTCCATGGGATATGAAGTATGTTAATATCATATAGCCTACTTATGTATTATGGATTCCCTATGTATATAATTATAACATCCTGGACCCGATTTAATTATAAGTAACCGAACCTATTTGGACATATAGCCTCAAGTGCGTCTCCCTGCACACTAGATGCTGCTGACTACTAGCAAAGGTCTATGATGGTATGATGGGGAGACTATATCCTCATGATTAGATTTAAGCACAATTATATAATAGTATAATGTAGAAAAAATATAATTAATGAACTTCAGATATACAAACCATCCAGATAAAATACACATGAAGAAATAGGATAAATATTATAAAGACCTCGACCCTAGTAACCCGGATTCATTGCCTTACATTGTCACATTGGTACTATGAACAATTTCTTACTTCCCAAAGGACCAAATTGTATACTAGATTTGGAAAACCATATAAAAATTTAAGTTTTAAATTGAAACATGAAAGTAAAAAAATATAGCAAATCCATTAGAAACATCTATAAACTCCTAGATTATCCCTAAAAGTCATTCATAATATACATATTTGCAGTCTGGGTAAAAATAAAACATAAAAAAGGGGTGATATATAATGCTTAGTAAGGGTAAACAATATAGAATAAGCTCTCATAAATAAACATAAATAATAAGGAATGATGAATAACTAAAAACACATTCCATTAAAACATAATCTTGAGCATAATATAGCAGGAATAAAAGTTGAATAAATAATTCCATATAAATAATCAAATGATAATGATAATTATCCATGGATATTATAAAAGTAAAATAATCACATGGTATATAAATTACTAATATCATAATGAATTAATGAAAAATTATAGACATCATAAACATACCATTAAGGATTTGGCCAAGACACCATACATAAATAGGTAAAAACCTGGTCTACTTTGTCTCATGAGACCCACTGATGCATCGAGGGGCTATATCAGGCCCTTCCCATCACTAACTAAGTCCAATTAATTCTTCATATGAAAGGGGTGAAACATAATTGAAATATAAATTCATATTTAAACTATCATATAAAATTTTAATAAATTTCCTCAAATAATAAACATAATTATAAAACATCTAGAGTAATATGGAGATTGGTATCAGGATAGTATATCCCCAATCAAAATAGTTATAAATCATTCAACAAAATATGATAGCTAGTAACATAAGAGATAAATTTCAATAAATCACAAGATTCAATATAGGGTATTTAAATAGATGAAAATACTCTAATAAAATCATTGAGGGATTCTTTAGAGAAAAACCCTTTAACTTTTGGAAAGAACAGTTCTTTTGGAAAATCATTTACATTTGTAATAAAATAAGATTATAATACTATATATCATAGAAAATAAAAGTTAAGGGAAATTAAATTATTTTTTATGAATAAATGATGTCTAAATTAATTTAAAACATGTAAAAATAGTTTTTAAGAAACTTTAGAAATAAGCCACTTCAGTGCAGTTTAAGAGAAATTATAAAAGAGTCTTTAAATAAGACAAATGATTAGTTGTCTACATAAAACCAAAAAAGAGATAAGATAGAATTTCATGATAAAAATATTAATTTTATAAAAATATTTTTATCTTAAACTATACTATGAGATGTACTTGAAATTGGGTAAGAAATTGGGAAGTTTCTCTTTAATCGGGCTCGCTTATCAGGAATAATTAAAAAGGAAACCTTATAAAAACACTACTTACTCATAAAATAAAGAAGAATTGATCTATATAATTGAGTTTATAACATATAAAAATAATTTTTAAGAAGTATATAAAAATAAATTATAATTAAATTTGGTTAATGATAGAGAAAACATAACCCTAATGAGAAATGGATCTTTGGGAAGAAACCCTTACCACTTTGCAAACAGTCGAACCATATGCCCCATAAAACTAATGATCATAAAATAAGACATTTAATTATAGGGATATAAATATATAAATGATATTATACATCAATGGAAAGTATAAATACACCACACATAATAAATAGTGGTGAATAAAGCATATCTAATAGAAATAAAAGCGAGATGAGAAAACCCTTACCTTATGTCTGAAAGTGTTATGAACTTGCACTCAATATCATAGATAATTAAATTAGATTCATTTATAATTTAGTTTAGAACCTTTTAAAGATTTATTTTATTTATTATAATTTTATTAATTTCATTTATGGACTTTTTGAAATGTTATAATATTTAATTTCGCCGTTTGAGAGTGTTCGTTTCCTTGGTTTTCATGATAGGTTCACTTGTATACATGTACGAAAGATCATGTGAAATGAAATAGTTATATAGAATTGAAATGATAAGTTATAAATGAACTTAAATAATATTTTATGGTCTTATATATCATTTTATTTTCAGATATAAGGGTGATTAATTAGATAAAATGTAAACCATAACTGTTTGGATTATTTTGGCGCTTTTTGATCATCATAAACTAGCTTTGTTTTATGAATTAATATTATGTATATCTACTGGTTACATAATATTAAATAAGTATTATTACATATATTAAAGTCTGGTTTAACCATACATTTGGTTTTATGACCAGTCTTGAAGGAATAATTAAAAAAATGAAATCTCATCATCTACGAAGGCAGTAAATCATCACCTCGTAGATGATATTTTCATTTTTAGAATAAAAAAAATGAAGAGAAAATAATTGATGGTGGATATACCATTATCATAATAAAATTCTAGTATATATAAGATAATTTAGTTATCATGCATGTTTGGACATCGTATGTAAGGGAAGGGTAAGAAAAGAAAATAAATTGAAAGAAAATTAAAAGAGAGAAAGGGGATTTTACCTCTCAAATTACTCTCCTTGAGAACCTCCTTAAAGAACTTTGAAATGTTATTTTGGGTGAGACCAACAAGACCAGAACATGGGGGAGAGGTTTGGGAGAAGTATCAGGTAGAATTTGGTAAATATTCAAGGATTTGGAGGTGCGAGTAGAAGAGGTTGTGAGGGGTGGTATTTATATTGGAGGAGAGTTTCACTACTAGAAAATAAGGTTTTACCAACGGTTCAAAACCATTGGTAAAGGCTGGATAACCGTTGGTATATATTATACCAACGGTTACCAAAACCGTGGGGAATTAAGGCGTAGGGAAATAGATTTTCCAATGGCCTTCCACAAATCGTTGGCATATCTTAGGATATCCACCTTATACCAAAAGTTTTACATAACCGTTGGTATAAATTTTTAACCAATATTTTGAAACTCTTGGCAAAGAATTGGTATAAAACTCCCTATTCCAACGGTTTACAACCGTTGGCATAGGCCATGTTGGTATAAAAATATTTAGGCCAACGGTTTACAACCGTTGGCATAGGGCCTGCTCGGAAATTGTAGCAGCAGGCTGCTCTGAGCTTCTGTTGTGACTGGTGAGGTGTTGCTGTCCAGGCCTCTTTGAGTGATTTCTAGGTCTGCATTTCTAGGCCTGAATTGAATACATACATGGAATAAAAACATATACAATGAAAAACATAATTCTAAATCAATTAGTTTCCACCTTCGAGAAACTATACACATATAGAATGAAAACATAACTCATAAGGCAATTATAAACATACATAATTGATTTAGCATTCAATTATGAGAGACAATTACATGTGCAATCTGAAATTCAATTCATAATCGAATACTGAATTGAATACATACATAATTTAATTATGAATTATGAATATAATACATAAAAAACTGAATACGTAATTATATGTTTTATACATAATTAATAATATATACAAAATTTCATTTTGTATAACACATACACGATTGAATAAAGAAATTAGAAGCTAATAAACCCAAAATAAGGAAATGGATAAATGACTGCAACTAACCACAAATATAATGTCTCATGGTTTGGGGTGGGTGTCTTTGAACATAGTGATGATGATAATGGGTGTGTATCAATGATATTGTGTGACTTAGAGAATGTAGTTGTCCTTGGCATAATAAATGACATGTGTTTTATAATAGAGGTAGGAGTTCCTCACATGAGAAGTGGATTGTGTGAGGTTGGATCATGGATCATTGTGATCAAATATCAACACAATCCGAATACGTTTAGCCGGTTTTCCGTATGCCAGTTGTTTTTACTTAAAATGATGTCCATTTTAAACAAAAGACAGACACTTTGAGTGATACGGGACACACCGTGCCTCAGGTTGAGGAACAGTTAACTCGTACACATCACAAATGACCCATGGATCGTTTTCCTGAGGTATCAACAGAATCCAAATGCGTTTTGTCGATTTTCTGTATGGCTATTGTTTTATCTTAAAACAATGTACATTTCATCCAAAAGTGAAAAACTTTGAGTTTTACCGGCCACACTGTGCCTTAGATTGAGTCGGGGTTGACTCATAAACGTCACAAATGAACCATGTATTGTTGTCCTAAAGTTTCAACAGAATTCGAATGCGTTTGGTCAGTTTTTTGTATGCCAGTTATTGTTTTCACTTAAAATGTTGTCAATTTCAAATAAAAGTGAGACACTTTGAGTGGTAACGGCCAAACCATGCCTCAGATTGAGGCACAGTTTACTCGTACACGTCACAAATGACCCATGGATCATTGTCCTGAAGTATCAACAGAATACGAATGCGTTTGGTCAGTTTTCCGTATGGCTGTTGTTTTTAATTAAAACAATGTCCATTTCAAAAAAAAGTGCGACACTTTGAGTGTTACCAGCCACACCGTGCCTTAGATTGAGTCGTAGTTGACTCATACACATAAAAAATGACCCATGAATTGTTGTCCTAAAGTATCATCAGAATCTAGATGCGTTTGGTCAGTTTTCCATATGCCAGTTGTTGTTTTCACTTAAAATGTTTTCCATTTCAAATAAAAGTGAGACACTTTGAGTGGTACCAGCCAAACCATTCCTTGGATTGAGGCCCGGTTGACTCGTACATGTCACAAATTACCTATGGATCATTGTTCTAAAGTATCAACACAATCAGAATATATTTGTTTGGTTTTCTGTATGGCTGTTGTTTTTACTTAAAATAGTGTCCATTTTAAACAAAAGATAGACACTTTGATTGATACCCGCCACACTGTGCCTCAGATTGAGTTAGGGTTGACTTGTATACGTAAAAAATGACCCATGGATCCTTTTCCTAAAGTATCAATAGAATATTAATGGGTTTGGTTAGTTTTCTGTATGACAGTTGTTGTTTTCACTTAAAATGTTGTCCATTTCAAATAAAATTGAGACACTTTGAGTAGTACTGGCCAAAAAATGCCTCGGATTGAGACTCAGTTTACTCGTACACTTCAAAAATGATCCATGGATCGTTGTTATAAAGTATCAACACAATCAGAATACATTTGGTCGGTTTTCCGTATGGCTATTATTTTTACTTAAAATAGTGTCCATTTTAAAAAAAGTGTGACACTTTGAGTGGTACCGGCCACACCATGCCTCTGATTGAGGCGGGGTTGACTCGTACACGTCACAAATGACCCATGGATCATTGTCCTGAATTATCAACAGAATCTGAATGTGTTTGGTCAGTTTTTCGTATGCCAGTTGTTGTTTTCACTTAAAATGTTGTCTATTTCAAATAAAAGTGACACACTTTGAGTGGTACCGGCCAAACCATGCCTCAGATTGAGGCGCGATTGACTCTTACACATCAAAAATTACCCATGGATCGTTGTTCTAAAGTATCAACACAATTAGAATATGTTTTGTCGGTTTTCCATATGACTGTTGTTTTTACTTAAAACAGTGTCCATTTCAACCAAAAGTGCGACACTTTTAGTGGTACCGGCCACACCGTGCCTCATATTGAGGCAGGGTTGACTCGTACATGTCATAAATGACCCATGGATCATTGTCCTGAATTATCAACAAAATCTGAATGCGTTGGATCGGTTTTCCGTATTCCAGTTGTTGTTTTCACTTAAATTGTTGTCCATTTCAAATAAAAGTGAGACAATTTGAGTGGTACTGGCCAAACCGTGCCTCGGACTGAGGCGTGGTTGACCCGTACACATCAAAAATTACCCATGGATCATTTTTCTAAAGTATCAACACAATCAAAATATGTTTGGTCTGTTTTCCATATGGATGTTGTTTTTACTTAAAACAATGTCCATTTCAAACAAAAGTGCGACACTTTGAGTGTTACCGGAAACACCATGCATCCAATTGAGTCTAGGTTGACTCGTACACCTAAAAAATGACCTATGGATCGTTTTCCTGAAGTATCAACATAACCTGGATGCGTTTGGTCGGTTTTCCTTATGCCAGTTGTTGTTTTCACTTAAAATGTTGTCCATTTAAAATGAAAGTGAGACACTTTGAGTGGTACCAGCCAAACCGTGCCTCAGATTGAGGCGCGGTTGACTCGTACACGTCAAAAATGACCTATGGATCATTGTGCTAAAGTATCAACACAATTAGAATACATTTGGCTGGTTTTCCGTATGGTTGTTTTTTTTACTTGAAACAATGTCCATTTTAAACAAAAGACATACACTTTGATTGATACCCACCACACCGTGCCTCAGATTGTGTCGGGGTTGACTTGTATACGTGAAAAATGACCCATGGATCGTTTTCATGAAGTATCAATAGAATCCTAATGTGTGTTGCCAGTTTTCCATATGCTAGTTGTTGTTTTCACTTAAAATATTGTCCATTTCAAATAAAAGTGAGACACTTTGAGTGGTAACGGCCAAAACGTGCCTCAGATTGAGGCGCGGTTGACTTGTAAATATCAAAAATAACCAATGGATCATTGTGATAACGTATCAACACAATTATAATACTTTTGGTTAGCTTTCCGTATGACAGTTGTTTTTACTTAAAACAGTGTCTATTTCAAACAAAAGTGCGACACTTTGAGTTGTACCGACCACACCGTGACTCAGATTGAGGCGAGGTTGACTCGTACATGTCACAAATGACCTATGGATCATTGTAATGAATTATCAACAGAATCTGAATGCGTTTGGTCTGTTTTTCGTATGCCAGTTGTTGTTTTCACTTAAAATGTTGTCCATTTCAAATAAAAGTGAGACACTTTGAGTGGTACCGGCCAAATCGTGCCTCGTATTGAGGTACGGTTGACTCGTACACATCAAAAATGACCCATGGATCGTTGTTATAAAGTATCAACACAATCAGAATACGTTTGGTCATTTTTCCACATGGTTGTTGTTTTTACTTAAAACAGTGTCCATTTCAAAGCAATTCAATAATATTGAAGTTCAATCAAAAAAATACTTAGGTAAATGACAATTGTTTACTTTAAATAAAATAATAATTGACACATTACTCTATATGAGAATCATATTAATAAATACAAAAAAATACAGTGTATATAAGAAAATAAGATACAAAATTTCTAGTGCCTATATTCAAGGATTGCCCAGTAAGATATTGGAAGTGGATCAAGGAATATATAATCCTTAAGGGTCTTGTTGGGAGTACATGAGTTTTATACTTTAACTTCTTCTGGGAGATCAGGATGAGGATACGGATGAGGATCAAGTCAAAATTAGTTATGGCCTCATCAAGTTTCACCTTAACCATGGACTAAAGGATCCTAGGTTTGGGGCCATAGATCATAGGTTGGTAGGGTGTATTCATTGAATCATGTCCCAATTGATTTTGGAGAGGGAACTTCAATAGTTATAGGTATGGATTTGATTAGAAACACCTATAAAAAGGATATCCAAGAATTTTGATGTCCCAAACCAGGATGCCACTCATTAGTGACCCGAACCCAGATGGCCACTCATTGGATAGGGAACTTCAAGTTCTATTGTGTTTTATCTCACATACGAATAATGATTTTTGGGATGTTTGGGGTCCTGGGAGGAGGGTGGTGGGATGTTCGGGGTCCAGGGAGGAGGGTGGGGGGGGGGCTGTCCAGGTTCCAGGAAGGAGGGGGGGTGTCCTTGGTCCAGAAAGGTGGGTGGGGTGTTGTTCGGTGTCCAGGGAGGAGTGGGGCTGTCCAGGGTCCAGGAAGGAGGGTGGTGGCTGTCCGGGGTCTAGGAAGGAGGGTGTGGGGGGGGTGTCCAGGGTCCAGGAAGAAGGGGTGTTATCCTGGGTCTAGGAATGAGGGGGTTGTCCTGGATATATCAAGTAAAATGAAGTCATACTATCTTACATCCTAAATGACCACCCACAACCATGATTAATGACCACAAAGCTCCCCTTTTAGCCAAATAAAAAGTGAAAACAAAAACACATAGTTGTAGAAAACAACTTTATTTGTGTGAAGAATAATAATCTCATGGTTCTCTTGATATTTGAACCATGCAGTCATGATTTTCGAGATAAAATTGTATCCATGAAACCATATGAGAAGAACAATTCAATACATGTGTTTTTATGATTTTCCCAAGAATTTTCAGAAACCCCAAATCTTTGAAAATGTTCATTGTGTTTTAAAATGGTGATTGAATAACTCATGTATGATGTTGAAGTCAGAATGATTAATGGTTATATTAGGAAAACTAATATTCCTTAATATTGGGAATTTGACATTATGTGAATTAGTTTCATGAAGAAGGAAGAAGTACTACATGGGAAAATAAGATGTCCCACTGAGAGTTCCCTTTGTAGATATTTTATTCATAAAGAACATTGGATTGTATGGTTAAGTATTTATTATTTATTCTGTGAAGAATAATTATGGACCACATACTATTTTGAAAAGTTCAAGAAGATACTCTATATGTTCTATTGTGAAAAGGATAAGTGAACAGTGTGTCATTTTATATATATATATATATATTTTGATAGAAACATGATACATAATTGTTATGTAATACACATAGTGTACAAAAATTAAGATGAATAAGATCTTCATGTTTAACACGATCTTAATGAACAGAGTGATTTTAATGAAATAATATTAATAAATATTACAAACAATTTCTTATGAGTTCATATACATGAATCTGTAATATTTGAAGCATTGAAATTAAAAAAAAACTGTGAATATTTAAAATTAGAACACAAGAAAGAGACACCATGCCCTTATAAATGTATATGTGTAATTAAAACATTAATTGGACAATGTGTACACTGATGTAGTGATTTGAGTACACAATTCATGGAGTAGTGAATCATAAAATTTTCCAAAATACCTAGAAATAGGGAATAACGATATCCTTGAGAATAGAAGGATATCCTTGAGAAGAGGTGGAAGGATATACTTGAGAAGAGGTGGAAGGAGTGTAACCTGGAAGCTGATCGGACGGAAGAGGTGCACCTTTGCCGGGGCTTCTCAAGGGATTCTGGGAGTCAGGAAACGCTTCTAGGAGTCGTCCAAAATCTTCTTCTGGATCGGGGGGGGGGGGGTCACCAACCTTAGTCAAATTTGGGGGTTTTTCCCAAATGTTATTAAAAACCGTTGGGAATACTCCATAAAAATCCATCTTTACCAACGGTTTATGCAAACCGTTGGTAAAGAACACCTATACCAACAGTTCAAAATAACTGTTGGTATACAAGTGTTGGGAAAAGTATGATTTCCAGTAGTGTTGTTATTATTATTTTAATCATTAATTTATTATTTTGGCTTAATACTATAAGGGCACAGACTTAAACATAACTTATTCTAGTGTCTATTGAATAGAATTTATTCTATTTCTTTCTCAAAGACCTTTTAAGTCTATAGTTTTATAGAATTATGACAAACACTTACATAGTAAACTCACACATTACAAGCGGACACTTATACTCAGTATCTATTTTATTTCATCAAAGTAAACCCTTTTAAAATAAAACATGATTTCTTTTCAAAACACCACTTCAATACTTTCATCATAGCATCTTATTTGTCCTTAAAAATATTAAAACATATGAAAAACATTTAAAAACTTTGGATTAGCACAAAAAACTCAGTAAGGTATATAAAATAAGGAATTAAAGTGTTAGACCATGAATATTTCAAACTCATGAAAATTTTTTCACCCAATCATTATTTTTTCACATAAAACATGAAATCTTTAAAATACCTCATAAAATCATAAGATTACTATAAAACTCATAGAAATTATAAATCATAAAGGTAACTTATGTAATCCATATCATACTTACATTGAATCTTTCACAGCTACATAGGGAGTAACCTTCATGGTTACATTTGGAATACCCATCATAGTATATTCACTAAATCTCTTAGGAGAAACCCAATCAGTTAACCCTGTCTCATTACCCAATGCATCAAAGAGATATAACGGTCTCAAATACCCTCATTTTATCATGGAACAACCCGTATTTTTTTTTATCACATAACCACCCATCAAATACCCAAGTACCATCATAACACATAAAATATTGTAATTATAAACATTTCACTCATAAAAACTTATTTGTAATCAAAATAAATAATTTCAAGATATTAAAATAGTCAATCCATTTTCAAAACCATTTTCAATAAAAAAATACACAAAAAATGAATAATGAATTTCTTTCTCTTTTAAAAACATTAAGGCTTGTAGAGGAAGCCAAATATCAAGTAATAGTTACGGTGGCAGAGAAGTTGTTGTCACCAAATATATTAAAACAAAAACCATTCTTGTTTTCATTCTGTAAAGAATGTAAAACGCTTCATATAAAAAGATTAATTTTGAAAAATTTGAAAGAAATTAAATATATACATAAAATTTCCTATATAATCCTTTTATATCAATATGCATTAATATGTAAATTAATATCATGAAGAAAAATATTTTATAATTAAATCTTTAAACGTTCAAGGCGTCCCATACCACATTGAACATGTAAATATTAATCTACATGAATTAATACATCTTCAAAAAATAATTAATAACATTATTATAGATAAAATATGGATATGAAATGTCATAGTTTCTGTATATACACCTTATAAAATAATAAAGGTGTATATTATCAGGAAATGCCTCAATGAAAGGAGATTGAGACAAAATCCCTTAACTTCAGTCCGAATCATCATGTACAATAGTTATATTATTGAATAATGAAATTAGGTTAATTTATACTTAATTTAGAAACTTTTTCATGTTTATTATTCTTTTTATATCACTTATTATCATGTTACAATAATTACATAATTTTTTAAGTTGATATTGGATGTTTTGTTGATAATTGATACTTGAGTAAAAAATGAACTTGGTATGAAATCAATAGTCCATGTGGTAATAAGTCCATAATATCTAGAATAATATTCATTACATAATAATCACTTTTATATAACAATTATAATTTTCAATCCATTTATTAAATTTGGATATGAAAAATGAACAATGTTACAAGCATGAATAACATTTCAATTTTTCGTTTATCATTATGGAAATAAGGTAATTATTATTTTAAATTTACATAATGATCATAATATTATTAACATAATGATAATAATAATTTAAATATACTTATATATATCCTACAGGTGATGTGATGAAAAAAATGATTGACATCGCTTCGTGGAGGTGATAGTTTACACATATGCACGAACGATGTTATCATTTTTATGTGTATGGAAAGTAAGAACATAATTCATATATTATTATATTATAATGATAAATATGTCATGAATATCATATATAAACATTAATTACATCATTATTATCAGTGTTGAGAGATGGAAATGAAAAATAAACTATAGCAGTTCGCGAGGCGGTAGTCCGCCGTACACGCAAACAAAAAGTTCATTTCCCATGTGATGGAATTGGAGAAGGATTTAGGTTATGGTATTAACATAATAACATATAAGTATATTAAGGATAATTTATTTATTATATAATCATGTTTGGAGGATATTTGAAGGATGTGTAATAAGGAATAAAATATAAACAATTAAATAAAAACATTACCTTCCCTTCGAATGAACATCTTTCTTAACACCTAAACTCCTCTAAGGAGGGTGTTATGCCTAAAATAAGGCCTCAAGAATGTGAGTAGGGATTATATGAATAGGTTTTGGTGGATATTTTCTGAAACAAAAAGCTTTGAAAGTGTAAGTATTAGAGAAGAATGGGTACCTTTTTATAGGAGATGGAGGGGCACCCTTAACTATGGTAATTACCCGATTTACCCTTAACTGTGGTAATTAAAACAATTACTAATGCTACTATTCATAATGTCCAAAAAATAAAAAAAGATATATTTACATATTTGAACCTTATAATTCTAAATATGGAATCTATTTTTCCAAATTAAAAACAAAAAAGTGGAATTAATTAATTTAAAATTAATAATCGTTGTCAAAACGATAAAACGAGTTTTTTTTAAAAGTAAAACCATCAAAATATCGACATGTGATTATATCGAATTTCCATGTGAAATTACTTCAAATGACCAAAATTTTATTAAATTTTAAAAACTTAATCCAATTAAACTTAAAAAAAATTAAAAGGATAATATAACTATATAAATAAATTGGACGAACATGCAATTTTGAATTTAAATGCAGTGTTTTTCACTATTCATTAAAAATGAATTTTATTAGAAAAATATAATTTTTTTTACCAAAGTATATTTTTATATCCCAATTCCAAATAATAAGTTTATTTTTTCAAATATAACATATAAAAGTTAAAAAAACTAGATTTGAAAAGGGTTCTCCACCAAAAGATGGTAAACTACATTTAAAAAAATATTAGAGTATTTTATGCTTTAAATTTTATTTATTATCGTTTTAAAACTTTAAAATTTATTAGAGGAAAGTAAAAACATTTAATAAACATGTTTAAACATAATATAGTTAGTTTTCTCAATTCCCTCCAATACAACAACTAGATGATAACTACCATTTAAAATAATAATATTAATAATGTATTATTTTTAGGTATATCTTAGTCTTGTGTGCAAAATAAGATTTCAGAGAAACCCATTATTGCGTGTTGGGTACGCTATCATACATAGTGCCCCCTTTAAACTAAAACTACTATCTAATTCATAAATATTAATAGATATAAAAAATTATTATTCTATAATTACTTGAGATGTTACATTCTCCCCCCCGTGCTTTGGAAATTAAATCCTCACAATTTGGATTCAGGGTCAGTAACTAAGGTATGAATTTTCAAAATACCTTTATTGAAAACCCATATCAGAAAAGGGATTAATAAAACTTCAACTTTAAAATAAAGAAAGGAAAGTATGAAGGTAAAATGAGATAACACATAACACGATTCCATGTAGGAAAACATGGATATAAAAGAAAAACTAACTATCAAGTTTGGATGAAGAGTGATAGAAAACATTGTTATAAAAAAGTTAACAATAAAAAAATCATAAATTTGTGATTGGTTAAATAGTCTATGATTTCATATTAGGAAAAGTGAACATAAAACGTTTTTTAGGATCCTTTCAATAAAGTTGAGGAATTATTTTACTTCTTAGAATAAGAACAAAAAGAAATATACTTACTTGACAAGTAGATTTTCATCCATTAATCAAATTCCTCCAAAAAATAATCTTTTTCCCCAAATGATGAGTATTTTAGATGAATTTTTCACACATGAATCCCTATAGTAAACTTCTAAAAACTCACATCAACCAAAAAAGGTTAACTATATATTTATTATACCTTTAAACATTAACCAAAACCAAAATGGTTAGTATAAGATCATATAATTCAAAAAAAATATCCTTTATAAGGATGTGGACTACATTTAATCTCTAAAATTCAGCCGTAATATCCAAAGTTCAATATTGGCCATTCAAAAAATAATTTTTGATAAAATTCCTCAAAATAATCCAAACTAATATTGAAACCTAAAACTCTGAATAATTTGATCACATAATCTTCCAAGATAAATTTTTAAATTTATATGAAAATAACATCAACCTCTATTAATGTCTCATAGAAAAAAGTAAATGACCTATTAATTCATCAAGATATGTTAACCAGTTCAATAAATAACCTAAATCACCATAATCCCACAATTAAAATCATAGATTCTTCCATAATATAATTCAACCTTTACTCCTAAATTAAAATCTCATAGTATTCTATTTAACTTAATAATATAAAGTTCCATAAATAGTGAACATCTTCCAAAATAACATTTATCACTTAATCTCCAAATCCTTTTCCAATCCCATGGTTATCTATTCAATAAAATATATATTTCCTAAATCAATTTATTATTAATAAATAAAATCATTTAACTAAAAAAACTAAGTCATACTTACCAGGGACTTCATGTAGGCTAGTGGTAGGAGATAAATCCTTGTCACACTTTGGTTGTGGGTTTGATTATAACAGCCTTGTTCGACGCGATGGGTTGTCACACGTTCTACATGTTGACCTTTTATAAAAACTGTATAATTCTTATAAAATTACCAAAATGGGATAAAATCCTCAATAATAACCATATCATATTTAACCTCAAAGGTTATTCTATACCTTTCATTTTTTATCCCAAAATTAATAACCCATAAATACCTGAAAAATAAATGTCTCTAAAAATACAGTTAATCACCTTGAAATTTCATAACATAAGACTAAAAAGGGTTTTTAAGAAATTAAAATTAGGATCAAAGATAAACATATAAACTCATGATGATATCCATAAATCTTAAAAAAACATCCTAATCTCCAATGTTGTATAAACCCTGCTCTGATACCAACTATAAGGACCTGACCTTAAACATAACTTATTCTAGTGGCTTTTGACTAGAATTTATTCTGTTTCATCCCAAAATATCTTTTAGGTCTATAGTTTTATATAATTATGACAAACACTTATATAGTAAATTTATACATTACAAGAGGAAACTTATACTCAGTATCCATTTTATTTCACCAAATGAAACCCTTTTAAAATAAAACATGATTTCTTCTCAAGACACATCTTTAATACTTTCATAATAATATCTTAATTGTCCTTACCAATATTAAGAATTGTGAAAAACATTTAAAAACTTTGTATGAGAACAAAATTATCAGTAAAGAATATGAAATAAGTAATGAAACCATTAGTCCATGAATAATTCAAACTCAGGAAATTTGTTTCACCAAATCATAATTTTCACCCATAAAACATAAACTCTTTAATATACCTCATGAAATCATAATATTCCAGTAAAACTCATATAAATTATAAACCATAAAGGTAAATTTTTTCATCCATAGCATACTTACTTTGTAGCTTTCACAGCTATATAGGGAGTAACCTTCATGGTTACATTTGGAGTACCCATCGTAGCATATCCCCTAAATATCTTAGGAGAAACCCAACCGATTAACCCCATCACATTACCCAATGCATTGGAGATTTATCACGGGCTCACATACCCTTGGGTTATCATGAAACCACCCATCTTTGGTTTAACATGTAACCACTCGTCAAATTTCCAAGTACCATCATAAGACATAAAAGATTGCAATTATCCACATTTCACTCAAAAAATATTATTTGCAATCAAAAGAAATCATTTTAAAATATTGAAATTGTCAATCCATTTTAAAAACCATTTTCAATAACAAAATACACATAAAATGAATAATGAATTTCTTACTCTTTTAAAAACATTAAGTCTTGTAGAGGAATCTAAATATCAAGTAATGGTTACTGTGGTTGAGAAGTCATTGTCGCCGTACTTGTTAAAACAAAAAACATTCCTTTTGTAATTTTATAAAGAATGTAAAAAGCTTCATATAAAAAGATTCCTTTTAAAAATTTTAATGAAATTAAAGATAGATATAAAATGTACTGTATAATAATTTTATACCAATATAAATAAATATGTAAATTAATTTCATGAAGAAAAATATTTGATAATTATATCTTTAAATGTTCAAGGTGTCTCATACCACATTGAACATGTAAATATTAATCTCCAAGAATTAATAAATCTACCAAAAAAATTAATAACATTATTATAGATAAAATATGGATATTAAATGTTATAGTGGATATATATACTTTATAAAAGAATAAAGATTCATATTATCAAGAAATTCCTCAATGAAAGAAGATTGAGGAAAAATCCCTCAACTTGAGTCTGAATCATCATGTAAAATCATTATATTCCTGAATAATAATCTCATGTTAATTTCTACTTGCTTTAGAACCACTTTCAGGTATATTATTATTTTTATATGACTTATTATCATGTTATAACAATTACATAATTATTTAAGTTCATATCAGATGTTTTACCGATAATCAGTACTAGAGTTGAAAATGAACTTGGTATGACGTCAATAGTCCATGTGCTCATAATTATATAATCTCCAGAATAATATTAATGATATAATAATCAATTTTTTATATCAATTATAATTTTAAATCCATTCATTAAATTTAGATATGAAAAATGAACAACGTTACAAGCATGAGTAACGTTTCGATTTTTCATATATCATTATGAAAATAAGGTAATTTTTATTTTACCTTTCTAGAATGATAATAATATTATTAAAATAATAATAATAATTTAAATATACTTATATATATCATACAATTTATGTGGTGAATAGAAACAATTCACATTGCTTCATGGTGGTGATAATTCGCACGTATGTATGAACAATGTTATCATTTTTATGTGTATGGAAAGTAAGAACATAATTCATATATTATTCTATTATAATGATAAATATTTCATGAATATCATATATAAACATTAATTCTATAATTATTATTAGTATTGAGAGATAGTAATCAAAAATTAACTATATCGCTTTGTGAGGCGGAAGTCCGCCGTACACACAAACAAAAAGTTCATTTCCCATTCGATGAAATTGGAGAAGGATTTATGTGATGGTATTAACATAATAACATATTAATATATTAAGGAAATTGTCTTTATTATATCATCATGGTTGGTGGATATTTGAAGGATGTGGAAGAAGGAATAAAATAGAAACACTTAAATAAAAACAATACCTTTCCTTAGATGATTACATTTCTTAACACCTTAACTTCTCTAAGGAGCGTGTTATGCCTAAACTAAGGTCACAAGAATGTGGGTAGGAATTATATTTTCAGGTTTGTGTAGATATTGGATGAACCAAAAGGCTTTGGAAGTATGTGTATTAGAGAATAATGGGTACCTTTTTATAGGAGGAGGGTCACCCTTGGAAACTCTTAAAATATTAAATTAATATATATTCAATTTCAGTTCCAAATAGTCCCAAAATTATTTATTTAGAATATAAGATGATTTTGGATAGAATAACCATAATAAAATTAAAATGATACAAGTTTTTAATATTTTTTAATCCTTATCTTTTTGTTTTAACCCTTATTTTACCCTTTTTAATCTTACTGTGATATTATGTTATTTACAATTTGTTGGTTAATGTAATTACCATAACATGTCAAAAGTCCCAAAAAATTGTCATTTGTGATATATTTGGACTTATCCTAACCATTTTGATGAATATTATATTTTTAGGAATTTAATATCATTTAATAGAATATTTTATATTTTAAAATACCAATAGTGTCAGTTTTGACACTATTCATTAGTTGACTTTTAAAAATATCATAAAAGGAAGATAAGTTCGAACCAAATCCCTTAAATCATCAAAAAAATGTCAAAATTATACAGAAAAATATTCTATGGAATAAATTATGTCATATAATATTTATTTTAATATATATATAATATCATTTATTTTATTCTTTCATTAATTATGAAATTACTACAGTATCTTTGTGTCACCATTTAATTTAATTATTTATTTAAAAGAAATTATAAATAAATTACCATGATGTAGGTAATATTTTTAGATTTATAATGACTATTTATAGTTAAGGATATCACTTTTATAACCCCATATTAAAATTGTTTTAGTTATGAGAGACATGATTATGACATCTTAGTCTTTATTTTAAATAAAATGTTTATAAGTGTCATAATAAAATTCAATTGGCTCCAAGTGATCCTAAAATCAACACATGGATGATGATGGTTGGGATACACTCATCCAATTAAATTTGGATAAGTGTTAGGGTAGTTTTATATTATTATAATATTATGTTTACCTTTAATTACCCGATTTACCCTTAACCCTGGTAATTAAAATAATTACTAAAGTTACTATTCATAACGTCCGAAAAATAAAAGGACCTATTTATATAATTAAA
This sequence comes from Viscum album, assembly GCA_963277665.1. Taxonomy (NCBI): domain Eukaryota; kingdom Viridiplantae; phylum Streptophyta; class Magnoliopsida; order Santalales; family Viscaceae; genus Viscum; species Viscum album. The sequence continues at coordinate 2,065,899,854 of OY728141.1, forward strand.
ATGCAGTATTTTTCACTATTTATTAAAAATGAATTTTATCAAAAAAATACCAAAAATTTAACCAAATTAAATTTTTATATCTTGTTTCTAAAGAAGTCTATTTTTCCAAATAGAACATATAAAAGTGAAAAAGACTAGATTTAAAAATGGTTCTCCATCAAAATACGGTAAACTACCTTTTAAAAAATATTAGAGTATTTTATGCTTAAAATTGGACTTATTCTCATTTTAAGCCTAAAAAATTTATTATAATAAAGTAAGAAAATTTCATAAAGATGTGTAAAGATAATATAGTTAGTTTTGTTCATTCCTGCCAGTACAACAGCTAGGCGATAACTACCATTTAAAATAATAATGTTAATAATGTATTATATTTCGATATATCTCAGTATTGTGTGCAATATAAGATTTCAGGGAAACACATTGTTGCGTGCCAGGTTCTCTATCACACATAGTGTCCCCTTTAAAAATAAAATTAATATCTAATTCATAAATATTAATATATATGAAAAAGTATTATTCTACAATTACCTAGGATGTTAAATTCTCCCCCCTTTTGAAAATTTCATCCTCGTAATTTTGTTTCGGGGTTGGTAAAAAAGGTACCACTTTTCAAAATACCTTTATTGAAAACCCACATAAAAAAAAGTATTAACAAAACTTAAAATTTATAATAAATAAAATACAGTTTGAAGTTCACATGAGATAACACATACTATGATTACATGTAGGAAAACTTGAATATGAAAGAAAAACTAACTATCAAGTTCTTATGGGGAGTGATAGAAAACATTGTTAGGGAAAATTTAACCATAAAAAACCATAAATTTATGTTTGGTTAAACAGTATTTGAATTCATAGTAGGAAAAGTGAATAGAAAACGTTTTTGTTTTAGTATCCTTTTCTTAAAGTTGAGTAATTTTTTACTACTAAGAATAAGAACATAAGGAAATATACTTACTTGACATGTAGAGTTTCATCCCTTAATCGAATTCTACCACAAAATCTTCATTTTCTCCAAATGATGAGTATTTAATATGATTTTTTTATTCCTGAAGCACTATAATCAACTTCTAAAAACTCACATCAACCACAAAATGTTAACTATATGTTTATTCTACCTTTAAACATTAAAAAAAATGGTTAGTACAAGAATATAAAATTCCTCAAAAAAATAATCCTTTATAAGGATAAGGTCTACATTTAATCTCCATAATTTAAGGGTAATACCCAAAGTTCAACATTGAACATTCAAAAAATAATTTTCCATAAAATTATTCAAAATAATCCAAACTAATATTAAAACCCAAAACTCAGAATAATTTTATCACATAATCTTCCAAGATAAATTTTTACATTTATCTGCAAATAACAACAAAATATCTTAATGTATCATACCAAAAAGTAAATTTCCTAGTAATTCATCAAGATATGTTAACCATTTCCATAAATAACCTAAATAACCATGATCTCACAATTAAAATGATCGATTTTTCCATAATATAATTCAACCATTACTCATCAATTAAAATATCATATTATTCCGTTTACCTTAATCATATAATGTTCCCAAAATAGTGAAGGTCTTCCAAAATAACATTTATCACTTAATCCCGAAATCATTTTCCAATCCCATGGTTATCTATTCGATAAAATATATGATTGTCAAATCAATTTATTCTAAATCCATAAAATCATTTAACTAAAAAAAGTCATAATTACCAAGGAATTCATGTAGGCCAGTGGTTGGAGATAACGCCTTGTCACACTTCGGTTGTGGGTTCGATTACCGCAACATTGTCCAACGTGACAGGTTGTCACACAGTATACATGTTTTCCTTGTACAAAAACTGTATAATTAATATAACATTACCAAAATGAGATAAAATCCTCAATACTAACCGTATCATATTTTAACCTCAAAGGTTATTCTATACCTTTAATTTTTCATCCCAAAACATAATAACCCATAACTATCTCAAAAATAAATTTTTCCAAAAATACTGTTAATCACCTTGAAATCTCATAACCTAAAACTCAAAAGGGTTTTTAATAAATTAAACTTAGGATCAAATTTACACCAATAAACTCATTATTATATCCATAACTATTGAGAAAACATCCTAATCTCAAATTTTTTTTAAACCCTGCTCTGATACCAACTATAAAGGCTTGGCCATAAATATAACTTATTATAGTGCCTTTTGACTAGAATTTATTCTCTTTATTTACCCAAGATATTTTAGGTCTAGAGTTTTATATAATTAGGACACAAACTTACATATTAATCTTATAAATTACAAGAGGACACTTGTACTTAGTATCCATTTTAAGTCACCAAAGGAAACCCTTTTAAAATAAAACATGATTTATTTTCAAGACACGTCTTCAATAATTTCATCATAGAATCTTATTTTAACTTAAAAATCTTAAGACCTGTGAAAAAAATTTAAAAACTTTGTATGAGCACAAAAATATTAGTAAAAAATATAAAATAAAGAATGAAATCATTAGTCCATTAATATTTTGAACTCATGAAAACATTTTCACCAAGTCATACTTTTCACCCATAAAACAAAAACTCTTTAACATAACTCATGAAATCTTAAGATTCCTATAAAACTAATAGAAATTATAAATCATAAATTTAACTTGTGGAATCCATATCATACTTACATTAAAGCTTTCACATCTACATAGGGAGTAACCTTCATGGTTACATTTGGAATACCCATCACAATATATTCCCTAAATCTCTGAGGAGGAACCCAACCGGTTAACCCTATCTCATTACCCAATGAATTAGAGAGATATCACAGGATCACCTGCCCTCAGTTTATCATGGAACCACCAATCTTTGGTTTATGATGTAACCACCTGTCAAATTCCCAAGTACCATTATAACACATAAAGGATTACAATTATCAGTATTTCACTCATAAAATCTGATTTGCAATCAAAAGAAATCATTTCAAGATATTGAAATAGTCAATCAATTTTCAAAACCTTTTCAATAAAAAAATACACATAAAAGGAATAATGTATTTATTTCTATTTTAAAAACATTTATTCCTGTAAAGGAAGCCAAATATAAAGTAACGATTACAGTGGTGGAGAATTCACTGTCATTGTATCTGTTAAAACAAAAACATTATTTTGTAATTTTGTAAAGAATGTAAAATGATTGAAATAAAAAGATTCATTTTTAAAACTTTGAATTAAATTCATTATATGAATAAAATGTCCTATATAATTCTTTTATATCAATATAAATAAATATGTAAATTAATATCATGAAGAAAAAAAATTTGATAATTAAATCTTTAAATGTTCAAGGTGTTAATGCCACATTGAACATGTAAATCTTAATATCCAAGAATTAATAATTCTACCAAAACAATTAATAAAATTATTATAGATAAAATATGGATATGAAATGTCATAGTCACTCTATATACACCTTATAAAAGAATAAAGGTGCATATTATTAAGAAATGCCTCAATGAAAGGAGATAGAGACAAAATCTCTTACCTTGATCCCAAATCATCATGTACAATATTTATATTCATAAATAATAAACTTAGGACAATTTATACTTTCCTGATAACCCTTTTAATGTTTATTATTCCTTTTATATCACTTATTATTCTTTTATAACAATTACATAATTATTTAAGTTCATATCAGATGTTTTGTCGATAATCGATACTTGTGTCGAAAATGAACTTGGTATGACGTCAATAGTCCATGTGGTCATAAGTCCATAATCTCTAGAATAATATTCATGAAATAATAATCACTTTTATATATCAATTATACTTTTAAATCCATTCATTAAATTTGGATATGAAAAATGAACAACGTTAGAAGCATGAGTAACCTTTTAATTTTTCATTTATCATTATGGAAATATGGTAATTATTATTTTACCTTTACAGAATGATTATAATATTATTAACATCATAATAATAATTTAAATATACTTATATATATCATTCATTTGATGTTGTGAGTAAAAATGATTAACATCGCTTCGTGGAGGTGATAGTTCACACTACGCATGAACGATGTTATCATTTTTATGTGTATGGAAATTTAGAAAATAATTCATATATTATTATCTTATAATGATAAATATGTCATTAATATCATAAATAAACATTAATTTCATCATTATTATCATTATTGAGAGATGTTAATGAAAAATGAACTATATCGGTTCGCGCGGCAGTAGTTTGCTGTACACGCAAACGAAAAGTTCATTTCCCATTTAATAGAATTGGAGAAGTATTTAGGTGATGGAATTAAAATAATAACATTTTAGTATATTAAGGATACTGTATTTATTATATTATCATGGTTGGAAGAGATTTGATGGATGTGGAAGAAGGAATAAAATAGAAACACTTAAATAAAAACATTACCTTTCCTTCAGATGATCACCTTTCTTAACACCTTAACTCCTCTAAAGAGGGTGTTATACCTAAACAAAAGCCTAACTAATGTGAGGAGGGATTCTAGGAAGATTTTTGGGTAGATCTTATCCAAAACATAAGGCTTTGTAAGTGTGAGTTTGAGAGAATAATGGGTACATTTTTAAAGGATATGGAGGGGCACCCATGGAAACTCTTAAAATATTAATTTAATATAAATTCAATTTCGGTTCCAAATGATCCCAAAATAATTTATTTCAAAGATAATATGATTTTGGGTCGAATAAAAATTATATAAGTTTTTAATATTTTTTAATCCTTATCATTTTGGTTTAACCCTTATTTTATCCTTTTTAAACTTCCCGTGATATCATGTTATTTACAATTTGTGGGTTAATGTAATTACCATAACATGTCAAAAGGCCCAAAAAAGTTCCATTGATGAAATATTTAGATTTACCCTATCCATTTGGATGAATCATAGATTTTTAGAAATTTAATATCATTTAATAGAATATTTTATATTTTAAAACACCAATAGTGTCAATTTTGACACCATTCATTAGTTGAATTTTAAAAATATCATAAAAGAAAGATAAATTTGAAAAAACTACTTTAAAACATCAATAACATGTAAAAATTATCCAGAAAATTTGTGTATGATATAAATTATGTCAGATAATATTTATTGTAATATATATAATATCATTTATTTGATTATTTTGATGTCCTCATAGAAAGATGAAAGCGCTGGAGAAACCGTCTGCGGGCGAACGAAGGCGAAACCCTAAATCCGAGACCTTCGATCAAACTGGGGTTGACAATGACAGATCTTTCGCCGATGTGGTTGTGAATCGAGTCCCTAGAGATGAACCGAAATCCCCTGAATCTTTCAAACCAAAGCATTTCCGCCATCACGGGCTATCAGCCATAGCTTTCTCGGATGAAGAGGTACATCTACTCTTTTCAGATTTGCACTATGTTATTGTTGGGAAATTTAACAAGCACATGCATTCTCTTGTTTTTTTGTGGAAAATTCTTGAGAACATAGGTTTTTAGAATTTCTAGGTCGGTCTTTTGAACTCCTTGCATGTTCTGCTTCGTTTTTTATCTGAAGATGATTATTATAGACTTTGGGTGAGGGGTTCTTGGTTTTTTGGTGGTTGTTGTATGAAGGTCTTGAAATGGACAACCGATTTTAGTGTTGACTTCGAACCACCTACTGTACCTATTTGGCTAGGATTCCCAGAACTCCCAATTCATTTGTTTAAGCAAAAAGCCCTTTTTTCCATTGCTAGATTATTTGGAAGTCCTATTAAACTAGAATTTTCCACTCAAAATTTGACTAGACCTTCTGTTGCTCGTGTGTTTACTGAATTTGACATTTCAAAAACATTGCCCTCGAAATTATGGTTGCAAAATGGTTCAAAAGGTAATTTCCAGGAAGTTTTCTTTGAAAATGTCCCTGATTTTTGTAAGAGGTGTGCTGGAGTTGGGCATTTTATTGATGAGTGTGAGCAGCAGAAAATATCACACCCCCTCCCCAAATTCAAACTAGTTTGGATTGATAAAGACATACCCAAAAATTCCCAGCCATCTTTTTCTATTCAGAGCAATGTTGATGCCTCCACCTCTCATCCAACTGGGGAGGCTAATAAGGAAAAGGCCCCTTTGTCAGTCTCACCTAAGGAGAATTTAACAACAGTTGAGGGCTCAAATTTACACCTACAACCCTTGATGGAAAACCAAGATAAAGATTTACAGCAGGATGTTCCTATAGAAATGGATCAAAGGATGATCCTTGAACCACAAGATGTTAGTGATAAGGATGATGACGATAAAAATGTTCATAATCTTCAAATGGAGGATGAATCATCAGTTGGAATTGAGGAGGAATACCTCAAATAAAGTTCTCAAAAAGGAAAAAATCCTATCGTTGATGAGGATGGTTTTATTACCCCCAACTCTAAAAAAACAAGGAAGCGTAGGGATTACTCTGAATTAGAAAGTACAGTTGTTACCCGCTACTTTCAAGCCTCTCGCATTGAGTCTTCCAAGGAGTTTGCTGAAATGGTTCCAATTCATATGGAAGAGAACTATGACAGAAAGAAGGATCCTTCATACAAGGATGCTTTCCAGATACCTGAAGATGAAGATGTGAGTGACGAGGTTTGTGCTTGGATGGACGAGCAAGATGAATTGATATATTGGAAGTACCTTCATCGCCAGATTTCTGCTGATACATATCTGGATATCAGGAAAAGAATGTATTTGAGGAAGATGGAGGAATTCAAGAAAAATCCCAACTTCAACTTTAGGGATATACCTTGGGTTTAATCCTTTTGGTTATTGGATTTCTTTGATTTTAGATATTCAGATTGTGATCTTTCTTTGATATGGATCGGTTGATGGTGATGGTTGTTTTAGTCTTTACTTCCTTTTCTCTTCTGTCCATTTTTTGACTAAAGGTTTCTGGTGGAGCTGCTGCTCTCCCAACCTCTGTTGTGTCTGATGGACTGCATTCTCCTTTTGCTGATGACCTTTTGATGGATCGAAGATCTGTCTGAAGTTTTTATTCTGAAGATTCAGAAAAAGTAGGTGGACAGTGCTCATCAAGTCTGTTTTTGGACAGACCTTTGGTTTCTGCCTGTTCTTTTTTTTTCTGCTGGTCTACGGGGCTGTTTTTCAGTGTTTCTTGGTGGAATTTAGTGTTGAATACTTCTCGAGATAGTTCTGATCATACTTGCTTATATTTCCTACTATCCAGTTTCCAGTTGGGCTTTTTTTGAACAGATTTGACTCTATTTTCTTTCACTGTTTTGCTAGATTGATTTGTATTGAAACAGAAGTGTCGATGGTGAAGCCTGGTGTTGAAGAGATCCCAAAGATTGCTGCTACTATTCTTCATCGGTTCATGGTGTTGATAGCTTTTTATGTGGATTTTCTGGACATAGATGCAGCTCAATTTTATGGCTACTGTCTTTGATGTGAGGCAGCTGGGTGATGCTTGGTATTGCTTGATATGAGGATTGCGTTGAGGGACTTTCTGGGATTTTCAATGAAGTGCTGATTTGCTTGAAGATGTTTTGAAGATCCAGTGCTATTCATTCTTGATAAAGATCAAGACTGTGGTGTCGTCTACTGTAGCCGAGTATCTTTTTTGCTGCAGCATAATCTTCTAGATGCCTACTGGTATTGGACTACGTCTTCATTTCTTAACCTTATGGAGATCATGGGCTGATTGCTGACAAGGCCTTTTGATCTTTTTCTGCTTCTCGAGCTGCTTGTTTTTCTTCTTGGTAGCTCGGCTTGTACTCCCCTCAATCCCTACTGGTGTAAGTTATTTACACCTCATTCTTGTACTGATTTTATTTGATTTTAATAAATTTTTTGGGCATGAATTGGGTGACCAATTCATGTCACTGCCTTTAGAAAAAAATATTTTATTATTTCATTAATTAAAAAATTACTACATCATCTTTCTGTCACCATTTAATTTAATTATTTATTTTATAAAAATTATAAATAAATTACCATGATGTAGGTAATATTTTTAGATTTATAATAAATATTTATAGTTTAATATATCACTTTTATAACCTCATATTAAAATTATTTTAGTTAAGAGAGATATTATTATGACATCTTGGTCTTTATTTTAAATAAAATGTTTATAAGTGTCATAATCACATCCCAGTGGTTCCAAGTGGTCCTAAAATCCACCCAAGGGTGATCATGGTCTGGATAAACTCATCCAATTAAATTAGTACAAGTGTTAGGGTAGTTTTATATTATCATAATATTATTTTTACCTTTAATTACCCCATTTACCCTTAATTGTAGTAATTAAAATAATTACTAAAGTTACTATTCATAATGTCCAAAAAACAAAAAGGACCTATTAAAATAAGTTGGATATTCTAATTCCAAATATGGAATTAATTTTTTCAAATTAAAAATAAAAAAGTTTCAGTAATTAATTTAAAATTAATTATTGTTGTCAAAACGAGAAATGAGTTTTTTTAAAAGTGAAAACTATCAAAAAATTGACATATGTTTATATAAAATTTCAATGTGAAATTACTTCCAATTATTTTTTTATTAAGTGATAAAAAATTAATCTAATTAAGCTTTAAAACTAATTAAAAGGATAATTTAACTATATAAATAATTTTTTTGAAAAGACAGTTTTGAATTAAAATGCAGTATTTTTCACTATTCATTAAAAAATGAATTTTATCAGAAAAATACCAAAATATCAACCAAAGTAATTTTTTATATCCCTATTCTAAATAATAATTTTATTTTTTCAGATAGAACATGTAAAAGTGACAAAAAATAGATTTAAAAAGGGTTCTCCATCAAAAGATGGTAAACTACATTTAAAAAAATAATAGAGTATTTTATACATAAAATTGGATTTATTATAATTTTAAGCCTCTAAAATTTATTAAAATAAAGAAAAAACATTTAATAAACATATGTAAACATAATATAGTTAGTTCTATTCATTCTCGCTAGTACAAAAGCTAGGAAATGACTACCATTTAAAATAATAATATTAATAATGTATTATTTTTCCATATATCTCAGTCTTGTGTGCAATATAAGATTTTTGAGAAACCCATTTTTGTGTGTCGGGTATGAAATCACACATAGTGTCCCCTTTAAACTAAAATTAATATCTAATTCATAAATATTAATAGATATGGAAAAGTCTTATTCTATAATTAATTGGGATGTTACAATGACTATAAATAATATTGATTTTTATGACTAAATACAGTAACTATTACATGTGAGTTCAAAATAATGGTTCCTAAATCAGCCATACATCATCCATGACTCAATAATTCATGTATTTAGCTAACACCGCAAATTATCATATTTCACTATTCACCAAAAATTCAAATATTTTAGAAAAATCACAAAAATTCACCCAAACCATTTTTCGATGTGTATAATTCAAAAATGGACTCAATTTTTGAAAATAATTTTAAAAATATTTGAAATTTAATTTTTAAATAAAATCATCATTTATTCAAAAAATACAAATTTTAATATTATAATTGATTTTTTGAGACTTTCAAAAATTAATTAAGGTCTCATAAATTTATCTTATAATCATAAGACAATGAAATATTAATTTATGAATATTTTTTATGAAAATAAATTTTCTTTTAAATCATTATATTAATTTTATAATTGTAAATAAAAATTTATATTTCACAAAACATCAACACTTAATTTATCATTTTTAAAACATTTATTTACTTACTTCATGATATACATATATTATATTCTCATTAATAAGATACCTAAATTTTATTTATACTTTCATTGTTGAGGTTACTATTTAAAAAATAAATAGACTATTAATATAATGAAAATGACAGTTTTATAAAAATCAGGGTTTTTCACTATTCACTGGAAAATAAATATTTTAAGAAAAATACTAAAATTTCACCGTAATATAATTGTTAAATTAAACTTTTAAAAATGAAGTTTATTTTGTTTAATAGAATTTATAAAAGTGTCCAATATTTTTAAACAAGTGTGCCATTAAAAAGCAATAAAACTGCCTTTAGAAAAAATAACCTTTTAATGCATAAAATTAGATTCATCTCTTATGCCTATAAAATCATTTGTATGAATATCATAAAATTTAATTAAATATATAATATTTAAATTTCATAATTTGGTTAATACTATTCATTTACTCCAATTTAACGGCTTGGTTATAATGGTCATTTTAAAATAATGATATTTAATTGTATATCACAGTTCGTTTAATCTTTGTGTTGTGTGAAACCTATGATGTTGAAGAAATTAAATTTTAATGGTTACATAACATAAAATCTTAGGGTGTTACATTCTCCCATACTTTAATAAATTATTTCCTCATAATTTTAAATTTTACTTCGAAAATCAAAGGTTGATACTTTAGAATTCCTTTATGAGAAACCCACATCAGAAATAGGGTTAAAAAAATATCCTATTAATAAGAGGTAAAGGGAATAATGAAGGTCACCAAAAAACTAAGATTTCAGGTAGGAAATTATTAGTGGAAAGAAATAACATAGACATGTAATTTGAATCTAACTATCATGTTTTGATGAATAGTGATAGAAAACATGGTCATTATAAAGTTAACAATCATAAAGCCATAAATATGTGATCAATTAAAAGATCATTAATTTCTTATAAAGAAGAGTAAAAAGATAAAATTTTTGTTCTAAAATACTTTTACTAGAGTTCAGTGTTTATTTTACTCTCCATAAAATCATTTGAGAAAATAAACTTACTTGATTAATTTCCATGTCATAAGTATAATCTCATCCTTTGGTTGTGATTTGATCTATTTTAACTTCATCTATTACACCTGGAAATGAATGTTCAAGATGAATTTTTCATACCTAAAGCACTTTTGAAAAATTATATATTTCTTAATTCATTTCTTCAACCTTTAAATTTTTATTAAAACCAAAATTTTTAGCACATGTTATCCAATATGATAAATCATACTTTAATCTTAATCAATAATATCCTTAATCCATTCCATAAGTAGTTAACCTTAAGACTCATCCAAAATATGTTTGTCCAAATTCAGAGACCAAATATTTAGAAGAAAGGTTACTTAACATCATATTTTCTTGAAAACAACATAAGGTATCTCTTATTATCACATCCCAAATATATGATTACCTTGATCACCTTTAAACCTTTATAAAACATGCAGGCTTCTAAGAGTAAAATCTCTGGTTGTCCTTAAATTGAAACATCTAATAATTATAGTATAACATAAACCATCAGTTTACTAACCACCTTTATGGTTAGCAATACTATCCCACAAACAACTATTTATTATTATCTCAATCATCAAACACATATTTAGGGATATCTTTCCCAAAAAATGTTTTTTCAAAAAGATCATCCTATAATAGAATCACTTCTCTTGATTGCTGGTCCTATTCAACACATGCTTCCAATTCCTAAAGAATTAGTACTGTATTACAATCTATATATATCTCATGAATCTTATAAATATAGAATTATTGATAAAATACTAAAATTACATAATCCTTGAATCCAAACATAGGAATATTAGTCATCCCTCTTCGTCTGAGGTAGTAGTGTAAGCTTGACCATGGTCCCTTTGCTTCGTCTGAGCTATATTACCTTGATGCTTGGGACATTCGTTTTCATAGTTCCCCATATCATTAAATTTGAATCATTGAATAATGGAAAATTATTTCCTTATCTTAAAATTATGAGAATGGTTTCCTTTTTATCCACACTTTAAGAAAACTCCTTTTCCTATTAAGCATATACCAAAGTGTTTGATTCCATAATTATCACACATGGGAAAATACTTCTTTCCCCTATTCCCTTTATTTATCTTTTTCACAGATGTCCTATTATACTCTTTCTTCCCTTTGAAGCCATAAGACTTGGATAATTCTTTCTCTACCTTGTTAGAACATGATATTATTTCCTCATACTATGAGAATATTTGGGAGACTAATTCCCTTTGAAATATTTTATTAAGCTCATAAAAGTAATTATCATTCTTTCTCTTTAGATAACATGCATTGGCGAGGTTCAAACTCTTTCTATTAGGAACCATTTTTAAATAATGAGACACACTAAATTAGATCAGGAATCATATTCATAATCTCGAACTAGAAAAAAACTTAACATAAATTGAAAATTTATGCATAGCTAATATGCTAATCATAAACATGGTTTCTTTGGGGACATATTTACTTTTAAATCCTTCATAATGGTTTATAAATAAAATTTGAATTATCATTAGAATATACCATGTGAGTATCAATCCAGGTCCCCATTAATTCATGTTTTCATGTACTAGGTTACACCGAGTCAAGCCCGATTTACCTTGTTGGAGTTTTTACCCCTAGATACATCTTTTCCAAATCCATGTCCACTTGTAGTATTCAGAAAGTGATGTATTTCTAGGTAGACCCACACAATCTCTACCTTACCCAAATTTTAGGATTTTTTTTCTATAGTTGTCCTAAAATTATATCTTAGAGTTATGTTCCCTAATATATGTTTTCTAAATCTAGTTCACAAGGTTTCAATTAAACTTGCTACGATACCAACTGTTAAGACCCCAAACCCAGTAGCCCAAATACAATGTCTTACTTCAATATATTGGTTCTATAAAAATTGTTTTTATCCCAAAGGAAATAATAGTTTAGTAGATTTGGAAAACCAGATTTAAACATAAGTTTTAAATTACAACTTGAAAGGATAAAAAATATAGCAACTCCATTGGAAACATCCATAAACTCCTAGAATATCCCTACAATTCATTCATAATATACATCTTCGCATCCCAGAAAAAAATAAATTATTAGAATGGGGTGAGATCAGATAATCAGTAATGATAAAAAATACAATATAATCTATCATAAATAAATATAAACAATAATTAATGATGAATAACTAAAAACACATAACATTAAAACATAATCTTTAGAATAATATGGAAAGAATAAAACATGAAAAAATAATGCCATATTAATTAAAACTTGAGAATGAAACTTATCCATGGATATTATACTAGTCAAATAATCACATGAGATATCAATTACTAATATCGTAATGAGGGAATACATAATTTTATACATCATAAATATATCATCAAGGCTTCAACGAATATACCGTATATAAATGAGAAATAAATCGGTCTAGTTTGTCTCATGAACCCTATCGATGCATTGGGGGTATATAGTAGGCCCCACTCATCACTTACTAAGTCCAATTAATTACTCATATAAAAGGGGTTAAACATAATCAACATATATATTAATATTTAAACTTTCATATGAAATTTTAATAACTTTCCTCAAACTATAAATAGAATCATAAACCATCCAGAGTAATATGGAGAATGGTATCGAGATAGTACATCCCCAGTCAAAATAATCATAAAAAATTAAATAAAATATGGTAAATGGTAACCTAAGATATTAATTTAAATAAATAATAATATTCAATATAGGGTGTTTAAATAGATGAAAATACTCTAATCAAATCATTGAGGAACTCTTTAGAGAAAACCCCTTTTACTTTTAGAAAGAAGAGTTATTTTGGAAAATCATTTTCATTTGTCATAAAATTAGATTATAATAATGTATATAACAAAAAAAGGAAGGAAAATAAAATTATGTCTGAGGCATAAATTATGTCTAACTGAATTAAAATCATGTAAAAATATTCATTAATAAACTTTTGAAATGGTCCACTTTAGTGCGGTTTAAAGGAAATTATAAAAGAGTCTTTAAAGCAGACAAAGGATTAATTGTTTATATAAAAACAAAAAAAAGCTAATATTGTTTTTCATGATAAAAATAGTGATTTTATAAAAACATTGGTGTCTTAAAACAGACTATGGTATGTACTTGAAAATGGGTAAGAAATTGGGAAGTTTCCCTTTAATCAGGTTTGCTTTTTGGGAGGAATTAAAAAATGAAACTTTATAAAACATGTACTTACTCATCAAATAATGATAAAATGATCTAGATAATTGATTTTGTAACATATGCATATAATTTAAAATAATAATATAAAAATAAATAATAATTACATTGGGGTAAAGAGAGAGAAAACGTAACCCGAATGCAAAATGGAGGTTTGGGAATAAACCCTTACCACTTTAAAAACAATCAAACCATATTCCCCATAAAATTAATGATCATTAAATAATACATTTAATACCATGAAGATAAATATATTTATGATATTATACATAAATGGGTAGTATACATACACCACACATAAGAAACAAGGATGAATAAGGCATATCTCAAAAAAATAAAAATGAGATGATAAAACCCTTACCATATGTCCGAAAGTCTTCTACACTTACACTTAATGTCATGGATAATGAAATTAGATTCATTAATAATTTAATTACGGACATTTTCCATATGTATTTGATTTATTATAATTTTATTAGTTCATATATGGGCTTTTTTATTAGTTATATGATTTAATTTTGTCGTTCGGGAGTGTTCGTTTCCTCGGTTTTCATGATTGGTTCAATTGTATACATGTATGAAAGATCATGTGAAATGGGAATAGTTGTATAGAATTGAAATTATATGTTATTAATTAACTTTAATAATATTTAATGGTCATATATATCATTTTTTTCTAGATATGAGGATGATTCATTATATAAAACATTAAGGATAACCGTTTGGATTATTTTGACGTTTTCCGATCATCACAAACTAGTTTTGTTTTATGAATTAATATTATATATATATAATGGTTACATAACATTAAATAGGTTGTATTAAATATATTTAAATCTTTTTTAACCATAAAAATGGTTTCCTGACCAGAATTTAAGGCTTAATTGAAAAATGAAAACTCGTCGTCCACGAAGGCGGTAGATCTGCACCTCATGGACGATGTTTTCATTTTTAGAATTAAAAGGGGAAGAGAAAAGAATTGATGGTGGATATCCAATTACTATAATAAAATTACAGTATATATAAGATACTGGAGTTATAATTCATGTTTTTATAGAGTATGTAATGGAAGAGTAAGAAAATAAAAGAAATTGAAACAAAATTAAAAGAGCAAAATTGGATTTTACCTCTTGAATTCATATCCTTGAGAACAACTTTAATAAACTTTAAAATTGTCTTTTGGGATAGAAAATAAAGACTAGAATGTGGTGGAGATGTTTTGTAGAGGTATTGGTTAGAATTTGGACAAGATTCAAGGCTTTGGAGGTGTTAGGAGAAGAGGTGGTGAGGGGTGGTGTTTATAGTGGAGGAGAGGGGTGTTTTTTTTATTTTAATCATTAGTTTATTATTTTGGATCAAGAATATCAATAGTATTTATTATTGTGGATAAATATAATAAATAGAGCATGTGAGTTTGAACTAATGGTTCCTACATCGTCCATATATCATCGATGACTCAATAATTCATGTATTTAGCTAATACCACAAATTACCGTATTTCACTATTCACCAAAAAGTTCAACTATTTTAGAAAAATACAAAAAATTCACCCTAACCATTTTTCAGTGTATATAATTCAAAAATTGGACTCTATTTTATGAAAATAATTTTCTCAGGAATAGAAATTTAATTTTTAAATAAAATCAACATTTATTGGAAAAATACCGATTTTAATATTATAACTGATTTTGTGACACTTTTTCAAAAATTAATTAAGATATCATAAAATTATATTATAATCATAAAACAAAAAAATATTAATTTTTTAATCTATTTTATGAAAATAAATTTTCTTTTAAATTATTATATTAATTATAAAATTGTTAATGAACATTTATATTTCATAAAAATATCAACACTTAATTTATTATTTTTAAAACATTTATTTACTTATATCAAGATATAAATATATTATATTCTCATTCATAGGATACCTAAATTTTATTTAAAATTTCATATATTAGGTTACTATTCAAATAATAAATAGACTATTAATATAATGAAAATTCTAGTTTTATAAAAATTAAGATTTTTCACTATTCAGTGGAAAATAAATATTTTCAGAAAAATACTAAAATTTCATCCTAATATAATATTTAAATCCCACTCTAAAAAATGAATTTTATTTTTTTCAATATAATTTATAAATGTTTCCAAATTTTGTTTTAAAATAGATGCGTCTTTAAAATGTGGTAAAACTGACTTTAGAAAAAAATAGTCTTTTAATGCGTAAAATTGGATTCATTATTTTATTATCCTTATAAAATAATTTGAATGAATTTCAAAACATTTTATTAAATATATAATATATAAATTCCATAATTTGGTTAATATTATTCATTCATGTCAATTTAATGGCTGGGTTATAACAATCGTTTTAAAATAATGATTTTTAATTGTATATCATTGTTCGTTTAGGTTTAGTGTTGTGTGAAACCTATGATGTTGAAGAAATTAAATTTAAAAAGAGATATAGCATAAAATCTTGGGGTGTTACAAATATCATATACAAAATGAATATCATCTCACGACACTATAAAAAAAGTGGGAGTACAAGAAATACATAGGTACAAGAATATACAACATGTTGAACAAAATGAAAAAAAGACCAAAATATATCTTGTATGGAATCATGAGAATAATATCGGTCCTTTGACGTTGTAGTCCATTCTAGTACATATATAATCATACATCCCAAGTTGTACACTTCCATTTATCCCAACCTACATTAATAATATTTTTTCATGTACCAATCGATGGCCCGAATAAAGTGTGAGATACATTCTGTAAGACACCACCAATAGTGTTTAGTATGATACAGTCGTTGCATATAAAATGATAAGTGTGTATCTATAACAATGAAATTAGAAAATAACTATAAAAAATCAGATCTGGTTCACAAGGGACACTAGGCTTACACTACCCGCTTCGAACTAAAACGTGATATCTATGAACATGTGACTATATATAAATATATATATTTTTATATGTAGATATCTATGTATATATATGGTCTATATATACAGTGACATATATATCTATATATATAAATACTAATACTATCCAGGACCTGTGGCGCAACTCATAAATCCATGGATAGTCTTATGAGTCTCATAGAGTGACAAAGGACGCCATGCCCTGGTATCATGAATCATATGGGTCACCCTGCCCAATTATCTGTTGTGTATGGGATGCCATTATCGAGTATCACAAATATATGGGATTCCATGTCTGGGTATCATGAATATATGGGACACCATGCACGCCGGGGTATCATGAATCATATGGGTCTCCCTGTTCAAATATCACAAGTGTATGGGATTCCATTCCCAAGTATCAAAAATATATGGGATTCCATGACTGAGTATTATGAATATATGGAACACCATTCCCAAGTATCACAAATATATGGGATTCCACGCCCAAGTATCATGGATACATGAGACGCCATGCCTGAGTATCATGAAACATATGGGTCGCCATACCCAAGTATCATGAATATATGGAACTCCATACTTGAGTATCATGAATCATATGGGTAGCCATGCCCAAGTATCACATGTATATGAGACTCCATTCCTGAGTATGACATGTACATGGGATGCTATAGCTGAGTATCACATGTACATGGGACTCCATGCCCATGTATTACAGATATATTACAAGTTGGTCTTGCTTTAATACATGCCAAATGATGATTTAAAAATAATTAACAATTTATTTAATCAAGTTCATGACCAATGTTCATATGAGGGTCAATGGAAGTGGTATTATCACTCACTTTCCATTAATTTACATAATCTATTCAATTGGGTGGAAACCAACACCACTAAGAAGGTAGTTTATCCATTTTAACACTTAATATTCCAAGGGTATTTGGTGAGCATGCCCAAATGGGCGGAACTTGTTGAGTGGGTAGCCTCTAACTATACACAAGGTTATATAGGGAAATTCAAGAATGAATAACAATTTGTTTTAATGAAATTCATTGTTTTAAGGAAACACGAGGAAGGTCCGATGTGCAGCATGACAACGCATGTTATAAATAAACTTGGATTTAGGGAAAAGGTACGAGAACACCTACCTTAGCTTGGTAGTACTCCCCTCATCCATTGTTTTCATTTAATCTGAGCTGAAATAAGAGAAATTGAAAAAAAAAGACAAATACCTTGAAAATAGGGCATGTTATCTCAGACCTAAATAGAACCAAATATGGAAAGATATACTAATAAACTAAGGCAATGGATTGAATCTCTTATCGGTATACTTCCAACATGACAAACAATTATGAAATTAGAGCTCAGATATATGATTGGCTTAAAAGACCAAGGAGAGGGGAAGGAGAAGCTCCTTATACGGGCATCTTCTGGGGAAAATAAAGAGAGAATAGGTATTTTGGGGTTTTAAGAAAAAAAAGAGAAAAATGGTAATTTTACCCAGCTTTTAATGGGGCTCACGGTTTGGCCTCATGGTTTTCCAAACCATACGCCTAACTATGTGACTACACTGGTTAAGTGGCACTGAGGTTGTGGCCCTGGGCGTAGAGTTTTGGAAATCTGTGTGACCCCTTCAATACACTACATAACCCCACACAAATGTGTAGTCTGAGGTGCACAATTTTAAAAAACTGTGTGCCCCTATGAAATTCACTGTAGCACCCTGAACGGTTGAGCAGGACAGTTATCACTAATAGTGTGATAACCATGTGGCTCAGTCTGTCTTTCCAAAATCTAGATCTATGGGCTTCAATCGAGAATTAGATTCTCCCAAACCTCTCCTTGTCCTCTCAAAAACTTTCATTTAGGGGAAAAAAGCATTCCCAAAACTAAATGGGATCATACATCAATTGAAAAACTGAGATCTTACAATACTAACTAGTTGGATGAACAAATTACAAGTCATTCACCCGAGCGAATGACCACATCACATAACCCTCACCCAAATAGATAATAACATAACATGTCAAAAAACTAGGTATGGTCATATACTTAATCAATCTATCTCAATCATGTTCCTATAGGTCATACTAATCATATAAGAGGACAAATCCCATCATGGTTAAACCTCAATCAATGTCTCAATTAGAAACATACTTAACCCCCTAATTAGATTAGAATTTATGGTGGATTAAGAAAAATATTAAATTATGAAGGCTCTTATCATAGATATCTTTTTAACCTCAGGTGTGAGGATTAACTATGAAACTTTCACCTTTGGTAAACTAAATGCATAGTGTATAACACTTCATGAGGTATATATAGTGGTTCATCCAGTGAAAAAAACTCCTTTCATACCTAATGGAAAAATTTCATATATCTATATGAAACCCAACCCCTGTTAATCTTCACATTTCATCACAATCTATAATACTCCATGATGACCATCAATTAAGGATAACTCAAATTTCTAATTTGAGAGGTCAATTATCATTTCACTTCATGGATATATAAATCTAACCTTAAAGAATAATAAGGTGGATACTACTATTTTTAGCTTGATATATTTATATATTATTGAACTCCTTTGAGAATAATAACAAAAACATAAATAATCACATGTATAATTATATAACAAACGATAGACCTCTGGGTAGGCCTTAGGTTTTATACACTTTTAATTTTTTTTAAATTCGTTACATCTATATGAAATTCCTACCACATCTTTATGTGATAATTTGATAAAAATTCCAACTAAACCCATTTAATGTGTGACATTTATAAAGAAATATCATTTGAATAATGGTTAGATTAAGTTCCATAATTTTTATGTTCAACTCTTTGAACATAATAATCAAACTTTTTTACGTCACAGAATTAAGTTTTATAATGTTAATAACTTTTTTTGTCTATTAGTAACCATTTCTAGGTTCATCATCTTCACCTTATAACTTTTCGATTCAAAATTTTCTATTTAGGTCATTTGGTAGAATATCTTTAAAGTTTACTCTTTATATCAATATTATTATTTACCAAAATAACTTAAACTCAATTAGGATACAAAGTAACATTCTATTTGTGTTAGAATAGTATAATAATTTTTTTTATTACACTATGAACTTATTTAATTCCAAACATACTCCCACTCGCCTCTTAGAAATTATATTTTCTCCAAAACATATTTCTAAGACACTAACTCCTTTATTTTAGGAAATAACCCTTATTTCCTTTTTGATAATATTTAACAAATAAACTATTAACATCTATATCTTTTATGGTATCCTATGTTCTTATAACAATGCCTTGAGGCAAATATTTTTTCCTTAAAATATTCCTTTGAAAAGGTAGGACCATATCACTCATATTTTAAAAAATAACATTATATAAACTCTTTTATATTGGAAAACTTTTTTATCATTATTTTATTTTCAAACATGTTATAGAATAGGATTAAATTATAAACCATGTTTATAAAAAAATCATTGTATTCCTTGATAACAACCATTGTTTACAAATCTCTTATCACATAAGAGTAAATGAGATGAAAATAAACATCTTTCATAATTTCAAAATCCATTTTATCTTTGACGTATTAAAATGCATCCACATTCATGTTATAGAATTTAACAACCCGTCCTAAAGAGGACCATGTCATGACTACCCCAAGCCCGCCTCCCATAGGACAGGGGATGGTGGCTAGCACTAAGTAGGTATATCCCACAAATGAGAGGCATTAGACTAAAGTACTTGAATGCACGCACACATCTCCAAGACACACATACTGAAATGTAAAAACACTAAGTTAACAATGCATACAAACCACTATATCCCACAAATAGAGTACAACAGTGAATGTACTAGAAAGTGAATAGGGCCAAATACATGCCCACCGAAAGAGTCTACAACCACAAATCCAACCTGTAAGAATATAGATACTAGGATTGCTATATGAAAAGCTGTAGAAACACACCTCAGTCTGTACGGTCTCACAAAGCACCACCCGGTCCTAGTCTTCCTAGGACTTGATTGAAATGTTGATTATATGCACACAACATGACATGTGTGGGTAAAGCCCATGCAGGGGTGAGTATAACAATACTCAGTAGGACACCCTAAAACCACAATGAAAAATCACAAAGGAATAACACAAAGGAATACCACAAAGGAATACCACACAGGATTACCACATAGGATTACCCTAAAGGATTACCATAAAGGAATACCACACATGATTACCACAAAGTAATACCACACAGGATTACCACAAAGGATTACCACAAAGAAATACCACACAAGATTACCACAAAGGAATACCACACAAGATTACCATAAAGGATTACGATAAGGTATTACCATAAATGATTACCAAAAAGTAATACCACAGAGGAATACTACAAAGGAATACCACAAAGGAATACCACATAGGATTACCACAAAGGATTACCACAAAATAATACCACAAAGGAATACTACACAGAAGTATACAATCATCTCTATATAGGTATATGTCTAAAGAACATATAACAAGGATATCCATATATACTCAATCCAAGACACACAGTCTAGAGGTAATACATAGCCAATTATCAACCACATGATTCTGCTCAAATCACGCTTTTATAGTATAACTTTCTCCTTGAGCCATGATATCATCTGAGACACTCACGAAGAGGTCTAGCTCATTTGGTCCCCACCCAATGAGAACACAATGGTCAAGGAAGACTATGATACACATAGAGGTAATCCTGTCTGAAAACACTAGTGAATACCACATATCCAATCTGGATCAATCCACTATGTAGAGGATCCTTCACATGAACACCGGGGAATACCAAAAACCCTACTGATGTGGTTCGCTAGATGGAGGAACAATGCCCTGCTCTTGGTGGTTATGTCGATTCCACAAAACTTCACTAAGGGTAATAGATGATCTCACTCCAGTCCCATGGAGGGATACCGTACTCTATTTGGTACTCGACCTCTAGAGGGGATTAAAATTTAGTGAGTGGACACAATGTCGTACTAAAGCCTCGAGGAAAGGACCAAGGGTACGCTCTCAAACTATAATGATCCAAACTAAAAACTTATCACTTATGTCAAAAGGACCATATCAACATCAGGGTATTAAGAACCGTAGACGGATCATCGATTGGATGCTTCGTTTAGAAGTTATGACCATTTGATGTTTTAAAGGGGGTCACTGGGCCCATGGACCGACCACCACGGTCAACCGCTCAGACCAGGAACCTATGGACCAACCACATGGTCGGTCCACCTATTGTGGTCAACAAGCCCCTGGATTTTTTGGTCACACAATAGTTGGGGAGACCATGGATCATGGTCGACCGCCATGGTTGACCATGGACCGAATCCGGCTCGATCACCCCAAGTCCGACCTGACCCGTTTGAACTGACCTGGCCCATTTGAACTGAATCAACTCACTGGGACCAACCGATTATATCTCCACCACGTCTGCCTCCGCATTCTCCACCCTTGGCCCCACCGTCATCGGTGTGTCCCGCCACCGTCGCAGCCCATCGTCTCTGCCATCTTCCACGACCACAACCACCGATTACGGTGCTACCCCAATGGTCCCTTCCACGGACCACCTTGCCTCCTTTGATTCCAGAAAAAATGAACAGTCACCGATCTAAGGACATCGAATCATTTTATCTCTAGATAAACATGTTTCGTTTTCTGATCTACTCGCCAAAACAAAACAAATCTCCATTCTTCATTGTGCGATGAAGAATGCCAAAGAATGAAAATTCGGGAATCATCCATCATTAAAATCACTTTTTATCCATCATATCACCTTTTTCATGTCATGTTGATCCTATATCTATAATATCGGATCATTGCGCCAAGAATCAGGTGCACAATAATCGATTGATCGAGATGTGTCAAGTTGCGGGCAAAACAAAGAAAATTTGTGTTGAATGATGAATATGGGGAGAAAAGCACAAGAACCCAATAGAGGAATGAACATCAATCAATGTTCGTGTCAATCTCGATCCATTTTTTTAGAACGACAATCGAATAAATAAATAATCATAAAGATTAATATCCTGTTAAAACCTTACAATGATAATTCCCTTCCTACAATACACATGATCCCTGAATCAATTAGTTTTTTGATTGATTCACGTTCATTATGGAAATTAAGAATGGGGAAATAAAAAATTAAAAAACCTTCCCTACTTCGATTCAGATCGCTCATTAATGAAGAAAGGTCCCCACGTCATTGTTGTAGGTAAGATCTTTAGAATCCGAGGTGCGTTTGTCGTTGATCCTCGATCCATCTCTATCTCCTGAGAGAGAATCCTGAAATCTCTCTCAAACAGTTCTCCAGGGTTTCCAGGATTATGTGAATAACCCTAAAAATTATCCTTAACAATCTATTTAAATATTTTCAGTCATTGCATCAAAAATATATTTTTTATTAAATTATTTTATTCTTGTTATGTCCCATAATATATTTTTCACAAATGACACACGCCGACTGAAGTTAAGTTGTGCCTAGGGAAAAACCACATTATGATCTCAATAGAGGCCTCATATTTCCAATCTGATTCACCATTCATGAGTTATTAGGATTTAAAAATAAAATAATTTTATTTAATTATTTTGTTTATGGTTACGTCCTTGGTGAATTTTTCTATAGATGGACCGCTCCGACCAATGTTAGGTCGCACATAGGGTAAATCCATCATTCTAAGATCAATGGTGCCCTTATATTTCTGATCTAGGAACCTTTTTAAGATTTATTCCACTTTTTTTAGGAAAACAGTGTGCACGTGCTATTAAAATGTTTAATATTTCTCAACCAATTGTTTCGGGCACAACGAGTCTCAGAATCACACATCATCTCAAAGTTTGGCCTAAAAATAAATCCATATAATATCTTACAATATTACATGGAAAATCTAAGCTTTTAAATTCTACCCACCTTTGGGATTTACGTCACTAAAATCCAAAAAGGGATACTCAAACAGATGATAGTACTGAGAATGAATATGGGCCTCCCGCTCTCATGTGATCTCCTAGATATTCTCGTGCTACAACTGGACATGCACTAAAGGAATCTATTTCCCCTAAAGGATCCTCTCCTACCGATCCTCTATCTTCACTAGATACTTAGAAAAAGTTTATACATCCTCGATGTACATCTCACCCTAGTCCATGATGTGTGACAATTCATGAAATTACCTCCTCAGTTGCGACATGTGGAAGATGTTGTGTACCCACTCTAACTATGATGGTAGAGCTAAGAGGTACACCACCTCACTAACTCTACAAAATATATTGAATGAGATGATGAATCTCAGAGATAACCAAGAAGTGGGCTGACTTAGTGAGTTGGTCAATGATCACCCAGATGGAATCATGTCCCCTGGGCGTACAAGGTAAACCCATCCTGAAGTCTATTGATATCCCATCCCACTGCCATTATATCACCTCAAGGGGTTGAGATAAACCACCTGAAACCTATTTATTAGCCTTAACATACTACAAAAGTAAGGCATGAAGCTAAAAACATGATAATCCTTTCCTTATACCTAGCCACCAAAACTGACATTGAAGGTCCTGATACATCTTCACCACACATGGATGTATCGCTGATGGAGATGTATGAAACTACCTCAGAACCTCCTCCCGCAATTCCACTGGAACTGCTGTGCGCCCTATAAAAATAATGACATGATACGTACATTTTGAATATCCATTAAGAGAATGACCTGTGGATATCTGAGCATGTAGGGTCTCACAGTCGGTATCCCCAAGATGCGCCTAACTAAATCTCAATAAGAGTGGAGTTGTGACAACTATCAACTGGAGGTAAGCTGCTCCATCTCCATCCACAAAGGATAACTACAATGAGGACAACTTCTCTAATGCCTCGTTCAACAACTACAAACTAGATCTCCTGCTGAGATCATCTGCCACCATGTTCCCCTTCCCAGGAGTATAGAAAATATCGAAGTCATAGTCATGGAGAAACTCTAGAAAACGCCTCAATATCAACCTTCACTGGATCCACTCCAATTCCTTCACCACTACAGGAAATTGAGGACTCATAATTTCTACTGCACTAAGGGTTAAACTAGAAAATTGATGAGTAATAAACTACAACCTCCTATGTGTGAGTCCATCATGTTCTACCTAGGTTTCCTTTTCACCAACAAGGAAAGCCTCATCCCAAAATTGTGGACACACCACACTCTTCACCTCAAATAGTTAATATGAGCATGAATTTTGGATAACTAATCCATACCAATAATGATGCCGTAAGTACTTGATACCGCTACCAAGAGATCTGAACCAAAACTATCACATACAAGAGTCTGGTCACACTATCAACACTAGTTCATCATCATTGGGTCTCTTATAGTAAGAGTCTTCATGCGTGAGTTTTGAGCCAATGGTTCAACCAGAATCTTAGAGTCTCGAACAAGATCTGTAGAAAGAAAATAATGACTAACACCTGTGTCTATCAATATGGATGTTAAATTATAAATGACACAAATCATACCTCAAATCATTCCTAGAGACCCTGGTTCATATTACTCGACCACATGCAGTTATCCACTAACCTATCATACAACTCCCTTAGCCTGCTGTGGACCACATGGGGGTGGTGGTGGTAACATATTGAAATGTCAACTACCTCATGGTATTATCCCAACTCCTCTTCCACATTTTCCTCCCTACAGATCTATCTGATCCGGTCACTATCTCTTCTTTGATGGTCCATCTACATTATTTTTGTAAGAAGTATGATGGGTTGGACAATTTCGAGTGAGATTTTCCCTTATGTCACACGAATAAAATCTCCTCTCTCTAGGCTAGCTGGACTCACCCTATGAGCCCTGAACTATAGATCCTCTATTCTGGGAACTCCTCTTGAATGTCTCGCACGTCCAAGTCACTAATACTGACATCAGCTCCCTACTTCCGAGGTCTCTACTCCTGCTTTCGCATGGTTCAAAATCATTGGCTGTATCCTCTTAGCTAAGAAAATTTCAACCACCAAAGCTTTCTCAAGAACCCCAATATAAGTATTAATGCTCATAGGGATAACACATGCTCAGATGTCCCTACACAGACCTCAATCAAATTTATGATCCCTAAATTATCTATCGTGTATCATATCTATTGAGTACCTGGAGAGGTTGGTATGCCTCGATGAATACTCAGATACTAACATTCCATTATTCTGGAGATGTAGAATGTCCTGGATATGCATAGACCTTAGCTGATAAGATGAAAAATCCTCTCTGAAAGGGTTCTTAAAATCTATTCGTGGAAGATTTTACCCATCGTAATATCAGGTAACCAAACCCCACCGTCGCCCCACTGAGTCATGTAGAAGGATCTTTTTTAGGACCACTGTCTAATCTATTGGTGTCCTGACTAGACAAAAAACACGAGTGACTTCCTCAAGTCAGTCCCTAGGAACTTGTGTGTCAGTCTCACCTCTAAAACTAAGAGGTCTCTATAACTGAAACTCATGAAGTGTGCTCAGCCTCTTAACCACATCCACTGGTACTGTAGGTACCATGTGCCTCTCTACAGGTGGTGGTCTGGTTGGTGCACCACCTGGAGGTGCTATCTCTGGTACAAATCCCTATACCGATGCCTCATCACCTGATGGATCATCCTCATGATCATGCAGTGGAATCCTAGATGGCTATCTACGTGGAGACATCCTGAAATAAAACAATATGTACCACAATCAACTGAGTATATATGGATAACTAACTCAATAATGATATGGAAAACACAAATATTCTTATATGATGAATGTACCATTGTTTTTCCCTACAAACAATGCTTTCATATACAGATTCCAAAAGTAGGTGATCAACGTTCTGGTGTATGGATACATCAGCCACCACACCAACACTGAAGTCCCTGACCTAAAAGCCAAACATGAAACACTTAACACTATTTCCACAAACCAATCTCACAAACTTATTTTCCTAAAGTAGAGATGACCTTCTATGATACCACTTTATCATGACCCATCCTATAGGGGACCACTTCATGACTACCCCAAACCCACTTTTAATAGGCCAGGGGTTGGTGGCTAGCACCGAGTAGGCATATCCCACAAA
Source organism: Viscum album (assembly GCA_963277665.1). NCBI lineage: Eukaryota > Viridiplantae > Streptophyta > Magnoliopsida > Santalales > Viscaceae > Viscum > Viscum album. The sequence goes on from OY728141.1 coordinate 2,065,926,852, forward strand.
TGGGAGGCATTAGGATAAAGTACATGTACGCACACACACATCTCTAATCCACTAATACTAAATTTTAAAACTACTAAGTAAACAATGTATGAAAACCACTATATCTAACAACCTAAGTACAAAAGTGAAATTAATGGAAAGTAAACATGGCCAAATACAAGCCCACCAAAAGAGTTTAAAACCAAAAGTCCAACCTGTAAGAAAAGAGATACTGGGACTGATATCTGAAAATCCGCAGGAACACAACTCGGTTTGTCTGGCCTCACAGAGAACTACTTAGTCCTGATCTACCTAGGACTTCGTCGAAAGGTTGATCGTCAGGATCAAACAAAACACATGTGGAAAAATCCCGTGCATGGGTGAGTATAACCGTACTAAGTAGAACACCCCAAAACCAAAAAGAAAAACCACAAAGGAATGCCATATAGGATTACCATAAAGGATTACCACAAAGTATTACCACACATGATTACCATGAAGGAAGATCACACAGGATTACACCAAAGGATTACCACAAACTATTTCCAAAAAGTAATACCACACATGATTATCACAAAGGATTGTTACAAAGGAATACCACACAAGATTACCACAAAGGATTACCACATAGGAATGTACAATCATCTCTACATCGATATATTTCTAAAGCACATATAACAAGGATATACAAATATAATCAATCCAAGACACGTAGTCAAGAGGTAAGACACAACCAATTACCATCCACAAGATTATGATAGAAGCATGCTCATTCCAGGATAACTCACTCCTCAAGCCATGATGTCATTAGAGACACTCACGAAGAGGTCAAGCTCATTTGGGCCCTGCCCAGAGAGAACACATTGGTCAAGGAAGACTATGGTACATAGAGAGGGAATCCTTCCCAGACACACTAGGGAATACCACATACCTAATCTGGATCAACCCACAACGTAGAGGATCCTGCCCAGACACACTGGGGAATACCACTAACCATACTAATTAGGCTCACTAGATCGATGACCAATGCCCTGATATCAATGTTTATATCAATTCTACAAAAATTCACTAGGGTCTATAGAGGATCACACTCTATTCCCATGAAGGGATACCATACTCTATCTGGGACTCAGCATCTAGAGGGGATTACAATCCATTGATGTGAACATAATCTCGTACTAAACCCTTGGAGAAAGGGCCAAGATAATGATCTAAAACTATACTATTAAAAACTAACTAATTACCACTTATCTCAAAAGGATCGTCTCAACATAATAGTCTTAACACTACAGGAGACTCGCCAATTGGATTCTATGTTTAGAAGATATGGACATTTGAAGTTTTAAAGGGGGTTGCTGGGCCTGTGGACTGACTGTCACGGTCGAATTCCAGGACTGGCCACCCGTTGACTGACCGAATAGTCAGTCCACCTGTCGCGGTCTCCGCGGTCGACTGTGGCCTGACTTCTACCCAGCCCACTTAGCCCGAGCCATTCCATCGCTGCCATGTGCACCTTTGCCGGTACCTATGCATCCGCCGCCCATGGACCTACTGCCAACACAGTGTCCCGCCGCCTTTACGACCCATCATCTTCCACAACTTCCCTCACTACTAAGTGTTGGTGTCACACCTGTGGTTTCTTCCGTGGACCACTGCACCTCCTCCGACACCCTAAAAATAAAATGTCCATTGATCTGAGATTATCGAGTCATGTCATCGCCAGATCAACACATTTTGTTTTTCAATATTCTAGCCAAAATGAATCAAATTATCATTCTTGATTGTGTGTCAAAGAACGTCAAGGAATGTGAATTCGAGAATCATCCGTCGTCTAAATTATTATGTCTCTGTCGTGCTGTGCCAATTCCAGATCTGTGATATCAGATCATTACACCAAGAATCAGGTGTGCAATTATCGATTGATTGGGATGTGTCGAGTCATGGTCCAAATAAAGAATTCCCATGATGAACGATGAATCGGGGAAGAAAAGAACAAGAACCAAATAGAGGAACGAACCTTGATTTATTTTCATTTTGATCTAGATCTTTTTATGTTAGAATGAAAATCGAATAAACAAATAATAAAAAAGATTAATCTACCATTAAAACCCCTCAAAGATAATTCACTTCCCACAATACAAATGATATGTCAATCAATCCTTTTATTGATTGATTCGTGTTCATTGTGGAAACTAAAAATGGTGAAATAAAAATTTAAAACACACACCCTACCTCAGTTCAGATCACTCATTGATGAATAATGGTCATCACATCATTGTCGTATGAAAGATATTTTGAATCCTAGGTGCATCGGTCATCGATCCAGGATCCATCATTATCGTCTGAGAGAGGATCCTCAAAGCTCTCCAGAAAGGTTCTTCAAGGTTTCCAGGGTTATGAAACTAACCTTGGAAATTATCCTTAACAATATTTTTAGATATTGTCAGCCGCTGCATCAAAAAAATAATATCTATTAAATTATTTTATTTCTGTAATGTCCCATGATAGATTTTTCACAAATAACCCATGCTGACTAAATTTAAGTTGTGACTAGGGAAAGCACCACATTATGAAATCAAGAGTGGTCTCATATTTTCAATCTGAGTCACTATTTATGAGTTATTAGGATTTAAAAATCGAATAAATTTTTTTAATAACTTTATTTATGGTTTTGTGCTTGGGGAATTTTTCTATAGATGTTCCGCTCTGACCAAATTTAGGTCACACTTAGAGAAAATTTATCATTATAATCCCAACTATGCCCTCAAATTTCTTATCCAGGCACCCAATTAATATTTATTCCACTTTTTTTAGGAAAACCGCATGCAAGTGCTATTAAAAAGTTTAATATTTTTCAAACAATAGTTCTGGAAACAATAGGTCTTAGAATCGCACACCGCCTTAACTATTGATCTTGTAATCAATCCATATAATATCTAAAAATAGTACATGGAAAATCCGAGATGTTACATAGAAACCCTTTCTCTATCATTTGAATGCACAGTCCAATCTTTAAACATAAACCCTTCTTCAATTTTGAAATCTTGTGCATATTTAAAATATTTTTATAATATACAGTTGGTATCATATACCTTTCAAAAAATAAAAATTTAATTCAGTATTGCTAATACCTCACATGGACTCATCATGATGTTTTTTTAACCCTTGAGGTATTTTGAGTAATTCCTCTGGTGATCAGGTTCATTATACTATAAATATTTTGCCTCCATCGTAATACCTACCAAGGGTTTCAATGACCTATGTTGAATATATAACTCTCCAATATTATTATTTCAAATAAAACTTTTACCCTCATAGAACTAGATCCTAGACCACCCATGTCCTGGCCAGCTATCCTCAATATATTTAGAAGACCAGTTTAATTTTTATTGAACTCATTAATACTATTGAATAATTTTTATCAATGCTTACAAAATGAAGTTTACATTTAGATCAATCCTTAAAAGAGACCCTAGAATCTATGATTAATTTATATACCTAGTCATATTGAGTACATGAGTGGATACTAAATTTCCTTTGATTATATTATATCTAAACAATTACTTTTAAATCATCCAGTGAATTTATCTTATACTTCTCGTAAGTATCAACATCAGTTTGTTGAATCATTTCAATAGTTGGCTACTCGGGAAGGGATTTCACTAATACATAAAATTTTATTATTTCTTAAGAACTATTGTTAGTTTAAGAATTTTCTTCCTTAAATATTTTCCTTTTAAAGTATTAATCTAAAATTCTAGTTTGATGATGACTAAATTTTATTTACACCAAAAGTTTCTATCTGAAGATTATCATGTTTTACATTCATTTAATATGGATTTTTATTAAATTTACTCCCACTAAAATGATGGCCCCTTTTATTTTACATCATATTCATTGGCGAGTTAATATCCATATTTCACTTCGTATCAAAAGTTTTCCTATCATTTACCTATTTATATAGACCATCATATCATCATATCATATAAGAATCTTGAATAATTAAGAAAAAAATTCCTTGATCAAATCCATCATATGGAATATTTTAACTCTATTCATCTGATATCTGAACATTTAGGGTTTCCCAACTAAGTGTCATTACGAGAAAGTGTATTTTTCTATAGTTTTTTTCTGTATTTAGAAAATGTTTAAATCATCGTTAAATGATTCATAATGGTTTCTAGAAACCATCCCAAATTATTACATTTGGAATCATTTCACGTTGTTTTTTATTTCATGGATATTTTTTTTGTTAAATACACAGTTTTTTTTAAAAATAATTAAATTTTAATTAAAATTTTAATTTTTTAAATGTTTTTTAAAAATGGACCCACCATGTACCACCTTATAAAATTAAATATTTACATGTTCTAGGTAAAGCTAAAACCCTTGACATTTTAATTGTTTTCCAAATCCCTTAGCACTCCACCAAGTCCATCATTTATTAATTGAATTTTTTATATGATTATATATATATATAGATAAATACATATGAAAGCATGTAAATATTTATTTATATATTTATATATTAATTAATTAATAATTTATAATATTAATTAATAAATCATACTTACTAAATACATGTGTGTGTCAATGTATAATTATATATAAATAAGTATAAATACATATATTTTTTTTAAAATAACATTATATCCCATAATATTTTACACAAAAAAACAAGTTAATCTAAAAGGGTGTTACCTTATTTCCATGTGTGTTTTACTTCACCAAAGATCAAACAACGACTAGAGTTAATGATAGAGGTAATGGAATAATGAGTTTCACCATTATTAGTCTTCTCCATAATCATAGAGTCAATATTTTTGAATGTAGTTAACAACCCTAGTTCATCCGAAAGATTCAACACTAAATAAACCATCATGGATTCAACTTGTAATGAATATCCATGAAAAAAAAACATAGATTATCTCAATGAACACCTATGTTGATGTAGGATAAGTTGGTGTTTAGTTTCATAACAAAAGTGAGGGATTTATACACAATCCACTCTCTTCCAACTGGATTCATAATGCTTCTTTGATTATATGGGAAAAAATAGGTGAGTGGAGTGAGTTATTATTTAAATTTATCATAAAGACCTCCATATTTGAAGGAAATCATCTACATTAAGTGGCCATTGAGATTCATGTTTTTAATACCTCTAAGAAGATAGGGCATGGTTGGAGATTCATAAAATGAGGAATCTCATCTTGTTTGGTGTCAAGGGAATCCAATGATAAAAACTCCATCGATGATGTGAAATTTGGATTCACTGATTTTATTGTTTATTAAATTGAATTTTTTAATATGAATTTATATTATAATCCAACTAGATCCTCATTTTCTCTATTTTGATTTATTATGAGGTGTTGATTAGTTGTGATCATGTCGCCATGCTTATTCCACGTTGGGGACTTCTGAACTACCCAGCAGTTCTCCATCACATGCGTGTCATGGGTGATGCACGAGCTTATCTACTATTATATCTTAAGCCTCCTCTACTAGGTGATGTTATCCTTGGTTATATTCACAGAGAGATAGAGAGAGAGATCTCAACAAGGAGGGGACTGTAACCTTGCATCTTAGTTCATCAATGCTGGAGATGAGCTCTTGGAACCCCCTATATTGATAGATGTGGAGTTAGACCGAGTTGAGGCAATATTTCTTATTCATGAACCTAGAGGACGGTGAAATACGATCGCTATGGATCTGGATCGCAACAAGAATGCACCGTGACTGCATATTTGGGTGGATACAGTGGACCTGATCAGAATTGACGACAACAATGTGCATCCCCTAGAATAGAGTTTTCATGATGAAAAATGTCATGTTGAACACCTGGTAAGTGACGTTTCGGTCCAGTATTATTTCCTTATTGATCTTGATTGTTTTACATGTTGTTTGGGTAGATTTGTTTCAGTTTTAGGAGTGTCATTCCTGGGTAGATTCTTTAGTCCTTGTGTGTTTCTGTCTAGCTAGTTGGCTGAAGCATGTAAATTATGTTGGAAGATGTTATGGAGAGAGAAAATATTAATTATTGTCACCAAATTCATTTGGTAACATCATGGTGACACCCTAACATTTATTCCCCATTTAATTTGGTAATAGAAATTTAATTGAGGGGAGGCCAAAGGAGGGTGAAGGAAGACTATAAAATGGGAACTCCTCCACCAGTTTTTATCATCGGATTTAGAAGCAACACATCTTTATCCTTGAGTACAGTATTTTGCGAGGTGTTTCTCCATATTTTCAAGAGAAAATTTATTTTGTGTTTTCTCCTTATAATTGATAGAAAGAGATATTTTGTACCCACATTTTACCATAGTGAAATCATTCTATTTTCCCACACCCTTTTAAACCTTTTATTTGGGGATTTTTCTACATTACAGACGTTGTTCTTCTAATTCATCAATTTTTCACTTTATTTCTATCTCTCAATTATCGTTGAATTTATTGGAAAATTTTTTATGATCCTAAAAAATTATTGTTCCTATTATCTACGTTCCTTTTTCCTCTTTACATTTATCATTTATCAACCATGTAAATTTTAAATGATTTACTTATTGAATTAATTCAAAGCTGTTTGAGCCTTCTGTCTTACTCAGTTTCATATCTATTGTGGTTATGTTTTTTATAGTTATGTGATCATTTATTTACTAGAATTTAGATTTATGGTTATGGTTTATATATATATATATATGATGAATTAGGATTTCAATTCTCATTTTTATTGATTCATGTTTTTAGAATTGGTTTGGATTTTGTTTTTGAAAATATTGTTATAATTTTATCTTCCCCTATCCAATGTTTTTTTCACTATCTGTTTAAATCATTTTTAATTATTTAATAATAAAATTATGATTATATGAATTATTTCAGATTTATTTTTTCATTTGTTATGAATATGAATATATAAACATATTTTTTTCTTCCCTGTATTTTGTGTTTTGTGAAAAAAAATTTATACCCAATTGGATCCTGATTGTTGAATATGGTTTTCCACATCAATGAAACATGTGAAGGTTGGTATAAAAACAAAATTGGGTATACATTTTTATCATCAAAATTCAAAATCAATTGTTTATTTCTTTCAAATGATATATTTTTTGGATTTTACAATGCTGCATGCTTGGATGTTACTTCAGTTAGGTTTTTTAGTCCTTGGATGTAATTTTGCATATATGATTGATCATCTGTTTCCTTGATATATACCATATATGTCTACCTTGATAAAGACCTTTTATAGGTTTTATATGGCTATGACTCTAGTTCTAGGGTTGGAAGGGGTTTGGGTGAGGTTGTCTAGGGTGAGAGTTTTGGTTGGCGGTAAAGTGTGTGGCAGAGCCTGTCCGGTTTTTTGGTCACCTATTTTTGCATGTTTCTTATAAGAGTAAGCTTGTATTTACCTCTAGTTTTTCACTGTAGTTTGTTCCTGGGTTTGGGATGATGAATTTTGGTTATTACCTATCACATGTGATGATTAGGCCTGGATAGTGTTTAGAGTGACAATATCATGTGAATAGGTTCGGTGATTACTAAACTTCATGAGGGTTCTACTGGGATCTCTCTAGAGCTATTGGAAATTAACTAGACATCATTAGGAAGACATATTGATATGGGTTTTATCTTGGTTAGTATCTAGTTGTCCTTGGATCACCATTATTTTCTTATAGTTTAGAGATTTTCCTTTGGATGTTGGGGTTACATGTGATTTGTAGTGTTACTCTATTTTTGAGGAACTCTCCTCTTAGCATAGTCATAGGAAGTTTTCACCTTTGGAGGATATCCTAGATACATATTTTATAGAATTGATAGGTTCCGTGTATTTATATTCTTCATGCTTGTGGATTTTAGGCATTTCTCAACTTGAGTCGACGATGCTAGGTGTTTTGATCTTTTCTTTTCTATGTTTAGGTGGAGATGGGTTTTTCCCTATGGTTAGTGTGTTTATTATCTTTAAGGACCACATGAATGCAACTGTGTTATTGTTGAGTCATTCTGCCAGAATTTTTTAATTTTATATTGTCTTGATTTTATAGGATTCTATTGCTTTTGGTTTTTGGTGATTTACATGCACTGATGAGGTATTCTATGGACCACTATTCGCATGTGCTTATTTTCACAATTCCTTGGTGGCACTATATCAGAAGGTAACTTAGGTAAGTACATGTGTATGTTTTTTTATGTTTAGAGTTTATATTTTGAGTATGTTAGCAGTTTTAGAATTTCATTTAATTTTAAGTAGCATGTGATAAGAACCCGTGCAAGGGTAATTCAGTAATTTCTGGGAGGGGTATATTTGTCTTTGTATAGAGTTATTTTGTTGGGGGGAGTTTGGAGCCTATTACGGGGGGATATTAGTTGATATGGGGAGGGGGATATTAGTTGTTAGGAGGGGGCCATGTGGAGGTGGGATCTGTTATAAATTAGAATGCATGGGAAGAGAAGAGGAGCGAAAAGAATAACTAGAATTGGACTTATGGATTGGAAATCAGCTCGAGGGATTGGTCAAGAACTCTTATGTGAGTCTCCATATCTTATTCCTTATGTTTTACATATATTTCTACTATTTCTCTTCTAATATGAAAGTGTTAATCCTCTGTCTCTATCAGCATGTGTCACATTGATACGTGTTAGGTGGAGTTGTCATACCATGTAGGAATTTCTAGTTTAGAATATTATACCTAAAGTAATGGTTTTATGTGATACAAAATCATAATGAGGAGATTTAATTTTTGAGGTGGATATTATATTGTATTATAGCATATTAAATTTTGTTTATTAATTTTTACAACGAAGGTGGACAATCGTGAAATTGAGATTCACTAATTTTATTATTAATTAAATATCATTTTTCAAATATGTATTTTTATGTTGTAATCCCATTAGGCCTTATGTTTTGGATTCACTGTGAGTCATTGATCGGTGGATCCAGGCTTTATGTATCTCCGAGCATGGAGCGGGGCACCCATCGAAATAAAGGGGCTCTCCAAGAAAGATGTCTTTCCAGAACATGGGAAGGGATCAAATAACTTACCTTCCAGCAAAATATATAGATATAAATACATAAATATATATTGGTACATACAATTTTAAATACACATAAATAAATAAAAATATATAAATAGATATAATTATATATAATTATATAATTATATGTAAATATATACAAATATACATAAATATATATTTAAAATTAGTTAGTATGAACTAATAATTATAAACTATGAATCAACTAATATTTACTATTAATTATAGATTACTTATAAGTTTATATATTTATGTTTTTATATTTATACATTTGTATATACTTATATATATTTATATTTATTTGAAATTAGTGAGTATTATTTATTAATTAATATTTATAGAATTTTAATTAATTAATATTCACAATAAATTATACAATAATTATTACTAATTTTTTATTACTGGTTATTGATATTAATTATTAAAATAATACCATGGTTATTAATTATAAAATATTATATATTAATAATTAATTAAAACACACACACACACACACACACTAGTAATTGCTTATATATTTATATGTATTTGTGTATTTATTTATATCTATATTTATATATTTACAAATATTTATTTATATTTTTATATATTTATATATATTTACACACACATAAAGAAACACACATATATCCACTTAATTGTTACTAGTGAATAAATAATAAATAATAATTAATAATAAGTGTTTACTATTACTAATTATTAAATAATTTTAATCTTATGTAATCACCAATGATTATTTAGTTAATAATTAGTTATAACAAAATTAATAATTTATAATAATAATTTAGAAATTCATAAAAAATATTTTTAATTATTAAATATTGCTTACTATTAGCATATTTAGATATTTACTTATATTTTCACAGCCACACACACACACACACATATATATAATTACATATATAATTGCATGTATATAAACATATATAATTATATACAATTACACACACACATGTGTGTTTGTGTTCTTATATATAATGACATATATATAATTATATATAATTTAAAATTATTATTATTTTAATTATATGTAATTGATGATAATTAAGATCCATTTAAATGTTAAGAATGAATACCCAATAATTAAAATCAATTATAATAAATTTGTAACTAATTATTTTATAATTAATCGAAACAAGCTGGGTCAAGACCTTTTTTATTAAGGAAATAAATCTCCTTTTAATTGGGTCATGGGGAAGCCTTTACATCACCCGAAAACCTCAAAGATCACATGCTTTGAAGGCCCAAATGATGATGGCTTGAAAGCCTAATTGAATGTGGCCCAAAGGGATCAAGTGAAGACCTTGAAAAACTAATCAAGTAGCATTCATCACGCTTTTATGCCGCACTTCCCTCTTGTCATGTTGTGCCATTAGTAATCATGCCGTAAAATACCACACCATCTTCGTCACCCGTGCGTCGTAATGCCAGCCTCTGTCGCACCGCACTGTCTCTGTCTCACCGTGATGTGGAATCCCTCCATCCCATATTGGGAAATCATGTGGGTCGAGGGACAATAATTGGATGTCAGCACACCCATCATTAGTCAAAGCCACCACCCACCCAGTAGCCTGCATATCGCCACACAACACCACTCATCATAATGTCTGCCTGTGTCACATCACCACACCTGCCACCTGATTTCTCATTCAATGGATTCCCCTCATGAGATGAAGGTTCAGAGGCCCCATGGCCCAAAGACCCATGATGGCCCGAAGACCCAGTGGCCCGTATGCTCAAATATGTGACCCTAAAACCCAAATCAGGTTAATAGTAATACTACTATAGTACCTGCTATAGTACCCACACTACTACAGCGTGACAGTGCTTCTAGAGTCATATGAAAATCCTTCCCTCCATATTTGATCCCATAATTTTGATTCATGATTACAAGGTGTTTACCACTCAAGAACCATCCCAACTTCAAATGTATAAATCATTAACACATGTCTACTAATGGCGGGTCCACCGATGATGGGTGCGTTGTACATAACCTAGCTAGAAAATGGATTTGCATCTCCCTATTAATAATATTTAAAAACATATATTGAAATTTTATATTATTAATTTCTATAAAATTTAATATATTTTATGATAGTTTTTAAGAAATCGCCACTAAAATTAAATAAAAAATACAATTTAATATTTAGAAACTATTTATAAAAATCACTGTGATCTTTTTAAAAATAAAATTTATTATTTTGAGACGGTTTAAACTCCCTCTAAATGATATTTTTTTTTAAAAAAACTTTGTGAATCAGAAGTGGGTTTCAAAAACTAAAACAAAATAAAATAAAGCATAACATTTAGTGATGGATTTCCAAATTTCTACTAAATGATGTTTTTATTAGTGTGTAACCCAAATATTACACAAAATACGGAAACCGAATCTTTTTGGGCCACTCATAACTTTTTTGTCTTACATAAGATAATCCATGAGCACCCTACTCTAAAAAAACCTACCTAGTTGGATGATAAAGGTCATGATAATTATTCAATTTAAAAGGAATCTAACCCTTAATACTTTCATGGGGATGGTTATCTCACCATCCCATCTCATGTATTCAATTTATATATACTTTTTTCTAATGATTTAGTTTTAATATCTTATACCATAAACAAAATTTATATGTTTAAAACATATTAATGTATAAATCTTTATATACCTCATGATTTTTATTATTTTCTTAAAAATAAATTCTAATTATACCCATATATATTTGAATGAATACTATGACCATGGTGTATGAAACCCTTTCATATAAATAATTATAATCAAATGAAACCAAAACCTTCATGAGAGAAAGAATAATTCAATAGGTAGCCAACCCCCTCCCCCTCCACCCTCTAGATATAGCCTGACCCCTAGGCTAGTGAGAAGTCTTTCCCAAAGTCCTACTATCCATGGATCATTACTCAAGATAGATATTAATCCCAATACAATCCTAATGCCTAATATGAAAAAATTATAATCAATATTTACGGTCAAGTTCATAACCCATAAACAAATTAGTCAAATGTAACTAAATTTTATGTCATTCCTAACATGTAATTCCTTAAATGCATGGTATGACATTTATAAGATGCAATTTAATAATTTAAACTAAAGCATACATCCATTCATAATATAAACAATAAATATTCATGAATAATAAAGTAGGAAATTTATATAAAAATTAATAATTCATAAATTTAGACATGAGATATACATTTATACATATCCCATAAATAAATAATTACAATCACTTTAGCACTAAACATGCTTCATGGAAATTCCATAAAATAAATAAATATGAAATTTCACATTTATTCTATATAAACTCTTTCAAATTATTCTCAATTTACATGGTTTTTAATATGAACCCCACCATATTTGAAATAATTGATATTTATGAAACATTTCATATTTTATGTAAACATTTTTTATAAATTAAATATCACATATCTCATTTAATTTCTACATCTCAATATTTTTTCATTAAATTATCAAAATTTTAAATTTAATAAAAATAATATCAAGTATCATTATCTGATTCTAGAAAATATTCTAACTTTTCACATAAATCATCAATCATTTCATTCTCTCATTTGAGGAATAATTTGTGTGACATTTTAGCATCAAATATCTTGGTGAAATACAATGATTCATTTCTCACAAAATTGAATAATCTATATGTGTCAGGTTCACTCACATGAAAAAACTTATTAGGCATCACTCATTCAAGTTTTAATGGAAAATGTACATAAAATATTAAATTTTCAATTAATATATTTATTCATGTGGAATTCACTCATGGGAAATTTATGATTCTCTCACGTGTGTGACCAAGTTCCGAAAAAAAATCATCGACGATCTCCCACTCGTGATTAATTATTAAGTATCATACTAGCAACACTGAAGCATGTGTGCATATCCTATATGACAATCAAATCAGGCACAAATATAATTTAATAAATAAAAATCATATCAATATAAATTAACTGATAATCAAATATGAAAACAAAATAAAGGCATGCAATTACTGTCAAGTTCATCGACACTCCAACATGATGAAAATTATCCAGCCATGGAAACAACATGACCTATAAAAATAATAAAAATACAAATGTTACTGTGTCCATACCATTTTAATTGTCACACCAAGACACAATAAACGACCTCAACATAAAATCTTCACCCCAGTGACCACCAAAATTCCAAAGTGAATGACCGTGCGCATTGACGATGTCCACACGCCACTATCAATTATGGATAAAATGAACACTGCCAATTAAGGTGGGGCTGACTTTAGACAAGTGTGACAATGTTCAAGGGAGGCACTAATAGTTTTTTCATTGGGCAATGTCAGATTGGTATGCAGTGCACTAGGTGGGAGTTACATTGAAGGATGGTGGAATGCAAGTGATATGCTGCACTGGTGATGCACTGCATGGAGGTGATGGGGTGGTGTGTGCTGCTATTGCATCGGCTGGTGCTAACATAGGGAGGAACCATCACCCTGGGGAGGACCTTTATGTTGGATGGTGGTGTCAACATCATGGGAAGGACCTCCATAGTAGCGGTTGGAGCTACCATAGGCAGGACCTCCATGTTTCTCATCTTAATCAATATTGGTAGGAAATCCATGTTAACTAAATGTACCAATGTTATGTGGAGCACCTTTTGTTAGTGCAACCATGGGGGATTATGATTTCATTGATGGTATGAGAACCAGGATAATTAGTCTCCATCTAGGAGGTGGAATTAGTTAGTGGGGATTCCATAGCATTCCTAAATGTCTATTGGGGCCTCCTATCTTATACAATTATATAATATTCTCAATTCATTATTTGTAAATTGAGTCGGACCATAGGGGACTCAAAATAAGTGATAGGGTTAGCCTCCCTTTGAACAATTGGGCTGGATTACTACTGATAGGGCCACATCTAGGGTTATGGAATTTTAATCACCATGCAAGTAGTGTTTTTGATGACCTTTGGGAGAGTTAGGATGTACGGTACTATAGATAACCATGATGGAAAATATCCCTACTAGATGACTCCTAGAAAACCTACTAGGGATACTAATCATCCTATATTACCTCCTATAGTTACAAAATGTGTTTTTTCCATTCTTAGGGATAAAGACAATTAAAGTGGTTATAGAGGTTTATAGGGGCCTCTAGTACATTATTGTACCTCTATTATAGTACTAGCCACCATGACCTCATTTCTTTCTTGTTATCTTACAATTCTAGACATTTTGGGATTATGACTCCTGAAATATATTTATATACTCATGCATTAAAAATCCATCTATAGATACATTGGGTAAGTGAAATTGGGAATCGATGCTTGAGAGTTGAGATGGTTTTTGTAGAGGAGATAACATATGTAAAAGGGAATATAATATGGTAATTATGGGTTATAGAATCACCAATGACTATTGTGTTGAATCTACACTGGTTAAGTGTCACAATACCTTATTATCTATCAACTGTGGACATTTTGGATTCTGCTGGGGAGCATAAGCAATCAACCCATCAATGTAACATCACATGTAAACGTGCAAGATCATCATTCAGTCTCTTTCATAGGTAAAGGATTCATGTTATGTTCAACATGTTTTATTCTAATGGATTTATAACTTTAATTATTAGAAATAAATGGGATCATGGGTATATTAAGGTATACATTCCAAAATTGAGAGGATAGATAGTTGACTCATCCCATAAAGGAGATTATTTTCTAGTTTGGGATACTCTTATTGATTTAAGTACTGTTCATGAAATCCTTTATGGTAACAATACCATTATATTTTCATTTATTACTACCTTATTGGGGTAAAAATCAATAATTAAATGGAATGAATAGTTCTGATGCTTTTAAAATCTCACTACACAATTAAAAATCAACCCATGATTAGTTCATGAGCTATCTCATACTTATTATATATGTAAGGATATCCAATCTATAGTTTAAATTAATATAGGAAGGTACATTAGATTTTAATTACATCTAGGAAGTATTAAGGTATAATTTTTAGTTTAGGCTTGTCTAGGTAGGCTTGATAGGCATGCTGGATTTTTATGTCATCCAGGAAGTTAAAAAATTTATTCTAGAGATTTGTATCATCTAGATGGATGAATTATTTATGTTGGAGTTTTTTAGCATCTATGATGGTGAAAGTTTTAAGATATATTTTATTTATATCTTGGAAAGTAAGAGGTGTTAGGTACTATAATGTTTGGATTGAGCCCAAAGAATTCTTCCTATATATTCTTAGTCAAGGTAATCTAAACCCATATAATTAAATGTCACTATTTTAATCCATTTGAAAAAGTGTGGTACTTTTCATTGAAAAGAAAGTCATAATTATTTTTTGATTAGTAAGAATAAAATACATGTAGTCTAAATTAAAATAAAAAAGTTATGGAACTAATCCTTGATAATGAATCTTATGGTTTAAATCCATGAAATTTTTCATACCATGTAGTTTAAGATCATGCAATGAAGACCATTTCTATGACTTTTAAGGTCATGCGATGATGAACATTTTAATTTCTTCTAAGTTTATATGATAAGAACCATTATAATTCTTTTAAATATATGAAACAATGATAAAAATTTCTTATAGTTTAAGATCATGTGATAAAGACCATTATTATGCCTTTTAATCTCTTAAGATAAGGATTTGAAGAACTCATGGATCAATTTTTTAAGGAGTTTAGTATCTGTTATCAAATATGTTTTAGAATATTTTTTTAAGTGTTAAATGTGTTTTTGAGATGAAGTATGAAGTTAATTTATGAAATATAAACCTGAAATATATATTTGAAGAAGATAAAACTTGGGCACTGAGTAGTTTTGTATCCCAAAAAAGAAGGTAAATTTTCCATAGATGAAGTAAGATGAGTATCCATAAGCTAAATTATTGTGAGAAGTTATGATGAGTTTGAGTTAATTACTAAAGTCATATATCAGTATACCATGTAGTTCCAGAAATATATTATTGTAGAAGTTGATATGATAAAACATTCAATGTAAAGGCTGAATCTTGATCCATAATTGGAACTTGGATAGGGGAAGAATAATCTTGATCATGAAAGTGAACTTAGAAACAAAAAAACTATAAATTGAGTATTGAATACATGTACTCGAGGTTTACTTGATTCTTGATGATTAAGTATGGAATCTTACATGTGGAACCAAATTTATGAAAGGTGGTCCAAATTTTGAAGAAAAATATGTTAATAATTCTCTTGAAGCATCATGATATGGATAGTGAATAATTTTTAAAGTGAAAATCCATAGAGTTAGGCAATTATGATGATTTTTTATAGATGATAGGGAAGCTTGAAATATGAGGAAGTGTAGAAGAGAGTGGATAATACATCATATATCAATGTACTAAATTAGTCATGTGATGATACTTCCTAATGTGTTGAATTAATATTAAAATATTAATTGCAATCCAATGAGTTTTTATCCAGAGTTCAGATGATGTGTTGATTCCATGGTAGAATAACCCGAGAAGCTCAAAATCCACATAAAATTAAGTCTAAAGATACAAAAGGATATGTAATAATATTTTGATGTTTTCACATGGCCAACCTAAATATAAATAATAATAATTTGTTATGTTAAAAAATTAATTTTGAAAATTTTGATCTATTCTTCATGAATAAATATCACAATTCATGAGTTGTGATTCAATCTAAAAGTTATTAAAGAGCTAAAAATATTGATCAATAATTGAATGAGAAGTTTTATTTTCCAAGAAATATTTTTTATAAGAGTTAAAAAGGTATGAATGATCGTTAATAAAGAATTAAATTCAAATTTATAAATTCTTAGAGCCTGCATTGCAGCTTTTAAAGGATTTTTCAACACTCAATGCCAAGTATTGAAGGAGTGTTGACTTGAAGGAGAGAATGACTATGGTGATTGAATCTACATCTTCTTAAAATTAATTTAGTATAGGAAGAATCATTTTATATTAAAGATTTTTATTAAGCTTAGGATAAGTATGGATGACTCTAGATGTTAAGAGAGTAAGAACATTGTCCTACCGAAACAAGTAAAACTTCAGAATGTGAAAGTTTTTATAGAAGCGAGAAATACTTACATCTTAATGGAACTAGCTTATCTTCCAAAAATTGAGGATCATGAAGTGCTGATCCTATACTTGTTTTGAATGTTTTAATACATTATAGTAAGACCATTCATTTAGGGGAAAAGTAACTATAGTGACCTAGAATTTTCATACAAAAATATTACATTTTTTAGATTAATATTCAATACAATTCACAAATACATGCCTGAGGACCATATGGGTTTAGTGTCTTTGGAGACCAGATACACAATCATATTATTTCATGAAAAATATTCAATGTCTCCCATAATGGTCTTCCCATTTAGTACTCTTCATAGAAATACCCTACCAAAAACCTTTCTTCTAAATGCGAAGAAATGAAATATAAGAAAGTGAGAGATCAGATTCTCAATAAGGGTAAAAATGGTGATATCAATGATCACTTAGTCATAAAATGTGTATATGGTTATGATAACATGTGATTAACATTTTGAAACTATACCCTGTATAACATAGATCATAATACCGAGTCATGGTATAAAGCTTGGTTGTTTATAAGGCGTGAATCATAAAGGAAATATATGAACACGAGCTATGAGAGTATAACATAAACATAATAATCTAGAAAAACATAATCTTATAATATCATGAAAATTTATAAATAGAAACATGCTCACTATTTAAGTTAATGACATGGAATCAGGACCTTGAATAAACTTATGGACATGGAAGACAAGTCCACACATAACCATATTGATATGAAATCCATATCCACACATAAAATTATGGACATGAAAACTAGGAATATTCTTAATCTTATGGACATGAAAACTAGGTCCAAACATAAAACTTTTAATATTTAACCATGTTTATGCATAATATATTTACTCATGAGTTATCCATCTTTACCCAATGCATTGGAGGGATATATAATTTCAGGCCCACCAATCACATAATGAAAGTCATGCAAATGTGTTCTATAATATCATATTACATTCATCATGGAATAACCCATAGAAAGTAAATAGATTTTATAGAAATTTCATCATAACACAACTCATGTAAAATAAATTAGTTTCATTAACATTTCATGATTTCATCATAGTATTACCCATGGAAAAGAAATAGGTTTCATAAACATATAGTCATAAAAATCATAAATCATCTAGAGAAAGGATAAGGATGGTATCATTAGATCATATCCCCAAAAAATCACAATGAACATCCAATTTTGTTGTTGTTAATGAATATAAATACCAAAAAAGGATTATTAAAACATTCTTGAGGAAAATATCCTTTTCATTTTGAAATCACTTCTTTAAAATCTATTTTTTTTCAAAATATTAAATAAAATATTTTATTTTAAAATAAGCTTGTAAACTTGTAAAGGAATATTTAAATCATTTATCGATCATTATATTGGTAAATACCTTTCATGTTTTACATGTTAAAGTGAATATTACTTTCACATTTTCGGTAAAAAGTCAAAAAGGTCCTATTCAGAAAATGACAAGAAGATTCCTTTTAATCCATTTTTTATAATGTCAAACATGGGTAAAAATTTCTTTAAACAATCATTGGATAATAATAAAAACCTTCTTTAAAACATTTTTAGAAAACTTGTTCATATAGGAAAAAAGAATTTTCAATCGAAGAGTGAAATAAAGTCAATTTTTATAAAAAACATTATTTTGATATATTGAGTATATAAAGAGAGAAAAATTAAAAGAAAAAAAATGTAATTTATAGAAATAAATATATTTTAATAAAATTTATGAGTTTATTAAGGTATAGATCATAATATTTAATCATCATAAACTTAATCATAAACAATCCTGATAAACAATGAGATTGTAACAAAAAACCTTTACCACTTTGGTAAATTTTGAATCATAATATTAATGAAATAAATGAACATATATGGATAAGAAAATCCCCATAAAATTCATAATAATACTAATATAAGATATTTATAGGTATTATATCCACCACATAAAATAAATAAGTGGTGAATATGGCATGTGTCCCAAAAAAATAAATCTGAGACGAAAATCCCTTACCACAAGTCTCGAATTTCTCCGTACGCATTCGAAATCCTATATAATAAATAAAGGTTTATTATATATATATTATAGAACCATAATAATATATATCATAACATACATGATTTAATTATATCCTTTTATCATTTGTTTATTGACAATTTATTATTAAAATCTCTATTCTAATAGATAACTACTTCGCTTTTCATGTACGTTTTGATTTAGTAGTTTTTGTCCCTGAACTTTGATTATGATTAAATAATATAAAAATGTTAATAATAATATAAATATCATATAAATTCATTATTTTCATATTTATAGTCATCCAAAAAAGTTATAGATAGAAAATGAATTACACAGTTCATGGAGACGGTAGGTCATACGTACTCATGAACACTATTTCCATTTTTTCAATGGATAAAATGAAATAAAGGTAAATAATAATTCAAATTTAAAGAATAATTATTATAAAATATAAATCACATTTGTTAATAAAATCTATCCTTATTACCATGCATGTCAAAATAAAATTAAAAATGAATCACATCGCTTCGTGGAGGTGGTAGTCTACACGTACACATAAGCGACATTTTCATTTTCCAACAGATTGAAATGAAAGAAGATAGATGTGATATTATAACTATATAAGTATAATTATTACATAAATATCATTTATATAATTTAAATTCGTCGTTATATACACCCATGAGAGGTGGTGATGAAAAATGAATTACATCAGTTCACGAGGCGGTAGTATGCCGTATATATGATCGACGATTTCATTTCCCATTTTATAGAAGAGGAGATGAATATAGGATATGAAATTAAAATAATAAAATCTATTTATATGGGTGATACTGGGGTTATTATATCATTATTTTTTAATAATATTTTAAGGATCTAAAAGAATAAACAAAATAAAAACATGTGGTTAAGGGCTATACCTCTTCTTCAGAGTACCTCTTTAGGTTTAAACCTAAAGAATTATTAGAAGGGTTTTCTAATCAAAACAAGGACTCTAGTATGAATTAAGGTGAGTAAGGAAGGTATTTGGAAAGTTATTGGTCAATAAAAAAAGGTTTTAGAAGAGTGAATAGTAGAGGATAGGGGGTTCCCTTTTATAAGTGGGGAGAGGACAAACTTGGATTTCTAAAAATAAAAAGATATACCCAAGTTTTACACAACTTAAAAGGATAAAAAGTGAATAATTATAGAACCTTAGAAGATATAAGGTAATAATATTTCCATACAATAGTAATTGGAAAATTTTTTAGATCATTTTAATGCTTATATTTTTGGTTTTACCTATAGAAAACCCATTTTGAACTTAATCACAGTAATTAATTTTATCATTTTCACTATTCATTATGATAAAAATTAAGTTTAAATTATTATATTATTTTAATAATAATGTTTAAAAATATATAATACATTTTATCAAATTAAATTCACATAATTGTCATAATTAAATTTAAAATTGAACCCCAGATGTGGTGAAAAAGTATCTTTCAAAAGAAAAGTTTTTATAAGTTTAAAAAGTTATTATAAAAAATTGAACATATAATTGATTTAAATGACCTAAATTGGATTAATAATAATAAAATTTAATTAATTTTACTTTTAAAACCATCTTATAATAAAATTTAACTTTTAAATAATTTAAATGAAAAGTCCATTTTTAATAAAAAACTGTATTTTTCACTATTCATTGAAAAATTCATCTTTTCAGAAAATTCTCAAAAAAAAAAGTTTAAGATAATTTTAAAATTTTTATTTCAAAAGTTTAGTTCACTTTTTAAATAAACTTTCTAAAATTCTAAGAAATTAATTTAAAAATTAGTGCGCAAAATGCGATTAAAACTGTCTTGAAAAAGATTTTAAGCATAAAAATTGATTTATTATTATCTCATGACCATAAAAAATAGTATATGAATGATAAATTTTTTATTGAATATATAATATATAAATTTTATTAAAATAATTCACCAATAGTTATTGATCTAATTTATTATGACAAAAACACATTGCGCGCATAAAATAGTTTTTAAGAAAAACATTTGTTTTTATTTAAATGAATTTTATTTTCTTTTAAATGAATTTTATTTTAATTTATAATCAATTGATAACCAATAAATTTATTTTAATCACGTGTATACCGTATAATTATCATAATTAATTTATTCCTATTCATAAAAACCAATTTAACATCTTGGTTATAACTGTCACATTAAATTATAATATTTAAATAGATATCACACTTCATTTAAACTCATTTTTGTGTGTAACACAATCTATCGAAGAATTTTAATTTATTTGAAAAAAAATATTTTATAAAATCTCAAGATATAATAAATATTTATCATTCCATTTTGGATAATTTTTAAACTAGTGGAATCCAGTATAATCATAGTTAGGAGACTATTATCTGGATAAAACTGGGACAAAGATAATTCCTTCCCATATATTGAATGTATCGAGATAAGGGAAATACCTTCTTAGCTTTTATAATCACTTTATTTTATTAGTGAAAAAATCTGTGTCCTTAACTTCACTTGAACACAAAAAAGGGATAACCACCCATATTGGGGATGAACCTTATACAAATACCATAAGCCTTATGTTACTTTATATTTCTATTTCATATAGGTAAAGGTGAGATTAAATATTAAGAGGAACCCTGGTCTAATAAGACACAAAGATTAATTTCAAGAAGGAAATTTTAAAAATAGTTACACTAATTCAACCCCACCTCAGTATTGAAACATATTTTTTAGCTCTTAACACGTATCAGAGAAAACCAAGTTTCCTCTAAAAGATCCTATTTTTGAAAAATAATATATGGAGAATCTAAATTCTATTAGTGGTATTGGAATACCTATATTAAATTTCAAGAATAATCATGGATGAAATAATGAGATGATTCTTTATCTTATTTCTCTTGGACTATAAATTAATGATGCTACCTTTTTTTAATTTACTCAAATTGAGAAAGATATTCCCATGGAATATGTTGATAAAATGAATTTAGAGGTTTATCATAAATAAATGAATGAAATTATGATATAGTTATCTGAAAAAGTATAAAAAAAGATTATGTGAATCAAAACTACCAATTTTTGTGTGTATAAAATAGAAAATATTTTTGAAGGGGATGCCATGATTAAGGAATCAAATCTAAAAATATAAAGAGAAAAGTTTAATGTATTGAGAATTATTTATGAAAAAACTATTTATGACTAATTCAAAAGAGTGAATGAAATTTTTAACAACATAAAAGTTTTTAAATATACATTGGAAGATTCCCTAATTGTTAAGTAATTAATGAGAAACTTCATTGATAGATATAATGCAAAAGTTTCTTTATTAGATGACATAGATTATTTATCTCTTAATGAGACACAAAATATACCTTTTGTTTATGAAATGATAATGGATCTTGGTTTTAAGAATAATATAAATGATTATAATGATATTCCATTCAAATCCATGAAATATATTAAAATCAATGAACAAGAAAATGAGTACTCTAGAGAATTAGAAGATAATATATAAAGTAATGAAGAGTATATGAGAATAATATTGATTATGTCAATGAAATTTACAAAATTAAAGGCTAAATAAAAATGAATACCCCCTATAAAATGATTTAATTATGTTTGAAATGGGTACTCTATAATTGATTATCCAAAGAAGATATGTAGTGATAATGAGGATGATGAACAAGAAGAAAAGATTCAGAAAAAGAAATGGGCTAAAATGTCTAAGGAAGATCAGAAAATAATTGTGAATAATAAAATGTTTCCATAAATAAAAAGAATAAGTACACAAAGTAAAATTGAAAAATTATGCTCTACTATAAGTAGTAAATCAAAATACAAAGTTTTTGAAAATTTTATGAAATTTATGGCTCATGTTTATAAACATAAATAAAACTTAAGTAATGATGAAGAAGGTGATAAAAAATTCATTAAAAACGTGCTGAAATATGAACTTGAGGTCTGTCCTGAGAGAAAATACTAAACTCAAGAAGAATAATAGACTACTGATAAAATATGTGAAATAGAAAATGAAAGATAAGATGAGTTTTATAAGAAAGAATATAGTTATATTGAGTAAAATTAAAATCTCACGGTGAGAATTATAGAATAAGTAAAAATGTTGAATTATTTTTATCAAAATCCACTGTAAAGGAATATGAATCAATTATAACACAATTATGGTCTCTTGATGATGAAAATACCTTGAAAAACATGTGATAATATCACAAAAAGGTTGTGGATGTTCAAGATCAATTATCCAAGTCTACTAGGAGTGATTTCCCAAATAGTTAGGTAAAATCTACCCTTGCTAAAATCAAAGGTATAAAATCTATTTTTACAAGTAGTATAGGTTTCAAAATTAAAAATGGGTATTTTAGGTTAGAGAAAATGGCTATGAGAAATATACTATGGAAACAAAAAAATAAATACATCACAAAGATAAAATGAATCATAATGAATTCCTTGACACTGCCAACATTTTTTTAGAAATATCTCATATCAACATAGTCGATCAAAATTTAGAGCTTACTACAGGTTATTTGGAATATTGAGGTAAAAATAATTTTTTCATTGATATAACATTTCTTTTCCTTTGAGTCAAATAACTCATGAATTGAAATGAGTAAACATTGAGAAAAATTAATATGTAGACAATTGTTTATCAAGTATGACCACTTAAAATAAATTTGATTGTTTGGAATAAAGTTATGTAATATGTGAACAACAAGGTCATTGTGCTGATGAATGTGTAAATAATATTCCATGAGATTTTTATCACACTAAAGGATATAATAAAGTTCATAAAAATAGGTTGGAAAAGTAGTCACTAATTATTGAATTGGATCTAAAATTATTCAGGAAGAAAAATCTATGAATTCATGATAGTGGGTATTTATCACATATGATAGGAGAAATTAAAATTATAAATATAATTGAATAAACTGATGGTGGTGTAGTTACATTTTTTAATGAGAGTTCCTTTAAAATTAAAGGATTTAGTATAACTTAGATTGAACCCCAAAAATTAAAATAAAAAGTTGTTTTAATTATAAAAGGGTTTAAACATAATTTTTTGAGTATAATACAACTTTGGGTTAGTAGTAATGAAGTTTTTTTTAGAATAATCTCTTGTATCATCAAGTGCTTAAAATATGTAAGAATTATCACTATGTGAGAAAGTACAAGTGATAAACTATTCTAAATTATTTATCTTAGTAGAATATGTTATCTAAAAGAAAAATATGAAAAAATATTTGGTATAAAAGACTTACCCATCTTCATCAAAGGTGATTGAGAAAAATCTCAAAGAATGATGTATTTAGAGACTTACCCCAATTTAAAAGAAAAAAAGACGTTGTTTTTAAAACATTTTAAAAGGGGAAGTGGTACAAGGAATTCAAAAAAGAGTGGAAATCCATTCATTGGATCACATGAAATAATACACTCTAATTTTTTTTAGGCCGGTGAGACATCAATCCACTATTGGTGATATTTATTTTATTAAATTACTTAATAATTTGACCAATATTACTCATGTGATTTTCATGAAATACACTTTTCAGTTGGGGACTGAGGTAGTGGATATTTTCAAAATACATATAAGATTAGTTGAGAAAGATATGGGAGTCTATATCCTGAAGTTGTGAACTGACAATAGAAGGGATTTTAGTGGAAATTATTCTTAATACTATAATGATAAGAATGGGATTAAATATCAATATAGTTCTCCTTACACAACCCAATATAATGGATTTGTTGAAAAGGAAAATAGAATCTTGGTTGAAATGGGAAGAACAATGATTTTAGAATTCAAACTCTCAAAATTCTTCTAAAGAGAAGATGTAAGTACTATTGTGAATATTCAAAATAGATTCTTATTGAGACAAAAATTAAACATGAAATATTATGAAATATATTATAAGAATATAACCAATATAAAATATTTTAATGTTTTTATAATTTCATGATTTACAAAGATAAAATTTCCAAATTTTGGAAAGTTTGATGAGAAATATGAATAAGGAAATCTCATGGGATATTTACTTAATGAAAGAGGATTTAAATTCTATAATTAAAGAAAATAAAATCTTTTATATTACTATAGTATGAGAATAATTAAAAATAAGATCCATTTTAAGGAGACATAAGAGGGATATTTTGAATATTTGTAGGAAGATAATGTACAAAATTTTGAAGAATTTAGTGAAAAGTAAGATAATTATGAACTCAATCATGTTAATACTAATCCGATTAGTCTAGTGATGGTGAGAATATTTTTAGAAGTGGTAAAATTAATTTTTATAGGCTATAAAATCATATTTATCTTGGAAATATCATTGGAATTTAGGACGCACCAGTGTAAACAATTAGAAAAATAATTATTGATAATCAAACAGATCTTGTTTCACATGTTAAATCTCAATCAGTTTTATATGCTATTAAATATGAAGAGTAAAAAAAATACTATGTTTGATGATCTAGATAAAATTGAAAAGAATTAATCTTAGGATAGTGTTCAAGACCTAAAGGAAATAATATTATTGTAACCAATTGAATATCCAAAAACAAGATCAATGATAAAAGGTGAGATTTCAAAAAACATGGTCAAATTAGTTTTCAAATGTTTTTATTAGGTGAACAGTATAGAATTTGATGAAAATTTATCACCTATTGAAATACTTAATACAATTAGGATATTTTTGACTATTGTATAACACCGACATTATATTTTTTATTAAATGGATGTAAATTTTATTTTCTTAAAATGAAATATTGAATGAGTTGTTTTTATTGATAAACCTAAAGGATTCACCTTTGATAATGATTGTAATATAAAGTAAAAGTTGAATAAATATTTATATGGGTTGAAACAAGGCACTAGAGACTATTATTCCATGCTATAAACTATTTAAAAGAAATAAATTTTGGAAAAGTAAAGGTTAAAAAATACTTATTTTCAAAATATATGAGTACATCCACTCTTTTTATCATCATTTATGTGGATGGAATAATTTTTATAGGTGACATGGATTATTCTTTTAATGAATTTTCTAAATAAATGAAGAGACATTTTGAGATTTCAATACTTGTAGAGATTATTTTTTAGGATTATAATTTGCATAGAAATAAAAATATATCTTCTTATCATAGGAGAAATATTTTAAGGAATTATGGAATAAATTAATGATGGAAGATTATAAACAATTATAAAAACCCATGAACATTTGTTTTAAACTAAGAAAGTATGAATCAAGGAAAAGTGTGAATCAGAAGAACTTTAGAAAGAATATTAGAAGCTTGATTTATCTTAAAATATGAATAATAAATATTCTTTACATAGTAAAATTTTTTTATTAATAAAAAAGTGATCCAATGGAATAAAAAATGTTGGAATCCATGAAAATCACTAGATATATCAAAGGAACATGGAGTTATTGTTTAGTGTAAGAAATAATTGAAAATTTGAATATGGTTGGATTAAATAAATCTAATAGTGAAGGACATTACAATGATATGAAATCAACATCAAGAGGAACATTTTTTATAGGCCTTTGGCCCATGTAATGGAATTCATTCCCACTGGTCCTTTATTCAATTAAAAAATTTAATGGGATTACATGGATGTGGACCTATACTTAGGGGAGGGATGAGGTTTGATCCTTGTTAACCTAGTGGGTGTGTGTGTGTGTTTAATTTGATTATAACCCCAAGACCATAAATTAATAAATATTGAGTATATTTCTTCTATTCATAAATTCACACAAATTCTAAGTATATTTCTTACATATAGAACTAGTTGGTACAAAAGTGATATATAATTAGTTCAAGGATTATAACTTCCCATATTTTTTAAGTGCTGAGTTAAAGATGAAACCTTGTTCCTATTTGTAATCACTTTATTATATCAGTGATAAAATATTTGTCTCAAAATAAAACTAAAATCATCAATAATACACTCACTCACATTGGGGGTGAAAATTATAAAAATATTGCATTCCTTGTGTTACTTTATATTTATATTTCAAATGGGTATGGGTGTGATTAAAGATTGAGAGTATATAAACTCTAACAAGTCACAAAGGTTAATTTCAAGAAGGAAATTATAAAAAAACTCCCATTAGTGATGCATCATATTATCATGGTCTTTAGGATAAAATATCTTATAGTTTAAGGTCATACAACTAGGACCACTAGCACAAATATTTATAGTAAAGGCATGAGTACATGAGTTATACATGTGAAGCTAGAAAAGAAGCTCATATCGGAGTTAATAGAAAGTTTAGGGACTATAATAATAATGAATTACAAGAGTGTACAATTTTGACTCAATATTTATGAAATAATTCAAGTTAGGTAGGTATTCTATTGAAACTTCAAGAATAAATTTCCATATTATCAAGTGGGTACCTGATCGAACATTCCTTAAGTCCTATGGGAGGAAGATGAAAGACATTGGGTGAATCTCCTATGGGTTAAAAGATATTATTTATAAAAGGGGTATGCAATCATATAATCTTCTTAGGAAACTCACATAAAAAATCATCCATATAGTTATATAAAAATTCATAGAGGCAGGTTAATACAATTATATAGTTTACATGGGTTGGTACCTCATATTCCTTATTAGGAAGATAAATGATTTCTTAAACTATAGGATGAGATGCAATAACTTAATAAAATATGATCCTCCCATAAAGGAGGGGCATAAGGTGGTTGCTTTACATGGATTTATATTTAATTTGGAGTAATCATGCAACAACTGTATAAATACCACACCGGATCATATGATAAAGTCTTCATATGAGTCAAATAAGGAAGGTTTATGTGAAATAACCTCCTTCCATTATTCAATTTTGTCCCATGGATTTACCTATGAGAAAAAAAATATTCATAAAAGGGGAATGTGATTCACATATGTGATGTGGAACTTTAACTTTATCTCTAAATTTTTGAACCTCTGAAATGAGAGCTTGTTTAGGGTATTTATAGTCAAATTTTTATATATATAATCTTGAGAGGGGAGTCACAAAATTTCATGGGGTATATGATATTTCGCATCCCTTACTTGTATGTTCTGATTCACATACATTGTACTTATCCAAAATTTTTATTAATTGATATAATAATTTCTTTTCTTATTCTTATAATCCATGTTTATGGGTCAACCACTTTTTAAGTGTCTATAATAATAAAATACAAATCTTTAATCCTAATATAATTTCTATTTTTTTAATATTTAGAATTATATATGATGATAAGTAAAAGGATAAAATTGGAGATTCCTTCAAAAATTTAGAGTAATTAGTTAGTCAAAAATGATCACATATTAAAGGAAAAAAAATGTTCTAGCTATGACGAATCTCAATTAAAGATGGATCAAAAGAAGAGTGGAAAAGTTAGTTTCCAAGGGAAGAAGGTTGATTTGGGATAATATCAAAATTTAGTGGTGTTATCTAAGAATAATCAACCAAATAAAATAAGAATAAGGATCCTTTTCTATGATAATATGTAATATTCAATATCAAATTCCATTTAAAAAAAGAAAGAATGAAACTAAATCATGGTAAGGAAAAAATTGGTTTTACTCAATTACTTCTCAAATAAACTTTGTATTCCTTGGATATTGATATTTTTGTAAAATTTATGGTCATAAATTTTTATATTATTCATCAATAAAACCAATGAATGTAATAATAAAAAGTATAACTTCTTATCTTATGGGTACTCTTTAAAAAGATTCCAAAGTGGGACTTGGAATTATAAAACCACTTTATTATGCTTGAGGAAGATGAAATATTCTCTTATAATGGATAATATGTGGTGAAAATTTGCGCAATAACTTCAAAAAAACATGGATTTAAATGAGTAAACATGATAATGATTATGTGGTTGAAGTAACAATCAATGAAAGAAATAGTGAAGGAACTTGGATCCTTAATAACATGTGTTCTTCACACATGATGGTAAATAAGAAATTTCTTACAATAATTAATTATAAAGAATGTTTAATTGAATGGTTTGGGAATAATAACAAATTAAAACAAAAATGAAACAACAAAATAAAATTTTAAGGTATAAATCTATGGATGAAATATTTTCTCTATGTTGAAGTGTTAAGGCATAACTTGTTTAATTTAAGAAATATTTACAACTTTGGGAATTTCATACAATTTAACTAGAAGAATTTCGTAATAAAAGGAAGAGACTATATTGTGGGTTTTTAGTCTCTTTTTTCTCTTAAAGTTGGAATAAAATATATAATGGCATCAAGGTATCATTCATATCAATCAAACCTTGCTGGAAGAATGGAAGAAGTATATGGATATCAAATATTCCCCAATGATAAATAAATATTTCAATTAAAACTTTACATATTTTCAAGAAGATACAAAATTATGACATACAAGACTAAAATATAAGATATCAAAAATACTTGTTATATATCTTGAATATAGATGTGTGTGAATCAATTCATCTAGTAGACTATGGAGGTCAATGTTACTATATATCATTCATTTATTATTATAGTCAATTTACTTCGGTATTTTTCATTATCCACTTAATTTTATTATTATATTGTATCAAATGACATATAATTATTACCAAAAATATGTTCTTGATGAGTATCCTCACTTTGAGATTAAAAAATTTCATGTAACTCTCAAGTTACTTGGTTAAAAAATACCCCAAGAATCATGGTATCTTTCATCAATATTTGATAGAGAGAACACAAAAAAATGAGGTAGTCAAGAGGAGAAACTAGATAATTAAAAACATGGTGAGGAAAATGTTAATTTAAAAATATTTATCTCAAGTGTATTGAAAGGAAAAAATCTTTATAATTATTTTTTTACCTCTAATCAGGCATTAATGAGCCTTAACAATGAAAAAAATACCTATGTACTGTTTTATAATGAGAAAAAAATATCAAATACTTTATAGCTTTAGAAGTAAGTGTTTATTTTTGATAAGTAAGGTATGAAAGTTATTTTTTGGAGAATGGAAATAAAGAAATGTTTCTCAACCACTCTTTTAAAGTAGATAATTTAAATGCTTTAATAAAACACTGGGAAAATAGTCTAAGTAAATATGTCATTGTCATTAAAGATGATATTGAAAACAATTCAAAAAGTAAGAAAATTAAATAAAAACATGCTGATTCTAATTAATGTCTAAAATATTCATTTTATCAAGATCTATATTTATATAATGGTTCATAATAGAATATTCTAAAAAATAGATGATTTAGTGCTTAGAAAATACGATAAATAAACCTTCTAATCTGGAATTTTTTAAGGAATGTCATCAGTGAAAAATTTACTTTGTTCAAACAAGATGAACGAGAAGTTTGAGACAAAAAAATTTAATACCCCTTTTTTAACCAAGTAATTTTGAATAATCTTCAAAATCAAAATAAACATGAATAAATATATAAGATTAATACATGGAAACTTGTTCCAAGGATAATTGTAAAATCTATTTTCAAAACCAAATATTTTTTTTTCAAAATAAGATGAATGAAGATGACCAAGTAATAAGGAATACATATTGATTGTTATATAAAGGATATTCCTAAATTTAAAGATTATATGTCGATGAGTATTTTGATTCATTTAAAATTTTGGAAGCAATTGAAGGTTCTATGGCATAGTGGAAGCAATGGGATGATTCTGAATTTTCTATGAAAATCCAATTGATAAACCCTAAATAAATTGATGAAAAACCCCCAAAAAATAATAAAGAGGATCTTTTATATTTAATTTATAATTAATTTTAAACAATAATTACCTTTAATGTGATAATTCTTATTAATCAATTCCAATGAATCTCTTGTTGTGTCATTTTTATAGTAGAGAATCCAAGTTAAAATTTCTCTAGTTATATCTACACATGCTCTACAAATATCCAAATAACACTATTGGTTTTTAGAGTTATAGTATAGTGGAACCTAGATCTTTACATAATTTACCATTGATTACAAAAATTGATTCTCTTATTCTCATTTGTTCTTAAGAAGTAGGAAAATGACATGCTCTCTAGGTCTTGAGAGAGTTTTCTAGATTTTATCTTTTCTACACAACCACTCTATCCTCTAAAAGGATATAAATTGGAATATACACTTAAGTTTAATATTTGATAATTGAACGATGGTGATTTATCAAATATTCATTCTATATAATTACCCACTAATAATAATAATAATAATGATAATAATAATAAATCCTATAATTTTTTATATATAAATATATTTTATTAAAAAAATTAATAAATATTTATTTAAATGGTATTAAATAAAATATATCATTTACATATTGGATTTAAATTAACCCATCAATCCTCATTAAAATTTATCAAACCTTGAATAAAATATTTATTTAAATAAATAAATATTATCCATTCATTTATTCAATAAATAAATATTATATTCACTAAAATAGTGAATAAATATCTATTTTAATATTATTATAACTAAACAAATATTTATATCCATCTATTCACTAAATTGGTGAATAAATAAATATTTAATTATTACTTGTAATAATAAACAAAAGATAAATTAAAATCACATATTCTAAACTTGAATATATTTTGATTGAATTTATGTGATCAACTTTCCTTAAATAATCACAATTCTACAACCTAAGAATAATATTTATTATTAATATTAAATTCCACAAAATTTAATGAGATCTTAGATACACATAGTATGTGGCCCTCTAGGAAAATTTCTCATTGGAATTAGGTCTACTTACCAAAAGTCGAAGATTAATGTCTAGAAACATGTCAAGGAATCCATAGAGAAAGAAATTAATTTCATAATGACAATAACCTTCATACGAATGCTACTATGTAATATAATCCATTTATTATGGTATCTCATCTAGAAAGAGGCATACTTTTGTCATCATCCTATAATCTTGATTTATATTTCTTTGAATATCTAAAATGAACATGTAAATGAACTACCATGACCATGGATTTAATATGACAATTATATTTCAATGAAAAGGCCAAATATATGTTATTAAATTAACTTGAAAGGGAAAAATCTATTCTTAACACATTTAATTAATGTCATATCACTTATGACACACATAACATATGCTAACTTTATGATTTTAATCCAAACTTCAAAGTATATGATTCATGATATACATTAATAATAATCTCAATTATAAGGACCAATAGACACATTCATATATAGGAATATCTAGTGACACATAAAACATGAAAAATTTATATTGGTGGCTCTATCCTCATAACATACCTTCTTAAATATTACCAAGTAAAAAATTTATGTGAAGAAGTCTAAATATATTATAAGTCTCCAACAATTGGTATTCAAACATCATTTATATCCCATCAGATAGATGTTATCAATACCATAATATATATGTTCAAGAATATTTCTATGGAATTTCTAGGTTCTCATTAAAGCTAGGAACTGTTATACTTTTTCAATGAAATAAATACTCCAAATATATTTCCACATTAATGTTATTAAGAGAACAATCATCATGTTATAAAACACTATTAATATTATTTTAATAAAAATTGAAAAGTTAGTTGGTTCTAGGTAACCAAATTTAAAATATAACCACTTTCAAAAGATCAAACCACTAATAAATTCTTGTCCACTATCTCTCACATAATTCTCATGTTTTGTTAAGATAAGGATTTAGTCAATAGGTTTTCCACATTATCCTTTATGGCTAATCTACTTTAACTTTATCCCATTTTTAAAAATAAATTAAAATGTGATAATTTTGAAGTATATGATTCATTCATTGATGAGACTTGATCTCCTTGTCTAAAACCACTACTGAGGTATTCTCAAAATATAAAGTGATAACATCTTTACTTCTAGGTGTAATGAAGTTCTCCTTGAAAAAGTTGTGTACTCACAATACTTATTTAGCTACATTATAATCCATACTAGTCTAGACTTTACTATAGAATCAGTAACCACTAACTGCTTAGAACTATTCCTTCTCAAAGCTCCTCCATTAAGGGAAAAATATCTCAACTATGATTTTGGATTTTTCTAATATCTTTATATACTTACATCTCCTATATAAATAAGGAATATTTCCTTTGTACGACTCAGGTATACCCGGATAGTCTATAAAACTTACCAATATTGTTTTTCTAGGTATTGTTGATATATTCCTTCGACGATTAAGGCATAGAAAACATCAATCCTATTACATAGCATGGTATACATGAAAGATTCTATCATAGAATCAAAAGTAATGATACTCATTCTTTCTCTCCACTCTTGTGTCAGATGATATTCAAGATAAGTATACTGTGTTATATTGTCAACAATCCTCTCTTGAATTGTTCCATATTGAGTCTTTTCAATACCATGTCTATGTATGAACCTTGACTTAGTCCAACAATCCTCTTAGATCTATCCCAATGGATCTTGATCCAAAAAATTTAGGCTACATCACCAATTCTTTCATAAATAAGAAATTGTTTAACCATGGATTAACTGACTATAAGACTAGTATCTCTTACCATCAGTAATATATCATCAATATATATTATTAAGAAAACTTCTGCACTCCCACTAAAACTCTTGTTGATATAGGGACCACATTTATTATTTATAAAACCAAATTATCTTTTGGATTCATCAAAATTAATGTTCCTTGATATTTATTCATTATTAAACCCATAAAAGGATCTCTGAAACTTTTATACTATATTAGAATCCCTTGGTCTCATGAACCCTTGTAGTTGTTTCATATAGATATATTTTACAATTATTCCATTAATCAAGGTGATCTTGATATCCATTTTCCAAATTTCATAATCACGGTAAGATATTATGGAAATTATAATTTTAATGGATTGTAGCATAGTTTCAGGAGAACAAGTTTTTTCATTGAATATGACTTAACACTACTTAAACCCTTTAGCAATTATTCTTGTGTTATAGGTACTAACTTTAGCATTCATTTCTATTTTTTTCTCAAATACCCATTTACAACAAACAAACTCTACATAAATTAGAAGATCTACTAAAACTCAAACTTGGTTTTGGTACATGGAATCCATTTCAAAATTCATGGATTTTTTTCACTGTAACATCAAATCTATTTAATGCCTCCTAATATGATGTAGGTTCATTATTTTCAAATAATAATGTGTCACATTTTTTTATGATTAGAAAACCACATATTTCCAGTTATATATCCTCACTTGTGATTATATATAGTACTTGTGTCGCTAGAATAAGTTCTTACAATAAGAATTGTTGAATATGTTCCTATAGGAAATTTTGTATATCCCAAGATTCAACTTCATAAAATTATACCTTTCCCCTACTATTTATTTTATATATTTATTCCCTTTCAATAGATTTGTGATGTCTATCAACTATAAAATTTTTATATGAGGAATTTTATAGATAACATACTTTAGTTTTTTTGGGTATATTATAAATATGAATGACATTGCTCATATTTGGTTTTTTCTAGTATTATCCTTAATAAATGTATCTCATCCCCATACAAAAATATGTGACAAAATCGATTTCTTCACATACCATGACTTGTTTGAAATTATTCTTATTAATTTAGTCAACACTTAGGTTATTATGTATGATGTTGATTATAATGCATGTCCCTAAAAGAATAATATATTATTTTTATAATTTATCTCGGATCACTCCATATCTAAAAATGTGTGGTTCATCCTTTTATTAAAACCATTTAACTGTAGTGTATAAGGAGGAGTGGTTTCAGATATCATCCCATTTTTTTAGAAAATCAATGACTTCTTGCGTAAGGTACTACCCACCTTGATCTGAGAATGATTTATTTATCTTATTACCCAATTGATTCTCACTTTATCCTTTTATTCGTTAAATTTCAAAAATGAATTATACATTTAAATTATAACGTATAATTATTCATATCTACTAAATACATTGGAAAAAGTTATAAAGTAAGAGTATTAACCTTATGTTTCTACTATAAAAATTCCACACACTAATGTATGAACTAATTATAGATGTCCTACAACTCTTTTACCTTTTCTAAAAAATAGAGAATTGAATATTTTTCCTTGAAAACAAGCATGAAATGTTTCTATGTATTTTTATTCAAAATAATATAAATAAAATCATTGATATAATTTTTTTAAACTCTTATCATTTACATAACCCAGATAGTGACACCACAACTAGGTGTGATATGAGTCATGTGAAATTGATTCACCATCTATTTCCAAGACCTGATTTTCATATTATAGTATTTAAGACAACCATTTAAATGGATCATCCCATAATATATGATATATTTATAAAAGTAACATTCTTTATTTCTGAACTTGAAAATAAAACCATCCCCATATAACTCATACATAGAAATTATATTATTGGTTACACTAGGTACATAAAAAAATTCATTAAAAATAAAACCAATATAGTTAGAAATGTATGATGAAAGTCATCAATATCCAACATAGTTTGTCTCACTCCACTGGTAGCTCAAAGTTCTACCTCACCTCTAGTAATCTTCTAGAATATACATGGTTCTTATATTTGGATATAAATATGAGAATGAAAATATGAATATAATACCTAATTTTTATAAATTTAAATATTACACTTAATAAAAAATGTACCTAAATATTCTCTTTTCTTATTTAATAATACACAATTCTTTTTCCGATGGATTTCCTTGACAAACAAAAAACACATTGCATCTTGATCTTTATCCTCAATATGGATCTTTCTTATATTAGAAGGGTGGTATATAGGTTCTTTAGACTTGGAATTCACATAAGACCTTTTTACATTTCCTATATTCTTATTCACCATAAGGATATAAGTTTTTTCATGCTTCATGTTTTTATTCAATTGGAAAATCATCACAAAGAGATTTGGGAGCATCGTCTCTATATTTTTAATTGAATTTACCATGGGTTCAATTTTATTTTTTTTCAATAAGGTTTACTAAATTTGTGTTGAGAATATGGAAATATGTTATGAATAACTAATAAGAAATGAGTAATGATTATTGGAGGATTGTTATAGAACCATCTTTAACATATATGTTATGATTGGAGAGAAGATATTAATATTAAAAACATGTGTTGATGATATCTGTGAGAAGAAATTTTTTTACAACATGATTTATGTTAATTTGAAGAGTTTTAAGATGGTGAGTTGAAAATTATAAGGTGATTTGAAAATAAGAAGCTTGTTATGTTTATTTTCTATGAAATCAATGAGTAGAAGAAACACACATGGATTGAGGATTATATATTGGCTCAATATTTGGATAAGTGTTTAGTGGGAGTTTATTAAAAAAAATTCTAGATAAGGATAGAAATTGGAGCCTTTTAAACCATATCTTCCATTTTGATAATTCCATTGAAAATTTACACATTTAAAATTTAGTGCTGGAAGACCACACTATTGAAAATAGGTCACTGATAGGAACTATTCTAAAGTTAAGTGTACTGGAACTTGGAAGGATTTGTGTTTCACCTAAATAACTATAATGAATCCAGAATCTCACACAATACCTATTTTATACAACTCAAAAATAACACTAAAAAAAGAAATAGAATGAAATCATATCAAAGACACTTTGGTTTTGGATAGTTCAAATTTTCATCCTATATCCCTAAGAGAACACATTTCCCCTTTTATTTCATAAAAAATAAAAAGTATAGTCACTATGATTTCATATACTGATATATAACTTAAAAATTATTTATATGACACAATATCAACAAGGAAATCCCACAACCAATATATATATGGTCCTACCCAGTCATCTAGTTTCACCAAAATCCTAAAAACACTGACATCCATCTTTTTCACTGTACAACTACCAATTCCCTATAATATATTTATGTTAGAACAAATATCACTGATAAACCAATAATGTTCCATATTACTCACTCATTTTATATGAAAAACCCACTTGAATTATTCAAACATAGAAACTATTAGTTACTAGTGATTTTAACCTCTACCTAAATTACTAGTAAACCAATCAGTATGACAATATACATCAGAAGTTTATAAACTTATAAATACCTCACTAATATAAAGATAAAGGATGCAGCTACTAATCTCACATGATTAAAGGGTCCTCCAGAGTTTCCACTTCTAGTGAACTTACTCTAGTTTGAGAAGATCCTTCACAATCCTAACAATCTCCTATATGAAGACTGATTCAAGGGACTCATTACATCCTTAAATACAATGGAAAAAACCAATTATTTTACTCCCATTTTATTCACATATTATCATTATACATCCTTTCACGCAAGTCCATTTAATGTGAATTGTTTCCTCAGTTTCTCTTGGAATAAACACTTGGAAAAAATTGTAGTTCGATTTTGTTTTCCACTGATTTTATAGAGATCCGAGACTCTATCCTCAATCATCTTCTAGATGTGATGGAACTTGAATTCAATATGTTTTTTCCTCAAATGAACATCATATTTTTGGTCAAATGTATCACACTTTGAAAATCATAATAAATAAATTCATAATCCTAGATACTTCTATGTTCTTCACAGAGACATTTCAACCACACAATTTCCTTGATTACTTCCATTACTTCCACATATCTAGATTCCATTACAGATAATTCAATAATTGGTTATATACTTTCCATCCATCTAACCAAAATTACACTAAAGGAAAAGACATACCTAGCTGTTATTTTTCATTAATCTAAGTATCCCCCAAAATCTGCATCAATATACCCATCCAACAAATCATCATCTCTGAATCAGAGGGAAGTATATATTGTTCCTTTGAGATATGTCAAAATCTACTTTACAACTTACCAATATACTTTCCCCATATTTTACATGAAACTACTCATAACTCCCACTACATGGGAAAACTCTGGCCGAGTACACACCATAGAATACATGATACTTCATACTGCTAATGTATATGGTACCTTGGACTTATACTTCAACTATTTTTATATTTTTTTAATTATTTCTTTGAAATTGTGAAGTGAGCAGAAATAAGTGTCATAACAACTTTTCTGTAACATCCTGACTCCAATAACCTGAATCTAGTGGTTATTTTACTTAATTATGATAAAATACATGGGATCCCACCACAAAGGATCAAATAGTTTAGTAGTCTTGGGAGAATAGATAGATTTATGATTCCCAATTACATCTAAAAGTATGAAATATAACTTAAAATTTCTTCTGATGTAATTATTATTTATGTTAGAAAACCCCTTAATTCATTCATAGATCCCTTCTTAGTATCTTGGGGAAAGGAAAACATAATAAAAGGAAATATCAGTTCCTTATTAAGGGAAATCGTACAAAAAAATATATGACAGAATAAATTAAATATGAATAATATGGAAGATTTAAAAGACAATAAAATATAAAATATAACCAATATCATAAAAGGGGACTGAGTAAATGGATGAAATAACAACATAAATAATCACATGGATAACAATAACTAGTTTCATAATGATAGAATGTATAATACCAGACATAATAATCATACCATCAAGGCCTTGTTCAAAGACATAAAACGTAAATAGGTAATCCATACACCAAATAAGAAAAATAGATTGTCTCATGAGATATACTAATTCATCGAGAGGATAAAACGGGCCTCGCCCATAACTTAATAAGTATAATTCATTCATTATATGAAAGGGTTGAATAAAAATTTAATACATAATCAATGTAACAATTCATATTGAAAAACTATCATACAATTTTTTAATATTATCCAAATCAATAAATATAAAAGAATGATTATAATCTAGACAGAAAATAATTTGGATGGTAACATTAGAGTATATACCTATAAAGTATAAGATTTATTAAAGGATTTTTACATATATGAAAATAATTTTAAAATATCTTTTGAATGTTTCTTGAGGTTAATACCCTTTTTAATTTTTAAATCACTTGTTTAAAATATAAAAATTTCTAGAATATTGGGAAAAAAATTATTTTAAATGAAATATAGAAACTCGTAAAGGAATCTTCAAAGTAAAGAATATTCATGATAGTGGGAAAATCCGTTCGTGCAGTAAAAGTTAAGGCAAAGATTTTGTCAACACCATAGGTAAAAATTACCTCATTCAGAAAATGATAAGAATATTCCTTTTAAATATTTTTATAAAAATTAAAAAAAGGATAAAAATAAAATCAACTAATCATTTGATAATATAAAAAACTTTCTTAAAAACATTTTAAAGAAAATATAGACATGAAAGAAAAATATTCATAACCAAATCGAAAACTAGAGTCTATTTTCCTTAAAAAAATTATTTCAAAATTTTGAGTATTTAAAGAGAGGAAAATGAAAATAAAACTTTTAATTTAAATAAAAAAACATAGGATAGGAAAATAGACAAGGTTTAAGATATAGAGAACATATAATATACCAAATGGAAACATAAACATAAACAATCCCGAATATGGATGAGATTGTGAAATAAACCCTTAACCCAGGTTCAAATTATTTTTTAAGTTATTTTAACCTATTATATAATAAATTTAAATATATTATAATTCTATACCATAACCATATACATACTTATAATATCATATATGATCAAATCATAACATTTGAATCTTTTTATTAATAATTCATTAATAAAATCTTTATTTTCAAGTGTTAACTGTTTCATTTTCCATGTAAGTTTTGGTTCAATAGTTTTGGTCCTTGCATATTTCTCATTGTTATATCATATATATTATTTTAATAATTACATAAATATATTATATATTAATTATATACAGATTTAGAATCATTATTTAAAGTTGGACATGTAAAATTAATTACATCGTTTTGTAGAGGTGGTAGTCCACATGTATGCACGAGAGAAAACCTAATTTTTTAACAGGTGGATGGGTAAGAAGTGAAGTGGTCGATGGATCATATAGTCACAGTAATAGGTGGGGTGGGGGGTGTGTATCGGGTGTGAATTAATTTACTAAATTATTTTCTTTTTTCTCTTACCCACTTCTAATTCAAACCCGTGTCACCTATTTGGATAAGTGGATCTTGTATGCAACATAGAAAGTAAATGAAACACAACACACAATATTTTTACAAGGTTTGGTAGTAATAAATACTCCTTAATATAACTATTTAACCCCTCAATTAAATATTCTTCCCTATATGTACATGGTAACATCTTGGGAAAGTCTCATTCCCATCAAAATTGAGTCCCATAGTGTTCCACTGTAGAGTCCCACTCGAGATCACATGCTCCCACCCACACAAGAGACTCCTGAGTCTCACAGTAGGATATTTATACTATATCCCATAGTGTTACCATTACCCCACTGACCTTATCTAGATTCCCACTAGAGACTTCCATAATCTTGAGTCATGCAAGATATGATTCGCTGATATAATGATCCCTCTCAGCTTCAGATTGGTTATGTACTGCATTTAGATGTAATGTTTTTCCACAAGAAAATCGAATCTCATGATCTTCTCATGTATAATTTCAATAAATTTAGAAACTGATAAATAACTACCTAATATTTCTCACCATTCACTGATCTGAACTTAACTCAACACACTAATTACTCGAGTAATTGCCTTCTGAAATAATGCCTGACTTCAGTCTCAATTCACTGTGCACTATTCATCAAAAATACACCTCTTGTGATTTTATCAAAACACATACATGTAATATACAATTCATTTCCTTCTTAAATGTATATTTTTAATCAATACAAAGTCACAAAATTCTCACTTTTATGCATGCGTTATTTCATGTTCATGCAAGTATTGTATAATGCAAGTACACTCTTATACTGCCTGGATATATTTTTCTTCATGAATGCATGTGTGTCACATACAATATTATCAAATTATTTTGAAAAATTATATTATGAAATTCTACTATTTATTCATGACTCACTCAATAATATACAAGAATATTATTTCATTCATGTATTTCAAACATTCATGAAACCTTGGAAATCCTCTATTTACTATATCCAGTATTAGTTTGTGTAATACAGTGATGATTTATACACTATCACCTGATAATTCTCATAGTCTCTTCATATAAAATCTCTAAATGTGAATGGAACAATCATAGGTTTGCAGAACCAACTTCTACTTCATATGATCACAAAGGAAAATGCACAAAACAATGACATAGAATCTCTTCCTGAATATAGAGCGATTCCTTTGATTTATTTCTCTCTCTGTAACACCCTGACCTGAACCACTGGGTACGAGTGATATTACATTATAGTATCCACCCTGAAGGATGAGTTAATAAAGTCTAAATTAAAGGGGATTGGACCATTCCACAAGGTTTTATTCATTTCAGTTATGGGAACTGGCCCATCTTAGAAGTCTTTAGAAGTTATGGATTTTGATGCTATGTTTTGGTCTTGATTTAGGGATGTGTTTTGAAATTATAGGATCCTTTATTTTGGAATTTTTAGCCTTAAAAAATGTAGTTGAACCATCTAAGAGACCCTACAAATATTATCTTTCTCCTTG
The DNA here is from genome assembly GCA_963277665.1 of Viscum album. Classification (NCBI taxonomy): domain Eukaryota; kingdom Viridiplantae; phylum Streptophyta; class Magnoliopsida; order Santalales; family Viscaceae; genus Viscum; species Viscum album. Next base: position 2,065,968,525 of record OY728141.1, read on the forward strand.
TTTAGTGTTGGTCCAAGAATGAAGATGGAGTCACATGTTGGGGCGTTTGGGGAAAACCCTAGTTTTTCTAATCCTAAATCAATTGAGAATAAGAATGATTATGCTTTACCTATTGATAATCCACTAATATATGTGCATCATGATTGTGTTAGTCACAATGAGATGTTTAGTTTTGTGAAAAATAAATATCCCATCCAGGTTCCTTCTCCTGTAGCACCGGTTCTAAAGAAGAATTCTACAAATGTACTTAAATCTTATGTGAATTTCCAAGAGTTTGATTGAAGTCCACCTGGGGGTATTATTAGGAAGGGATGTGTTTCTCATGTTTAATTTTATTAGGTTACTGTAGAGGAGTGCTTTAACCTATGTAAATTCTCAATTATTGCTCATGTCCTTTATTCAAAAGGAGGAAATCTCTAGAAATTCAACAAGATTACTCAATGAATTTTATAGATATGGGTGGTTAACAAATGGAGTATGACATCCATGGGCCATGGATACTATCACATTGTATTTCCATTTGAGGAGTCCAAATTTTGGGCGTAGAGATTTGTCTATATATCCTTGAAACATAGATTTCTACGAATTCAGGAATGGGACATGAATTTTGATCATGATACTGTCAAGGATACTCATTCTTAGGTATGGATGCACATATGAAAATTAAATTGGTTATATTGGCATCCTAGAATCCTATGGGATATTTCTTCATCAATTTGAAACCCCATTCAAAAGGATGGTCTTACTAACAATCCTATATTTGGTCATTATGTCTGAATACTTGTTGAGGTTGATATGGCCTCTTCACTATTTGAAGAGGTTGTTTTGACAACAAGAGATGAAAGTTTTAATATATAGATTCAATATAAATTGAAGATGACATTTTTTTTGTTGTAATTTATTTGGTTACATGGAGTTTTATTGTAATAGAAATAAATTTTTTTGATTATGCAAGATCAACGGTCACAATGGTTCTATTTGTAGGAAGAGTAAAGTGAAGGAAAATTGTCCTGCACCATTTTTTGATCCTATTAAGCCTATTATTAAGCCAGTTATTTAGGGTACAGTGTAGGTTATTTATGATATTATTTCAGGATCTGATGTGGTTATCGCAAATTATTTTAAAATGATTTTGGACCCTATTAGTATTTTTATCAAGATAAATGAGGGCTGCAATCCCATTGAGCCTATTATACAGGATTATGAGAGCAATACTGACCCTATTCCAAGTTATGATGTGGCTAATGTGGATCCATATAAGCTGTCCCTAGACCTTAGTGGTAATGCTGTTAATATGAATGATGACTCAAATTCTCAGTCTGTTGGGATTTCTGCTAGTCATGTGTATTTACCAAATGAAGGAATGACTGTTCATAATGTTTTGAATGATTCTATTGGTCCAAACATTGTTAAATATTTTATCCCCAAATCTTTTGATGGTATTAAGGATGGTGATGTAATGGAACATTTGATGCAATCTGATGTGAAGGAATCTTATTCTCAAGTCCCACTGTATAAAGAGGAGACAAAATGTTCTATATAGGCCATTTAGGAACCTGTACAGTCTATGGACAAATTCATTCCTATGAGTGGTTCTTACTCATATGATGATAAAGAGGACACTACTTATAAATATCATTCTCAATCCTCATAGGTTCCAGCCTCTACTCAAGACCAATTTGTAGATTCCCCTTCTTTTTCAACCTCACCTACAATAGGTAAGGGGAAGAAAAGTAAGAGTGTAAAGAAGAATAAGCAAGTGAAAACGAAAAAAAGGATGTGTCTTATACTAGGTCCAAGTCTCTTCTTTTATGAAGATCTTCTTTTGGAACTTCTAGGGGATTGGGAATTCTCCCATGATAACAACCCTTAGGCATTTTCTTGTGGCCAATAAACCTAGTCTCATTGGTATTACTGAACCTAGAATTTCTTTTAACAAGTATAAAGCCTTTAAGTTGTAAACCCTTCACTATTATTTGGTTTCTCATAATGATCATACGAATTCTTCAGAGTCTCTTTGGGTTTTGAAGCATGATACGATTTATTTATTCTTTTACATTCATGATCATCAATCAATCAGTATTTATGCTGGGATGAATGGCTATGTTATGCAATTTAATTTTGGGTAGACTTTGAATCAGTATATTAGAATATGTTTTCTCTAGTTAGCTCTTGAGAGTATAACACCAAATATGAGACAGAACTGGGTAATTATTGATGACTTCAATTTAGTTCTCCAACCCAAGAAGAAGACTGGGATTTTCCTTAATAGTATGGCTGATAATGAGTTCTCTTCTTGTATTGATACATGTAACTTGATCGAGGTTCCTATTATGAAGGCTTATTATACCTGGAGTAGATGAACTCTCAATGGAAAACAAGAAAACAAGATTGATAGGTGTTTTTTTCAAGTGGATGGGGAAATTAGGCTATTTCCTTGTCTGGTATCACTTTACCAAGAGTTCATTCTGATCATAATCCTCTTTTAATGGATCTGCATATCAAAAACTTGAGATCACCTCCATTTCCCTTGAAGTTTAACAATGCTTGGTTGACCATTCTAGGTTACAGGTAGGATGTTATTGAGGCATGGGAGACCATCTTTATTGGAATACCTTTTCACATCATGGTTATGAAGTTAAAGGCTCTTAAGTAAAGGATCAAAGTTTGGGGTAAACAATAATTCTCTAACCATGATAATGATATTCAAAGTGCTGAGGATAATCTCCTACAATGTCAATGACTTAATATGGGTCATGATGTGATTTCTTTTTATGAGATTCTTGCACTTTCTAAATTTGTTGAGTTGTTGGACTTAAAAGAGATCCTTTATAGGAATCAATATAATGTCTGGTGGTTGAAATAGTGTGATAAAAATAAAAGTCTATTTCATTTCTTACATAAGGAGAAGAAGGTTAAAAGTGGTCTTAATTCCCTCATGATTTATGGAGTCCTTTTTAGTTATGATAATGATATATCTAGTGTTATTTATAGCTATTTTGAAATCTTTACAAAGAATCAGGGGATGAAAACTCTTGTAAAATGTTCAAGAACATATCTCCTATGGTTGAGGCCTATTAGAGTAATATGATCAATCAAATACCCAATGAGGAAGCAGTTATAAAATCTGTTTTTCCATGAATACTAATAGTGTGGTAGGGCTGGATGGTTTCTCTAATAAAATTTTCATGGCATTTTGGGACACTTTTCACACTCAGTTTGTGAATGTGGTTTGGGAATTCTTTTACCATGCTTGCATTCCCATTAGAGATAATGATAGTTTCATTGCTTTAATTTCAATGAAGGATAATTTTCTTGATATATAGGATTTCATACCTGTGGAAATAGGGAATAAAATTATGAAGGTGATCATTAAAATAATGGAAAACAGATTGGGGAGCATTGCCAAAGGATTTATTTCTACTAATCAATTTGGGTTCGTTCCTAGAAGGAAAATTTAAAATTTCATGTATACTGATTTTTAGTGTGTTAATATAATGTGGAAAATGGCGAGGCATGGGAATATGGATCTTAATATTGATATTTCTAAGCCTTTTGATATTATAAAAAAGGATTTTCATTTTTTCATTGTTGAGAATGCATGGGTTTTCTAATTGGTGTATTAATTTGATTAGCTGTATTCTCGAGAGTTATGTGCTCTCTGTTCTTGTTAATGAAACTCTTAGCGGATTCTTTAAGTGTTCAAGGGGGTGAGACAAGGACATTTCTTATCTGGCCTTATTTTTTCTATTGTGGAGGATTATTTAAGTATATGACTTTCTAATCTTGTGCATGATAGTTTTTATCAACAAATAAAATCTGGAAGAGATGTATTTAATCCCTCACACCTCATGTATGTGGATGAAATCTTCTATTTGGGAAGGGTGATAGAGTCACCATACGATACATTAAGGCATATTTTGAGCATTTTGAGCAGGTTGCTGGTCAATTTATCAGTTGAGGGAAATCCTCTGTGTTTTTGGGGAAGGGGTTGTGATTTCTAGGAATAAAATAGTTTATTGGAAGCTTGGGTCATGATAGAATCATTACCTTTTAATTATATTGAAGCACCTCTTTTTTAGGGTATAATTAAAAGGTGGTATTTGGAATACATCTATCTCAGAATTATCAATCAAATACAAACCTGGAATGGTAATTCTATGCCCATGTAGGATTTGTTTGTATTGTTAATTATATGATCACCTCCATGTGTGTCTTTGTTTTTTCTTTATACAGATGGACTAAATCTATTCTCAAATAGTTTCAAATATTGATTCACAATTTTATTTAGGCTAGCTCAATTAATGAAAGAATGCTTATTACAATTGCTTGGAGTGATTGTATTAGGCCTGTTGACATGGGAGGCATGGGACTCAAGGACCTTAAGCTCTTTATTAAATCCCTCATTAAAAGTTTACTTGGTCCCTCTTGAATTCTAGTTAATTTTCCCTAGAATTTCTGTGTAATAGAATTGGGAAAAAACTATTAAATGGGCATTCTTTATATATCCTCTATTCGATATGGCCCTCCATCAAAAATACATCTTCTGGTCTTTTACAGTCCTCAAAATGAATTGTATGTTGGGATTCATCATTGAATTGCTGGAATACTATTTGATTATCGAAGTCTATTGCTGATGATATTAAGATTTCGTCCTATTTTAAGGACCTTTCCATTACTGAATTCAATAAAATTTTAATGCTCAGGGGTTGGTTCCAAAACATATTAAGATAAAATTGGATTGTTATACTTATTCTGCTATGGACACACTTATCTAGTTTCCCAATTTAACTAGAATGTTCACCACTAAAGAGGATTATAGGGGCATGTGTGATTCCTCCTTGGTGGTACCTTCTCGGTTACTTGCGATTCATATTGATTTTATTCCACCTACTCATTTCCTACTTATGTGGAGGATATAGAAGTGTAGGGTCCCATTTCCTCCTTTCCTTCTGCTAGAACCCGTAACATGTCATTTTGGAACCATTCCTAGGATCCCTTGACATGTGAACATATTTCGAAAGGTGCGTGAGTGTGGCTTGGGTGACGACATCTTCAAAGAACTGTAACGCTGAAGTTAAAAACCATTAGGCAGGAATATACTTACTCTCTTGGGATCTCATTTACACATGTTTCCATGATATGATTATTTTCTTTGTATAAATGATGATTGTGATTGATTGTGATCACATGTGGATGTGTGTGTAGACCATGAGTCCTATTATGATATTTGATTCCATGAGTATTACTAGAGTATCTTTTTTCCATGATTGATTATGATCAATTATTGTTATCAATTGCTACTTTATTTCTCATGATGATATAATATTCCCACCTAATATGCTTATCTTGTGATGTTTTTTACCTTTTCCTTAGAGGCTGCGATTGGTACTTTAGATAAAAATATATTTATGTGATGTTCATCCCTTAGAGTGGTAGTGTGTATGAATTGCAATGAAGATGATGATGGACCTGAGTACAGGGTTGGGACATGATGACCCTGGTGCTTGATCCAAGGTAGTGTGTTTGGGGAATGATAGTATTGGGGCATGACCTAATGTTTATGACGGTCTGGGGGCCTAGCCCAAGGAATCAATGAGGTGCAATTGTTGGGGGGCCTGACCTGTTAAGAAGTTTAGATATGATGGTCTTGGGGCCTAATCTGACTCGGTGTCTTATGATCACCAAGAGGTGGATTTCACATTTAGTGCTAATATTTTCTACTTACAAAATTCCATTATTATACTTCTGAAATAGAGCCAAAGAAGGTCTGAATAAGAGTTAGTGGTACCTTGTTTAGCACATGAATTCTTAGTTTTTGATTGTTTGTTTATACTTGTTACATATTTATTATTGTTATGGAATACACTTATTATACTAGAGAACTCTTGGTTAAGGACACATTGGAGGTGGCCTACTGAGTCTTGTAGCCACACCACTTAGGTATTTTGGTGTGTTTATAGATTTCATGAGGGATATAGTGAAGGAAAAGGGCCCTATGGTAGACAATTGAGCAGAGTAGTACGAAGAAAGTGGCAAACCAATATTGAATTTGGGGGACCCACTATTTATCTATTTACTTATCTATTACTTTATAAACTAGATAGGATCACTACTTTGGGAGGCACTTTTATTTATATGACATCCCTACTTTTATTTGTTTCATTATGTTTACTCTAGTTATTTATTATATTGTTTATTCTTTATTATTTATACTATGATATGATACTAAGGGTATAATCTCCCCACTGATGGACTCAGACCCTCACTACTAGTCGAAAGCCTCTTGCATACGGGGAGGAGCATATGAGGTCATGGGATCCACTAGATCAAACCTAGTGGTTCAGGTCAAGGTGTTACAAATTGTAATTAGAGCCACAAGACTCACTAAATTTTTTATTCTCTTTGCCTTTATTTAGGATAGGGTATACATGAGAGAGGATGGTTGGAAATTGGGCAGGGGAACTATGAAAGTTCCTGACTGACACTGTATAGTGGATATTTGAGTTTCCATAAAGTGTTGAAATTATGATTTTCTATTACAATTGATTAAATTAACCTTGAGTGATTCCAATGATATTTACACACAATTTATGAGATTTCCTGTGCATTCATGTATCATTAATAGAGACATAGGTTCACATGGAATATATATATATATATAGACCTATTGTTGTGTTTCATAGAGTTTATTAATTAAATTCTTGGATATTTACTATCTATTTAGGATAGTTTCTATTTGTGTGATATATCTGTGTTTCCATGCTGTTGTGATATATCTTTATTGGTATTAGTTAGTTGAACTGATCATGCTGTTTGTTAGTGTATATATTATGACTGCGACTAATGTGTAGGGAAAAATACTAGGGTTAGTTCTATGAGGGTATAACTTCGGTTGGAGGTTATATCCTAGGAGAACCTTGTGTGATCCCTTATAATTTTTAGGATTTTTCATGTTCCAAATGTTCCTTTTTTTGTAGAAGATACTACCTTACAGACTTTTTGTGGGACCGCTAGCTGAGCAGGCTACTCCAAAGTAAGTTCCCACACCTACCCCAGTTGTGTCGGAAATTTTCCCATTCCAGATGCCACCGATATCCATGGTCTATATGCCAGAGGACCACAAGATGCCAAGGATTATGTGGAAATCATAGAGGGTATCTTCAACCTTATCTAGACACCGACATACATAAAGGTGAAACTAGTATCATTTATACTAAAGAGACACACCAATCATTGGTGGGGTGTTATGGGTCAGGCCACATGATAATAGGGATTCTCATGGGAGGGATTTAAGAACCTTACTTTTTGGAGAGTTCACCCCAGACACATTTAAGATAAATCAAGCACATGAGTTGATGCAAATATTTCAAGGATCCATGATAGTATCTTTCTACTCAGCATTTTTTACCGATATTATCCTCTTTTCCCAACTTATGGATAGTAATGATGCTCAAAAGGCTAAGAAGTTCAAAATATGACTTTGATAATACCTTAAACAGCAAGTCCAGAGCTTCTACCTAGCTTCGTACCCAGAGGTTATGAGGAAGGCCTTGATCATCGAGAGGATTCTAGACGATGGAGGAGCAGCTAATATTTTCCCACCCTTCACTACTCTTACTTCTACCATGATCACCTATTCTAATTGAAGGAACATTAAGGCCAATGACATGTAATAGAGTAATGAAATAGATGAACTACATAGTTCTATCTCATCATTTCCTTCTAGTGGTAACCCATAGTGATTCAGCTGTGGGAAGTTTAGAAACTATAATAAAGTATTCCCAAGACCTCAAAAAATAGTTTTGATAGTCTATAAAGATGTTTCATCTCTATTAGTTCTACCACAAAGCCTTGGTTTTATTTTTCCACAGAGGTATAGGATATATATGAACTTGGACCCAAGGTTTCTACCTAGGTTCTCAATAGTACACTCTGACTAGCCATACAACTCAAGGATAGGTAAGAGGAGTTGAGATAGGTCGCATGTATAATGTGGATTAGGCTCTATTAGATGTTTCATAGGATCCATCTACTGTTCAAGATATTGTATTTATTACATCCAATTTGTATTCTTCTTTATTTGATTCCAATGTTTTCCATTATTTCATTTATACACAATTAGTTGGTAGAATTTACATATCAATCAAGTTATGATATGAGTTAGTCTCACTTTATAACCTTTGGCCACAAAATTAGACCATATCCAGTAATTACCTGAGTTTTGTATAGTTTTCATTGGATATGGACATCTATGAGAGTTCATGGTTTGGGAGATGAAGACATTTGATGTGAATCTCAACATATATTGGATGAATAGACTCCAAGATCACATAGACTACTATCCGAGGCAGGTTTCATTCATTTATCCAAAGGGAGAGAAGTTCATGATGACTAGAGAGTGGGAATTGGGAACAGGTAGAGTTGGACCAGACATGAGTCATCTCGAGACGATCACAACACATATGGAGGGATTGGCTCTTTTGGTAGGATCAGTGACATTTCCTTCATTTCTCCCTCCAGTTTTGGATCTATATCAAGAAATTTTCCCAGAAAAATTTATTGGAGTCCTTCTTAATAGAGGAGTTGACTTTGAATTTGACCCCATATTGGTTTCACAACCCATTTCGATACCCATGTATCGAATGACACTGACCAACCTAAAGGAAATGAAGGTTCAGATGAACGAATTAGAGAAGAATGGATTTATTAGGTCCATTACTTCACTATGGGGTACATTTGTGTTCTTATCTAAGTAAAACAATGGTATTCTTTGACTTTGCATTGATATTCAGATGCTAAACTTGGTGACCGTGAAGAACCAATATCCATTTCCCAAGATCGATGATTTGTTCAATCAATTATGGGGATCCCTATGGTTCTATATGATAGATATTAAATCATGATATCACCAGTTATGATTTAGAGGGGAGGAAATTCTAAAGATTTATTAGAGTAGGTATGAGATTTATGAGTTTTTGGTGAAGGTGTTCAGACTGAAAAATGAATTGACAGTGTTCATGGACTAATAAACAATATCTTTCACCCATATCTAGATTCATTCATTATGGTATTCATAAACAACATCCTCACATAATCACTATAACCATATCAGTATGTGAGATACCTCGAGATATACCTAAGAAAACTTTGAGAACTTCATATTTATAAAAAATGTCAAAGTGTGAATTACGGATATGAGAGGTGATATTCTTGTGGAATGTGGTGTATGATACATGTGTATCCATATACCTATAGAAATTAGAGGTAGTGATGTCCTTGACACATCTCGAGAATGTTTATATGATTAAGAGATTTCTGAACCTAGTAGAATATTACCAATAGTTTATCCAAAACTTCTCCCATTTATCAGTACTCATTACTGTGCTAAAAAATAAAGCAGTAAAGATATAGTGGCTGGACTTGTATGAATAATCATTCCTTTATTTAAAGAGAAGGTTGATGATATCTCAAACACTAACACTTCGCTATCCTAGGACCAGTTATGAAATATAGTATGATGCATCCGAAATTGGTCTAGGAGAAGTACTAATATAGATAGATAATGTAGTATCTTATGGGTCTCTTCATTTACGAACCCATGAGTGGAGCTACCCTACACATGATTTGGGGATGAAAGTTGTGGTCCATGCTCTGAAGTGTTGGTGACACTATCACTAAGATGAGAGACTTGTTGTTTACACACACCAAAAGATACTTCACTATGTATTCCAACAAAGGGAACTAAACCTATGATAGAGGCACTGGGTAGAATATCTAAAAACATTCAACATTGAGATGGACTATTTACTAGGTAACAATAACATCATCATGTATTTTCATAGCCACAAGACGTAGGTTGAGCATGAGATTAGTGAGCAACTATTCGAGGAGTTATGATGCATGATGATCTTATTGGATAACTAGAGGATCAGTGATTCATAGGATCAAGGATATATGAATTGTTATCCCTTGTTAGTCACATATTATCTTGAGGATTGGGTTAAAAATTAATATGAGTCAGACTTTGAATGTGTTGTGATTGGGGAACAACTAGTTGTAGGTGATCCGATACCCAAATGGTTTTTATGCGATGATGATGTGATCAAGGTATATGAGATGTTATTAATCCATTCTTCCATTACAAATGATATGATTCAGGTGTTCCATACATCTATATGAGAAGTAAACCTTAGAGAAAAAATTATGTATAATGACTTCGGTGGATAGTTATGGTGGTTAGGGATGAAGAGGGACATCGTTGGTTTTTTTCTCAATTCCTTAACTGCCAGAGGGTGAATTCCAAGCACTAGAATCTTTTTGGTTTTCTCCATCCACTTATTATCTCCATTCGTATGTGGGAGGACATAATTTTTTGACTTTGTGATGAGATTACCTAGGACCATGATGATTCACGACACTGTCTATGTGATTGGCGATTTGTTGATTTTATCCCACTTTTTACAAATCATAGAGACCCCTCAGTGGATGAGTTAGGGAAGATCTATATTTGTGATATTGAATACTTACACAAAGTTACATTTATAATTTTTTTGGATAGGGATGCATGTTTTACATTATGGCTTTGGTAGGTCTTGTAGAAGTCCATGTGGAAATATCTAAGACTGAGCACATTGTACCATCCTCAGTCAGCCGGATAATACGATAAGAATATATTAATATTGGAGGATATAATTCCCTATTTAATTCTAGATTTTGGTAGATCATGGGGTTATAAAGTATCCTTGGATGAGTTCATGTAAAAAAATAGTTACTAGGATTCGATTCAAATGGCACCTTATGAGGATCTTTATGGGAGACCATTTCGATGATTGTTTTGTGGGTGTGAGGTGGATGAGGAAATGGTTGTGGGACCTAGTATGGTTTTGGAGGCCTCTGAGGGAGTGAATATAATTTAGAAGTGGTTGATCACTAATTATATTGGACATAGATCTTATGTCGATCGTAGACAGAGACCTTTTATGTTAGCTCTGGGTGATCTGGTTTTCTTGAGAGAGACTCCTTAGTTGGGGTATCGATATATTATGAAGTTGGGAAAGCTAGAGCCATGTTTCGTTGAGACCTTTAAGATCACTGGGTGGATAGGGGAAGTGGAATAACATATAAATCTTTCTTCTAGTTACCAAAATATGCATGATGTGTTTTATGTTTCACATATTCATATATTCATACCCAAACCTGTGCATGTAATCAATTATGAGGATGTTGATATAGATCTTGATACATCTTATGAGGAGCATTTGGTGTGTATTATATATTGAAGTGAGAAAGTTATCCAAGGGAATATGGTACCACTTATCTAGATTCAGTAGCAGCATGTGAAAATCATGGAGGAGAATTGGTAATGAGTGGTTGATGTTTATGATCAGTGGCATGAGTTATTCAAGAAAGAACCAAAGATATGCTTCTTAAGGATGATAAATCAATAGAGGATGAGAATTATAACACCCTAGTCTTTTATTCTTAAATAGAATCCTTGTTCTAATACTTTTCCTTTTTTTTTTTGTGTTTGAATACATTTGGTTAAAGTCAGAAGGGCTTCAAGAAGTTTTTGGAGGCTTAAGGGAGTTTTTGGGAAGCTTGATAATAAAATAAGAGGTACCACACTACAATGATAAGTAACACAACGTAGTGGTATTTATTGCGTCATAGTGGTTTTGGGATGCTTCGTATTATGATGGGGAGATAAGGGTATTTTGTAGACTACACCTTAGTTGTGGATGCCTGAGAAAGATTATGCCGTAGTCTCTATCTTGAAGGGAGAGTTCGAGGAGGCTAAAACATAGGGTCTTAGAATATATTGTAGGTTCTTCACCCCATCAGTTATGGGTGCTAGTATAGCATAAAAATATTCAGAATTTATGAATTTTAATACTTCATTTTGTCTATGATTTAGGGTTGTATTTTAAAATTAATGTGAAGCCTTCATTACAAAAAATATGATCCTTAAACAAATGCAGTTGAACCACCAAAGATCCCCTAAAAATACCATATTTCTCCTCATTCAGAATTTTCCTATTTTCTTAAATGGATACAGAGAGAACACCATGACATAGTCCCCTATCCTTACACTACGATGGGTTTTTTTTGGTGCACCGCTGCGCTGTGGTGGTAATCTCTTCTCCATGGTGGTCTACTCCCATACACCCCTTTTATTGTAACACCCTTCCTATACTATAGTGGATATTTACAATGTACCTGCACATCGTTTACCCTTATTTTTACAGTTTATACCCTTAATTTTCTATAAATATCTCCTATTCCATTCCCTAATCAAGCTTTCAGATCCCTTTTAATAATGGTTGACCTCGGTTAAGTTTAGTACGTTCTATTTGATTCATTCCTCCTTTAATTTCTCTAAAACCTATAACATGTCATATTGGAATTGGTTCTAGGATCCCTTGACATGAAAATATATTTTGGTTAGTTTGCGAGTGTGGTATGGGTGAATAAATCTTCAATGTACATTAATGATGAAGTTGGCAACCGTGAGGTAGGAAGTTGATTACTCTATTAGGATCTCATTTACACATGTTTTCATGATATGATTATTGTGTTGGAATAAATGATAATTATCCTTGATTATGATCACATGTAAGTGTATGTGTAGCCCATTCAACATGCTATGATATTTTATTCCATGAGTATTGCTAGAGTAGCTTGTTTCCAGGTTTGATTATGATCACATATTGTTATGCATGGATACTTTATTTCTCATAATGATATACTATGCATTCCATTTATTCTTACCCTATGATGTGTGCTACCATTTCCATGGAGGTTTTGATTAGTACATGAGATAGGTGGATCATAATGTGATGTGAATCCCTTATAGGGGGAGTGTGCACAACTTAAAAAGATGAAGATGACATACTTGGGAATAGGGTTGGGGCATAACAGCCTGGGGGCTGGACCCAAGGCATCATATTTAGGGAATGGTAGTCCATGGTCTTGACCCAAGGGCCATGAATGTTTGGGGGCCTGACCCATGATGGAGTCGGGATATGACAGTCCAGGGGCCTGATCTGACTCAATGACATACAATTACCAAGAGGTGAATTTTGAGATTAGTGTTATTCATTTCACCTTATGACATTCCTTGATTATCATTCTAAAAAAGAGTTGAAGCAGGAATATTCAAGGGTTAGTGGAAGTTTAGTTAGTGTATGGAAATTTGGTTTTAGATTTTATGTTTATGATTTTTACACATTTATTATTTTTATGGAATACACTTTTTATTCTAAAGAACACTAGGTTAAGGAAAAATTGGTGGTGTCCTACTAAGTCTTGTACTCACACCCTACTCAGACATTTTGGTTTTCTTATTGATTTCATGAGGGATCTAGAAAAGGGAAAGGGACCTATGGTGGAAATTTGATCAAAGGAGTATGGGCCAGGTGGTGGATGTGAAGAAACTCCAGGGAACATCTATTTATCTATTTATTTATCTATTACATTATACATTGAATAATATCGTTACTTTGGGTGATTATTTTATTTATATGGCATGTATTCTATTTAATTTTCTTTAGTATGTTTACTTTGGTTATTTATTATATTATTTATGATTTATTATTGGTCATATGACATGATACTGTGGGTATAGTATTCCCACTTATGTACTCAAAACCTCACTGCCTGTCCGAAAACTCTTGCATATGAGGAGGTTCTCATGAGGTCATGTGATCCTCCAGCTTAGACCTAGTGGTTTGTGTTAGGGTGTTACACTCTAAAAATTTATCTCAGATATATGTTCAAATTCTTCAAAAAATGAGTGAGGTCAAGGTATTTATAGATGAATCCCACTAACTCACCTCCAACTTTTCAACTAATACACACACGACCTTTCATCTATGCACACAACCACACTTCATGATCTCCGACTATGAAAATCACTGTCATCGCAAAACATAACCCAATAGATGGAGAACCTTCACTACTACCTAGCTTAAACACATCATTTATGCATGTAAATTTTAAAATGACATTGTATGATCGATCACCTGAGTTTAGAAAAACCATGGTAGATATGATCAATCCTTGGTGGTTTTGACGTGTATAAAATCTGATGTATGAAAAAAACACTTAGCCAAAGGAAGAAGAATCTTTTTAGATTGATCAAATGGTGCAAGATGATCAGATCAAATGACCTTAAATCTATATGTTACATTTTTAGTGGATGAATAGTTTTCTACTCGGTGCTTGTCCCACATCAATCTTCCACTGGGTATATCTCTCCTTAATAATATTCCACACATCATCCTGCATTCAATCCAGTACTAGGGCCAACACCCAGACACACATCACACACTTACATGGGGTGGGTCAGACCCACTTTCCCCCCTGTGAACCACCGTTCACACCCTATTCGTACTATGCGTCCTCCCATTTCTCTGAGTTACCTCCATGTGGGTGCTATGGACTTTAATTATCCACAATGGGATTGGATGAGTTTACTTGATTTTCCACTTATGTAGTGGATGCACTGGTCCTTTGATGGCCTTTATTTGACCCATCCTTTTAATAAAGGAAAATAAAAATACTTAGAAAAAAATTTTCACCATAAATTCAAATCCAAAATTCAACTCCTTATCCTGTTTTATTCATGTAATTTATCTCTAAAAATTCCAAAAATTATCATAACTTTTAACATGTTATAAGAATTGTGAAAACTCCCAACATGATTAGAACATATATTTGGCATGAATAATGGTTCAACAATCACCACATTAAAAAACCACACTAACTTCTCATCTTAAAAACTTATTAAAAACAAATTCAACTTAAATAAACCACTAAAGTTCTTCAATCTCCCACATTTGTATTAGTTTTCAATACCCATTTAATTTATAAATTTAGTGTTATCTTCTCCCCCTATTAATAATAAAATAAATGATATAAGTATGGGAAAGAATTATAATCACCAAAATTCAGATTTTAATAACATATTCTTATCTTATAAAACATAGTTTGATTTACTATAGAGAATGATAAAATCACTCCTAACTTAAAAAAGAGCTATAATTAACCACCTTTAAGTCTACATGAGCCAACCTCGGTGTATAAAACAAGGGTGATTAAATTTAACATCAATGTTGTCAATAAAATTTCAGCATGTGATATCAACATTGAAACCTTATTCCAAGGGTTGTTCAAAATATTTTCAACTAATATCTTATATTCATCTCAAAAAATAGATTAAAAACATTCAAGAGTAAGAATTCGCTTCCTCGTTTTATAGTTACTTTTTGTTTTTTTCATCAAGTAATCAATCTCGCACTTTTATAATTGATTTTTCATCATGAAAATAAGATAATATAATCAACATACCTCAAATATGACAAGATTCAATCATTATGAATTATTAGATACATCCCTCAATAGTACTTAATACATTAATGAGATATCATGTGAGATAGATATATCTAGTGGTTTTTCTTAAGTAATCCACCAAAACAAATTCACTTTATAATTATTCATAATGATTGTCTTTTTTCGAGAATAAAATCTATGAATATTATGAAATTATTTGAAATATTTTTAAGAGACAACATAATTCCAGTAGTCTTCTATGATGGATAACTTTTTAGTAGTAGGATATTCACAAATTTTATCAAATTTGAGCCTCCTCCTGAACACATGATTCACCTTAAATTCTTTACATGAAGAAACAAGAAAAATGTATATATAAGAATAAGGTGGTTCTTAAATGATTATTAGTTAGAGAAATAAAGATTAGAGTCTCTTCTCAATCCCACTATCTTCTTAGATGAATTAAGCTTCTTCAAATTTTCTAGTAAAGAAATTTTAGTTTTCCATGATTGCTCCATATTTCTTGCCTCTTCCAACTATTGTGGCCATATAATCAAGCTTTGTTTAAGAACATGCACATTCTTCACTTTTTTGGTAGACTCTTTTTTACAAATAAGTTTTTTATCATAAGAATTTAAAGGTGATTTTATTTTGTTCTTTAAGAAATATTTTTGTCTAGGAAACCATGTCAATAATTTTTTAGCTAAATTCCCAAAAATATTACTACTTTCACAGACATATTTAACAATATTCAAGTTACCCTTTTTAGGAAACTTTTCAGATTATTTTTCAGATTTTTATTTTAAAAAATCAATCCTGTTGTTTATTTTATAGATTGATTCTTTCTTTGATTACAATTTTATTTATTTAGTATTGATGTTCATGGAAAATTCACAATGGTCCATGATGAGACATTTCTTACCATAATAAAAGCATATTTTCATTGGTGTGACACTCTTCACATCATTCTTCACTAAATTCTTGGGAGTTTTTTGTTTAACATTATTATTCTTTTATTTATATCCCAAGGCTAACCTATCATCCTATTTTCATAATTGCTTCACTTTTTATTATGGAATTATTTTCACATAAACAAATGATTTGTGCATGATTGGTACATACTATTACTCATCATAATAGTTACCACTTCTATTGAAATACTAATAGAAGTATTAAAAATATTCATATTTATTCTTGATGGATTGATTTATTTCCAATGAATCATTCTTTTTTTTTGTGTAGAATTCATTTATTATCTAGATTTTATCCCGCTAAATATAGTAATTATGCAATTTTAATATAATGAAATATTGATCCACTGATTTATTTCTTGATGCCTAAACTTACAACAACACCAACAATAGTAAAAAATAGCGATTTCTTATTTTGTGACACATTATGACTATTTTTGACACCGTACTGATTATGGAAAACGCAGATCTTATTTTTCACTTTATTTTGGGAATAAGAATTCATATTCTTCTTAATATCCATATTTAAAGATGTAGTGTATTCCTATGAATTTTCATTCTTCAATGAGTTTTCAATATATTTTTCCTTAGATAATTTAAATCTATTATTTATATAAGGTTGAGTCTCTTTAGAAATAGGGATCTTATCTGAATAATTATTTATAGTTCTTCTGTTCTCAATATCTTGGGAAGTCTCATATTGTGCCTCTTCTATATTTTTCAATTTTACTTCTAATTCAAGACATTTTAATTTGATAGTAGTATTATCATATTCAACTGAATTCATGCTTTCTTCCCAACAGATCTTTATATTTTGATTCTCATATTCATGGAACCGATTTACCTTTAGTGAAAAACTATTAAGATTATAAATTATTTTTTGTTTTTACATCCATTTGAGCATATTTAAAATTCATAGATGTATTATACATTTCTTCTAGTGCATGGAAAACTATTATAAAAACTATTTCAAAGGAATATTTCTCAAAAACATTACTTCTCAATTATTCTATAGTTTCAACATATATTTCATTAGAAATATAGATTATTTAATCCTTTAATTTGAAAAGTTTTTTAAGAGTGTTACATATTCTAAATTTTTAACCAATTCCACTTCCATAACAATATCCACTTCTTCCTAGTGTTATTTTTCATCATGAAATTCCTTGAAAACATTAACTATAAAAGAAAAAAATTCTTTGGTAACTTTTATTAAATTGTCTCTAATTTCAGAATTGAACACATCTTCATAAAAAATTGAACTTCATTAAAATTATAATAAAAATACTAAACCAAAAAATTACCAATCTAAGTGCCTTCAACTAGAATTTGATCTTTATTTATCTATGAGTTCATCTTCAACTTATTTTCTGGTCTTTTTTTTATCTTTTTAAAAGTATTGAATGAAACTTCAATATTTATCACATCAGGATTAGAGGTTGGATTTTCCCTCGAAAGCACTTCTAAATTTTCTTCAGACCCAAATATGCACTTTATATACTTAGATATAAACAATTGGGAAAGTAAAGTATAACTGACCAAAAGTGTAACCTTTCACTCTGATACTAATTGAAGTACCCAATAGATCATGTAGTCACACTAGGGAGGGGGGGGGGGGTGAATCATACGTAACTTGTTTTACTAAATTATTTTATTTTTATTTTACCTTCTTCTAATTCAAACCATTGTCACCTATTTGGATGGATTATCCTATATGAAATGAAAAAAATGAAACACAACACATAATATTTTTAGAAGGTTTGGAACTAAGATCCATTCCTTTTTATAACTAGTTATACCCATAGTTATCGATTCTTAACTTCATATAGATGGTTATATTCAATGAAATTACCACTCCCATTAACATTGATACCCACAATGTTTTACTCTAGAGTCCCACTAGAGATCACAATCTCCAACCTATACATGAAACTCCAAAGTCTTACTGGAGGATATTTATACTCAATCCCATAGTGTTACCAGCATCCCATGGTCTATCTCAAGATTCCCATGGGAGACTTCCAAAATATTAATCCACACAAGATATGATCCTCTAATAGATTTATCCCTGTCGGAATTATACTAATTATGAAATTCCTTGAGATGTAATCTTTCTACACAAGAAAACAAAATCACATGATCTTCTCATGTAAAAATTTAATAACTTTGACAACTAATAAATAACTTCTTGATCCTACAGGTTATTCACTAATATTCAATTATCTAAATTTAACTCAGAAAACTAACTAATCTATTATATTCCTTTTGAAATACCACTCAGATTCTGTCTCAAATCACTACACACTATTCATCAAAAGCATACTACATGTTATTTTCTTAAACCTCATGCATGTAAGATACAATTTGTGGGATTCTTCAATGTATTATGTGCATCAACACAAATACACAAACTTCTCACATTTATGCATGTAGAATTTCATGGGAATGAAAGTCTTTTATAATGAAAGTATACACTTGTACTACCTAGATATACTTTATTCTTGGATCCATGCATGTCATGTATAATATTCTTAGCTTCTTTCATGAATGTATTTCACACAATGATAATATTTATTCATGACTCACTCAATCATGTACAATAATATTATTTAATTCATGTATCTTAATCATTCATGTAACCCAATATAGCCTCGATTTACTATATCCAGTATTAGTTCACATAATATAGTGAATATGTATGCAATGGATCATGATACTCCCAACCTTCACTTCATAAAACAACTTTGAATGTAAATGGAATAAGAAAAGGTTTTTGGAACCTACTTATTCTTCATCCGATCATGAATGAAAATTCATGGCATGATGAAATAAAATCTATTTGAAAATACAGAGAACATTCTTAGCTCCGTTTCTATCACAATCTCTCTCTTATACATACATTCATATTATTCTATAAATGAGCAAGGTTTTGGTATTTATATATGACTCCCAATGACTTAGATCCACTACCTCAACCAACATGTACAACGCCTTTCAACTACATGCACTACCACACCTCATGCTATTAAACTATGATAATTATTGTAATCTCAAATCATAACCCAACAGTTGGAGAACCTTCACTACTATCTTACTTAAACACCTCATGTATGCATCTCAATCTTAAAACAGTATCATATGACTGATCCTATGATTTTGGCATAACCATGGTAGATCGATTCAATCATTAGTGGTTGCGACATGCATAAAACCCAATGCATATAATAAACCCTCAGGTGAAGGAAGAAGGCAATATTTTAATTGATCAAATGGTGTAGTATAATTAGATTAGATGACCTCATATATGTACATAAAATTTGTATCATATAAAAACAATTATGCTCAATGATTGTCCCAAATTTCTCTTATAATGGGAAGATATATACTTAATAATATTCATCATGTCATAATGCATTCAATCCGACACTGGGGTTGGCACCCAGACACACTTCACACATTTACATGGGTGGGATGTTGAGTCTAAAGTTTTACTTTCTACATTTTCTTCCCTTAGATTTGGAAATCACAATTTTTTTCATGAAACTCTTTTTTACTAACTTTGTATATCCCAAGTGTTTTAGTACATCTTTAGAAAACATTATTTTATACCAAACATAGATATTATTCTAATGTAAAATGAATATAGAATTTTATTATTCAATTCGATCCATCAAACTGAAGGTGCGTTCGATTAAACAGACCAACTACTGTTCTGACTAGTTGTTAGGCTAAAGTCATATCTATCAGACTGAAAAAGTCATAAAAATCCATCTGATATTGGTACTGATACATCAGTTTAACCTTTATTCAGTTTATCGAATTGATAAAAAATATTGAATTCCACAGGATTATTCAAAGTTTATAACCATATTTCTTAGAATTGTTTCTACCAGACATAATCAATAATAGAATTATACTGGTGCTAAATAAAATGATGTCTAAAAAATGAGGTACAACTCATTATTATCTTTCAAGATCAAGATATTGATCATTATGAGATTTCAAATTGAATTTTATACAAGGCTATTACAAATAACTTAGAAATATGACCATTAGTGAATTGACTATAAATAATAGGTCTTTTGAAGATCTAGAAGCTGATGCATTCACAACTCAAGTCATATGAATATTGCTCTGTGTGAACACATAATACCTAATCTATTTAATATTTTAGATAGTTAAAGTTCTAAGGAATCCTTGTGATGATTTTAAATTCCTTAGAACACATTTTTTATTCAGTATGTCTAACCGTGGTATTGACTAAGGGATTTCGAGGATAGGAAGACGGGTGATTCCGATCCATTGGATTGAGGTCTTATAGGGATAGGAAGATAGATCTTACACTGATCATCATATAAATGGATTTATTGTTCATGAAATATAGAGCTGATACTAATCTATCAGATTGATGTAATCTAGGGGATTGGAAGATAAATCCATATCGATATTCACATCGAGGGATTTCTTGGTTAGGAAAGACAGACCGTTACAGTAGGTATTTAAACTATGGATATCTTAAGTCAGGATTTATTTCTTCCTTAACTCTTAAGGTTAAAGATTAAAATATTTTATAAGTCTTCTTAGTCATTCTTAATATTATCATATTTTGTGTTTATTTTTTTCTAAAAGTTTTACTTTTCATTGTGCATTTACATTATAAATTAAATTCTATAATTACCATTTTAATAAAATGTTTTATCAGTGTGTCCGTGATACAGATAATAACTATGATAATTAGACAAATTTTTGTTCCAATTTTAATACTTTGATCATAAAAAAGTCCGAGTCTAATCTTTTTGACTTAAGAGTAATTTTGTTTTCTTTTAGTTTAAATTTTTAAACTACAATTCACCCCCTCTCATAGCCATCGTAAAATCTTATGATCTGAAAATTAGTATCATATGAGGTTTTACTGCTTTAATTGATATGTTTTTACTTTTCTTATCAATTTAAAGTTATTAACATTTTGGAAATAGAATTTACTACTTTTATGAATCAGGAAAAGTAATAATATTAATTAAATTATAAAGTAAAGAGTAATATACTTTGTTATTTGAAAATAAGTATATATAATCAAATTTATCCATTTAAAGAAACAAATAGTATATGGAAGAAGTTATAGGATACTCACTTTGTAAATTATAAAGTTATTAAAACTAGAAGAGCCATGCTGGGAGCTGATTATCAAGAATTTAATTTTATACCTAGAGAATCAGTAGCTAAGGTGCATCAAAGATCCATGAACATTGTTAATAGTTTACATTCTCTTAGATAGAAAAATTTAATATATGGAATCATAGTTGATAAAATCATATAAATCATGCCTAAGAATGGTAATATAAAATAATAGATTTAGATAACATGAGAAGGATTACAAATCTTACTCTTGATGATATCATTGGTACCCTTATTCAATATGGATGTAGATTAAAAAGGGATAAAGAGAAGATGAAAAAGAAAAATGGAGGAGTTATATTTGCAACTACATCTATTTTACCAATTAAATATGAATCCACTTAAAAGTTGTAATATATTCCATGAAGAATAAATTTATTAATTAAATAGATTCTCGTTCATCAGAAATGACTTGAAATGAATTTTGAAATCTTGTAAGAAGGATGGATAAGATTGTTGGAAAGAAATACTATCAATATAGATATAATAAAATTCATAAGGATATGAGTGATAATAGGGAATCTAAAAAAGTGATTTGTTATGAATAAAAAAGGTAAGACACATTAGATTAAATTTTCCTATGATTAAAATAAAGGATAAGAAATAATTGAATTCAAACATAAATGCTAAGAAATATTATATGAACAAGATAAAGAAAAGTTTTAAAGCCTTTTAAACTTACAGTGAAAGTGTAGGAGATAATTATTCTGATAATTCTTCATAAAATGAATGTTTTAGATATAGAAATATCAATTTATTTACAGAAATAAGAAAGGTGTATAAATGTCTCATGGATAAGGTAACTACTGCTAAATCTCTTAAAAATCATATTTTAAATTCTAATTTTCCTAATAGAAATGATGAAAATAATAGTATATCTTTGGATGAATAATCTTACTCATATGAATAGGATTATACCATACTAGGTTTTGAAGATATATATATATTTTCAAAACTTATTGAGATTGAAAATTGTAAAGTTTCTAAAAAACACGAAGTTACACAAGGTAAACTCGTTAAATTAAATTTAATAATTAATAATTTAAATAAATAAATATCATATATTCACAAATAAATTTAAAAAACTAATTTTTAAAAAGATACACTTTTTAATGATCTTGAGAAATCTATTTCTGAGAAAAATATTTTACAAACTAATTTTTTAAAGCTTAGTTTGAATACTAATACCTCTTAGGGAAAACATAGTTGTTAAAATAAAATATGAAATTTCTAGATTAATTTTTTTTCCTAAGTTTAAATCTTGAAAGGAAAACTTTGATAAAATATAAAAACAAATTATACCATATAGAGATATTTTCATAATGGGTGAAACTAACAAAATACCTGTTTTTGATAATAATTACTTTATTTCAGAGAGTGCTCCATTTTGCACAAAATTTCAAAGTGGGGGAAATTGGAAGAAAAATTATTCATTAAATAAAGCTTAGTATTTGGGTTTTAATAAAAATTATTTTTGAAAATAAATGACATTTTATTAATGTTGTAATGTTGTAATGTTTATTACCTAAAATTTTATTTTGTGATAATATCGGACCCAAGAAAGTTTGGGTTCCGAAACTCAAATGTTTTTGTTTTCATGAAAATAAATAAATTTCTAAACAAATGAATATTTGGTACATGGATATAGGTTGTTCCAAAAATATAAATAGAAACCGATATTTCATTAATAAGATTATAATTATGGACATTGGAAAAGTTACTTTCAGAGATAATGGTCAAGGAGATATAATTAGTATAGGTAACACTGTTATTCTTGGAAAATATTTATTTTTGAATGTTTTATTTATTGTGGGGATTAATAAAAACCTTATAATCATAATAAAATTATTATATTAGGGTTATCTTTTGAAATTAAGAAATGATAAATTTACTTTTCATAGTTTTAAATATGAGTTTATTATTCCTTTCAACCTGAATGAGAATGTTTACACTTTAAACGTAGAAGACCTTAGTATCCAAGATCTACCTTGTATTAATGAAATGAAAGAATAGTATTGGTTGTCTAATAGAATATTAGGACACTGTATTATTATAACTTTACCTAAGTTTTCTAAGAAAGGACTTGTTAAGGATCTACCAGAACTTAAGTTTTATACTTCAAAAGTATGTGATCCTTATCAATTTTATAATTAATATAAGTCAAGTTTTATATATATTATTGAAATCTCAACTTCATATGCTTTACATTTAGTGAACATGAACTTATTTATTCCTACAAAAAATAGAATCATCGTTAGAAAATACCATGTATATATTTTAGTTGATGATTATACTAGATATACTTGGGTCTATTTTCTGGTAAGAAAATAAAAATACTTTAGTTATTTTAAAACTTATGTATTCAGATTTTAAAATGAGAAAAACATATCCTTGATAAATATTTATAGTGATCATGGTGGAGAATTTGTAATTTTTTATTTTGAAGCCTTTTTTAGTAAAAAAGGTATTATACATAACTTTTCAAAACCTAGAACTCCAAACAAAAATGGTGTAGTAGAAAGAAGAAATAGAGTTCTTCAAGAAATTACTAGAACAATGCTATGTGAAAACTCAATTGATAAACATTTTCAGTCTGAATCAGTAAGTACTTCCCATTATACTATAAATCTAGTTTTAATTATAACTTTTATTAATAAAAATCCACATGAGTTGTGTATAGGAAGAAAACTAAAAATTTCTCACTTCAACGTTTTTGGATGCAAAGTATTTATTCTGAATACTAAAATAACTTAAATAAATATTCTATAAAATATGATGAAGAAATATTTTTAGGTTACTTTACAACTAGTAACTCATATAGAGTTTTTAATAGAAATAAAATTACAACTGAGTAAATAGTATATGTTAATTTTGATGAAACTAATCCTTCTGTTTTTAGAAAACCTCAACCTATATCTTCCGATGTTATTTCAAAAAATGATTTTCAAACTATGTTAGAAAGTTATTCTCATGAGAGAAAAACTGAAAAACATATTTTTAAAGTTATAAAAAAATAATATTTTCAACCTATTATTAAAGAAGAGTTTTAAAAATCCAAGAAGTGATTTTTTTCTTATGAACCATCCTAGTGATATAATCATTGGTGATACGGATGAACTGGTTAGAACTAGAAGTTCTTTTTAAAAATTAAATTGAACATCTAGAATTCTTGTCACAATTAGAACCTAAAAATCCCAATGAGGCTTTAGATAATGAGGATTGGATAAAATCTATTCAAGATGAACTCAATTAATTTTAAAGTAATAATGTTTGGACTTTGGTTAAATGACCTAAAGTTACTTCTATAATTGGAGTAAAATGTGTCTTTCATAAAAAATGTGATGAAAATTGTACAATAGTTATAAATAAAGATATATTTTTTTTAAGGGTTTTAATCAATAAGAGGGAGTAGACTATGAATACACATTTGCACTGATAGCTAGACTTGAATCTATCCGTATACTTCTAAATTATGCAGAATTCTTAAATTTAAAAAACAATTTCAGATAGATGTGAAGTGTGATTTCATTAATGTATATGTTCAGAATGATATTTATGTAGAAAAAACACTTGGTTTTGAAAATAAAAAACATCAAGAACATGTTTATATACATACCAAGTCACTATATGAACTTATACAAGACCCTATAGCATGGTATGATATGTTAACTGGATTTTTGTTACAATTTTTTCTGTCAACAGATCCTTATATCCAGCTATTTATAAGTCAATAAGAATATTATCGTTGTACAAATATATGTTGATGACATTATATTTGGTTTAAATCATAATTATTAAAATGTTTTCTTTTAGGATCTTATGAAATATGAGTTTTAAAAGAGTATGATGGGCAAGATAACATACTCTCTAGGTTTTCAAATTTCACAAAAACTAGAAGGAAATTTTATATCTCAACATATGTATATAAAATATCTTCTTAAGAAATTTGGATACCAAAATACTAAAAGTATTATTAATCCTATTATAACTTTAAATACTTTAGATATTGATGAAGCTGGGATACTGGTTGATCAAAATACTTTTAGAGGTATGATTGGAAGTTTAATTTACATAAAAAATCATCATCTAGATTTTTTTTTATAATTATGTGCTAGATATTAATCCTATCCAAAAGAGTCCCATATTAAATTTATAAAACAAATTTTTCATTATCTGTAGGGAACTATGGATTCAGGTTTATTCTACTCTTTTAAAAATGATATTGATTTAAAATGGTTTTTATATAATAACTTTGGTAAATGTAGAATGCATAGAAAAAACACTTATAGAACATGTAATTTATTAGAAGAAGATTTAGCTTCCTAGTATTATAAGAAACAACACTTAATATCACTTTCCACTGCTAAAGCTGAATATGTGGAAGATGGAAGTTATTGTTCTCAAGTTTTGTGGATGCAACACACAATAACTAACTACAACATGAGTTTTACTAAAACTAAAATTTTATGTGATAACAGAAGTGACATTACATTAATTAAACACCCATCACATCACTAATGATCTAAGAACATAGACACAAGACACCATCTCCTCTACGATCACACACAAAAATAAAATATCATTTTACAATTCCTGAAAATGAAAGATCAACTTGTTGATATTTTTACTAAGCATCCCCATTTCAATAGATTTGAATATATTAAACAATAATTAGGAATGATCAATATTAAGTGATTATTCATTTCTACTTCTTATATAACAATCTCCTTACATTAATAAACTCTTTTTTAAAGGGGGTGTAAATTTTTTATGGTTTTCAAAATCTTTATTTTTCTAAAACTTTTTATTCACTAAATTTTTTTCCTATGTTTTTAGTTTTCTAAAAAGTTACTGTTTTCATATATTTATCTTTTTTGGATTCAATTTTTTTACAAAAATTTCAGAATCAAAATTTTTATACACTTCAGAACAAAAATTTCATAAAAATATTTCTGAATTAAAATATTTCTGGACTCAAATTTTTGTATTCAATTACCCCGTATAATACATTTGTTATAAATTTTATCATAATATGCTTCTATTAAAAAACCAAAAAAGGTTACACATACCAATAAATAATTTTCACTACAAATGGTTTTCTTATTTTAGTTTTTTCACTTATTCATTAATTTAGTTTATCAATGTTGTTGTTTACATATTCTTTTACTTTTACAAACTATATTTTGTTAAAAACATGGCAGTTTTTCTAATCAGATTTTTTCTCACTCTGATAAAAAAATTTTCTTAAAAAATATATGAGTTCAAAATTATTTACAAAATAAAAATTTGAATCGATCTTTATCATCAGAACATAAAATTATATCTAATATCAATCGTTGGTTTTTCTGTAATATAAACCATTGCCTCCCGTGCCTATATATAGGTGGTTCACTATGTGTACTGTCACATAAATGACTTATTTTAAAGTTAAATTTCATTTAATTTCTATTTAGGATTTGTTTTTGGGGTTTCTCAAGCTTTTATGGTGGAATGAGTGAGTTTTCGTGAATTGGGCCAAACCGTGAGCCCAATTCCATATTTAAAAATAAATTTTGTTTCTTTTATAACATTTTAATTTTTAATATTTTTCACCCATTAAAATTACTAAATGGTCTCCCCTAACATATTAATACCACCATTATAGTATTGAGCCTTTAGAAATCCATAACCAAGGTGTATATGGATTTTTATTTAAGGGATTGGGCCTTCCCGAAATCCCAATTCCAGTTTTAAAAATAAAATTTGATTAATTAATAACGTATTCAATTTTGAGGATTGTTCAATGATTCCAAGCCTCACACACATCCATTGAACCCCGATGCGCTCCCAACCTCTCTCTACCCTATTTGGAGCTCGTCTTCATCACGATTGAGTGCTGAACATCTTAGGGTTTCTAAAAATAGGGAAGATTTGAGGAGGTAAGTTCTTTCCATCATAACTCTCTCAATTATTACTATTTTTCCTCGATTCCAGTTCCTAAAGGACCTCCTCATACTTCTTCGAACCTCCCTTGAAGTTTTTACCACTTTAAATTTCAGATACTGGTGTATTAGGGTCTATTTTTCAGGATCCCTCAAGTAAGTGAGTCTCTTCCATTCCTCTTTCAAATTGATTAGGGTTTCATTCTATTTTCTTGGGGTTTATTTTCTTTTCCTTGAAGTAAAAAATGACCAGGAGGTAGGGTTTCGATCCTAGGGTTTATCCTTGGGTTATCTTGGTCCAATTTTGTGGTTTTAGGTTTGTTCTAAGTCCCTCTTGGTGCGGTGGTGCTGCGACTTGATTTTCGCACGTTGATTCAAGGGTTTTCATTACTTTGGTAGGTGATTCTACTTTGTTTGAAATAATTGTGATATAGATACTGTGTTTATTATATTTTAATATTTTATCCATTTATTTGGTGCTGAAAAAATTGGTTTTAGTGATGTTTGTAATTCAAGTGATTTTTAAGGGCCAATTTCATGTGAAATTTGTTCTTTTTTTTTATATAAATATTTTATTGGTTGATTAAGGGATTCATTTTAATTGTTTAATTGACCTTATAGAACTGTATTGGGGCTGAAAATGATGTTTTAAATGTTATCATTCTTTGTTTTTTTTTGAGAAATTGGTTTTTGGTGATATTTGTTAAGAAAATGGTTTTTGAGTACCAACTTGGTGTTGAATTGGGTGTTTTACATGGGTATTCTATGCGATGATTATTGGGATTGTTTTATAAATCATGTAATGAGTTTAAAGAAATGTTTAGGGTGTTTTTGATTCTATTTTGATAAATATGAGTATGAATATGGTGTTCAAGTGGGGTTTTCAAAGAGTTTTGGGTGCAAAACAAAGAAAGATTTTGAGAAGTTGTTTTATTGAAACTCAAAGTGTTTTGTTGTATGTTTTAAATGGTATAAAATGTGTGTAGATACTGTAATTATTGTATGTGACCATTATTGGTGTTTTATAGGAAAATGGATATATGTATAATTTTGAAATTGTTTGAGCATAAAGGGGGAAGCCCGAGTACCTAGGTGGGGCAGATGTGTACTAGTACGGCTAGTGGACCGGATGGGTTTTGTCCCTTTTTCACCTAGAATTTGGATAATTAAAACTCTAAATAAACTATGTGGATGATGATTGGGTACCAATAGGTTATGGTTAGGTTCCCTACTAGTGTGTTGTGCATTAGAAAAGATTTTACTATGGTTACTTTACACCGAGGTATGAGGTACATGGGGCCCGAGACTATCTAGTGCCTAGGGGTGTTCCCGATTTTGTTGATCATTGTGTTTTTGGTATTTTCCCATGTATTGGGGTGTTTTTTGAAGTAATTTATAGTATCTAACATGTATATTTAAATGTTTTAATATTCTGAAAACTTTAGCAAGATTTTGTTTTTCAATTGAATGTTGCATTTCTTGGATTTTATCACTACTTTTCTTTGCGTATTAAGACTGCTTGCTTTTTTCACATTGTATTGCATGATCTTTGGAATAATTGGGTGGTATACTATTGGGCTTAGGCTCACACCCTAATTAAACCCCTTGGGTGTAAGTAGACTTGGTTATGTTTGACTCAGGTAAAGGAAAGACTAAGGGTGATGGCAGTTCAGGGTGTTAGTCCCCATCCTTAGGGCAGAGTTTTGGAGACGGCTTGAGGGTGATGTCCCCTTGTCATGTGGAGTCCTTGGGGATGTTTTGTTTCTGTTTAATTGTGTCTTTGGACATTTTTTATTTCATTTGAACTTATGTATTCAGTTCTGTATTTTTGTATAAACCTTGTTGGTATGAATTTTTCAGATTCATTTTATCAAATGTTTTTGGTGTTTTATCTATACATATTCGGGTATATCATTCCCAAACAAAGATAAATGATACCCGGGCACTTGTGCCAGCCCTTAGGGATAGGGAACTCCCTTATGGACTTGTCACAGGCTGGGTTTGGTGCCGGTTTTGGCGGCGACCAGATTCGGTTCTTGACAAAATGGTATCAGAGGAGGTTCGCTCTCTTTGGGTCATGTTATTTAGGAAATAGTCGGGATAGTTTGGAGTTAGGATTTTTGGGACTTGGAATTTCGGTTATGAGTAGTGTGGCTGATCACCACACCTCATGATAGGATTCAAGTCTCCAGGGGAAGTAGGGACCTTTCAGAGTCCTTTGGTTTTCTTGGTTTAATGATGATTAGGGGAAATGAAAAGAGAGTTGGGTTAATGGTCTCAGTGAGCTCGCAGGGCCTAGAAAGACATGTTGAGCTGGGGATATTACCTAGAACACTCTCTATGACCATGAAGTGATTGGAATATGGCCGCCAACCATATTTCCAAGTCACCCATTGAAGCTAGTTTTCTCTCGCATTGTCTTGTGTTCTTTAGTTTTGAAATCTTGGAACTTTTGTTTTAAAGTGACTTGGTTTTAAGAATTGTAATGTTTTTGTGAAATTATTTTCAAATAAAGATGAAATGGTTTGATTTATGAAATTTTGGAATTGAATTTTTAGATTTATATTCAAATGGAAACCGGTGTTCTTACACCTCCTTTTAAAAGTAGAAACTATACAGAAGTTGGTTTTGAAAAAGTGTTTCCAATAGAGTTTTTTAAACAATCAAAGGGTGTTTTAATGGGATAAGATGATATGAAATTGATGTGAACAACATGAAAGTGAGTTCTTGTCTAAATTTTTGTGTCTTTATAAAACATTTAGTAATATTTGAATTGGGATTATGATCTCTTAATTAGTGGTTTTGAGAAAAAGGATGTGTTGGTTGACTGTTTTGGTTTTGAAAAGTGGAAAGAATCTTTGTTTTAACCTTTAGTATTTTCATGAGAGACCACATTCATGTGGTTATATGCAATGATGGATAGTTGATGGCATGACTGGATGAGTTCCATAATGGATATGAGGATGGTTCTCAGTGTGGAACCAAAACATGCATGTGTGAGGCCCATAGGGTACCATTGGTGGATACGCTTACCGCTGAGTCGTTTATTTTCAAAAAGATGATTTTAAATGAGAAACTTGATGTATTTATGACTAGTTTGGGATAGTGTGTATTATGTGTTTTTTTAAATTTTGATGTTGTGGGATGTTTTGAGTCCAATAACCCCTCCTGTTTGTATTTTGTTTTGGGTTTGTGTTCGGTCGG
The DNA here is from genome assembly GCA_963277665.1 of Viscum album. NCBI lineage: Eukaryota > Viridiplantae > Streptophyta > Magnoliopsida > Santalales > Viscaceae > Viscum > Viscum album. The sequence continues at coordinate 2,065,999,129 of OY728141.1, forward strand.
TAAGTTGTGTTGAAGGGCCGGTTAGTGGTCTCTTCTGAGAAATGTTTTAGGATGATTTTACAGTGTTTCATTTCATGTGTTTGGATCTGGTTTGTGGTATATCTTGACCAATGGACTAGATTTGTTGGGTCCTTGGGTTCTCTCATTGGATAAGGTATGCCCCCCTTAAGGGTTAATGCATAACTGAAGTGAAACTCTGATTTTTTCACCATTGGAAAATCCTCAAGTTGATCAAGATAAGGAATATTTTATCAATCCTTGTTGATTGAGTCTAAAACCACTCCTTTATTTGATTTTTAGATCTTCTTGTAGTGGGAGAGTGCTTGTGGAAGGTTCAAAGAGACTTTAGTTTATTTATTTTTATAATTTGTCAAAGCTGGAAGTGGTCTAGGGTTTTCAGTGGGGATGAGTGTCTCAATGGTGTCTAAGTGGGCCTCTGGGTTCTTCACAGTTCCTTTGAAGAATGAGTTCATGTTAAACCACATGTGTGGGAAATATGGTCATGAAAGGATACTGTGGAAACTTTCTAGAATTATGTGTTGTTTGGGGATGTTGTATAAGGTCCCTCTCCATGCATTGTTTATATCATTCACAATGGTCATGTTCGGTGATGCCTTATGATGTCGTGTGCTCGACTAACTGTAAAGGTGAAAGTTAGGCAATCATCTGAGAGTCTCTGTTATGTTGGGAGAATTTCTCTCTTGGAAAAACATTAAAATATTCCATTTTAGGGGAAGGTGGGTATATGTGTTCTTTACTTCTATTGTTTCTCACATGAATAAACAAGGTGTGATGTGTGTGCATCTTCAAAGCCCTTGTTTCAGTGAAATACCGGGTTAGGGTAAATTGAGTTTGGAATGTGTTATATCTTGGAAAACTTACCAGGGATTGCATTTTTGGTTGCACCGAATGAATAATTCTTGTTCAGGGGGTTTCCAAAGCCTAACTGTGAGGCTGAAGATGCTTCAATCATTTGAGCTCCAGCCATAGGTTTTAGAGAGAAGCTGGTATGTAGTCAAGGGAAATCAAATGTTCATTTAAACCCTTATACAACTTCCTATCCTCAGTATGAAATATAGGAAGAGTTTAAGCCTATGGTTTCATCATCTTTCTTCCGTTTGTCCCATTCGGTGGAAATAGGTTGAGGGACTTGTACCCATGTCATCACCTAATGTCATTCCCTTCCCCTTTGGATTCCATCGAGTCATTAGAGAATGGTTGGAAATTTGGATAGATGTGCTGAGGACATAGTTTGTGTATGATTAGTAGTGTCCATGTTCTGGGAAGCCATGCAAAAAGAATGATATACACAGTTAGTGTAGAATTTCCCAAACCATGCAGACTGACCCTACGCCCTTCCCAAATCTTTAAAAAAAATTGGGTCTTTCTGTGTCGGCCCATGCTGGTCGGTTAAGAAGGTTGGTTCTTATGGTTGGGAGATCCACTATGATTCTCATGTACATTCCTTTGTAAACTGTGAATGGAATTTTACCCTTTGTAATAGGGAGTTTGTTCAGGCCTCCCCTGTTAGTGTTTTGATTCTGTCTCAGAAAATAATATAAGTTGCCTCTTATGGTGGGGTGCCTATTTGTGTCCCCCCATACCAATAGCTCAGATTTATCCATGGTGTTGGCTTGGTGGTAAGTAGTCTCATTCGAAACTATCTATATTCCAACATCTTCCTTGAGTAAATGTTGGGATTAGATAGATCCCAATGGTTTAGTTAATGTTAGGTAAGTGTAACCTTGTTCAAAGTTGTTGTTCGTTTGGGTGAATTGCTTGAGTGTTGTTCGGATAGCGTTCTAGGAGTTTCATTTTGGGATAAAGTATGAATGTTATTGATCATTTTAGTAATTTATTGTAAGTTTGGTTTGTGAGATTAATCATTCTTTAATTGATTACTGGAGATGTTTTGGACCTTGGGGGCGAAGCTTGGCAAAGAAGTACATCTTGGTTTATCAGTTGGGTTTGGTTTTGGTATCTGGCCTTGTTGTAGCTTTCTGGGGACGGAAAGTTTTCATGGTGAGGAGAATTATCATATACATGACTTATTTTAAAGTTAAATTTCATTTATGATTTGTTTTTGGGGTTTCTCAAGCTTTTATGGTGGAATGAGTGAATTTTCTTGGATTGGGACAAACCGTGAGCCTAATTCCATATTTAAAAATAAATTTTATTTCTTTAATAACCTTTTCATTGATTAATATTTTTCACCCATTAAAATTTTTAAATGGTCTCCCCTAACATATTAACACCACCATTATTGTTTTGAGCCTTTAAAAATCCATAACCAAGGTGTATATGGAATTTTATTTAGGGGATTGGGCCTGCCCGAAAGCCCAATTACAGTTTTAAAAATAAAATTTTATTAATTAGTAATTTATTCAATTTTGAGGATTTGTCGGTGATTCCAAGCCTCACACACGCCCATTGAACCCAGAAACGCTCCCAACCTCTATCTACATTTTTTTGAAGCTCGTCTTCATCACGATTGAGTGCTGAACATCGTAGGGTTTCTAAAACTCGTAAAGATTTAAAGAGGTAAGTTCTTTCCATCATAAATATCTCAATTATTGCTATGTTTCATCCATTAGAGTTCCTAAATGACCTCCTCATCCTTCTTCAAACCTCCCTTGATGTTTTTACTGTTTTAAATTTCAGCTACTGGTGTATTAGGGTCTATTTTTCAAGATCCCTTAAGTAAGTGAGTCTTTTCCATTCCTATTTCAAATTGCTTTGGGTTTCATTCTATTTTCATGGGGTTTCTTCCCTTTTACTTGAAGTACCAAATGACCAGAAGGTAGGGTATCTAACCTAGGGTTTAACGTTGGGTTTTCTTGGTCCAATTTCATGGTTTTAGGTTTTTTCTAAGTCCTTCTTGGTGCGATGGTGCTGCGACTTGATTTTTGCACGTTGATTCAAGGGTTTTCATTACTTTGGTAGGTGATTCCACATTTTATGAAATCCTTGTGATATAGATACTGTTTTTATTATATTTTAATCTTAACCCATTGATTTGGTGCTGAAAAAATTGGTTTTAATGGTGTTTGTAATGCAATTAATTTTTAAGGGCTAATTTCATGGGAAATTTGTGCTTTTTTTATATAAATATTTTATTGGTTGATTAAGGGATTCATTTTAATTATTTAGTTGACCTTATTTAACTATATTGGGGAGGAAAATTATGTTTTAAATTTTATTATTCTTTGTTTTTTGCTGCAAAATTGGTTTGGGTGGCGTTTTTTAAGAAAATTGTTTTTGAGTACCAATTTGGTGTTGAATTGGGTGTTTTACATGGGTATTCTATGCGATGCTTATTGGGATTGTTTTATAAATTATGTAATGAGTTTAAAGAAATTTTTAGGGTGTGTTGGATTCTTATTTGATAAATATGAGTATGAATATGGGGTTCATGTGGGGTTTTCAAATAGTTTTGGGTGCAAAACAAAGAAAGATTTTGAGAAGTTGTTTTATTGAAACTCAAAGTGTTTTGTTGTGTGTTTTAAATGATATAAAATGTGTGTAGATACTGTACTGATTTTATGTGAACATTAGTGGTGTTTTATATGAAAATGGATATATTTATCATTCTGAAATCTTTTGAGCACAAAGGGGGAAGCCTGGGTACCTAGGTGGGGCAGATGTATACTAGTACGTCTAGTGGACCAGATGAGTTTTGTCCTTATTTCACCTAGAATTTGGATAAATACAACTCTAACTAAACTATATGGATGATTATTGGGGTCCTATAGGTTATGGGTATGTTACCTACTAGTGGCTTGTGCATGAGAAAGGATTTTACTATTGTTACTTTACACCGTGGTATGAGGTACATGGGGCCCGAGACTATCTAGTGCCTAGGGGTGTTCCTGATTTTGTTGCTCATTGTGTTTGTGTTATTTTCCCATGTATTGGGGTGTTTTTGGAAGTAATTTATAGTATCTAACATGTCTATTTAAAATTTTTAACATTCTTAAAACTTTAGCATGAAATATGTTTTCAATTGAAAGTTGCATTTCTTGGATTTTATCACTGCTTTTCTTTGCGTATTAAGACTGCTTGCTTTTTCACATTGTATTGCGTGATCTTTGGAATCATTAGGTGGTATCCTATTGGGCTTAGGCTGACACCCAAATTACACCCCTTGTGTGTAAGTAGACTTGGTAATGTTTTACTCAGGTAAAGGAAAAGCTAAGGGTGATGGCGGTTCAGGGTGTTAGTCCCCATCCTTGGGGAGAAGTTGTGGAGACGGCTTGGGAGTGATGACCCCTTGTCATGTGGAGTCTTCAGGGATGTTTTGTTTCTGTTTCATTGTGTCTTTGGACCTTTTAAATTTTATTTGAACTTATGTATTATGTTCTGGGTTTTTGTATAAACCTTGTTGGTATGAATTTTTCATATTTATTTTATCAAATGTTTTTGGTGGTTTATATATACATATTCGGGAAAATCGTTCCCAAACCAAGATAAATGATACCTGGGAACTTGTGCCAGCCCGTAGGGATAGGGATCGCCCTTCGGGCCTTGTCAAGGGCTGGGTTTGGTGCCGGTTTTGGCGGTGACCAGATTTGGTTCATGACATGTCCTGCATTGGTTTCTAGAGAATTTTCTCTCAAGCCTCACCACTTATTTTAGTGATCAGTATAATCATTTGGAATTTGTCTGATATCCATCAGCAAACTCAGTATGATGGCCACCACTGATGTTTTTCTAAAAAGATAAGTTGTCAGAGAGAGACTCATCAAGAAAAAATGGTATGAGAAATATGATTCCTTATTGAAAATATTTATAAAGTTTTAGTTTTGGGAAAATATATGTATCCATAAAAACGATTTTGAATTATTTCATCTTGAAATTATAAGAAATTTTTACACTTATATTGAATTTATTTCAAAATAAGGTAAGGAAGAAGTTTCTTTTACTTTATTTGGTGAAAATCATAAACTTTATTATCAACATGTTTTTAAGTTAGTTTAAGTACGATTGCAGGGTGAAGCTTATCTTCCTTCCCACAAGATTTTTGATAAGCTTGAGAGTTTCTTGAATTCAAAAGAGAAATCGTCTTTGTTTAAATCATTTGTGAAAGTAAAAAAGGTTTCACACATTACATTAGATGCTAGGGTAGTAACATTATGAATGTAGGGTTACTTGATTACATTTAAGGGTTATAAGGATACCTTCAAAGTTCTTGATATATTTTTCTTATATTTTATGATGAATATGAGACAAATCATCTTGGTTATGTTTGTTTTTCTATCAGTGGAATCAATTAAAAATACATCAATGAATTGTAATATTTTTATATTTATTTGTTTTATAAAAAAGTTGTTAGTCAATTTCGTGGAAGATTTACATATTAAGAATCATACATATCCTATGAGGGAAAATATTTCTATGATTGGTGAATAGACCATGTAAAAGATGAAGCTTGTTTTTGATTCCAAGTTAAATAAGTTTTTGGATAGAATGGATAGAACCATGTACAATGCCTCACCTTAAAAATAGAAATATGTTTTGATAGAAAATAGAAAGGTATAATCCTCATCCCCAATAAAAAAACAAATAGAAAATGATTTCTGATGAAGAATTCACGAGGCTTATGGATCAAAAAGCTCAGAATAAACCCAGTGATCCTACTTTTTTCCTTGATAAGGGAAATCCCTTGGTCCTTAGATTTAGATGGCTGATAAACTAAAGTAGGAGAAGAATATAAATAAACAAAAAAAATGGTTAACCAAGGAAATATTAGTATAAAAGTTAATAAAGTGAGTTAAAAAAGAATTAGAAGATCCAGTTTTATCCAGTTTTATCCATCATCGGTTATGCAATTGGTACTAGGGTCTGGAACCATTCCTCACACCAATCAAACATTTCTAGATGATGGACTAGGATTTTTTGAAGCATCAGTGATTCCACCAATAGTTATAGAAGTTGGTAATAAAGGAAAATGTAAATATATTATTGAAGAACCTAAAGTATCAATCCCAGAACAAGTTCAGAAGATAGTTAAGAAGGAAAAACCGAACAGAGTTAAAAAAATTGGAAAAGGTGTTCTTAGAATTATTAAATAGTTGGAACAAGAACTGGAAGAGGAGGAAGAAGAAGAATAAGAATAATAAGGAAAAGAAACAAATACAGATGGAGATTCTAAATAAAAAAAATTACATTAGATTCATCTTCAGGATCTGCTCCAATACCTTTATAGTTCAATAATAATCCTAATCTATAAGTTTTAGAGGAAGTTAAATCATCTTAAAAAGAGTTAGAAAAATATCAGAAATATTTCACAAAAGTATCTTATGAGGTTGATTAAGATAAATAAGTAGATATTGTGAATGTTTCATAAGATGTTAGAGGTGAATCAAAAGAAAATAAGTCAGATGTTGGTCCTTCTAGACCACATGTTTTAGAGGTTCAAATAGATTCATCAGACTCTTTGAATACATAAGTGAAAAATAACATTGATTACATTTTCCTAATTCTAAAAAGGTAAAGTGATTCAATACCCTATATTTTAAATTTTTAATCTAGGTTTAAACAGATGTAGAACTCCATGAATGAAAAATCAGAATCATTGAATATTATCCCTGAGATAATTATCCAAAATGAAGAATAAATCAAAATATAAAAAATTATAACAAATGATCACAAGAGACATTTCAACCAGTTGGTTATATGGTTGAGACAAGTTAAAAATTATTTAAAGGACCATGATGATCATATAACAGAAGTTAAGAAAGTTTTTGTCGATATCATTGATTCTTTTGAAAAACATTCATCCGATGTTTTTGACAGAGTAAATTTTTTTGAAGATTTGAAATACATGATTGATAATTGGGATGAGGAAATTAGAGTCTTGAAAGACAAGGTTCACATGATGGATGTAGAAAATAGCAGACTCAGATCTTGTGAAGTTGATCTATTCAGTGTAAAGGAATAAAATCAGTTGATCAATGACAAAGTTCAAAAGCTAGAGGTAGAGAATCAAAGACTATCAATTATGGAGAAGAGGATGAAGAAAATTTAATCATCAGTTTTTGAAGCCAAAAAGGACTGAGAATATGTAAATAATTTGAAGGCGATGGTTATGAAATTTAATTAGAAATAATGAACTATTTATCTGAACCATTAATGCATTTAGAAACTTTTTCAATGAATGTTTATTGTGAATGATTTTTAATTCAAATAGTATGTGTATGAATGTATTCCGATATTTTTTCAATATATGTTCTTAATTTTATATGTTGAATGTGTAGGATCGAAATAGTAATGTAGATGCTCAATATACAAGAGGGGGGGTGAATTGTATACTTTAAAAATTCCTTTGGAACCTTTAAAGTTAGTTGTGAATAACTATAGTTTCCTTAAGAAAAGGAAAGGGCTAAGTTTAACGAAGATTAAACTAAGCAAATTCACAACACCTCTAACACCGAACTGAACTTGGAAATGATTTCGAATGAAGGTTCCGAAAATATGGTTCCGGAAATTGAAACTTAACAAAAGGTTACAATATGAGATTCTACCTTAAAGCGTATAGAATCTAAATTAATCAGAGTACAAGTAAGGAAGTATAAGAAAGTTATACTTTCCTTATATTACAAAATGCAGCAGAAAAGAAACAAGTAGTAGAACTACTAGTAACAAAATATAAGTCTTTTAACCCAAAGAGAAGGGTATCCAACAACCTTGGATAAAGGTCCCTTGATTTATACTTTCAAGCAAGTCTGTCTTACCCACACCAGGGTAAGCCCTCGATATGAAGATCGGAGTCTCTGTCTTGCTATCCCCGTAAGCCCTCAACTTCAAGGTAGTTGGTAACCTCTGTCTTCCTCAGCAAGGAAGCTCTCAAACTTTAAGGTAGTCGGAACCTCTGTCTTCCTATCCCCGGAAGGCCTCGAATGTAATCACCAACATTCGGAGTCGCACGAAGCTTTGAGAGTTAATAAGAGCCTCTCTCTCTAGAAATCACTTCAAGCAAATTTGTCAGCCTTTCAGTACTTTTTCATCCATCAGCTGCCGAGCTCTTTCAAATGAGCTCCTATTTATAGGTAAGGTCGGCTCCTTCTCCAACGGTCATATTTTCCTTAAAGATCGAAGGGACCTGTACACGTGTCACTTAGACAACGGTTAGTTTATAACAAAACAGACGACATCGTTTTATAACAAAACAAGTATAATAGAATGTACGACATCGTTTTATAACAAAACAAGTATAATAGAATGTACGACATCGTTTTATAACAAAACAAGTATAATAGAATGTACGACATCATTTTAACTCTAACATAAAAGTTCGGAATGAAAACTTCGGAGTGAAGGTTCAGAGTGTAAAGAACAATAGTAAAGAGTAGACAATTTTTTGAAGTGTAAGCAATATAAAAGTTCGGAGTCTAACAAAGATATTTTTCGGAGTCTGAATTAATTCAGAGTGTATAAAACAAAGATACTCAAATTCTGTTTAATAGGTGAATTCGGAATGAGAATTCGGAATAAGAATTCGTCAACAGAAATCGTAATGAGAATTCGTCAACAGAATTCTTAATGAGAATTCGTCAACAGAATTCGTAATGAGAATTCGTCAACAGAATTAGTAATGATAATTCTTCATTAGAATTCGTAACTGGAATTCGGAATGATATTTCTTCAATAGAATTCGTAATGAGAATTCTTCTTCAGAATTCGTATCCTGAATCTGGAATAGAACTTAGTTAGAGTTCATATCCGGAGTTCGGAATGAAACTTCCTTATAGTTCTTGTCCAGAATCCGAATCCTAAAACAGAATGCTTTATATCAAAGTTTCAATGATTCCGAGAAAATGAATCCGAATCTCATACTTAAGAAAAATATGGATGAAAATATGATAAGGATAATTTTTCTAATAAAAGCGATTTTCCTTAAGAAAGCAATTTTCCTTATAAAAGCAATTTTCTTAAAGATAAGGTGTTTGTGATTTTCAAAACAAGAAGGAACAGAAAAGTCATAAGGAAAACCTTATTGACTCAACAATCTCCCCCTTTTTGGAAAGCACAAACATCCTTACGAAAAATCTATTCTAAGAAGAAAGAAACATATTAATGCTTATCTCCCTTGTTTTAAGGATATAGACGAATACGACTAACTCCCCCTTAGGCTTTGAAACTCTAAGGATCGTATTCATATTTCCGGAGTGATGTTTCATAAGAAGGTCTTCTTTAAGAAAAACTCCCCCTTAAACAAACTCTTATTAGAGTTCTTTTCCCTTGGGTATTTTTTCTTTCTCCCCCTTTGATAAACTCTTATTAGAGTTCCTCTTTTTTCTTAAGGATCTTTTCCTTCTCCCCCTTTGTGATTTTCAAAAATAATTGGAGGGAATGAAAAAAAAACAAAGTACCTGAAATATTAGTAATGACAATAATGAAAACGATAACACAACTTTCATTAAATTTGAAATCTCAGCAACAAAGAAATACAACAAAAAGATCAGATTAGGTTATTTAGGATCTTTTTCCTTTGACATGAGACCCTTAAGAATAGTCTTGATCTTCTTCAGGTCTTTATGATCTTCTTCAGCTTGCTTCTCTAAGACCACTATTCTTGCGGATTGAGCTTCAATTTTTTCTTCCTGGGCTTTCAGCTTTCCTTCTTGAGCTTGGATCTTCTCTTCCTGAGCCTTCATCCTTTCTTCAAAATCAATTCGATGATCTCTTTCAAATTTCTAGTTCTGAGAAACAGAATTCAACTTCCCATTCAGATCCCTGACTTCTTGGATCCGGAAGTTCTTTTCTTCAGTTGGCTTTTCTTCAAAAGAAGAAGTCAGCTCGTTTATCTTCTTGTCCTCTGTCTCAAAGGCATCTTTAACATTTTCTTGAAACTCATCAAGCAACCTCATTTCTTCGACATTCTTCTTGGCCAGCTTGTCATCCTCTTGAAAGATCTTTTATGAGCTTCGTAACCAACAAAGAACGTTTTGAACTGAGCCTCAATCTCAACACACTTATCCATAACCATAGATACGGAGTCGGTTTTCTGATTCAACGCATGTTGGAGCATCTGGCATCGTGAGTCAATACTAGAGAAGGTCGGAATGGTTCCCACCAACTTCTTTAAGGACTGAACAACAAAGTCATGCCCCAACGATGATGACTCCGAATCTGAAATCTTGCTTGGAGAGTTTTCTTCCTCAATATGCTCCAACTTTATCTTTGAAGAACTACCAGCCTCCTTTCTCTTCCTTACTTCTGAGCTCGGAGTATCAGCAAGAATTTGCTTTCCCTTGTCTTTTTCTGGAATTGAGTCCTGTTCCGGAGTTCCTTTCTCACAGTCAGAAACTTGAACGACAATATCTTCCTCATTAGCAACTTCCTGAATACCGACCTCTACATTTTTCATCTGAGAAATATCATGTAAAAGTTGTTCTTGTTCTCCATGATAGGCAACTTCTTCCTCTCCTTTCTCTTCTTCCATTACTGGAGTAACTAGCTTCGAAGATTCAGCTTCTAAAGTCCGGAGTGATAAGTGTTCTGAAGGTGTTCCCTTGTAATCATATACTTGTTTCAGAACATCTCCGGTTTCACCACTTCCTTCAGCACCCTCTACTATTTGTTCCACTTGCTCAACTTCCTCAGTATCCTTAGCAATAGCCTCTTCCGGAGCAGCGAAATTCCTTCCTGAAGTCTCAGGTAGAGATTCCAGGGAGAAAGATCTCGGAACAGGAATGGTTGCTGAAACCATTTCATTGAACTTTAACAAGGCCTGAGCTACCTCAGCCTCAGACATATTCTTCTTGAGATTCTTTTGCTTTGCTTGTCTTTCAAGCTCATCAGCAGTTTTCTCCTTCAAAGCCTTAGCCTCCGCAGGGTCCAATCCGAACTGCGGATCCCCTTCTTTCCTTTTCTATTTATCAGCTCTCCACTTTGAAACAACTTCATTAGGATTGAGTTTCTTCTTCTTAGGCTTTGGAGGTGCGAAATGGACTTCCTTAGACTTAGGATTCTCTACTTGTACTTCCACTTCTTTCAGCTTTCTCTTCCTTACTGGCTTAGAGGATTCCGGATCAGCAGCTTTCGGATCCACTTCTTCTTGAGCAGGTAGATCAAAGAATTCACCAGTTTCCTTGTTAAAAGCCACATCCATCCTTTTCAGAGTACCATCACTGATCAACATGATCTTGCAAACTCTTGGCTTAGATTTGCAAGCCTCCTTGAAAGACTCAAGGCACCAAACAATCAACTTGGAGAGGATTGCTGGATACATAATAATCTGAGCTCTCAGATTCCCCTTCTTCAAATTTTCAATAGTAAGAAGAATATGCTTCATCAAGTTAAACTTCCTTAGATTTATCAGGAAATCTAAGATATAGATCTCACTTTTCTTCAAGCTATCTTTATCACCTTTCCTTGGTACGATAAGTCCTTGCACCCATAACTCCAGAATCTGGAAATTTGTAGATAGACTTGCAATATTCGGAGCCTTGTCATCAGCCAGTCCGAGAGTTTCTAAGGCCTTTTCCTTGTTATAACTACCCTTAGAGTCTGGAAACACATGCGAAATAAACAAGGCTTCTCCTTCATAAGACAGCCCTACCAAGCTTGCATCCTTGGTGTGAGAAAGTTTGTAAGTCTTTCCATAAGACTTAAAAGAGAACTTCTCCCTATTATCTTCCTTGAAGAAAGAAACTGACTCATAAAACTCGACAAGTAAGTCTGAATATACTTCATCTTGGTTCCCCGTTTTTGATACCGCAACATCTTCCCAGCCATTCAACTTGATATTCTTTGAAATGATAGAATCGTAGTTGCTGAAGAAAGCCGAATGGACTAACCTTTCTCTGTAAACTAACCACTGAGAAATAGGCTTAGTGGATGACATTTCTTGAGATGCTAACTCCGCAGACATTCGGATATGTAATTCTCTGAGAAGTTCGGAACAAAGACAACTGTAGTTCGGAACGGCTTTAAAACAGAGTGACAGAGATTCGGGACGCGAGAGCTTTGAGATCGATGTGGGACGAGAAATTGGGTCCCCTTTATATAGGCGACGAGATGACGGTTCACATTCCACAGTTGATCTAACGGTTGGAATGATCTGCGATCAGATCTGACGGTTGAAAACTTGAATCCGATCTTTTTGAGGTTTTATTAAAACAAAGAATTAAGAAAACTATAATCCGAAAACATAATATAAGAGAATTCCAGCAAGTAAAATATGACTACAAAAACTTGAGTAAGGAAATCATACCTTTTGGATTGGCTTAGGGAATTATTCGTAATGGTAGATTTCGCAAAAATTTTACTATGAAAAATAAACTTAGTACGAAAAACTTATTACGGAAAACTCAGTACGAAAAACGCAGTACGAAAAACAACTGGTACAAAAATATCTGGTTATGAAACTGCCAGTACGTAAATTTTTATTCCGGAAATTTTCAATATGAATACTTCCATTCCAGAAGTATTCTGTACGAGAATGTCCATTTTGGAAAATTCTAGTTTCAGAAGTTCCATTCTAGAAATCTTCGTTCCGAAAAGTTTGAAAACAAATTTTGAAAAACTTTGTTAAACAAACAATCAAATGTACTCCCCCTATGAAAAAGAGTTTATTACTATAAGGAGATTTTTTTTAACAGAAAGTTAATTAAGAAAGATTACCTTACAGTTATCATTCCTAACTTCTGATTAATATATTCAAATCTATCATAAGGCAAAGATTTTGTGAAAATATCAGCAAGTTGATCTTGCGTTCCGATAAACTGAATAATAATATCTCCTTTGAGTGTGTGATCCCTAAGAAAGTGATGCCTAATATCTATGTGTTTTGCACGAGAGTGATGTGCAGGGTTTTTACTTAGGGTAATGGCACTTGTGTTATCACAAAAAATTTGAGTTTTAGTAAAACTCAAGCCATAGTCTGTGAGTGTGTGTTGCATCCACAACACTTGTTCACAACAACTTCCAGCTGCTACATACTCATCTTCAGCAGTGGAAAGTGCTACAGAATGTTTCTTCTTGCAGGACCAAGAAACTAGTGAATCTCCTAAGAAATGACAAGTTTCGGATGTACTTTTTCTATCCATTCTACATCCACCAAAGTCAGCATCAGAGAAGCTTTTTAGAACAAAATCATTTCCAGAAGTATAAAATAATCCTAGATCCATGGTTCCCTTAAGGTAGCGAAAAATTCTTTTTACTGCCTTTAAGTGAGATTCCTTAGGATTGGATTGATATCTTGCACATAAGCATACTGAAAACATTAAGTCTGGTCGACTAGCTGTTAAGTAAAGTAGACTTCCAATCATACCTCTAAAAGATGTTTGATCTACTGGTTTCCCAGCTTCATCAAGATCTAAAGAGTTTGAGGTACCTATGGGAGTACTTATACTTTTAGTGTTGTCATAACCATACTTTTTAAGAAGATCTTTAATATACTTATGTTGAGATATGTAGGTTCCTTCTGGTTTTTGGGAAATTTGAAAACCACGGAAAAATGTTAACTCACCCATCATACTCATTTCAAACTCAGATTTCATTAGACTAGCAAAAGAGTCAGTCAGAGATTGCTGAGTCGAACCAAATATAATGTCATCAACATAAATTTGAACAATCAAAACATTTTTCTTATCTTTCTTTATAAAAAGGGTTGGATCTGCATTTCCCTTAACATAGTTATTTTGAAGCAAAAATCCAGTGAGTCTATCATAACATGCTCGTGGGGCTTGTTTAAGGCCTAACAAAGCTTTGGTAAGTCTAAAAACATGATCAGGATGTTTTGTATCTTCAAACCAGGAGGTTGTTCAACAAAAACTTCCTCTTGAACATAACCGTTAAGAAAAGCACATTTCACATCCATTTGGAAAAGTTTGAAATTAAAGAATGCTGCAAAGGAAAGTAGAATACGGATAGATTCAAGTCTAGCTACTGGAGCATAGGTTTCTTCATAGTCTATTCCTTCTTGTTGATTATAACCTTTAGCAACAAGTCTAGCTTTATTTCTAACAATGACTCCATTTTCATCACATTTATTTCTGAAAACCCATTTTACTCCAACAACAGAAGTTTCCTTAGGTCTTTCAACCAAGGTCCAGACTTTATTCCTTTCGAATTCATTTAGTTCATCTTGCATGGCTTTAATCCAATCATCATCACCTAAATCTTCATCAGTGCTTTTAGGTTCTAATTGGGAAAGAAATGCTAGATGTTCTACTTCATTTCTTAAGGAACTTCTAGTCCTTACAGGTTGATTTACATCGCCAATGATACTATCACTGGGATGATTATTAAGAAACACCTGACTTGGGTTTTGTAAAACCTGTTCATCAACATAGGGTAGAAAGTCTTCTGGGGTAAATGTTTCAGAAGTATCTTCTTGAACAATTTCCTTATCAGAAGGTTCTTCTATCAAAGGTTGATAATCAGTTTTTGAAAACACATCCGGAGATGTAATTTGAAAAGGTTTAAAAACAAAAGGATCTGATTCATCAAATTTTACATGTACTGTTTCCTCAACAGTGCAGGTATTTTTATTAAAAACTCTATAAGCCTTAGAAGTTGTGGAATAACCTAAGAAAATTCCTTCATCAGATTTTGGTGCGAATTTATGTAAGTTATCTTTAGTATTCAAAATGAATACTTTGCAACCAAAAACCTTGAAGTAGGATAGTCTTGGTTTTCTACCATTCCATAACTCATAAGGAGTTTTATTAAGAAAAGGTCTAATCAAAACTCGATTTATAGTATAGCAAGCAGTACTTACAGCTTCAGCACAGAAATGTCTAGCAATAGAATATTCACTCAACATGGTTCTAGTTATCTCTTGAAGAATTCTATTTCTTCTTTCAACTACACCATTCTGTTGAGGAGTTCTAGGTGCTGAAAAATTGTGAGTAATACCTTTCTTACTACAAAAAGTTTCAAAATCAGAATTTTGAAATTCTCCTCCATGATCACTATGAATAGTTTTCAATGGAAGGTTTTTCTCATTTTTAACTTGAGCTCTAAAACTTTTGAAATAGGAAAAAGCTTCAGATTTCTTTGCTAGAAAATAGACCCAAGTAAATCTAGTGTAATCATCAACTAGAACAAACACATAGTATTTTCCTCCAATACTTCCAGTTTGTGTTGGACCAAAAAGATCCATGTGCACTAACTGTAATGCATCAGTTGTTGAGACTTCACCGATTGACTTAAAACTAGATTTATGTTGCTTCCCATATTGACAAGGATCACAAACTTTAGAAGAATCAAATCTAAGCTCCGGTAGATCCTTAACTAGTTTCTTCATAGAGAGTTTACATAGGTTCCTAAGGTTACAATGTCCTAATCTTCTATGCCATAACCAAGAATGATCTTCCATTGCACTTAGGCAAGGTAGATCTTGGCTCCTGAGGTCTTCTAGGTTCAAAGTGTAGACATTCTCTTGCCTATTGGCTGAGAGAATAAATTCTTCCTTGGAATTGTGAACTAAACACTTATCATTCCTAAAATTCACAAGGTAACCTTCATCACATAACTGACTTATGCTAATGAGGTTGTGCTTAAGACCCTTAACAAAAAGAACATTTGAAATCAAGGTTTTACCAAGAAAAACTATATTACCAATACCAACAATCTCTCCCTTAGCATTGTCTCCGAAAGTTACCTTTCCTCCTTTCGTTTTGATAATCTTTTCAAAAAAGATATTGTTACCAGTCATGTGCCAGGAACATCCACTATCCATGTACCATGTATTGTTGCTGGTACTTTCTTTATTATCCTGAAATCAAGAAGAAAATTAGACCTTCGGAATCCAAACTTGTTTGGATCCGAGATTTCCAGACAATAAAATTTTAGGAACCCACATCTTCTTAGAAAAATAAGCTTTATGAAAACCTAGAGATTGGGTTTTATTTAAGGAACAACTTTTTGCCCAGTGACCTCCACATTGACATTTAGTACAAAATGGGGCACTTTGAGGAACAAAATAATTGTTACTGAAAACTGATTTTTCATGGGTATAACCAAATCCAAATTTACTTCTTAAAGGTCATATTTGGGAATACATCTTATCAAAATTTTCTTTACCATGGGTAAAGTTTTATAAACACTTCTTTAAGGAAAAAATTTCGGACTTGAGTTTTACAACCAAGTTTTTGTCCTCAAAATCATTAGTTTTAGAACTAGAGTTAAGCTCGAAAACATTTTTCTTAGAAATTACTTTTTCTAATTCTTTAGAAAGTTTGTTCTTCTCAGAACTCACTTCCTCAAGATTTTTTGAAATACTTTCAAAATCAGCATTTTTCTTATCAAGATCTTTAGAAAGATCTGATATCTCTTTGGTAAGAATAGAATTCCTAGAGTTTTCCTTATCAAGTTTCTTGTTGAGTTTGGAATTCTCAATCTCAAGAAGTTCAGCAAACCTAGATACTTCTTCATAAGTAGGTAAAGTATTTTCCTCATCAGAAGATGATTCTTCATCAGAAGAGTTATAATACTTACTATCATTAGAATTTAAAGAAATATTGGTCAGAGATTCAGCATTTCGTACCTTAGCCATAAGACAATGATTATTAATAGGTAATCTGGCTATAAGACCAAGATTCTTCTGTCCTGAAGATTCATAATCAGAAGATTCATCTGAAGAGTCACCACCACTGGCACTCCAGGTGTCATTATCTTTCAGAACATTCTTAGCTTTAGCTTTATAATACTTATTCCTGTTCTTGTCTGAATGTCTTTCTTTCCTTTCTTTCTTTTTGAGCATAGGGAAATCTGGTCTAATATGTCCAGCTCTTTTACATTCATAACAAGTAACTTCTCCATCTTTCTTATCTTTCCTATCCTTTTTCTTATACTTAGATTGAAAGTTTCTCTGTCCAGCTATCTTGTTCATCCTTCGAGCAAGATTGGCTAATTCATTTTCTGAGACTTCACTCTCACTAGATTCGGATTGGAAAATGAATTTCTTAGACTTGGATCTGGTTACTCTCTCAGGAGTCTTAGCTTTCATCTGATTTGAAGTTGTAGTAAAAGCAACTGTACCATTCCCATTCTTCTTCTTGATGTTGTCAGCATCTCTCTTCATTCTGGTTTCATGTTGTAGAAGATTTCCAAATAATTCATCAAGAGTAATTTGAGTGACCTTCCTGTTCTCATCTATAGCTGTTCTCTTGGATTCCCACTCATTGGGCATAATATCAATTATCTTGTCCACAAGAGCTTCATCATCTAAACCTTTCTCTCCCATAGATTGTAGACTGTTGACAATGGTCATAAATCTTTGTTGAACTTTACAGATAGGTTCTCCATAAGGAAAATTGAAGCCATGATATTCAGCTCTAAGCATAGCTCTTCTAGTCTCAATCACCTTAGAAGTCCCAAAGTGTGTAACTTCTAACTTCTTCCATATACAGTTAGCTGCTTCACAAGAAGAAATTTGGCTATATACATTTCTGGTCATTGAACATAGTAAAGTGTTGCGTACCTTATAGTTGAGTTTATATTCTTTCTTTTCCTGGTTAGTAAAAGATCTGACTTCCTTGTCAGGAATTTTATAATCACCAGTAAGCATAACAAAGTTTTCTACTCCGGTATTAATAACAAAAGTCTTCATACGATCTCTCCAGTACTCATAGTCATTACCATCAAATATAGGTGGTCTTGTAGGATTCAGGTTGTCAATTGATCCAACATTAATTCCCGCCATACTAGAAATAACTTTGCACACAAACTTGTTAGTAGCAAAGAATCGTAATAACAAAGTTCGGAATGAGAAAAGTTCGGAATAGAAATTCGGAAGGATAAAGTGAGCAAGAAAAACTTGTATGTGAGTACAAATATTTTGGTAACCTCCTCTGATACCAATTGTAGGATCGAAATAGTAATGTAGATGCTCAATATACAAGAGGGGGGCTGAATTGTATACTTTAAAAATTCCTTTGGAAACTTTAAAGTTAGTTGTGAATAAATATAGTTTCCTTAAGAAAAGGAAAGGGCTAAGTTTAACAAAGATTAAACTAAGAAAATTCACAACACCTCTAACACCGAACTGAACTTGGAAGTGATTCCGAATGAAGGTTCCGAAAATATGGTTCCGGAAATTGAAACTTAACAAAAGGTTACAATATGAGATTCTACCTTAAAGCGTATAGAATCTAAATTAATCAGAGTACAAGTAAGGAAGTATAAGAAAGTTATATTTTCCTTATATTACAAAATGTAGCAGAAAAGAAATAAGTAGTAGAACTACTAGTAACAAAATATAAGTCTTTTAACCCAAAGAGAAGGGTATCCAACAACCTTGGATAAAGGTCCCTTGATTTATACTTTCAAGCAAGTCTGTCTTACCCACACCAGGGTAAGCCCTCGATACGAAGATCGGTGTCTCTGTCTTGCTATCCCCGCAAGCCCTCAACTTCAAGGTAGTTGGCAACCTCTGTCTTCCTCAGCAAGGAAGCCCTCGATCTTTAAGGTAGTCGGAACCTCTGTCTTCCTATCCCCGGAAGCCCTCGAATGTAATCACCAACATTCAGAGTTGCACAAAGCTTTGAGAGTTGATAAGAGCCTCTCTCTCTAGAATTCACTTCAACAGCATGTAGGCACAAAACTCAGTCGTTTTTCCAACAGCTTATGCATCAGCACCGAGCTCTTTCAAATGAGCTCCTATTTATAGGTAAGGTCGGCTCCTTCTCCAACGGTCATATTTTCCTTAAAGTTCGGAGGGACCTGTACACGTGTCACTTAGACAACGGTTAGTTTATAACAAAACAGACGACATCGTTTTATAACAAAACAAGTGTAACAGAATGTACGACATCGTTTTAAACTCTAACATAAAAGTTCGGAATAGAAACTTCGGAGTGAAGGTTCGGAGTGAATAAATTCAGAGTGTTTAAAACAAAGAGAATCAGATTCTGTTTAATAGGTGAATTCGGAATGAGAATTCGGAATAGGAATTCGTCATCAGAAATCGTAATGAGAATTCATCATCAGAATTCGTAATGAGAATTCGTCATCAGAATTCGTAATGAGAATTCTTCATTGGAATTCGTAATGGGAATTCGGAATGGGATTTCTTTATTAGAATTCGTAATGAGAATTCTTCTTCAGAATTCGTAATGAGAATTCAGAATGGGATTTCTTCATTAGAATTCGTAATGAGAATTCTTCTTTAGAATTCGTAATGAGAATTCGGAATTGGATTTCTTCATTAGAATTCGTAATGAGAATTCTTCTTCAGAATTCGTATCCTGAATCTGGAATAGAACTTAGTCAGAATTCATATCCGGAATTCAGAATGAAACTTCCTTATAGTTCTTATCCAGAATCCGAATCCTAAAACAGAATGCTTTAAATCAAAGTTTCAATGATTCTGAGAAAATGAATCCGAATCTCATACTTAAGAAAAATATGGATGAAAATATGATAAGGATAATTTTTCTTATAAAAGCGATTTTCCTTAAGAAAGACATTTTCCTTATAAAAGCGATTTTCCTTAAGAAAGCAATTTTCCTTAAAGATAAGGTGTTTGTGATTTTCAAAACAAGAAGGAATGGAAAAGTCATAAGGAAAACCTTATTGACTCAACAATTACATCAATTATGATTTGAAAAATACAGACTTTATCTAATAATTTGAATATACAGTATTTTACTATATCTCACTATTCATCAAAAATTCAAGAATTTTAGAAAAATCCCAAAAATTCACCGTATAAATTTTTTCGACGTGTAGATTTCATATACGAAATCCATTTTTTTAAAATAATATTATAAATATAATTAATTTAATTATTATATAAAATCATAATATTTTCAAACATAACAATTTCTAATGTATAACTCATTATTTAACACCCTCATAAATTAATGAACATCTCGTTATCATATAAAATTCAAAAAATAAAATAATAATAATATTTACTATTCATTTGGGTCATATTAATATTCATGTTAATATTGATAATGGTATTTTACTATTCATCATAAATCATGTTTGTTTTATCAACTCTAAATAACTTACTGATCACAGCTGGAGATGAACATTTTTTTGAAATTCAAAACATAGAAGGTAAAAATTATTTTAAATGGATATTGAAAAATATTTACGTAATAATGAATCTTGAATTTCAATTTTTGTAAATCCTTGGGATGTCATATTATCTTCACCATCTAGAAATTTTTTTCACACAATTTTATTTTCTTATTAGAAAAGTTAGGGTACCTTTCCCTCATAGAATTTTCAGATTCCCATGATGATTTATCAACCGTGTGGTTTCTCCACATAACAATTACCTTGTGGATTTCCATATTCCTCAATACTTGTTCCCATAGATCAATAATCTTAACCGGTTTCTCTTCATAATAAATGTTCTCATCCAACTGAACTGCCTCTAGGAACAAAACATGGGATGGATCTGGAACATACTTTCTCAACATCGGAACATGTAAAACAATGTGTACATGAGATAAACTTGAAGAAAATTATAACCAGTAGTCTAATGGTCCAACTTTATCTATAATTTTATAAGTTCCAATGTATCTTGAACTTATCTCTCCTTTCATACCATAACACATTACGATTTTCTATTGTGAGATTATATGAAAAACATGATCACCTACCTCAACAGAAAAGTATTTCCTCCTATTGTCCACAAAAGTTTTCTGCATACTATGATATTTCATCATGTGTTTCTAGATCATCTTCACATTCTCAACCACTTACTCTACAAATTCTGGTCAATTGACTTCCTTTCCCATACTGGATCCCAAAACGCTGGATCTTGACTCCACTTCCCATACAATGCCAAAAAGGTGCCACAAGTACACTACAATGAAAATTGTTATTATAAGGGAACTCAACTAATGAAATATGATGATCTGAACTTCCCTCATAGTCCATTGAATTAGATCGATGCATATCATCCACAATCTAAATCATTTTTTCTTTCAACCCATCATATTGAGGATCAAATGTTGTACTAAAATTTAATTTTGGGCCCAATGACTTCTTGAATGTCCTTCCCAATGATATAAGTGAATATGGGATCCATGTCTGATATAATGGAAAGAGTAACACTGTATAACCTAAAAATCTCTTTGAGGAACAATATATAAATCCCATCAAATAAATTTAATCTCAAATAGTTATGAAATGTGATGATTTATTTATTCAATAAAAAACAACCAATATTGCATTGTTACCTCGAGATATGCTTGGTAGTCCCACCATGTTGTCCATTGAATTATTCTACCAATTACACCCTAGCACTAGTAGTGGATGAAGCATCCCCTTTGGTAACATTCACTTTACTTTAACATGTTTACATGTCAAATATTTCAAGTTAAAATCACCAATACCCTTTTTCATTACATCCAACCAATAATACTCTCAAAGATCTCTTTACATATTAGTACTGTCAGGATGAACTTAAAATGGAGAACTATGAGCTTCACACAATAATTATTCCTTCAATTGGGAATCACACTGTATGCATAATATTTTTATAAATATCAGAACATAATTTTTATAAATGTTAAATTTTATAAACATACACATTTTAACCAATTCTTAATTTTTCTATATGTTATGGTCTTTTTTGTGCTCTCTTACTATTTTCTGATAATGATGACTACACTAAAACCAGAAAAATATTAAAGTATTTACTATCCCAAAAATTTATAAGCCAAAATTCATCAAATCATTAATCAAGGGATCGTGTTCCAAATGTAACATGGTTAATTGTTCGTGGTGTTTCTGAATCAAGTCATCCTCCACATTGTTTCCATTTCCAAGAATAAAATCAAACAGTACTACGGGAATGTGAACAAGGATTGTAGGTAATGTCTTTCCACATATCACAATATAAATATTCTTATGATTATCCATCACCTTCATATTACAATTGGGGTTTTAACAATATGTTTTGGTCTCAGTTTTTGAGGTCATATTTCTAATTTACCATAAAATTCTTTAGAAATAAAACAATGTGTAGACACCATATCGAACAAAACATTAACAAAATCTGTGTAAAGAAAAAAGGTTCCTGATATATGTTCAGTGGATGGCCCGACATTCAGTTTAATAGGTGAATTCGGAATAGGAATTTGTCAACAGAAATCGTAATGAGAATTCATCAACAGAATTCGTCAACAGAATTCGTAATGAGAATTCGTCAACAGAATTCGTAATGAGAATTCGTCAACAGAATTCGTAATGAGAATTCTTCATTAGAATTCGTAATGGGAATTCGGAATGAGATTTCTTCAATAGAATTCGTAATGAGAATTCTTCTTTAGAATTCGTATCCTGAATCTGGAATAGAACTTAGTCAGAGTTCATATCCGGAGTTCGGAATGAAACTTCCTTATAGTTCTTGTCCAGAATCTGAATCCTAAAACAGAATTCTTTATATCAAAGTTTCAATGATTCCGAGAAAATGAATCCGAATCTCATACTTAAGAAAAATATGGATGAAAATACGATAAGGATAATTTTTCTTATAAAAGCGATTTTCCTTAAGAAAGCAATTTTCCTTATAAAAGCAATTTTCTTAAAGATAAGGTGTTTGTGATTTTCAAAACAAGAAGGAATGGAAAAGTCATAAGGAAAACCTTATTGACTCAACAGAATGAATATTTAATTCATATATATTTGTTTTTTATGTTATTCTTTTATAATGTTTCAGAAGATTATAATCCTTTCTTTATAATTTTTTTGTAAATAAAAATGGGGAGAAGTTTTAGAGAAGTTTAAGTGGAGAAGTTTGGAGAAATTTTTGGTAGAATTTATTTATGTGGGTTGGTTTCTTAAAAATAAAGGAATAAGTCCTAGGGGGAGATATTATATTAAAAATAAACCTTTATAAGAAATACATTTTATTAATGGGGATAATCCTAAGTATAAATAATTTCCATTGGATAAACAATTACAAAGAAAAATAAGGTATTAACTCAGGGGAGATTACATACTTTAAAGGAAAAAAAATCATATGAAGTATATCATTGAATTTATTAAAAATAAAAATTGTTTAATGTATTTAAAATTTATCAATTTTGATTTTAAGTGTTGTGTTTTGTGATTTAAAAAAAGGGGGATATTATTGAATCAAAAGTTTTACTTTCTAATTATCCTTTCATTATTTTTGGAAATCCCAAATATTTTTTCAAAACCCTATTTTACTAAAATTATATATCCCAAGTGATTTTGTATGTTTTTGTAGAAAAAATTATTTTATACCAAACATAGAAGTTATTCTAATATTAAAAAAATATAAACTTTTTTATTCAATCCAATGAATCAGAATGAAGGTGAGTTTGAAACATCAACCAACTATTGTTATAACCAGTGGTTAGACTAAATTCATCTCTATCGGACTAAAAAAATTGATGACCATCATACTGAAATTGGTACCAATACATAAATTTAACATCTTTTCATTTTATTTTATTGAAAAACAATAGTGAAATCCATCAGACTATCCAAATTTTATAATGAGAGTATTTAGAATTGTTTATATCAAATAGAATCTATAATAGCATTGTAATAGTGATAAATAAAATGACATCAGACAAATAAATCACATCTCATTATTAGCTGTCCAGATCATGATCCATATAATTATGTGCTGTTAAAGAAAAATCTATCTGAGACCTTTGTTACCAACTCAAAAATATGACTGTTGGAGAATTATCTATAAACATGAGGCCTTTTAAAGAGATTGAAGTGGATGAGTTCTCAACTCAAGTCATCTAAATATTTCTGTTAATGAATATCTCATTTCTAATTTTTTTTGATCTTTTAGATATTTGAAGTTCTAAGGAATAATTATAAGGATTGTTAATTTTTTAGAACACTTTGATTCTGTATATGGTGTGTTTGATCATGGTACTGATTGAGGGCTTCCTGGGATTAGAAGATGGGTGATTCTAATCCATAAAATCAAGGTATTTCAAGGATAGAAACACAAAACTTACACCTGTGATCATATAAAGGGATTTATTTTTCAATAAAGATAGAGCTGATACTAATCTATCAGATTTAGGGATTCTAATGCATTGGAATATAGAGCGATACCAATATTTGTATCGAGGGGTTTCCTAGTAAAAAAATACAAACCTTTACAGTAAGTATTGAAATTGTAGATATCTTAAGTTAGGATTTTTTTCTTCCTTAAATCTTATGGTTAAAGAGTAAAATATTTTATATAGCTTATAAGTCATTATTACTATTATAGTCTTTCATATTTCGTGTTTATACAAGTTGTAACTTTTACTATGAATTTACAAGAGAAAGTCAGTTCTATAATTATCTTTTAATAAACTATTTATCAGTTTCTATATGATACTGATAAAGACGCTGATAATCAGATGATTTTTGGTTTTGATTTTAATAATCTGATCACAAGATAAAGTTAGAGCCTAATATTTTTGACTTAAGAGGAATTTTGTTTTATTTTAGTTTAAAATTTTAAACTTCAATTCACCCCCTCTTGTAGCCATAATAAACTATTATGATCCAACACAATGCACACACACTTACCCCCTGTGCGCCACCATGCACACCCCGTCGGCATTATGCATTCCTTAATTCTCTCAAGTGCCTCCTTTTAGGTGATATGCACTCTCATTATCCCCTACGAGCTTGAACAAGTTTACCTACTTTCCCACCTAACTAGTGGATTCGTATGTACTTATATAGACTTTATATATCCCCTATTTTTAATAAATTCCAATAAAAAAACATAGCCAAAAACAAATTGCACCATAAAATGAAAACATAAAATGCAACTCCTCATCCTTATTTTGGTAATGTAATTTATTTCTATAAATTCCAAAACACATCTTAAAATCATATTATGTTATAAAAATTTTGAAAACTGCAAAAAAAATTAAAACATGTCTTTCACATAAATAATGGTTAAAAAATCATCACATTAAAAAACCACATTGACTTTTCATCTTTATAAATTATTACCGATAAATTCTACATTAATATATCACTCAGGTTATTCAGAAGGTAAACAATATCTTATATTTCTAAAAAGATAATTATTTTATAAATATCATATATATTTATTAGTTTCATATTTATAACCATCCAAGTAAAGTGGAAATGAAAAATGAATTGCATTGTTACGTGGAGATGGTAGGCTGTACGTAAACATGAGATTTTTTTTGTTTTCTATATGATGGGAAAGAGATGAATAAGGGTTGTAAAACTAGAATAACAAAATTTAAATATATGTACGATAGTGATTTTATTATTTTATCATGGTTATATAATTTTTAAAGGTGGTATAAGAGGAAATAAAATGAAAACACTTGGTTAAGAACTATATTTGTTCTTTGGACAAAAAAACCAGGTTTATATATAAAGCCTTCGTAGGATGGTTTTATGATCACAATAGGATCTCTATAAAATAGGTATTTATGTTTGGAAATTATTTAGGTAGGTATTTTCTAAACTCAGAGGCTCTTGAGGTGTGATGAAGAGAGTAGAGTTGGTTTCCTCTTATAAGCAAGGGATATGAACCACATATATTTTTTCAAAAGATTAAAAAATATTAATGTATTACTCAAGAAAGATACATAAAAAATGAAATATATTCAAATATGATAAGTCTTAGGTCGAAAGAAAACCATCCAACCAGGTTTAAGAAAGTGTTTTTTGTTATATTAAGCTTTATCCCTTTATTTTTAACCCTGTCAACCCATTTTACCCTTAACTGTAGTGATAAATATTATTTCAATTATTATTCATTATAACCAAAAATTAAGTTAAAATCATTGCATAATATTAATTATGATGATTCTAATTATGTAATCCATTTTACATCATTCAAATCCTAGAAATGATATAAATTAGTTTTAATATAATTTTAAAAAATGCGATGAAAAAAAGTTTTCTAGAAAAATAATTTTTTAAGTATAAAAGTGTTTTTATTCCAAAATTAAGTTTAATTTTGATTATAATGACATTAATTAAATAATTTTAATAAAATGTCAGTTATGAAATCTTAAAATCAATTAAAAAATAGAAATTTTTATATAATTTAATGGAATTATAGTTTTCTATAAATTAATATTTTTTCACTATTCCTGTTCCGCTACACCTATCCAAGACAGATATGAAGTAGTGGTAATTGTGAGGTTTTTGGATTTTGGGGAAAATGGTTGAAGTTATTCCATGTACTCCATCTTAATTTGTTCTTGTTATAGAGGATCTGGTTTTCAGGATCGTCGGTGATGACGCCTTCCTGTGCCCTTGTCCATCCAAACTCTTCTCTAACCTCATGTTCCTCTACTCCTCTCCCTATGGGATATGAATCAGAGGTAACATAAAAGGTTTTAGGATGTGTTTCTTGGTGGAAATTAGTGTTTCATGTGTCCTGTGATGCTATTTCAAATCATTTGTAAGGATTGTGGTGTAACTTTGTCTTGTGGTTATGTTGGTCTACAGAAATCTGTTTTGGTGTTTTTTGGTGGCAACGAGGGACTTCGGTGGTCTGGTTTCTTCAAAAAACTAGTACGGTGGTCAGATGAAAATGAAGATGATGGTGATATGATAGTAATGTTGATGGTGGAGACTCATGGTGATGGTGACAGTTTCTCTCATGTGAGATGAATTTTATTTGTGGGTTTCCCTTGGATATATACTTCCTTAGGTGATGTGATCTTTTTGTGTTTTTAAATTTTTATTTTGTTTTGGAATGTTGGAATATGGACCCCATGCATGATTTTATGGTTACCACTCAACAATAAAGTGGATATTTTGAAAATAAAGAAAATAGAATTTTTAGTCAATTGAATCTTAGGTATTGTATTCCCCCCCTCAAAAATTTCATCCTTGAAATTTACAGAATATAACCTCATGAATAGATGTGGGTAGTTCTTCACCATAACTTCTTCAGGTTCCCGCACCGCCTCTTCTTTATTTTGATTTCTATAAAGTAACTTTGTCAGGTAAGTCCTCCAATTCCTCAAAACTTATTCTCCAGTTTTCAGAACATGGATAGGTTCTTCATATTAAAATAAATATGGTTTCAATTATATTTCCTTAGAGGTGAGAACATGCGTTGGGTTTGGAAAGTACTTACTTAATAAAGAGATATGGAACACATCATTAAATTTAGAGAGGAAATGTAGAATTTACAAATGGTAATCCACAATTCCAATTCATTCCAAAATTTCAAAAGGCATGATGTACCTAAGAATTAGTTTCCATTTCTTACCAAACCTTATACAACCTGTCCAAAAAGATACCTTTAAGAAAAAATTATCTACCACTTGAAATTTTAAATCCTTACTTTGGTTATTAATATAAATTTTTTTTTCTACTTTTAGTTTCCTTAATATGATTATAGATAGTCTTCACTTTTTCTATTGTATCCTCCAAGAGATCTGGGGATAAAAGCCTCCTTTAACCAACATCATCCCAATAAGTTAGAGTACAACACCTTTTTCATACAATTCCACATATGGTTCCATTTTAATTTTTGAATGGAAGATATTATTATATAAAAATTACACCAAAGTTAAATAATGATCCCACATACCTTAAAACTAAATCAAGCATGATCTCAACGTATTTTTCTATTTTTTGAATAGTCCTTTCATACTACCCATCAATTTGAGGGTGATAGGGGATGCTCAAATGTTTCTCAGTGTCAATATCCTTATGAATAATCTATTATAATTTAAATGCCAAATATGGATCTCGATCAAAAATAATTTAAATAAGTGAACCATGAAGTCCCCCAACTTCCTTAAGATAGATCCACGTGAGGATATCAAGTGGTATATCTTACTTTATACAGAGTAAATATGAGGAATTGGTAAGATGATCAACAATAACCCATATAAAATAATTTTCTCTAAGAGTATTTGTAAATTTAGTGAGAAAGTACATTGTAATATTATCCCATTTCCACACACTAATAGGTATAGGTTTCATGACTCCATTAGGGTGTTATCTTTTAGCCTTTACGGGTAGAAAAACTAAGATTATTGATACATAGTCTACAATTTATTATTTTATATTAACCCACCAAAAATATTCTTTCAAATTTTGATACATTTTTGGATCTATGATGGTTTATATAGAAATTTAATCTATAATATTTATCTAATAATTATTTTTTTTCTTAAGAATAGATAAAACACATATACACTTTTAAATTTTAAAATAGAATCTTCATATATTAAGTCTACCAAATTACCATCATCCATATATTTGATTTTATTTTGAATAACCTCATCATCAGGTTGAGAAATTTTTTATTTTCTATAGTAAGGATGATTTAGAAATCAGTTGGAATAGATGTGATGTTACCCCTACCTTACCCCTACCTTAATGATTCCCATATCCCACTTTATTAAATACTTGAATATATGATTTTTTAAATCCTCATTTTAGTTAAATATCCACATGATATTTCCTATTCAGCACTTCAAACAACTTATTTTATTTTCTAGGGTGGTAGTGTACCATGTAATCATAATATTTGAGTAGTTTTAACAATAAAATTTTCCTCATGTTGATATATTTTTTGTGAGAATATGTATTTCAAAATATTGTGATCTCTATGTATTTCACATATTATATCAGAAAGGAAATTCCTCTATATCTTCAATGAAAAAATTTTGACTACCAACTGAAGATCATGGGTTATATAATTCTATTCATGAATTTTTGACTTACTTGATTCATAGGAAACAACTTTATCATTCTGTATAAGGACATATCAAATTCTCTTCTGTGATGAATCACTAAATATCACAAATTCGTCCCTTCCTCATGGTAAAGAAAACAACTATGCATTGAAAAATATCATATTTAATTATTCAAAACATTACTTACATTATTCAGACCATATAAACTTAACCCATAACACCCTAATATTTTAAAATAAGAACACCATGTTTGATAGCATGTACGACACACAATACCAATCTTAAATGAACCTCAAAATATTTGTATTTAAATGTGGATTTTATAACCTTTACATTAATTTGGATGTTATGAATAGAAATAACCACATTATGAAATATATTTAATGGTCATATTGAATACAGTTGTGTTAATTAACAATTATGAAATAATAATTCAATTTTTTAAAGTCATAGTATGCTTCACAAATATGTTTCCTTCAAACATGTTTTTATTAATTTGTTTGAGAAAATATTATATTTAAATTTTAACACTTTTAGAAAATTTATTTGACAAAATGAAATTTATTTTTTAGATCAACATGCCTAAATTATTTTAGAGATAAATTTTAATAATTTTCTAAAATGATAGATTTTTTAATGAATATTAAAACAATATTGTTTTTATTAAAAATCATATTTTTATTTCAAACATTTAAAAAGTTACATTTTGTTTTATAGTGAAATTATTTATATTATATTATTAATAATCTATTACGTTCATTGGAATAAATTTCATTATTAAATTGGGTATAAAAATATTTGTATACTTAAAAGGTATTTTTTTTGAAAAATTATTTTTTCATTGAATTGTTCAGTTTTATATTAAATAAATTTTATTTAAATATTATAAAAATATTGAAATAGGATAAGTAGGACAAGAAAATGTCTATAGTTTCATTCCTTGGGCATATGTTGTCCCATTATTACCCTGTAAGTAAAATTATAAGCCTTTAAAAGTGAAAATCCCGTTACCACGGTTGTGGTTAAAATTGGTTAAGGGGTTAAAGTAAAAGGAAAGGTTTAAAAACCTAATAAAACTTTAAATTTTTTATTGGTTGATAGTATTTCAACCACATAATACCTTATCTTTTAATCCTTATCCATTTGTAATCATTTAAAAGATAATAACTACTATATTTTAATCTTTTACGAAATTCCAAGAGTGCCCCTCCCCTCACTTATAAAAGAGAACCTCTCCATTATTTTACTCATTCCACATTGAGAGTTATAGAAAGATAAAAACCTCAAAAAAATTCTTTTATAAATTCTATATCCACAAATTAAAGGTGTATTTATTGTTAAAAGATAATTCAAAGGGTCCTTAAAAAGAGATCAAAGGGAGGCCTACCAAAGAAGATGTAATCGTCTTACCCGTAATATTTCAATTTGTTTCTTCTTATAATTCAAATAAATAGATGATATTACACATAAAATAATAAATAAAATATAATCAATATACTTAAATGTTATTATTATAATAAAACCACCTTTATTCACCTTATTTTACATCAAATGAGAAGTGAAAGTATCGCTCGTGCATACACAAAAATTACCATCTCCATGTGATGATACAATTCATTTTTCATTAAGATATTTCAAGGATGGTCATTGTGAGGGATTTAATGTTTATATATTTTATTTATGATATAATTATTCTTCTGTAACAATAATATCATATATAACCTCTTACATTCCAATCCAATGGAAAATGATAACGTCGCTCGTGTGTACATATGGACCACCACCTCTATGAAGTGATGTGATTAATTTTTCATTTATTATTTACATGGATTGTAATACGGATAAATTTAATAAATATATTTTATGTACATGATATAATAATTCTTATATAAGGGTTAATTATTAGTTACCTTTGTTTCGTTTCATCCGTCTAAAAGTGAAAACAATGTTCATGCTTACGTACGATTTACCATCTCCATGAACAATGTAATTAATTTTTAGAACTCTATAATATATCAATGAATATAAATGAATATATATATAATGAATATATATGATATTTATATCATCATTAAAATTTTCAAGGTGACGGAACCATGTGGAAAGTTTATGGACCGGAACTACCGAAACCAAATTATCATGAAAAACAAAATTGTTTACACTTGGAAATGATGATTTTAATAAGGAATTATTAATAAGTGGGTGTTGAAATTATAAGTAGATAAAATATTATACTATAATTATTTACATTATTATATTATATAATGATAATAAATTTAAATTTAATCACCTTAAATTGTTTTCTTTGAGACATATGTTATGTTGTGAACCTATCTTGTTTTATAAGTTATAAGTAATACTAATTGAAATGTTACATAATGAATTTTTTTATATTAATGATAATTAAAGTTTTATTTGAAGATATTATTTCATGCATATTATGATTCAAAAGTTACTTTAGTGATAAGTGTTTTATGTTACAATATCATTATATACCAGGACTGTTTATGATTAAGGTTCCGATGATTAAATTTCATGATATACCACTCAAAAATCTCATGATTTTTCTTATCCTATAGTTATTTATATATAATACATATTTGACTTTCATTTTAATCACTTTAATTAATCAAGATACTAAAACAATTTTTTTAGGGAAAACTAACTTTATTTCTCTCTTTGGTCAAAAATATTTTTTCTTCCATATCCATGTTTTCTAAAAATATTTTCTATAATGATTTAAATATTAAAAAATGATTTTATAAATTAATTTTGAACCATGTTTTAATTTTTATAAAATGGGTTAAAATGAATCTTCTTATCATTTTCGAAACATGTCACCTGCGACTTTTTACTAAAAATGTGAAAGAAATATTTGTTTTAATATACACAACTTGAATAGAATTTTCCATCGCCATGACTGCTCAATGATTTGAAGATTAATTTACAAGTTTTTATTTTAAAATAAAATGTTTTACATAATATTTTGGAAATTTTTAGATTTTAAATAATTGATTTCAAATTGAAAATACTATTTTCCTCAAGAAATATTCTATTTGATATTTTAAATTAATTTTCATCTAAGACAAAATCCTTTGATGTTAGTTATGATTTATTAGGTATATGATACAATGATACCATACTTATTATTTCTCTGTATGGTTTATTATTATGATGATGAGATGTTCATGAAACCCATTTATTTTCCTTGAGTTATGATATCTAATGAATAATTTATGATCTAATAGAACACATATGATTAGATTATAATTATTTGATAGTTGGGTCTATTAAATCCATTAAATTCATTGGGTAATTATGGAAAACTCCTGAGTTAATTATGTTATATTTGAACATATTTTCATGTTCACAATTTCATGCTTGGACCTGGTTTTCATGTCCATATTATTACAGGTGGACCTGGTTTTCATGTCTATAAAATTAAGTGTGGAATTGGTTACAAGTCCATAAGTTTATGAGAGGGTATGATTTCATGCCCTTAACTTAATGAGTGAACTTTATTTTATGTATACATATTCATAATATTATAATATTATGTTTTTTCTACATTCATATGTCAATGTTATACTCTCATGGTTCATGTTATTTGATTAATTTATGATTTTTGTCTTATTAATTGTCATGATTTATGCCACGATTCAAGATTATAACCTATGATATAATATATATGGTTTTAAAATGATTAAATCATTTTATTATACCCTTATGATCATGTTATTCTTAAGTGATCATTGATATCTCCCTTCTTTACCCTTACCAAACATCTAAATAAACCCTTTATTATGTTTCCTTTCCCCGAGTACGAAGAAAGGTTTTTGAGTATAATATGTCTAATAAGGGTTCTAGTTGGGAAGAAATAATTGGGAGAAAATGTAGATATTTTATGAACCGATTGTTTATGTATCCAAGTTACCAAAGAAACTAAACCTATATTAATCTAGTATGGATCGTAAAGTTATGTAATGAATATTAATCAAGTAAGATGTAATATTTATTTATGAACTTCATGGGTAACTATAGTCAGTATCATAGCAGGTTTTAGTCAATATTTTGAGATTAGGATTAGTGGAATTTGGTGATTCCCTAGGGATAAGTAAAAGTATAGGAAACTATCCTAAAGTTTTAGTAAGGAAGAGATTATGTGATTTTATTAGAAACACATCCCTATCTGGATACTATAATTGGACATGGTTTTGGAACATATATATCTATGGTGTATCCCTAAAAAGTGTTAGTAGAGTATATAACAACCATAATTTTTGTGCATAGAGAGTGTACCATTATTATACACCTATTTTGACACTTCTGGGGATCTGCTTGAGTTAATTAAAATTTTATTTATGAACCAATATGAAGGATTTGAATATATGATCTTCATGGATGGCCATGTTTAAACCTAAAGTGTCATATATTGAAATTAAGGTTATAGTATCTTGAAATACAATGAATTATTTTACATGATTATATGATTTATCACTATAAATACTATTTATTACATTATACTTTTTTTATTTTAGTCAATGTATGGAACTAGGAGGAATTATGTTAGCACTGAATTTGATGGACAATAAAATGATTTTCCATATGAGAAACCAAAAGGAACAAGAGTTAAAATTTAAAAACATGTGATTATATCCAATATATTATCTTTTTATATGATCAAAAATCTCAACTTGGGGTGAGTTTCCTAAAATACCTAATAATATAAAAATTGAGTTTCATGAAGAACATCGAGGGAAAAAGATTTAGTTTTCTATATGTCAAGTATGTTGGAATAAGCACGCAATAAAATGACTCAATGTAACAAGAAGATGTTTTTGGTGTGGAAAACAAGGACATAGAGAAATTAAGTTTTGAGGAAAAATGAAAAGTTTGGTTAGCACAATGGATTAGAATAATAGTTTCCCTAATGTATAATAAACCTCTAAATGTTTTAAATGTTAAAAATATGGTCATTATGTAAATCAATTTCCTAACAGTAAAGCTAAAAAATAGGAACAACATAGTTTTTTGAGTAAAGGTTTCATTTTTGATAACGAAGAGACTGCAAATAACATATTAAAGGAAGAAGGTATTAAGGAATAAGAAGAGGAATCCTAGTTAATTGTTTAATAAGGAAGTGGAATGATAGAATTGTTTTTGTATTTGAATTCAAGAATAATGTTGTAGATGCATTTTTACAAATGGTATTCTAGATATAATAATCATGAAACATTTAAGGATTGTTCTGTAGTATTTTTTCTTTAATTATTTTCAAGAATATGTTAAACGATACAGATGAAATAGAAAAGCGATTTAATGGTAAGGAGATATTTTATGAAAAAACACATGATTGAGGAAAAGATAACCGTTAATATGTGTCTGATGTTGAAATAATAATGTTTAGTTGATATAAAAATATTATTGATAAAGTAAATAGGATAGTATTAATAATCTTGAAACTAATTACTGATTTGATGAAAAAATGGATTATGTTATATTTGTTTGAGTTTAAAATATTTTTAGATTTATGGAAAGATTCAATAATATATGATTTAATTTAAGGAATGAGGAGAGAGTTAATTTTTGGAAGAATGTATGTTTTAATTGAGGTGTTATGGTAATTTAGATTATTACCATGTTTTAGGAGAATTTATGATCAAGGTATTCACATATCATGTATTTTACATTTAGATCTACTTTATGTTGTTTGTGGGACTAATGTTAAGATGGTTTTGGAAATTAAAATAAATTATTTCAAAATTTTTGGATTTTGAATTTACTCAACCATATCTTGGAAGTTTTTTAAGGTTAACTACTTATGAAATTTTTTAAGTTGAACTTTGAGTATTATTGTTTAAGGTTAAAATATGATTTTTCATATTGGATATACTATGCTAACCATTTTGGTTTTGGTAAATATATATAGATAATAGGAATAAATTATAATTATTTTATTGATCTTATGATCCATTAAAAATTAATTTTAGTTATAAATGCATAAAAAATTTATCTTGAATATTCAGTTCTTAGAGTAAGAGAAAAAGTGAAAATTGATAAAAATAAAACCAAAGGATCAAATTATTCTTATGATATGGGAAGAAATCAAGTAAGTGAATTTTATTTTGTTCTCTATCTTGATTATAAAAGAATTCATAACCTTTAGGAAAATGATATTGAAGTAATATTCTATACTTTTACATTATTTTATGGTGAATTGATGGTCTTTTCCCCCATCATGGATTTATGGTTTTTTTGTCACAAATTTCTCAAACCATGTCGCTTATCACTATCTATTAGTCCTTGGGAATTAATTTTCTCCTCCATGTCCATATTTTAACTTCTCACAAATGTTATCATATTTTTAAACCTAGTTTTTTTATTATTCCATATGACTTTTTTATTTTTATTTCCCTATTTTTAAGAGGAAGTTTTATTAAACATTTTTATGATGTGAGTTTTCTACAAAGAAATTTTCAAATATCAAGCCCTTGATTACCGATTACAAGTTAAAATTATGAGGATAATTTTATTGGGGGGGGGGGGTATAATGTAACACCCCAATATTTGAAAATAAGAATATTATTTTTAATATCATATACGATACATAACACTGAGCTTAAATGAACCACAAAATATTAGTATTTAAATATGACCATTATTGACTAACTGTTGAATTAGAGAGTATGAATAGGAATGAACACATTATGAAATATTTATAATGTTCCTACTCAATAAAAACGTGTTGATTAAAACTTTGGAAATAAACATTCATTTTTTACAAAGACATATTATGCTTCAAAAATACATTTCCTTCAAACATGATTTCTATCTGTTTGTGAGAAAATATTCATTTATCTTTCTAAAATTTAATAAAATTTTTTACATAAAATTTAAATAATTTTTTAAATAAACATTTCAAAATTATATTAGAGTGAATTTTAAAAAATTTTCTGAAAAGTTTGATTTTTCGATGAATAGTAAAAAAATATTGATTTTGATTGAAAACTATATTTTTGTTTAAATAATTAAAGAATTTATATTTTTTTTCAAAATAAAATACGTTATTTTATACAATTAATAATCCAATTAATTTAATTGGAATGAATATTATGATTGAATTGGGTATAAAAAGAATTCTATACTTAAAAATGCATTTTTTTGAATTTTTTTCATCATGATTTATGGTTTTATCTTAAATTAATTTCTAGTAAATTATGTTAATTGAATCTTGAAAAATTAATTCTGTATTTTGAATCAATAGTTTCTATTTTTTTAAACAGGTCCCTTTTATTTTTGGTCAATTTGAGTAGTAACTATATTAAATTTCTATCACCTTAGTAAGGGTAAAACAGGGTTAAAAATTTCGGATAAGGGTTTAAAATTTCTATAACACTCACATGTATCATATTGGATGGATGTAGTTAAACAGTTTACATCCAATTATTAATATATGGCCTCTTGTTTCCATATTTATTTGATTATGACCTTTATATTAATTTTAGAAAAAAATACATACAAAATGTCACTCTCTTGACTTTAATATATCTAATATTTTATAATAAAGGTAAACATAGGTTTTGTTTAGTTAAAAATGATTTTAAAGAAAAATTAATTTTTTATTATTATATTAATTTATTTTTAATTTTTTGTGATTGAATAATAATCATTAATTCTTACTCAACACCGACATAATATTTATCCAGTTAATAAAAAAATAAAATAAATGATTTTAAAAATGTTAAAAGTAATAAATTTAAATGAATAATTGAGTTACATTGATTTTTTAAATAAATATTTCATTTCGAATATGTTTTAAAGGATAATAATTGAATTATATCATTGTGTTGGCATCTTTAATGTCAAACTAAATGAGTAGTGTCAAAGATGACATTAATGATATTTTATATTATATAATATTTTATTAAATTATTTAAAAATTATAAAAATCATTAAATATTACAATTAGGATGATAAATAGTTTAAATTTTAATTAATTTTCCTTTTTTGATCCATTTTTTTACCATATAATTATTATTTTAACCCTTTAATAGTGAAAAACTCATTAGCACTATTAAGGTTAAAATTGTTTAATTAAGAGGTTAAAATAAAAGATAAGGTTTAAAACACTACGTAAACCTGTAATATTTTTATTAGTTTATGGGATTTAAACCAAAATTTTACATTAACTTTGAATATCTATCCATATGGAATCATTTTTCTAGAGAATGAATTTATTATATTTTAGTCTTTAAAAAATTCCAAGAATGTAACTCCCCAGACTTATAAAAGAAAACCTCTACTTTCTCTTTCTTAAACTACATTGATCCTTATATCTAAAGTAAAACCTACAAAATTATATTATAAACCTATCCATACACTAATTAGAGGAGATGGTATTATTAAAATACCCTTCCAAGGGTCCTCAAGATGAGATATAAAGGAGGCCTACCGAAGAAGAGGTAATCATCTTATCCGATCTTTTTCAATTTTTTTATTATTATAATTTCTATAAATATGTGATATTATTCATAAAATAATAACTTAAATATGATAAATATAATTAAATGTTATTATAATTATGAATCCACTTATATTCACCATATTTTCCATCAAATGGGATGTGAAAGTATCATCGTTCATATAAATGACTTACCATCTCCATATAGTGTTACAATTAATTTTCTATCAGCCTATTTCATGGATGGTTATTATGATGGGTTTAATGTTTTTATAAGGTATTTATGATATAATTATGGTTCTAAAATTATAATTTCATATCTATCTTCTTACCTTACAATATATTGGAAAATGATAACGTCGCTCGTGCGTACGTGTGGTCAACTACCTCCACGAAGTGATGTGATTCATTTTTCATTTATGATTTAAAAATATGGTAATAAGTATATATTTAATGAATATATATGATATAATAATGTTATATAAAATTTAATTATTATTTACCTTTCTTTCTTTCCATCCATCAAAAAGTGAAAACATCGTTCATGTATACATACGACTTACTGTTTGCATGAACAATGTAATTCATTTTTCTATATATATTTCAGGGATAATATAAATAAATAAATATATATATATATAATTAATATATATGAATATTATGGAACTATGATCAAAGTATAACCACCAAAACTACTGAATCAAACTTTTCATAAAAAATGAAATAGTTAACACCCGAAAACGATGATTTTCATAAGGAATTATTAATAAGTGGGTATTTACATGTTATAAATGGACCATATAATATATTATATGTATGTAAATAATTATTTTATAGATGTATAACAAATTTAAATGTATTATATAGGAGGTTAAATCACTTTTTAATGAAGTCTAACTCAAGGTAAGGGTTAGACATCTCAAATTGTTTTTTTGAGACATATGTTGTATTATGAACCTATATTATTTTATGAGGTGTAAGTAATACCCTTTGAAATGTTATATCATGAATTTATCTATATACATGATATTTTATGTTTCATTTTATATTATTCTTTAATGAGGCTTATGAGTCAAAAGTTTCTAAAGTGGTAAGGGTTTTATGTTACAATCTCATTTTTATCGGGATTATTTATGATAAAGTTTCCAATGAGGAAATTTCATGATATAACTATAAAAAATATCATGATTTTTATTATACTATAGTTATTTATGGGGAATAAAATTTTTTTATTTAATTTTCATCACTTAATGTACTCAAGATACTAAAATATTTTTTTTAAGGAAAAACCAACTTTATTTCTCTCTTCGATAAAAAAATACTTATTCTTTCATATCCATATTTTCTAAAAATGTTTTCAAGAATGTTTTTAATATTATCCAATGAATGTTTAAATTCATTTTCAACCATTTTTTAATTTTTACAATGTTTTTTAAAAGGAATATTCTTTTCATTTTCCAAATGAGGTACTTTTTAATTTTTATAAAAAATGTGATAGAAATATTTGTTTTAACATACACAAAATGAATGAAATTTCCCACCATCATGAATGGTCAATGATTTGAAGCTTCCTTTAAAAGTTTTAAATTTTATTTCTGAAGAAAACGCGTTTTATAATATTTTGAAATTTTTTATATTTTAAATAAGTGATTTCAAATTGAAAAGAGTATTTTTATTTAGGAAACATTGTAAGGGTTCTTTTGAAGGAATTTTCTTCTAAGATGACATCCTTTAATATAACTTATGATTTACTGGGGATATGATTCAATGATATCATCCTTATTATTTCTCAATATGGTTTATGATTATGTTGATTATATGTTCATGAAAATCATTTCTTTTCCATGGGTCATGATATACAATAAATTATTTATGATATTGTGGTGAAAAATGAATAGAATATGATTATATAACAGTTTGGTCAGTTTAAAAACTCCAATACAATGGGTAAATATGGATGAAAAATTAATTAATTTTGTTATGTGTGAACCTTTATTGATGTTCACAATTTTATTCATGGAAAAAAACTTCATGTCCATAATATTATGTGTTGAATTGGTTTATGTGTACAAAATATTATGCCTAGACCTGGTTTCATGTCCATAAGTTTATGAAGGGGCCTGATTTCATGTCCTTAATTTAATGATTGAACCCATTTTTATTTATACATGTTCATAATGTTATAAGATTATTTTTTTCACATTCAAATTTTGATGTTATACTCTCATGGACCATGTTATTTGACATATTTGTGATTCATATCTCATGAACTACACATATTTATTCAATGATTCAATATTATGATCTGTGATATAATGGGTATGATTTTAAAATGTCAATATCATGTTCTCATACCCTTATTCTAATGTTATTATTAAGTGATCATTGATATCTCTGTTTGTTACCCTTAATAAGCATATGAGATCATAATTTATTATGTTTCCTTTCCTTAGGTTATGAAGTAATGTTTTAAGTAATATATGTCTAAGAAGTGTGCTTGTTTTGAAGAACTAAGTAGGAGATAATGTAAATATTTTAGGAACTAGTTTTTTATGTATCCAAACATCCAAAGAAACCAAACCTATATGATTATATAATGGATCGTAATGTTATGTAATCATTATTCATCTAATAATATGTAATATTAATGTATGAAAAGTTTGGGTCTCTATATAATGCCTTTACTTATCAACTTAGTTAATGGGTTAGCGTATCCTATAAAATTTGTAACAATTAATCTATGGTAACCTTACTATACAAGGAAACTAAATACCAATGTTATATTCATTGATATTTTCCATTCTATCAACACATTTTTCATTAAAGGATCAACTAATATTTTATCCTTAGACACAATATTTCCAATAAAAGAAACCTCATGAAGCCATAATTCAAATTTTATAAAATTTATACATAACTCATTTTCTACAAGAGTCTTAAGAATGATTAGAAAATGACACTTATTCTCATCATATATTTTAGAGTATATCAAGATATCATTAATAAATACCACAATTAAATCATCAAGA
The DNA here is from genome assembly GCA_963277665.1 of Viscum album. Classification (NCBI taxonomy): domain Eukaryota; kingdom Viridiplantae; phylum Streptophyta; class Magnoliopsida; order Santalales; family Viscaceae; genus Viscum; species Viscum album. Next base: position 2,066,039,241 of record OY728141.1, read on the forward strand.
TAATCATTGAATACTATATTCCTTAGATCCATAAAAATAGAGGGAAAATTAGTCAATCCAATGGTCATTAATATAGAGTCTTAATTTCCATACCATATAAGAAATATAACCTTTAGAATATAATCTTTCTTTACTCATAGTTTATGATACCCATAACAAAGATAAAATTTTGAAAAATATTAATCTCCTTGAAGTTGATCAAATAATTCATCAATGTAGGTTTGGGATTCTTTTTCTTTATATTAATGGTATTTATTTTCTTATAATTGATGCACAAACTCATATACCCATATTTCTTCTTAACAAAAAGAACAAGGGATCCCTATGTTGAAATAATAGGGCATATAAATCTGTTATCGCATAACCCCTATAGTTGTTTATTTATTTACATTAATTCCACTATACCCATCCTTTATGGGGTCTTAGATATAGGTTTTAAATCAAGGATGAGATTAATGGAAAAATCAACTTGTTTAGGTGGGTGTCTAGGTAGTTATTTAGGAAAAACATCAATGTATTCCTGCACAACATATATATACTCAATTATAAGGATAAATTTTCCATTCATAGGCTGTGTATACTCTTCTCATATAATAATTTCATTGAGGAGAAATATTAAAGGTGGATCATAACATGATTCAGATGATGAAATATCCCATATAAAGACAATGGATAATATATCTCCGTTAAACTTATAATCTACTTACTTAAGTAATAAATTTTCACATTATAATTTGAAATCCAATCCATACCAAATATTATATCAAAGTCAACCATATGTATAGTAACAAATTTTAGAAATAGGGTGAGTCTACATTTCATCATGGGAACTGACAAACATATTGTTGTTATTATAAGATTTCTTCTTGGAGTCTTGATTGATAATTCATTTCTTATGGATTTAGAGAAATATATAATTTTATTGGAAATAATAAATGATATAAAATTATTCAAATATCTGGAATTAAATAAATTATTAGCTAAACTTGAGGTTATGATCAATGCACCTACTACTATTTATTTAGTAACTTTAACCCTAGTTGTAGTGACCACATAAGCATGGCATTTCTCCCTTGTCCTTTTTTTGAGGAAAATTCCATTGAAACCTGGGGTATTCATTCTTATAGTTCCACATATCCTTAAAGTTGAAGCATTTAACATTGGAAGATCCTCTCTTTCCTTTGAAATCATGAATTTTATGGCCTTTCTCTCTACCCTTCATGAAAACTACCATTCTAACAATCATGTTCCATGGTATTTATTTCCAAAATTGTTACAGGTTGGAAATTCCACCCTTTCATTTCTTCCCTTTAACCATATTTCCTTTTATATAGTGATCATCTACCTACCTCTTTTCTCTTTTTCTTTTATAAACATAATACTTATAGAATTTCTCTTTGTCTTCATGGAACTTGATACTATATCCCCATATATAAAAAATTTATAAGAGATTAATTCCATTCAAAGGATAAAAATTATTCTATCAAAGAAACGGTCAATATTACTCATTTGATTATGTACATAATCCATAACATGAGTTGATAACCTTATAAATTTAGTTTCATATTCAGTAATATTTTATCCTTCCTTTTTCCTTAGATTAAGGAATCACCTCTCTATAACAACCCATTACTCGCGAGTAAATTATTTCTCAAATAATATCTTCCTGAAAGTATTCTACACCAAACTATTTAATTCACATGATTCATTAGTGTTATTTTTTAATGACCTCTATTGATCAATGTCTCTTTTAAGATGATAAAATTCCATGAAAACTTTCCCTTTTTTCTTCTTCCCAAAGTAATAAATATCTTCTCTAATGACTTGATCCATTCCGTAGCTACTAATGGATTATTAGTCCCATTGAATGATTGAGGTCACTAACACATGAAGTTTTCCAAAATTGTTTCACCATGTTGGGGTTAAATAGGATGCTCTATACATGAAACATTTTTAGTCATAACATGAGCTAGATTCCCAAAATAGTTATAAATTTTCAACTCCAAATCTAGTTTCAGATCCATCTCCAGCTTCATTGCCTTTTTAAAGAGGAAAATCCCTACATATATTACATGTATGGATACAATTTTCATTCCTTATACTAGGAACAAATTCTAAAAAATGGAATATAATGAATTTGATCATTACATTATGAATTTGAAATCATAATATATTATTATAAATCCAATTTAACACTTAACATAAATTTAAAATTTATGCATAGATAATCATAGAATCATAATCTTTGTATCTTTGGGAATATCTTCAAATCACACACATATATATATTTAAAATATTTTATAATTATTTTTAAATAGCATGAAAATCAATGAAAGAATATTCACCAGGGTTGTCTATCCAGGTGTTCAGTCCCACTCATCATGAAATGATGTCTATCAGGTTAATACCCAATCCTCCCCTTTTAGAGTTGTTACCCCTAGGTGAATCTATGCCACCACCATATCCATTTTTCAGTATCAAGACAGAGATGTATTTTCTAGGAAAACCATGAAATATATACTTTACTAAAACTTTATAATATTTTCCCATACTTATAATTATACTCAGAGTCTATTATGGGGTTATGTTGTCTAATCTATTTTTTCATAGATCAATTTCCCAAGGATTATATTAATATTATTTTAATACCAATTGTAACACCCCAACTCTAGTAACCAAGATCCAATGGTTGTTTTACTACATTGGAATGAAATACAAGGGATCATATCCAAAAGGATTGAACAATTTAGTAGTCTTGGGATACTATATGCATATATGATTTTCGCATTACATATAAAATAATGAAATACATCTTAAAATGTTTTGGGAGAACATCATAATTTATTATACTAAAACCCGAAATTCATACATAGTACCCTTCTTGGTATCCTATGCAAAGAAAAAAATAATAAAGGGTGAGATTAAATGCTCAGTAAGGGAATGAGTACAATAGAATCTATCACAGGCTAATTAAAGCATAAATAATATGATACTGATAAAAAATAATCAAATATTACATATACCTAATACCATAAAAGGGGATTAAATACTTTAATTATATAGAAATATAAATAATCACATGGATATGAATAAATAGTTTCATAATGACTAAATGAATAATACTAGAAATCATAATCTTACTTTCAAGTCCTTGTTCTAAAACATCATATGTAAATAGGTAAGGCGTTGGCCAAATACCCAATATAGTTTGTTTCATGAGACTTACTGATTCATCAAGGGTCTATATAATGACCCAGGATTTTCATACATAAATATTAAATATTTTGATATGAATATTCAATAAAATTAACAAATATACACTAAATAACCATATAGGTTTAGTGTATCTAGAGACTAGATACACAATCTTATTATTTCATTAAATATCTTCATAGTATCTCAAAAAGATATCCCCATATAGTGCTCTTCTTGGAAATACCCTACTTAAAACCGTTATTCAAAACATAGGGAAAGGAAACATAATAAAGGGTGGTATTAGATGCTCATTAAGAGTAAACAAGGGTGATATATATGATCACTTAGTCATAACATGGGAAAAATGGTATGATAAAACGAGGTTAACATTTTAAATCCATAACCTACACAACATAGATTATAATCCCAAGTAATGGAATAAATCTTGGCAGTTCATATGAAAATAATATTAAAGGAAATCTATGAACATGATTCATGATAGAAAAACATAGACATAGGAGTGTGGTAAAAACATAATATTATAACATTGTGACCATGTATAAATTGAAAAAGGTTAACTCCTTGAGTTAAGGAGATAAAATCAGTCCCTCACATAAAATTATGGACATTAAATCATGGTCCATGCATAATATTATGAACATGAAATATATATCCACACATAAACTTATGGATATGAAAACCAAGACCTTGATAAATCTTATGGACATTAAAACTAGGTCTATGCATGAAATTATGAACATAAAATTAGGTTCACGAATAACATATTTTCTCATGAGTTATCCATTTTTACTCAATGCTTTGGAGGGATATATAATTATAGGACCATCCATAACATAATGAGAATAACATAAATATGTGACACAGGATCAAAAAACATTCATCATATTATAACCTATATAAATTAAATGGGTTTAATATAATTTCATCATAACACAATCCATGGAAAATAAATGGGTTTCATTAACATTTCATCATTTCATTATAGCATAACCCGAGGAAAAGAAATGGTTTTCATAAACATATTTTCATCATAATCATAAACTATAAATAGAAAGGGTAAGGATGGTATTATTAGATCATATCCCTAGTAAATCATAACCAACATCCTAGGTTTTTGTCATTAATGAGTATAAATACCATAAAATGATCATTAAATCATTCTTGAGGAAGATAACATTTCTATTTTTAAATCAATTTTTAAATATAGGAAATTTCAAAAATATTAAAAAAAATATTTTATTTTAAAATAAACTTATAAACATTTAAATTAATCTTTAAATCATTTTTCATCCATGACGGTGGGAAATACCATTCATGTTGTACATGTTAAAATGAAGATTCCTTTCACATTTTCGCTAGAAAGTTAAAAGGATCTTGGTCAGGAAATGCCAAGAAGATTACTTTTGAACCATTTTTTAATTATTAAAACATGGTTAAAAATGTATTTAAAAAATCATTATATATTTTTAAAAACATTTTTTAAATCATTTTTCTAAAACATGGACATGGAAAAAATGAATTTTCGACTGAAGGGAGAAATAAAGTCAGTTTTTATTAAAAACATAATTTTGATCTATTGAGTACATAAAGAGATTAAACTGAAGGGAAAACATGTAATTTATTCAAGTAAATATATTATAAGAAAATTTATGATTTCCTTTAGATATATATCATAATATTTCATCATCTAAAAATTAATCATAAATAATCCTAATAAACAATGAGATTGTTACATAAAAACATTACCAATTTAGTAACATTTGAATAATATTACCCATGAAATATAGGATATTACAATAATAATAATAAAATTCATTCATGGGTATTATACACACCATATAAAAGAAATAAGTGGTAAATATGGCATGTGTCCCTTGGAAATAAAAGTGAGTTGGAATTCCCTTTCCTCAAGTATCGATTTTCTTCATACATGTTTGAACCTCCAGTGTAATAAATATAGGTTTACTATATATATATATAATATAACCATATTCATATATATCATAATATATATAATTAAATTATATCCCTTTATCACCCGTTAATTAATGATTCTTTATTAAAATCACTATTTTGGGTGATAAATGCTTTGTTTTTCATGTATGTTTTGGTTTGGTAGTTTTGGTAATTGTATTTTTATTATGGTTTTATAATATCCATAATTTTAATAATATATATATATGTAATACATATTCATTATTTATAGATATATGGTCATTTATAAAAGTTATAGATAGAAACTGAATGACACCGTTTGTGGAGACGGTAGGCCATATGTATGCATGAACACTATTTCCATTTTTTTGACAGATAGTATGAAATAAAGGTAAATAAGAATAAAAATTTCCAAAAATAATCATTTTATAATATAAATATATTTTTTTCATCAAATATATCATTATTACCATCCATGTAAAAATAAAATGAAAAATGAATCACATTGCTTCGTGGAGGTGGTAGTACACATGTACACCCAAGAGACATTATCATTTTCCAATGGATTGGAAGGTAAGAATGTAGATGTGGTATTATAACTAAAAAAGTATAATTTTTTCATAAATATTATATATATAATTCAAATCAAAAATTACATACATATATGATAGGTGGTGATGGAAAATGAATTATATAGGTTCATGAAACAATAGTCTGCCGTACATGTGATTGGCGATTTCATTTCCCATTTGATGGAATAGGAGATGGATATAAGTTATAAAATCAACGTAATAAAATATAATTATTTGGTGATACTTATTTTATTATTTCACCATGGTTGAAAAATATTTTAAGGATTTATAAGAAGAAATAAAACAAAAACACATGGTTAAGGATTGTGCCTCTTCTTCGGAGAACCTCTTTTGGTTTATACCTAAATAATTTTTAGGATGGTTAAGCAATCAAAAAAATTAATATCGGATGTGGTAAGGGAATTAATTAAGGTGTTTTTATAGTTATTTAATGATACAAAAGGTTTTGTAAGATTGAGGAGAAGAAGAGAGGGGTGTTTTTTATAAGTGGGGGAGGAGACACATTTGGAATTTTTTATAAGAAAAAGATCTAATCACATTTTATGCACCCCAAAAGGATATAAAATGGATAATTATAAAAAATTAAATGTTATAAGGTTTAAATAGTACCATAAAATATTAAATGGACAAGTTTTTGGTTAATTTAACCCATATCTTTTTATTTTACCCCCAGTAAACCCGTTTTAGCCTTAAACATGGTAATAATTTTTTTATTGTTTTTTCTATTCATTATGACAAAAAAATAATTTGGAATTATTATATAATATTAATAATAATTATTAAAAATACTAAATCCATTTACATAAGTGACATAATTTAATTTAAAATTAAACTCACAAAAATGACATAAAAGCGGTTTGTAATTATTGTTTTCATAAGTATAAAATGTTTCTATATAAAATTAAACATAAAAATGATTTAAATGAACTAAGATAGATTAATAATAATAAAATTGAACTAATTTAACTTCTAAAACCATAATAAAATAAAATTAATATTGTAAATTATTTAAACAAAAGGCAGTTTTTTAATAAAAATCAGTATTTTTCACTATTAATCAAAAAAATAATCTTTTCCAAAAATTCTCAAAAATTCACTCTAATATAATTTTGACATGTTGAGTTGAAAAAATAATTTAAATTTTCAAATAATATTTTTAAAATGGGAAAAAATAATTTAAAAATAAGTGCATAAAACTTGATAAAAATCATATTTCAAAAATATACATTTTAAGTATAAAACTGGATTTATTCTTATCCCATGTCTAGAAAAAAAATACTAGAAGAATGATAAAACATTTTATTGAATATATTATATATAAATTTCTTTAAAAATAATTCAATAGTAATTATTAGTATAATTTATTTAGAAAAAAACATATTTCACGCATAAAAATAGTTTTTCAGAAAAAAACTTCATTTAATTTCAAATGATTTTTATTTTCATTTCTAATCATTTTATAACCAATGAATTTAATTTAATCATGTGAAAACCATATGTTTTTTAATTTAGTTATTCCTATTTATACATTCTAATTTAATAGATAGGTTATAACTATCACACTAAATAATTATATTTTAATATTATATCATGGTTTATTTGAACTCGTGTTGCGTGTAACACATGCTATCAAAGAAATTTTATTTATTTGAGGTTTTTTCATAAAATTCCAGGGTGTAACATTTCCCCGATAAATTTCATCATCATAATTTGAAATTGTGTTTAGTAATCATGGGTTTGATGTTTGAAAACTCTTTTATGGAAAACCCACACCGTAAAAGAGTTCAACAAAAATTCCTCTTAAAAATAGGGAAATATAAATAAAAAGGTTATATGGAATAACACATAGTTAGGGTTATAGATTGGGGAAAATTAATGGGAAGTAAAAATATAGACATAGGATAATAGTAATATCCATATATAATTTCTCCTAAGAAATTTAATGATCATGAGAAAGTTAACAACCATAAAATCGTAAACCAAAGAGGTGAGAAAAATACTATCAATTCAACGGAAATAAAGGTAAAAGGATAATATTTTTTTTCAATATACTTTTCCTAAAGTTAATGAATTTTTAAGAGTAAATATACTTACGTGGTTTTATTCAATTTCATAAGTATAATCTCATCCTTTTGTTATGATTAGATCAATTTCCACTTCATCTCTTTATCTAAGAAATTAATATTCAAGATGAAAATTTCATGCATGGAGCACTAATATTAAATTTTAATGGATCATTTGATCTATAAATGGATGGAACATTTTTAATACTATCTATGTATATTATCAAAAACTAAAATGGTTAGAACAAGTTTTATAATATGGATAAATACAAAGTATTACGTTTAAAAACATCAAAAATTACACTTAAAGTTGAAATTAACCATTTTATAAACAATTAACCTTAAGGATCCTCCAAAACACATCAGACTAAAATTGAATCCCAATGAATCTAATGATTTTATCACACATACTTCCATTATCAACTTAACAATTATCTTGAAATCATTTTAATCACTCATAAAATCTCATACAAAAATGTATATACCCTAATAAATTTCCAAAATAAGATCAAATGTGATCCCAAAAGATAATTATAACTTTATTCCTTAAATAATATCCTATTTTATAAAAACAATTTCCATTAGAATATTGGGTTAATAATTTTTCTGATTTATGATAAAAGTTTGATTCAAAATATCAAATTTGATTTCATTATTCCAGAATCTATTTAGAGATTTATAATCAATGATCAAATCAAATTTTAGTAATGGATGAATGATAATATTTTCATAAGGATCTTTTATACAAAATCAAATATTGAAATTCCCAATGGTGGATTGGAGGATATGTATGACTTAATTATCATGGTTTACTTCAACTGTTGTTATAACAAAAAATTTTCCATTTTAATTTTTATTAGGAGGTTGTTGTGGCTTATTATCATCATTATCATTTTTATTAGGGTATTGATTCACATAATTACAAAACTCATAACATCTATAACACTAAAGTGTGGGTGGTGTATTCTGTTGAACCCACTCTTTATTCTTTTCATTGATTGGATTATTCACATTATTTTATCAATATTTTGTTTGATGTCTAGGTTTCCCACACTTGAAACATCTTCTTATTCCTTTTAGGAAGTAAAATTATTTCTTTGTAACACATTTTTGGAAAGTAGGAGGTTGAAATATTTTATTCCATCCATGTGATATAACACTGGATATTTGATTAAACTTCACCTTCTTTTTCTTATCACCTAATCAATGAGGGTTTAGAACTTTCATTTAAACTTTGATTGAACATTAGATGATTTCATCATAGATTCCATAATTCCTTATAGTAAATGTCTTATGAAGAGTTTATTTTAATCCACTAAATAGTCAATCAATTTTTCTTTTAGGCTTGATGATTAAACTTGATGCATACCTTTCTAGTATTGTAAAATTTTCCTCATAGGTACCAATGGATTCATCATCCTTATTCTTAACCTCAAGGAATTACTTCCCCATTTTTATATGTAAAATACAAGTGAAGTAATTACTGAAAAATATCCTCTTAAATTAATACCATTCTATAGATTAAATTTCATCATCTTTCCTTGCATTCTTAATAATATTCCACTACTGATTTGCTTCACCTTCCAAACAATAAACGTCTTGGAAAAATATTTCTTTGTTCAATAATTGAAGAATGAAAATTATATTTCCAATAACATTGACCCATTTCTCAGAAAGTAGTGGATTAGAATTACCATAAAACAAGGGTAGACATTTTCACATAAAAGACTCAATGGAATACTACTCCATCACTAGTAAATTTAGAAGTTCAATATGACACATGTTATCACTTATAGATTGAGAGAGTTGAGTGAGAATAGTCAAAAAGTATCAAATCCTAGATTCTAACCCATTTTGTTACTCATTAGGATGTTCATTTCATTGGACATCACATTAATTGTTCACATGATTCCTTAATGTTCATATCATCGACTAAAACCAAAAATCATAGTGTGAGAAAAAATAATCATAGTGTGAAACCACACAATCATGAAAAATAATTTATAGGATGTATAAATCATGACACTGAATTTTAAATCTATGAAACCTTAAGTTCATCCTAGGTCATTCATGGATGCCATTTATTTAAATAATCTATGATTGTTTGTAAAGAGTTTGTGAATTTTCAAAACATAACCATTGGGAGTTCCAGACTAGATGTGTAGTAAATACCAATATTGTAAACCTAGTGATGATCGATTCAATTACCAATGCTTCCTTTTAGGAGTTATTACCCCTAGGTAAAACTATTACAATGCCACAAACACTTGTAGTATCTAGAAATGTATATATCTCTAGGAAAAACACACCACATTATTTAACAAATTGAAGCAAATTCTCTTATATTTAGGATTATTCTAAGGGTTCTCACTAAAAAATTTTCATCCTAGTTTCCATAGGTTAAATAAGCCTTGCTATGATACCAAATATGAAAACCCAAGATTTTCATAAATAAATATTACATATTTTTAGATGAATATTCAATATAATTCCCAAATACATACATGATGAATGAATAGGTTTAGTGTATTTTGAGAATAAATACAAAATATTCTTATTTCATGAAACATTTTCAATATATCCCAAAAAATATCCCCATTTGGTAATATTCATAGACATACCCTACTTAAAATTTCTCTTCAAATCCTACGTAAAGGAAACATAAGAAATGGTGAGCTCATATTCCCAATATGGGTAAAATTGGGAAATAATAATTACCACTTAATTATAACACAAGCATAAGGGTATGATAACATGAGATTAAAATTTGAAAACCATAGCCTGTATAACATAGATCATTATCCCAAGTCAGGGAAAAAATCTTGGTAGCTCATATGACATGACTCATAAAGAAAATATTTAAACATGATCTATGAGAGCGTAACATAGATATAGGAATGTGTAAAAAACATAAGCTTATACCATTTTGAAAATGAATAAATTGAAACAGGTTTACTTATTAAGTCAAGGACATGAAATTATGACCTTTTGTAAAATTATGGACAAGAAATCTAGGTCCATTTATAATATTATGAACATGAAATCCATGTTCATGCATAAAATTGAAGAGATGAAAACCATGAACATAATTAATCTTATGGAAATGAAAACTAGTTCCAAAAATAAAACTATGAACATAAAATAATGTTCATGCATAACATATTTAGTCATGAGTTATTCATCATTACCCAATGCATTGGAGGACTATATAATTATGGAACCACACATAAAATAATTAAAATGATACATATGTGTTTTATAAGATCATAAATAATTCATCATATAATAACCCATAGAAAGTAAATGGGATTCATAAATATTTCATCATAAAATAACCTGTGGAAAAGAAATGGGTTTTATTAACATTTCCTCATTTCATCATAGTATAACCAATGGAAAAGAAATGGGTTTCACAAAAATATTTTCATCATAATAATTAACCATCCAGATAATGTATAAGTATGGTATCATTAGATCATATCCCCAATAAATAATAAGAAAAATCCAATGTTGTTACTGCTAATGAATAAAAATACCATAAATATATCATTGAAACATTACTTAGGAAAATATCCTCCCAATTTTGGAATCACTTCTTTAAAATCTAAAAATTTACCAAATTCTAAATAAAACATTTTCATTTAAAACAACCTTGTAAAATTTTAAATGATTCTTTAAATCATTGATTTATCATGATGGAAGGAAATACTATTCATACCGTACACATTAAAATGATTATTCCTTTCACATTCTATATAAAAACACTAAAGGTTCTTATTCAAAAAGTGATAAGAAGTTTTCCTTTTAAAGTGGGGTTTAGAAATTATATCATGGATAAAAATATATTAAAAAATCATTTTATAATAGTTAAAACCTTCTTTAAAAACTCTTTTGAAAAGATGGACATGGAAGAAAATGGGATTTTTAACCGAATAGTGAAACAAAGTTGGTTTTCATTAAAACAATATTTAAAAATATTGAGTGCATAAAGCAATGAAAATGAAAGGAAAACATGTAATTTCAAAAAAAAAACCATATTAGAAGAAAAGTGATGATTTTTCTGAGATATATTCCATAATATTCTATTTTCAGAAACTTAATCATAAATAATTCTTATAAAAAATGAGATTACAACACAAAACCTTTACGACTTTGGTATGTTTTGAATCATAATTCCCATTAATTAAAGAACCATGTATTGATATGTAAACCCATAAAAAACTCATAATAAGTATCATAGAATAAATTCATTAATTGTATATCCACCACATAAAATAAATAAGTTATGAATATGGAATGTGTACCATGGAAATAAAAGTGAGACGAAAATCCCTTACCTCAAGTCTAAAATTTATTCATATTCCTTTGAAAAGCATATAAAAAAAATATAGGTTTAATATAAATATATTACAAAACCATAATAATCTATTTCATAAAATATATTATTTACTTATATCCTTGTATCACCAATTTATTAACAAGTCTTTATTAAAATCATTATTCTAGGTGATAACTTATTCGTTTTTTAAGTATGTTTTGGTTTGATAGTTTTAGTCCTTGTAATTTGATTATGGATACATAATATACATAATTTCAATAATGATATAAATAAAATATCAATTCATTATTCCCATATTTATAGTAATTTATAAAATTTAGAGACATAAAATGAATTACACCATTCATGGAGATTGTAGGCCATACATATGCCTGAATGATGTTTCTATTTTATTGACAGATGTAATGAAATAAAGTTAAATAATAATTAATCTTTATAGAATAAATATTATATCATATACATAACATGTTTTTATAAAATATTTTCTTATTATCATCAATTTAAAAATAAAAATAAAAATGAATCACATCACTTCATGTAGGAAATAGTCCATACGTACGCACGAGAAACATTATCATTTTACAACTGATCAAAAGGTAAAAAGGTAGATGTGATATTAAAACTAAAGAATAATAATTATATTATAAATAATATATATATATATATATATTTAATCCATAATTATATCAACCCGTGAGAGGCAGTTATGGAAAATGAATTATATTACTTCATGAGGCGGTTGTCCGTCGTACACATGATCGACGATTTCGTTTTGTTTTTTATGAAATAGGAGATATATATAGGTTATTACATTTAAATAATATTATATAAGTATACATGATATAATTATGTTATTATATCATCATGTTATAAGAATTATTTAAGTATTTATAAGAAGAAATAAAATTAAAATGGGTGGATATGGACTATACCTCTTTTTCAGAGAACCTCTTTATGTTTACACAAAAATCATTATTAAAATGGTTTAATAATAAATAAGGACTCTATAAAATCTAAAGGGAAGTAATTAATGTATTTTTTTTATGAATTTTATGGGAAAACATATTTTTTATTATGAATTAGATAGTAGAGATGGTGTCCTTTTATAAGTGGAGGAGATGATATATTTGGAATTTTTTAAAAGAAAAAGATATACCCAAAATATACAGACCCAAAAAAGGATTCAAAATGGATAATTATTACACCTTAGTTGATATAAGATCTAAATATTTCCATAAAATATAATTTTTCAACTTTCTAGGTCATTTTAATTTATATCTTTGTTCTTAACCCCTGGTAAACCCATTTTACCTTTAACCACAAAAATTAATTTTTACTATTTTTACTAATCATCATGACCTAAAATTAAGTTGGAATTGTTATAAAATATAAATTATTTTTATTATAAATATATAATCCATTTTAGAAAATTATATTATTATAATTGGAAGAATTTTATTTAAAATTAAATCCGTAGACACAATAAAAAAGTGGTTTTCCATAGAAGAAGTTTATATAAGTATAAAATACATATATATCAAAATTGAACATAAAAATGATTTAAATATCTTACATTTTATTAATTATAATATAATTTGACTAATATTACTTTTAAAACCATATTAAATCAAAATTAAACTTATAAATTATTTAAATGAAAAGGCTATTTTTAATAAAAATCAGTATTTTTTTCACTATTCATAGAAAAATTCACTATAATATAATTTTAAAATATTGATTTAAAAAATTAATTTAATTTTTTCAAATATTTTTTCAAAAATCGGTAAAAATTAATTTCAAAATAAGTGTGTAAAACGTGTTGAAAATATATTTTTTGGAAAAAATCATTTTTAAGCATAAAACATGATTTATTCTTATCCCATGCCTAGAAAAAATATTAGATGAATGATAAATTTTTTATTTAATATATAATATATAAATTTCACTAAAATAATTAACCAATGGTGACTAATATAATTTATTAAGATAAAAATACATTGCATGCAAAATAACTATTTTTGAGAAAAACATTTCTTTTACTTTTAAATGATTTTTATTTTCATTTATATTAAATTTATATCCAATGAATTTATTTTACTCTTGTGTAAACCATATAATTTTCATATTGAGGTTATTAATATTCATAATCTTAACTTTAATGGCTATATTTTACTATCACATTAAATAATAATATTTTAATATTATATCAGAGTTTGTTTAAACTCGAGGTTTCATGTAACACAAGCTATCAAGATAATTTAATTTTTTTGAAAAAAATATTTCATAAAAACTCATGGGGTTACAAGATATAACAACTTCCTACCATTACATACTATATAAAATGCATTCATCATATTAAATAGTTGAATAAAAATGCAATACATAATCAATATAAATATTCATATTGAAAAACGAGCATAGGAAATGTTAAAATTTTCCCCAACAAATTAATATAAAAACATTACCATAATACATAAATAAAATTATGTTCTATGGTAACATTGTAACATATCCCCAGTAAATAATGAAATTCATCAAAGGATGTTTACATAGGTGAAAATAATTTTAAATTTCATTGAAAATTTTATTTAGCTAAATTCTATTTCCATTTTGAAATCACTTTTTAAAAATCTTACATTTCTAGAATATTAGAAGAATTTTTTTTCTGAAAATAACTATGGAAACTTATAAAGGAATATTAAAAGGAAATAATAGTCATGATGGCAAGAAAATTCATTCGCGCAGTAAACATTAAATAAATGATTCCATTCACACCTTTGTTAAAAAGTACTTCATTCAGCAAATGATAAGAATATTACATTTAATTTTTTTATATATTTTAAAATAAGGGTAAAAAAGTTTTGAATCAATAATTTTATAATATAAAAATCATCCTTGAATTTTTTTAAGAAAATATGAACATTGAAGGAAAATATTAGACCAAATAGAAAAACAATGTCATTTTTCCTTAAAAACATTATTTCATAATTTTGAGCACATAGAGAGAGGAAAATGAAATAAAAACTTGTAATTTTAAAAAAAATCCATAGTAAAGGAAAATTGATGAGGTTTAATATGGAAATAATGTATAATTTCTTCAATAAAAACATAAATAAAGGAAATCTTGAATAAGGACAAAATTTTGAAATAAACCCTTACCTCAGGCCTGACTTTTTTTTAGTGTTTTCTACCTCATATATAATATGTTTAAATTTATTATAATTATATAATAGAGATATATAAAAAATTATAACATCATATATAATCTAATTATAATATTTAAATACCAATTAATTAATAATTCCTTATTAAAATCATCATTTTTGA
Organism: Viscum album; assembly: GCA_963277665.1. NCBI lineage: Eukaryota > Viridiplantae > Streptophyta > Magnoliopsida > Santalales > Viscaceae > Viscum > Viscum album. The sequence goes on from OY728141.1 coordinate 2,066,054,714, forward strand.
GTGTTAACTATTTCTCTTTTTCATGTAAGTTTCCATTCGGTAGTTTTAGTCCTTTCATATTTATTATGATTAAATTATCTCATAATTGTTAAAAATTATATAAAAATAATGTATATTCATTATATACATATTTATAATCATTATTAAATTGTAATTAAAAATTAATCACATCGCTTCATAAATGTGGTAGTCCATACGTACACACGAGCGACATTGTCATTTTTTTTTCAGGTGGAAGGGTAAGAAGGTAAATGATATCATATATTTAAGGAATTATAAAATTTCCATAAATATAATATATATTTATTATTCACATATTTATAACATTAAAAGCATTTAGTGATGAAAAATGAATTACATCACTATATGGATATGGTAGGCCATACGTACGCACGAGAAATGTTTTCATTTTCCATAGGATGAAAAAGAGACGAATAGGGGTTGGTGCGATTGAATAATAAAATTTTAGTACATTTAAGATAATTATGTTTTTATATAATAGTCGTTATAGAATATTTTAATATTTTATAAGAGTGAATAAGATTTAAAAACTCAATTAAGAACTATACTTCTTCTTCAGACAACCTCTTTATGTTTATACCTAAATCCTTTTTAGGATGGTATTATACTAAAATAAGGACCTAAAAGACATGGGTGGGGATGTTAGAAAATTATTTTTATAGGTAATGGATGAAATAATAGTCTCTTTAAGTTTAAGTAATATGAGATAGGTGGTGTCCTTTTATAGGTGAGGGAGAGGATACACATGAAAATTTTCAAATGATTAATATATATTAACGTATTACTCATGCCAAATGACTCCAAAATGACATATTTTAAAGGATTATATGGTTAAGGAAAAAATAAAACTAAAAAATTAGGTTTAAGTAGGTTTTTTATAATATTTAAACATTATCCCTTTATTTTTAACTTTTCTAACACATCTTACCCTTAAACGAGGGGATAAATATTTACCACTATTACTATTCACTATGACTAAAAGGTAAGTTAACCTTATTAACTAATATTAATTATTATGATTAAAAATATTTGATAAATATAAAATTATTCATATCCTATAATTTTCAGAAATTACTTTTAATATAGTTTCAATAAACGTGATGAAACAAATTTACTATAAAAATAAATTATTAAGTATTAAAATATTTTTATATGAGAATTAAGAACAATATTTATTACATTAAAAATAATTTTATCATGTTTAAAAAATAATAACTAATTAAATTTTAAAATAAATTAAAAACAAAATGTAACTTTGTAAATACTTGAATGGAAAAGATAGTTTTCTATAAAATTAGTATATTTTCAATATTCACTAAAAAATCAATATTTTCAGAGAAATCCCAAAATTTCATCCCAATATAATTTTGATATATTTATTTAAAAAATTATATCCTTTTTATATAATAAAATTTATAAATTTTGGAATTTATGTTTTAATCACATTCTCGAATAATGTTATGTGCAATATACTATTGTTTCTTTAGAAAGAAAAAATTACTATAATTGAATATCAAGTGTTACATTTGTAATCAGTCATTAATTTTTTTTAATGATATTAAAAATGAAATATTTATTTGATAATACAAAGATAACAGGGTTTCTATAACATTCAATTCTCATTCCCAATATCATTTTTTCCTCACCAAGATATTTTATTTAAAACATCCCATACTAGTCTTTCTTTATCTCTCGAATTTGCTGAATTGAAAGACCCAACAGAAGAATTCCATCCACATAAAATAGTTAAAGTATAAAGTCCTAATGATTTTAATCCATCTTATAGAAAAATTAATAAGTGTCTCATTATATGAAACTATTCTACTTTATTACTATGTTGAATTTTATGGTTCTATATCTTTAGTGCTTGTTTCAACCCATGAAGGATTTTCTTGAGTCTACACACATTGTTCTTATTTTTATAATCTATTAAGATAGAAGGATGATTCGTTTATATTTCTTATTCTAAATCCCCATTAATATATTTCATGTTTATGTATTTCTAACCTAGATTAAAATTTTTATAAGAAACAAAACACATCAAAACCCGAATGGTAGTATGCTTTACCACCGTAAAAACATTTTAGTTTATTTAACACCCTAATTTTTATAAAATGATTTGACCATATACCTCAAATTATATATCTTACTTACAAAAAATTTATATTTTGGATGGTATATCAAATTTCTTTATAGTTTTCTCTTTTTAGTGAGTAAAACTATTATTTCCCAGGTGTTATTCACATTAAATGATTTCAAATCATCCTACATGGAAACCTCTCACTCACCAGAATATCTAGGGTTAGCCAATTCTATAGAGTTTTCAAATTCTACCACATCTACTAAAAGAATGAAAATCAAGTCATTTTTATAACTAACCACCATTTGTATGATTTTTATTGATATTTTCAATTATACATGGAACTATACTCTTTATTAAACTAAAACCACATGTATTTCATCATTTAGAACTTTAAATCAAGTCTCACCAGTACTAAAACTTAAAATAATTTATTATATTAGTCTTACTCTTGATACATATATACTTTACTCTAATTTTCCTACCAGAATTTGATAACTACTAGTAGACTTGGATCCCTCTAATTTCATCGGTATTTGTAATCTATCAAAAGAATAAAAGACATATGAAATCTCTTATATTTTTAAAATATTGGTGCCACCATTTATATTCACTTGAGTATAAGTTTATCATTTATTTTCTATCTTTTATTTATAAATTAAATTACCCATAAACAAAAAATTTCTACTATTGATGAATTTATTCTTCTTATAATCCAAAAGTCAATACCTAAAATCTACACCATCGTATCCAATGAATAAACCTGCATAAGATTTAGAATTAAGATTATGTCTATCTTTTTCATCAATGTGAAAATAGACTAGTATTTTAAAGAAATCGAGGTAAGCTAAATACGATACATTTAATATACACAGTGTTTCTAACAGTTCATGTACTATTGGTGTTGATGAGCTCTTGTTAATTAAGTATGAAACCATACCTACTACTCCCACCCAAAAACCCTTTGGAATCAATGAATAAATCTTCTTAAAATATTCCATTTATATCAATATATAATTCATTTTCTCAACTAATTAATTTTTTGAGGATTAATAGGTACAATTGTAACACCCCAGGTAAATAAAGAATATGACATCTTTATATTTATCCATATTTGTGAATCAAATATTAATATTACTTTAAAGGGGATGCTATACTCGATGGCGTACCCAACACGCAACAACGAGTTTCTTGGGAATCTTACGTTGCACTCTAATAATAAAATAATATTATTTTAAATGGTAGTTAACATGTAGCAGTTGTATTGGCGGGAATGGATATAAATAACTAAAATATGATTATATATGTTTTTAAATGTTTTTAAATTTATCCAATAAAATATAAATGCTTAAAATACAGAAAGAATTCAATTTTAGGCGTATATGCCCTAGTTTTCACTAAAGGTTCACTTATCGCCTTTTGATGGCGTACTGTCATTAAATATAGTTTTGATCACTCTTATATATTCTTTTGGACCAAATAAAACTCTTCTTTAGAATCGGGACATTAAATTTTACTTTGTGTAAATTTTTTTTATTTTTCTGATAAAGTTCATTTTTTAATGAATAGTGTAAAATGTTGTATTTTAATTCAAAACCTCTTTTTAATATAATTTATTTATATGATTAGATTATATTTTGAATTGGTTGTAATGTTAAATTAGAATATATTTTTACCATTAAATCCAATAGTGGTCGTTGGAATTAATTTCACTTTGAAATCGGACTTAAACTAGTATCAATCTTTTGATACTTATTGTTTCATAAAAACACGCAATTTGCTCTGACAGCGGGAATTAATTATTAAATTAATTAATTTGACTTATATGTTTTGAATTTTGTAAAATAGACTTCATTTTTGAATTCGGAATATCAAATATAGCTTAGGGTGAATTTTTGGTAATTTTCTGAAAAACTTCAATTTTTGATGAATAGTGAAACCACTAAGTGGTACTTATAAAGACTGATTTTCCGTTTAAATGAAATTTTGCCATCACTGTGTTTTGAATTTCCAAAATCCGACATACATGGTTGTCATTAATAAGTAAAATGTGGTTCAATGGGATAAAAATAATTTTTTGGTGAATAGTAACTTATTAAGTTCTTAATCGCGATTAGTGGTAATTAGGGTAGTTTAAGGTATAAATAATTCTTTAATAATATAAAATGACCTAGAAAAATGTCCCAACCTTATTGGTTGTGTCATGGCCGACCAAGACAAGCCATGGGTCAACTTGGGGACCCCATGGAGACACTTTGGTTGGGAAATGACATAAATAACTTTTTATTTAATGTAAAAGTAAAAATGACACAAACATAATATGTTTTACGAAAACAATTTTTATATGGGGTTATAAAGATAATATTTTTGATTACAAATAGTAATTGGAAAGCTAAAAATATTTCCTACATCATAGTTTTTTTTATAATTTTTAGACATTAAATAAATTAAATTATTTATGACATAATAATGATGCAGCGATGCCATCATTATTTGACGATTTAAATAAAATGGAAAGATAATGTAAAATATATGAACTACACATGTCCAAAACCAATTGGATGAGTGTATTTCGAACCCTTAACACCTTATCCACGAATTATATCAATGTGGGACCTTTTGAAACCGAAACACATTTTCAAATAAAGTAATATTTCTTACTTTCCAAAAGTGCCCCTCCTCTCCTCTTATAAAAGGCCCCACCTCTACCTCATTTCACACACTCCTCAAGCCTTTGGCTCGGCCAACCCCTGCCCATTTACTCTCTCCAAATCCCTCTCCTCATCCTAGAGGATTCACTTTGGGAAGAATCCTTTGAAAGGAATCCTTTAGGCTCAAATCAAATGGAGTTACACTTTTAAAGGTAATTCATTCTCTCATGTTCATTTGTTTTATTTTGCTTCTCCAACCCCCTAAACTCTTTTTATTTACTTCTTTTGTAACAACACCAGTATCTTCAATATACTAGGATGTTGTTATAATATTTATTCTAGCTACACTCTCACACAACTACATCAAATGGTTAAAGAACATATGGTTTCCGTGGATGGCGAAATTTTGCCTCCCGAAACGATAATTGTTCAATACTCATTTAACACCTTCAAAGGTGGCCATTATGATGTCACTAATTTTATATATGATATATAATATGGTTATGTTTTCCTTAAGCTTCTGTTTTTTTCATTTTGGGCATACCTTTATGGTTTCCATTATGGGTAAACGCGATATCTTCATTTAAGGAAGTGCGGACTATCGCCCCCTCAAAGTGATTTGATTCGTTAAATACCATATGTGGGATGTATAAAGGATGGAACTATGATATTATATATGATATTATAATGGAATTATAATATACCTTTATATCATTATTATTCCATTCTATAAAATACGAAATAGAAATGAAAGTAGCGTTCATGCGTACGTATGGCTTACCGTCTCCATGAACGGTGCATTTCATTTCTACTTCTAAATGATTATGTAATGTTATAAATGAATGAATGTACTGGATATATATGAAATATATGATATCTACATCATAAATACAATTCTGGATATAATAAATGTTTGGCCACACGAACAACATGTAATTGTAAGAAGTCCACTTTCGACTTAAGAACCAAATATCGACAAAACAATCATTTTTTTAACTTAATGATTACATAATGTTTATAACATGGAAATAAGTTATAAAAAAGGAACAATAAGCTTGAAAAAGGTTATTAATCAAGTAGAAATTAACTCAAGTTTATTATTCAGGAGATTAAAGAACGATCGAGTCAAGTCAGACCCGAGGTAAGGGATCCTACAACTCTCTTTCTTTTTAAGTACACTCTTTTATGTCATTTATTTTAAGCTCATCTTTCTTATGATTGGGATGTTCTTTTATATTACTCCTACTGTAATTTTTATGTTCATGTGATGAGAGACCCTATTCTCTCTCATCAAACCATTTTGGAATTTTTGAGTGGCGCCGTTAGGCTGCCGAACTTTCGTAAGAGATCTAACCTCTCTCTTTATTTTTAAGTACTCTCCTTTATGTCACTTCTTTTAGGCTCCTATTTGTAATGTTGGGGGATGTTATTTTATATTATTCTTGCTGTAAATTTTAATGTAATATGATTAGATACCCTATTTGATCTCATCAATCCATATTCGGAAGTTTTATGTGGCGCCGTTAGGCTCCCAAGTTTTCGTAAGGGATTTTTCATCTCACTTTTATTCCCGTGAGATTTATACTACATTTGCCACAAATTCCATTGAGTGGTGTATGAACTGCCCATTATTCTACTGTTTGTGTAATATACTTTCGTTTATGAGTATTTACATCAATGATCTATTGTCCTTCTTTCATGGGGTGTATGTTTTGAAAGATACCCAAGTCAGTAAGGGAACCTTTCACCCTCCTCTTTTTTAAAAGACTTCTTTTGTTGGGTCTTTTAATTTACATATTGTTATGTTGGGATATGTTCTCATATATCCTTATTGATGTAAATGTTATGTCCAAGTGATGAGATACACTTTTTATCTCTCATCAACTCATTTTGATGTGATGCCGTTAGGCTGTCAAGGGAACTTTTTAACCCAATTTCGATTTCTTTGGGTTCAACATGTAGTCATTGAATATGTCATCCATTGAATATGTGTGAATGACCTTTTATTGTTTTACACTTAATATCCACTTATATTGGGTGTATTTATATTTGTCACACATATTTTTGAGATTGATTTGTCCTTAATTTAAGGATACCTTCTTTATAAGGGATTTCATCACATCTGACATTTCTATTGAGGGTTCATTGTTTTTATGCACCAATTCACTCTTATATGGTGTATATAATATCCTTTGGAGTATTATATCATGAATCCATTTATTCTCATGATATTATAAAGTTCTGACTAAATGTTATTCCTCAATTATTGTATTCAAGTGTCTCTAATTTTGGTAAAACCCCTTCAACCAAAATATCATTTTAAATGTTTTAATTATTTGTTATTATTAATATCCATGTTTTCAAAATGGTTGTAAGGATTTATTTATATGTATATTAATGGTTTAAAATTTTAAGCTTCAAGGTGGTATGGGACACTTTGATTCAAAAATCTCTTTATTAAATGTTTTAAATGGTTTTGAAAATGGTTTTGATAAAGGATTCTATTATGATATATTGTGATGTGGAAATGTTATCATTAATTTATATTGGTTTTATGTTTTATGATTTTATATTGGTACTTGGAAATTTTAACGGGTGGTTACGTTATAAACCATATGACGGGTGGTGCCGTGAATACCAGGATGGGTGGTTACGTTTTAACCTCCAATGCATTGGGTATGGAAGTCAGCCGTATGGCTATTCCATTAAGTATGTATGGAAATTGGCCGTATGGCTATTCCGTTAAGTGATATGTGTAGAAGTCAACCATATGGTTATTCCACTTAAGTATGTTCATGTCCCATGTTACCTTTATATATGTTATGTGTTCTTTATATGGGTTTTATGGTAATCCTTTGGTTACAAAAAGGTAAGTAATGATACTTTTTTTTTTCAGTGAAAAGTTTTTACTACTTCATGAAGGTGAAAATTATTACATTGATAAAGTATTCATGGTTTACTTGATGTTTTGAAAATCTAACAGTTTTCATTCTTTGTGTATCCCTTACTGAGCTTCTTATGCTCATCCCAAGTTTTTGAAATGTTTTTCACAGGATATAGCGTGGAATAGGGTCAAGGATGGGATCAAGGGAAAGTCATGCTACCTAAAACATAGAACTATACATGTTTCTTTTAGAGAGTTTTTATTTTATGTAAATTTAGTAGAAGCGACTACTTTGTAATCTTTTGAGATGTAATAGTTATGTCCTAATTCTCTAAAACTCTAAACCTGAAAAGATCCTCAATGTGAATTACTCATTTAATTCAATATTAAGTAAGGTTTAAGGTTGGGGCCTTATAGTTGGTATCAAAGGTCAGTTTATATAACTTTAGAGGTTAGGGTATTCTTTAAGCATAAGTGACATTACCATAATGGTTAGGATTTCAGAAAGAGTCCTAGTTTTAGATAAAGTGAATGAGTAAGTGTATCTTAGTGTTTACCTTCCTCATTAGTACATGATTGTTTTATTGATATACTCACACTGACATTTCTATTTTTAGTGAATGGATGGATCTAGCAGGCACCAAAGAGACAACAGGTTTGAAGGAAACTGTGGTGGTTCTCTGATTAAGATACTAGATAAAATGGAGGATTCAATGAGGACACTCGTGGTTGTTCTAAACCAAATATCAAGGAGTCATGATCAACCACTTCAACCTTGGTGAGTTCTCTAATGCATCATGTACGAGATGGCCAACCCGATGTGGAAATTCAGGTAATAATTATTAAGGTAACCATTAGGGTTTATATGATACTTAATTTTTAGGTGATTATGGGTTACTCTATGATATGATGGAAATGAAAGGAATGAGATAAACTTGAGGTTAAAATATGTTATGATTATTCTTGAAGATTTTATCTCATTCTGGGGAATGTTTTAAGAATTATATAGTTTTGGAAAAAGGACAACATGTAGACCGTGTGACATCCCGTCGCATCAGACAAAGCTGCGGGAATCGAACCCACAACCAATGTGCGACTGGTATTTATCGCCTACCACTGGACTACGTGAAGTCCCTGGTTAGTTTGACTGATTCATTCTAGTTATATGATTTTATGAATTAAGAGTAAGTTGATTTTGGGTTATTTATGAAAATGATTAACCTATCATGGAGGATATGTGATTAGGTTAATTACTTTTCAAAACGAGACTTTAGGAGCAACTGATATTGTTTGGAGATAAATGTTACGATTTATCTTGGAAGAGTATGCGACTAAATCCTTCAAATATTTGGGTTTCAATCTTATATTGGTTTACTTTGAAGAATTTTATGGGCAAATTTATTATAGAATGGTCCTCGTTGAACTTTGGGTTTTGTTGGACAAATTTTGGAGATTAAGAATAGATTTTATTTTTATAAAGGGTTATCCTTTTCTGGATTATCTGATCTTGTACTAGCCTTTTTGGATTTGGTTTTGGTTAAAGTCTAAAGACATGGGAAGTATATAGTTCTATTTTGTGGATTAGGTGATTCTCTAGAAGTTGATTATAGTACTCTTAATGTGAACAAGTCTTCCTAAATACTCGTCTTTTGGAGAAAATATGAGTTTGTGTAAGGAATCTAATAAAAGTTGAAAGTGAATATGATAAGTGATTATGTTTCCTTATGAATAAATTCCTCAATAAAAAGTAACTTAAAACAAAAATGTTGTCTATTAACTTTTCCTACTCGGGAATCGAATACCGTTTAACCCATCAGAAGTTTGTGATTTTCTCGTGGTTAACTTTCTCCTAAACATGTTTTCTATCACTCTCCATCAGAACATGACCCTTTGTTTTTTCCTCCATGTCCATATTTTCATACATGGAATCCTAGTATGGGTTAACTCGGGTGACCTTTGTACTTATCTTTCTTTATTTTAAAGTGATTGTTTTACCGATCCTTGTTCCGATGTGGGACTTTCAAGGATGTTTCCAAGCCCAATTTTAAAATTGCGAGGACGCAATTCCCAAAAGGGGGGAAGGATGTAACACCCCAGGTAAATAAAGAATATGACATCTTTATATTTATCCATATTTGTGAATCAAATATTAATATTACTTTAAAGGGGATGCTATACTCGATGGCGTACCCAACACGCAACAACGAGTTTCTTGGGAATCTTACGTTGCACTCTAATAATAAAATAATATTATTTTAAATGGTAGTTAACATGTAGCAGTTGTATTGGCGGGAATGGATATAAATAACTAAAATCTTATTATATATGTTTTTAAATGTTTTTAAATTTATCCAATAAAAGATAAAGTCTTAAAATACAGAAAGAATTCAATTTTAGGCGTATATGCCCTAGTTTTCACTAAAGGTTCACTTATCGCCTTTTGATGGCGTACTGTCATTAAATATAGTTTTGATCACTCTTATAAATTCTTTTGGACCAAATAAAACTCTTCTTTAGAATCGGGACATTAAATTTTACTTTGTGTAAATTTTTGGTATTTTTCTGATAAAGTTATTTTTTAATGAATAGTGTAAAATGTTGTATTTTAATTCAAAACCTCTTTTTAATATAATTTATTTATATGATTAGATTATATTTTGAATTGGTTTTAATGTTAAATTAGAATATATTTTTACCATTAAATCCAATAGTGGTCATTGGAATTAATTTCACTTTGAAATCGGACTTAAACTAGTATCAATATTTTGATACTTATTGTTTCATAAAAACACGCTATTTGCTCTGGCAGCAGGAATTAATTATTAAATTAATTAATGTGACTTATATGTTTTGAATTTTGTAAAATATAATTCATTTTTGAATTCGGAATATCAAATATAGCTTAGGGTGAATTTTTGATAATTTTCTGAAAAACTTCAATTTTTGATGAATAGTGAAACCACTAAGTGGTACTTATAAAGACTGATTTTCCGTTTAAATGAAATTTTGCCATCATTGTGTTTTGAATTTCCAAAATCCGACATACATGGTTGTCATTAAGAAGTAAAATGTGGTTCAATGGGATAAAAATAATTTTTTGGTGAATAGTAACTTATGAAGTTCTTAATCGCGATTAGTGGTAATTAGGGTAGTTTAAGGTATAAATAATGCTTTAATAATATAAAATGACCTAGAAACATGTACCAACCTTATTGGTTGTGTCATGGCCGACCAAGACAAGCCATGGGTCAACTTGGGGACCCCATGGAGACACTTTGGTTGGGAAATGACATAAATAACTTTTTATTTAATGTAAAAGTAAAAATGACACAAACATAATATGTTTTACGAAAACAATTTTTATATGGGGTTATAAAGATCATATTTTTGATTATAAATAGTAATTGGAAAGATAAAAATATTTCCTACATCATAGTTGTTTTTTATAAACTTTAGACATTAAATAAATTAAATTATTTATGACATAATAATGATGCAGCGATGACATCATTATTTGACGATTTAAATAAAATGGAAAGATAATGTAAAATCTATAAACTACACATGTCCAAAACCAATTGGATGAGTGAATTTCAAACCCTTTACACCTTATCCACGAATTATATCAATGTGGGACCTTTTGAAACCGAAACACATTTTCAAATAAAGTAATATTTCTTACTTTCCAAAAGTGCCCCTCCTCTCCTCTTATAAAAGGCCCCCACCTCTACCTCATTTCACACACTCCTCAAGCCTTTGGATCGGCCAACACCTGCCCATTTACTCTCTCCAAATCCCTCGCCTCATCCTAGAGGATTCCCTTTGGGCAGAATCCTTTCAAAGGAAGCCTTTAGGCTCAAATCAAAAGGAGTTACACTTTTAAAGGTAATTCATTCTCTCATGTTCATTTGTTTTATTTTGCTTCTCCAACCCCCTAAACTCTTTTTATTTACTTATTTTGTAACAAAACCAGTATCTTCAATATACTAGGATGTTGGTATAATATTTATTCGAGCTACACTCTCACACAACTACATCAAATGGTTAAAGAACATACGGTTTCCGTGGATGGCGAAATTCTGCCTCCCGAAACGATGATTGTTCAATACTCATTTAACACCTTCAAAGGTGGCCATTATGATGTCACTATTTTTATATATGATATATAATATGTTTATGTTTTTCTTAAGCTTCTGTTTTTTTCATTTTGGGCATACCTTTATGGTTTCCATTATGGGTAAACACGATATCTTCATTTAAGGAAGTGCGGACTACCGCCCCCTCAAAGTGATTTGATTCGTTAAATACCATATGTGGGATGTATAAAGGATGGAACTATGATATTATATATGATATTATAATGGAATTATAATATACCTTTATATCATTATAATTCCATTCTATAAAATACGAAATAGAAATGAAAGTAGCGTTCATGCGTACGTACCGCTTACCGTCTCCATGAACGGTGCATTTCATTTCTACTTCTAAATGATTATGTAATGTTATAAATGCATGAATGTACTGGATATATATGACATATATGATATCTACATCATGAATACAATTCTGGATATAATAAATGTTTGTCCACATGAACAACATGTAATTGTAAGAAGTCCACTTTCAACTTAAGAACCAAATATCGACAAAACAATCATTTTTTAACTTAATGATAACATAATGTTTATAACATGGAAATAAGTTATATAAAAGGAACAATAAGCTTGAAAAAGGTTCTTAATCAAGTATAAATTAACTCAAGTTTATTATTCAGGAGATTAAATAATGATCAAGTCAAGTCAGACCCGAGGTAAGGGATCCTAAAACTCTCTTTCTTTTTAAGTACACTCTTTTATGTCATTTCTTTTAAGCTCATCTTTCTTATGATTGGGATGTTCTTTTATATTACTCCTACTGTAATTTTTATGTTCATGTGATGAGAGACCATATTCTCTCTCATCAATCCATTTTGGAATTTTTGAGTGGCGCCGTTAGGCTACCGAACTTTCGTAAGAGATCTAACCTCTCTCTTTCTTTTTAAGTACACTCCTTTATGTCACTTCTTTTAGGCTCCTCTTTGTAATGTTGGGGGATGTTATTTTATATTCTTCTTGCTGTAAATTTTATTGTAATGTGATGAGATACCCTATTTGATCTCATCAATCCATATTCGGAAGTTTTATGTGGCGCCGTTAGGCTCCCGAGTTTTCGTAAGGGATTTTTCATCTCACTTTTATTCCCGTGAGATTTATGCTACATTTGCCACAAATTCCATTGAGTGGTGTATGTAATGCCCATTATTATACTGTTTGTGTAATATACTTTCATTTATGAGTATTTACAACAATGATCTATTGTCCTTCTTTCATGGGGTGTATGTTTTGAAAGATACCCAAGTCAGTAAGGGAACCTTTCACCCTCCTCTTTTTTAAAAGACTTCTTTTGTTGGGTCTTTTAATTTACATATTGTTATGTTGGGATATGTTCTCATATATCCTTATTGATGTAAATTTTATGTCCAAGTGATGAGATACACTTTTTATCTCTCATCAACTCATTTTGATGTGATGCCGTTAGGCTGTCAAGGGAACTTTTTAACCAAATTTCGATTTCTTTGGGTTCAACATGTAGTAATTGACTATGTCATCCATTGAATATGTGTGAATGACCTTTTATTGTTTTACACTTAATATACACTTATATTGGGTGTATTTATATTTGTCACACATATTTTTGAGATTGATTTGTCCTTAATTTAAGGATACCTTCTTTATAAGGGATTTCATCACATCTGACATTTCTATTGAGGGTTCATTGTTGTTATGCACCAATTCACTCTTATACGGTGTATATACTATCCTTTGGAGTATTATATCATGAATCCATTTATTCTCATGATATTATAAAGTTCTGACTAAATGTTATTCCTCAATTATTGTATTCAAGTGTCTCTAATTTTGGTAAAACCCCTTCAACCAAAATGTCGTTTTAAATGTTTTAATTATTTGTTCTTATTAATATCCATGTTTTCAAAATGGTTTTAAGGATTTATTTATATGTATATTAATGGTTTAAAATTTTAATCTTCAAGGTGGTATGGGACACTTTGATTAAAAAACCTCTTTATTAAATGTTTTAAATGGTTTTGAAAATGGTTTTGATAAAGGATTCTATTATGATATATTGTGATGTGGAAATGTTATCATTCATTTATATTGGTTTTATGTTTTATGATTTTATATTGGTACTTGGAAATTTTAACAGGTGGTTACGTTATAAACCATATGACGGGTGGTGCCGTGAATACCAGGACGGGTGGTTACATTATAACCTCCAATGCATTGGGTATGGAAGTCGGCCGTATGGCTATTCCATTAAGTATGTATGGAAATTGGCCGTATGGATATTCCGTTAAGTGATATGTGTGGAAGTCGACCGTATGGTTATTCCACTTAAGTATGTTTATGTCCCAAGTTACCTTTATATATGTTATGTGTTCTTTATATGGGTTTTATGGTAATCTTTCGGTTACAAAAAGGTAAGTAGTGATACTTTTTTTTTCAGTGAAAATTTTTTACTACTTCATGAAGGGGAAAAGTATTACATTGATAAAGTATTCATGGTTTACTTTATGTTTTGAAAATCTAACAGTTTTCATTCTTTGTGTATCCCTTACTGAGCTTCTTATGCTCATCCCAAGTTTTTGAAATGTTTTTCACAGGACATAGCGTGGAATAGGGTCAAGGATGGGATCAAGGGAAAGTCATGCTACCTAAAACATGGAACTATACATGTTTCTTTTAGAGAGTTTTTATTTTATGGAAATTTAGTAGAAGCGACTACTTTGTAATCTTTTGAGATGTAATAGTTATGTCCTAATTCTCTAAAACTCTAAACCTGAAAAGATCCTCAATGTGAATTACTCATTTAATTCAATATTAAGTAAGGTTTAAGGCTGGGGCCTTATAACAATATTCTCATGACTAATCCCCATATGTTTGAAAAAGTTTCAAAAACCTCTTTTGAAGTACTCACCTATATTGTTTGATGTCAATAAATATAGTTTTCAAATTATTTACCTTTAAACTATATATTTACATTGCATAAATGCTAAAAAAACATTATATTTATGTTTTAGGAAGTATATCCATAATTTCCTTATATATTATTTAATAAATGGCATAAATAATTTTGAACCTCCATGAGATTTTACTAGGTAAGGTCCCAAGACATCCTTACACAAAAGTTACAACTTTCAATTTTTCAACATTATATCACTAAGAATAAAACTCACATTACATTAATTTTCAATTATATAAATCTCATAGATCTTGAAATTTTCATGATACATATTTAGTACACCTTTCCATGCTAAATATTTCATACTTTTCTGACTAAGGTTCCCTAGTTAATAAATACAAAGATATAAACTATTAGAAGTTGAAGTTATAACAAGTGTGGATCCCACTTCTGTTACTACCAGATACCATATCTCATTATTAAAACCTCTAGATATGGTTAATAAACCTCAAGTTACTCTCCACACCCCATCATCAAAACTTGTTCCATAACATAATTCATCCAACTATCATACTAAAATCATTTCCTTCTAGTAACCTAGAATATAACTAACCCCTTTCAGCACAAGGATAATGTTATTATTATATTATATTGTTCACATCTACCTCCCCCTCTACATCAAGATATTGATAATATACTAGATGTACTCTTTAAAAGTGTATAGATACATAATTTTCTATGCATCCATTTCCACCAGTAGAGTATAAATATTTACAAGAGTATTTGGTCAAATATTCTATTATTTTTTTGACAATTATAAAAAGATTAACAATAATTTATCTGAATGAATTTACCATATTTAATAGTTAGGTAGTTTTTTTTGGTATATCCTTTTGCTTGAGGAAATATTTCTTGAGATTTTATATTTTCCCACTATGCCATAATGTTGGACTAATTCTGAAAGATTTACATATATATTTCTATCAAATTTACTTCTGACCACCTTTAATATCTTTGATTAGCCGAGTGAACTCTTCCTTATTAATATAATGCATCACTGGAAGATTCATAAGTCTCCCTCCTTCAGATATATTTATTGAGAATCATCTTCCGTACATCATTGAATATTAAATCATCTTTTCCAATGGAGTTAGTTACTACCATTACCATTGCCTCACATGATTTATGTAAGGATGAAAACGATAATATCAACCCTATTGCATCTATAAATATTAACTTCAAAGACTCAAGCTAGATCGTAATCAAGTTGAAATCATTCACATGATTAGTAGTATATACACCTTTTAATAGACTCATGCTGAACAACCACTGTATTAATAATAACTTGTTATGTGTTGAAATATTATTATATATATTTGGTAGTGAATATATTAACTCCTTTTTAGTTTTATTTTCATAGATGTTCAATGTAAAATTTTAGGCTAATGACATCCACACAATACTTAATGCCTTTATATATTTCTTATTATATAATAATTTCTCTACATCCTCTAGTTTGACACCCTTAAAGGAATATTCTCTATATTTTTGGTTGAGATAATCCTCTATCTTCATCCCCTAAAAACTGTAATTATTTCCATATAATTTTTTATCCAAAACTTTATCTCTTCCAACACCATCACCTTCTAATATAATAATTCATATTGAATCAAAAAATACATCTAAGTAAGATGATAATATTACCTAAGTTATTTCTGAGTAATCTTTTTTCCTCTTTTAGAATTTCTTACTCATTTTCTATAATAAAATAATTGATAATATCAATGAAATTTTACACAAAAAAATCCAACATCTGAAGACAAAAATGGTGGAAACAGGTCACTGGTAGAAAACCACTAAAAGTTTACTGTACTGTAACTTGGCAGTATCTATGGTTCACCCAAATCACCACACTGAAGCCAAACTCCCATTCATGATCTGTTTACTCCAACTCATAAGAAACACTCAAAAAAAACATGAAAGAGAATTAATAAAATTAAAAGACACTTTGGTTTTATATGGTTCAGATTTACATGCTGCATCCACAGGAGAATAGGTTGAATTTTTCAATTCATTGGAAGAATATAAAATAATCAATATGATTAAATATCCATGTATATCACTTCCATAAGTAATTATATGACACCAAATCATCAAGGTGGTCCCACCCTTATATATAGAGGATCTGGCCCTATCATTCATTAGCACTGACCACCAGAAAAAGTATAAATCCATACATTAAACTCTGTAACTAATACTTCCCTATAACATATCTGGTTTTGACATACCATAATAGAAAAAATCAATGGTGTTCCCCATAGCTCACTTCAATTACGTAAAAAACTAGTTTGAATGATTTAGGTAAATTATTTATCATCTATCATATTTCTTTTCTCACTTTGTACTCTTCTTGATGTACCCTACTTAAAATATTTCTTTATAACATGGGGAAAGAAAACATAAGAAAGGGTGAGCTTAGATGATTAGTAAGGGTAAACATGGGAGATAATAATCGATGATCATATGAAATCATAAGATAATAATAAGTGTATGAGATCATTACCATATCTTAAAAAGTCCATAACCAATATATAAAATATCATAAACCTAATTCAGGATATAAAGCTTTATCATTTCAAAAGTTCTGATTCATTAGAGTGAGAAAATATCATAATCAATCATGAACCGTGAGTTCAGATTAAAATCTTGTCATAAAAGTGTGGAACCATCATAGGAATAGAACCATTTCATATGTAAATGTTAACTACCAAGAAAATAAAATCATAGTGTATTAGGTATCAAAACCTATTTACCATATCATAAAAGTTCAGGAATCACCACTTGTTTCCTATATATAATCAACATGATCAACTTGTTTCCCATAGTAGATCAAGCACATCAACTTGTTTCCTATAATTATCCCATTAAATATAAAAAATTACCCAATGAATTGGAGGGATATATAATTATTTTCCTACCCATAAAAAAATAAAAACCATACATTGGTGTTCCATAATATCATAAAGTATTCATCATATCATCATAACATTACCCATGGACAGAAAACAAGTTTCATAAACAATTCATCGTTTCATCGTAACATAACCCATGAGAAATAAATTGGTTTCCTAAAAATATCATGGTCATTATAATAAAAAATACATATAAATAATAGTTATGGAATAATTGGATTACTTCCCCAGTAAATAATAATTACCATCAAGGATGTTATCATAGGGTAAAATTCCTTTAGAAGATCATTAGAATATTTCTTGAGGAAAATATGATTTTCATTTTGAAATCACTTACTTAAAATATAAAAATTTCTAAAATATCATTGAATAAAATTTATTTGAAAATAAACATGGAAACTTGTAAAGTAATATTCAAATCATTGATCAGTTATGGTGTTGAGAAATTCCATTCATTTCATATGCATTAAAACAATGATTCCTTTCAAATTTTCTATAAAAAGTCAAAAAGTAACTCATTTAGAAAATGATAAGAAAATTCATTTTAAAACATTTTTTACAAAGTAAATATTTGGAAAAATAAATTTAAAAAATCATAGGATAAAAATTAAAACATTCTTGATTTTTTTTGAAAACATAGACATTGAAGAAAAAATATGTTTTACTGAAGAGAGAAATAAAGTCATATTTCCATAAAAATATTTTTTACATATCTTGAGTACATAAATAGAGGAAAATTAAAGAAAAACATATATTATAGTGAAATAAATATAGTAGAATAAAATTTATATTGATTTATCAGATAAGTATCTGGTAATTTCCTCAAAGGAAATTCAGGCATAAATAATCTTGAATAAATTAGGATTGAGATATGAATTCCTTAACAAAAGTATCATCTCACTCCGCACGCATTAAGAACTCATATATAATGAAAATATATTTATTATAAATCTATTACATAACTAAAAACATATATATATCATACTACATATGATTCACTTATAACATCTTATCACCCTTTTATTTACAATTTTTTTATTAAAACCATGGTTCCAAGTGATTACTGTTTCATTTCTCCTACCTATTTTAGACCATAAGTCCTGATACTTGTACTTTAACCATGATTAAATCATATAAATAATATTAATAATGATATAAATATATTATATATATATTTATAATCATCAATAAAAGGCATAGATAGAAAACTTAATTACACCATTCTTAGATATAATAGGCCGTATGTATGCATGAACTATGTTTTCACTTTTTAATGAATGAAATTAAATAAAGGTAGATAATAATTAAAATTTACCTAATAATTATTATAAAATATATATTATATATATATTAATTCAATCTATCCTTATTACTATCCATATGAAGTGGAAATGAAAAATAAATCACATCGCTTCGTAGAGGTGGTAGTCCACACATACGCACGACGAACATTATCAAGGTAAGATGCTAGATTTGATATTATAATTAAATAATAATAATTATGTCATAAATATAATGTATATACATTAAATAATTAATAATATTCTTCCCTTAAAATCGTTACGGAAAATTTATTATATCGCTACATAGAGACGACAAGCCGTATGTATGTACGAACAATTCTTTCACATCCCATTTGATAAACAATTGGGTGAATAAAGGTGGTTTCATAATAATAATAATATTTTAGTAAATTTAGTATAATTAATTTATATTTTTATTATTAATACCATAAATTTATAGGATTTATAATAATAAATAAATTGAATGAGGTCTGGTAAGATGATTACCTCTTCTTCGCTAATCCTCCTTCAAATCCCTACTTAGGGACCCTTGGAATGATCTTTCAAGAATACCAAATATTCTAATTCATGGATAGAGAAGTTTATAAGATAATTATTCAAGGTTTAGTCAAAATAGATGGCTCAAAGTGGTGTAAATTAGAGAAAGGATGGGTTCCCATTTACAAGTGTGGGGTGGGGTGCTCCTGGAATTTATTAAAAAACTAAAATATATTAAAGTCATTATGTAGCCAAATTATCCCAAATGGATAAAGATTAGAATTAAAGGTTTTATTTGGTTGAAATAATATCAAAAAATAATTTCTTAATAGGTTTAAGTGGTGTTTTAAGCCTTATATTTTGGTTTAACCACTTAGTTAGCCTATTTTAACCTTAACCGCAATAACGTCTTTTTCCCTCTTAAAAGGGTTATAATTTTAATTATACTATAAAAATTGGCTTATAAATGGACACGTTATAATAAATTAGAACATTTATTATCCTTATTTTTCTCTTTAAATACTTTTATGAATTTTAAATAATTTAATAATATATTATTTTTCATAAAATATTGTTAATGTCATTTTTGACACTATTCACATAATTTGAACTCGAATGCAAATAAAAACAATGTAATTAAAATATAAATCTTTAAAATATTTTTAATATGTTATATTTTTCTAAAAAATTAATTAAGAATAATAATTTATCCAAATTTTATTACTTTTAATATTTTTAAAATCATTTTATTTATTTATTTATTTATTGAATAAATATTTTATCAGCGCTGCGTAAGAAATTAGGGTAATTATTAAATAAAAAAAATTTAGAAAAATTATAATGATAAATAAAATTAATTTATATGTACAATAATCATTTATAACTAAACATAACATTTTTTACCCTTATGATAAAATATTAGAGATATTATATTCAAGAGAGTGACATTTTGTATTTTTTTCTTAAATCAATATAATGGTCATAATCAATGAAATACGACTCAAGTTTGATATATGTTAAATAATTTTATGTAAATGGATAAAATATAACAATAAAATAGAATAAAGGAAAGTCTCAGAGAAATTTTAAAGCCTTATCTAAAAGTTTTAAGGGTATTCTACCTGTTTTACCCGTACTGAGATGACACAAATTCACTAAGGTCACTACTGATATTGAACAAATATAAAAGGGTAAAATATAAAAAATTTGAGCCTATTGATTAAAAATATAGAATAATTTTTTTTATTTTGTATAAGTGGTAGAAATTAATTTAATAGAAAACCACAAAACGCAATGAGAAAATAGTATTTTTGAAAAATGCCTTTTAAGTATAAAAATGTTTTTATACCAAATTCAATTATAAAATTGAGTCCAATGAACTTAACTAAATTATCAACAATATAATAGAATTAAATTTACTTTTAAACTATTTAATAACAAAATGTAACTTTGTAAATGATTGAAACAAAAGTATAATTTTTAGTAAAAATTAGTATTTTTCACTATTCACTAGAAAATCAAATTTTTCAGAAAAATAAAAAAATATAACCTTATATAATTTTTTTATAATTATTTAAAAAATTATATAATATTTATTAAATAATATTTCTATTTTTTAAAAAATTAATTATAATATTTAATCACAAAAAGAAATAAAAACCATTTTTTGAGAAATAAATGTATTTTTAAAGAATATAATGACTTTGATAAAAATATATTTTCTTTGTCTAAAAACATTATAATTTTTTAAAACGTGATAATTAATATTCATTCCCCTAATTTAGAGTCCTTTTTATGATGTTATATTTTATTATGGTTCATTTGGACTTGGGGTTGCGTGCGTAACACCTCAAAATTTTGGAAGAATAACATTTTATTTAATTACATGTATAACACGCAACACCAAGTGAAGAAGGGAATATAAAACCCTAAGACTCTAAAATATATTTACTATTTTAAATAAATTCAATGTATGATATATCTTTCAATGCATGCATCACTGAGTCATCTTATGTTTCGCACAACAATGACTTTTTTCGATAGAATGCACTACACACAAGATCATGTTTTACTGAATACTATTAAAATTATTATTTAAAATGATAATTATGTCATAGCCATTAAATTTGAAGTTATGAATAATATTAAATAACTTATTAAAATATATATATTAATTCATTTGTTACCAATTAATTAAAAGTGATTATCTGATATCCGAAAGGGCGTTGTTAATTAACACAGGGTTACTAAATTTATAAATTTATAAACACAAAACAAAAAACCCCACTAAACTATGGGGTAGTATAGGATATAAAAGTCTAAGGTCAAAACCACATATATAGGGTTGGATAAAATATTACTTAAATAAAATAAACCTAAAATATTTTATGAAATAAATATAACAATTTCATTTGAAAGAAGTGATGGTTATTTATTTGGATTTAAAGAAAATGAAAAAAACATATTTAATAATTGTAAATCTATGTTCATGATTTATTTGGTTATAAAATAATTAAATAATAGTCATATGGTGTCTTAATCGAGTAAGTTGAATCCAATGGTTATGGTAGACAATCCTAAAATCACTGACATTCCCTTTTCACAATGGTCATGTTACTTCGGGTATTTGTTGACCAGGTAACTCAAGAACCATTTTTAAACATAGGGTACAATTAACCCAATGGTTATGGTGTGAATAATTATCTATTATAATGCAATAAAATAATAACTCCAACACTAATAACACAATTTTCATGAATGATAGAGCGAAGAAGAGATTTTAAGAAATCAGTGTTGCTGCAAAAGACCAAAAATTAATTGCATTAAATAAATAAAATTCCTTAATACAATACATATCCTTTGTTACAATTTCTTTTCACAATCTCTACCCCTAATTCTAGTCTGGGGGGGGGGTTAGAAAAATAAAAATCATATTCTAATCATCATGGCAGTGATAGTCCTTGATTCTGGTGGAAGCGGCTCTAAATGAATGGTTTGAGTAGAGCATTGTCCTCTTATTTATAGGCCTCCATGGTTCTTGGGTAGGCCCCTCATTGTAGATTGGGTCAAAAATCAAATATACAGTGAATTTGAATACCATATATACAATTACATGACATGTAAGTGGAATAAAAGATGTGCAATCCTTGAATTTTTGGATCCCACGAATTTCTACATATTTCTTTCAAAAACATTTCATGAAAATTAGTAACATTGTATAAATTGAATAAAAAATGTGTAATTATTTTTTCACAGTGTGTGAATATGTCATGAATTTTCCATATGGATCTACTTTACTTGATAAATTCACAATATTTAATCCTTAAATATTATGATCTCACGAATCTTGGCGTATTTCTTTAAAAATATTATCCTGAAAAAAAGTCACGTCATGTAAATAAAATACATGATGTGTAATTGTTTTTCACATGGTGTAACAGTTTCAAAACTTATCCATATGGGTTTGGTTCACTTGATAAAGTCACAATGTTTAAATGAATTACACTTTGTGTAATCAATCAAGTCCTGTTTTTCCAGCTTCAAACTTCCTCAAAAATTCGGTGTCACACCGCGAACGGAGCTCATAGCCCGAAGTGTCTTTAGCTCCATTATTCTCCAATTTTTATTTCTTTTTCAAATATTCATTGTTTCCTACCATAAAAACCAAAAAATATATTTTTGATTACAAATCTTAAGGAATAATAAATTAAATTCATAAATCAATACGTTAAAACACTCTAAAATGTATGCATGAAATACACTCATCAGTGTAGAAACCTATTGAATATAAGGAAATATTTTTATAAAAAGGTATTATTATGAACCAAATGTATTTTATCCTAATATATTAATTTAATTAATATTAGTGAATTATATTAATTAAATATATATTATATATTAGATAATTTTTTTGAAATTCATCCAATAAAATTTATAGGCATAAGAGAAAAACAATTCCAATTTTATCCATAAAAGCTGTATTTTTCTAAAGACAATTTTTCTGACTTTTAATTGATCACTTAGTTTAAAAATAATTTTTGACACTTTTATAAATTTTATTTGAAAAAATAAACTTAATTTACAAAATATGAATTTCAAAATTACCAGAGAGTGTATTTTTGGTATTTTTCTGAGAAGTTTCATTTTTTGATGAATATGAAAGAATACCGAATTTGAACTGAAAACTAAATTTTCATCTAAAATATTTATATTGTTAAATTATATTTTTAATTTATTTTAAAGTAAAAATAGTTCAATTATACATATATTAATTCAATTTAGGTCATTTTAATCAATTTGATATTGAAATTGGATATACAAACATTCTGTACATTTGAACATTTTCACTTTAAAAACCCATTTTCTCATCCCTTCTACAGGATTAATTTTAAATTATTTTTTTCCACTTATGGGAATTAAATTTGGAATTACAGATTCCATTTTTTAATTAGATAAATTTATAATTTATAATAAGTCAATCTTATTTTTTGACATAAATTATTATTGAAAGTAGTGAAAATTAACTATAGTGATTAAGAGAAAAATGAGTTTTCTAAGTTACTAGACTTTAAACTTAAGGGTCCAAATGACATATAAAATTGTACAAAAATCATTGTTTGGGAACATTTTGATCTTATACCTTATATTATAGATTTTGGTGCATTATTGTGGCTAATTTACAAGAAAAAAACATGGATGGAATTCCCTCTTTCAAAAATTTACAACTTTTCCAGTCACCCCACATATAAAAGGCCTCCCCCTCTCCCCATTTTTCACACCTCTCAAGCCACTTTTGATCAAAAAATAAATTAATAAATAACTATATAAATTCACTCAACTAATCCTATAATCCTTATATTTGTAGTAAATTGAACCTAAAATTTCATTAGTGCAAACCTAAAGTGGATACCCAAAGAAGATGCAATATTTTTCCAAAAGTGTTTTTACTTATTTTCTTATACACCTCCTAAAATTATTTTTATATCATGATTATATAATAATTACAGTATCATTAAAATACTTATATGTTTTTATATTAATTTTATTATCTAAAACATTACACACTTCCATCTAATGGGTTACAAAATCATCATTCATGTGTATGAAGGACAAGCTCCTCACAAGTTGATGTAGTTTGTTTTTCCATTACCACATTTCGAGGTTGGGAATAATGATGAAAATATTTTTTATATACTATATATATGATATATATGATTCTTTAATTCTTATTTAATTATTTTACAACATATAACCTCTCTCTTTCCATTTTGTGAGAATACGATAACGTCGCTTGTGTGTATGGGGGACTACCGCCTCACGAAGCGATGCGATTCATTCCCAATTTATATAGAATGTATTAAGAATTTTTTTAATAAAAATATGTGATATTTATAATATAATAATGACACTATAATTATTATATATATATATTATTTAGTTTTCTATTTTTCAATACAATAAAAAATGGAAACAACATTTAGACTTACGTATGACCTACCGTCTCCATGAATAGTGTATTTCATTTCTTAGCACTAAATTTTATACATTACTATAAATAAATATATATTTAATATATATGATATTTACATCATGGATTAAATCCAGGAGATGATTAAATAATTATCTAATTAAAAAGAACAAAAAATAACAATTCAAAACATACTTGAAAAATAAGGAAATTGACACCCGAAATGATGAAAATAATGAAAGATTATTAAAAAACGAGGATTAATATGTTATAAACGAATAATATATGATATAATAAATGTTAATATGAATTTTTAATAAGTTAATAACATGATTAGAACCATTATAAAATAGTTTAAATCACATTCAACCCAAAGGAAGCATAAGGTAAGGGATTCTGTATCAATTTCATTTCATTGATAAATATTGTAATGTTATGAATGTTGTTTCTTTTATATGGTATATATAATGGTCCTATTAAATTTAATATCATGAAAAATTCATTATTCCCAGTATTTTTAGCTTCAATTTGTTTTATTTCATCTAAGAGTATTTGAACTTGAAGTTACCAAGTGGTAAAGAAATTTCATAACCAAATTCATATTCAATGGGATATATTATTTCCTCATTGTTTTTAATATTATAATATGATGTGTGTAAGGAATTTTGACTATCTATTATTGTATTTAAACTCATTTTATTTGTATTTATAGTCGATACACATAATCAATTTATTGGTTGATGCTCACTTCAATGTTATGATTATTATAAGGGTTTATTTCACTATCTCATTCTAATCAATATTGTTTATTTTTGAAATTAAAATAAAAGAAATTATATGATCATTGTTTAATGAAAACTTTAATTTTCTTCTCCTTTCGTTATTTAGGACTTTTTCATGTAATATTATCATTTTTTAGACTCTTTGGTACTTAATATTATTGAGAAAATGTTTCAATAAAATATGACTTCAATTCTCTCTTCAGTCGAAAACCCATTTTATTAAAAAACCATGTTTTCTAAAATGTTTTCAAATTTTCTTCTTTAACCATATAAAAATTATTTTTTAAAACAAATTTTTACAAATTTTTCTTTTTTAAATTTTTTTTCCCAAGGAATATTCTTATCACTTTCCGAACAAGGCACTTTTCTAACCTATTTACCGCACAAAAGGAATGTTATTTATGACATGTATGGAATTACCCACCAACATTAACATCATTTATTTGAAGCTTAATTTTCAATTTTATGAGGTTATTTTTATTTAAAATGTTTTAAATTATATTTTCAATTAAAATTATTTTCAAAATGTTTTCCAAAATTAAAATGATATTTTCCTCAAGAATGTTTTTAAATAATTTTTTACTTCATCACTGACAACAACCGTTATTCTTAATCTAATGGGTATACATTGTATTGATACCATTATTATTATTTATTTGGATGAATTATGATTATTTTTACCAAGAATACTATTTATATTCAATTACTTGAATCATTTTTTAGTTATTAACTTTCCCTAGAGCTATTTACTTTCATATGACCATTGGACATTAAATTTATGCTAAATATCTATATCATTTGTCATGGATATTATTATTGACTAAAACATATATCATTTTTACGCATGGTGTTTACTTTTAAATATATTTTATTAACTTTGGAAATATTGACAAATCCACATACTTTACTCAATACAGATATTTGATAAGGCACATTGTTTATGAATTAAATCGATTATTCAATATATGAGGAATGATTTGGACTTGCAAGACACAAGTTGGGGACCAGTTAATGCAAGCCCTTTAATGAATCGATTGTCTCATGGGATGAATCAATTGGACGACCACATCTAATGGGTTTTCGCCTAACATTTTCTAAACCATCTAGAGGAAAGATCTTGACGATAAAGGTATCATGATCTTGGGAAACATGATGTCTGATAATTAAGCATTGCCTTTATTAAGTATCCACTTATTACTATCCATGATATTTTCACAAGGAAAAAATCATTGGATTAATTTCATTCTCAGTTTATTTATTAAATGGCATGAGATTTTTTTTACCTTTCTATGTTATTTATTCCTTATCCATATATTTGAATGCGTATGTGTTCAGTTATTTACCTTTCCATATTGATTGTTCCTTATCTAATTATTTAAATAGCATGTGTATTCAGTTATTTACCTTTCTATGTTGATTATGATCATTGATTCATTATTTCATCCAATGTATTTAACCTTTACTGAGTATTTAAGATCAGCCTTATTTTTTTTTCTTTCCCTGTTAATTCCACGAAGATTAATATGACTGATATTCAAGGATATTAAAGAATTAATAAAGTTATTTTCAAAAAAATAATATTGTAATTTTTTTTATTAAAATGTAATATCTGAATCATGTATGTATCTAGTTGACCAAGACTTACAAATTGACAAGTCCCTTAAGGTGAAATTATTTGTATCTTATGTCAATGTAATGGTAGTATATATCGGTTCTGGGATTCTGCAATCAGGGTCGCTACAACATTTTTCAAAATCTACCATAGGATTAAAATTTATTAATATATCATATAATATTGGGGTGTCACACAGTTACTCTATTTTAAGAAGATTCTTCAAAATCCCAACATACATGAGGTAGACATAGAATCCCACTCTAACTTATCCATCCCAAGCAGCTCGGAGGAGGTCAATAGTGAGATAAATCATGCGGAATTCATTCATGCGAGCATAGTGTGAGTGGGATAATGCATGTAGGGGAGAGGGTGATTGGTCTCACATGTGAAGGTCACCATGTGAAGCCATATAGGATCACCGAATCTTGTCCATAATAACTTTCTATTGAGATCCTCACAACTTATTATTAGTCTTAACTTTCTAATTAAAATTTTATATGTGGGATGGATTATATGAATATCACAATTTATTTTTATTATATTTCATATGTTGTTTTAGAAAATACTATTTTTACGCTATACAAAATTTTTGAAGATCATAATCAACTTTTGGCTCAAATAGTTTGTAGCTAAGGGTTTTCATTGTATCATCTGTACCAAGCCTCAAAGAGTTTGTTGGTGGTGATGAGATCACGGAGCATAGAAAAATTCCATTAGAAGATGTAATGAAGCTTTATGCAATGAGAGAAATCTATTCTAGGGTTTTTTTTATATTCCAAAAGAACTTCATTATGGTCTCTATGACCATGTTGTGATCATATTAGTGGTATGATTGATCCTATAATTTCTTAAGATTATTGATATGGATAGACTGATTATGTGGATGTTTTCTATAGTGATCCCTACTTAACATACATGGATATTAAATAATTTTAGATGAATATTCAACACATTTCAAAAGAAAATTCTCAAGGACCACAATTGTTTACTATCTTTGGAATATCAGAACATAATCTTCTAACTTGGTAAAAGATCATCAATGTTTCCCAGAAATATCTTCCCCTTTAATACTTTTACTTAAAAACTTTGTTCATAACATGATGAAAGGAAACATAAGAAAGGGTGATTTAAGATGCTTAGTAAGTCTAAATAAAGGAGATATATAAGCATAACATGAGAATAAGGGTATAAGAATATGAGAATAATATTTGAATATCATACCCTACAAATCAAAAATCATATACACGAGTCATGGTATAATTATCGATAGTTCATAATACATGAATCATAAGGGAATCAAGAGAAAAATACATGAGAGTATAGTGTAGGAATAAGACATATAATTTATAGAGTACACATAATTATGTAAAATATTATGTTAAGGATACCTACCATGACCTTTATAACATGTTAGGCTTGGGAAAATCACCCATGCACCTGCTTTGTACATGTGATGACAATCTGTGTACCCTCTTATTTTTAGGCTTCGAATACAACCCATGTACCCTTTTATTTTTAGGCTTGGGATATAGCTTGTATACCCTATTATTTTTGGTCTTGGTTTACAACCTATGTACCCTCTTTTTTTTTCAGGATTGGGTGATAACTAGTGTACCCTCTTATTTTCAGGACTGGGCTACATCCCATGTACCATTTGAGATCATATACCATTTATCATTACCCAATGCATTGGAAGGAGATATAGGTCCCACCCATATCATAATTAAATCATACATATGTGCTACACTATATTATAAACATTCATCATATCATAACCCATGAAATGGAATGTGTATCATAAACTTGTAATCATATCATAACCTATGTAAAATAGAAATGTTTCATAATAAATTCATCAAATCATAACTCATGAAAAAAGTGGGTTTCATAATCATAATTCCATGAAAATATAAACCATTTAGAGAAAGAATATGAATGGAACCTTTGGATAATTTCCCCAGAAAGGTATGAGTAACACTAATAGATGTCATCTTGGATGGAAAATAATTTATAAAAATATTTTAAAACAATTTCTTGAGGAAAATATCCTTTATGATTTGAAAGATGATTTTTAGAACATAATTTTTTTGAAAACCTTTTTCTATGAAAATATCTTTGAAAACATATAAATAAATTTTTGAAATAATGGAAATCCTTTTTTTTGAAAAATTTATTTTAAAAACTTATAAAGGAAGAATTTAAAATCATTTAAAACACTTATTAAACATGAAACATTTTTAGAAACCACTTTTATTCGATTTTTTTTAAAAAACTATAAAATAAGATTCAAATAAATGGCAGTTATGATTAAAAACTAATATGTACATGTTGAACATTCCTTCTATGTCATAAAAAGGCTAGATACGTGCCTCGATTTAAAAATGATATGAATATTCCTTTTTAAAAACAATTTTTTAAAAGGTAAAATATGGGTAAAAATTTATTTTAAAGATCATAGGAGAATTGTATTAAATCATTGAAAATATTTTCTTTACAAAACATGGTTTTTAAAGAACGTATAATTTTTACCGAAGACATGGATAACATCAAAATTTCATAAAAATACTTTCATAATCATATTAAGTAACAATGAGTGAAAAAATAGTACTATTATTTAAAGATATCATGAATAACCATTTAATAAGAAAATTCATGATATTTATTGATACATTTATTATAATATTTCATCAATTAATGCTTAATCATAAACAATCCTGATAAATGATGAGATTGTAGCAATAAATTGTTACCACTTTGGTAACGTTGAATCATAATACCCATAAAATAATAAAATTTAATGATGCTTAAATTATCATAAAAAAAATAATTTCCACTATATAACATGTAAAAGGGTAGTATATATACCTCATATAAGAATATAGGTTCATAACATGACATGTATATTGAAGAATCCAAATTCAGACAAAATTACTTTACAGATTTTGTAACTTTTGAACCATAAACCCTATGAAATAGTGATCATAAAATAGATATGCAGATAAAAATAAATTTAATTATAATAATAATATAAGACATTCATGTGTAGTATATACACTGCATAAAAGAAATTAATGATGAATAAGGCATAAGTCTCACACACAAAAAGTGAGATGAGAAAATCCTTACCTTAACTATTGAATTTCTTCATACACTTTCAAACCTCTTGTATAATAAACATAATTTTATTATAAATCACAACAACAACCATATTATTATATATATTACCATATATTATATTATTATAAATTTATATTTCCCATTTATTAACAATTCCATGTTAATGTTACGTTTCAGGTAATATCAGCTTTGTTTTTCATAAATGTTTCGATTTTTAATTCTTAATCATATTAATTAGATCATGATTTACTTATTTAAAGAATGGAAAAAATTACATAAATTACATAAATATTCATTATATAATTATTTATAATAATATATAAAATATATAAATAAAAAATGGAATACACCATTCATGGGGATGATAGAATATATGTACGCATGAATGCTATTTCCATTTTCTTATCATATTGAAATAAAGAAATTAACTAAAATATATGAATATATATACATATATATAATATAATTAGAGTATAATTATTTTTTTTATATATCATTTAATTTTACTAAACCCATCCTTAATACATTCCATATAAAGTGTGAATGAATCACATCACTTTGAGGATGTGGTAGTCCACACATCCACAAATGAAGTTATCGTATTCCCAAAAAATGAAGATAATAAATGTATGTATTATATAATAATTAAATAAGAATAAATAAATTATAAATCCCATATATATCATATAAAAATAGCATGTCCATCAAAATTCCTAACCATGATAGGTGGTAAGGGAAAGCAGACAACATCATTTCGTGAGGCAGTAGTCCACCGTACACATGAACGATAAGGTCGCTACCAATATGAGGGAAGTGTGTGTAGGTATAGATCAAAACCATATAATAACAAAATATTAGTATATTGAGGATACATATGTTTTTTTATAATAATGGAATAAGGGGAACTTAATGGATTGGGAAATATATAAAATATAAATGCATGTTGAAGAATGTTACCTCTTTTTCAGGTAATTCATTTTGGTTTGAACCAAAGGGATTCTTTGGTTGTAATAATGTACAAATTTATGATTCTTGGATTATAGAAGTTATGTTGAGAGATTATTTATGTAGGGTTTGGATAATCCAAAGGTCTTGAGAGGTGTGAAGAAGTGAGGGGGGGGGGGGGTGAGTGCCTTTTTTACAGAGGGGTGACATTCTTGTTAATATATAAAAGGTAACCACTATTGAGAGGTCTCACTTACATCATGTGACTTAAATAATTGTTAAATTTTTATTAAAGGGGGTATTTGGTCGCAACATGTCCATTGAATGGATTTTGGACATGTTTCTAAGTTATTTGGACCCTTAAATTAAAGTTTAACCATTGAGTAATATTGTTTTTACCTTAATCACTATAATTAATTTTAATTACTTTCATTAATCTATTGTAATTCCCCGACCAAAGTTACACAGAGTCAGTGCATTATTACATAACATTATCATGATAATAAGGAAACCATGTCCTGCAAGACTGATAAGTTTAGTATTATTCGAAACAAGATTCGTACATAAGTTCTACTTTAAAACTTGAAAAGAAATACAACACTAATTTATTCCATTAGAAACATAAAATCCTCCTAGATTATTATTAAAAATCACTCATAACTAACTTCTTCATATCCTGGGAAAATGAAACATAAGAAAGGGATGAGCTCAAATGCTCATAAAGGGTAAACAATACAGAGGAAGATAACATAAATATTGAGCATGGTGAATAATTGAAAACACAAGGCTTTACAAATAATAAACTTGAACACTTTTATGGTAGGAATATGAGATAGGTAAATAATTCCATAACAAAACATAATAATGGGTATTCTACTAATCTAATGACCACACGAACCATCAATATTATTTTCATAATGAGGTAATGTATAATGACGAACATTCTAAAACATTTTGTTAAGGCCTCGACCAAAACATCTAAAAATGATTTAGGACTCGGACAAAACCATATATCCAATTGGGAAAGGCCTCATCCAATTCCACTCCTAGTTGTCTCATCAGACCTACTGATGCACCGAGGAGCTATAACGGGCTCCACCCATCACTTACTAAGTCTAATACATTCCTCATATGAAAGGGTTGAAATATAACATAAACATTCATATTAAAACTAGCATATGAAATGTCAATACATTAACCATAAACTATGAATGTTATAAAAATAACACATCCACAGTAAAAAATATCACAAAATATCCAATAAAATATGGAAGAATTGTATCATAATAGATCAACTTCAGACTAGTTTAAAATCCATCAAAGGATGTTGACATAGATGAAAGGAAAATTATTTAATAGGAATGTATCTTTCTATTTTGAAATCATTTAAAAGTCATATAATTATAAAATAAAACATTTACTTTGAAAATATTCTTATAAGATTTTAAGGGAAGCTTTGACGTTGTTATAACGGCGGAAAATAGCCTCACCCACCGTATAAGTTTAGAAAAACATTCTTACCTTAATTTTGGAGAAAAGGTCATAAATTAACTAATTTGGAAAACAACAGAAATATTCCTTTCAAAAAAATATAAGGTAAAATAAGGGTATAAATGACTTTATCCCCTTGTTTGTTAAATAGTAAAAATGTTTTGAAATACATTTTTAAGTAAACACAGATATGGATGATAAAGAGGTCCCAATAGATAATTACGTATAAACAACCTCGAATAACGAGGAGATTGTAGAATTAATCCTTAAATTGTACTTTTACTTGGTTGAGGGTATGTTAAAATCATGTATAATAGTTAAATAGTTGTTATTAAATTATAAAAGAACCATATAAATAAATATTCTATCATATATGATCTTCTAATATTGCTTTGTTAATGATATTTCAATAGTATCATCATTTTGGGTGTTAATTGATTTGTTTTCCTTTATATGATTTGTTACGTAAGTCATGTATGTTATGGATGGGATGTATCTTATTCATATCTATAATGATATCATGTTTTTAAAAATTATTTTTAATCATCAAATAAAAATTAGTCTTGAATGGTTACGATGTGGAAATGAATCTCATCACGTTCGTGGAGACGGTAATCCGTACGTACGCACGAGCAAAAATATCATTATTTTGATTTAAAATTGTATATAAATAGATGCTATATAATATATACAGAATTATTAACATGTTATATTTATTATTTACATTAATTATACATCATTCCCATCTAAATAATAATGTATTTGAATAACAACTACAGCACGATATGGTAACGGTAAGCCTTATGTACACATGTATAGTGACATGTCATTCATAGGATGGATAGAATAATGAATATGGTTGTACCATATTTATAATAACATCACAGTAAATAGAAGATAATGGATTTATTATTTTATAATCAAAATAACAAGGAAATAAGAAGTGGAAGAAGAAAATATTTTGAAAGAGGTGATGAAATATTTACCTCTTCTTCGGGTTATTTCTTTTGATTTGATCAAAAGGGCTCCTTAGGTTGGATTTATGACCAAATTAAGGCCTCTATAATGAAGGTAGGACAGTAGAGAGGATATTTTGTAAGGTTTTGGCTGATCCAAATTCTTTGAAGGTGTGAATTTGAGAGAAGGGGGAGTGCCCTTTTATAAGAGGGGTGAGGGGAACCTTAGGAAAAGATTGAAATATTATTTTATAATAAACTCAATTTCGGTTTATAATGGCTCAAAAATTATTTATTTAGAGGCTAAGTTGGTTATGGGTCGAAAACCCCTCAACCAAAAGGTTTTAGACAGGTTTGGGTCACTATATTATCCTTATATTTTAGATTTAACTCTTAGTTAATTAGTTTGACATTTACCATGTCTCTTTGTATTCTTATATTATATGGTTAATAAGATTACCATAAACTTCCAAGAGAACCTCAAGTGGTTCATTAATGATATATATAATATTATTTATTCCCTTTTTCTGAATTATATGTTTTTTAATATAATATCAATTAATAATATAATATTTGTTTTAAAAACCCTTTTATGTAAATTTTGACATTATTTGGTATTTTTTTTGTTAAATTCATAACATCATTATTACTTCGAAAAAAATTCATTTAATAAACCCTAACATGTCATGTTAACCAATAAAATTAGTGTAATTCCTTAAAAGTCTCAAAGAATATTTATTTGGATATTTATAATATCAATTATTTTAATCTTTCATTAATAAGGTAATTACTGCATCATCACTGTGTCATAAATAATTTAAATTATTTAATGTCTTAAAATTATTAATAAAATACCATTATGTAGGAAATATTTTTATATTTCTTATGAATATTTATAGTTGAATTTATCTTATGTATAACCCTATTTTAAAAATGGTTTAGTTATTAAAATTTGATTTTAACTCTTTTAAGTCTTCTTTAAATAAAATAATAATAAATTTTCTATTCTAATCTAAGTGGACCTAAAGGATCATATTTTATTTATAAGGTTGTTTTTGGTCTAAATAAACTCATAAAATAGAATTAGGACATGTGTTAGGGTAATAATAAATTCATTTTTACCTTTAATTACCCTATTTACTTTAAATTGTGGTAAATAAAAGTAAAAAGTTACTATTCCCCACAAATTATTTTTATCTTATTGAACCACATTTTACTTATTGATATCAACTGTGTCTCTCGGGTTTTAAAAAATCCACTCATTGAAGCGGTAAAATTAAGCTTTATGCAAATTTCTAAATCCTCCTAGGAGGTAGGTAGAAGATGGTAAAAAGTTCAATAAAATTTTATATATCTAAACTTATTATAAAATGACTCCAATGAATTAAATTTATGTTATATAGGTATTATGTATCTATTTTACCTAATATAAATTTAAATAAAATAACTAATTATTTAAATAAAAGGTCAGTTTTAACTGATAACGCTGTGTTTTTCACTATTCATCAAAAATTGAAAGTTTTTCAAAAAAATACCAAAAATTCACCCTAGGATAAATTCGATATTCCGAATCAAAAAAAGAAGTCCATTTTGAAAAATAAATTTATAAAATTTAAAAAAATGGGTATTATTATTCATAATGGCTAGTTTGATTGGTCGTAGTGTGTTAAAATCTCGAAGTTGCGTACAATGCAAGCTACTACATTATTAAAAGGGAAATGTACCGTGGAAGCTTAGGGTGTTACTTTCTCCCCTCCTTCAAATAATTTCATTCTAAAAATTTCTAGAATACTACGTCATAAAAATATTCGGGTGGTTCTTCATCATATGTTCCTCAGGTTCCCACGTGTCCTCTTCCATCTTATGGTTTCTCCATTGAACTTTTTCCAGACGAGTTGTCTGGTTTCTCAACACTCGTTCTCTAGTATCAAGAATTCTGACGGATTCTTCTCAATAAGACAGATCAAGTTCCAGTTCTATTTCCTCATAGGTGAGTACATGTGTTGGGTCTGGCATGTATTTTCTCAACAGTGATACGTGGAACACATCGTGATCTTTGGAGAGACTTGGCGGCATTTACAGATAGAAAGCTACAACCCCAATTCGTTCTAGAATTTCTAAAGGTCCAATGTACATGGGACTCAATTTACCCTTCTTACCGAAATTTATAACACCCTTCCATAGAGATACCTTCAAGAAAACATGATCACCTACCTGAAATTAAAAATCCTTCCTTCAGTTATCAGCATAGATCTTCTTCATACTTTGTGCTACTTTGATGTGGGTTTGGATAACCTTCACCTTTTCCATTGTTTCCTCAATATGTTTTGGGCCAATAAGTTTTCTTTCACCAACATCATCCCAACAGGTTGGTGTGTGAAATATATTTCCGTATAATGCTTCATATGTTGCCATCTGAGTACTTGAATGAAAGCTATTGTTGTAGGAAAATTCTACTAGAGGTATATATTAATCCCACATACCTTGAAAGTCAAGTGAGAAAGATCTCAACATGTCTTCTAAGGTTGGAATAGTCCGTCCTGATTGTCCATCAGTTTGAGGGTGGTGGTAGTGCTCTAACAAAGTTCAATATCCAGGGCTTTCTGAAGACTTTTCCAGAATCTTGATTTAAAACGGGGATCACAATCAGAAACAATCGACAGGGGTACTCCATGAAGTCTTACAACTTCATTAATATACGGTTTTTTCTAAACATTCAAGTGGTAAATCTTCTCTTATAGCAAGAAAATTTGATGACTTGGTAAGACGATCAATAATGACCCATATTGCATCATTCCTTTTAGGAGTCTTTATTAGTCCCATGAAAAAGTCCATCATAATATTATCCCATTTCCACTCAGGTATGGGAAGAGGTTGAATGACTCCTCCAGGATGTTGCCTTCTAGCTTTCACTTGTTGACAGACCATACATTTTGAAACAAAATTAACAATCTTCCTCTTCATAATGTCCCACCAAAAATGTTCCTTCAAATCTCTATAAAACTTAGTGCTACCAGGGTGTATAGAGAAATTAGAGTTATGAGCATTATCTAACAATTCTCTTTTCAGATCAGGTATATTGGGAACACAAAGTCTCTTAACAAATTTCAAAATCCCATCTTCATATATGAATTCGATCAATCTCCCATATTTTACAGCTTTAATTTTCTTTTGAAACTCCTCATCATCAGCCTGAGAACTTTTTATCATTTTTAGTAAATATATTTTGGAAACCATTGGAAAAAGTTTTTATGTTTCACCTTCTATGATTATTCCAATATCCATTTTCACTAGATCCATGAAAATAAGATCCCTTTAAACTCTCATCTTTTTCAAATGTCCATGATCCTTTCTTGTCCAAGAATCTTCCACCTTATTTTCCTTCCCCGAGGGGTAGTGTATAGTGAAATCATAATCCTTGAGTAGTTCAGGCCATCGCCTTTGCCTCATGTTGAGTTATTTCTGTGATAAAATATACTTCAAACTCTTTTGATCAATATAAATCTCACATTTTTCACCATAGAGATTGTCTCTCCATATTTTCAGAGAAAATATTATAGCTTCTAACTCAAGATCATGAGTAGGATTGTTTTTCTCATGAATTTTCAGCTGCCGTGATGCATAGGCAATAACCCAATCATTCTGCATAAGGACACAAACAAGTCCTTTCTTTGAGTAATCACTATACATAACAAACCCATCATTCCCTGATGGTATATTCAAGATAGAATCATTGAATAATATTCTCTTCAGTTCTTCGAAACATTCTTCACAATATTTTTTCCAAACAAATTTAATCCCTTTATGTGTGACCTTCGTTAATGGGTTAGCCAATCGGGCATAATTCTGGATGAAATATCGATAATAACCTTCTAAATAAATAAAACTACGTACCTCAGTTATACTCATCAGTGCTGGCCATTCTTGGATTGCTCTTATCTTTGAAGGATCAACCATGATTCCATCATTAAAGACAATATGGCCATGAAAAGAAATCTCTTGAACATAGAATTCACACTTACTAAACTTCAAATAGAATTCATTTCTTCAAAGAGTTTTCAGAATGGTGCGCA
Organism: Viscum album; assembly: GCA_963277665.1. Classification (NCBI taxonomy): domain Eukaryota; kingdom Viridiplantae; phylum Streptophyta; class Magnoliopsida; order Santalales; family Viscaceae; genus Viscum; species Viscum album. The sequence goes on from OY728141.1 coordinate 2,066,092,572, forward strand.
AGTGATTTTCATGATCTTCATAGATTTTGGAGTATACCAAGATATCATCAATAAATACCACTAAGAATTTATCAAGATATTCCCTGAAAACTCTGTTCATTAGATCCCTAAAAAAAGAGGGTGCATTAGTCAGCACAAAAGACATTACTGTAAACTCGTAATGCCCGTACTTGGTTAGAAATACTGTCTTTGGAATGTATTCCTTCTTCACACACAACTGATGATATCCAGATCAAAGGTCAATCTTTGAAAAATATTGATCTCAATGAAGTTGGTCAAATAAATCATCAATGCGAGGTAGGGGATACTTGTTCTTTATCATTATAGTATTGATCTCCCTGTAGTCAATTCACAAACTCATAGATCCATCTTTCTTCTTAACAAAAAGAATAGGGGCTCCCCATGGAGAAACACAAGGGAGAATAAATCCCTTATTACTCAATTCCTCTAGTTGTTTCTTTAGTTCCACCAATTCCACAGTGGAAAATCTATAAAGAGTCTTCAATATAGGACTTCAACTAGGAATTAAGTCAATAGAAAACTCAAGTTCTCGTTTTAGAAGATTTCCAGGTAAATATTTTGGAAACACATCAACATATTATTGCACAATAGGTACATCCTCTATTTGAACATTACTTTACTCACCCATAATTATTTCATTATCTTCCTCCCCAATAATTGAATTTAGTTGAGACACTGGAGGTAGATCTAGATCAGAATTAGATGGTGGCGTTTCTTCTCTAAAGATAAGGTACTCCTTATCATCATCAAAAATTGTAACCTCCTTTTTATTAAAATAAATTTTCTCATCATGGTCCGGAAGACAATCCATACCGATGATTATATCAAATTCAATCATGGGTATAACTGCGAGATCAGTAGATAAATAAAATTTATATGGCTTAATGAGAACTGATTCACAAAACATTATTGTAATGATACTTCCCTTAGGAGTTTTGACTGAAATCTCCCTTGTTAAATAAAATTGGAAATATCTAATTTTATTAGAAAACTGGGAAGATATGAAACGATGCGATGATCTACAATCAAATAAAGCATTTGATAAACTTGAGGAAACTAGTAAATTACCTACCACCATGTCTTTCGGAGCTTCAACCTCAGAAGTAGTGATCGCATAATCTTGGACTTGATCCCTTGTCCTTTTCTGATGTAAGTTTCCCTGACTCTTTGGACATTAATTTGAATAATATCCCATCTTTTACAATTGTTGCATTGAACATTGGTAGCGTCTTTCATTCCCTTACAATCACTAGCAAGATGGACTTTCTTTCCACATTTGTAGCAGACTCATTTTCCTTTTAGACAGGCACCAGGGTGCTTCCTTCCACAATTATCACAGGGTGGAAATTTATCTCTTCCCTTATTCTTTGTTTTCTTATTTCCTTTCCCAGAGTGTTCAGGGGATCTCTTCTTCTCTTGTTTTTCTTTAAAGTCTTAATACTTAGAGAATTCTTTTTTATATTGATATCACATGATACAATATCTTCGTATGATGAGAATGATTGCGATACTAAAGTTTGACAGAGAAAGTGTTTCAACTCATAAAATAAAAGATCAATATTACTTCTTGGGTTACATATATAATCCGCAACATGCCTTTCTAACCTTGTAAAGTTAGCTTCATGCTTTGTGAAATTCTCATCCTCTTTTTTCCTCAGACTCATAAATTTCCTTTCCCTATCCACTCGATGGTCACGAGGAAAGTATTTTTCTAAGAAAAGTTCTTTAAACTCCCTCCATTCCATACTGGATACTTCTTAATCTTCCTTTGTGTTTTGGATTAATGACCACCATTGATCTGCATCTCCCATGAGGCGATAAAATACCATGAAAACTTTTTATCTTTCGCTACTTCCTAAAGCGTGAAATATTTTTTCTAAGGAATTTATCCATTGATCAGCTACTAATGGATTTGTACTCCCATTTAATGTTGGTGGTTGTTGCCTCATGAAGCGATCTAACATCGATCCTCCACACTGTGGATCAGGGTGCTCCATATGGGTAAGGTTATTATTCATAACCTGAGTGAGTTGTACCAATATAGTGATAATATGATCATCACTATTTGCATCATCAAATCCACTATAATTATCTTGAGTAGGAGGGAAATACCTAAATGGATTACGTGGGTTGATACGGTTTCCATTCCTTCTACTAGGAACCATTTCTAAACAATGGCGTACACTAGATTAGTTTATGAATCGCAATACATAATCCCAAACTTGTAAAATAATTAACATAAATTGAACAGCTTATGGATATAATCCATAATCATAAAAATGTTTTCTTTGATAAAGTATATAATCATAAACCCTTCATAATGGTTTGTAAAGAAAATGAGAATTATCCTAAGCATATCTCCCAGGAGTTTCGTAACCAAGAGTGTAGCAAGAACCGTTGTTGTGCACTGGTTCCTGTTCGAGTCTATCTCAAAGTGATGTTTTTGGGTTTTACCCCTAGGTAAATCTGTGCTAGAGCCTCATATACATGCTCGTTTATAGACAAGGATATATTTCTTGAAAAATACAAAAAAATCTCTAAATTAACAAAATTCTAGAAAGTTCTTCTATACTAATCCTCAAAGTCTATCTTTGTGTAATGTGATCTAATCAGAGTATATCTAAATCTAGTTTCCAAGGTTTGTACTAAACTTCCTCTGATACCAATTGTAACACCCCAGACCTAGTTACCTAGAGTCGGTGCATTATTACATAACATTGGCATGATCACAAAGAAATCATGTCCTGAAAGACTGATAAGTTTAGTATTATTAGAAACAAGTTTGTACATAAGTTCAACTTTACAACTTGAAAATAAATACAACACTAATTTACTCCATTAGAAACATACAAGCCTCCTAGATTTTTCCTGAAAGTCACGCATAACTAACTTCTTCATATCCTTGGAAAATGAAACATAAAAAATGGATTATCTCAAACGCTCAGTAATGGTAAACAATACAGTGGAAGATAACATAAATAATAAGCATAGTGAATAATTGAAAACACATGCCTTTACAAAAAAATAAACCGGAAAGCTTTTTTGGAAGTAATACGAGCTAAGTAAATAATTCTATAATAAAACATAACCATGGGTATTCTACTAATCGAATTACCACATGAACCATCAATATTATTTTCATAATGAGGGAATGTATAATTCTGGACATTCGGAAACATTTTGTCAAAGCCTCTTCCAAGACGTCTAAAAATGATTTAGGCCTCAGAAAAAACCATATATCAAATTGGGAAAGGCCTCAGCCAATTCCACATATAGTTTTCTCATGATACCTACCGATGCACCGATGAGCTATAACGGGCTCCACCCGTCACTTACTAAGTCCAATACATTCTTTATTTGAATGGGTTGAAATATAACATAAAAATTCGTATTAAAACTAGCATAAGAAATGTCAATACATTAAACATAAACTATAAATGGTATAAAAATAACACATCCACAGTCAAAAATATCAAAAAAACTTCAATAAAATATGGAATATTTGTATCATAATAGATCAACTTCAAACTAGTTCACAATCCATCAAAGGATGTTGACATAGATGAAATGAAAATTATTTAATAGGAATCTATCTTTCTATTTTAAAATCATTTAAAAGTCATATAATTATAAAAGAAAACATTTATTTTGAAAATATTCTTATAATCTTGTAAGGGAAGCTTTGACATTGTTATAACGGTGGAAAATATCCACACCCACCGTATAAGTTAAAAAAACATTCTTATCTTAGTTATGTCGAAAAGGTCATAAAGTACCTTATTTGGAAAAGGACGGAAAGTTTCATTTACAAAACATATAATTTAAAATAAGGGTATAAATGACTTTAACCCATTTTCAGTTATGTAGTAATTTTTTTGAAATACATTTTTATGAAAACACGGATGTGGATGATAAATAGGTCCCAGAAGATAATTACGTATAAACAACCTCGGATAATGAAGAGATTGTAGAATTAAACCTTAAATTGTACTTTTCCTTGGTTGAGGGTACATTAAACTCTTTTATAATAGTTAAATCATTATTATTAAACTATACAAGAACCATATACATAAATATGATATCATATATTATCTTTTAATATTTCTTTATTAATGATATTTCAGTAGTATCATCGTTTTGGGTGTTAAATGATTTGTTTTAATTTATATGATTTGTTACATAAGTCATGTATGTTATGGATGGTATGTATCTTATTCATATCCAGAATGATATCAACTATTTAAACATTATTTTTAATCATCAAAGGAAAATTAGTCTTGAATGGTTACGATGGGGAAATGAATCTCATCACGTTCGTGGAGACGGTAATCTGTATTTACGTACAAGCGACAATATCATTATTTTTATTTAAAATTGTATGTAAATAGATGTTATATCACATATTCAGAATCATTAACATGTTATATTTATTATTTACATCAATTATACATCATTATTATACCCATCCAAATGATAATGTATTTGAATAACAATTACACCACAACGTGGAGGCGGTAAGCCGTACATACGCACGTATAGTGACATGTCATTCGTAGGATGGATAGAATAATGAATATGGTTGTACCATATTTATAATAACATCACAGTATATAGGTGATACTAGATTTATTATTTTATAATCAAAACAACAAGTAAATAAGAAGTGGAAGAAGAAAAGAAATGAAAGAGGTGATGAAATATTTACCTCTTCTTCGGGTTCTTCCTTGTGATTTGATCAAAAGGGCTCCTTAAGTTGGATTTCTGACCAAATGAATGCCTCTAGGAGTAAGGGAGGACATTTTATAGGATATTAGGGTAGGGTTTGACTAATCCAAATGCTTTGAAGGTGTTAATTTGAGATAAGGGGGAGTTCCCTTTTATAAGAGGGGTGAGGGGCACCTTAGGAAAAGATTAAAATATTATTTTATAATAAAATAATTTTTGGTTTCTAATGGCTAAAAAATGATTTACTTCGAGTATAAGGTGGTTATGGGTCAAAAAACACTCAACTAATAGGTTTTAGATAGGTTTGGATCACTATATTAACCTTATATTTTAGATTTAACTCTTAGTTAATTAGTTTTACATTTACCGTGTCTCTTTGTATTTTTATATTATATGGTAATAAGCTTACCATAAACTTCCAAGAGAACCTCAAGTGGTTAATTAATAAAATATATAATATTATTTATGCCTTTTGGTCGAACCTTATATTTTTAGGAATATAATATCAATTAATAATATAATATTTGTTTTAAAAACTCTTTTATGTCAATTTGGACACTATTTGGTATTTTTTTTGTTAAATTAATAGATGCATTATTACTTCGAAAAAAATTCATTTAATCAAACCTAAAATGTCATATTATTATAAAAAAGTTTAGTAATTCATTAAAATTCTGAAATTATATTTATTTGGATATTTATAATATAAATTATTTTAATCTTTCATTAATAATGTAATTACTGTATCATAATTGTGTCATAAATAAATTAAATTATTTAATTTCTAAATATTATAAATAAAATACCTTTATGTAGGAAATATTTTTATATTTCTAATGAATATTTATAGTCGAATTTATCTTATGTATAATCCTATTTTAAAAATGTTTTAGTTATTAAACTTTGATTTTAACTCTTTTAACCCTTCTGTAAGTAAAATAATAATAAATATCCTAATCTAATCCAAGTGGACCTAAAGGATCATATTTTATTACTAAGGTTGTTTTTTGGGGAAATAAACTCATCAAATAGAATTATGACATGTTTTAGGGTAATAATAAAATCATTTTTACCTTTAATTACCCTATTTACTTTTAACCATGGTAAATAAAAATAAAAAGTTACTATTCACCAAAAATTATTTTTATCTTATTGAACAAAATTTTACTTACTGATATCAATCATGTATCTATTATTTTATAAATTCCACTCATATAAGTATTAAAATTATGTTTTATGGAAATTTGTAAATGCTCCTAGGAGGTGGGTAAAAGATGATAAAAAGTTCAATAAAATTTTATATATCTAAACATATTATAAAATGAATCAAATGAATTACATTTAACATATATAGGTATTATTTATCTATTTTTACTTAATATAAATTTAAATAAAATAACTAATAATTTAAATAAAAATTCAGTTTTAACCGATAACATAGTGTTTTTCACTATTCATCAAAAATTGAATGTTTTCAGAAAAATACAAAAACTTCACCCTTGGATAATTTTGATATTCCGAATCCAAAAATGAAGTCCATTTTGAAAAATGAAATTTATAAAATATCAAAAATTGGGTATTATTATTCATAACGGCAAGTTTTATTTGTCGCGGTGTGTTAGAATCTTGAAGTTGACTACAGTGCAAGCTACTAAATTATTCAAAGGGAAACGTACCGTGGAAGCTTGGGGTGTTAGATATATTAAGTTAAAAAATAATTTGAACATATTATAAATGATATTATATTCTAGTAAGAAATATGGAATTCATTTTTCAAAATTATAATCACAGAATTGGCATAAATTAATTTAAAATTAATCATGTAGACGTGTCGCGACAACAAGGGTTTTTTAAGTAAAAATGTTTAAAAGTTTAAAATGTTTTTATATCCAATTTCAATGTGAAATTGGTTCAAATGACCTAAATTAGAATAATTTATTTAAAATTTATCTAAATTTACTTATAAACCAACTCAGAATATAATTTATATATATAATTAAATTAGAAGAAAATATAGTTTATAATTAAAATTCAGTATTTTTCACTATTCATCAACAAAAGAAAATTATAAGAAAAATACAAACAATTCACCCAACGTAAGTTTTTTATTTCACAATTTCAAAAAAGAAGTTCATTTTTTTAAAAAAAATATTATAAAAGTGTCAGAAATTAGATTTTAAATTGGTTCTCCATTAAAAGACTGTAAAATTAGCTTTAAGAGAAATACTTTTTTTATTCATAAAATTAGATTTATTCTTATCTTATACCTATAAAATATAATGTATGAGTCTTAGAAACATTTGATTGAATTTATAATGTATAAATTTTATTAAAAACATTCATCAAAAGTGTTTTGTTTTATTTATTGAGATAAAATTGTGTTTGTACATAGAAAATGGTTTTCATAGAAAATTACTTTCTTTATTTTCAAATAGTTATTTCTTTAAATTATAAATAATTGATAACCAAAGGATTAATTTTATATTCATACGTAAATAATATTTTCAAAATTTCATTCATGTTATTCATAACTTCCATTCTAACGATAAGCAGTAACTATAATAATATATTAATAACAATATTAACGGTATATTACACTTCATAAAACTCGACCTTGTGTGTAACACAAGCTATTAAAGGAACTCATAATTTTGTGTAAAAAAATCCAAATATAGTGTTGTGTATACTATAATCTAATCTAAGTGTTGTCTGTAGTGTAATATTAACTTGGTGTTTCATGAAATTGAAAAAAATTAGTGCTTTAATATAAAAAAATATATATTCAGTGTTGTGTGAAATGAAGAATATTTAAATGATTAAATTAATTAGAAAACAATACTTTAAAAAATCTCAGGGTGTTATATTCTACCTTGTTAAAATTAATTTCACCCTCAAAATTCATTTGGGTTATCAAAGTAATAATACTTTAAAGTTCCTTTCACTGAAACCCACATCGTAAAAATTCATACAAAAACTTCATTTAAAAAGAGAAATTTGGAAACATAAAAATTTACCATTATAACTCATAACAAGGTTTCCACATAGAAGAACATAGGTGGAATGTGAAAAGATGGACATGGAAGACAAATATATCTATCAAGTTTTGAGGAAGAGTGATAGAGAACATGGTTAGGATAAAGGTAATGATCACATAACCATAACACAAAGTGGCTTGAAAAAGGTCATTGATATCATAAAAAACAATGATAACGGGAAAATATTTTATTTCAATACCCTTTTACTTATATTGAGAAATTTTCACAAGAATATATTCTTACTTCATTTCATTCTATTTCATAAGAACTATCTCACCCTTTGGTTGTGCCTTAAGAAATCCCCATTTCATCTCTTACTCTAGGGAATTAAGGTAAATTTTTCATTCTTGAAGTACTAACATACCATGAGATCCGTAAATAGAATGACAAGTCATTCCATCTCTCTTTAGTTAATATCACAAAAAAAATTTATTAGAGGTTCTCCAATATGCATAAATCCTCATATGATGAGATAATAATATTATCTTTAAAACCTAATCGAATGTTTACCTTAAAAAATTCCATAAATGGTTAACCTTGTAACCCTTCTGAAAGATGAAGATCCAAAACGTTAGAAATTAGGTTACTAAATTTCTCAAAAAAACCTAACATTGATCCCCTATATGTCTTAAAGTAGCTCTTTATTTTCACATACCAAATATGTGAATACCTTCATCATGTATTCTCTTGAAAAATGATAATAACCTAAATTTCCATAAATCCTTATTGAAAACATACATTCTTTCAAAATATAATTCACCCTTTATTCCTTAAATAGTCTCTTATCTTAAAAAAACTTTTCTATTGGAGTGTTGGGTTCATCCTTTCACTGCTAGAATATCAATGCGATTTCATTAATCTAGAATTCATGTAGAGAGAGATAATTAGTGATTAGAATCATATCATGTTCCACTAAATTATGAACAACAAGATCTCCATAGATCTTATTTTTTAAAAAATAAAAAATGAAATTCCCTACTATGGGGTTCCCCAATTATCTTGATTCAATTAATACATTGATAATGAATTTGATTTCACATTTTCCTTTATCTTTAAAGGCTGTTGGCATTGATCACCATTATTAACCCTTGTATTTGGAAAGTTTTTAGAAAAATTCCCAAACTCACTGTAATTGAAACACTTAGGTGTGGAAGGTGCATTCTATATGTATTTATCATTATTAACATCATTAGATAACTTTTTTCAATAACTTCAACATTCAACTGATCAATTTCCTTCCTTTCCACACTTAAAAAACATTTACTAGTCCCATTAAGACAATTTCCACCATGCTTCTTCCCACACTTTGAGCATAACAGAAATGTCATCTTATTCTCTCAGTGGATATTAGATTTTACTTTAAATTCCATTTTTCTCTTCTTATCAAAACCATGAGGTTGATACATAACTCCAACCTCCATTCCCACCTTAATAGGGCATCAAACAATCTCTTCATAGTATCAAAAGTAACTTATGGATATCAACCATAATAGATTTCGTTTTAAGACATTAAACAATTGGTCAATTTTACTTTTAGGCTAAATAAAAATACCCAAGGTATACCTCACAAGTCTTGTAAAATTTTCTTCATAGGTACCAATAGATTCATCATCCTTATGTTTAATATCTAGGAATACCTTATCCATATTTTTTCATAGAATATGGGGGAAATAATTACTAAGAAGTATCCCCTTAAACTCTTCACATTCCAAAAATTCAATTTATTCTTGTTCCATCATGTTCTTAATAGGGTTTCACCACTTCTCTCGTCCACCTTTTAAATAATAAACATCCAAAATGACATTTTCATGCTCTGACCACTAGAGAATGAAAAATATCTATTTTTTTGTATTGATCTATTCCTAAAAAACTAGTGGATCAATGGAACCACTCAAATAAGGTGGATGTTTCTTAATGAAGGAATAAATAGAATGTTGTTTTATTTATTTACTTATTTGTATGTTCAACATGAATCATAGCTTGGTAAAGTTGTGTGAGCATAGAAACAATGTTCTCTATTTCCACTCCCATAATGTTCAGTGTCTCAGGAGGACAATAATTGTATTATCCATTACATTAATCATTAACATAATTCTTTCATGTTTTTACCATTAACTAAAACCATAAAGAATATCATAATAAACACATATCATAGTGTAAAACCACATAATTATAGAAACTTACTTATAGGGTGTCTAAATAATGACACCATATTTAATGTCAATGAAGCCATATGGATAACCAAGGTTATTCAAGGAAATATTCTATTTAAATCCTTCATGATGGTTTTAGCATGGTTTTGGTAAACCGTGCGGTCAAAGCATGTGAGTTTTCTAGGTCATTAAAAGTTTTAATTTCCTATTTTATCTTCCAATGTTTTAACCAAAACTTAGGATTTTCCTCCCCCATTCGACCTAGGTTCACCATGGGGGCCTCCAAGCTCCTCATATATTTCCCTCCTTCCTCTATTAAAGCTTCTTGAAGGTTCCTATGTATGTTTATTTGAGTTTTGGTCGATGTTATCTTATCATATTCCTTCTCTCTTGGTTTCTTGGTGTTTTTCTTTGTGTGTTATCTCTTGGTCAAACCCTAGGACGAGGGTTAGCTTTTGTGGTTTTCTTTCTTTGATGTTAGGGTGTGCAGATTGTCTCTTAGGGTGTATTCTTCATTATCTCAATGTTTCTTTTCATTCACAAGTTGTTGAGGTATGCATTTTCATCCATTTCCTTTCCATCACATTCTATTGATTCTTGAGATTTACTTTAATTGTTTAAACATGTTTGGAGATTTCTTGTGGCATTTTAGTATAAATTGATTTAGTTTTTTATAAGGGAAAATATGTGAGAAATGATTTCCAAATGTTTTCTATAATTATTATTATATTTAAATGAATAAAAGGTGTTTTATGAAATTCCAACTGAACTTTTCAAGTAAATTTTGGTGATTTAGGTGGTGTTTTTCCTTGGTTATGTTTTTTAAATGTGGTTGGGTTGTGAATTGGTTGTTGTATGTAGAAATTGGTGACTTTTTATAGTGTGTTTCTTATGCGTGACCTATTGTATTGATTTTAAAGCAAGGGATGTTTCTATAAAAATAAAATTTGGGTGATTTCATGGATACTTGAAGTGTTTCATGGGATGTGGGCGCATCAATATGTGCATGGGGTGAACATAGGGATGAGAAAAAATGTTAATTCCACTTTGGAATTATTTTTTCCTGGAATAATTGTTTTTCAAAGGATTCTCCTACCTCCCCTCATTGTTTTTCCTAAATATGGTTCATTTATTTCTAAATGGTTTATTGGTGCTTCAAGTTACCTTGAATATGAATACAAATGTTTTTTTAAATCATGCATCATTTTGAATTTAGAGATATGTTTTGATGAATAATTGGTGTGAAGAACCATTTAGAATTTTGAGATATGTTTTGATGAATAATTTCCATAAATGCCTATTTTTATTTTTTAGATAGGTTTTAGTGAATAATTATAAATAAGGACCATTTGGAAATTTTTATTTTGTTTCATGTTTTCAATTTTTCTTGGAAGTGGTTTTGGATTTGAAATGTAAAGGACTATTTGGTATTCTTCATGTGAAAGTGGAGTTTTATATTGACCTTAGAAATGATTTGGAAGTGGATTTGTAAATATGTTTGGATTGAAAATGTTAAAGGCCCAGTTGGTACATTTTGTTACATTGAGAAATTTAGTTTTTATGTGATGCATTGTTAAATAATGGTTGGGATCTTATTATGTTTTGGAAAAAATGTTTGGAAGCTTATGTGGTTTGATGTCCCGATTATTTTTTTAATGGTGTAGAAGTTGTTTTGAAATATTATGGGATGTGAAGGCCCAATTTATTTTTTTTATTTTTGGGAAGGTGGTTTTGATTATGGAAAATAGTGGTTTCCACCTGATCTTTAATTTTTGGGTGAAAGTTATTGTGAAAGAAATGGAATTTCATGTGTGTGCATGATGACTTGACTTATGTTTGGAAACACCTAGAACTTGGGATGCACTATCTTATAGTGGATCATTCATGGTAAAATTTTTTATTTTGACTTATTATATAGGGAAAAATTGAAATTTGGATTGAATCCTCTCTTTTTGGAATGTTCATAAGGATGATGTGGGTTATAGTTCCTATACCATGTTTCACCAAGTACTTTTATCATGAGATTCATGGGTATCATCTAGATGGTTGAGTGAAGATAAATTTTCAACCCTGATTATACGGGTTGTACCCCCAATATTTTTTTGGGAGGCTAGTTGGGATGTGACACTAGATTGACTAGTTTATAGTGGATAGTTTGTTATTAACTATGGATGTACACCATATCTCAGAAGGTGTGTCTGAACCGAGTACATCTAGGGATTGATTCTAGAGATGTTTATGAAATTCCCATGATTATCTACCTATATGTTCTATTTTTCTTATACCTATTGTTGGTTATTAACCCTTCTTGTTTTGTTTCATTTATTATAAACATAGTTTCCTTTGGTTGATCTAGTATGGATTTATAATTGGATTTGGGGTTTGGATTGGATTTTTGGAATGTAGAAACTTTTTTAAAATGAAAATCTATGTCTGTGGTCGTAAAAAAGGGAATTTTTGGATGGATGTGTTTGGTTGTTTAAAATGATTAAAAGCCTATTTTTAATATATTTTAAACCAATGTTTTTAGACTATTTTAAGAAATGAAATGCATGGGCTCTATGGTTATTACCTACTAAGATATTGTACGCTCACACCCTACTTGTGCCAATTGACGTCAGTAGAACCAAGCTATTTTTGTAGGTCTGGGTTTCTAGTTTGGTTTTACATTGGAGAAGTTTGGTCTTGTGGTTGTTAGTGAATAAGAGTTGACATGGAGATCATGTTATTATGGATCAGATTTAGTTTTTTATTCAATTTTTTTATGTTCTGAAGGTGTGGTATTTGGATTATTTTTCATATTTATTGATGTTCAGTTGTTGAGTTTTACTGCTTTTTTATTTTTGGATTTTTGAACCTAGTTTTTTTGGGATAAATCATTCCTATTGGATTATTTTAATGACCGAAAATAGTTTCTAGCTCATGGGGATCAAGAATACCCTTCGAGTCTCATATCGGTCTAGGTAGGGTGTCGATTCAGATTGAATCCTGATCTGGTTCATGATAAAATGGTATCGGAGCATGCCATTATTATTTGGGGTGACATGTAGATCAAATTTTAGGACTTTAGATACTTAAGAGATAGGCAATAGAAGGACATCATAAACCCTTGCTTGTTCTGATACTCGAGTTTCTAGGGGTAGTTTAGGATTTGAGTCATTATTTTAGGGTATGGATGGAGAATGAAAATGGAGGCGAGCTGATGTCATGTTGTTATATCACATTGATTAGTGGCCCATGTGGAGTCCAAGTGCATGGTTTAAGGGCCTCTTTGATGTTGATTTTTACTTGGGGTATGGCCAACTAACCATGTTTCTTAGTTATGCATGACCATTAGTTCCTCATCTCGGGAGTTTGGTGTGAGGTGTGATTTGGTTTGATTTTGGTCGGTTTGTGTTAATTTTGAAAGGGGAAAGTGGCTTTTTTGGAAAAAATGTCTTTTAAAAAGAGAAATAATTGTTGGAAAATAAGTTTTCAAAATGGAGAATGATTTTTGGGGATGATTTTTTTATAAAATTAGATCTTATTTTGTGAGATGGTTTTAAGAAGTTGGTTGTGTTATTTTGATAAAGTGGCCTTGGAGGAAGGTGGTTTTAGAATTAGAATGGAAGTGGTGGTTTTTGAAAAAAAGGAATTTAGTATTTTTTGTGATGTTTGGTTAGTGATACTATTGTTTTGTGTTGAGATGTTACTTTTGGTCAAGTCCCGGGTTGATGATGGATTTGGTTTTGTGTTCCTTGTGTTGTTTAGAATATACCTCCCAGAAAGGTCCTAAAAGTTTTTAGTGAGACTCTTCTAGTTGTTGAACCTACCCAGACTCCTAGTGGGGTAGAAGATTTGAGTTCATCTTAGTTTTTGCCTATCTTTTTTGGTGATCATGGTTAGTTAGAGGTAGTATAATGATTTGAGGGATTTGAGAGTATCTTCAGATCATTGGGAACTCAATAAGCTGTTAGGGCCCATTCTATTTTGTGGTCATTTGAGGGTGAATCATTGGATCAATGTATGATTATCATTCTAGAGCCACTTAAATTTGGTATGACATGGGGGGTGTTTAGGTCCACTTTCGTCTCATGGTTCATACATGTGGTGGTGAAGAAAAAGAAAGTGGAAGATATGTTGAGTATTTAGCAAGGCCATTTGATGGTGAAGTCTTATGCTAAACACTCTAAAGAGCTAGATTCATTCTATTTGGAGATGGTGTTAGAGGATCAAATAAAATATCATATCTTTATTTGGGTTCTTCTATCAGAGATCAAGGACCAATTCCTCTCATCTGGTGAAATCTATTTTGAGAAGTTGGTAGATGAGGCATTTTTAGCTTAGTTAGTTCTCGGGGTGCCGTTAGGGATAGTTGACAAACTAGTCTTTCTTGGTTTCCATAAAGGTGACATATTTGTAGGATTTAAACTCTATAATTCAGGGAAATAGACGATTCAAGACATCAGGGTTGCATCCATAGGTCTCGTAGTGATCCTTTTCACACAACCTTGAATCCCTGGGTGTGTGGGATATCTTGACCAAGTTTTTGTCACCAATGTTATAATGGATATGGTTAAAGTTCCTCTGTAGTAACTTTCACTACTATTTTTAGGTCCCCTTTATTTTAATATGGTTGGTGGTTTGTTTCTTTTGGAATTATAGTGGTGGTTCCTTTTTAAATACAAGTCTTTGATTTGTTCTCCTTATTATGTTTTCTTATCCTACCTTTTTTTGTGTGTATTGGTTCCAGTTTCTGGTCATTATCATTTCAATGACATTCTTACTTGAGGAAATGATGAGCTGTGGGCCTATTCATGGTTTGGTTTGGATATCTTCTGTGATTTTATCCTTTTATGTGATAGGTATTTAGTTCATGCTTAGAGTTTCTGTGATGGTTGACACATGGTAGAGTTGTTGAGAATTCCTAGTCCAGGTCATGGTATTATTTAGCTTATGTGGAGAATTTTGGGTTAGTTTCTATTGCGAATTCTCACATCGATCAGCCTAGGGTAGTTTTTTTTGGAGTTTCAATATTGGCAGTGCTAGTCAGGTTCTTGTGGTTGGGAGAATCCTCCACATTATCTCAGTTCTTTCATTATGGTTTCTATTATATTTGATCGGTTTTGGATTTTGGAGTGAAAGGTCACCCCACGGTTTGTGGTTCTATTCGACTTCGTTTTGGGTTTTGGATTGAACTTTGTTCCTCATGTGGCTTGGTGAATTTATAGGGGCAGGAACTATTTGTGGTGTAGATAATTTTCATACCACGATCTTGAAATTTATTTGGTTTTATACTTTTGTTATCTTTTATTATTTTATATGGGGTTTGGGTTGAGTTATTGGTTTAATTTTTGAGTTCTTGAGGTTTTAGGTGAGTCTGTGCATGGTTTGTGTGCACAATTTGGGTGTTAACTTTGTGACCTATTAAGGAAGAGGGTGTTTTTTGTTAATTTTTTTCTTATATGCTTTAACCTACATAGTTTGATCATGACTCATGACAAACCATGAGATATACGAGGGTAAAACATGCAGCTTGGTGGTTGGTGTATGGGGAATGACACATGACCTAGGCATAGATGGAGGAAAGCGTACAACAAGCATGTGAGGGGTTCTTTAATTTTTATAGTGGAATTTTTCATGGTTGATGCACAATTTTAGAAATCGTGCAGCCATCCTATACGAGGTACACCTTCTCTCTAGTATAGTGAACATGTATGTGGAACAGTTTGGTAAACTATGAGGCCAAATCATGTGAGTTTCCTAGGTTATTAAAAGTTTAAAATTCGTCTTTTCCCCTCAACTATTTTATCCCCTATTTATAATTTCCATTCCTTATTTGACCTTGGCACATCATGGGGTCCTCTAAGGTCCTCCTCTATTTCCCTCCTTCCTCTATTGAAGCTTCTTTAAGGTTCCTAGGTAAGTTTCTTTGAGTTTTAGTCAATTTAATCTTATTCTATTCCTTATGTATTGGTTTATTAGTGTTTTTATTGGTGGGTTATCTCTAGGAAGATCCCTAGTATGAGGGTTATATTACATGGTTCAATTTATTTGATGATAGTGTGTGCATATTGTCTCTTGGGGGTGTATTATTTCTTCTCCCAAAGTTTTATTGCATTCGCATATCGTTTTGGTTTCTATCCATTTCTTTTCCGACACATTCCATTGATGCTTTATCTTTCCTTTAATGATTAAAACATGTTATGATCCTTATTGTTGTGTGTTATTATAAATTGTTTTTGTTTTTTTTATAATGAAAAATGGATTTAAAATTGTTTCCAAAGGGTTTCTTTAATTAATCTTTGATTTAAACGCATGCAAGGAGTTTAATAAAATCAACATTGAACTTTAAAAGTGAAATTGGGTGGTTTGGGTGGTGTTTTCCATTGGTTATGTTTGGGTAATGTGGAAGGGTTTTGAATTGGATTTTGTATATGGAAATTGGTGAAATTTTATATTATGGCACTTATGGGTGACTTGTTGTGTTTGTTTAAAATAAAGTGATGTTTCATTAAAAATTATTTTTTGGGTGATTTCATGGATACTTGAATAGTGTCATTGGATATTGGAATATCCATATGTACATAGGGTTAAAATTGGAATGGGAAAAAAAATAATAATTTCCCATTGGAATGATTATTTCCTTGAACAATGGTTTTCCAAATGCTTATCCTCCCTTCCATCATTCTTTTTCCTAGAGATAGTTCCTTGATTTCTAAATGGTGTATTGGTGCTTTAGAGGAATTTGAATGTGAATTGAAATATTTTCTTTAAATTTTGTACCATTTGGAATTTTGAGATATGTTTTTATGAATAATTTACATAAAGAACCATTTTTCATTTTGAGATATGTTTTGATGAATAATTGTAATAAAGGACCATTTGAAATTTTGAGATATGTTTTGGTGAATAATAGGTATAAGGACCCATTTGGCACCTTTTGTGTTGTTTCATGTTTTAAATTTGTATTGGAAATGGTTTTGGATTATAAATGTAAAGGCCCATTTGGTATTATGAACATGAAAGTTGTGTTTCATATTAACTTTAGAAATGGTTTGGAAATGGATTTTGAAATATTTTTAGTTTAAAAATGTTAATGGACCAGTTTTTATATTGTGATTCCTTTAGAATGTTAGTTTTTATGTGATGTGATGTGAAATCATGGTTGCCATATTAGTATGTTTTATAAAAATAGTTGTAATCTTATGTGGTGTAAAGGACTGATTGGTATTTTGTAATGGTTTAGAAAGTGGTTTTGAAATCTTATGTGATGTGAAGGACCGATTTGTATTTCTTGATTTTTCGGAAAGTGGTTTTGATTATTAAATATGTTGTTTTCCATGTGATATTTAATTATTTGATGAATATTTTTGTGAAAGAAATGACTTTTCATGTGTGTTCGTGATGACTTGGATTATGTTCAGAAACCACTAGAACTTGGGATGCATTCCCCACTAGTGGTTCATTCTTGGGAACAATATTAGTTTTTTCCTAAGATATGGAGACCACTAGAACTTTATATTGACTCCTCTCTAGTGGCTCATGCATGAGGACTCTGTGGGTTACTATTTATATACCATGTTACACCAATTACTTTTATCATGGGATTCTTGGGAATTATCTAGAGTGTCAAGTGATGGTTTCTTACCAACCCTGATTAGATTGGCTGTACCCCCTGTATTTTCTATGAGGCCAGGTTAGAAGTGCCAATATATTGGATAGTTTAGAGTATCTAGTTGGTTATTGACTTTGGAGCTAAACCATATGCCGACAGGTGAGTCTGAACTGAGTGCATCCATGGATTTATTGGAGAGATGTTTAAGAAATTATCATGATTATCTACCTGTATGTTATATTTTTCTTCTTTTTTTTATTGGTTATTATCCATTCTTGTTTTGTTTCCATTATTATAATAAGTGTTTATTTTTGGGGATCTAGTATGGATTTGTAATTGGATTTTGGTTTTGAACTGGATTTGGTAAAGTAGAAATGTTTTCAAAAAGAAAAGTTCTATGTGTGGTTTTAAAAAGTGGATTTTTGGAAAGATGTGTTTTTTTGTTTAAAATGATTAAAATCATATTTTATGTATGTTTTTTAAACCTGTGTTTATATACTATTTTGGGAAATTAAATTCATGGAATTTGTGGTGATTTCCTACCCAGTTATTTTTTTCTCACACCCTACTTGTGCCACTCGGTGTTAGTAGACCCAATATATTTTAAAGGTTTAGGTTTCGTTTTGGTTTTCCATTAGATCAGGTTAGTCTTGTGGTAGGTAGTGAAAAATAGGTCACATGGAGATCATGTGATCATGGTTTGGATTTAGTTTTGTATTCAATTTTTTATGTTAAGTAGCTGTTGTATTTGGATTATTTTGTATATTTATTGATGTTTATTTGTTGGGTTTTAATGTGTGTTCATTTTTTTTATTTTGATCCTGGTTTTTTATTAGGATAAATCATTCCCATTAGATTAATTTTATGCCTGGAACTATCCTCCTTCTTATGGGGATCGGGAATGCCCTTCTGGCCTTATCTCAAGCCATGTTAGTTTTAGGTGAGATGAAATCATGGTCTAGTTCACAACAGGGCTACAACCCATGTACCCTCTTATTTTTAGGCCTAGTATACAACTATAATTCCCTCTTTTTTCAGGATTGGGATACAGCCCATGTACCCTCTTGTTTTTGGTCTTGGGATACGACACGTGTAACCTCTTATCCTTGGGATTAGGTTATAAACCATGCACCCTTTAAGATCATATACCATTTATAATTTCCCAATGCATTTAAGGGAGATATAGGTCCCACACATCTCATAATGAAATCATACATATGTGTTCTACTAGAACATAAAAATTCATCATATCATAACCCATGAAATTAAACGGGTATCGTAAACATGTAATCATATAAAATTTGTGGAATAGAGATTGGTTTAATAATAATTTCATCAAAGTATAACCCATGAAAATAAGCGCCTTTCATAATAATATAACCCATGAAAGAGAAACAAGTTTCATAAACATAATTCCATCAAAACACAAGCCATTCAGAGTAAGAAGATGAATGAAACCTTTGGATCATTTCCCAATAAAGGCATAAGTAACACCAATAGATGTCATCTTGAATGGAAAATAATTTGAAAAGATATTTTAAAAAAATTTCATGTGAAAAATATTCCTTATTCTTTAAAAAATTATTTTTAAAACAGAGAAAACTTTTTTGAACACCTTTTTCTTTGAAAATAGATTTTAAAACTTATAAAGGAATCTTTAAAGTCATTGAAATCCTTTTATTTGAAAATAACCTTTAAAAATATATAAAGGAAGATTTGAAAATCATTTAAAACACTTATTAAACATATTTTTTTCAAAATATTTTTTTTAAAATAACTATGAAAACTTATAAAAGAAGCCTCAAATAAATTCTGGTCATGAGGAAGGATAAACCTTTACATGTCAAAATTTCCTTCTGTGCCATAAAAAGGTTAGATAAATACCTCGATCTGAAAATGATAAGAAGATTTATTTTTAAAAACCCTATTATAAAAATGTAAAACATGGTTAATAATTTTTTTCTAAATATCATAGAATAATATTATAGAATTTTTGAAAACATTTTTTTAGAGAACATGGTTTTTAAAGAATACAAATTCTCGATCGAAGAGAGAGATAATGTGAGATTTTCTTAAAAACACTTTATTAATTTTCTTAAGTACCAATGAGTGGAAAAATAGTACCATTAATTGATGATAAAATTAATAACAATGATATATGATAATTATTGATATTTATTTATATATTTATCATAATATTTCATCATCATAATCATAATCATAAACAATATGGATAAATGATGAGATTGTAGAAATAAACTGTTAGCACTTTGGTAACTTTAAATCATAATCACCATGAAATAATAACATTAAATAAATATTAAAATATAATTAAAATAAAAATATTAATGATATTAAATTTAAAAGGGTAGTATATTCACCTTATAGAAGACTGTAGGTGCATAAAATGACATGTATCTTGAATAAGGAAAATTGAGACAAAATTACTTTACTAATTCGGTAACTTTTGAAACATAAACCCCATGAAAGAGAGATAATGAAATGGATATTTAAATAAACATAAATTTAAGTTTAATAATAATATAATACATTCATAGGTAGTATATACACCACACAAAATAAATGAGTGGTGAATAAGGCATAAGTCTCATAGAAATAAAAGTGAGATGAAAAAACCCTTACCTTAAGCCTTCAATTTCTTGGTATATGTTCAAACCTTGTGTATAAAAAATATAATTTTATTAGAAATCTAAAAAATACCATATTATTATATATATCACAACATATTATTTTATTATTACTTTATATTACCCATTAATTAATAATTCTATGTTAATATTACATTTCAAGTAATATTCGCTTTATTTTTCATATATGTTTTGATTTTTTTTTCATGTTCCTCTTACTTCAATGATGATTTAATTATTTTTAGAGTGTAAAAAATGATATAAATATAATATATATTCAGTATATAATTATTTATAATAATCAATAAAATATATAAATATAAAATGAAATATACCATTCATAGAGATCGTAGACCGTACATACACAAGAACACTATTTCCATTTTATTGTACTCTACAATCCATTTTTTATTTTATTGAAAACCACATTGAGGGTAAGAGGGAACGCCTATGGAACAATTCCTTTACATAAAGTCACACCCACATTACAAAATTCAAAAATAAAAATAGTAAAATAGAGCCAAGTCACAATGTCATCCGTCGTCACACACCCAATTTCAAAATTCAAACATCGTCACCGCAAATAACACCAATACTGCATGATGGACATTGTTCATTGACTTAATTGAGGAAGTTAACATCCGGTATACACTTCCTCACCATTATACCATCACCTCGCCATCGTCACTGACATCCACCCCCAAAATCCGCAACAAACAACCCCAATACAGTCCATCATGCTGAAAAATAATCAAGGCTGGAGACAACCAATCACCAGAAACCATCCTCACCACAAAGAAAAAACAAAAACAGAACACTAAATAATCTTCCAATTAAAATAAAATCCATAAAATAAAAGCACACCAGCTCTAGAAGTGTCTTGAATCCCATAAAATTCTAAAACTCAAATCCCAAAACCGCGTAGTTTCCATTGTGCCAGATCCAACTAGGAGAGTCGAATAGAAACTCACGGTCATAACAGGTTGAGCATCCAAGGAGCTTCCACACACAACCATCATCAGGCCCAACGAATATTCATGAAAATATTCTCTTATGACACAAAAGGGAACCAGATATCCATCGCCATAGAAACAGAAACCACAAATCCAAAAAACCATAAAAACAGAGATAAAGAGAAATAAAACTGAATCCAGCAAAACCAAAAAACTAAAACTCCAGAAACAACTTGAATCCATTCTAATGATGAGCCACAAATCCCAAAACTAGGAATTTACCACTTCTCTAGATCCAACTAAGAGAGGTGCATAGGCAGTCGGGGTCAGAGCAGGTTGAGCGGACAAGGATCTCTTCAGCACAAAAACGACATTGGGACCATGAAACTATCCTAAAATCAGACTTTTTCATCATATAATAGAACCGAAGTTCCATTGAATCCGTTCGAGAAAATAATGAAAAAGGAGGAAGAATGAGAATGGAGTTCGATGGGATTAGAAGAGAAGAGAGATGTGAGAGAAAGGGGGGGGGGGGTGCTCACTGGATGCATCAGAGCAAGGGTAATAGAGGATATGAAAGATGAGGAGGGATGCCAGAGGATTCTCACCATGAGAGGTAGACAAGAGGGAGGGAGCGACGATGCTGGGAAACCCTAGAGTGAGCTGGGAGAGAACCTGAAGACTTGGGAGCCATCTTCCACCTCCACAATTGAGACATATTCCCATTTTTTTGTTGTATTGAAAGAATGAAAGTTAATGAAATATATGTATATATATATAATATCACTAAATTAGTATTATTATGTCTTATTTATGATATATTTTTTTCTAAAACCATTCTTAATACATTCTATGTAAAGTGTGAATGAATCACATCAATTTGAGGAGGCGATAGTCCACACGTCCACAAACTAAGTTATCATATTCTGACAAAATGGAAAGAATGAAAAAATGTGTTATATAAGAATTAGATAAGAATAAAGACACCATAAATATAATGTATATCATATAAAAATATCATGACTATCATAGTTTCCAACCATGAGAGGTGGTAAAGGAAAAACAAATGACATCATTTTATGAGGTGGTAGTCTGTCGTACACACAGACAATAAGTTTGTTACCCACTTTATGGAAGAGTGTGTAGGTGTAGGTAGAACAATTAAAATAAAAACATATCAATATATTTGAGATACCGATGTTATTATATAATCTTGGAGTAATAATAACTTAATGGGTGTATAAAGAAATAAAACAGAAATGCATGTTGAAGAACATTATCTCTTTTTCTAGTAACTCCTTGTGGTTTTACCCAAAGGGATTCCTTGGTTGGGTTTTTATAAAAAGTTAGGTTTATAGGATGATATTATGGATGATAAGATATTATTTGGTCAAGTTTTGGATTATAAAAATGGATTTATAAGATTTAATAAGTGGAGGGGGGGGGGGGGGTGAGTGCCTTTTTATAGTGGAGGAGTGTCATTCTTGTATATATAAAAAGGTAAACACTATTAAGTGGTATCCATTACATCATGTTCCGAAAATATTTTACAAATTTAGATATGAGGGGGTAAATGGTTTTAATATTTCCATACAATGGAATTTTGACATGTGTTTTGGTTATTTGTCCCCTTCAATTAAAGTTCAACCTCTATGTAATCTTGTATTTACCTTAATCTCTATAATTAATTTTAATTACTTTGATTAATATTTTTTTTGTCAAAAACAAAGTTAAAAGTATTATAAATTATGAATTATTTTGATTAAAAATATGGAATCCATTTTTCAAAATTATAATAAAATAAGTGGAATAAATTAATTTAAAATTAATCCCGTAAACGTATCATGATACTGGGTTTTTTAATCGAAATTGTTTAAAAGTTTGAAATGTTTTTACATCCAATTTCAATGTAAAATTGGCTCAAATGACCTAAATATTATTAATTTATATTAATTATATCCAAAATAAATTTATAACAAATTCATAATATAATTTAATTATATAATTAAATTAGATGAAAATACATTTTTCAATTAAAATTCAGTATTTTACACTATTCATAAAAAAATTAAACTTCTCAGAAAAATACCAAAAAATAACCCAAAGTGAATTTTGATATTAAAATTTCAAAAATGAAGTTTAAATTTTAAAATAAAAAATATAAAAGTTTAAAAAAATCATATTTAAAATGAGTTCTTTATTAAAGGGTGTTAAAATTAGCTTTTAGAAAAATACTTCTTTTTATTCATAAAATTGGATTTATTCTTATATTAAACCTATAAAATATATTATATGAGGGTAAAAAACATTTTATTTAATTTATAATATATAAATTTAATTAAAAATATTCATCAAAGGTGATTTCTTTCATTTATTGAGATAAAATTTTGTTTGTACATAGAAAAATAATTTTATTAGAAATGGAATTTATTTATTTTCAAATAGTTATTAATTTAATTTATGACTAATTGATAACCAAAGGAATAATTTTATATACACATGTAAATCATATATATATATTAATTTAGTATATATTATTCATAAATTACACTCCAATGGTTATGTGGTAACTATAATAACTGTTTAATAAAAATATTAATAGTATATTATAGTTCATAAATCCCAATATTTTGTGTAACACAAGCTATCAAAGGATTTCAGAATCATGTGTAACACAAGAAAAACGTAGTGTTGTGTAAACTGAATGATAATCGATTTGTTGCGTGTAATGAAAATTTATTTGGTTTTATGTAAAATGGAATCCAAACTTAGTGAATTCATATAGCACAAGCTATTTTAGTGTTTCATGAAATGTAGAGTATTGAAAATAATAAATTAATTCAAAAAAAATCACAAAATCTCGGGGTGTTACATTTTATTTCAGGGAATAAGATCTTTATTGTGGATAAGAAAACATTGTAGAGGATATGGGTTTAAGGGTTTGACACATGAATGCAATTTCATGTGTATGCATGTGAGGTTCTTGTCAAAAAAAATGCAAAAGATACTGTGATAACAAATATAGTCACATATAATTCACGTGTACAAAGTCTCGATTCCATTATTTTTGGTTTCATGTAGTGTAGCCTAATAAAATGAGAGATTACATGAATTTCATTATCACATGATGATGAGTGGATCATCTCTTTTTTCCTTAGGATAAAAGGAAATGAACATCCTCTGTAAATATTGAGGGAAAAAACATCAACCTGCTAATGATGTTTATGATATATATCTAATTTAATAAAAAATATAGAGCATCCACATGCCATATTTTATATACAAAGGATATAATCCCACAAAACTTATGTGTGAATAAGAAAGTGAGATCTATGTGATAAGTATTATAGTATTTGAAGTGAATGTGTTATGTGTGTGGTAATAATATGTGGAGTAGGGGTTATTCATTTTGCATTTTTTGGGATTTTCTGGACCACATAGTGTGAAAGGTCCATTCACTAAGAGTTACTTACATAATATACAGTACATATATGCTATAGAATTGGAATATTATTGAGAAGGATATTCAATATTTATTATATCATGAAAAACTAAGAACCCGAGTGAACTAATACTTCACAATATTATAGAAAGAGTAAGAAAGAGTTTAAATCCAAGAGATACTTTGATGAATAAAAAGATCTACATCCATAATTATTTAGAGTTTTTAGGAAAACTAGATATTTTGAATGTTTAAGAAAGTAGGGAAAGTATGTAAATCATGTTTTTAATAAGAACTATTTTCATATAGTTGGAGGTGTACATGATCCAACCTAATCCTATAGGATCATGTAGATGATCATATAAAATAGGTACAGGATAAGACCTGAAGAAAATAGGTCTTTCTATCACTGGATCGTAGCTGAATAATATTGTTTCTTGGGTTTCTAACTTGTAATTGAAGTGTCTTATGGATATGGTGTATAATTAGTCATGGATGGAATAGTAAATTTGGGGTGTATAACCATTCGTGGTAAAATATTTGGTAGCTATGGTATAGAATAGGACAAAACTAGAGGATCAACCACATTGGTGTATAACAAATTACTACAAAATACTAAGGATTGAGGTGTAGAAACACTAATTTTTCTATATGACTGAGCATCTATTATAATTAATAACAATATTATAGTGAGTAATCTATAGTTTTGTGTGTCTAATTAACTATGGAAAAGTGTAGTTCTTTTGGGATAATCCCTATAAATCCTCATGTGTTGTTATCTCTTTATTTTAATTACATATGTGGTGATTTTTAGACAATTAAATATGAGAGATTAAGACTTTAACTAGTCACATAGGTTGAAATAATAGAATTATAATTCATAAAAAAGAGTGATCCACTAATTAACCCCATCATGTTGGAGGTACCTAGATGATCCTTATGTTCTATAATTAATATATGAGTGAATATCCACTCCAAAGATTTTAGAACTTTTCAAGGAATGAATATTATTTTTTCTATAAACAATCTAGGAGTGCCTTGTTTTGATAGAAATGATTACCATAGTTGGAGGAATGGGATGTTTCCCTACCTCATATATCTTATCCTAGAAGTAAGGTATGTTGCAATGGTGAGATTTTAAAAAAATATTTATGATGATTCTATAACTCAATATTATAATAGAAATATAGAGGTTGATAGAAAGTCTAAAAACACCATCAAGATGTATTTATGAGAAAAGGTAAACGCAAAAGTGATGGGTCACCAAATAGATAAGGATATATGGGATAAACTGAGAAATAACATTTAAGGAAACATCATATTAAAGGAGTATAAGGTATAAATGTGGATAAATAGGTTTGAGTATATAAATATGTATTATTATGAGAAACTAGATGATACTACTATTTTCATGAAGCTCATGAGAAACATTACAGATAGATTTGATCTCAATGTTTTATGTAACAACTCTAGTTTCTATAGTTTTTATCCATTGAATATTTCAATATATATCTTTGGATTTTTTTTTCAGATTCACTGATATATTTGGGTGTCATAGGAAATTATATTTAATATATTAAAAATAATAATACATATTAAAGAACACACATATATATTTTCATAATAAATGGTTTTCCCATTGATTAGGAACCCATATGAGAAATTTTGGAGCATGGTTGTTATTTAAATGTTTAGTTTACCCTAGGCATGATATAAAGTTGGTCAGTGTTGGGCATTAGTTAGAAGGAAACAATTAATGGGTGCTTTAAGTGAATTAATTAATTAATTTAATCAATTAATTTAATGTATAAACCTGACCCCCACTCTATATAGGTTTTGTTATGTAAAATACCTATGGTTATCCAAAATAACCTTAGGATATTATGGAGGATGAGAGTGTTGGATTTGTTGACTTGAGAATGTGGATCAACAATAAGTGATCATAGAGAATCATGATATGAAGGGAAAATATAGTAGGATAATCACCTTTATTTCAAGTGGATGAATTCTTAACAAAAAAATCTATCTGTTCATGATGAAAGGAATTTTATTTCAGGGATTTCAAATGTTTTGAATAATTTTACAAGTATGGATTTTATATTTGTTTTCTTTTTCTAATTATTACCATTCTTCACATGAGAATGAATTTAAATTGAGATCTTGAACCTGGCTGTTTATATTTTTTGTTCCTTGATTTCACCGATGATCCTAATTATGTAATCGTTAGAAAATATCACACTGACTAATGATTTTTTTCAGATATTTCTTATTCTTTCCCCCTCAATTTTTCATGTTATTCATCATTATCCCATGGGGCTGGTGATTCGACATTTATGAGAAAAATTCGAGTGCGATAAAACCCCAAAATTTGAGGTGGATATGCGAATGACTTAGTTTTGTTGTTTTTCAGATGAATCATAGTGTGTTTTAGGATATGAGTGGTGGATTAATTTTTCAAGACCCCTGTATAATGAGGGGTGGCATAGTGGGTCCCCCACAGGAAAATAAAGTTCCAATTTCCAACCACTAGAAGACAAGAATTGATGATCAAAGGCCCCCCTTTGATTTTGGTGGATTTTTAGTGGTCAAAAGGTGATAGAAATGGAAAATAGGATGGATTTGAGATTTCAGGTGAATACAATGGGTTTCTAGGAATTTCCTAAGCACACGATGTGCAGTTAGGATGAACACACATCTTGTGTAACATTGTTGTGATGATTAGGGTTTAATAGAGAATTAAATATTCTAAAATGTGTGTCAAATATCACACACCATGTGATTTGATGTAGGTGGATCAGTGTGTACCCCAGGAGTACATGGACACAGAAAAATAAAGATACATGGGCATTGATTGGTCACATTTACATGAAATCAAATAGAGTCTAGATAGAACAACTAGAGTGAATGGATATGACCAGATTATATGAGCATTATCTAGATTACATGGGCATAGGCTATAAGACATGAGAATGCCTTGGGTATCCAAGAAACACCATGTATACTCAGTAATTTCTATGTAATTTTTCCCAGATACTTCTACATTATGTATCTTTATCTTTGGGACTCAAAATTTTTCTTGCTAGTATCCTATCCACAAGAATTTTCTAGATAGAATACAATGGTGGCATTCATTTTGTTATCAGAGATATTACACAGGGAGTTAAAAGTGCGAAACTTCTTTAAATGATGGTTTCTCTATGGCAATGACTGGGTTTGATCATCAGATATTTAGGGGTCGGTACTCCCCTGTCACACTAGGGTGGGGGACCCCATACTCTTTATATAGGTAGAGATGGTACTCCACTATACTATATAAGATATGTGTCCTCTCTCTATGAAGTGTTAGTCTCCCTTCTTTGAGCTCCAGCGATGAGTTGTTCCTCTACTAAAGCTAGTATTCACATAGATGTGGAGTGAAATAGTGAATAGAAAGCCCCTCTATACTAATTCTGCTGGGGTCATGTGTTGGTTATAGGAATAAGAGATTTACATTTGGGATTTGGAGGGTAAATCATAAATCTTAGCAAGCTGTGGAGTAGAAGATCCACTTTCTATTTTCACTTAGGTTTCATTTGATCATATCTGATGTTGGTTTTCTTTACCCTATTGCTTTATGGGTTGAGTTGACTGTTCTATCTTTTTGTTTCTTCTCTCATAGTTTCTAAGGTGACCTACTAGGTATGAATATACCCACCACTATATCGGATTTTCGCACATGTGTTAGCTTACTCAACACTTATCTCCACCCTTAGCCTATTGATGGCGGGCTTGGTAGTGTCACACTTGACTTATAACCATCCATATAGGCCTCGGTGAGTTAATTCATGATAGAGTGGTATTATAGGTGGTTTTCCCCTAATATATTGTTTGGGGTTGGACTTTTTGTGAGGTTTGGTTTGGGAACTTATCATAATGATTTTACAGTTTCTCGAGTTCATATCTTAGGAAAGGGAACCCAGTGCTGGTGTGATGGTTAACATATCTACAAAATAGGACTCTGATTACCTGGTTGTTTGATTTAGAATGATAAGAAA
Organism: Viscum album; assembly: GCA_963277665.1. Lineage (NCBI taxonomy): Eukaryota > Viridiplantae > Streptophyta > Magnoliopsida > Santalales > Viscaceae > Viscum > Viscum album. Next base: position 2,066,121,180 of record OY728141.1, read on the forward strand.
CCGTATCAAAGGAAAATAATGGTGCATGCATCATATAAGATTGGTTCTTTTTTTCTTTAATGTCCTTCTTTAGTAAGTTACTCATATATGACCACCTAACCATGGAATGTCTTTTATCTTTAATGATTACTTTGAAATGATATAAAACTACGATACAAATTCAAGATCATGATGATGATCCCTTGAGAAATGAGGCCTTAGTTGGGTTACCCACTCATGAGGTCTTTCCTCCAAGTGGGCATAGAACAGTTCCACTACCTGTTGATCAATTGATGGTTCTAGTAGTTTTGGGATGAGTTACAATGATATAGACTACTAAGGTTTCATGGAAAGATAGAACCTCAGGTAACAGAGGATTTGATTGAGGGAGTGGTCCTAGTTTTTAGGCTTGTTTAGACCCTAACTGATCAAATGTTTTTGCTTATGACCAGTACTCTAAATGGAGAAACATGGCGTTGGTGGAGTTTGATCACCCAGACTCATGATGAGAAAATTCTCTAATTGTTATACTTCAAAAATTTGTCCTGTCATGAGTATTACCCTCTAAGATTGTACTCTATGTGGATTCAAGAGACTCTCAAGTTAAGTGAGGGTGATATATGAGTTGCTGAGTGTGAAATGAAGTTTAACGACCCCACTCATTACTCTCTCAATATGGTGTGAGATAGATACTTTAAGGAATTGAAGTTTTAGTAGGACCTACAGAGAGACATCTATACCAGTGTAGTCTCTTTATGAATTCTCAATTATGATGGATTATTGGATTGGTCCTTGTTCATATATAAATTCCTAGTCAAGGGACTGGTTTCATACTTTTCCCTAAAAGTGTATTCCTTAATAAAAAAAATATTTGGATGGTTTTCATGGAGGATCCATTCATCTTGAGGATGGGTAATTCTATTTTTTGTGATGGGAGAGGTCACATGACTCAAGGTTTCCTGACCTGATATGCTGAGGAAGCTAGAAAGGTAGTGGATGGAATTCTATGATAGAGGTATCTCTATAATTAGGGATATCTTAGGCATGGTTAAGTTATCCCCCATGGTGGTATTTCTGATATAGGATCATGAGGATCTCTTAAGGTTCGAACTATATGAGGAGGTCGATGCTATGATTTACTCCCACCACCACCATGAGGTTCCCCCCTCCTAGATCAGAGGGTTGGCGGTCGAGGGTGTGGGAATTTGTAGGCTATATTGAGATATGATCAAGTTTCTTATAAGATGATTTGAGGTATGATTTGTGTCTTATATACTTTTTATCTAGTACTTTTAGACATAGTAATAATTCATTCCTTTATTTCCACATTCATTGTGTGAGAGTTGGAGTTTCCATTTGAGTATTATCCCAACAAATATGGAAATATATTCCTACGAGGAGAAATTCTTATATATCACTAATTTTCCAGCAGTGAAAATTAGTGCTTAGTGGTAGAGTTTCTGATGGGTCCTCTTTTTCATTTCAATAAAACCTTATGACCTCATATTTGGCATGGATTTGTTTTCCATAGTGTATTCCCCAATTAACTATCATCGATGAAGATTTATATACCAACCTTAAATGGGATGAGATTCTATTTCATGGGTGAGATGGATCCTATGGATGAGTGGGTGGTGATTTCAAGAAGGAAGATTCAACCTACCACCAACGAAATAGAATTATTAACCCTTTTTGAAGTATTCTCTTTAGGCATCTACCTTCTAGAGGAAATGAATGATTATGTAAAATCATTCCCAAATATGTTTTGAGACTTCCTCTGAGTCAAGATATTGACTTATGAATTTAATTTCACCCCAATAATACACCAATATATTCTTTTTCATATCAAATGGACCCCATAGATCTCTGAGAGTTGATCGTACAATTGGAATACCTTTGAGAAAAAGGTTTTATCAGTCCTAGTGTGACCCCTGGGTGGCTCTAGTTATATTCATGAAAAAGGAAGATGAGAGTTTGACGATTTTTGTTAACTATATTTTCTAGAATATATGTTCATGGATCTTATAAATTGAATCTTCTAGCCATAATTGGACTGATTCAAAATTATATTTATTGATGAATTTATCATATAATATTTGTTAAAGGGGAAGAATACAAATCATTTAAGTATGATCCTAGACTTACTCAGGGAGCACTATCTATACAGTAAGATCTTGAAGTGTCAATTATGGATATGAGAGTTTCATTTTTTGGATCATTCCATATCTATTCATGGATTATATATGTATCTAGTAAATATTGATGAAGTTATTTCTTGGTAACAACCTAGTAGCATGTCAAAAGTACATGGGTTTCTTGGGTTTTTATGCTACTATCAGAGGTTCATGGAAAAATTTTACCATATTGAATCTCCTTTGAATTCTTTGGAATGTGAATGGAATTAATTTCCCAGGTCTAAGATATGTCATATATCCTCCATAGAGTCAAGGTATAGGTTAAATAGTTCTTTTCTTTTAAATAAAAAAAGGAGGGTTTTGATAATGTGGTGTTTTTTGATGCCTTCGGTGTTGGGATAGGTTTTGTGTTGATACAAAGGTGGGTGGTGATAAATTATGGATGGAGGAAGTTGAGAAATCATGAGAAGAATTATGTGAAACTTGAATTATAGTTGAAGAAAGTAGTCCTCACCTTGAAGATAGGGAGGAATTATCTTCTTGGTTAGTGTTTTGTTGTTTACTCAGACCACTAGAGTCTTATATACATCATCAATCAGAGAGATATAAAACTGAGACAGATGCATTGGTTGGAATTTCTATAGAACTATGACTTTGAGATAGTATATAATCCAGGGAAGGGAATCTTTGTTAAAAATTACCTTATAAGGAAATACTATTCATTCTTATCTGAAGATGCATAAGAAGTATTGTCCTCATTATAGGTGACCCTGGTTGTGGAGAGGGGTATATCTAATATTATTTAAATTGTGGCAACTCTACTATTTATTATCATGTGAGAGAGGCTCAATTATGAAACATCTACTATGTGTTCATGCATGACAAGACATCCCTAGGAGATGCACAAGATAGATTATTTGAAATAGGTGATCACATCAACCTTTTCTTGGGAAGAACAATGGTTTTGGTCACATTGTTTGAGGCGGTTGTAATGACCCAAAATCAAGTATCCTAGAGATAATGTTTACTTTATTACATTAGCATATATAAAAGGGGTAAATATTGAAGTAATGATTGGTTTAGAAATTTTAAAGAATGAGATAAATACATGATTCCATTTTTTCATAGGGAAATAAAATACAAATCACAATAATGGAAACAATTTGGCATCCTTTAACCCATTCCAAGAAATCTTCTTCATATCTTAGCGAAAGGAATCAAAATAAGGTTGAGCTAAAATGATTAGTAAGGGTTACATATAGTAGAAGATATCATGAACTAATAAAGCATAATCAATATGTAAATGTAAATAAATGAACACACATTCAATTTAATCAATAAATTTAGTATGATAATTGGATGATGAATAATATATATGGTAAAGTAAATAAATGAAAACACATGCCATTTAATCAATAAATTGAGAAGTAAATGAATAAAGAGATAATAACATTATAAAAATATCATTTATAATAGTAATAATTGAATTATCAATGAAGGAAATTATTAATTATTGGATATTGTAATCTTAGACATCACGATACCTCTACTATCAAAACCATTCACAAGAAATTTTAAAACTACCAGGTAAAAACCCCTTTGATTTGGCCAACTGATTTGTCTCATGAGACCAATTGATGTATCAAGGGGATATATATAACTAGGATCCACCAATAAATAAATGTCCAAATCATTCATCATATATCGAAAAATTAATTTAATTCATGAATCAGTATTCCAAATAATCAAATATACATATTGATCAAGGATAAATATTTATTAATAATTACCTAGTTAATAAAATAACTTTTAAAGTAAACACCCTATGTAAAAATGGTATAAAACTTAGGAAATAATCATATATATCATACAATATTATATATATTTAAGATAAATTTAATTTTTAATGAAAAATTATTATAAGAAAGTTATTGTTTCAAGAGAAAGTATACAACCACAAAAGTAAGTAAGATTGTTCAACAAAATCTTTACCAATTTCGTAACTTTTAAATTGTATCACATTGAATAATTAAACAAAAATGAAACATTTACCATCATAAATAAATAATTATTCATGTTAAATACATAAAATTGGTAGTATATTCACCACATAAATGTTGATAGGTGCACTTAACAAATGTGCCTCATTGAAATGGAAATTGAGATGAAATCCCTTATCTCATGATTTTCTTTAGTTAAATGTGATTTAAACTATAATATAATTATTTTAATCAAGTTATTAAATTATAAAGAAACCATAATCATGTTTGTAATATCATATATGATCTTATTATAACATTTTACCACATTTTTTAATAATATTTCCTTATGTTCATTGTTTCAAGTGTTAGTTTACTTATTTTCTTATGCATGGTTTATCCTGAAAGTTATGGTTATTGTACATAGGATATAAATACATATTATAAAAAATGATAATAATGTTATAAATATAATATTTACATAGTATATACATTATTATATACATTCTTAAAAGTTAGGAATAGAAAATGAATCACATCACTTTGTGGTGACGGTAGGTCATACGTACTTACGAGTGATGATAGCATTCCCTAACTATGTGAATGGTTAAGGAAGTGTATGATATATTAATTTTACATAATATAAATAATTTAATATATATTACATATATTCATTAAATTTATCATTATTACCTTCAATGTAAATCTTAAGTAAAAAATGAATCACATCGCTTCATGTTACGGTAGTTCATTGTACACATGAGTGACATTATAACATTATAAAGGGAATAGAAAGTAAGAAGGTATATATGATATTATAATTCCATAAGTATAATTATATCATAAATATTATATATATACATAAAACACAACATTATATCTAACTATGACAGGTTTTGATGGAAATTGAGTTCCATCGGTTTGTGAGGTGGTAGTTCACCGTACCCACGATTGATGATTTCTAATACCATTTGATGGAATAGAGGATGGATATAGGTTTTTAAATTAAAAAAATAACATCTCAAAATATGGTATATATTTATTTTATTATATTTTCATGATTGAATAAAATTTTATTGAGGTGGTGAATAAATAAAATAAAAATGATTGTTTGAGAACATTACCTCTTCTTTAGACGACCTCTTTAGGTTTACACCAAAATCTTTCCTAGTATGTATTTAAAAAAAATGAGATATAGGATGTTTTATGGGAGTAATGAAGTAATTTGGGTATATATTGGATGAAAAAATGTATTTTAAAGTGTGTAGAGGGGAGTAATAGTGGTTTCCTTTTATATGTAAGGGAGAGGACACACAATGAATTTTTGAAGAGAATCAATTACACCCACATTTTTATTAGGGAAATCATCAAAAATATGATATAATCGACCCTTAAAGGTGATAAGGTCAACATATAGATAGAAAATAATTTTTTACAAGTTTTTAGGTCATTTTAACCCTTATATTCTTACTTTAACCCCTAGTAAACCCATTTTTCTCTTAATTGTAGTAATTAATTTGTTCTGTTTTACTATTCATAAAGGTAATTTTTTTTGTTGAACATATTATATAATATAAATTATTTTTATCCCAAATATGGAACTAGTTTTTCTAAATTCAATTCATATAAGTTGAAGAATCTAATTTTACATTATACTCGTAGATGTGAATAAAAAGCGGGTTTCCAAAGAGAATGTTCTCATAAGTACTGAAGGTTTTAATAAAAAATTCAATATTAAATCAATTAAAACAAAATAAATTTTATTTATTATAGAATAATTAAACTAATTTCACTTAAAAAAATTAAAATATAATTTAACTATGAACACAATTTAAACAGAAAATGCAATTTTCAATAAAAATCAATATTTTTCACTATTCATCGAAAAAAGAAACTTTTCAGAAAAATCACAAAAAATAATTATAAGATAATTTTTATATGATGGTTTCAAAAATAGATTTTATTTTTTAAAATAAATTTTAAAAAAGTGGTAAAATTTAATTTAAATTATATGTGTAAAGTGCTACTAAACCGCTTTTTAAGAAAAATACAAATTTTCAGAAAATATTTATTATACTTTCAAATTATTATTTTTTATTTATAATATATAGATAACCAATTAACATGTGTAAAATATATATTTTTCATAATTTATATATTTCTATTCATACCTATCAATTCAACATCCTTATTATAATGGCCATATTTAAATAATATTTTAATAGTGTATCACATTTCATTTAAATCCGATGTTGCGTGCATTGCAAGATATCATAGAGATTGAATTTATTTAAAAGGAAATAAATAATATAGTCTAGGGAAGTTACATTATTCCCTCCTAAAAAAATTTCATCCTCTAAATTTCATGGGTATTATCTTTTAAATAGAGGAGGGTATTTATTTTTTATATCATCCTCTGGTTCTCATGTTTCTTACTATATTTTGTGATTTCTCTAAAGTACCTTCACCAGTTGAGCCATATGATTCATAAATAATTTATCTCTAGTATGATTAATCTAGATGGATATATCATAGTAATATTGATCTGGTTCCAATTCTATTTCATCATAGGTACGCACATGAGTTGGGTCTGGCATGCACTTCCTTAACAATGATAAATGAAACACATCATGTACTTTTGAGAGACTTAGTAGAATTTACAAATGGTAAGAAAAATCTCTAATTTCTTTCAATGATTTCAAAGGGTCCAATGAACCTCGTTCTCAGATTCCCTATTTTACTATACCTTATAAGTCCATTCTATGGATATAATCTCAATAAAACATGATCTCCCACTTCTAATTACAAATTTTTCCTCCGATTGTCGACATAACTATTTCCCATACTTTGAGATAATTTAATATAATCCTAAATAGACTTTAATTTTATTGTTTTCTATTCACCATGTTCTAGGCCTATAATTTTCCTTTCACCAACTTCATCCCAACAAGTTAGAGTACAACATATTTGTCCATATAATGCTTCACATGACACCATTTGAATACTTAAATGAAAACTATTGTTATAGGAAAACTATACCAATGGTAAATAATTTCCACATATACCTTGAAAGTCAATTGAGAATGGACTTAATATATCTTCCATTGTTTTTGTGGTCATTTTGGGCTACCCATCAATTTGAGGATGGTAGGCAATGCTCAGATGAATCTGAGTATCAAGATCCTCATGAAGACTCGTCAATAATTTTGATGTAAAATGAGGATAATGATCAGACATAATCGAAAGAGGTATTCCATGAATTATTAATGTTTCATTAATATAGAGCCTTTTGAGGCACTCAAATGGAAAATATTCTCTCGTATTGCAGAAATATATAGATTTGGTTAGGCGATCAACAATAACCCATATTGCATCATTCTTCATAGGAGTCTTTGGTAGTCCTGTGGGAAATTCCAAAGTAATTTCATCCCATGTCGACACAATAATTCGAATAGGTTGCATGAATGCTCTAGGATATTATCTCACAACTTTAAATTTTTGACAAACCAAATATTTAGATACATAATCATAAATTTCCAACTCTATGTTATCCCCCTAAAAATGTTCCCTTAAATACTTATACATATTTTTTCTTCTAGTGTGTATAGAGAAGTTTGAGCTTTAAAAATCTTCCAAAAATTACCTTTTTAGATCACCTATAAGTGGAAAACAAAATCTATTTCGAAATTTAAGAACACCATATTCACAAATGAAGTAAGCTAATTTCCCATCATTCACATCATGGATTTTTTTTGAAACTTCTCATCATCATATTGATAATTTTTTATATTTTCTAATAGATATGGGTTCATAATCATTTTAAAAAGGATTGATGTCTATCATTACTTAATAATTAATATATCTATATTTACTAGATCCATTAATATATAAACTTTATCAATCATAATTTGAGTCATAAATCCATGATTTTTCCTACTCAATGTATATTCTATCTTATTTTCTTTCCATGGGTGGTTGTGTATTGAGAATCATAATCCTTGAGTATCTCAAGAAATCTTATCTTTCTCATTTTGAGTTCTTTATTTGAAGAGATATATTTTATTATTTTATTATCCATGTATATCTAAAATCTTTCACCATTTATATAACATCTCTATATCCTAAAAGTAAATATTAGAACTACTAGCTTAAAATCATGGATTGAATAGTACTATTCACAAGTCTTTAATTTCATTGATGTAAATGAAAAAAATTTATCATTTTACATTAGAAAACAACCAATTCACTTATTTTATGCATCCATATATGTCACACAACCATAATTTACAGATGGTAGAGTCAAAATTAGAGCATTTACTAACCTCTTTTTCAGTTCATCAAAAAATTCTTCACATTCCTTTCTCCAAAAAAACTTAACCCCTTTACAGATAATCTTGGTTAATGGGTTTGATAATCGATAAAAAATATGAATGAACCACCCATAGTAACCTACTAAACCAATGAAACTACATACCCTAGTTATGTTCATTGGTGTAGTACATTCTCTAACCACTTTTATTTTCTTAGGATCAACTGGGATTCCATCCTTGGAGACAATATGTCTAAGAAAATAAACTTATTAAATACATTAATCACACTTTCTAAATTTACCATACAATTCCTTCCTTATAATAATATCAAAAATGACCTGCAAGTGATTCTCATGGTCCACATAGATTTTAGAATACACTAAGACATCAACAATTAATACCACAACAAAATCACTAAGATATTCCTTGAATACTCTATTCATTAGATATACAAAAAAATTGTGTGCATTAGTTAATGCAATTTAAATTACTGTAAAGTCATAATGTACATACCCCACCTGAAGAAATGTCCTTATAATTTCTTCCTTCTTTACTTGAAATTAATGATACCCATAATAAATGTCAATCTTTAAAAAATATTGGTCTCTATGAATTTTATTTAATAATTAATCAATGTGAGGTAGAGTATAATTTTTCTTTATTGTAATAGCATTGATTTCCCTATAATCAATTCACAACCTCAAGACTCAATATTTATTATTAACAAATATATTAGGGGAGCCCTATGATGAAAAACTAGGTCTGGTAAATACCCAATCACACAACTGCTCTATTTGTTTCTTCAAACCTATTACTTACATACTATCTATTCTATATGATTTCTTTGATATTGGTCTTTAATAAAGGATTAAATCAATGGAAAACACAACTTTACACTTTTGTGGATGTCTAGATAATTCCTCAGGAAATACATCAATGTATTCATGTATGATAGACACATCCTAAATTTGAATATCAACTTCTCCATCCCTATATTTTTCTCTCCATTACTCAATAATTTCATTTAGTAGAGCTAATAAGGTTTTAACTAGACATGTCTTAGATGATGATGCATCTTCTCTAAAGATAATAAATTCTATATTTTCATTATAAATCATAATTTCATTCTTCTTTCAATAAATTGTTTTTTTTCAAATTTTGAAATCTTGTAAATAAAAAAGATTATATTAAAGTCAACCATAGGTTTGGTAATAAGGTTAGAAAATAAAGCACATTTATGTGTCATAATGAGGAGTTCCTAACACATACTTGTTATATTGAGGCTTCCCCTAAGAGTTTTGAATAAAAATTACCTTCTTAATGTTGTAAGGAAATATCTAATTTTCTTAGAAAAAATTGAATATATAAAAGAGTGTGAGGATTCAAAATAAAATAATGAATTAGATAAATTTTAATCTATGATTAAATTTATTTCCACTAAATAATTTGGTACTCACACCTAAAATTTAGTGATCACATAAGCTTGGCCTCTTTATCCTGACATATTCTATGGAATATTACCCTCACACTTGGGTAAATTCATTTGTGTCGTAATCCATATCACTATAGTTAAAACACTAAATAGAAGGATTTTATTTATTACCATTTAATTCATTATCCTGGTGACCCTTATCTTTATACGTATAACAAAATCTCAAGCCCATTAATCATTTCCCAGGATGATTCATTCCACGGTTATCACAAGATGGAAATAGCTTCATTCTATTCTTCTTCTTTTACATATTCCCTTTTTATTAGTGCTCATTCGACGTCTTATTTTCATTATTTCCATTTAACATGTGGGATATAGGGAATTAATTATTTTTTTAAGGCACATAAAAATATTTCATTATACAAATAAAAATTTTGAGAGACTTTTTCCCTTCAAAGACTTGTCCTAAAACCTTCAATGAAATGGTCAATATTGTATTATATATTTTAGATTTAATCTATAAAATACCTATCTAGCCTTGTAAAGGTATCCTAATACTTAGAAAGACCTTCTTATTTATTTTTATTTAAGCTAAGGAACTTTCTCTTGATTTAATATTGTTTCTCATGAGGGAAATATTTTTTGAAGAATGTGTCCTTAAAATCGGTCAATTCCATGAGTTATATTTCCTCTTCCTCACTAGTATTCTGGATCAACAACCACCATTGGCCATAATTTAATTTTATTAAATACACTACAAGTGTAACCTATTCTTTTTCATCACATATGAAGGTTATAAATATCTTATCAAGAAATTTAATCTATTTCTCAACCAGTATTAGATCAGTAGTCATGAAAAATGATAGAGGATTCTGTCACATGAAGCGACATGACATAGGATAGTCTTACTATATAATTTGTTTTTCTATATAATAAATGTTATTTTTCATAACCCAATTATGCTATCCTAATATAGCTGTGATCTACACAATTTCAATAATATCTATATTTTCTTTCTTGGTAGGGATATATCTACATTGTCCATGATTATTGATACCCTTCTTCCATCCAAGCATCGTTTCTAAATAATAGAATTTAATAAATTAGCTCATATAATAATTAATTTTAAATCATAATTAATAATTCTATATATGGTGTATCACTTAACATAAATTAAATTAATTTAGGTATTATTAATTTCAGAATCATAGACTTTGTTTATTTGGGTATATCTTTATTTTCAAATCATTCACAATGGTTTGTAAATAAAATATGAATCATCCAAATAATTTCCCCTGGGTTTGTCAAAATAAGTTAACAGTTAGGCCTTTTACCATGCAGTAGGTGATGATATGGGCAACCCTAATGTTCTCTTTTCCGAGTTGTCACCTCTAGGTACATCTATTCTAGAACCACGTCCACTTGTAGTATAAAAAAAAAAGATGTATTGATAGGTAAAAACACATAATATCTTACGTATAAAAACATTTGGATGTTATTCTATACATATCCTCAAACTCTATCATAGGTTTATATTCCCTAATCTATGTTTTTCTTAATGTAGTTCCTATGATTTATAATAAAATTTCTCTGATTCCAACTTTAACAACCCTGATTCCAGTATTTGGGAGTCAATGTGTAATTTATTACATTGGTATAGATACAAGGGGTAAAATAATTAAGGATCAATCAATTTGGTAGTTTTGGAGAACCATATACATACATGATTCACATTTCTTATAGGGAAATATAATAAAAAACACAGTAATGGAAAAATTTTGGTATCCTTGAACTCATTACAAGAAATATTCTTGATATTCTAGGGAATGGAAACAAAATAAGGGTGAGTTGAAATGCCCAGTAAGGGTTACATATAGTGGAATCTATCATGAATCAATAAATAATAATCAATATGGACAGGTAACTAACTTAAAACACATGAAATTTAATCAATAACTTAAGTATCATAATTGGATAAGACATAATCAATATGTCAAGGTAAATAAATGAAAACACAAGCCATTTAATCAATAATCTAAGAATGAAATACATCCAGAGATAATATTATTGAGAAAATATCATGGATAATAAATATAGATGAATTGTAAATGAATTAAATTATTAATTATTTTACTTCATGATATCATGCATTATGATACCTCTACTATCAATACCTTTCATTAGACACTTTTAAACTATGAGGTAAAAACCAATATGCTCTAGCCGACCAATTTGTCTCATGAGACCTATCAATGAATCAAGGGGATATATATAATCAGGAACCACCCATAACTTCATTTCAAAATCATTCCTTATATTTTAAATAATCTATATAATTCATGAATAAATTTCCCTTATCATCAAATATCCATATTGAGTAAGGATACAAATTTATCAATATTTCCCCTGTTAATCAAATAACATTAAAAGTAAAAACCATATGTAAAAATGGTATAATAATTAGGAAATAATCATATAAATCATAAAAAAATATGGATATTTAATATAAAGTTAATTTCCAATGAAAAATTATTATAATAAAGTGATTGTTTCAAGATAAAGTAAATAATCACAAAAGGAAGTGAGATTGTAAAATAAATTCTTTATATATTTGGTAACTTTTAAATTTAAACCCCTCGGAGAATAAACTTGAAATAAACCATTAATAATAATTAATAACTACTACAAATCATTTTTTTTATTATCAAAAGCTGGTTTATGGAATCCGGTGCCCAACCTTACAAATACAAACTCAAACAAGGAAAACACAAACTTAGGAAACTCAACCAACACAGAATTACACATCATAAAAACCATAGTCATCTCCACATCCCATGACAGATTCATATATAATCTTATATAAAATTTTACCACCTATTTTTTAACAATATTTCATATATGATCTTATATAACATTTTACCACCTGTTTGTTAACAATATTTCATTATTTTAAATGTTTCAAGTGTTAATTGCATTATTTTCTCATGTGTGTTTTGTCATGAAAGTTATGGTTTTTGTACCTAGGATATAAATTAACCATATTAATAATGATAATAATATTATAAATATAATCTTTAATCAATAGATACATTATTAAAATCATTCTTAAAAGTTGGTCATGGAAAATGGATCACAGAGCTTCATGGAGACAGTAGGCTGTACATACGCACAAGCGATGATATAATTACCCAAATGGGTGAAAGGGTAAGGAAGTAAATGATATATTAATTTTATATAATTGATATTATTTCATATATTTCACATTTATTTATTAAATTTATTCTCATTACCTTCCATGTAAATTTTATGTGAAAAATGAATCACATCGCGTCGCGAGTTGGTAGTCCACCGTACACACGAGTGACATTATCGTATTTTCAACAGAATAGAAATTAAGAAGGTATATTTGATATTATATTTACAAAATAATAATTTCATCATAAATATTTTATATATATATATAAATATATAATAAAACGAACATTATATCTGACCATGGGAGGTGTTGATGGAAAATGAGTTCCATTGGTTCGCGAGGCGGTAGCCCACCGTACATATGATTGACATTTTTATTTACTAATTGATGGGAGAGGAGATAGATATAGTTTAAAAATTTAAAGAAATAAAATATAATTATATGAGTTATATCAGTGTCATTATATTATCATTATTAGATAAAATTTTTAGGAGGGAGAAGAAAAAATAAAATAAAAATGACTACATAGGAATGCTACCTCTTCTTCAGATGACCTCCTTAGGTTAGCACCAAAATCCTTCCTAGGATGGATTTAGGGTCAAAAGGGGTTCTATGATGTTTTTAGGATAGTAATTATGTCATTTTATTAGGTATTATCTATACCAAATGGATTTTTAAGTATGAGGAGTGGAGGAGAGGGGGTGGTTTTTTATAAGTGGGGGAGAGGATCCACATGGAATTTTTGAAAAGAATCAATTAAACCCATTTTTTTTAAAAAAGACTTCAAAATGGGTCATTATATACTATTATAGGTTCTAAGGTCTAAATATTTCCATCTTATTTGTGTTGGAAAATTTACTATTTCATTTTAACCATTATCTTCTTTGTTTAAACCCTAGTAAACCCATTTTCACCATAACCGTAGTAATTAATTTAAAACGATTTTACTATTCAAAATGGTCAAGAGTTAAGTTAAACATATGAGATAATATAAATTATTTTTATTATGAATATAGAATCCATTTTTCTAAATTAAATTTACATAATCGGTGAAATCCAATTTTAAATAGTACTCACAGACGAGATGAAAAATCAGGTTTCCAAAGAGACAATTCTCATAAGTATAAAAGGTTTTAATTTCAAAATTAAATATAAAAATGATCAAACTGAAATAAATTATATTTATTATAATATTATTTATGCAATTTCACTTTAAAACAAATTTAAAATATAATTTATTTTTTCAAATAATTTAAACCAAAAGGTTATCCTTAATAAAAATCAATATTTTCACTATTAATAAAAAAATGAAAATTTTTAGAAAAATAACAAAATAAAACATAATATAATTGGAAAATGATGATTTAAAAAATTAAGTTAATTTTTTAAAATAAATTTTTTATTTTTTTTTAAAAATTAGTTATAGATTATGTGCGCAATGTGCGACTAATCCAAATTTTAGAAAAATAGGGATTTTTAGAAAACATTTTTTTTAATTTCAAACTATTATTATTTTTAGTTATAATAAATAGGTTACCAATTAATTTGGGTAAACTATATATTTTTAATAATTTAGTTTGTTCTATTCATACTCACCAATTTAACTTTTAGACTATAATGGTCATGTTTAAATTATATTTCAATTGAGCATCACGTTTCGTTTAATCCTCGAGTTACATGTATCACAAGCTTTAGAGAGATTAAATTCATTTAAAAGGAAATAAATAATAATGTTTTAGTGTGTTACATAGGTGTTTAGGGAGTTTCATACTTCCCATTTCTCTATACATTCTTGTGCGGTAAAGGTTTTCAGGGAGCACTATAGGTAGTTTTTTCTAGCTGTCTTGAGTTGAAAGTTGTCTAAGTTTATATCTTAGCATCTCACATGTTTGCAAGTGAAGGCTGAACATCATATTCTAGAAAGTTTAACCTAACCTATTTATATACTAGAATAAAAGTGGGATGAAATATTGATGTATTTTTACGGGGAATCCATAGATAGTGATAGGCCATGATACCATCTAAGTGACCGACATACCAAGTCACTTCACATTCTTTCCATAAGAGAGTAGATTTCAATGGAGAGTTTGGGTTAGTTATATATGTATGAAATTATCCAACTTCATGGGGTACCATGATGATTATCTCTAATCGTGAGTCTTGGTTTATATCTTGGTTGTGGATAGGCTTGTAGGATGCTTTAGGACCCTCTTATAGATGACCATAATTTTTCACCCCAAGACGGATGGGAAAATCTAGTAGACGATATTGGTTTTGGAGAATATATTGAGAGCCTATGTGTTGGAATTCATCCAAATATAGGAATATCACTTTCCATTGGTATAGTTTTTTATAACAACAACTATCACTCTACTACTAACATAGAACATTTCAACGGCCCGTATGGGAGGACCTTTAGGTTACCCTTATATTAGACTGAAATTGGTGAGATATCACTTATTGAGCCAAAATTAGTTTAGGTAATGATAGATAAGGTTCAAGTAATCCACGAGAATAAGAGGATATCTCAGATTCAAGAGAAAGATGACACTAATTGGTAGTGTAGGACTTTGGATTTCGAGCAATGGGACCATGTTTTCCTGAGAGTTTTCCAATGATAAGGATTACATATATTTGGAAGGGGATGAAATTTGTTCCTAAGTTTTATTGGGATGTTCTAAATTATATAGGGGTTAGAGAGGTTACCTACTTACTAGACTTACCCCCATAGTTATATAAAGTTCATGAAATCTTCCATGCATTATATATGAGGAGATACGTCCATGACCCAATGCACATCGCTGACTAGGGAGAGCTAGACATAGAGTAAAAAAGAACCTTCAAAGAGTACCCATTGGAAACCAAGGAACTGTAGGAGAACATCCAATATGGATGAAAAATTCCTCTATTTCAAGTGATTTGGTAGCATGGGAGTGTGTAAAAGATCTCCGGATATCATTAGAGTCAAATGTGAACTCAATATACCAACCTTTCTTTGTAGCTCATGCTTTTCTGGGAGAAAATCCTTGAAGGAGGAGAATGTAATGACTCTATTTTCTATAGTTTAATCTTTTGAATATTTATTTATATATCTCTAGATTCTTCCTCGGAGTTTGCACTATTTTTGGGTGTCATAGGACCCCAAAATTGATATATTAAAAATAATAATATATATTAAATCACATATTCACATATATTTAGAATAAATAGTTTTCATGTTTATCAGGACCTCGACTGAGAAATATGAGACCTTGATTATTTAAATAATATAGCGTTTACCCTATACATGACATAAAGTTGGTCGGTGTTTGGTGTACAATTGAATGAGACCTTTAGTGGCTGTGTTAGGTTAATTAATTAATTAATTCAATAGAAAAACATAATTCCCCCTCTACATAAGTTTTGTTATGGAAAATACCCTGGTTTAGCCATAGTAACCCTAGGATATTAGAGATAAGGATTAGAGAATTGGTGTTGGTGACCCAAGAACGTGGATTGACATCAAATGATCATGGAGAATCATGAGACGAATAGAGAACATATTAATATAACCACCTTCATCCCTAGTGGATACATTATTCACCAATGATCAATCCATTAATTAGTTAAGTCTTGTTATTTCATATATTTACACCATTTTGAATAATATTCCAAGCATGGATTTTATATCTTTTTTTTCTCCAGCGATTGTCAATGTTCACATGATCCCTATTTTAAATTGAGTTCTTGAACCCATTTTTTATATTTTTTCCAATTTATTTCACCCCTGATATAAATTATGTAATCATTAGATGGGATTTTACTGACTAATGATGTTTTCAAATTGTTCTTGTGCCTTTCCCCCACTGTTCTTCATGTTCTTCCTCATTGGCCCATGAGTTTAGTGATTCAACATTTCCAGGGAAGATTGGAGTATAATAGAACCCATAGATTCAATGTGGATGCAAGAATGAATTGATATCAATGTTTTCTATATTCATAAAGTCATTTTGTGGTATTCAGTTGATGGAATCAATGTTTGGGACCCTTATACAGTGATAGGAGGTGTAGTGACACCCCCATAGGTGAACAAAATTCCATTTTATGACCACCAGAGGTTTATAATTGATGATTGGAGGCTCCCCATTCAATATTGGAATATTGTGGGTTGTCAAATGGTAGTGGAAGCAGAAAATTTGGTGGATTAGATCACCTATGTAAAGACTAAATTTATGTGGACATTTTTTAAGAACACTATGTGTAGTTTGGATGAACACACGTTGTTTGGACCCTTGTTGAAATGACGAGGGTTTCATGGAAAATTAAATCATCACAAACTATGTGTATAGATAACCCACCATGTGATTTATTATAGGTGTCTTTATATGTTCCCCAGGAGTACACATGCATGGACATGACTGGGGACACAAGCACGACCAGGGAACACATGTACAGACATGACCGGAGTTTCTAGATATGACCAGAGTGCCCAAGAATGACCAGAGGGAACAAATATTGCTAGAGTACATGGTCATGGTCTAGAGTACATATGTTTGGTTTGTAGTACATGAATATACCTGGGGTATCCGATACATGTTGTGTAAAGTCAGTATACACAATGTACCTTTTCCCAAAGAATTATACCTTGTGTATCTCCTTCTTTAGGAATTAGGTTTGGGACCATGAGTATCCTAACCTGAGTTGTTTTCCTTATATAACATGATGGTGGAATTTATTTTAGCATAATAGATACAAAAAAATGTGTTATGAGAATGAAACTTTCTTCAGCGGTGCTTGGTCAATAGTAGTGATTAGGTTTGATCATAAGAGATTCCAAGGTCATTAATTTCCTACTTCAACAGAGTGAGGGTCCCCCATATAATTTATATAGGTATATTGTGTACTCCCCCATAGTACTGAAGTCATATTTCCTCTATATATATAGTGTAACTCCCCTATCTTTGAGCTCTAATGGGGAGTGGGTCCTTCATTGGATCTAGTTCTCCCTTGGATGTGAAGCATAGTAGTGAGGGAAACGATCCTCCACACTAATTCTAGTGAGGTTTCACATTGGTTATGGGCATTGGATACAGACCTTTGGGAGATTCATACTAACTCATCAATATTAGTTGGCTATTGGGATGGATATCCCCTTTCTCTATTTTCTTGGGTAAATTTTGAGAAAATATGATTTTAGGTTTCTTTACCCTCCTTCTTTATGGGTTAAGTTAGATGCTTATTTTTTTGATTCCCCCCTGGTTTTTGAGGAGTCATACTGGATATATATATATATATATATATAATCACTCCTACATGAGATTTTACAGCAAGTTTTATTTCTAATCAGCACTTGTCACCAGCCCCTGGTCTATTGGAGGCTATCCTGGCATGTTACACTTAACTCACCACCATCCAGGTAGGCCGTAGTGGGTCAGGTTGTAACCTTTTATCTTTGTAACATTTGGAAGATCTATTATTTGAATCACTTAACAATATATTCATATATTATGAAATAAAAAAATCTCCAACTTTTAAGAAAAATTAAAAATTTAGATAGATTTTACGGCCATGAAGAAACAGAAGATTAGGGTAAAGGATGTTACAAAATTAAGTGACACAAATGGCGATGAATCTAATGGGGATCTCAATGAGATTATTTATATTATAAACATAGTATTTAAAAATAGAAAATATAAATTAAATGTAAAATAGTTAACAATTTTCTAGAATTATAATGAAACTGGACACGTTTTCGAAGATTGTCCAAAGAACATGACTGCTAATACTGAGTCAGATCAGGATGTAAAATATCCTAGAAGAATAAGTAGAAAAAAATCAAGAATAAGTATTCTAGAATAAAAAATATAAATCCATTGAAAAGAAAGGAATAATGTGTCTCATATTAAAGTCATAATTTAGTTGATGAAATCAACTTTTATGATCATGTTAATAGAAATATTGATACGTTCAATAGTGATGATAATGAAGAAATAAAAAATCAAGGATTAATAATGAAATAGAATGTGTATGGTGATCTTGAAAAAAATATCTCTTTATATGGAAAAAACTTGATGAAATAAAAGAATAGGTTATTTTCTAAAAAAGTGTAGTATGATAGAAAATAGATAGATTTTTTTAATGATGTTAACAAGAATAGACTGAAGGGGGATGAGTTTGAGATGATGGTTAGTGATCTTTAGGAGAAACTAGATTTAGAAAAAGTATGAGTTATTTGAGACCTAAAATATCTATCCAACAGCTCAAAAATAACATGAATAAGAGTGGAGAAGATTTTAGTAATTCAGTGGAGGTTAAAGATATGTCATATGATTATAGTGTGATGAAGGGTTCAAATATGAAATCCAAATCATCACTTAATCAATCTCAAATTAAAAATATTACTTCTAACTATGTTGGTGGAAAAAATATATCTTAATCTTCCCAGGATAAATAGAAAATTTGTGGGAACTCTTCCTTATTAATAGAAGGGAAGAAGATTCCTAGAATACCACTTCCTTTTAGGAAAAATAAGGCGTAATTTGAAAATTAATAACAACTAAAAAGTTCTAGAAAAAATTACTATCAGGGAGGAAGATCCATGTTTACATGCTATTATCAGTATTTTGGATAACATGAACACATATCCAAATAGGTATTGTATAACATCCCATTTCTAAGAAAGATTCAAGAACCAAGGTGGACATATGATGATTAGATGATAACGAATTTTCAATGAATTAAAATAATTATAAAAAATTTATCCAATATGTGAACAAAAACAAATTTAGATTTTTAGAGGAAGTGTGTGGTAGGTTTTCAAAAGAAAGTTATAAAAGAAAAAAAAGTGAATATATAAATTACCTAAATATATTTCCTATAGTTTGAAAGGGTGTTAATTTAAAAAGTGGAAATAAGGCAAGTCATGTACATTTGTGTAACACCCCAAGCTTCCACGGTACGTTTCCCTTCGAATAATGCAATAACGTGTGTTGTACGCAACCTCGAGCTCCAACACACACCACAACTAATTAAACTAGCCGTTGTGAATAGTAATACCTACTTTTTGAAATTTTATAAATTTTATTTATCAAAATGGACTTCATTTTTGGATTCAGAATATCGAAATTAGCCTATATTGAATTTTTGGTATTTTTCTGAGAACTAAATTTTTATGAATAGTGAAAAATACTTAAAAACAACTTTTTTAATAAAAATAATTTATAGTGATAAATTATACTATTTAGTGGTTTTAAAGTATAATTAGAATATATTTTTACCATTTTATCCAATGGTGGTGATTAGAATTAATTTAACATTGAAATTGGACATAAACAATTGCCATTCTTTTGATATAAATTGTTTCTTAAAAACACGCTATTTGTTGTAACATCGGGAATTAATTATAAAATTAATTAATTAAACTTATATGTTTGTAATTTTGTAAAATAGACATCATTTTTGAATTCGGAATATCAATTATAGCGTAGGGTGAAATTTTGGGCTTATTCTGAAAAACTTCAATTTTTGATGAATAGTGAAACCACTAAGTGGTTGTTAAAAACTGATTTTTCGTTAAAATGAAATATTACCACTTCTGTGATTTGATTTTCAAAAATCCGACATACATGGTTATCATTAAGATGTAAAATGTGGTTCAATGAGATTAAAATAATTTTTTGGTGAATAGTAACTTTTAAGTTCTTTATCGCGATTAGAGGTAATTAGTGTAGTTTAAGGTAAAAATAATGTTTTAATAATATGAGATGAGCTTGACACTTGTCCTACTCCTATTGGATGAGTCATGTCAGACCAAGAAAACCCATGGGTCAACTTGGGGACCCCATGGAGCCACTTTGGTTGGAAAATGACATTAATATATATTTATTTAATGTTAAAATTAAATTGACACAAACATGAGTTGTTTTACTAAAACAGTTTTTAAGTGGGGTTAAACAAGTCCAAATTTTGACTATAAATATTCATTAGAAAGATAAAAATATTGAATACATCATAGTATTTTTTTTATAATTTTTAGACATTAAATAAATTAAATTATTTATGACATCATTATGATGCAGCGATGACCTCATTATTTAACGATTTTAATAAAATGAAAAGATAATGTAAAATCCAAGGCATAAACATGTCCAAAGACTATTGGATGGGTAGATTTAGAACCCTTATCAGCTTAGCCACGAATTATATAAGTGTGGGACCTTTATAATCCGAAAAGCATTGTATTATAATGTAACATTTCAATCTTTCCAAAAGAGACCCTCCTCTCCTCTTATAAAAGGCCCCCACCTTTACCACCTTATTCACACTTTCAAGACTTTTGGTTCGGCCAAAATCTTCCCAAATACTCTCCCAACTTCTCTCCCTTCATCCTAGAAGCTTTAATTTAGTCATAAAGCCATCCTAAGGAGTCCTTTTGATCAAATCAAAAGGAAGAACCCGAAGAAGAGGTAACGTTTTCATCACCCTCTTTCAAGTTTCTTTCTTCTTCCACTCCCTCTTTGTTTATTATTTCAATTCTAAAATTATAACTCCAGTAT
Organism: Viscum album; assembly: GCA_963277665.1. Taxonomy (NCBI): domain Eukaryota; kingdom Viridiplantae; phylum Streptophyta; class Magnoliopsida; order Santalales; family Viscaceae; genus Viscum; species Viscum album. Next base: position 2,066,142,745 of record OY728141.1, read on the forward strand.
CTTCTATATACTGTGATGTTATTATAAATATGGAACAACCATATTCAGTATTCTACCCATCATTTGAATGACATGTCACCATACGTGCGTACGTACGGCTTACCGTCTCCACGTCGTGGTGTAATTGTTATTCAATATATTATTATTTAGATGGGTATAATAATGATATGTAATTCATGTAAATAATAAATATAACATGATAATGATTTTGTATATATGATATACTATCCAATTATATATTATTTTAATATCAAAATAATGATATTGTTGCTCGTGCGTACATACGGACTACCGTCTCCACGAACGCGATGAGATTCATTCTCCGTCGTATCCATTAAAGTATAATTATCATTTGATGATCTAAAAATAATGTTTAAGGACATGATATCATTCTGGATATGAATAAGATACAACCTATCCATGAAAACACGACTTACGAAAACGAGTAAGTTAACACCCGAAACAACGATAAATCTAAGATATTGTTAACAAAGCAATGTTAAAAGATCATATCTGATATCATATGAATGTATATGATTCTTGTATAATTTAATAAAAATTATTTCACCATTATAGAGGAGGTTAACCTACCCCAACCAAGGAAAAGTACAAGGTAAGGGTTTACTTGACAACCTCTTCATTATCCAAGGTTGTTTATACATAATTATCTACTGGGACCTCGTTATCATCCACATCCATGTTTCTTAAAAATGTCTTTCAAAACATTTTTACTATTAAATGGAAAATGGGTTAAAGTCATTTATACCCTTATACGTTTTTGAAAGGAATCTTACCATCGTTTTCCAAACAATGTACTTTTTGACCTTTCTGACAAATTTAAGGTAAGAATGTTTTTTTTACTTATACGGAGGGTGCGGCTATTTTCCTCCATTATAACTTCGTCGAAGCTTCCCTAACAAGATTATAAGAATATTTTCAAAGTAAATGTATTATTTTATAATTATGGTACTTTTAAATGATTTCAAAAAGGAGAGATATTTCTCTCAAATAGCTTTGATTTTATCCATGTCAACATCCTTTGATGGGTTTTAAGTTTAATTGAAATTGATTTATGATACAAAACTTCCATTGAACATTTTGTGAAATATTTGACTGTGGATGTGTTATTTTTATACCATCCATAGTTTATGGAGAAATTGTTGACATTTCGTATGCTAGTTTTAATACAAGTATTTATGTTATAGGAATGTATTGGACTTAATATGTGACGGGTGGAGCCCGCTATAGCTCCTCGATGCATCGGTATGTCTCATGAGACAACTAGACGTGGAATTGGCAGAGGCCCTTTCCCAATTTGATTTATGGTTTTGGCCGAGGCCTTAATCATTTTAAATGTCTTGGACGAGGCCTTGACAAAATGTTTCAGAATGTCTGGCATTATACATTCCCTCATTATGAAAGTGGTTATTGATATTTCATGTGATTATTCGTCTAGTAGAATATCCATGTGAGTAAGTAATGGCATTATTTTATTTTACTTTTTCCATATTATGCTGAAGTTTAAGTTCAATAAGGCTTTTGTTTTAGTTATACATTGCCTTAAATGCTTATGTTTTCTTATGAAAGTTTCCGCTATATTGTTATCCTTACGGAGCATTTGAGCTCACCCCTTTCAATGTTTTATTTTTCCCAGGATGTGAAGAGGTGTATTATGACTGACTTGCAAGAATAGTCAGTGAGGATATGAGTGTGGACTAGGGAGACCATGTTATTGTAGTTTTCATTTTTATGATGTAATGTAATGTTTATGAATGTATCTAGTGTTTCCAAGGCTACTAAACTAATCGGTCTTTCGAGACTTGATATTTTGTGATCATGACAATGTTACGAAGTGATGCACCGACTCTGGGTAGCTGGGGTCGGGGCGTTACAGTTGGTATCAGAGTAAGTTTAGTACAAACCTTGGAAGCTAGATTTAGACAAACTCTGATTAGAGAACTTAGACCTAAGATGAACTTTGAGGATTAATATAGAAGAACTTCTTAAAAATTTTGGTATTGTAGAGATTTTGTGAGTTTTCCGAGCAATACATCTATGTCTGGATACGAGCAGGTAGAGGTGGATCTGGCACAGATGTACCTAGGGGTAAAACCCAAAAACACCACTTTGAGCTAGACTCGAACGGGAACTGGTGCACGACAACGGGCCTTGCTGCACTCTTGGTTACGACACTCCTGGGGGATATGCTTAGGATAATTCCCATTTTCTTTACAAACCACTATGAAGGGTTTCGAGTATATACTTCCTCAAAGAAAACATTTTTATAATTATGGATTATATCCATAATTAGTTCAATTTATGTTAAGTGTTTTACAAGTATGGAACTATGTATTTTGATTCATAAACTAATCCAGTTTATGCCATTATTTAGAAATGGCGCCTAGTGGAAGGAATGGAAACCGTATCAATGCACGCACTCCGTGTAGGGATTTCCCTCCTGCTCAAGATAATTATGGTGGAGCTAGTGATACAACTGGTGCTGATCAGCTTCTCACCGTACTGGGACAACTCACGCAGGTTATGAATAATAACCTTACTCGTATGGAACACCCTGATCCGCAACGTGGAGGATCAATGCTAGACCGTTTCATGAGGCAACAACCACCAACCTTCAATGGGAGTACAAATCCTATAGTAGCTGAGCAATGGATAAATTCCTTAGAGAAGATATTCCATGCCTTGGGGAGTAGTGAAAGGGAGAAAGTTGTCATGGCAGTTTACCGCCTCACTGGAGATGCCGATCAATGGTGGTCACTAATTCAAAACACAAAGGAAGATGATGAATTAACAAACATGGAATGGCAGGAGTTCAAAAAGATGTTCTTAGAAAAATACTTTCCTCGAGACCATCGAGCGGATATGGAAAGGCAATTTCTGAGTCTGAGGCAGAATGAAGATGAGAATGTCGCAAATTATGAGGCTAACTTTACAAGGTTAGCGAGGTATGCTGCAGATTACATACGTAACCCAAGAAGTAAGACTGATCATTTCTTTTATGGGTTAAAACCATTTCTCCGTCGAGGTTTAGTATCAAAAACCTTCTCTTCATACGAAGGTATTGTCTCGTGCGCTATCAAGATGGAAAAGGAATTCTCTAAGTCTTATGACTTTAAATCAAAGCAAGATAAGAAGAGATCCGCTAAAAAATCTGGGAAAGGAAATAAGGAAACAGGGAAGAAGGGTAGAAATGAATTTCCACCCTGTGATAATTGTGGTAGGAAGCACCCTGGTGCCTGTCTAAAAGGAAAAGGAGTATGTTACAAGTGTGGTGAAAAAGGCCACCAAGCTCATGAATGCAAGGGAAAGAAAGCGACTGTCAACGTGGAATGTTATAATTGTAGAGAGAAGGGTCATTATCCAAATGAACGTCCTAAGTGTCAGGGGAACTTACCTCAGAAGAGGCCAAGGGATCAAGGCCAGGCTTATGCTATCACTACTGCTGAGGTGGAAGCTTCGAAAGACGTGGTGGCAGGTAATTTAATGGTTTCTTCAAGTTTAGAAAATGCATTATTTGATTCTGGATCATCACATTGTTTCATATCTTCCTAGTTTTCTAAGAAAATTAGATATTTCCAATTTGATTTAACAAGGGAGTTGTCGGTCAAAACCCTCTAAGGGAAGTATTGTTGCAACAAAGTTTTGTCGATTAGTTCCCATTAGAGGACCTAAATGTTCTTTACCTGCTGATCTCATCGTCATACCCATGATTGAATTTGATATAATCCTCGGTATGGATTGGCTTTCGGACCATGATGCAAAAGTTTATTGTAGGAGGAAAGAGGTTACAATTCTTGATGATGATGATAAGGAACACCTTATCTTTAGAGCAGAATCGTCGCCACATAATTCTTATCTAGATCCACCCCCAGTAGCTCAACTAAATTCAATTATTTGGGAGGAAGAGAAGGAAATTACTGAGGATGAGGAAAAGAATATTCAAATAGAGGATGTACCTATTGTGATAGAATATGTTGATGTGTTTCCGGAAGATTTACCTGGACATCCTCCAGAACGAGAAGTTGAGTTTTCCATTGATTTAATTCATGGATCAAGGCCCATATCGAAGACCCCTTATAGAATGGCCACTGTGGAATTAGTTGAACTAAAGAAACAACTAGAGGAATTGATTAATAAGGGATTTATTCACCCTAGTGTTTCTCCTTGGGGAGCCCCTGTTCTTTTTGTTAAGAAGAAATATGGATCTATGAGGTTGTGCATTGACTATAGGGAGATCAATGCTATAACAATAAAGAACAAGTATCCCCTACCTCGTATTGATGATTTGATTGACCAACTGCATGGAGCTCAATACTTTTCAAAGATTGACCTTCGGTCTGGATACCATTAGTTGTGTGTGAAGAAGGAAGACGTTCCAAAGACAACATTTCGAACAAGGTACAGGCATTACGAGTTTACAGTAATGCCTTTTGGATTGACTAATGCACCCTCTGTTTTCATGGATCTAATGAATAAAGTTTTCAAGGAATATCTTGATGAATTTGTAGTGGTATTTATTGATGATATCTTGGTATACTCCAAAAGCCACGAAGATCATGAAAATTACTTACGCATTATCCTGAAGACTCTTAGAAGATATGAATTATATGGGAAATTTAGCAAGTGTGAATTCTGGCTTCATGAGATTTCTTTTCTTGGCCATATTGTCTCTAAGGATGGAATTTCCGTTGATCCTTCTAAAACCAAGGCAATCCAAGAATGGCCAGCACCGACAAGTATAACTGAGGTACACAGTTTTATTGGTTTAGCAGGTTATTATCGATGTTTCGTCCAGAATTTTGCCAGATTGGCTAACCCATTGACAAAGCTCACACGTAAAGGGATTAAATTTATCTGGACAAAAGAGTGTGAAGAATGTTTTGAAGAACTAAAGAGAAGATTAGTCAATGCCCCTGTATTGACTCTACCATCGGGGAATGATGGGTTTGTTATTTATAGTGATGCATCGAAGAAAGGACTTGGTTGTGTCCTTATGAAGAATGATAAGGTCATTGCCTATGCATCACGACAGCTAAAACTTCATGAGCAAAACTATCCTACTCATGATCTTGAGTTAGCAGCTGTGATCTTTGCTTTAAAGATATGGAGACATTACCTCTATGGTGAAAAATGTGAGATTTATACTGATCACAAGAGTTTGAAGCATATTTTCACACAAAAAGAACTCAACATGAGGCAAAGATGATGGCTTGAACTACTAAAGGATTATGATTGCACGATACATTACCACCCGGGGAAGGCAAACAAGGTGGAAGATGCTTTGAGCAGAAAAGACCATGGAGTTTTGAATGTGATGAGAATTGAAAGGGATCCAATTTTCTTGGATCTAGTGAAGATGGAAATGGGAATAACTAGGGAAGGTGAAACATCAATGCTTTTTCAAATGGTTGCCAAACCATCATTACTAGAAAGGATTAATAGTTCTCAGACCACTGATGAAGAATTTCAGAAGAAGATTAAAGATGTGAATGATGGAATATTGAGACTCTTTGTGTATAAGGATGGAATTTTGAAATTCGGGAAGAGACTTTGTGTTCCCGATATACCTGATCTAAAAAGGGAATTGCTGGATGATGTTCATAGTTCCAACTTCTCTATACACCCTTGGAGCACCAAAATGTATAGAGATTTGAAGGAACATTTTTGGTGGGACAATATGAAGAGGGAGATTGCTGATTTTGTGTCGAGGTGTATGGTTTGTCAACAAGTGAAAGCTGGAAGGCAACATCCTGGTGGAGTATTGCAACCTCTTCCCATACCTGAGTGAAAATGGGATAATATTACGATGGACTTTGTCATGGGACTACCAAAGACTCCTAGAAGGAATGATGCAATATGGGTCATTGTTGATCGACTTACTAAGTCAGCACATTTTCTGGCTATACGGGAGGATCTACCACTTGAACGTCTAGCAAGACTATATATTAATGAAGTTGTAAGACTTCATGGAGTACCTCTATCGATTGTTTCTGATCGTGATCCTCGTTTTACTTCAAGATTCTGTAAAAGTCTTCAAAAGGCCTTGGATACTGAACTTCGTTTGAGCACTGCCTATCACCCTCAAACAGATGGACAATCAGAACGGACTATTCAAACCTTAGAAGACATGTTGAGATCATGCTCTATTGACTTTCAGGGTATGTGGGATCAATATTTACCACTGGTAGAATTTTCCTATAACAATAGCTTCCATTCAAGCATTCAGATGGCACCTTATGAAGCGTTATATGGAAAGAGATGTCGTATACCAACCTGTTGGGATGACGTTGGTGAAAGAAAACTTGTGGGACCGGAACTGGTGGAAGAAACAATGGAAAAGGTGAAGGTAATCCAAAACCACATCAAATCAGCTCAAAGTAGGCAGAAGAGCTATTCCGATAACATAAGAAAGATTTTCGAATTTCAGGTGGGAGATCATGTTTTCCTAAAGGTATCTCCATGGAAGGTAGTTATACGTTTTGGTAAGAAGGGTAAGTTGAGTCCCAGGTACATCGGACCTTTCGAAATTCTAGATCGTATTGGGGCTGTAGCTTATCGTTTGGCGATGCCGCCAAATCTCTCCAAAGTTCACGATGTTTTCCACATATCGCTATTGAGAAAATACATGCCCGACCCAACACATGTACTTACCTATGAGGAATTAGCACTGGAACCCGATCTATCTTATTGCGAAGAGCCCATCAGAATTCTTGATGTGAGGGAGCAGGTGCTGAGAAACCGGACGACTCGTCTGGTAAAGGTTTTGTGGAGAAATCATAAAATGGAAGAGGCAACGTGGGAACCTGAGTAACTTATGATGAAGAACCACCCGAGTCTTTTTATGCAATAATACCCTAGAAATTGCGAGGATGCAATTATTTGAAGGAGGGGAGAATGTAACACCCTAAGCTTCCACGGTACGTTTCCCTTCGAATAATGCAATAGCGTGTGTTGTACGCAACCTCGAGCTCTAACACACACCAAAACTAATTAAACTAGCCGTTGTATATAGTAATACCTACTTTTTGAAATTTTATAAATTTTATTTATCAAAATGGACTTCATTTTTGGATTTGGAATATCGAAATTAGCCTATGTTGAATTTTTGGTATTTTTCTGAGAACTTCTAAATTTTTATAAATAGTGAAAAATACTTAAAAACAACTTTTTTAATCAAAATAATTTATAGTGATAAATTATACTATTTAGTGGTTTTAAAGTATAATTAGAATATATTTTTACCATTTTATCCAATGGTGGTTATTAGAATTAATTTAACATTGAAATTGGACATAAACAATTGCCAATCTTTTGATATAAATTGTTTCTTAAAAACACGCTATTTGTTGTAACAACGGGAATTAATTATAAGATTAATTAATGCAACTTATATGTTTGGAATTTTGTAAAATAGAAATCATTTTTTAATTTTGAATATCAATTATATCTTAGGGTGAAATTTTGGCCTTATTCTGAAAAACTTCAATTTTTGATGAATAGTGAAACCACTAAGTGGTTGTTAAAAACTGATTTTTCGTTAAAATGAAATATTAACACTTATGTGATTTGATTTTAAAAAATCCGACATAAATGGTTATCATTAAGAAGTAAAATGTGGTTCAATGAGATTAAAATAATTTTTTGGTGAATAGTAACTTTTAAGTTCTTAATCGCGATTAGAGGTAATTAGTGTAGTTTAAGGTAAAAATAATGTTTTAATAATATGAGATGAGCTTGACACTTGTCCTACTCCTATTTGATGAGTCATGTCCGACCAAGACAACCCATGGGTCAACTTGGGGACCCCATGGAGCCACTTTTGTTGGAAAATGACATTAATATATATTTATTTAATGTTAAAATTAAATTGACACAAACATGAGTTGTTTTACTAAAAAAGTTTTTAAGTGGGGTTACACAAGTCCAAATTTTGACTATAAATATTCATTAGGAAGATAAAAAGATTTCCTACATCATAGTATTTTTTTATAATTTTTAGACATTAAATAAAGTAAATTATTTATGACATCATTATGATGAAGCGATGACCTCATTATTTAACGATTTTAATAAAATGAAAAGATAATGTAAAATCCAAGGCTTACACTTGTCCAAAGACTATTGGATGGGTAGAGTTCGAACCCTTATCACATTATACACGAATTATATAAGTGTGGGACCTTTATAATCAGAAAAGAATTGTATAATAATGTAACATTTCAATCTTTCCAAAAGAGACCCTCCTCTCCTCTTATAAAAGGCCCCCACCTCTTCCACCTTATTCACACTTTCAAGCCTTTTGGTTCGGCCAACCTCTTCCCAAATACTCTCCCAACTTCTCTCCCTTAATCCTAGAAGCTTTACTTTAGTTAGAAAACCATCCTAAGGAGTCCTTTTGATCAAATCAAAAGGAAGAACCCGAAGAAGAGGTAACGTTTTCATCACCCTCTTTCAAGTTTCTTTCTTCTTCCACTACCTATTTGTTTATTATTTCAATTATAAAATTATAACTCCAGTATCTTCTATATACTGTGATGTTATTATAAATATGGAACAACCATATTCATTATTCTACCCATCATTTGAATGACATGTCACCATACGTGCGTACGTACGGCTTACCGTCTCCACGTCGTGGTGTAATTGTTATTCAATATATTATTATTTAGATGGGTATAATAATGATATGTAATTCATGTAAATAATAAATATAACATGATAATGATTATGTATATATGATATATTATCCAATTATATATTATTTTTATATCAAAATAATGATATTGTCGCTCGTGCGTACGTACGGACTACCGTCTCCACGAACGCGATGAGATTCATTCTCCGTCGCATCCATTCAAGTATAATTATCATTTGATGATCTAAAAATAATGTTTAAGGACATTATATCATTCTGGATATGAATAAGATACAACCTATCCATGAAAACATGACTTACGAAAACGAGTAAGTTAACACCCGAAACAACGATAAATCTAAGATATTGTTAACAAAGCAATGTTAAAAGATCATATCTGATATCATATGAATGTATATGATTCTTGTATAATTTAATAACAATTATTTCACCATTATAGAGGAGGTTAACCTACCCCAACCAAGGAAAAGTACAAGGTAAGGGTTTACTTCACAACCTCTTCATTATCCAAGGTTGTTTGTACATAATTATCTACTGGGACCTTGTTATCATCCACATCCATGTTTCTTAAAAATGTGTTTCAAAACATTTTTCTATTAAATGGAAAATGGGTTAAAGTCATTTATACCCTTATACGTTTTTGAAAGGAATCTTTCCTTCGTTTTCCAAACAATGTACTTTTTGACCTTTCTGACAAATTTAAGGTAAGAATGTTTTTTTACTTATACGGTGGGTGCAGCTATTTTCCTCCATTATAACTTCGTCGAAGCTTCCCTAACAAGCTTATAAGAATATTTTCAATGTAAATGTATTATTTTATAATTATGGGACTTTTAAATGATTTCAAAAAGGAGAGATATTTCTCTCAAATAGCTTTGATTTCATCCATGTCAACATCCTTTGATGGGTTTGAAGTTTAATTGAAATTGATTTATGATACAAAACTTCCATTGAACATTTTGTGAAATATTTGACTGTGGATGTGTTATTTTTATACCATCCATAGTTTATGGAGAAATTGTTGACATTTCATATGCTTGTTTTAATACGAATATTTATGTTGTGTTTAAACCTATTCGTATGAGGAATGTATTGGACTTAATATGTGACGGGTGGAACCCACTATAGCTCCTCGATGCATCGGTAGGTCTCATGAGACAACTAGACGTGGAATTGGCCGAGGCCCTTTCCCAATTTGATTTATGGTTTTGGCCGTGGCATTAATCATTTTAGATGTCTTCGCCGAGGACTTGACAAAATGTTTCAGAATGTCTGGCATTATACATTCCCTCATTATGAAAGTGGTTATTGATATTTCATGTGATTATTCGTCTAGTAGAATATCCATGTGAGTAAGTAATGGCATTATTTTATTTTAATTTTCCCATATTATGCTGAAGTTGAAGTTCGATAAGGCTTTTGTTTTAGTTATACATTTCTTTAAATGCTTATGTTTTCTTATGAAAGTTTCCACTATATTGTTATCCTTACGGGGCATTTGAGCTCACCCCTTTCAATGTATTATTTTTCCCAGGATGTGAAGAGGTGTATTATGACTTAGTTGCAAGAATAGTCAGTGAGGATATGAGTGTGGACTAGGGAGACCATGTTATTGTAGTTTTCATTTTTATGATGTAATGTAATGTTAATGAATGTATCTAGTGTTTCCAAGGCTACTAAACTAATCGGCCTTTCGAGACTTGATCTTTTGTGATCATGCAAATGTTACGAAGTGTTGCACCGACTCTGGGTAGCTGGGGTCGGGGCGTTACAATTTGAGTTATCCAATAAGTAGTGTGAGAAAACCAAATAGGTTTTGAAATCAAAGGGTACTTAAATATTTGGATGGGCCATCGGAAATTGGCTTATCAAATAAAGAAATAAAAATAGATTATAGTGAAAAAAGAAGGTGGGTTTACAAGACAATAAGATTCAAGTGGGAGATAACTCATCTAACAGTGGTGAATTGAATATTCAAAATAATTTTTGTGAAACTTGTGAATAGAATGGGAATGAAATGAAAGATTATATGAAAATTTTACCCGGATAAGAAGATCTAATGAAGAAATGTTTTTGAGAACAAGGAAAATAGTTTCCCTAATGAATGAGATAGATAAGACTCATCCACTTTAAGGAAAATTTCATGGAAAGAATATATGAATGAAATATTTGAAGTTTATTAGAAAAAATAAGATCACTTCACAATTTAATATGAGAAGAATACATGAATATACAATAGTGAGAAGAAACTCTAAGATTTTATGGTACTTCTAAGGAACAAAGAGGTACCTCCATATACCCTTATTTGTATTCTTGTTTACTACTATGTAGGTAATTAAAGGAGATGAATTCAATCCTTTAGGGAGAGAAAATATTAGTTGAGGTTGTTAAATCATCTCTATATAATGAAAATGGAATTCCTAAATAGCTTTTAAATATTTTTAGGTGAGGTATATAAATCATTACTATGTCTCTATTCTGAATTATTTGAAATATATTATCATGGGGGAGTTGATACTAAGCTAAAAGGGGACTTTAATGTTTTACACTTAATATTTCATATTTGTTTGTTCAAATGAATAAGGGATGAATATATTTTAGGGTTTTTTTATTGAGTAAGATTTAAAATATGAAGGATGAATTATTTTTAGTCAATTTTAGTTTGGTATCACATACATTTTTTTGTAGGAAACATTGATCACATTGGATCTACACTATTGTTTTCTACCCTAGAATTTCCCATATAGACTTGGAGTTTTATAGATAAATGATTTTTGAAAATACAACATGTTATATAATTCCTCTCTATATAAATGGAATCACATGATTCTAAATGGAAAGGGGATAAGAAGATGTTTGGAAGTAGAAATTAATAATGAGAAGAGATAACCCCTCAATTACCTTTGTATTCATTATCAATAAGCTGGAAAAAGAATAAAAATATATTAACATAATGTTTTTTTCATGGTGTTGAAAATAAATCAAAATGGGTATATTGAAGTTCCCATTGGATGAATTATATTTGTTTTCCATAAGGTTGGATGACTTAGTGTTGAGAAGATGTTTATATGCATTGAAGAGATAAGAAGAAATGAGTGATGGTACCTGTAAAACTGTTATGAAATCATCCTCAACTTATATATATATATTAGAGATATATTTCTAGTTTTTAAAACATATGATGATGATATTTTTGAGAATAAAATTACTTACAACATGATTCATGTGAAGTTGAAGAGTTTGAAAAAGGTGTGTTGAAAATGAGAAGGTGACTTGAAAATGTGAAACTCCTTGTGTTTATATTTCATGAAATTAATGGGGAGAATAAATACAAAAGACTTTAGGATTATACACTTGCTCTATTTTTTGATAGGTGTTTTGTGGGAGTTTATTGAAAAAATATCCAGTTATCTTGAACAGAGATTATTGAGGTAGATGCAGGATTCAACTCAACCTTATCTAGTAAAAGAATCTAGGAGGAGGTGTATAGTGAGAGAAAGCATGTGGCGGGCAGGCATGGAAGTATAGTGTGTGTGAGATAGGAATTCAAGGGTGATGGTGCTTAGACTTCCATGTGTGGGTTAGAATGTGAGGCCATAGAAGATCACTGAATCATATTACACATAACTATTGATTGAGGTTTATGTAGATAATTATTACTCACAATTCTACTGTAGAATTTTTCGATGTGGGATGGATTATATATTAAGAACTATTCATTGGGAATTATCTTCATCCTTTAGCTCATACTGTCTGTAACTTAGGTCTTGAACCACAATCATCTACACTATGCCACAAAGAGTTCGAATATGATGATGAGATTGAAAAAAACATCATCGTTTAGCTCATACTGTTTATAACTGAGATGTTGAACCATAATCATCTACACTATGCCACAAAGAGTTTGAATATGATTATGAGATTGAAAAACATATAAAAGTGCTATGTGAAGATCAAATAGAGTTTGAGGAAATGAGAAAAACCAATTATAAGATTTTTCTACAAGATATAAGAACATTGATGAGGTGTCATTGATCATATAAAGCTCATTTCTGTGGTGTGTTCAATCATATTAGACCATGAGAAGCTTTATAAGACTGGAATGAGGATATGGATGTGTTTTTCCATTGAAGAATAATTTCACATGGATACGAAAATACTAAAATAGACCTATCTTCATGAGATAAATACATTCATACACTTTCATGCACATGCATGTGAGGTTTTTTTCAAAAATGAAATTTCTTGGATGTTTTGATAACAAATTAGGACATAGAGAAGACGAGTATTCAAAGGATCAACAAAATGATTTTTGGAATCACATGGTGTAGCCTAAGAAGATGAGAGAAACCTTTAATTTTAGTCTCTAATGATAATGAGTCACTCAAAAATTTTCTTAGGATAAAAGGAAGTGAACATCCTATAAAAATATAAAGTACATACCAAAATCTAAACTACTAATGAGTTTTATGAGAGATCTTTCATTTAATGAAAAATAGAGAGCATCCTTGAGCCATATTTGTTATATTAAGAAGGGAATCTAGTGCACAAAAGTAATGATGAAGAAACTAAGATCTATATGCTAACTATTATAATATGTGAAGTGAAAGTGTAGTGTGTACAATAATAGTACATGGATTTGGGGTTGTTCACTTAAAAATATTTGTATTTTATAGATAGTATAGTGTGTAAGGGTCCTTCTATAAGAATCACTTACACTATGTAAAGTGTTTTCATTATATGAGATTAAAATATTATTGAGAATTATATGAAATATTTATGATTTCCTAAAGAACTAAGAGACTCAAAGAACTGATACTTTATAGTATCAACGAGAGAGGAGGAATAAGTCTAAATATGTGAGATCTTTTAAAGAAGAAGAATAAATGCATGCCTGAGTATTTAATTTTTTTTAGGAAAACCAATTTTTTTGAAAGTATGAAAAATATGAGAATGTATGGTGATCACATTTTGAATAAGACCTATTTGAACTGATGTGGAGGTGTATATGATCCAACCTGATCCTGTCAACTCATAGAGGATGATTATCTCAAAGTGGTGAAACAATATATATAATGAAAAGGAGGTCTTTCTATCACTGGATCGAAATTGAAGGATCTTGTGACTGGGGTGTATAAACGGTTAACGAATAGACTTATAGATAGGATGTATAACCAATAAAGTGAGAATGAGTATAGTTGGGGTGTATAATCAATCATTGCATAAGAGTTGTTTGATTGGGTGTAGAACAAGACATGTCTAGTTAATTGACTACTAGGGTGTATAACTCATTGCTACTGATTATTGATCATTTAGGTGCAGAACTAATCACTCTCATATGTGACCCATGATCTATTTTAATATCTTAAAATATTTTATCATAGAATCCATAGGTTTGGTGTGTGTAACTAACTACAATAAGGAGTATGTATTTAAGGTCAAAATCCTCATGTGTTTTTGTCTCTATATTTATATTATTTACAAGGTGAGGTTAAGATATTTAAATATGAGGGATAAAGATTTTAACTAGTCATAGATGTTGAATTAAAAGAAGATGAATTTGTAAAAATGGTGTAGCCCATATCCACACACCGCTTAATGGTATCTAACATGTAAATGATCTCTAAAAAATTAAAAATAAAACTTGAGAAATTCTGAGGAAGTGAGGTAAGTATGTGGTTTTTGAACAATTACCTGGGAAATGTTAATATCAGAATTTCTAAATACCCATTGTAGCCAATATTATTTACTATAAGATATATAAATTTAACTGATTCCCATAGTCTTCAAATAAAGGGTTCCTTCAAAACTTCATACCTCACTTATAATTATTTCTCCTCATAGATATCATGGAGATAAGTCAGTATGGTGTATGTATCCATGTATTTATGAATATTATAGATCTCACTAGTCATATATGATAACCAGAGGCATTGAAAATACAATTCATCATCCATGTGTTTTGAAAATACATATTTTACATCTTTACTTGCCTCCTTAAAGGGATATAAAAACCTATGATTCTAGTATATAAAATATATATTGTTGGTATAGTATAACTTGAGAGTGTTAATTACATTCATAGAAGCTAGCACCAGTTAGAATATTATATTTATCTAAGACAGATAATAAGGATAATGAAATGATTAAATAGATTATAGTTTTTTACAATAAAAAAGTAAACTTTAGTACGTTATCTTGATTAAAATTTGTGATGTGATAAATAAATTTTTTGAGTCCACTAATTTTTTATCAATTCAAAAAAACTCTCACCATTGTAATCATAATATCCTATTTCTAGGATATTATAGTGGAAATAATCTACATTTCATGTATCATAATTGAGACTATGGCCATGAAAATTACTCAAAGTTATCTAGGAAGGATTTGATTTCCGACTACACTAACTCAACGTTCCTTGATATATTGAGAAGTCTCCCCTATCCTAAAATATTATAATCATATTTCTCTAATGATTGCCTCAAAATTTTATTAAATAGACTATACCCATTACCCTTAAAAAAAATTTGGTTAAGTTAAACCATTATCTTTATTAATACTCCTAGATAATTGAAAAATTTCCCTGACTAGGGATTTCCTGACACTTTAACTATGTCTTCATATTAACTCTGTTGATGGAAAGTGCTTTCCAATATTGTTTTTTTTGGGATTTTGTTTAACTTAGGTATAAATATTTTTTATTTAATTCTTTACATGATTTTTAATATTATATAGAATTTTTAATATTAATTAACAATGTTTAAAAAAATATTTCAATTGTTATAAGATATTTTTTTTGCATTTTAGAATGCTTATTATTTTTTTCCACCTTATGAGATAGTATTTAATCCACAAAATGAACCATAAATTAGATAAAAAAATAAATAACCATTAACCGAAAAAATAAACTAATATATCTTATGATATTGATATTTTAAATACTTGTTGGTTTATCTAGTAAAGATAAACCAATATTGACCCTAGATTAAATAAATCCTTGATCCCGTGCCCAGATCGAGTTACAATATTCCTTAATTAACCTATTCATCTTATTTTCTTGGTTTTAGCTCATATAAGGTCTCAAACACTCTCCTCTCATGGGTGGATCTATATTTTATAAATATTTACATACTTGTAGGCGATGTGTATCAATGTTTTACATTTACTTAAAATAAACCATGGATATTATGACCCATACATAATATTGGAGGGAGTGATGATTCAAAAATCAACAAGTTTAATTTAATAATAAATTATCTTGTAAAACCATTCAATATAATTAAATTATATAATCCCAACAAACACATAGGTTGGTCAAGATCATGATAAATCATAATATGAAGTGACTATAGATTCAGACTTACTATCATTCATTTAATATCATTTAAATTAAGATAAATTTACCGAAATCAATGAATAAATAAACTAACTAACTAACTAATTATTTATCTCAATATTATATCTCTACATTACTTAAGATATAATAATTTTACCATACTTTATTATTTTTAAATAAAATAAATTTCAATTCAAAACAACTAAGTACATGGAGTTTACTGACGAGGTCACACTGCACATACCCATGTCTGTCATATTAAATTCATACTAGGATATAATATATACAATGTGTATAGAATAGAGGTGATATTACATGTACATTATATTTCATATTAAATATAATTTTGGAATTTTACTCTTACATATAAAATACAATTACTTCAATCATCATGTGACTTATGCTATGTATTATTTTTTATCATGTATTGTGTATTTAAATTAAATGTATTCCCACATTAAGTGTCATAATATACATAGTGTGTTGTTCTCTGGGTAAATCCATGTCATATTACATGGAATATATGACCACATAGCATGAAATAAATATATTTTTTATGTACTACTAAAAATGAACATGTAGAAAACAATATATACGAAAACCATTACACATTTTTAGTTATATAATTTACATAGATAATAAATATTATGCATTTATATCAACATTATTTTCTGAAAATAACTGAACTTGTACCTGGTATAGACACCTATCATGAAGCATATACAACCATATTCCATAAAGCTAATGTATCGCTTTAATTTTATGCATGTCAACATTCACAACTTGCTCATCTCAGTACGGAAACCCAACTCTTTTTTATAATTTATTCCATGATTTATTACATATAGATATGAATAATACAATCCCATAAGATCAAGAGGCCTATTTTATTTGGGAAATTATATACCTAGAAAAATAACATGAAATAGGTATGCATTTAAAAACATTATAAGATGATCTTAAATTCCTTTTAACTTCTATTACTTCATGGGAAAACCTATGGATGTACAAAAGGAAGGGGTGAACTATAAATCCCAATAATGGAATAATAATGTCATAAAACCTAGTAAATTAGTACATGTGAGTTAATAGGAATAACATGATGACATATAATGGTGATAATAATAATCATGAACATCAAATCATGGAATAATATAATAACATCAATGCATCATAGAAATGTGTCTATAATATAAAACCTGACATCATACAAATAAGTTATGGATAACCATAGATACATCATAACATTGTGTTCTTAGGATAACTTCATTTCCACCATACATCGTATTGCATGAGATAAAAACATTACCCAATGCATTGGAGGGCTATATAATTCCGATACAACCCATCATATTCATATCATGTACACACATTAGAGTGACACATAAATCATCCAACATAATAACATATTTTATCAATTATAATCCCATGATTAAAAAGTCTGTTTTGTATAAATGGAAGTAACCAATAAATTAAGGATATGCAGAACTAGTTAAATAATTTTGAATGGAAATTGGTATAAGTATTCACAACATATAATTTTTTAATAGAATATCACATGATAATTTTGGAAGGATAACGAGTCTATATAAAGGTTCATAGAAGGTATTAATGAGAGAGAAAGGTGGTATATCATTACATGGGAATCATAATGAATGTAAATTTATGTGTTCAAACATATTTCAATATTAAAATTTGGAAATCAAAAGGATTAATGAAAAGAAATCACCTGAATAGAGTGAAAGGATAAGATAATACCTTACTTGAGATGTTGCTTCTAAAAGTTTGGGAGGATGTTATTAAAAGTTTGGGATAACCATGGTAGGGATTTAGAGAGGGATATGGAGAGTAAATTAGTTCATCAAGGTTTTAAATTTAAGAATAAATTGAGTTTGGGTTGGTATTTATATAAAAAATAGGGGAATTCTTTACTAATGTCTAAACATAGGTTTTGGACACCAAGTAATAAATAAATCAAAACCAGAAAACCTTCGCATTGTTTTTCCAATGGTATTTTTACAAATAATAGTGTTATATAATATTTTATTAGTTCAAGAATAAATATCATTAAAATAATACCATTCATGATGTGGATGTTATTCATATTCCCAAATAATTTTTTTAAAATCATAAAATATAATACATGTTTTTTTTGGATTCATTACAGGTATATAAAATTAATCAAATAAAATCAAAACACATTTTTTTAAAGGTAAAAATTATTTTTGGTCATCTATTTGTTTTTATATTATTTTCTACATGACTTTTGGCCTATTTTGATTCCATAATATTTATTATATATTTTATATCATATTTAATTTTTCCCCAAAAATTTATTTGTCTAAGAAAATTATGAAAAATTTACTATTGGATAATTTCAACATGATAATTTCAAAAATTATATTTATTTTACCAAAATAATTTTCTAAATATAATAATATACACTTTTAATTAAAAATCCTTATTTATAGAAAAATACTTGTTTTTATGACACAAACGACTTTCAAACCCTTATAAAAGTTGCATAGACATAATTTAATTACATAACCATTTATATTTAAATAAATATAATTTAATAAGACTATTAAATGAATATAAAATTTATTTAAAAACTATTTTGTTTATAAAAAAGAGGGTTTTAATTGAAACTATATATTTCTCAAAATAGAATTTTGGTTTCTTCGTAAGAGAATATTATTTATATTAAACTCATTTTATAATCATGTATATATATGAACTAATAATGTAAGGGGTTTAATATAATCATTATTTTATTAAAAATAAAAAATATATTAATTCATACTACTAGGTTCTAGATATATAACCACTTATTACAAGATTATTTTTCCTAAGGGTAAGGTGTGCGATGATAGTACTTTATCTGGGTGGTTCAACAAACATAGATTGGGTAATTATCTCTATAAGATTTATCTTCACTCATAAATGGTTTCACTCGAGTTTTGGTTATATAATATTGTATTGGGATTGGTCATGGGAAAATCCCATAGATTCTATCTTCCTTATAATCTCTAACAAATGGGCTTTATAGGGTATGATTCTACTAGTTGAGACCATAGATTATTCCTTTTGTGTCAATTATATTTTATTATAACACATATATACTAATATTAATGGTCACTGTAGAATGAAAATATTAACAATGGTCAGGATTTTTAATTATCTTTTAAGCCTAATAGACAAATTATATCCATTTTTTACAATGGTCTAAAATAAAAAATGAAATATAGAGAATGGTGTTTCTATAAATACATTAATTAATAAGTAATTTATTCATATAAAATGGAATTCCATTTATTAGAGTCTAGGTTGTTACAATCAATTTGTACCTTTTGTGTACGGTCATATGTTACATAGCATGTCAATCCATATAAATGTAATGTAATCTATGTTTGTACACATTTCTTAGCCGGTAGTCAATATGTAGCATGTAATGATTCGACATAGTTGAACACATATCATGTTGTGATTTATGTGAGTTCAAAACCATGTGGGATTACATTACATGTTTACTTGATACACACCATGTAATCCCTTTAAAATAGTGTTCCATGCTTATTGTTAACAATTAGTGAGTAGTGACACCACATATCATTCCACATGGTGTATCATGATCATCACTGCCCACACCTTCTATGGTTGAACATTGGTATATTGTGTGTGATTAACTATTACATATCATATATCTATGTCATAAATCCAATATTATTTGTGTCTTTTAATGGGATATTTGAATTTTCTATATTTTTATTAACCTATTCTTGGATACAAAATCTAGATGAAGTTGTTATCTTTATTATTGGTTTAGGATGAAAATTTGGAAATAAAAAACTGGAAAAAATGAATAAATTGATAAAACAAATTTTAAATAACTATATATTATAATGCGACCACTTTTATAATAATTTATGGTTATGGGAAAAAATATAAGTGGTGGTTAAGTGCCCAATTTTGTTTTTTCATCAAATCCAATGGATGAATCATGATGATCTTTATTAATACAACCCTAGAAAATCATAGAGAGTATCATTCACACTTAATTTATACTTATTTTAAAATAATAATTACCCAAAATGTGTTAATTATTATCTATTAATTCCAATGCGTCTATTTTGAAGTCATCATTACAATATAGTATCTTAATGAGTATTATCTTAATTATATCCATACATGATCCATGAATCTACAAAAAAAATTCATAATATTCTATGTGCTATAATTAAAGGACCTAGAGACTTATGTCATTATTTTTTTTATTACAATAAGGGTTTCTTTTATTCTATCATATTATTGATAGGTATGGAGAATTATATTCTCACTAGTTATTTTCAAGGACCTGAAATTTCATAAATTAAATTTCCTTTTTAATGAATAAACTCCTTATCAAGTAATGTAGTCATAGGAAACAAATGCACTACATTGGTTATTTTATACCATTATAAAATATATCCAATTGGATTTAAAATTCCATTAATCATAATATCCAATGATAATATATTCATTTTATAGTGATCATTAAGATTAGTATATATTAAGGGTTATGATAAAGTCCTATTGACACAAATAGAAGAAGTGAAAACCTAATCAAGTAGGATTGGACTCTATGAATGTAAATTATCAAGGATTATAAGGGAGATTGAATCATTTGGATTTAACCTCCAGTAAGACCAAGCTAAAATTCAACAATTGAAACAAAAAAAAAACAATTTATAGGATACGTTTAGGCTTATCAAGATCATGGACCATACCAAATTCACTGAACTGCCCCAAGAAATTACCACAATCACACACCTTACCATTGGGACATATGCTGGTTTAATAAGGGGTTATGTATCTAGAACCTAGTAATATGAATTTTTATTTTTTATTTATAATAAAATTATTATTATTTTAATACATTTACATTATTAATTTATATATTACTTGATAAATATTATATTTTGATATGAAGAAACTGAAATTGTGTTGTTTGAAAATATATGGTTCTAAAACACTTTGTGATTAAAACAATAAATTTAAAACAAATATTAATTTCATATAAAATTATTGATTTATAATATTTATTTAGATATAAATGATAATATAATTTATTTAATTCCTATGTAATCTTTTTAAGGGTTAGAAAACTTCTATTATTGTAAAAACAAGTATTTTCCAATAAATAAGTATTTTTACCTTAAAGTGTTAATCATTATTTTATTGAATTATTTTGATGAAATTAATATTATTTTTGAAATAATCAAATAAAAATTATCCCGTTGATAATTTTCTTAATATTCTAAGAATTATACACTCTTTGGCTATAAATACCCACTCAAACTCTCACCGATAATCACTAAAAACCATTGATCTCTAATTTATTTTACCTATACCTCCATAAATCACTCCCAATATATTACCAAGATCTTAAGAAGATACTCAAAAAAATTTAGATGGTCCCTATCAAGGTAAGGGGATTCTACCCTCTTCTTATTTCAAAAAAATTATTTAAGTTATGTCTTTTCATTTACAATTGTTAATTTTGGAATATGTTTTTACATGTACCTTTATTATACTTATGATTTTTAAGTAATTATTGACCACATTTCACTCTCATTAAAAACTTCTATTAACCTTAATGTGCACTCCTTTTACCACTAAAATTATCCCATTATTTTCTTGACAATCATTTATATTGTATATACTCATTACCATTTCTACTCAAGGGTACACATATAGATGTACCCATCCTTAATTGATTGGTTACTCCCATGTATATAACCAAAAATACTTATTTTTTTTATAAAATTTATAAATGAAATCCTTTTGTTGTATAATATATTTGTCACACAAATGCATTTACATGATATGCAAGTGACAGGTGGGCCCATAAGTTTATATGACTTTAATTGATTGGATAATGTTTTTATCTCATGATATACAATATATGTTGAATGGGAGGTAATCCTAAGTACATTGTGTTATGATTTATTAGCATATATCCTTGACTTATTCTTATGATTTTATGTTTTTTTGATATTTCCACATTCTTATATTACCTTTATATTATGATATTATATCATACTTTGGTGTTAAATGTTATGATTATCACAAATTTTATGTCACATTTGTTCGAATATTGAATCACATGTATTACTTTAATCATATTATTATTTGATTTTTCCATTACTGTTCTTTATAGATCACCCTTTTATTATGTACATCCCCAAGTCATCCCGTGAAGTAATAAAATATCAGTGTAATATAAGTGAATGTTTTTTAGTTTTTAAATAATGTTGTTATACCCATGTTTTAAGTTATTATTATATATTTAAAATTACCCAAATATGGTAGGACTCATGATATTTTGGATGGTGTTAAGTGTATTTTATATAATTAATCATGAATTAAGATATATTAAAGATATGAGTTTTCATAATTGTTATCAAATAAAGGTATAATTATTTTTAGAGATTAAGATTATAAAATTTTAGTTAAAGGCTTAAGAATAAGTATAAATATAAGAAAACATCCCGAAATTATGGAAAAGTATAGGGTATGTGGTTTCCATGAAACGGAACCCCTATTTGTATACTACAAGTAGATTGTCTATGGCACAGTTGTACCCAGGGTTAATAACCCCCAAAAGGGAAAATTGTGTATTAACTCAATCATCAATTGGTGAAAGAAAAAGATCCTTTAATAAACAAATAGTTTAAAACTCCCATTAGATATGCTTTAGTGAATTCACATGATCCTTACGAGTCATCTTTAAAGGAATAAAAATGTCTATAAAATTTTATGTGAGGAAATATGATATGGATAACTTGGATTGAAAAATATAAATTCATAGGTCAATGAATGTATTTTATTTTTTTATCCTTTAAATTTTTATAGTTTCCATTTTATATGATTAATAATTTAAAAATTATCATCCATAATTTTCCCTTTATTTTAGTCAATGCCTGGAAATAGGAGGAACTGAGTCAACAACCAATGGGATGAGTATTGTAATGAATGCCAAAATTAGAATCTCAACCTAATGGAAGTAGGATTTGGGAACTTTATGAAAAAAAATTCTCAATTAACTCATGTTTTTAATGAAACATGAATTAGTGAGAAACCCCACACCCTCTAAGAAAAAGTAAGTTGCAATTGAGACCTTTATATGAAAATGAATCCAAATTTTAGTGGATGTTATGATCCTTTAATCATTGGGAAATGGATCAACTCCATTGAAAATATCCTCTACATCCTTTAATGCTATTATAAAGAGAAGTCCATGATGTTTTTTTATCTTATGTAGGGAGAAGCTAATTAATTGAGGACATTGATAAAAAACAAAACTCTTAAGGAGGAGATCGAAGCGATGGAGTGAAAAGAATTTTGGAAAGTTGTTTTTGATAAATATTTAATTTTCACAATTAAACATAAAATAGATTGCTATTTCCTTAGACTCAAGAAAAATGATGAAAAATCCCTTAGGGGAATCTGGGGTGACTTCACAAGACATATACAGTATTCCTTTAAATTTGACATTGACCCCAAAAGTATATTTGAAAACTTTTTTGGTGGGATAAAGTTGTGTCTATGAAAATATTTGGTGATTCAAGACTTTGAAATATTTAAGGAAACTATATGATGTTACCAAAACGTAAAAATAGAGATCAGTAAATATCAAGATACTCACAAGTCTAGATATAGTAAGTGGATAATTTTGTTTAATTCTGAGGGAGTGATGGAGAAACATCAAGATTGAAAAAAATTCCAACATCCCAATTGAGAAAAGTGTAGGAAGAAGCTTCCCCAAAATTACCTAAAGGGATATTAAAATCCTTTAGTTATGGGAATAAAGTAAACCTAGCTATAAAATTCTATTAGGATAAACCCAAAAATGTTATGGAATAAAATAATTCTCCAGTCAACCCTCATCCTATTGTCTAATGTTTGAAATACTAGGGACAAGGAAAATCTGTGAATCAATACACTAGGCTAAGGGTTATCTATTATAACTGACCCAATAAACTCATAGGACTATAGATAAAGGGTGAGATTGTTCAATCACAACTATTGAGGTTGATTCTAACAATTATGTGGTGAAAAGTATGATATTTATTCATTAAAGGATATTGTATTCACTTTTTTATTTATTTTATATGCATTATTTCATATCACATAATTTTAGTAGAACTATTAAAAAACCACCTCAAAAAATTGAAGTGTAACTATCAATGCAATTAGTAAATGTGGTAATTATTTAACTCTATGTATAAAACTCATACCAGATCCATATTTGTAGGATAAAATTCCCATTGAACTCTATGACTCCCACCTTAGCGGAACTCGATGTTATTATGGGTATGGATTGGATTTACATATATATATCCACCATAAATTTCTAAGAGAAGGAAATATCCCTTTTTATTGAGAACCTCATTTTGATTCTATAAAAGTGAAAGGATGAGGATGAATCTCCTATTTAACCATTATCTTAAGAATGAATAGTATTTCCTTATAAGAAAGTGTATCTTTTTCAAATGACTAAAACTAAGGAAAAGATAATACATGACGAAACACCAATTATAAGGGAATATGTTGTTGTTTTTTCCAAAAAAATTCTTTGATCCTCCTCTATGATGTGAGGTTGTGTTCTCAATTGAGCTTATACCCATATATTTTCTAATATCCAAGACTCTATAGAATGACCATTGCTGAACTTGAATATCTAAAGAAGAAACTACAGGAGAATATGGATAAAGGGTTTATATGACCAAGTGCCTCACCATGGGGTTCCCTGGTCCTCTTCATCAATAATAAGTATGGGTCAATGCACCTTTATATTGATCATCGTGATCTAAAAAAGACCATGATAAAGAATAAGTATCATCTTGAATGGATTTATGTCTTTTTTTTCCATCTAGACAGTGCCCAGTACATCTCTAAGGTGTACCTTTTGTTGGGATATTATCAAGTAAAAGGTGAAGAGGGGGGATATACGAAGACTTATTTTCGTATAAGGTATAGGAACTATGAGTTCACAGTGATTTTATTTGGACTCAATAATGCTCCAACTATCTTCATGGACTTAATAAATAGAGTATTTAGGGATTATCTTGAATAATTTTTTAGTAGTATTTATATATTATATTATTATATAATATAAAATAATTGAGAAAAATGATGAGAATTTGAATACTATACTAAATCCACTACAAAAGGAAAATTTATTTGTAAAATACAATAAATATGTGTTTTGGATAGAGAAAGTAACATTTTTGGGGAATGTTATCACCAGAAATGAAATATATGTGGATCCTTAGAAGATGGAGGCAATTAAAAGATGGCCCATAATAACATCTATGATGAATATATATAGTTTCCTTGGATTAAATAAGTACTATCATCGATTTGTGATAAACTTATCATGATTTTAAAGTCCACTAACCAAGATAATTTATAATGGAGTGAAGTCTATATGGGTAGATGAATTTGAGGAGAGATTTAAAGAATTAAATAAGAGACTAACACATTGAAGATTTAGTGATATTATATCTATGGGGGGAAGTGTGAAAAATATATGGATATTAAGAGCCAATATGTATTCACCCAAAAATATCTCCATATATACCAATGAAGGTTGTTAGTTCTGATCAAGGATTATGATTGTTTGATCCATTACCATCTTATGAAGGTGAAAAAATTAGTAGATGATTTGAGTAAAAAAGACCCTGCAACCCTATCCATGATGATGATTTAAAGGGATGAAATATATTTTTGACATATAATGTATGTACATGGGAATAATAAAAGGATAATCATCCTATATTACTCAAATTACAACTCAATCATCCATTCTTGAGAGGATCAAGGAAGCAAAAAAGATGATGATGAGCTACACAGAAAGGTAGTTATTATTTTGGAGTTTAACTTTGATAAAGATAGAGTTATAAGGGTTAGATCTGGGATATGTGTCCCATAAAAACCAGAGTTGAAGTGGGAACTTTAATATGATGTGTATAGATCATACTTCTTTATTAATCCAGGAAGTACTAATATATATAGAGATATGAAGAAAAACTTTTGGTGGGATAACACGAAGAGGGAGATTGTAAAATTTGTATCTCGATGCTTGGTACGGAAAAATTCCAGGATGAATGATATAAGTCTTAGGGTACGATGAAACCATTTATAATACAAGTTTATTAATTGGAAAACATTACCATTAATTTCATCATATGACTCCCATTGATATCCAAAGTCAATAATTATATCTAGGTGGTAGTCGATCGACTTAAAAAGTCCTCATATTTAACTTCTATCAAGAAGATTTATTAATTCCTAATATAAAAAGATATACATAATATAATTTTTAGGACTACACAGAGTCCCAATATCCATTATATCTGACCGAGATATGAATTTTACCTTGATGTTATGGATAATACTTCAACAATAATTTTATACAATTTTGATTTTAAATACTGATTATCACACTCAGAGAGATGGTCAGTCTAAAAGAACCATTAAAACTCTAAAGGATATACTGATATCATGTTAGATATATTTTCAAGGATATTGGTATTAATAAATTCACCTAGTGGGATTCTCTATAACAACAACTTCCATTCTATAATTCATATGTCCCATTATTATGCTCTATATGGGAGAGGTTTTGGACTATAACATACGAGGATGATTTTGGAAGGAAAAATCATATGCTACCTGATCTTATCCAAGAGATGATAGAGATGGTTTAAACCATTAAATTTTATATGAATATAGTCAAATTTTATAGAAAATTTATGAATTTAATAATCGATGAGACCTGAAACTTGAGGTCAAAGGTAAGGTGTTACTTCATGTATCACCGTGGAAGAAATTAATGAGGTTTGAGAATAAGGGAAATATTAGTGCAATTTAGATCAACCGCTTTGATATCCTTAATCACATCAGAATTGTGTCTTATCCAGTAACACTCCCAGCTAACCTATCCCAATTACATAATGTGTTCTATGTATCATTCTTGATAAAGTACATACCAGACCCCTCACATGCACTAAATACATTTTCGGTACCCTTGTAGAATGATATTTTATATTAGTGGCTATTAGTGAAAATCATAGATCATAGAGACAGGGTTCTATGAAACAATAGAACTGACCTGGTCAAAGTGTTATTGTGGAACCAAAATTTTGATAAAGTAACATGGGAACCAGAAGAGGTGATGAAACATAAGTTCCCTCATTTGTTTTAGTTAATGGAACGAAATTTATATATTCCCAAAAGGGGTAATAATGTAGTAACCTATTATTTTATAAATGAAACTCCATTTTTGAAATAATAAATTTTTTATTAAGTAATTTAGTTATAGAAAACACATACTCTACTTTAGTTATTTTATACCATTATAAAATATTTCCAGTCATATTTAAATAACTATTAATCATATTTACCATTTATAATATATTTATTATATAATGAACATTATGATTAGTATATGTTAAAGGTTATGATAAAGTTTAATTGACATATATGGAAGAAGCGATGACCAAGAAAAGTAAGATCGTTCCTTATGAAGCCCAATTATTAGAGCTTTTATGGTAGATGGAATCACTGATATTTTCCCTTGACCAAACCCATGGTAAAATTAATAAACTTAAATATGAATGAAATAATTTATGGTATAATTTAAAGATTTTTGATATCACAACCCAAACCTTGTTCATCGAACAACCCCAAGAAATTCAACCATCGCACACCTTACCCTTCGGCAGTATGCCGGTGTAATAAGGGGTGTTTTATCTTGACCCTAGTATTATTGATTCTTATATTTTATTTATAATAACAAATGATTATGTTTATCTCTTTTTATTATTACTTTATGTATAAAATTATATATGATTTGATGAAAATTAGATTTTGATATGAAGAAACTAAAATTTTAGTTTTGGAAAATATATGGATTTAACACTCTTTTTGATAAATTCAAGAATTTTAAATTAAATATTAATTTTATATAATAATATTATGAAATAATATTCATTTATATATAAGTGATTATGTAATTTAATGAAGTTCAATGTAATCTTTATAAGGGTAAGAAAAATGTTATTGTCATAAAAACAAGTATTTTCTAGTAAATAAGGGCTTTAATTTAAAAGGGTAAATTATCATAATTAGAGAACTATTTTTATAAAAGAAATATTATTTTTAAAATTTTATTTTAAAAATTAGAAAATGGTGATTTTTTCATACTTTTTTGAGACATTTGATTTTTTGGGTAAAAATTAAATAGAGTATAAATATATGGTCTACATTATGACATCATAAAGACCCAAATTTAATGTAATAAATGATATAAAAGGAATAAATGAAAAAAATATATATTTAAACTTTAAAATAAAGTGATTTTTAAGTTATTTTATTAAATTTATATACCTTTAATGAATCCTTCAAAACCTATATTATATTTTAAGGTTTTAAAATCAATTCTTTTTGGACATAACTCACTTTCACATAACAAATGGTATTATTTTTAAATTTTCAGTTCATGGAATTATAAATTTTTTTAAA
This sequence comes from Viscum album, assembly GCA_963277665.1. Classification (NCBI taxonomy): domain Eukaryota; kingdom Viridiplantae; phylum Streptophyta; class Magnoliopsida; order Santalales; family Viscaceae; genus Viscum; species Viscum album. The sequence continues at coordinate 2,066,171,325 of OY728141.1, forward strand.
CCACACCATTTTGGGGAAGCTATAGGAAAAAACCTTGGTAATGTTTTTAATTTTTATTATTTATCATATAGAGTCCAAATCCAATGTTTGGAAATTAATATAGAATTCTCCTCTCTTTTTCTATAAATACCTACCCGACCACCAACTTCCCTTCACTAAAAACCCATTATAATTAATTGATTCTTAATATACCTATCTAAATAGCACCCAAGTTGTACCCAATCTCTTAAGTGATCCTACCAATATTTTAGAACCATCCTCTCAAGGTAAGGAGAGTCTATCCTCTTTATTCAAGAACTTTCTTTGAGTTAAGCATTTTGATTTCTAATTTTTCATGTTGTCAAATGTATTTAAAAATAAATTTACTATCATTATGATTATAAATAAGTTAATTAACACCTTTAAATCTCATTAAATCCTTCCATACAGATTTATGTACACACATTATACGGCAGAAATTATCTCATGATTTTCTACGTCAAACATTTGTGTTATGCATACCCATCCCCATTTCCACTCAAGGGTATTGACATAGATGTACATATACATGATTTATTTTGGGATCCCATGTATATGACCGAGACTCCTTAATCATGGGATTAAAATTGATGAAATATATCCTTATTTTCTATAATATTTGTGGGCCAGAAATACATGTACATAATACGAATATGACATGTGGGCCCAAAATTATATTTCCCTCTAATTCATAGGGTAATGTTTTTATCTCATGAGATACCATGTATGGTACACATGAGGTTATCATAAGTTCCCTATTTTATGATGTCTTAGTGTATAGTCTAAAATTATTCTTATGGTTTCATGTTTTATGTTGTTTCCACATTCTTATGTTTCCTTGATGTTATCAAGTTATATCATCAGTTGATTAGTTTTATGATTCTCACGCCTTTTAAGTCATCTTGATGTGCCTATTGAGTCAAATATGTTAGTTTAATCCTGTTATTCTTTGACCATTCCCTTACCGAGATTTATATCCCACCCCTTTCATATTTATATCCCCAGGTTATCCCATGTAGTGTTATAAGATCATTGGAATATAAGGGCATGTTTTTGGAGTTTTTAAATAATGTTTTTTACCCATGTTTCAAGTTATTGTATTATGTATATTATTACCCAAATATACTAGGCCTCATCATATTTTTTGATTACATTAAGTGTATATTTATCTAATAAATTATTAATTAATGTGTATTAAAGATATGGGTTGAAATAGGCTTGATAGAATTATCTAGAGTTTCTCCATTGTCAAATATCACTCTATCCGCCAAAATGACATAATTTGGTATATATACTTAGGGATAATATTTTATAATTGTGTTGTGTCCCTTTATCAAATATTCATTTTAAGTAATTACCCATGTCTTAATAATAATATTATTATCCAATCCCATGACATGCACATATTTGAATATCTTTTGTTAAATAAATAAATAAATGTTTATTTAAATAATATTTAATAGAATATATCATCTCAATGAAGCCCTTAATTAAGGTTGTTTCTCCTTAGGATTTATCAAACCATGAATAAAATATTTATCTAATTAAATATATATTATTCATTTAAAAAATAAATTAATATTATATTCACTAAACTCATGAATAAATATTAGTTTTAGCATTCGTGTAATTAAATTAATATTTATATTACCCTATACACTAAAATGATGAATAAAAAATATTTATTTATTACCTTTTAATTAATAAACAAGAGATAAAATTCAACTCACAAATTCTAAACTCGAAGATATGGTGATTGAATTTTCATAATCAATTTTACATACATAATTATTAGTCCAAAAGTTGGGAATATTATTTATTCTTAATATTAAATCCAATAGAATTTAATGTGACTCTGGATATAATTAGCATGTGATCCTTTAGCCCAATTTCTAAATAGAAATAAGTAAACATACCTAAATTTATTGATAAACATATAGAAACAAATAATTTCACCCTTATAGAAATAAGTGAATGTTGTAATAACAACAAGACTCCTATGAAATATGTGGTGTGATATAATTTCCTTGTCATGGAATATCATCTTGTAGGATACATACTTGTGTCATAATCCTATAAGCTTTGTTAAACATGATTTATCTTTCTTTAAATTTATATAATTAACATATAATTAAACCATCACTGAGAGCATTGATTATAATCGTTGTTTTATTCATAAAAAAGATATGATTTACACAAGTTAAAGTTGATCATAACTTTACTTAAATAATACCGTTGAAGATAAAAATATGGTGTTATTCTAAGTTGGAAATATTATATTTTTATATTCAAATAAATAATGTTTGGATAGATGAGTAATTAATTTTAAATTTAATTAATAGGTGAAATTATATTTTTTATTAGTATTAATGTTACTCAAACACCATTAGGTACATTCTTATTAGAATCTAAATATACTAAATTTTTGCTTAAAGTTTTTCACACTGAGGATATAAAACCCATATAAAAAACTATTAAAATAAGGATTAATCTATTAGAAGACTAAAGTGGCATGTAATTCAGTGTCACGAATTATAAAAAACCATTTAAATGTTACTCTATTTGAGAATGACATGGAAGAAAATTTGGTTTTCCAAATGACAAGTATAATGTTATTAAATCAATCCCTAATAAAGTCATAATTTAACTACCAAAAAATACTTTGTTATCTCAAAGGAACTATAATCGTTGGTTTTTTTAAAATGTAATAAATTAATATTATTTTTACATATTCTTGAAAATTTATTAGGCTGGTTGGGAAGATGATAAAAATATATAATTTATAGTTCTTTCTATCTTGGAGGAAAATGAATCTTATAATTTAAAAATAATTATTTTTTTCCACTAAGAACATATAGGTGGAGTACATTATGAAAACTCAAGTATGAATCCAAATAATTTTGATGAACCAATAATTATAGCATGTGATCGAATATATATACCCTTCTATATCAATAATTTATGATAATAATATTTCTATAAAACCTATTAAAAATACATTTTATCTTTTGATAATGAAACACATTAAAATAAAATATTATTACCTTAAATTAAAGGTGGATGGACATAACTCACCTACACTAGGAACCCCTCTTAGGATGAAAATGAAGGTAATTGTGACCCCCAAATCCTGGCTTCAACTAGACATGGGTTGGTGACTATAATTTATGGTATAAAACACATAAATGGGAGGATTTAGCCTTATAAATCCAAGGAACAATGAAAATAAATAAATCAGATCCATATAACCAAAAATAAATCCCAATAATCAATTCATTTAAATGTTATACATTAAAAGATATCTAAATTAAAATATAAAAAAAATACAATGAGAAGTAATTATATGCCTCCTTTAAGTAATAAGCTAGTAATTTTTATATTGTTCATAAAATCTATCATTGAAAGAAGAAAAAAAATTCAAATATATATATAGGGGTGATCATATAAATATACTCACTAGGAACCTCTTTAAAACCTCTCATGAAAATGTGAATGAAGTATGTTAATTATTTAGCGAACAAACAAAAGATCCAACACGCACTTATGCCTGATCAGCTATCACCCAACCGTACCAAGGGTGACACACCCAATACTGAATCCATGCATAGTAATATAATATCAAATGAATATATGTCAAGAAGGTACCCCACATCCACTTCACCACAAATATGGTCCCTCTTATTTCCCAACGACATATGTCCAGTGCTTCAACTCCTTCCACATAACCATATACCCACATATCCAAAAACCATGGACACATACCACAAACCATACACAACTAAATCACATCCTCATCTTAGTTGGGTATCGTGAACATGAAGGACATAGACATCATTCTTACCTTACACCATGAATAAACCCCACCAAGTATCCTCATTACAATCAAAAACTACACTATCTAGTATATGTTGGATCTATTTTTATGGGAATTATGACTAGAGGGTGGGGGTGAGTAGTAATTCTATAAAAATTAAATATAAAACAATTAGACTTTATAAAATAAGGATATGTTTTGATATAATTATTATTTATATGAGTTGGAGTGGAAATAGAAATAAACAACACCAATATTTATCATGGTTTAGATCACAAATATCCCAGCTCACTCCTCAAACTTATCTACTCATCAAGAATATTGGGACCTGCCAATAGCCTCACTTTTAAAATTTTTAGAAACATGTTTCAGATAATTCCTTTTACAAGAACCCGTATAATGACCCAAGCATGACATACATGAATATTACATCTTTTTAGATGAATATTCATTACATTTTACAATCTTACGCCCGAGGGCCAAAATAGTTTAGTGCATTTGGAAACTTTTAATTCATTCCTCTAACTTGTGAATGATCTTCAACATCTCCCATAAATATCTTCCGCTTTATTACTCATAATTAAAATCTTCATTTATAACCCATAGAATGGGAACATAAGAAAGGGTGAGATCATATTTTCAGTATGGGTAAACAAAAAAACATGAACATGAGAATGTAAAAGCATTAACATAACTTTTCAAAATCATACCATGTATAACATCTATCAAAATTATGAGTCATTGAATAAATATTAGTAATTCATAAGGCATAAGTCATAAAGGAGAAAGATCCATGAGAAAATTGCATTGGAATAAAACATGGAATTGTGGAGAACACATAAGCAAAGAAAGTCATTTCCATATTAGCCAAGGGTAATTTAAAGGACCATAATAGTGGATAAAGTCCATTACTGAATTAGGATTACTTTCTGTTCTATCCCTATTTTACTTCACCAGATTTACTTGTCATTCCTGCCCAATATTACTGAACGAGATTTACTTGTTGTTCCATCCCTATATTACCAAACCAGATTTAATTGTCTCTATAGTCATGTCTATCTCATGAGATATAAATCTTTACAAAATTCATTGGAGGGAGATATAGGTCCCACCAATCTCATAATGAAATCATTCTTATGTGTACTAAAAAAACATAAATCATTCATCATAGCATAACTCAAAGAATAAAATGGGTTTCTTTAAACATAATTACACAATAACATAGTCGATTTATAATAAATGAATTTCTTAAATAGAATTAAAAAACTAACATAATAAAACCATAGGAACAATAAGGATACCATACTTGAAATAGAACCCCATTAACGAATTTTGTCTTAGATGAAAAATAATTTTTGATAAAATAATTGAAATTAATTCTTGAGAAAAAGATTCTTTCTTATTCAAAAAATGATTTATTTTCTTGAAACACAACATAATTTTAAAATAAAATAATTTCTTTTAAAATAACCTTGAAAATTGTAAGATAAGATTTATGGAAATAAGTTGTTATGAAAGTGTAAAAATCCATTCATATCGTATAAGTTAAAAAACATGCTTCTCATACTCTTAACAAAAAATCCAAAATACATCATATGGAAAATGAAAGAAACATTCCTTCAAAACTATGTAGTAAAAGTAAAAAATGGGTAAAAATGAATTAAAGCTTCCGTAGGAGAATAATAAATATTTTATGAAAACATTTTAGGAAAACGTGGACATGGATGATAAATATACCCAATTAAATAATTACGTATAAAAAATATTAGATAATAATGAGATTGCAAAATTATCCCTTACCTTAGGTCCTATGTCATTTTTATGTATCTAAACCAATTGTAAAATCATTTAAATTACTTAATTGACATATTCTATAATCATAGTCATCATATATGATCATATTATTATCCTTATTTTAGTAAAATTTTCACTCATCGATCGGGTATTAACTTATTTATTTCCTTATGCATGTTTTGTCAGATAAATTCCTCTTTGTAGGTCATAATTATATCATTTATAGAATGATATTAGTATAATATATATAATATTTATTCCTTAAATCCATTTGTATAATCACACTTTAATAAAGATTATGTATATTGAATTACGTGACATCATGGTGATGGTAGGCCGTACGTATGCAAGAGCGGCGAAATCATTACTATAATTGTGAAATTGTATGGAAGTGAATGGTTTATATTTTGTTCCAAATTCCATATCATGTTATAATAATAATATATAGTTATTATATCCATCATTATACCCATCCAAGTAAGATGGGGGTGAAAAACATATTATACCACAAGGTGGATATGGTAATCCGTATGTACTCAAACGTGGTGATTTCATTTTTCATAGGCTGGATAGAAGGTGGAATATGGTTGATTCATAATCATAATAAAATATTAGTATGTAAGGGATAATAGGGTTATTAATTTATAATGAAACAACTCATTAAGTTAAAGTAGAAGAAGAAAGATGTTTGGAAGAATCAGTAGAGTGGACTGCATCTTCTTCGACGTGCTCCCTCTAAACCTCCTCTAAAAGAACCCTAGTTTCACTTTAAAGAAGACCAAAACCTATAGAATGTAACTAGCGAAGTTTATAAGATAAATGGAAAAATAATTTCAGATATTTCAAGCTCAAAGTGATTTTAATAGGTGACGTAGCATGTGTACTTTTATAATTGAGGTGAGGGGCACTTTTTGAAACTCCATAAATATTAATTTATAATAAGATCAAAACCTACCAAAAAAACTAAAAAATGACCCACTTTATAAGATGAGATGAGATAGGGTTGTAATATCATCAAAAATAAATTTTATTCATGTATTTATGTCAATTTAAACCTCATAATTTTAATTAACACTTAGTTATTCTAATTAATTTTTAACTAGGGTAACAAATATTTCAATAATAAAGGGGTAAAATATTTACTTATTTTGTTTCAATTAGAATATAATTAAATATATTAAATAATTTTAGACCATATAATAATTAATATATATATATATATTAAATGTTTTTTGTTTATATATAATTTAATAAAATATTATTTTGATAAATAATAAATAGTGTCAATTTGTATACTATTAAATTCATTGTTTTTTATAAATATTAAGATATCCAGTTAAATTCAAAAAATATAATTTATTATATTACTAAAAGATAATTTTCATCTATAAAATTCATTGGACATATTAATTATCCCAAATTATATTTATTTTAATATTTTTAATAAATTTTATTTTCTTTTCCCTTAAGTAAATTACTACTACAACAGTTTTGTGTAACTATTTAATATACACATTTGTCACTATAATAAAGATAAATCTAATAGATTGCAGAATAATAAATTTTTTGAACATATCTTCTATAAAATCCATCATTAAAAATGTTATACTTTTAAAATAGGAATGTGAAAAGTTTATTATCACTTGACATAAAATAATATAAGTGTCACAATCTCTTCTATAAGGATCCAAATGGTCAATAACTCTACCATTATATGTTAATGGTCGAGATATAATTGATAAATAATATTTGGTGAAGTGTTTTTGGCATTTTTATGGTCATTATTATTTTAATAAAAATTATTTTATTGATTTTTCATCAAATAAATAATTTTTTTATCCTTAATGTATAAATAGTTAAGGTAATTATTTATTTCCTAAAAATTAAAAATAAATTACCATGATAAATAAAAACATTTAACTTTAAAATTAGAATTTATAATCGAATTTATCTTATATATATCCTTATATTAAAAATGATTTATTTATTAAAATTTGAGTTAGACATATTTTACTATTCTTTAAAAAAATTAAATATCCCATCTCATCCAAGTGGATTTATAAAGACAAAATTTCAACCCAATGATGATTTAGGACAAAAATACTCATCCAATGATATTAATACATGTTTTAAGGTAATTTCATACTAGTATTATTACCCTTAATTACTCGATTTATCCTTTTAACATATTAATAAAAATTACTGAAGTTACTATTCATAATGCCCATAAACAAAAGAATGATATTTACATAATTTGGAACTAGTGATTTAAAATATTGAATACATTTTTAAAAATACCAAACAAAAAATTATTAGTAATTAATTTAAAATTAATCCCTTTTTCGGAAATAGAGAACACGTTTTAAAAGTTAAAACATCAGAAAAGATTCAAAAGTTTTTGCATACGAATTCAATGTAAAATTAGATATAATGACATAAAATATATTGAATAATAATAATATATTATATTATTTCTTTAAAACCATTTAATATTATAATTTAACCACATAAATTATTTTGATGAGAAAAGTAGTATTCAATTAAAATTTAGTGTATTTTTACTATTCAACATAATTTAGAAGTAATCAGAAAAATATTAAACATTCATCCAAAGTAAATTTTTTGTATCTAAATAAAACATAAAATATTTATTTTTTTAAATAGAATATGTAAAAGTTTCAAAAATAGATTTAAAATGTGTGGGCCATCAAAAGGAAGTAAAACTGCAGTTATTGAAATTTAATTATTTTATTCAAAAAATTGAATTTTTTCTTATATCATGTATAGAAAACATATAATATAAATTTTAAACATTATATTGAATATATTAAACATATATTTCATTAATAAAATCCATCAAGAGTGATTTTATTATTTTATAAACTCACTTATTTGTATTTAAATAGTTTTTTAGAAGAAAGTTAATACAATTCATACTCACCATTATAATGACTAGGTTACAAGGTAACATAATAATATTTCATTTTTCAATTATACTCGGTCTTTCATGAAATTAATTATATCAATTTTTTTGGAATTGTGTGTAACAAAATCCAAGCCTAGTGTTGCGTATACCACAAGCTAAGCTGATGCTGCGTATTGAGCAAAATTATCTTGGTGTAGCGTACAACACAAGAAATCAAAGAAATTTAAAAAAATATATCTCATAAAAATCTCAGTTTTTTACCTTATACCCCCCTTAAAATGAATTTCACCCTCAAAATTCATTGAGGTTATAAAATTTTTAATACATGAAATTTTCTTTCATATAAACCCACATAGTAAAAAGGAATACTAATTATTTCTTTTAAAAAGGAAAGTTAGAAACATAAATGTTACCCAAAGTAACCCATCACTAAGATTCCACATAGGAGAACATACGAGGGAAGTGAAATCATGGATATGTAAGAAAAATATAATAGTCAAGTTCTGATGGAGGATGATAGAGAACATCATTAGGATAAATTTAACAATCAAGATCCCTAAATCTGCGATGATCTAAAGGACCATCTAATTCCTCTGATAATAAGGTACTATGATAAATTTTTTGGTTTCCAAGATCCTTTTCTTAAAGTTTAAGAACATGATGATAAATACATACCTGATTTTAGTAAAATATCATTATTATTCCTGCCTTGAACAATTTCCACTTCATCTCTTATTCAACAAAAAGAAGTTGAATTTTTCATTCCTCAAGTGTTAGCAGATCATGCGATCCCTAAATAGAATGATATGTCATTCCATCTGTCTTTGCCACAAAAAATAGTTAATATAAGTAATCAAATATTTATAAGTCCATCTATGGTGAGATAAAACTTTATTCTAACAAACATCATCTAATGTTTTATATTAAACTTTCCATAGATTGATAACCTTACAATCTTTATGAAATATGAAAATACAAAACTATAGAAAAAGGTTCACTAACTCGGATTAAAATTTCCCCCCAAATGTTATAAGGTATTTCTTGTTCCTAAAATTCAAAAAATGTGAAAACCTTCATCATGTCATATCTTCAGTCACATTAATAACCTGAATTATCATATATCCTTATTAAAAACATGCAGTTTTCCTTATTCTTAAGCCCAAAAAGCTATAAAATTCATCCATAATAGCATAAAAAACATGTCAATAAATTATTAACTAGTTGCAAGTTAACTAATATCATCTAATTTAATTATTCCTATCCAATATATTTGTATACAAATATCATTACCTAAACATCATGCCCATATTAAGGGCTATCCTTCCCTTAACGATATGTTTTCCAAAAACCTCACCTTATTACCATAATAACTTTTGATATTTACCAGCACCACTCGACATATACTTTAAAATACATATAGAAAACCATAGTAGACCACTATATAGATATTTAAATATTCCATAATACTATAAAATAGATTCCATAACATTATTCTGGGATCTCATTACATAATCACTCAATCATTCTAGCACTTCATTGTCATAATCAACATCACCAATAGTGATAACATATGATTTTCCTTTTTGTTTTTCCTTAATAGGTTTTTGAAGTTATTCACCATTGATAACCATTTGATCAGGGAATTGGTTAGCATTATTCCCCATTTTATTGCACTTATAACATTGAAGTGTGTGAGGTGAATTCTATGTAGACTTTTCTCTATTCACATCATTATCTACCTTTTTCCCATTACTTTGGAACTCAACTACCCTATGACCTTATTTTCCACACTTTAACAATTTAATACTCCCTTTAAGACAATGTTCACCATGATTCGTTCCACACTTTGAGCATAAGGAAATTCTCTTCCTCTTTTCACCATTATTTTGAGATTTTACCCCGAACTCTATCTTCCATTTGTTATCGAAACCATGATATTGATATGTAACAAGAACATACATTTATACCTTGATAGAACAACACACAATCTCTTCGTAGCTACAAAATTCTCTGATAGATAACTCCCTTTGAAGAATTAGTTTCAATCCACAAAATAATCAATCAACTTTATTTTAAGGTTGGATGATAATGCCAGAAGCATACATTCTATGCCTTGTAAAATTTTCCTTATATGTACCAACATATTCATCATCCTCATGATTTATCTCTAGGAACTACTTTTCCACATTCATTCGAAGAAAATGAGGAAAGTACTTATTGAAAAATAAGTTCTTGAACTTGTCACATTCTGTGGGTTCAATTTCATCTTGATGCCTTGTATTCTTGATTATGGTCCAATACTAGTCCACTTCACCTTCTAAATGATAAACGACCAAATTGAATTTTTCATGTTATGAATAGAGAAGGATATAAAATATCTTTTCCATGGTTCTGATCCACTTTTTAGAAAATAAGTGGATCAGAATACCCACTAAAACAAGGTATAAGTTTCCTCATGAAGGACTCAACATAATTTTTTTCCCTTCTATGATCATTTGGAAGTACATGAGGATTCATATTTTATGTTAGTATAACATTAAGATTTTAAATTCACACTCCCATAAAATTTGGTTGTTCAAGTGGAAAATCACTGCATTTCCCATTACTATCATTAAAATGGTTCCTTTGGGTTCCAGCTATTGTCTAAAACCCAAAAATAATATAATAAGAGTAAAAAATCATACTAGGGAAAAAATATATTCAAGGGTAAGTACTGTCAATCTTAAAAATATTAGGTTTAATACTAGGTTAATAATGATCACTACCAAAATTCAAGGATTGTAACCTATAGTTAGACTTATCCTTAGGGACATCCATAGACATACCTTAGAAATATCTCAAGGGATCTCATTAAAGATTTCACATCCTAGTTTACAAATTCTAAGTAAACCTTTACTCTAATACCAACTATGACAACCCAAGCTTGACATACATGAATGTTACATATTTTTAGATGAATATTCATTACATATAAAAAATGCACGCTCAAGGACTGTAAAAGTTCTGTGACTTTGTAAACTCGTAATACATTCTTCTAACTTGTGAATGATCTTCAAAATCTCCCATAAAGAGATTCCCCTTTAGTACTCATATTTATAAGTTTTATTTATAACTTCAGGAATGGAAACATAATAAAGGGTGATCTTAGATGCTGAGTAAGGGTAAAAAAAACATGAACATGAGAATGTAAAAAAATGAACAATTTTTTTGAAAATCATACCATGTATAACATATATCAAAATTACGAGTCATGGAATAAATCTTTGAAATTCATAAGGAATAAATCATAAAGGTAAAAGAGCCAAGAGAACAAAGAATTGGAATTAAACATGGAACTATAGAAAACATATAAGCATAGAAAATAATTTCCATATTAGGAAAGGCTCATTTCCAGGAACATAATAGTGGAAAAATTCCATTACTGAACTTGGTTTACTTTCTATTATATCCCAGTAATTCTGAACCAAATTTACATGCCTTTCCAGCCCTATATTACTAAACCAAATTTATTTTTCATTCCATACCTATATTACTAAACTGGATTTACTTTCAATTACATTCATGTCTATGTAACGAGATATAAATCATTACCCAATGCATAGTAAAGAGATATAGGTCCCAAATATCTTATAATGAAATCATTATTATATGTGCCATAGAAACCTAAATCATTCATCATAGCATAACCCAATGAATAAAATGGGTTTCTTTAAAAATCATTCCACCATAAAATAATCCATGTAAAAAAAATGTATTTCATAAATTTCATTACATAATAAATTTAATCAAACAATAAGAACAATAAGGATATAATACTCGAAATAGAAACCTATTAAATAATTTTATCTTAGAAGGAAAATAATTTTGATAAAATACTTGAAATTAATTCTCAAGGATAATATACTTTCTTCTTCAAAAACATTTTTTTTATAAAGAACCACACAATTTTAAAAGAAAAGAATTTTTTAATTTAACCTTGACAAATTTTAAGAGAAACTTCCTGGAAATAATGTTTTATGAAATCATAAAATTCCATTTGTGCCATATATGTTAAAAAATATTCTTCTTGTGCTTTTGCTGGAAAAGTCAAAAAGTACCTCATATGTAAAATGAAAGAAATATTCCTTCCAATCTATTTCTTAAAAGTAAAAAATTGGTAAAAATGACTTTAAACAACTATTGGATAATAATAAACATTTTATGAAAACAATTTTAGAAAACATGGACATGGATGATATATATACCCCTGTAAATAATTAAGTATAAACAATCTTAGATAATAATGAGATTGTAAAATTATCCCTTACCTTAGGTTCGATATCCTTTTTATGTATCCAAACCTCCTAAATAATTATTTAAATTATTTCATTGAATTATTCTATAATCATAGTCCTCATATATTGTCATATTATCAACCGTTTGTCAGTAACTTTTTTACTCATCCATTGGGTATTAACTTTATTTTATTACACATGTTTTGTCAGATAAGTTCCTATTATTAGGTTATAGTTACATCATTTAAATAATTTTTTTAGTATAATATATATCTTATTTATTCGTTAATTCAATTTTATAATCTTGGTTTAATGAATATCATGTATAATGAATCACATCAAATCGTGGAGACGGTATGCCTTACGTACGCACGAGTGACGATATCATTCCTATAATTGTGAAATGGTATAGAAGTGGATGGTATATATTTTGTTTCAGAATAAATATCATTTTATAACAATCATATATAGTTATTATTTAAATCATTATACCCATCCATGTAAGATGGTGGTGAAAAATAGGTTACATCACATCGTGTAGACGGTATGACGTACGTACGCGCACGTGGTGATTTTATTTTTCATAGGATGAATAAAAGGTGGAATATGGTTGTTTCATAATCATAATAACATATCAGTCTATAAGTGATATTAAATTTATGAATTTATAATGAAACAACTCATGAATATTATGTATAATAAGAACAAATTTTAGGAGAATCGTAGAGGGGATTAACTCTTCTTCGACGTGCTCCCTCTAAAAATCCTCTTAAAGAACCAGAGTTGGACTTTTAAGAAGACCATAACTTCTATAATTTAATTAGGGAAGTTGATAAGGGAAATTGGAATGGAGTTTTTTAGCTTTTAGGCTCAAAGTGAAGTAAAGAGGTGAGGGAGGTGGTCTCCTTTTATAATTGAGGTGAGGGGCATATTTGGAAACTCCATAAATATTAATTTATAATAAAATCAAAACCAACAAAAAACCTCAAAAATGTCCCAATTTATAATATGAGATGATATAGGGTTTCAATATAATCAACCAATAAGTTTTATACATGTATTTATATCAATTTAAACCTTATCATTTTAATTAACACATAGTTATTCTATTTAATTTTTAACTAGGGTAACAAATATTTCAATAATAAAAGTGTGCACTATTTACTTATTTGGTGTCAATTAGACCATAAATTAACAAATTAGAATATTTTGGACCATATCAAAATTACTCTATATTCTTATAAAATGTTTTATGATTTTTAAATAATTTAATAAAACTTTATTTTTATAAACAATAAATAGTGTCAATTTTAACACTATTCAATTCATTGATTTTTACAAATATTAAGTGTAACAGTTAACTTCAAACAAACTATTTTATTATATTCTTAATAGGTCAAGGTAATCTATAAAATTCATTTAACATATTAATTATCATTAATTATATTTATTTTGAAAATTTTAATAACATTTATTTGATTTTTCCATTAATAACAAAACTAGTACAACAGTTTTGTGTAATTATTTAATTCGATTATTTGTTGATTAAAAATTAAAAATAAAATATGATGATAAATATAAATCAACTAGATTTAATAATAATACCTTTATTAAAATATAACTTCTGGAAAATTGATATTTAAAAATTTTATTCTTTTTAAAATATAAAAGTGAAAAGTTTATTATCACTTTAAATAAAATAATAGAAGTGTCCTAATATCTTTTATAAGGATAAAAATGGTCAATAACTCAACCCTTGGATATTTATGGTCAAGATATGCTTGACCAATAAGATTTGGTCAAGGTTTTTGGTCTTTTAATGGTTGTTATAATTTTATAAGAAATTAGTTTATTTATTTTTTATCAATTAAATAATTTTTGCGTCATTAATGTATTAACCGTTAAAATAATTATTTATTTCATAAAAATTACAAATATATTACCATGATAAAGAAAACAATATCTATCAAATTATAATTTATAATTGAATTTTTCTTCTGTATAAACATATATTAAAAATGATTTAGTTATTAAAATTTAAGTTAGACATATTTAACTTTTCTTTTCCAAAAAAATGTAAATTTCATAATCTAATGAAAGTGGCTTCCAAAAGAAAAAAATTTCAACCAAATAATGATTTATGTAGACAAAACCCATCCAATAATCTTAAAAAAATTGTGAGGGTAATTTTATTACAATATTATTACCCTTAATTACCTGATTTACTCTTTTTGCGTATTAATAAAAATTACCAAAGTTACTATTTATAATACCAAAAAATAAAATAAAGATATTTAGATAATTTGGACATAATGATTTAAAATATTGAATCTATTTTTAATAATTAAAAATATAGAAGTTGGAGTAATTAATTTAAAATTAATCTCATGATCAGAAAGAGAGAACATGTTTTCAGAGTTAAAACATTACAAAAGATTGAAATATTTTTACATCTAAATTCAATGTAAAATTAATGTTAATGACATACATTATATTGAGTGATAAATATATATTATATTTTTACTTTAAAACAATTTAATATTATAATTTAACCATATAAATTATTTCAATGAAAAAAATTGTTTTTGTTAGGCAGTCGGTGGATGTATAACCTTTCAATGGGTGTGGGCTTCCCACCCCAACCAAACCCAATCTGAAAACCTATAGAAGGAAGTGCAAATCCATCTAATGGATGGATAATTGAGGAAGAGATAAAATGATTTAGAGGAAGAAGTGCAATAATCAATAAAATTTTTCTTCCTTTTCTTGTCATCTCCCTCCATTATACTAGTTTTTCATCATTTGAAATTTGTTTTCTCAACAAGTTATCAGAATGAATGCTCCAAAATATGAAAGTTATGTTTCTGTTTTTATTTTCAAAAATTAGTTGGATTGTAACACCCCGAGATTTTTTGAAAAATATTATTTTTAATTTCATTAATGTCTTGTGTTGTACTCTACACCAAAAGGAGCTTACACAACACGCATCCCTAACTTGGCTTGCATTACATGCAATCGTGACCTTCCTCGATAGCGTGTGTAGTACACAATACCAAGTTTCACTAAACAAGATATTATTATAATATTATTATGAACTAGCCGTTATGAATAGAAATACCCACTTTTTGAAATTTTATAAATTTTATATTTCAAAATGGACTTAATTTTTGGATTCGGAATATCGAAATTATCTTAGGGTGAAATTTTGGTACTTTTCGGATAACTTTCATATTCTGATGAATTGTGAAAATTACTAAATTTTAATTAAAAACAACTTTTTTAATCGAAATAATTAATATTGATAAATTATTAATTTTAGTGGTTTTACAGTATATTTATAATATATTTTTACCATTTAATACAATGTTTGTCATTGGATGTAATTTCACATTTAAACCAGATATAAACAAGTGTCAATCTTTTGATAGTTATTATCTCTTAAAACACGCTATTTGTTTTGATGATGAGAATTAATTTTTAAATTTGTTAATGTAACTGATATGTTTTGAATTTGGTAAAATAGACATAATTTTTTGAATTCATAATATCAAATATATCTTAGGCCTAATTTTGGGTATTTTTCTGGAAACTTTCAATTTTTTTGATGAATAGTGAAACCACTAAGTGGTAGTCAAAAGACTGAATTTTTCATAAAATGTAATTTTACTGCTTCTGTGAGTGGAATTTCGAAAATCCAAGAGACACGGTTAATATCAATGACTAAAATGTGGTTCAATGAGATTAAATATTTTTTGGTGAATAGTAACTTTTTACTTTTATTTACCACAGTTAAAAGTAAATAGGATAATTAAGGGTACAAATGATATTATTATTACCCTAACAGATGTCCTAATTCTATTGGATAAGTTTAATTCGACCAAAAACAACTTTAGGAATAAAATATGATCATTTAGGCCCACTTGGATTAGATTAAGACATCTAATATTAATTTATTTAAAGAAGGGTTAAAATAGTTAAAATTAATGTTTAATAAGTAAATAACTTTCAATATAGGGTTATACATATAATAAATTCGACTATAAATATTCATTAGAAAGATAAAACGATATCCTACATAATGGTATTTTATTTTTAATTTTTAGACTTAAAATAATTTAATTTATTTATGACACAATGATGATGCAGTAATTATCTTATTAATGAAATATTGACATAATTGATGTTATAAATACCCAAATAATTGTAATTTTATACTTTTTATGAATTCCAATAATTTTATATGTTAATATTACATGTAAGTATTGATTTAATTAACTCTTTTCTAATTGAACATTGTCTTATGATTTTCACAAAAATAAATTACCAAATAGTGTCAAAATTGACATAAAATAGGTTTTAAAACAAGTATTATATTATTAATTGTTATTATATTCCTAAAAATATAAGTATCGGCCAAGATACTTATACCATGATAGGTGTATCATTAATGGACCACTTGGGGGTCTCTTGGATGTATATGGTATGTTTATTAACTATATAATATAAAAAATACAAAGTGACATGGTAAATGTCAATCTAATTAACTAAGAGTTAAAACTAAAAGATAAGGTTAATATAATGACCTAAACTTGTATAAATTCTATTGGATGAGATTATTTCTACCCATAACCACCTTAGCTTCTAAATATATTAATTTATAGCTATTAAGAACCGAATATGACTTTATAAGAAAATAATCTTTTTAGTTTTTCCAAAGGTACCCCTCTCCTCCCTTATAAAAGGGAACCTCCTCCCTCTCTTACTCAAATCACTTTGAGCCTTCAATCTCGGAAAAAATCTGACAAATTCTCTTCTCCACTTCCCTAGATACATCCTAGAGGTCATGGTTTTCTTCAAATACCAATTTTAGTTCCCTAAAAGGAGGTCTCAAAGAGGCGCTTCAAAGAAGAGGTAATGTCCGTTACAGATTCTTTCAATTTTATTTCTTCTTCCACTTCTTCTTATTTAGTTGTTTCATTATGATGTAATAACATCAGTATCACTAATATAATTATATGTTATTATAAGTATGAAACAACCCTATTTCACCATCTATCCATCCTACGGAAAATGAAATCACCGCGCGTGTGTACGTACGGAATACCGTCTCCACTCCGTGGTGTAATCTATTTTCCACCACCACCTTACATGAATGGGTATAATGGTGTAAATAAATAACTATATATGGTTATTTTAAAGTTATATTGATTCTTAAATATTATACATACACTTCAATACAATTACACGATCATGGGAATGATATCATCGCTTGTGCGTACGTACGGACTACCGTCTCCACGAATGCGATGAGATTCATTTTCCATGATTAACCATTAAAGAATGATTATAAAGTATATATAATGAATAATAATAAAATATATGACATAATGAATCTAATGTATTTTTGTATATATATATATATTTCATCTACTTAATTCCATTCAATTCAATAAGGAAACGAAAACAGCGTTCTTGCGTACGTACAGACTACCGTCTCCATGAATGGTGTATTTCTTTCCATTTATCGATCTATTATATATATGTATATTCTGAATATATATTATATATAAATCATGATTTACATTCTGGATATATTTAATCATGATCTAAGTAATCATATGAATAATTACAAGTTAAAACACGACTGACAAATGAAACGATTTTACCCAAAACGCTACTTTAACATGAATTTACAAAAGAACGGGTAATATAAAGTCACAAGTGAACCATATATGATATTATAACAATTAATATGATTCTGTAATAAGTAAATGACATTATTTAAATCATTATACTAGAGGTTTGGATACGTACAAAGCATATCAGACCTAAGGTAAGGGATAATTTTTCAAATCTCATTTTTATCCGAGATTGCTTATTTGTAAGTATTTACTGGGGTTATTGCTATCATCCATGTCCATTTATTATAAAAGTGTATTCATGTATGTTTAAATTTAATTTTACCCATTTTGACTTTTACTTCATGGTATGGAAGGAATCTTTCTTTTATTTACCCTATAAGGTACTTTTTGACATTTCTGACAAAAGTATGAGAAGAATGTTTTTTCAACGTATATGACATGAATGGATTTTTATGGTTTTATAAAGCCTTATTATCATGAAGCTTCCTACAAAGGATTTAATGACTATTTTCAACAAAACCATTTTCTTTTAAAATTGCATGACATTTTTTGAAAAGAAAATGATTTTGAATAAAAAAGGATATTTTACTCAAGAATTCATTTCAAGTGATTTATCAAAACCACTTTTCATCTAAGATAAAATTATTTCATATGTGTATGTTTCAAGTATCATGTCTCTATTATTTACATGGTTTCACTTTTCTTATGATGAAATTATATCCAATTTGTTTTGTATGGATTATGTTATGATGGAATGATGAATATGAAACCAATTTTATTCTTGGGTTATGATGAATGATTTATGTTTATATTGTGGCACATGAAAGAATGATTTCAATATGAGATGGGTGGGACCTATATCTCCCTCCAATTAATTGGGTAAAGATTATATATCTCACGAGATAGACATGGATGAAACGGTAAGTTAATCCGGTTCAATGATACAGGACTGAATCGAGTAGTGAACTCGATTCAGAAAGGGACTTTGTCCACTAAGATGGTCTTGGTAGAAATGTCTTGGCTACTATGGAAATCATTACATGTGCTGAATGGATTCCACAATTACATGTTTTATTCCCATTATATTTTATCGTGATTGATGTTCCTTTATGATGAATGCCTTACCATCAAGATTTATGCCTTTTCTCGAGGTTTTAAGGTTTAGATTTCATGTTCTTGTTTTTTCTTTCAAATGTTTATGGATTGTTTTATGTTCTCTATGTTTGCCCTTACTGAACTTTTGAGCTCACCCTTTTTATTTTTTATTTTTCCTAGGAAATAAAGAAAGGTTTTAGGTAAGGAAACAAAAATGGGAAGATCGTTATGGGAGATGTTGAAGATCTTTCAACATGATTAGATGTTTATATTTCGAGTTTCCAAAGATACTAAACTATTAAGATCCTTGTGTGTCTATTTTTGTTATGTATTAAGTATTCCGCTAAAGTAATGTAATGTCCATTTACGTCAAGATTTGGGTCTCTACAGTTGGTGTAAGAGGAAAGGTTTAGTTAACCTTTGGAAACTAGGATGTGAAAAATTTAGTGAGATCCCTAGAGATATTTCTGAGGTATGTCTAGGGATGTCCTTAAGGTTAAGTATACGTATAGGTTATAGTCCTAGAATTGCGCTAACGATCTTAGAATTTAACCTAAGATGTTAGATATTGAGGGTACTCCCCCTTTACTATGTTGTTTTTCCCTAGCATGATTTTTACCTCTCACACTATTCTTTTTGGGTTTTAGACGATGCCTGGAACCCGAAAGAACCGTGTTGATCAATGCAATGGACAATGCAATGATTGTCCTCCTGAACAAAAAATGTTATGGGATATTGAGTGAAAAATCTTAGTGCTATACTTACACAAGATATGAATCATTCTGGACCTCCAAATGAGCAGAGAAGGGAACAATATTCTATTGAGTCCTTTATGAAGCAACGTCCACCTTCTTTCAGTGGGTCTTCTGATCCACTTGTTGCTGAAAAATGGATCAGTACCACTGAAAAGATATTTTAAGTCCTTCAATGTTCTGAAAATGATAAAGTCATCTTAGCAGTGTATCATTTGGAAAGTGAAGCTAATCAATGGTGGAATATTATCAAGAATACGAGGCCAAGAGATGAAATTGAGTCCATGGAATGGGATTAGTTCAAGAACTTATTTTTCAATAAGTACTTCCCTGGTATTCTTCTAACAAAGATGGAGAAGGAGTTTCTTGAACTAAATCAAAAGGATGATGAATCTGTTGGTGTAGACAAAGCGAATTTTACAAGGTTTTCAAGGTATGCATCTGGCATTATCATCCAACCTAAAAGTAAAGTTGATCGATTCTTCAGTGGCTTAAGACCAAATCTTCAAAGGGAATTAGCTATAAGAGACTTCAGTAGCTATGAATAAATTGTGAGTTGTGCTATCAAGGTAGAAATGGAAGTTGGTGTTACTTATCCATCTCATGGTTTTGACAAGAAACGAAAGATGGAGTTCAAGGAGAGATCTCAGAATAATGGTGAAAAGAAGATGAATGTTTCATTATGCTAAAAGTGTGGAAAGAAGCATGGTGGAGATTTTCTTAAAGGGAATAGAAAATGTTTTAAGTGTGGAAAAGAAGGTCATTGAGTAGTTGAGTGTCGAAGTAATGGAAAAAGGGTTTCTAATGATTCGAATAAAGAAAAGACTGCAGAGAACGCACCACCAACACTTCAATGCTTCATGTGCAAGGAAATGGGGCATTATGCTAATAAATGCCCTAATCCAAGGGTTAGTGATGATTGACATGAGCAACCACTTAAGGCAAAAGATAAAGGGAAGTCACATGCGATCACTATTGGCGATGTGGAATATGACAAGGATGTGGTGGAATAATTACGTGTTTATGTAATGATATTCCAAAATAATGTTGTATATAGTATCGTAGAATATTGGAATATTTATGTATTGGTCTATTGTGGATTTCAAAATTTTTTTGGTACTGGTAACCATGGAAAGTGATTGAGATATTTTTGAAAAAAAGATGATATGTGCATAATGAAGGGATAAGGAGAAAATGAAATCTTTGACAGTATTCATGAGCTCATGACTGATATAAGGAGAAGGTTATATCAAGGTTTCAGTATATAGATTTTTTTGGATTTTGGTATGTGGAAAGAGTTAACTTTTGACAGCATACATGTTTTCACTAAGGTTTAATGGGTATTCATTTTTCAAGAGAATACACGATTAAGGTATTCACATGATTGGAATGTGACCAACAAGATATATGGGGGATAAATGATGGTATTCACATGCTTGGTTGATGACATTTCAAGTAATACCTTTCTTTATACTATGAGCTTGGACCGAAGTATTTTAGATAAGCCTAAAGATTGCAATGGATTATGTTGGACATAAGTTATTATTGTTTAAGGATAGAAATGTTTTCTATATTATTGATGGGATGTTATAGTAATGTAGTTTTAGAAAAAGGACAACCTGCAGGACGGGCAATAGCCCATCGCGTCGGACAAGGCTATGGGAATCAAACCCACAACTAAAGTGCGACATGCCTTTATCGCCTACCACTGGCCTACAAGAAGTCCCTGTTTAGTAGAAACTAGTTTTATTATATTAAGCAGTATGATATATGAATTATAAGTCCATTTTAGGAACCATATATGCTTAATCTCACTATAGATCGACTTATTACTTTTAATAACATTTGCTAACCTTTTGTTTGAGACAGATGGAATGACCCGTCATTCTATCACATGATCAGCTAAAACTTCACGAATGACAAATTCAACTTTAATTCTTTAAGAGATGAAGTGGAAATTGTCCAAAGAATGACCAACGGTGAGACTGTACCAAAATCATGAAAGTATTTCTTCTAATTCCAATTTCATCAACTTTAGGGAAATGATCTTGAAAAACAAAAATTTTATCCTAGTTCTCTTATATTCGATGAATTAGATGGTACCTTAGATTATCACAAATTTATGGCTTTGTGATTGTTGGCTTTTTCATAGCCATTTTCTCTACCACTCTCCATCATAACTTGATGGTTACATTTTTCTTCCATATCCATATTTTCACCTATGTTCTCCTACGTAGAAACCCAGTGATGAGTTAATTTGGGTAACCATTACATTTCATACTTTAGTTTTTAAAGCCATGTTTTTGTATTCCTTTTTAAGATGTGGGTTTCTATTAAATAAACTTCCAAGTAGTAAACCATTTATAACCCCGTCGAATGAGAAATTCATTTTAAGTGGGGTAGAATGTAACACCCCGAGATTTTATGAAAAATATTCTTTTTAATTTCATTAATGTCTTATGTTGTACGCTACACCAAAAGGATCTTGCACAACACGCATCCCTGACTTGCCTTGCATTACACGCAATCGCGACCTTCCTCGATAGCGTGTGTAGTACGCAATACCGAGTTTCACTAAATGAGATATTATTATAATATTATTATGAACTAGCCGTTATGAATAGTAATACCCACTTTTTGAAATTTAATAAATTATATCTTTCAAAATGGACTTCTTTTTTGGATTCAGAATATCAAAATTAGCTTAGGGTGAAATTTTGGTACTTTTCGGATAACTTTCATATTCTGATGAATAATGAAAATTACTAAATTTAAATTAAAAACAACATTTTTAATCAAAATAATTAATAGTGATAAATTATTAATTTGAGTGGTTTTAAATTATATTTAGAATATATTTTTACCATTTAATACAATTTTGGTCATTGGATGTAATTTCACATTTAAACCCTACATAAACAAGTGTCAATCTTTTGATAGTTATTATCTCTTAAAAACACTCTATTTGTTTTGACGGTGGGAATTAATTTTTAAATTAGTTAATGTAATTGATATGTTTTGAATTTGGTAAAATAGTCATCATTTTTGAATTCATAATATCAAATATAGCGTAGGCCTAATTTTTGGTATTTTTCTGGAAACTGTTATTTTTTTTATGAATAGTGAAACCACTAAGTGGCAGTTAAAAGACTGAATTTTTCATAAAACGTAATTTTACCGCTTCTATAAGTGGAATTTCAAAAATCCGAGAGAGACTGTTAATATCAAGGACTAAAATTTGGTTCAATGAGGTGAAAATATTTTTTGGTGAATAGTAACTTTTTACTTTTATTTACCAGGGTTAAAAGTAATTAGGATAATTAAGGATAAAAATGATATTATTATTACCCTAACACATGTCCTAATTCTATTGGATAAGTGTAATTCGACAAAAAACAACCTTAGGAATAAAATATGACCATTTAGGCCCACTTGTATTAGATTAGGACATCTAATATTAATTTATTTAAAGAAGGGTTAAAATAGTTAAAATTAAAGGTTAATAAGTAAATCATTTTTAATATTGGGTTATACATAAGATAAATTCGACTATAAATATTCATTAGAAAGATAAAAGGATTTCCTACATAATTATATTTTATTTTTAATTTTTAGACTTAATATATTGTAATTTATTTATGACACAATGATGATGCAGTAATTATCTTATTAATGAAATATTGAGATTTTTGATGTTATAAATACCCAAATAAATGTAATTTGAGACTTTTTATGAATTAAAATAATTTTCTATGTTAATATGACATGTTAGTATTGATTTAATTAACTTTTTTAGAACTAATCATTCTGTTATGATTTTCACAAAAATCAGTTACCAAATATTGTCAAAATTGACATAAAATAGTTTTTAAAAAATATATTATATTATTAATTGTTATTATATTCCTAAAAATATAATGTTCGGACAATATACTTATATCATGATAGGTGTATCATTAATGGACCACATGGAGGTATCTTGGATGTATATGGTATGTTTATTAACTATATAATATAAAAATACAAAGTGACATGGTAAATGTCAATCTAATTAACTAAGAGTTAAAACTAAAAGATAAGGTTAATATGATGATCTAAACTTGTCTAAATTCTATTGGATGAGATTATTTATTCCAATAAACACCTTATCTTCTAAATATATTAATTTAGAGCTATTAAAAACCAAATATGAATTTATAATAAAATAATATTTTTTGTTTTTACAAAGGTGCCCCTCTCCTCCATTATAAAAGGGAACCTCCTCTCTCTCTTCCTCACACCACATTGTGCCTTCAATCTCGGCCAAACTCTGCCAAATTATCTTATACACTTCAATAGAAACATCCTAGAGGTCCTGGTTATCTTCAAAGACTAATTTTAGTGCCCTAAAAGGAGGTCTCAAATAGGCGCTTCAAAGAAGAGTTAATGTCCGTTACAGATTCTTTCAATTTTATTTGTTCTTATACTTATTCTTATTTAGTTGTTTAATTATGAAGTAATAACATCAGTATCACTCATATAGTGATATGTTATTATAATTACTAAAAAACCCTATTTCACCATCTATCCATCCTACGGAAAATGAAATCACCGCGCTTGCGTACGTACGGAATACCGTCTCCACGCCGTGGTGTAATCTATTTTCCCCCACCACCTTACATGGATGGGTATAATGGTGTAAATAAATAACTAAATATGGTTATTGTAAAGTTATATTGATTCTGTAATATTATACATACACTTAAATACAATTCCACGATCATGGGAATGATATCATCTCTCGTGCGTACGTACAGACTACCGTCTCCACGAATGCGATGAGATTCATTTTCCATGATTAACCATTCAAGAATGATTATAAAGTATATATACTGAATAATAATGAAATATATGACATAATTAAGCTACTAGATTTATGTATATATATATATATATTTCATCTACTTAATTCCATTCAATTCAATAATGAAATGAAAACAGCGTTCATACGTATGTACGGACTACCATCTCCATGAACGATGTATTTTTTTCCATTTATCGATCTATTATATGTATGTATATTCTGAATATATATTATATATAAATCATGTTTTACATTCTGGATATATGTAATCATGATCTAAGTAATCATATGAATAATTTCAAGTTAAAACACGAACGACAAATGAAACGATTTTACCCAAAACGCTACTTTAACATGAATTTACAAAAAACAGGTAATATAAAGTCATAAGTGAACCATATATGATATTATAACAATGAATATGATTCTGTAATAAGTCAATTACATTATTTAAATCTTTATACAGGAGGTTTGGATACGTACAAAGCATATCTGACCTAAGGTAAGGGATAGTTTTTAAAATCTCATTTTTATCCGAGATTGCTTATTTGTAAGTATTTACTGGGGTTATTGCTATCATCCATGTCCATGTTTTAGAAAAGTGTATTCATGTATGTTTAAAGTCTTTTTTACCCATTTTGACTTTTACCCCATGGTATGGAAGGAATCTTTCTTTTATTTACCCTATAAGGTACTTTTTGACTTTTCTGACAAAATTACGAGAAGAATGTTTATTTAACGTATACGACATGAAAGGATTTTTACAGTTTTATAAAGCCTTATTTTCATGAAGCTTCCTCCAAAGGATTTCATGACTATTTTCAACAAAACCCTTTTGTTTTAAAATTTCATGACATTTTGTGAAAAGAAAATGATTTTGAAGAAAAAGGATATTTTCCTCAAGAATTTATTTCAAGTGTTTTATCAAAACCATTTTTCATCTAAGATGACATTATTTCGTATGTGTATGTTTCAAGTATCATGTATCTATGATTTACATGGTTTCACTTTTATTATGATGAAATTATATCCAATTTTTTTTATGGATTATGTTATGATGGAATGACGAATATGAAACCCATTTTATTTTTGGGTTATGATGAATGATTTATGTTTATATTGTGGCACACGAAAGAATGATTTCAATATGAGATGGGTGAGACCTATATCTCCCTCCAATTCGTTGGGTAAAGATTATATATCTCATGAGATAGACAAGGCTGAAATGGTAAGCTAATCCGGTTCCGTGATACAGGACTAGATCGAGGAGTGAACTCGATTCAGAAAGGGACATTGTCCACTAAGATGGTCTTAGAAGCAATGTCTTGGATACTATGAAAATCATTACATGTACTTAATGGATGCCACAATTACATGTTTTATTCCCATACTATTTTATCGTGATTGATGTTCCTTTATGATGAATTCCTTACTTACTTCCACGATTTATGCCTTTGCTCGAGGTTTTAGGGTTTAGATTTCATGTTCTTGTTTTTTGCTTTCAAATGTTTATGGATTGTTTAATGTTCTCTATGTTTTCCCTTACTGAACTTTTTAGCTCACCATTTTTATGTTTTATTTTCCCCAGGAAAGAAATAAATGTTTTTGGTAAGGAAACAAATAGGGGAAGATCGTTATGGGAGATGTTGAAGATCTTTCAACATGATTAGATGTTTATATTCCGAGTTTCCAAAGACACGAAACTATTACGATCCTTGTATGTCTGTTTTTGTTATGTATTATGTATTCCACTAAAGTAATGTAATATCCATGTTCGTCAAGCTTTGGGTATCTACATGGATGATTCTAATTATTTATCAATTTTTTCTTACTTTTACCACCAAATTGGATGGTTTATGTGGTTTATTTTAATTACCACAATAAAGGTCATTTTTTTGCATGTTCAGATGGTTTGATTTTTTTATTTTGGTCTCCATGATTAGATGTTATAACTAATAAATCAGTACATGCGAGAAAGTTTTAAATGAGTAATGCGATACTGATATATTTATTTCAAATCCCCATGTGATTGTTTTGTTAAATGATTAGGGTGGGATATATATATATATATATATATATATATATAATATTAAATGATAATATTAACTTGATTTTATTTTTTTATAGTTATAATCTTTTCCAATATCACAGAGATAAAACTCACCACTCTTGATATTACTTGAAGTAATTACATAAAATAGATGTTGGATGTGGTAATGCATCTCAAATCCATGGATATCACAAAAACAATTAAAGAAAATAATTTACAAAGACTCCAAAATAAATAAAAGGCAATGATATTCCTCATAATACATATCGATGATGGTTTGAAACGTGAATATCCCATAGGAAGATATCCATGGAAACTATAGAAGATTTTGAAAGAGAGGAATGATCATCAAAAATAGGTTGTTATCTCAGAAACCTTTGATGAAAGGAATGATTTATGCTTCCAAGACATTAAAAGGGTCAGTGATTAAATGTTTTCCATGTATATAATTGTATCAATGATTAGGTAATGTGGTATTAGGATTACAGATGTCGATATTATTGAAAAGGAATATACGACATTTCATGCATCTCACACCACCTTACCTCAACAATATCTCTTGAGAGGGTATTTAAAATATTTGGATCTCATATAATCCTTACTTGTAGTAGAGAATAAAAATGAGATTCTAATTAAAAACCATCAGTCTCGTACTACTGGTTCAATAGTAGCATTTCCTGAAGCAAATTCTATTTTTCATGAAAATAATTCTGGAAGAATTCAGGGACGTGATTCTCATGGTGGATTCAATTTTGGCAGAAGACGCGGTCGAGAATGTGGTCATAACCATGGGACTTCTCGAAATGAATATCGGAGTCAAATAAATATCATCTCAAGCACTCTAAGGAATCCTGAAGATTACTACTATATGTGTGGTTATAAGGGACATTAGACTCGAGTTTCCCAAACCCTATACCATCTTTGTAAGCTCTATAAAGAATATCTTGAAGTAAATACAAATGAACCACACTTTTAGGGGACATCCTATAAAGAGAAAGAAAATGAGGTGAATTTTACTAAGAATCATGAGCCATAAAATAATTATTTCTCTTACCTCAAAAGAGGTGATTTTACTTATGAATTTGATGAGACGATAGATGGAAATAATTTAGAAAATTTTTAGTAGTTATGATATATGATATTTCATTTTGTTCTATATGTTTTATATTTTAGATGTTATATTATTTGAATTTCACAAAGTGTTTCTTATAATACTATTGTCTTCACTTTGAAGCATTGAAATTGATTGTTTAAGTCAGATAGATATTTTAATACCTCATAGTCGAACAACACACATAATTCTTAAGAATAAAAAAATATTTTTCTAATCTTAAATCAACAAGGCCAATTTTGAATACTATATCAGGTCCTGAAGATATGTTTGATGGGAATGATAAAGTGAGTTTTTATTTACTCAATAAGATGTAATTTTTTATAAAATATGTGTTGTTTTCACCAAAGATAAAAAGAAGCTTATTAAGTTTCAACGATTTATACCAGCATGAGTATGATACTCAAACTATTACTAAGATAAATGAAAATTATATGTGAATTACCATTAATAAATTTGGTAAGAGTCATGTACTTTAAAACGAAAAAAAATTATCATTTGGATTACATTATATATATAACTGCTATCGAAACACATATGGTTGTAAAAAGTGGACAAAAAATTGTTGATTTTTGGCATTACTAGTTAGTTTATCCTAGTTCAGGAATGATTTGAAAACCAA
This sequence comes from Viscum album, assembly GCA_963277665.1. Lineage (NCBI taxonomy): Eukaryota > Viridiplantae > Streptophyta > Magnoliopsida > Santalales > Viscaceae > Viscum > Viscum album. The sequence continues at coordinate 2,066,200,266 of OY728141.1, forward strand.
CTGGAAGTTCTCATGGACATTAATTAAAGGTCCAATAGAACTCTCCACTAATAAAAATTCGATGTGAGGATTGTTTTCTTGGAAAGATGATAATGGGACCATCTATACCAAAAATTAAGGCCGAAATTCCAACTTTTCTTAAACGAATTCATGGGGATATATGTGTACCAATTCGTCCATTGTGCAGACAATTAAAATATTTTATTTTATTAATTTATGCATCCAGAATATGGTCACATGTATGTTTTCTCTTAACTCATAATGTTGAGTTTTCACATTTTGTTTCCCAAATAAATAAATTGAGAGCACAATTACCTAATCATTTCCTCAAGAATGTAAGGATCAATATTGTTGGAGAGCTTTCCTATCAAGTTTTAAATGATTACTATAAGGAAATATAGATTATTGTGGACTATCCAGTCACCCATGTGCATACACAAAATTCTTTAGCTGAATCACTGATAAAATTACTGCAATATATTACTAGACCATTAATAATGAGAAAAAAGTTTTCGAGTTTTGTATGGGGTCTGCAATATTTCATACCTCATAAATTAATTCAAATCAGACCAAGTGCATATCATAAACAGTATCCAATCCAATTTTCTTTTGGCCATGATCCAAACACCTCCCACTTAAGAATTTTTTATTGTGTAGTATATGAACCAAATTATCCCCCAAAACATAAAAAGATGGGACCTGAAAGGAGGCTAAGAATTTATGTAGCATATGAATCCTCATACATCATCAGATATATTGAACCAAAAACTAGTGATGTGTTTACATCATGTTTTTTGATTGTCACTTAAATGAAGAACAATTCCCATCATTATGGGGAGAAAAGAAACAAAGGGAGGATATTTAATGGAATGTGAAAACGTTATCTTTTCACTATCCTCCCACCCAGTAGTGTGATATGGAAGTCAAAAATAATTTACATTTTCAAGTACTAGAAAATCAGTTTCCTGATACATTTACTTATTCAAGAGTGTGACTGAATCACATATACCAGCTATAAATGCACTGGCTATAATTGATTTACTAAAGACACAATTACATAATGATGTTACAAAAATCTCAAAAACACACCTGAAGCAAGGAAGACCAATTGGATCTAAGGATATAAATCCTCAGAAAAGAAAAGGGATGAGTATAATTTAAATCCCCATTTTGAAGGCATGTGTTCCATAAGAAACACAAAATTTTAGTATTCTTAATGAAACACATTGTGAGAATCATAAAGATAATTCACGGGATATAGAAAACCCTAACAGTTTAGAAAACAATGAGATATCTCTTAATTATACCACTACAGTTGATATATAGAATTAGATAAATATAGAAAATATTGATGACATATTTTCATATTCTATGTCACATCATATAGAAAAGGACGACCTTAAACCTAGGTCTGTTATGGAATGTTAAAAATGACTTGATTGGAATAAATGGAAAGACAGAATAGAAGTTGAATTAAATTAACTTAATAGGTGATTTTTTTGGGCATAACATGATCACTCCAGAAGTTGTGGAGCCTGTTGGATATAAATGGCTTATTGTGCATAACCTTCATGAGAAAAACAAGACTGTAAGATACAAATCTCATCCTATTTCACAAGGATTTTCTCAGAGACCTGGAATTGATTAAGAGGAGACATATTTTCCTTTTATGGATCCTATTACTTTTCGATATCAAATCATCCTTATAGTAGATGATAAGGATAATATGTGCCTTATAGATGTTGTTACAACTTATTTATATGGGTCACTTGAAAATAGTTTATATATGAGAATCCCTGAAGGATTCAGGATACCTGATGTATTGAAATCAATACCCAAAGGCCTATATTCAATTAAATTATAGAAATCCCTATATGGATTAAAACATTCTGGGCGTATGTGGTATAATTTTTTATGTGAATATTTGTTAAATAAATGGTATGTAAATAATCCAATATGCCCATGTGTTTTTATTAATCAAACAAAATCTGGATATGTAATCATTTACATTTATATTGATGATTTAAATATAATCGGAAAACCAGAAGAGATCAATTAAGAAATGAGAAACTTAAAGGATAAATTTGAAATGAGAGACCAAAGAGAAACCATGTATTGTCTTGGATTAAAAATTTAGCATATTCTAAATATTATATTTTTACATTAGTCAAATTAAACTAAAAAAGAATTAAAACTATTTAATATGGATAAATGAAATCCTTTAAGTACTCTAATGGTTGTTCGGTCTTTAAATACTGAGAAAGATCAATTTCGACCTTGTGAATAAAATGCGGAGTTGGTTGGTCCATAAGTACCATAAGTCAGTGCTATCAGGGAAATAATGTATCTTTATAATTTTAGTTGTCTTGATATATTTTTTCTATTAATTTATTGTTAAAATTTAGTTCAACCCCTACACTATGTAACTGGAATGGTATATAACCAATTTTTGTTATCTTTGTGGCACTATTGATTTGTGTTTATTCTATTCTAACAAATCTGAAAGGAATATGGATAGTTTTGTAGATGTATGTTATTTATCTAATACAAATAATGCATGACCACAAACTATTTATGTGTTTATAATAGGAGGTACTACTATATCTTGGAGATCACAAAAGAAATCACTCATCGCAATGTCTTCAAATCACGCAGAATTTATAGAATTATATGAAGCATGTTGAGAATATGTTTGGTTGCAGTCTATGACTCAACATATTCAAATGGTAAGTGGATTTACGAGGGATAGTTTCCCAACAATTTTATTGGAAGATAATGTGGTGTGCATTACACAATTAAAAGAATGATCGAAAAAACACATACCAACAAAATTTTTCTCCTTCACAAAAGAGTTAATGAAGAACAGAGATATTAACATACCATATGTTCGATATAGTGACAACATTACATATATATTTACAAAGGCTATAAAAACTTTCATATTTAGAAAGTTATTACATAATATATGGATTCATAGATTAAATTTTTTTTTAATTTAATTTAACTTTTAGGGGGAGTCTATGTGATTGTACTATTTTCCTTATTCTAATTTTTATCACACTAGGGTTTCTAGGAAAAGGTTTTTAATGAGGCCATGAAAAGACACATATTACATTGGTTGGGGTGCGTATCCCAAGGGGTAGTGTTAGGTAGCCAATAGATACATAACATTTCAACAGTTGTGGGTTTCTCACCCCCACCAAACCCTTTCTTCACTTCACATAAAAGGCTGTGCAACCCCCTCTAATGGGGGGAGACTTGAGGAAGAAATATGGTGATAGAGAGGAAGAGGTTTGATCATAAATAAAATTTTTCTTCCTCTTCTATTCATCTATCTCCGTTATACTATTTTTTCCACATTTCAAATTTGTTCTCTCAACAGTTTTCAATTATAATTTATTGTATTTTTACTATTCATCAAAATTTGAAAGTTATCAGAAAAATATTAAAAATTATTCCAAAGTAGAATTTTAAACCTCGCTTCTAAAGAAAAAATTTATGTTGTTAAATAGAATATATAATAGTGTCAAAAACTCTATTTAAAAAGGGTGCACAATCAAAAGACACAAAATTGTTTTTTGGAAAATTACTTATTTTATCCGAAAAATTGAATTTGTTCTTATATAATTTATAGAAAACATATAAGAGTAATTTTAAACATTATACTGAATATATTAAAAAAATATTTCATTAATAAAATCCATCAAGAATGTTTTTATTATTTTATAAACTCACTTATTTGCATTTAAATAGTTTTTAAGAGGAAAGTTAATACTGTTCATACCCACCATTATAATGACTAGGTTATATGGTAACATAATAATATTTAGTTGTTCACTTATATTCAGTATTATGTGAAATGAATTCTATCAAAAGAACTAGAAATCGTGTTTAACCCAAACCAAGAAAAGTGTTGTGTACACCATAAGCTAAGATGATGTTGTGTATTTCACATGCTTTTCTTGGTGTAGCGTACAACACAAGACATCAAAATAAAAAATAAAAAAAATCCATCTCATAAAAATATAGAGGAATTACTACCCAAAGTCACACCTTTTCCCTTTACAGGACACCAACCTAGTCAATTTACCATAATTTTGATCTGGATTCATGACCTAGACTTCCTTTTAGGTGGTGGAATAACCAGATTATGCAGTACAATTTATATTGGGAAAATCATAAATGATACCCAAATAAATAAAAATACAATAATAAGGATTATACAAATAATCAAAATACATAGAAATTAGTAAATGATGAAAATATATTAAAGATGTTGAAGCTTGATGATAGTTGTTCAATTGAATTGAGCAATGTCAAAAGTTTAATTTTTTTTTCTGTGATTATTGCCGAAGTATAGAATTCATAGAGGTTTCTTGAATAAGTATTGTTTTTATTTCTTGAATATGTCTCTCGAATCATTTAGACAAAGATATTCTCAAATAATGTCTATGTCCAGTGACTACATAATCTTGTTAGAGTATAACAATAAAATAATATTACCGCTAACTTCATTTTTAAAATCTTCTATGAGAAATAGAGTACAATCATGATTTTTTATTTCTTTGTGAATCATTAATATAAAAAAATTAAAATAAAAGTAGAAAAACATACAAAATTTATAAAATAGTTAAAAATATAAGAACAATCTTCTAGATTATTTAGATAAGAAAAATATGTAAAATAGATCAAATATAATTGAAATTATATGTGTATAGAATATATGATTAGAATTAATTTTTACACAACGGAAAATTTGTTTCAAAAAATATAATAAAATAATAAAAATATATTTATTTGAATAAAAAAAATAAAAAAAAGATTTAAATTTTTTTAATAAATTTTGAAGTAACAGTGACTAATAATTTATAGTGGAAGATTGAACTTGCTACTAATGTTGTAGATCCATCATTGAAATAGGGAACAATAACTGATTCTTCTACTAGTGAAATGATCTACTAGTGAATATCCCGTGGTGGAAAAATAAATAAAATTAGATGATCTTTTACCATTGGATAGTTGACCTACCGATGACCAATTAGATAAAAAACCAACTAAAGAAAATAAGATAACAATTGAAAAAAGTTAAAAAAACCTACAACACCCAATGAGAAAAATTGAAAAAAAAAATACAAATAAAATCCAATTAGAAGAAGGACAATTCAAATTTATATTAAAGAAACACGAATGTGAAACCGTTGGATGTTCAATGGTGGTACCCGCGGTGGAAGTGTTTACAAGAACAGTCAGTATGCAAAAATAAGTTAGTTTACATAAAACCTTACAAAAAGATGAAGGAGGATGTTTCTTGAGAGAAAAACTAAAGAAGTAACATCTAACAGTGGATTAATGATCTAAAATTGTATTACAATAGTAAAAAATGGATAGTAGTGGATGAAAAAAATACTGGGGAAAAATGATCCATTGTTAATTAACAGTGCTATAGTTGGGGTCCAACAGTCAACCGTTGAGAGTTGATGGTTATACCATTATAAGAACAACCATTCATAGTGATGAACCTTTCTTCCATTGATGAATTAAATACAACTGAATATGGATATTCTGTTATGAAATAGTTGTTTGATCTTTCATTGTGTGACCGTAATATCTCGTTACCATTTTTAGGTACTGTTTTGGTTGATCTTTGGTTAGGTTTCATTTAAATTTGTCTTGGGTGATTTAATAAAAATTATAGAGGTTTCTAGGCTGAAGCACAGTTTGTACATGGCCTATGCATGGTTTAAAAAAATGTGTGTCAGTGCCATGTTTTGGATAGTGGGATCCACACGGTCTATGCATGGTTTTTCCTAACCGTGTGCAGTTTCCCAGGAAATCGTGAAGACGAGTTTTTCTATATTCTAAATTTTTATTAAAATTTCTTGTGCCCCATTTTTAGGTCTTGGATGGACCTCCTTATAACCAAATGAATTTTTACCTTCCTTGTACCTCCCTAGAAGGATTCTTATCCCCTTGAACCCCTTTTAAAGAGTATCTGAATCTAGGCGAACGTCGATCGATATCCTTCCAGTTAGTTTCCTCATCCCATTCTATTCCTACCAAAATCTCTCTCTTTCTCTTTAGGGTTACATATATTTTGGTATTTATTTATGGATCTAATACTTTTTTTTGGGATATTAAACCTAGGTTTGATTCCCATTTCTGTGATCTTCATTCTTCATTGAAAAACCTGATTAGGGTTTGGCATTGTGAGATCCGTTTCTTTCAGTAGGTGGTTTTGTTATGATGTATAGTTTTTATTTAACCTATTTCGTTTTTTAAATTTAAATTGTTTGGATTTAAATTTAATTTCTTCGATTTTAATCAATTGGATTCGAATACTTTTGTTAGAGAAACCCAATTCGGATGAATTGAGGTTTCTGAGGGAAAATGGGTTTTTGGGTTGGAATTGGAATTTGGTGAGATTAACATTTTTTTATTTAAATTATTATTTTTATTGTAATTTAATAAATTGAAATGTTGATTTTAATTGAAAGAAAAATTTATTTTATGGACGGTTAATTAGAGAAATGTCTTAGAATGTTTTGATTGAAACCTTAAGGTCTCATCTTGGTGAAAATGCATGTTTTTGATTAAAAAACCAGTATGGATTTTAAAGAGAAAAAGACATATTTGAAATAGATAATGAGTTAAATTTAATTTTCTATTATAAAATTAATTTCCCATCATTCATTTATACTTTGACACATGAATGTATTAGGTAGTTAGTGAGTTTTTTTTGGAAAGTACTTTACTATTCTACAATGTTCTGAACATCATATCAGTACATCCCATTCCTTAGGCGATGGTGATGAGATCCCTTTTCCTTTAGAATAAAGGGGTGTATGTACAAACTTTTCCGTATTCATAGTGTTGGATCCCTACAGACTGGTACTATGGTACCTATTTGGCACATGACCATGTTTCTCGCTTGTTTTCATTTTAGAATGTGTATATATCCCATTTTTATAAACAATTTTACATACCTTGAGAATTTATATAAATTTTTTATATAAATTGTGTATTTAATCCATTTTTGAGAATTTCTGTTTATGAAAAGTATCGTTTTATTAAAGGAAAACTATATCTTTTGAAATGTTTTCCATCATTTTAAATGTATAGCATGATTTTCTAAAGGTATTTCCATCTTTTAAAATGTAGATAATTATTTTTTTAAATAGGTTTTGTTAATTCTAAACCTGTTTATTTTAAAATTTAAAGCACATTTTGGAAAAATTTATATTGGAATATGTTATGGAATATTTGGGTGAAATACTACTAGGATTTGGCTCACACCCTACATATGCCTTTAGGTGTTTGTAGATTATATCCTTCTAGGTTCAAGCAAAGCAAAGAGATCTATTGGAGGTGGATTGTACTTTTAAACTTTGGTCTTGATTATTTGTGTCCTGAGGGAATTTGGGATGTTTTCCCCCTTTTTGTTCTTGGGTTGTAGTAGTGTGGTGGTTGTTCCTATTTAACTTATGGTAATTTACTCCTAGTGGAGTTTTCATTTGATATGCATACAATCTTTTTTTCTTTTTTTTCTTGAATTGTTTGTGGTAAAATCGTAACCACTTTCAGTTTGTATGATTCCAGGTTCTAGTCGCCAAACTACAGGGATCAAGAACACCCTTCAGGATATGTTAAGACTTACTCGATTATTGGGTTACCAAGTTACCTGGGTTAGTTCATGAAAAAGTTGTATTAGAGGCTCCATGTTGATCTTTTGTCTTGAAGTTTGAATGCATTATGAAATCTTTTCAGGACTTAAGAGTAGTTTTGAATGATTTACTGTAAATATCTCAGCACAATTAACCTTACGTCTCTAGAGGTGGTAAGGGAAAGATATCTTGTGGTTTAGTTCTAGTCTTTTCTTTGTTTTGATTTTTATAAACTGAAATTGAAAATCTTGTACATCCTATATGTTGGGATTAATTTCCATCATTTCTCAGTTTGAGAATTGCATAATGTCTTCCATATTGTCTTTTGATGTTTCATTGCATCATTCCAATGATAAGACATGTGAATCATACCTAGGGGGAAGATACTGTTGAACCTTAGTGAGAAAATCATGTTGTGGATCTGAATATGATTGATGTGATCATGAACACTGTCCAGGCTCTGGGACATGCACTACCTCCAGTTCCCATTCAGTCCGCCGTTATTGAACCAAAGAGGGATGTTCTCAAGAATAGTTTTCAAGAGTTCCTTCACCAGAAACCTACACTGTTTAAGGGTTAAAAATATACATACGAGGATGAATAGTAGTTGAGTAGTTTGGAATGATTGTTTGGGTTTTTGGACACACCTGATGAGATTAAAGGGAAGTATCCCACTTTCATGCTGGAAGGACTGAGAAGAAGATGGTGGGACACTATGGTTATGAAGAAGAAACATGAGGGATTAGAGTGGAAAGACTTCAAAGGTACTTTCTCCAACTTGTTTTATCTAGATTCAATGATGTTGGAAAAGTATACAAAAGTTTTCAGAGTTGAGCAGGATAACTAGTATATAATAGAGTATGCAAACCATTTTGCTGTGCTTGTACACTTTGTACCTTAGATGGTATCAAATGAGTAGATGAAGGTTTGAAGGTTTGAGTTGGGACTTCATGAGGATAATCATTATCATGTTTTATTGCTGAATATTCCCTCTTATGATGATGTCCTAAATAGATCACTAATGGCCGAGATAGAGTTGGTGGGTATGTTAGGGTTACCAGGAGTCTTTTTTCTCCGAGTGGCAGCGTTAGTTAATTTAATGGAAAGAAGAATCATGATGATTCTCATGGCAGCTCTCGATGATATGGTTTTTCTAGACCTCCTAAAATATAAGACAGAGCCCCTTTGGTTTTTTATAAGTTTTAATGATAGGGAATTCGAAGAAGGTTTTTACTGAGGCTCCCAAGAATTGTGACTCCTACGGGCTTTCATGTGACTTTTAGAGGTTCTTCCGTATTTTTTCTACTCTACACAGTGGGATAAGTTCATTAGATCCTCCTAATAATATTGAAAATTAGATGCTTCCTGTGAAAAAGGGTTCCGACCACTGGAATCTAGAATAAATATTTTTCTCACAGTTGAATAGACTCTAGAGGAAGCAAAAATGGGTCGAGCGACCGTCAAAGGTAGTATCACTATAGCTTCATCATTAGTGACTGCTTTATTTGATAGCAGTGAAACTCATTCGTTTATTTCAAAATGTGTTTTAAATATTCTTAAAATTACTATGGATCTTTTATCTTATGTAATGGATATTACTGCACCCCTTAGTATGAAGAGAGAGAAGGGTCTCCGTAGTCCCACATGTGTTTTCTCTCTTCCAGATGTTGAGTTATCTTGGAACTTTCTGGTTCTCAACATGAAATATTTCCACATCATTTTCGGAATGGATTGGATCATGGATAATAATTCTCGAATTGATTATTAACTTCAATGGGTATCCTTCACAATGCCCAGTGGTGTGTCTCTTGTGTTTCAAGGAGAATGGGACCCAAGGTCTAATAGGGCTGGACATTCTTAACTAGAGTTGGGGAAAGTAATATCAGTGTTTTCTTTTGACATTGAGCAGGTAAATTTTATATGTGATCTCCCTCCAGTCATCGTTTAGTGTCCCAATGTGTTTCCTTCGGACTTATCTAGTTTTACACAGGTAAAAGAGGTTGAGTTTTCCATTGACTTGATGTCTGGTACTCAACTAGTTTTTATTCCCTCTTACCTCATGGAACCAAACATATTGAAATAGTTTAAGTCTCAGTTGGATGGTCTTCGTTACAGAGGCTCTATACATCTGAGTATGTCACCATGGGTAGTTCCAGTTCTCGTTTCCATGAAATATGATGGTTCACTCTACCTTTTTTTGATTATTGAAATCTCAATCGAGTAATGGTAAAGAACAAGTATCTGTTTCCATGAATTGATGATTTTTTTGATCATTTGATAGAGGAGAAGTGGTTCTCGAAGATTAAAATTCTCTTGGGTTACTATAAGTTGAGGATTAAATAATATGACATTTAGTAACCCATATTTTGGAGTAGGTATAACCATTATGAGTACCTTTTCATGCCCTTCTGTGTAACCAATGATCCTGTAGTTTTCCTGTCTCTAATGAACATGAGTTTCCATGAGAATCTAGATAAATTTGTGGTTATGTTTATGGATGATATCCTTGTGTACTTTAAATCCAAGTAGGATCATGTGCATTATCTGATAACAGTGCTAAGTTTGCTGAAATATCACCAACTTTATGCCAATATTTCAAAATGTGATATCTGGATTTAGGAAGTGAAGTTTATGGGACACGTGATGTCGGAATATGGTATTTCAGTTGATCCTGAAAATGTGAATGTAGTTATGACATGGGAACAACCACATAATGTCTTAGAGATTTGGTGCTTCTTAGGTTTAGTTGGATATTATCACTTCTTCTTGAAAGAATTCCTAAAGGTTTCCTCTATGATAACTGCTCTAACTTGAAAGGGAGTAAAGTTTGTTTGGAATGAGAAATGTGAGATTTATTTTGTTGAGATGATTTTTTTAGTCTACTGTGCTGGTTTTGAATCTTACAGAGGACGACCAGGTTTACACGGAAATTTTTCATCCATCGGGTTTAGTCTTGGGATGAATTCTTATACAGGCTGGTCCTGTTGTTACTTATGGATCTCGTCATCTTAGGCCGCACAAGAAGAACTATCTGACCCATGGACTATATATTTCAGCTGCGATGCACACACTTAAGAGTTAGCGACACTAACTTTATAGAAAAAGGTTTACCATGTTTTCTGACCATAAAATATTGAGTTACATATTCTCTCAAAAAAATTTAATTACACTAGGAACATTGGGTGGAATACCTACAATATTTTGATTTTGAAATTTCCTATACCTTGGGGAATGGGAATGTTGATGCAGATTCATTGAGTAGAAATATTCTGGCCCAGGAAGAGAAAGAATCTTTGGAGGAGTGGAATTGGATAGGTACCTTTTCATAATTTCATATTGGAGTTCAGGAAAAATTTCCTGAGGTTTCCTTGTCCAATGTCTATTGTTTTTTTCTAACTTTTTTGAAAATGAAAACATAACTCATGTGTATGTAAAAACTACTATATATACAAATTTATATAATTAATATTTTATCACAAATTTATATAAATGGATATAATAATTTTTATAATGAGTAAATAAGATACTTATGTAATTATTATGATTCCATAGATGATTAAAACATAACCAATGTGCATTGACTTGAACCATTAAACTAGAACATGCATGAAAAATAGAATAATTAACACCCAGAATAATGATTATAATGAAGAACTATAAATAAATGGGTGATAAGATGTATTAATTAAACAAAATTCAGTAGGATAAGTTTGAATATGGTTATGTCATATATTTATACTAAATCTAATTTTTTTTATACAGGAGGTTAAGAGCATGTAAGAATCAAGTCAAGACTTGAGGTAAGGGTCATTGTTCTCAATATTATTTCATTGAGATATGTTTTATGTTATACACCTAATTTTGTTTATTTGGTGTATATACTGATCCTTTGATATATATTATCATTAATATCTTCAAATTATTTATATTTAATTTTTGATTTGTGGTTATTTATTTCAATAGGTTTATGATTCGAAAGTTATCAAGCAGTAAGGGTTTATATTTTAATATCAATTTATCAGGTTGTTTAGTTTCAATTTATATAACAAGAAATTACTTATTTTTTACCTATTGAAAACCACTATTTTATTCTAAAATTATTATTTACGTGGTTTTAACGTATCAATACTATTTCCCCCTCTTTGTAACTCAAGAAATCTAAAAGAATGATTTTACAAAAAATCAATCTCATTTTTCTTTTGGGCTGGGACTATTTTCTCTTCCAAGTACATGGTTTCAGTTTGTTTTATAAAATTTATTATCTACACTGTAATTATTTCCGGATTTATTTTTAAATAATCTCTTTATTTTATTAATTTTTTTTTAAAATTAATTATTTTTAATGATTCTCACAAGATCCCTTTTTATCTTTTTTTAACAAATGGTGAAAGGAATATTTGTTTTACCATTTACCAAATAGAAAAACTTTTCCATTGTCATGATAATTATTATATTTGAAAATTATTTTAAAAATTCATATAGTTATTTTCCAAAAAAATATTTTTCTTAATTTTGTAGAAATTTTTAGTTTTTAAAGATACCCAAAGAAAATGATGTTTTCTCACATTTTCAAATATTTTTTTTTTTAAATTTTATTTTAAATATTTTTTTACCAATGAAAAAATCCTTTAATGTTTAATAAGATTAAATTAAAATATTCATTAATTATACCATCTATGTTCTTTCTATGGATGTGTTATGATTATGTGATGGTGAAATCTTGATGAAACCCATTCATTTTCCAAGGGTTATACAATAAAGAAGTGATGAATGTTTTATGATATAATGGAACACATATATTTGGTTTTCATTATGTGACGTGTGGGCCTTGAATTATATATCCCTATATTTCATTGGGTAAATATTGATATCTAATCAGTTAATATGAATTATGATTATTCCATAGTCTTATTACAAAAACATATGTCTTATGATTATAATATTTGGTCTTGTCTCATGATTGATTATTAATTATTTTTTACTCTTTGGGATCATGTATTTTGTTATGAAAAATTCTTATTCCATGAATCATGATTTAGGGTCTTTGACATATTGGGTCTATTTTGGTAAGTTATGATCATGTTATAATACACTTATGATTATCTTATTCCTACTTATGGTCGTTGATTATTATTTCATGTTTTTACCTTTTTTGAGTATCTGAGATCACCCTTTCTTTTATTCCATTTTCCCCAATTTATGAAAAATGGTATTAAACAGGTTATGTATTAGAAGGGTATAATGTGAGAAAATATTTCTATGATATTTTAAAGATATTTAATGAAATAAGTTTATTAGGTATCTAGTATTCAGAGACACTAAACCTTTACAGTTCTAAGATATGTATTATTGTGATATGTATTGAATATTTATCTAAAATATTAAAATATTTATATATGTAATGTTTTTTTCATGTTAGTTGGAATTATAGAAAGTCTATATATTTTTTATAGAGCTAGTTTTGGGGAATTATGGGATTAAACCGTAAACAATATATAATGACTTTAATGTAAAGTAGGTTGAACCTAAATTATCATAGGTTTATAAGAGGGTTTTCATAATTTTGTATTTATTAGGAATGATTTTCATGATTTTATGACTCCTTACTCTGAATATTATTTTTTGACACTCAAACCGATTTTTTAGTTTTAGTAAATGGTCTAAAACATGAGGAACCCCGTTAAAAATGGGTTTGAAGAAAAATGTGGTGTTTTTTTGAATGAGAAAGCAATCAGGATAGATGATGGAGTGAAAAAACTTATGGTTATTCCCAACTAGTCATATGAATTTATGATCAACAACCTAAACCTAGGTGAGTTTAAAAAAAAACCTAACAACAGAAAAATGGAGTTTTACGAAAGTTTAGGGGATGGAGACCATAGATTAAAGGAGATTCGATTTTTCAAAGTAAATAATATGGAAATAATTACCCAATGGAATTTCCACAGGAACATGAAGATGTTTTATGTGTGTAAAATAATGGAATATAAGAATAAATTTCTAAGGAAAAATAAAAATTTCATTCAATACAATGAGTAGGAATAATATTTTTCCTAGGAGGTTTATTGAGAAGGTGATTTAAAGGTTATACAAATAATAGTTTTATTACTGAAAATGAAGAAACAATAAGTAAAATAAGAAAGGTATGAGTAATATTAACTAAATTTATTATGCTAGAAGTATAAATCATTATTAAATAGAGATTTATAAAATTTATTACATGATTCATATTTCATATTTTCGGAATGAATTATTAAAAAATAATATGGAAGTTCTTAGTTAATGGTTTATGAAGGTTGTGTTTATATATTTGGTTAGAAGAATTATTATTTAATCAATGATATTATAGATCATGAAACATCAAATGATTGATCTACATTATTTTTTATTTATGAATTTTCCCACCTATGCTGAATGTTATTAATGACCCTGAAAAGTGATTTTGTGACAAAGAGATATTTTTTTGAAATATTTATTTAAGGACATATGATTTATGAATAAATAACACTATAAGGACCCGATCCAAATTGAATCCATAATATTATTTTTACAATAAGAGTTCATTTTCTTAAATTTTTAAAAATATTTTTAGGTTTAGAGATTTAGATAATTCGATATTAAATCATATATAACAAACCCGTACATAAAAAATGGAAAATTTATATTAGAATCAATTATTCCCATAATAAAATACTTTTACCGTAAAACAATTTTTTTTCCATGAAAAATATTTATGATTTTAAAATTAACTTCTTCTTTGTTTCTACTCATCCTTAAAACCAATGAAAAAACATGAAAATTCGGGATGATCATAAAAATATGAATAAGGGACCTAAAAAGAAGAAAGAAAAAATTTATTTCCTTTTAAAACAATGAGATCATAAAATATAGTTTTAATTTAACATTATAAACTCTGATATCAAATAATATCTTACTTACACATCAAATTATCTTTAATACGCAATGTTTTTTAGATAACACTTTTTTAGAAAACAGAAATTAAAAATCATTATCATGAGGGTTTCTTAGAAAAAAATGGGAAACCATTATTTTTTTTCTTAAAAATATACAATTTTACCCTAAAAGGGTATAATATTTCCTTTGAAATAAACTATCATTAACCTACCTTAGGAAATGAGATGATTTGGATGAAAAATATTTAGAAAGAATATAAACATCATGCACGTCCTTAAAGACATAATCTCTTTTGAAAACCCTACATGAACCCTTAAAATTTGAATAAACTTTATAGTAAACTTCCCACATAATTATTTGGAGAACATAATCATTACACAATGCATTGAAGAGCTATATTGGGATCACCCGTTATCATGAGCTATATGAGGCTCACTTTCCATCATGATCTATATCTGGTGCACCCATAATAATGAGATATTTAGAACTCATCCATCATCATAAATAATTTAAAATGACCATAAAAAGTATGAAATACATGAAATATTTCATTTTTGTCTTTTGGCTCATAAAAAATTTTCTGTTTAAACCCATAAGAAAAATATTTTTGGATATTGACATATCCCTTTTCATTATAACCCAATTTTCAAAAATAAAATTTCCAAAACAAATGGAAGGAGATTTTTTATTTTAAGAAAACATGGAAGATTATAAATTAATCTAAAAGATAAAATAATGGTTATTATAGTGGTAAACACTATTAAAATTGTGTATGTTAATATACAACATTCCTTTTACCTTTTGTAAATAAATTCAAAATGTTCTATAAAAATATTATCTTGGTAAACCTTTTCAAGAAAGTAAAAAATGAAATAAAATATATTTTTAAATTCATTTATATCCATATAAATACATAAATAAAATAATTTTAGTAATATTTACCTGGAAAAAAATATTTATAAAATAAATCATTAGAAAATTTAAAATAGGGTTTTTAATGTAATTTTTTCCTTACCTCGAGTGTAACTCATCACATACATTTTTTATATTCATGAATAATCAAATTATTTTAAATATTGAGTTTATAAATAAATTTTTTTAATTTCATTATTCATTTTGTTTTATTTATTAACTTTTTATATTTAATTACTTTATCTGTTACGCTCTCTTCAAAAGTTTTGACGGTATTCAACTCATATATGGAAAATGACTTAGATTTGTTGATTATGGTCAAAGTGGTCATTATTACATCACAAACATAATAATAATAATGAAATAGTTATAATTTTTATAAATAAATTATACTTTTAAAACCAATGATGAATGATGGTTATGAAAAACGAAATATGTTATAATCATGGAGACAACAGGTCGTACACATACAAGAGTAACGTCTCCATTTTCCAATGAACATGATGGAAAAAAGATAAGAATTATTTTATCATTATATTATGATTATTATGTAATAAATATAATATTATTTCTTTAAATATAGTTATATATAGTTTCCATGTGATGTGATAATTAAAAACGAATCACATTGCTTCGTGGGGGTGGTAATCCACATGTACACACGAACGATGTAATCATTTTTAAATGAATAGAAAGGTACGAAAGTATAGGATATATTAACTTTAAATAATCATAAATAATTCATAAATTTCATATATATACATTAAATCCATCACCATGACCACCCATTATTGGTCTTAATGGAAACTAAATTACATCGGTTTGCAAGGTGGTAGTCCGTTGTACACACAAATGATGGTTTCATTTACCATTTGATTGAAGAAGGATATGGATATGAGGTATTTAATTAACATAAAAAATATCATTATATGAAAGATACTGGTGTTTCTATTTCATCATGTTTCAAAAATATTTGAAGGAGGTAGACGAAGAAATAAAACTAAAACATCCCGTCAAAAACTATACCTATTCTTTGGAAAAACTCCATTTCTTTACACCTTAATCTATATAAGGTTGGTATTATGAGAAAAAAAATTACATATATAATGTAAGGAGTTATTTTATGAAGGTATTTTCTTAGGTATTTTCTAATATAGAGTTCTGAAATTGTTTGAGGAAAAGAGGAGAGGAGATAACCTTTTACAAGTGATGGGAGGGGAATTATTGGAATTTATTAAAGTATTAAATTAATATAAATTAATATTCATATTCAAGGGGATAAAAATTACTATGATTAAAATATAGGATTATTATGGATAAAATAATCTCATTAAATAAAATTTTTACAACTTTAGATTATGTTTTCACCCTTATCTATTTATTTTAACCTCCCATTAACTCTTTTGATAATTATGATGATATCGATATTTTTTAAAATTTAGGGGTCAATAAAGTTAATATAAAAGTAAAAATGTTACATAAATGGAACATGGTTGATATTTTAAACTATATACCTTTCACTTTATAGAATATAATATTTTTACAAATTATAAATCATTTAATCAAATATTTTTTATTATAAAAACTCATTATTGTTATTTTTGGTATTATTCATTTAATTTGACATAGAAAATAACATAAAAATAAATTAATTATAATATTAACCTTTAACATATCCTTAATATGGTATATTTATCTATGAAATTATTGGGACAATATAACTCATCCCAAAAAAAATATTATATATATTAGGTATTTGGGAGTACAATTGCTACTAATGAAACATATACTACACATGTTAAAACTAAAAGGGTAGTTCATAGCCCAAATAGGGGATAGAATACCCACCAAGACCTTTTTTATTTAATATATGACTTATAGGCCCATCATTGGATGGCCCAAAGTCCCGGCTTTCATCAGCACATACACGGGTCTGCACCCCTTGCCTTCAGCAAGCTTGCCTCACCACCTGCCCGAATCATGCCTAAGTCACCACCTCATATATCAATGCCTATATCATAAATACCCCATGGGGATTTCCCAGATTTGAACCGTGTTCTTTTTAATACCAATTACTTTATTTATCTACAGAATTTCCAAGCAATGTGTCAGTGTTCTGCATGCATTTAATATAATTCTTTCATCAAAATAAATTAATAATATATTAACATGATAAGAAATACATCAATATTTATAATATCTTTTTATAACTAAACATATCTTTTATCCCTGTCATAATATATAATATATATTTAATGTAAGAAAGTAATTTCTTTTGAATTTATCTTTTACTTAAATATTATAAAGGTAAAAATTAATGTGAAATTTAAAAAGGTCATATATTCAATGTTTTTATAATTAAAGATAAAATAGAACCTTATAATTAAATAAAGGAAAGTGTTCGAATGAACTTGAAGCCTTATCATATTAGTTTTAACCCTTATTAACTAATTTTACCTTTATTGTGGTATCAAAAATTTACTATGGTTTCTGTTCATAATGAGTGGAAATAAAAGGGAACAATTTTAAAAAATTTAAACTACTAATTCCAAATATAGAATCCAATTTTCAAGATTAAATTTATATAATTGGAAGAATTGAACTATAGATGAAACTGCATAACATGATGAAAAATAATTTTTTTTTTCAAAAAAATATTTTTTAAGTATAATTTTTTTATTCCAAATTCAAGTATAAAATTTATTTCTATGACCATAATATGATTTTAATTAATAAAAATGAACAAATTTTATTTTAAAACTAATATAAAATAGAATTTTTATTTTTAAATTCTTTAAATGAAAATATATTTTCTAATAAAAATAAATATTTTTCACAATTCATTGAAAAATCATACTTTTTAAAAAATTATAATAAATTCATTCGAAGATAATTTTGACATGAAGAAATAAAAAATTAAGTTCATTTTCTCAAATTGAAATCCTATAATTTTAAAACCGATCTTTTAAATAAAACTATGTAATGTTTGAAAACCCAATTTGGTTAGAAATAGGACTTTCTCCTGAAGAATTATCTAATATTATTATAATAAATATAAATCTATCAAATCTTATAAATTAATATTAATAGTATATGAAAATGATTTATTCTAACATTACCTAGGTTTTTACATTCTTCCCCCTTTTAGAAATTAATTTGTCACAATTTTATTCATCACTCAAACAAGTGAGGATATTTTTATTTGTTTCATTTTGGGATTCCTTTATTTCCAAGTCAACTAAATGTTTTTAAAAAATACTTAACATTTTGAATTACCTTATTTTACAACATTTTGTCTCTATGGTTGAAATTTTTTACTAGCTATTTCTCATAAGAAAGGTTCTCTTCCAAATGAACAACTTCATTCCTCAAAACCTAAAATGAATCTGTTATATATTTTCTTAACAAAAAACAAGAAATATTTCATGTATCTAAGATATACTTAGACGAAAGTCCACTAAATATGAAAATGATTGAACTTTATCCATGATTTCATATGGTTCAATGAACTTCAGACTATACTATCCCTTTTAAAAAAAATGCATAACACTTTTACATGGAGGTACTTTAAGAAAATTACAATCATCTACCTCGAAGGAAAGGTATTCCATTTAGCTATACATATAAATTTACTAACTAATATAATCCATCCACATATACTCTGTAATCGTATTCCCCATAAGAATCCATTCTTCTACCAATTACGGTCCCAAAAACATTCTCTCACATACTTAGTACCAAAAAGCTACAATCTAAAATCACTTTCCATATAAAGCTTCAAAATATTCCATATGTATATTAGAATGAAAACAATTATTATAATAAAATTATACTAATTAAATATATTGAACCCTAATTTATTGGTAATACCTTAACCAATATCAAATCATATATTATACTTTTTGAATCATTCTCTCTGAATGTCCATCAGATTGATGTTGAAAATCTGTAATGAAATCAAATTATATACTAAATGACTTCTGAAGAATTTTTTGAAAATTTTAAGTAAACCTATGATCATGGTTAGATATAATAGAGATAAGAACTAATTCAAACTATATTATATACTTGATATATAATCAATAAAGCTAATGTAAAGACATAATATGTCAAATAGAAAGTAAACTCATAGATTTATTTAGTCAATCAACAATAACCCAAATCATAGTATTAGATCGAGATGAATTTGGAAATCCCACCATGAAATCCATATATATATTTTCTTACTTCCACTTTGACATTAAAAGATTCTAAAGAATCCCCTTCAATAATTTTCATTCTTCTTTATTAAATTTATAAGTAAAAAATTTCATGGTAAAGTCTAAAATATCTATTTTCTTTCCATACCACCTGTAATAATCCCAAAGTTCTCTATACATCTTAGTTCTATTAGGGTGAAAAAATTACTGGGAATAATAAGCATCACTAAAAAATTTATCCCTTCAACTGGGAATCACAATAAACAAATAATATCTTTGAAAACTTGATAACACCTTCTTCATCAAGATTAAACTCTAGAAACACAATATTCTTATCATATTTTACCTTTTCCTGTAAAACCTGATCATCTTTTTAATATTTATTTATTCTTTCAGATAGATATAACTGTTCTTTCACCTAAAAATATAGGAAGTTATGTCTGAATAATTTCTTGGAAAAAATTCATCAAATCATTAACCAAAGGTCCATATTTCAAATGTAACATGGTTAATGGTTAATTATTCTTCCAACTCAAATCATTGACTACTTTTTTTTTCTTTTCCAGGATAGTAATGAATATTGTTGTAATAATACTTAATCAATTTCATCTATCTTATCTACCTCAAGTTCAACTCTTTCTGAGTAAATATATACATCAAAATTTTACGATCAATATATATTTCATACTTTAATCCATATAAATGATGCATCTAAATTTTTAGAGAAAAAACCATACCATCTAGTTTTGGATATTATATCGAATAATTTAACTCACGAAGTTTCATTTGACCAGAATAATAATAAATTACCTGACATTATTCATCATAAGACAACCAAGTCACTTAAATGAAGCATCACTATAGATAAAACATTAAAAATTTCTAGAGAGAAGGGATAAAATTGGTGAATTAAATAATCTTATTTTCATTTCTTGGAAACAATAATCACACACAATAATATATATGGATTTTTATCCTTTTTGAGTTAACTTATTCATGTCGTATAGAGAAACAAGCAAGGTTTTCAATAAACAATCAGTAGTAACCCGCTAATCCTAGAAAAGTATAAATATATGTGACACTTTTAAGTCTTGTTCAAATATATTAGTTTTAGAAGGGTCAAAAACCATTCCATATTTAGAAAATATATATCCAAGGAAATAAATATATTGTAAAAAATATTCACACTTACTAAATTTTACATACAGATTTTTTTAAATATTTTCAAAGTAATCATTAGGCTTATTTCATGTTCACCATGAATTTTAGAATATACTAATAAATCATCAATAAAAACAACCAAAAACTTATCTAAATTTTGATGGAAATATCAATTCATAAGATCCATGAATACATTTGGTGCATTAAATGACCCTAAGAGAATAAATAAAACTATTAATGCTCATATGTAGTCAAAAATTCTATTTTCATAATATCTTCCTCCTTCACCTTAAAATACTAGTACCCTAAATTGGGATCAATATTAAAAAACAATATGGTTCACGGAGTTGATCAAAAAAATCATCAAAATGAGGAAAAGGATTCATATTCTTAAAAATGATGTTATTCAAGGGCCTATAATAAATGAAAAGTATCATTGGATCATATTTATTTTTATTAAAAAAACAGGTTCATACAAAGATGAAGTGATAGGATGAATGAAGCCTATATTAAGTAACTCTTTTAATTTCTTTTTCAATTTTAGAAGTTATACTTGATCAATTCAATAAGGGGGTTTTAAAATAGGTTAGAATCTGGAACTATGTCAAAATTAAACTCAACCTCTCGATTAGTAATAACACAATGAAAATAATCAATAAATACATCCATATATTCATTCACTACAGGAACAACACTAATTTGAAAAGTGTATTTATTTTCAACAATATGATCTTGGTAACATTCACTTACATCTCTAATAAATTCCCCAACATCTTAATATCTTATGAAAGGTATAGAATCATTCAATATATCCTTATTAGCTATAAAATATAACTTATCATGGTAAACTAAAATATAATCAATAACCAAAGTAATATCAAACTCTACCATGGATTGTTTAATAAGTTTCATAGGATAATCCATCCCACTAATAACAATAGAAAGATTACTTTAAATCAGGATAACTTAAATATTTCCACCCAGAGTTTACATCGAAAGTTCTATTTTCTTTTCATGAGGTGATATCCCAATTTAACTTTAAAATTTATCTAAAATTAATAAATATGAATATACAAAGTCAAACCTGGCATTGGCATAATCTGAATAAACAAGTAACATATCTTTCAACACTTCATTAGATGGACCAAAATCGACTATAATAGTTAAAATGTTTTCACCACACTTTTTTACTTTTTATCTTAATGATTTCCATCATGTATCCATATATTTGTAAAAGTATTCATATAATGACCCATCCCATTATAATTAAATCATATCACCATTCATTTTTCATTATTTTTCTGATCATTTTCTTCACAGTCACAAGATTCATGTCAAAAATTTACACATCATTAATAGATACCATGTAATGAACTAAAAATATCTTTTATGATTTATAAAAAAAGATATATTTTTTCATAATGAATATTTTATTATATTTAACAATGGATGTATATAGAAATACTATTATAAAAAAATATTATATGTCAAGTAATGATACAACTTACTAATAATAATATTATTACATTGATATATAAACCAAATAATATCAACCACAAAATTTTATACTCCATAGGTTCTATTACATCCCAATATTTTATGAAATTTGTTTTTTGAATAAATTTAATTTTTTCGATAGCTTGCGTTAAACAAAACATCGAGTTTTAATGAACCGTGATATACTATTAATATTATTATTTAATCCTGGCCATTATAAACTGGCTGTTAAAATTAGTTGTATGAATTTTAATTACCTATTTTTAAATATTAAGTATAATTGTTTTATCTAAAGAGAATATATTGATCAAATAAGTATTTAATTTTTAGTAAAGTCTTTATATGTTTTGAAAATATTTTTTTTTAGAAAAAATGTTTTATTAGAAAATAATAAAAGTAATTTTTTCTTATTTTATAAAATTTATTTGAAAATGAAATATTTATTTCATAAATGTAATTGTAAAAATTATATTTTAGTGGATTTTTGAAAATTTTCGAAAAAGATTAATCTTTCAATGAATAGTAAAAATACTTATTTTTATTAAAAACCGCCTTTTGGTTTAAATAATTTACAAGATTTATTTTATTTTAATATGGGTTTAAAATTAAAATTAGTAAATTATATATATTTAATCCAATTTAGTCCATTACAATAAATTTAATATTTAATTTTTATATTATAATATTTTATACTTATGAAAAAATTCTCTTTGGAAAACTACCTTTTCATCATGTCTGTAGGTTTTATTTTAAATTAAATTCTACCACTTATTTGAATTAAATTTTATAAATTAGATTTAATATTTTAATTAAAAATACTTTATATTATATAATAAGTTCATATTAATTTTTTTCATAAATATTAGTAACAATAAAGAAATAATTACTACGGTTATGTTTAAAATGTGGTTTTTCATGTTACATACACATGTGTTATAATTAACATTCAACACACATTGGATCTTTATGTAATAAATTTAATTTAATATTGATAATCAGTGTTTCCAAATTATCAAATAATTATCATTTATATTTTATTCTTAATGGACAAATTACCTCGGTAAATCATAAGAAACGAGTCACCGTGGTGAAATATAAAACGGTAAAAGTGTGTAAATTTATATATTTAGGAACAACATGTTTAAAACATGTTAATTTTTATTGTGTTGGAGGTGTTTTTTACCATGTAATACCTACAATAATTTATTTATAAATTTTTAGGTAGATGGCATGAGAGTAACTTCCCATTATTTAATAGTTTTGGGTATTTATAGAAATGATACTCCTCCTCAATTATAAATGTTTCCTCCTCCCATCACTACTTACAAACTCATAATCCATTTAAATTTAGAAAAACATACCAAAATGACTCTTAAAAATACTTATCAATGTTATAGAGCACTTGAAATTCCCAAAAGATAAATCCTAAGGTCCTTAATAAGAGTTCCAATGGAGTTTTTTCTAAGCAAAGGTAAATATATTCACTAAACTCTTTCTTTTTAATTATTTTCTTACCACCTTCATTAATGTTATAATAATTTCAATATAATAATACCATTATATAACATATAATAATATGTTATTATTTCCATCTAATAACCAATATACATCTTCTCTTCCGTCAAGTATGAAACAAAACTCTCCATTATCTGTACGTCAGACTTTCACCTCATGAACTAATATAATTATTTTTCCATAACCACCTCTAAAGACTAGATATTAAGATATATTAAACACACACACACACACATATATATATAAATATATGATATTCATGACATTATTATACATTTGGAATTATAATATGACATAAATCTTCTTAATATCTATTCCGTGAGAATATGATAACGTCACTTGTGTCTACAGAAGACTTAAACCTCGCGAAGCGTTGTGATTATTTCTTTACATAGGATTTACATGGAAGGTAATAAAGATATGTTTAATGCAAACAATATGATATTTGTGACCTAAAAATTATTCTATAAAGTTTATATATAATTTAAGTTTTTTTCTTTTCATATGTCGAGAAAATTGAAACAACGCTCATGCATACGTATGGCGTACCATCTCAACAAACGGTGATATTAATTTTCTATATCAAGATTTTACGGATTAATATAAATAAATATATAATGAATATATATTATATTTATATCATGGTTAAAATTCGGGATATTATGAAACCATTATTAATGTAAAAGGAACAAAACAACCAAACCAAAACATAAATGAAAAATGAAGTAGTTATTACCCGAAATGTGATTTTAAAAAGGAATTGTTAATAAATGAGAAATAATAGGTCACAAGTAAATCATATATGGTATGATATAAATTATTTTGGTTCTTTAATAGATTTATAATTAAAATATATATATTATACATGAATTGTTAATATGTATGAATGAAGTCAAGAATTAAGTTAAGAGATTTTTGTCTCACTTTTATTTATGTGGGACACATGCCATATTCACAACTTGTTTTTTTGAGGTGTATATACAATCACTTTTACATGTTATATCATAAGTTTCTATATTCTCATTATATTTAGATATTCATTTAATGTTATTCTTTCATGGGGCTTATTATTTATAAGTTACCAACACGTGTAAGGGAATTTAGTCTCAAGTTGTCTTCTTTGGTACATATGATATACTATGACCTATTTACTTTTATGAGTTATATATACAGACCATTGGAGATTCTATATCATGAATTTATTTATTATCATGATATTTAAAGTTTCATTTAAAGTAATTATTTCATTGGGATTATGATTCAAAAGTTACTAAAGTGGTAAGGATTTGATGTAACAATCTCATTTTTACCAACATTATTTATAATTAGGTTTCTGATGACAAAATATTATGAAATATATCTCAAAAAAACTCATTATTTTTCTTATACTCTAGTTATTTAATTAAAATACACGTTTTATTTTCATTTTACTCTATTTATGTACTCAAGAGTCCAAAAATATTTTTTTAAATAAAAACCAACATTATTTCTCTCTTCAATCGAAATCCTTTTTCTTCTATATCCATATTTTTCTAAAATTGTCTTAAATAAGGATTTTAATATTAACCAATTAATTTTTAAATAAATTTTTACCCATGTTTTACGTTTTAATTTTTTTTAAAGGAATCTTGGTTTCCTTTTCCGAATGAGGTAGTTTTGGATTTTTATCGAAAAATGTGAAAGGAATATTGGTTTTAAAATGTATGAAATAAATAAAAATTCCCACCAGCATGTCCACTAAATTATTTGATTCATAATTTACATGTTTTAAATTTTATTTTCAAATAAATTATTTTCCTTAATATTTAGGTAATATTTATATTCTAAATAAGTGATTTAAAATGAAAATGATATTTTTTAAAGAATGTTTTATTTATCTTTTATGGGATTTGTATTCATCAAAAAAAACTTTTGGTTCACTTATATTTTACTTGGTATATGATCCAATGGCACCATCCTTATTATTTATTTGTATGGTTTATGTTTATGATTATGATGAAAATTTATTTATAAAACCCATTCAACCACTAAAGACTTAATTTTATTAACATAATATATGGATAAAGAGCCTATAGGGGAACAATTATGGATGTATAAAATAATGGAGCCCAAGAGCATCATCTTAAACAATGTTTGTACCCTCAGGGGAACGGATTAAAAAATAGAAAAAATAACGAGCTGGTCATTCTGAGATGCTTTAGAAGAAATATAATCTGCCACATCATTAACCTCTCTCCATGTATGAAGAATGGTCATGTGATTGTTCATAAGTCACTTGCCTCACCTGATGGAATATTCAATGGACCAAGGTATATGACCTTTACTTGAAATTGAATTATAGGATAATGTTCTTGATCCAATATGGGAATTATGTGGTGATTCCTTATCCATTATGAAATTGAAAATAAGTGTGGATTCATAATCCATTATTATTTTATGGTATTAGATTCTAAGCTAGACATATTAAATGACTTCTATAATTATTATGGTGCCACAATTATATGACTTGATGCTCAAGCTCATGATTTATCTATGATAATATTTCAGTCATATGAGTGATGTATATTGAAATAATAATTTCTATGACATGTATCATCCTTAAAATCCATGATAGGTCAAGTATGAACCTTTTAATATATAATTTTTATCTCATACCTTTATGTTTATCTTATGATTTCATATGATCATCAATTGATATCTTCTATGTTTAACCTTGATGAGAATATAATATCACCCTTTGTTATCTTTGATTTCCCTAGGTTATGAAGAATGGTTTAAGAGGGTTTTGTCTATGATTTGGATTACATGGAAAGAAATTTATGGGAGATGTTGAAGATCATTTATAAAATAAGAAGATAGTGTATCTAGCCTCCAAAGACACTAAAATTTTATAGTCATTGGTTATTTATTTGTTAAATGTATTGAATATTCATCTATTAAGATCTAATATCGATGTATAAAGAAAATTAGTTTCTATAATTGGTGTTAGTGGAAATGTAATGAACCAACCAAGAATATCATCTTAACTGGTACCCGAGCTAATTTGCCACTAACCCAAAGATCATTCCTGATCTCTATGGGCCATTGAAAATCACCTGGGCATCAATAGAACACCATCACAAATTATTTATCCACAAAAGATTAAAATAATATAGTATGATGTGGAAACATCAATAGATATATAAATAAATACATGCATATCATAGTACAAAGAGATAGTAAGAAAAGTGAAAATGGAACATAACAACTAAAACTGCCTCCTGGTGGTCCATGACCACCCACCATGTCCCAAATCACCCACCCTTGATCACCCAAACACATCACACAATGGAAGAAGAAATAAAAAACACCTTCTATAAGATCATAAATGGACGAAGACACCAAAAGTTAGAAGTAGGGTGTGAGATAAACTGTCCAGTAGGATTCTACCAAAGATTCTATGCAGTTACTTTATAATGTAAAAAAAATATTATAAAATATTAGTAAAATAAATTGATTATAAGTATTACTATAAATACCAAGTTTTAAACATTTAATTTTTTTTATTAAACTAAACAAACAACATTATACTATTTCACAATTTAATGTCTAAATTTTTTCTTGAAAATATTAAAAACCATTTCACAAGATAAATTTAGATAATAATAAATTATGAGAATATGAACTTGATATGGAAATATGAACAAGATTCAATATAATAGATTCATGGTTCATAATAAAAATAAATGAATCAAGTAAAGAAACTCCAATTCCAAATAGTGAAAACAAACACTGTCATGTATTGAGTATCAAGATCATGGTTGTCATGGGTACAACTTAAGAATAATAGTGATTCTACATCAGAATAGATAATAAAATTACATCATGAATAATTTTTGCACTTACATATAGTCACATGGGTCTCAAGAAAACCAGTTCTTCACACACTCACTTTCTTGGATTCACATCCATAGCATTAACCCTTCATATTCTCTATAGACCCACTAGAAGGGCATGATTCTTCTAGTTAAACATATATCTAGGACATCCAACTAACTATCTAGGTTCCCATGACTTGTCAAAATTGGTTTGTGAGATAATCAAGCTATGAGGAACACACATGGATCCTTATAAATTACATCTCACTCTCACCCGCATACTCCCTCAAAGTAAATAATCCCCTTTTCAATGCCTTATAATAGGAATTATAATAATCAAGAAAGTTACATTAAGGGATTATTATTGGAGAGGATCATCATAAATTTCCAACCAGGCTGTCAAACATCATCAATGCAATTCAAATCGTCATATACAATTAAATATTAAAAAAGTATAATCATTCATACTTCCTTTATAAAATAATTATAATAATGGAAAACTGGACATAAAAACAATCATTTATTTCTAAGAACACCTATAGAATTTAAAGGATGTATTACAATTTTAAAATAATTGAATACATTTCAAAACATTGGTTTACACTATCTTTGAATGTGAATAAATGCTGAATTTCAAATAACCCAATAACAACCATTTATAAAAAAGGGTAAAATAATTCAAAGGGGATTCTTGGTTATATAATAAATTGATGTATTTTAAACTATTTAGAAAACATAAAATAGTTCAATTCAATTAATTCAAATTAAGGATGTTCATTTTATAAATAAATACCTAGTCTAAATCCCTAAATTCCACAAAAACATAATTTTAAATATATTTAAAAATAAATGAAAATAAACATGGCATTAAAAAATTCACAAAAAGGTGATAAAGATCAAGATCATTTCATTACATTCATGCCATGTTCAATTCCAAGGGAAATTGATCAAAGAATATTTTATGGGGAATTTCAAGTAAAAATTACATAAAATAAGAGTTAGAAATTAATAAATTAACATATATGAATTTGTTTAGAAACAATGAAATAAATAACAAAATAAAATAATGGAAACAACTACTTGTAATGTCTAGAATCCAACTGTAATGAATCTGAGATGTGTTGGATTCGATGGAGATCACTAGATCAAAGAAGAGAGATCATGAGAGGAAATAAGAGTTCCTGGAACTAAAACTCCATAACAATCAAACATGGTTCAAAATGAAATTATAACCCCTAGTGAGAAGGAATTAAGAGAAGATGGGAGATCTAAGATCAGGAAGAAAAGAACTCATCGAAAGAGGATCAGAGCTTCGATTGGAACTTCAATCCACTAAGAAATGATTTCTGGAGATCCAAAATGGCTCTAGATTGTTCCTAAAATCCAAAGGATCATATTTGGGTTCCAGTGGGAGGTGTTTAGGGTTAATTATGTGGGTTTCATGAATTTAATTAATATTTTCATGGATTTAATTAATATTACATGGTTTCTTAGTTTTGGTTGCACAATTAGTATGTACCGTGCACCTAACTGTGCACCCAAATTAGAGCTACTGGATGTGTTGCCTGTTTTGGATGCACACTTAGTTTAACTGTTTGCAAATTGTTTGACCCCTACTATCTAGGTTTCACACTTTTTCAAGTTGTGCGAAAATCATGAATAGGCACATAAACATTCAAAAAAATATGGAAAACATCTAAAAAACACTTGAAGAGATCAAATCATTGGGAACTCTAATCAATGGATGAAAACACATATAAATTGGTAATAGTATGTTACAAACTACCCACCATTGGAACTTTTATCCAAAGAAAGATTCTAGTTCGAAAAATAGAACACGATGAAATAAAAAGAAATACATCAATCATCTTATGAGGTGGATGGTCCATGGTTCATAATATAGACTCACATAAAGGATAACAATATAAACACAAATCCAAGATCAAAAAACATCTATAAACCATGTAAATACTGGAGACCTAGCATAAGTCTTTCCACCATTTAAAGATTCACTAGAATCGTGTCATAGAAGAAACGAACCTCCATTAGATCTAGAGAAGAGACTTCAAATTTTCACTAAGGATAAACATCTATGATCAAACGTTGAAAACGATGTAAATAACTGACAAGGATTTATGCCCTAGGTATGTACTGAATGGTAACATATGATTTTCAAAACCAATCCTCATACCTCAATGAGCACATCAAATCAAACACCAACATCCTTGGGTTCCTGGTCTATCAAAAACCAATATCATCCTAGTTACCTAAGTATATTCCAAAAGTCTATCCAAGTCAAACTAGAAAGAGCTCAAACGTCTAGATCATTTCACAAAAAGGCACTACACTCTCACATGTGTAATCATCAAATATATCAATATTTATCTCTGACCATCAAGTAAAAATATGAGGACACCAATGAACAAAATATTGATATCAAGAAAAGGAAACCATTATTACATAACCAATCAAAAAATTACCCAAACCAGGTTATACAAGATTCAATTCAAAATGATCCCTAAATAAAAGGTTACAAAAACAAAAAATTACAGTTTCCACTCTGATCTTAGAAACAACAAGATTGATCAAAATTAACCACATTTGGAAACTAATAGATAACAACAAGAAGATCCTCTAAAGCGTGAAAAGATTCACTCCAAGGCCTATAGATGTAGCCGTACCATCATGAAGCATCTACTTACATGCAGTCAAGAGATGATATTCCTAGACGAAACATCCCTTTTCAGTCTAACAAATTACAAAACTTTTGAAGGTGACCTAAAATGAAAAACCATCCATAAACTTTTGGATATTTCAAACACAACTTCTAATAAAGAATAAGTGCTCTGTAGTGTAAATATATGGTAGTCTTCCACTTTTCATGAGGATATATTCCTTCCTCAACCCTAAATGAGTAATTTAGCCATTCATGATGTTTTTATAGCTCAACTTTATCTATGAAATCCTTAATGACCATCCCCGAATAATATATAAACCCATCCGTAAGCATGAAGGTTAATATTTATGGGTTAATACCTTTTTGAAAATATATTGACTTATTAAAATCATTACAAACAATCCCTGGTAAGAAACATACCAAACATTACAATTTCTTGACATACTCCATAACTATTATCTTATCTTTACTAAAACCAAAAAACACAGAAAATTTCTCCTTTAGTTCCTTAGGATACTAAAACTAAATAATGATTGATTTGAAGAATACTCAAGACATTAATTCATGCATACAATAGGTAATCCCAACCTCCCACCACTCTTGGATAGTTCACTCAAATAAGGAGTCGGTAGACTTAACCTTCGAAGTATTAGGAGTCTTAAATGAATACAAATACTCATCAATTTATTAATTCCACTTTATTTCCTTAAGAGAACATTGATTTAATTTATAAGATGGTTGTTGAAGATCAAGAAATTAAAGGTTTGTGGTCAAAGGTTGGAAGGTCTCTATCTTCACCACTCAGTATAGATTTTGGGTAGAGTGAACAATGTCAAACTGAACCTCTAGAAAACAGGAAGAACTACCCCAAGGAATGGACCGTTGGACCAACATTATGTATTTCTTGAAGGGCTTTCTAAGAGACCTTTATGAAGATCACAAAACATTAGAATATAAACGTAGGAATAGAAAAACAAAATATAACCAACACAATAACTTTAGAAAAATCCAAAAAACAATTTATCAAAGTATTATTTATTAAAAAATAGAAAATATTTCCCCATTTATGAAACATTACCCCTTACTTTCAAAATGATAAATCTTATTATAAATCTACCATGAATTTAAAAAATCCTTTAAAATCTATAGGAAACCCATCCATGGATTGAAAAACAATAATCCCATTTTATAACTATCAAAAAAATTCTCATTTTAAGTCCATTATAAACCCAAATTCCTTATAGAAATATCCTTTATCACATAATCAGAGTGTCCTTGAAAAATATTTTTCCAAACCAAACATTTCATAAAACTCACTTTATGGTAATTGAAAACTCTTTTCAAATAACTCAAAAAAACATTTTAAGCCAAAAAATTGGTTTTCACAAAGGATTCAAAAATGTAAACAAGGGATTAAAGTGGTAATAACCAAACAAGAGAATAAAACACACCATATCCATAACACTCCTCACTATCCTCACTCAAGTGATTTCACCTAGAAGATAAGATACAAGGTTTCAAGTGTTGGTTAGAGTATAAATATGAATGTATTGGTAGCATGGGCTCTTAAAACACACACCATCTCAAAATAGTTCATAGATTGAATTCCAGATCAATCACACCAATACCTCACAATTTACCAGACCATTAAGGCATAGTAAAGATCTGGTAATCTTTCTATTCCAACCAACAACTCATAAGAGATTCCCCAAATCATAGATAACTCATCAGGAATATAAATCTAATTTTTGATTAGGAAAATAATAACTATATAGAAAAACTCAAGTTCTAACATCCTTGGTAACTCATGTATCATCATGAGGGGGTGGTGATCAAGAACCCATTCATAAACTTCCTCTTGAGTCCCAAATATTTCTTAATATTCTTTCTAGAACGACTCACCCCAAATAACATAAGGGATTTAAAATTCAAGAACCTACCTTTAATAAAAGATCTCATCTGATACCATTTGTAATGAACCCACATGGAATACCATATAAACTAGTACATGAACCAATTCCCCGCTTATATTAAGAGTGTTCCCGATCTCCATGATCCACCAACAAGCACCTGGAAATCAATGAAACACCATTAGAAAAAATTTCTCCTTCAAAATATTACCATAATAGAGTACAACACAGAAACATCATCATATATATAAATGAATACACACATATCAAATTTCCAAGAGATGGTAAGAAAAGTGAAAGTTGAACATGACAACCAACCCCACCTCCTGGTGGTCTATGACCACCCACCATGTCCCGAGTCACCCACCCTTGGTCACCCAAGCATAATCCCACAATGGAATAAGAAATAACGAACACTTTCTATAATATCATAAAAGGATGAAAACACAAAAAGGTACAAGGATGTTATGATCTAAAGAGCCCAGTAGAATTCCACCAAAGACTTTATACAGTAACTTAATATGGTAATTCATATATTCTAAAAGTGCATAAAAATAAAGGGAGTATGAGGATTAGTTGAAAAATAGAGATTTAAACATTTAAAAATCATTTATTAAAATAGACATGAAAACACATGACATTTAACCCTTTAAAATCTAAACATTTTATTGAAAATATTGAAAACCATTTTACAAGATAAAGTTAGATAAACATGAAATTTTGAGAATATTCACTTGATATGTAAAGATAAACAAGAGTCAATAAATTGGAATCAAGGTGAATAATAACAATAAATGAATAAAGTATGGATCCTCCAGTTCCAAATCGTGACAATGAACATTTTTATGTATTAAGTATCAATTATGTGGATGTCATGGGTATAACCTAGGCATGATAGTTATTCTACCTTATAATAGCTAATAAAATTTAAACATGAATAATTTTTTGGATTAAATCTAGTCTCACGAGTCTCAAAAAAACTAGTTCTACACACATTTTCTTTCCTGGCCAGATGACCATAGTCTGAACCCTTCATGTTCTCAATGGATCTACTAGATGGGTGTGTGTCTGCTATTAAAGAATATATCTATTTCATCACATCTAACTATATAGGTTCCCATGAATAGTCAAAGCAGGTGAGTGAGATAATCAAGCTACATGGATCACATGAGGATCCTTATCAATCGAAGACACTGTCACTAAATCATATCTCACTCTCACCCCCAAACTCCCTCAATGAAAATAATCTATTTTTAAACACCCAAAAGTGCAAACCAGAAGAATTAGTTAAGTCAAATTAATGGATTATTGTAATATAGTATCGTTATAAAGTGTCTATCAAGTCGTCAAAAATCATCAATTCAATTGAAACCTTTTTATACAATTCAATATTTAAAAAGGGTAATCATACCCACTTCATTTAAAAAATCAATATAATAATTTAAAATGGTCCATAAAATTAATCATTTAATACAAAATATCCCTAAATAATTTAAATAAAGTATTAAAATTTTAAAAGTATTGAATACCTATCAAAATATGGGTTTACACCCTCTTTCTATGTGGATAAATAAGTTTTTTCAAATAAAATATGAACACCCATTTCAAAATAAGGGTAAAATATTTCAAAGTGGGTTCTTGTTCATTTAATAAATTTAAATATTCTAAACTATTTAGAAAACATCAAATAGTTCAATTAATTTAATTCAAATCTTGGAAGTTCATTTTATAAATCAAAACCTAGGGAAAATCCATCAATTCCACCAAAACTTCCATTAAAATATCCTAAACAAAATCAAAATAAACATAGAATTAAAAAATTCACAAAATGTGATGAATATCATGATTAGCTCCATTAAATTCATGCCCTGTTCAATTCAAAGGGAAATTGGTCAAAGAAGATTTTACTGTGAATTTCAAGGAAAAATTATATAGAATAAGTGTTAGAAATTATGATACACACATATATGAATTTATTAAGCCACAATAAATTAAAAAATGAAGGAAAATCATAAGAAATCCTACTGTGAATATCTTTAATCGAACCACAATGAATTTGGGTTGTTTTTCCTTTGATGGAGATCATCACATGTAAGAATAGATAACTGGATAGGACAATGGAGAACCTAGATATAAAATTACACATAAATTAACCATGATTCATAAGTCCATCATAACCTCTAGTTATAAGGAATAAAGAGAATATGGGATATTAAATATTAAGAAGAAAATGACTTACTGAAATAGGATCACTGCTTTGATTGGATATTCGATCAACAAAGAAATGGGTTTTGGAGAGACATAATGGCTCCAGGTTGATTCAAAAATATGAAGGATTGTATTTGGGTTCGATTGGAATTTATTTAGGGTTAATTAAATGGATTTTAGGAATTTGATTAAGATTTTTTTGGGATTTATTTACCATTGTCATAGTTTATTTGGTTAATTCTCACGGTTAGTAAAAATTGTGCACCTAACCATGTGGCCAAAACAGAGACACTGAAAGTTCTTCAGAGTTTGGATGCAAAATTAGTTTTAAAAAATAACCATAAAACCCCCTTATTTCCATATTTTATACTTTGTCAAACCATGATAAAATTCTGCGCAAACCTTGCACTAGCACAGAAACATTTAAAAAATATTTGAAATAACCTTGAAAATTACCGAAAAAGTGATCCAATCATTGGGTAATAAAATAAATTGGTAAAAAATCATGACAATAGGTAATGAGATGTTACAGAAAAGGATTAGTTAACCATTGGAAATTTTTATTAGAAAAATTTAGTGATATCTCTAGGGATATTTTTAAGGATATATCTATGGATAAGTCTAAGGATACATTAAAGTATAGGAAAATGTATTGGAATTCTGGTGAAGGATATATGTAGTAATTTATAAGAAATTTCATCCTCATTTGGATACTATAAGTGGATGTGGATCTATCACAATATTACATAGTGGTGAAAAATCCAAAAAGGGAAAATTAATCTGGTCTCGATTGTCACCTGGTGCACAAAAATATGCCTTTCTATACACCTGGGTTGACACTCCAAGGGGATACTGTTTGGAAATTCATAAACTCTTTATGATCCATCATGAAGGATTTGAGTTGATGACAACCATGAATGATCTAGTTTAATCCTTTAGTGTCTTATATTTAAAATATGGTCTCATTATTTAGACATCTTATAAATGATTTTTTTGATTATTTAGTTTTCCACTCTAATTTTAGTTTCTTACACTATGATTTTTGGATTTAGTTAATGGATGGTACCCAAAGGAAGTATGTTAATGATGAATTTGAAGGAAACTTTAATGATTTTCCTCAAGAGAAACCAAATGTTATGGGAACTTGAATGAAAAATATCATTTCTATGCTTACAAAATGTTCTAAAGATACGAATCAGGTCAAACTACCAAACTAACTAAAGAGGGAACAATGTTCTATTGAGTCCTTTATGAGATAATGCACACCTTATTTTAGTGGTTCCACTAATCCACTAATTTATAAAAAATGGATCAGCACCACTAAAAATATATTTTCCATTATCCAGTGTTCATAACATGAAGGATTCATTTAGTATATTTATATTTTGGATGGAGAAGAAGACCAGTGGTGGAATCTTTTCAAGAACATCAGATAACATGAAGAATTTTTTCTATAAAGTGGGATGATTTTAAGAGAATATTTTCAATAATTACTTCCCTCATATTATTTTTACAAATATGGAGAAGTAATTCATTGAGATAAATTAGAAGGTTGATGAATCCATTTGTACCCATGAGGAAATTTTTAGAAGACTTTAAAGGAATGATTTTTGTATTAATATCCAACATGAAGGTAAGGTTTATTGATTCTTTGGTGGCCTATATATAAGCCTCCAAAAGGTGTTATCTATAAGATAATTTATTATCTACGAAGAAAACACTCGATGTTCACTCTATTTGGAAATAGAAATTGGAGGTTCCCACTATTCCCATGGTTTTTGTAGGAAAAGTAAGATCAAGTCTCATGAAAAATAAAATAAATAACATGATGGAAAAGAATTATAACCATCTACATGACAAAAAATATGGGAAGAAACATCAAGAGAAGTATTGGAATAGAACTAGAAGGTGCTTTAAATTTGGAAGGGTTGGTTATAAAGCCTATGAATTTATAAATGAAATGAATGGGCCGATTATGACAATAGAAGAGAAGAAGAAGTCTAACAAGGAACCACCCATTCTCTAATGTTTAAAATGTAATGATTTTGAGAATTATACAAACCAGTGCTCCAATATATAATGTTAACGATGTAAATTGATGTTAGAAACCTATCAAGTGACGGAAAAAGTTAAATATCATGTGATCAATATTTCTGATGAGGGGTATAATAGTGATGTGGTGAAAGGTAAACCTACTATCCACTCTAGAACCGATAATGTATTATTTTATTTTGGATCTACCATCTCATTTATATATAAATAATATTATAAGGGTATCAAAATACTACCTCAATGACTAGATATTGAATTATTAGTGAAAACCCCTAATGGTATGATTATTTCATTTTAAGTTTGTGATTCTTCCCTAGATTAATTTTGGTGGAATATGATTCCTGAAAATCTAGTTATTATCACTCTCATTGAATTTTATGTTATCTACAAAATGGATGGTATTTCTCAATATAAATCTCATATCAATATCGGAGGAAGGGAAGTCACATTTGATATTACTAACCAATCTATCTCCATCTATCAATGGGATGATAAATATAAACTTTTGATGGAAATCACATCAATTTTATGGGTTATGCTTCCTATTTAAAATGTGTCTTTATCTCAGATGGTTGGGTAGAAACTCAATATTTATGATATGAATATTTTTTGAGAGTTTATGGATGTATTTATAGAAATGTTTTCTAGTATTAAACTGAATCATGAAGTATATTTCAAAATAAGAATCATAACTGGGACCTCATCCACTTTTAATAATTCCTATTGAATGGACCTGATCAATTTATATGAATTAAAGAAGAAACTCCTAGAGAACCTTGAGAGTGGACTCGTTCAAAAAAGTGTGTCACATTGGGTGGCACTCATTCATTTTTAGAAGAGTTATAGATTAATGCAACTATACATTGATTACTAAGAACTAAACAAGATCACAAGAAAGATCAATTATCATCTTCCCAATATTGATGACTTGTTTGATCAACTATGTAGAGCTCAATACTTTTCCAAAATTGACCTTAATTCTGGATATCATCAATTGAGCATCAAGAATGAGACTATAAAAAAGACAAAATTTCATACAAGTATGGAAACTATGAGTACATAGTGAAGCCATTTGGTCTTACTAATGCTGCCACTATCTTCATAGATTTAATGAATATAGTATTTAGATATTTAAATGATCAGTTTTTGGTAGTATTTATAAATGATATTATTATCTATTAAATGATTAATTAAGAACATTAAGATAACTTGATAATTTTACTAAAATACCTATGAAAAGAGTAGTTGTATGAAAAATTTATAATGTGAGAATTTTAGCTATGAATGATTTCATTTTTGTATTTTCTATTGTCAAGAAAGGGTATTTTGGTGGATCTATCAATGAGAGAGGATATTGAAAATTGGAGTAGACCAACCACAATAACTAATATTTTTAGTTAACCTGATTTATATGGTTAATATTGGAGGTTTATAAATAATTTTTCATGACTATATAATCCACTCACTAAGTTAAACAAGAAGGGATCCAGGTTACTCTAGATAGATGAATATGAGGAAAATTTTGAGGAATTGAAGAGAATATTAGTCATCTTACCTAGTATTACATTACCGTTCAATGGAGAATGATATTTAATACATAATGATGAATCAAAGAATGTATTTGGAAGAGTTATTATGAAGAATGACATGGTTACAGATTTTGTATCATATTAATTAAACATTTATGATAAAAATTACCCAAATCCTGATTTGGTGTTAACTGTATAATTATTTTCATTAAATATATGGAGGCATTATATTTATAGTCAAAAGTGTGATATATATACTGATAAAAAAAGTTTAAAGTATATATTCACATAGAATGATTTTAACATGTTCCAGAGAAGCTGATTATAGTTGATTAAATATTATTGCTACATAATACATTATTAGATCAAGAATGATCTAATATTTATAGATTTTTAATGGATGGATTCATAAATATAAAAGGAATGATTGAAATATTATCTTTCTCAAATGAGTGTTCAACTATCTATATAAGTGAAGATTAAATAGGTGCAGAATGAAGATGTAGAGCTATAGAATAAGGAGATAAATTTTCCTGAGTTTAACCTTGATTATGATGGAATGATAAGGTTTAGAAACTTTTTATGGGTTCCTTTCATACTTGATTTGAAGAAGGATATATTTAAATAGGATCATAGTTTTTCTTTATCTATTCATCCAAGAATTATATATATGTATAGGGATTTGGAAGAGTATTTTTGATGGGATGGAATAAAGAGAGATATCATTGATGTTGTATCTTAGTGATTTGTATGTCAGAAAGTTATGGATAAGAGATAAAAGTCCAAGTATTTGTTACAAAAATTATCTATACTCGAATAGAAATGGGAAAATATCACCATGGAATTTTTCATCAGACTCCTTAAAACATAAAAACGAAAAAATTATATATGGGTTATTGTTAATCATGTTATAAAGGATGCACAATTAATTACTATCATAGAAGATTTATTTACAAATCATATTTCAAGGATATACATTAAGGAAGTTCTAAGGTTTCATAGATTAAGACATTCTACTATATCTGATTAGGATCCTTGGTTTTCCTCAATGTTCAAGAGAAGTCTTTAGTAGGATCTGGATATAGAATTGAGTTTTCGAACTGTGTATCATACACAGAAATATAGTTAGTCAGAGAGAAAAATTAAAATCCTAGAGGATATGTTGAGATATTATTATATGGATTTAAAATATTTTTGGGATCAACACCTCAATGTAGTTAAATTTTCATCAAAAATAGCTTTCACTTGATAATTCCTATAGATCCTTTTGAATCCCTTGTAAAGACCGTAATATTTATGTATATGGATATTACAACTATTTTGTGGAATACATAATACATTAAAAAACGGATGCCCAAATATCGTATTAGTTTAGAGTCTTTGGAAACTGGGAAACAAAAACAAATAGTTCAAAAAACATCTACCTCATCTCTTTCATTTTCCTTCATAAATAGAAACCATTTTTGAAACATCTTACTTAATAAACTTCTTCATATCTTGGGGAAAAGAAACATAAAAAGGGGTGAGATCAAATTATTAGTAAATTTAAACATTGAAAATATAAAACAAAACATAAACATAACAATTTATGAACATAACTTTTGAAAATCATAACATGTATAACAAATTTCAAGATCCTGATTCATGAAATAAATATTGGTAGCTCATAAAGCATAAATCATTAAGGAACAAGATCCATGACAAAATAGTGTTGGCATAAAATATGGAATTGTGGAAAATACAAAAGCATAGAAAATAATTTCCATATTATCCAAGGATCATTTCCAAGACCATCATAGTGGAAAAATTAAATTACTAAACTAATTTTACTTGTCATTCCATCCATGTATTACGAAAATAGATTTACTTTCCATTCCGACCTTTTATTACTAAACTAGATTTACTTTCCATTCCCTTCATGTCTATCTGATGAGATATAAAGCTTTACATAATAAATTGGAGGGAGATATATGCCCCAACCATTTCATAATGAAATCATAAAAATGTGTTCCACATAATCATAAATCATTCATCATATCATAACCTAAGGAATAAAATGGGTTTCTTAAACATCATTTCATCATAACATATTCCATTTAAAACAAATGGAATTCACAAATACCATTACATCATAAAAATAATCAACCTTAATAATAATTGGGATAATATACTTGAAACAAAACCATATTAAATAATTTCATCTTATATGGAAAACAATTTTAATAGAACACTTGAAATTAATTCTTGAGGAAAATATCCCTTCTTCTTCAAAAAAACTTTTTCTATTCTTAAAATTCCACATAATTTTAAAAGAAAATAATTTCTTTGAAAATAATCTTTAAATATTTTAAATTAAGATTCATGGAAATACGGAATTATAAAAGCGTAAAAATTTATTCATTTCATATATATTAAAAAAACATTTTTCTCATAGTTTTTCCAGAAAAGTAAAAAAATACCTAATTTTGAAAAAGAAAGAAATAAACCTTAAAAAAATGTAGTAAAAAGTATAAAATAGGAAAAAATGACTTTATAAATATATAATATAATTGTAAAACATTTTATGAAATCATTTTTATAAAACATGGATGTGGATGATAAATATATCCAAGTAAATACTTATGTATAAACAATCTTGGAAAATAATGAGATTGAGAAATTATCCCTTAAAAATTTATAATTAGTAAAACCATATGAATAATAAAATAAATAAAATTATATGCATATTTAAATATCATAACCATCATAATATGAATCATTAAAACATTCATGGGTAGCATAAACACCACACAAAAGAAATAGATGGTGTATAAGGCATATGTCCCACGAAAATAAAAGTAAGATAAAATAATACCTTACCAAAGGTCAAATGTATTTTTTATTTATAAAAACCTCCCCTATAATTATTTAAGTGATGTAATTGAATAATTCTAGAATTATAGTCATCATAAGTGATCATATTATCATCAGTTTGTTTGTAACCTTATTACTCATTCATCAGGTATTAACTTCTTTATTTTCTTACGCATATTTTGTTAGATAAGTTCTTCTTACTATTATTTGGTTATAGTTATATCATTTATAGAATTATATTAGTAAATATATATATCATATTTATTCATTCCATTCATTAATTAATCACTCTTTAATGAAGATCATGTAGAATGAATCACATCACATCGTGGAGACGGTAGGTCGTACGTATGCACGAGTGACAATATAATTCCCATAATTGTGAAATTATATGGAAGTGGATGGTATATATTTTCTTCAATAATCAATATAAATTTTTAATAATAATATATAGATTTTATTTCCATCATTTTATCCATCCAAGTAAGATGGTGGTGAAAAACAGATTACACTACAACGTGGAGACGGTAAGTCATACGTACGCACGCGTGGTGATTTCATTTTTCTTAGGATGACTAGAAGATGGAATATCGTCATTACATAACCATAAAAAAAATATATGAATATAATTTATATTATAATTTTTACTTTATATTGGAAAAAACTCATGAAGGGGAAGTAGAAGAAGAAATATTTTGAAAGTATCGGTAGAGGAGATTACCACTTCTTTGACATACTCCCTCTAAATCTCATCTTAAAGGCACTAGAATTGGTCTTTTGAGAAGAACAGAACCTCTAGAATATAAATAGGGAATTTTATAAGGTAAATGGTTGGGGTATGTTAGAGCTTAAAGGCTCAAAGTTAAGTGAAGAGGTGAGGGAAGAGGTTCCCTTTATAATTGAGGTGAGGGGAACTTTTGGAATCTCCAAAATATTAATTTATAATAAAATAAAACCACATCCAAATACCTTTAAAATGTCATAATTTATAATATGAGATCATATAGGGTTGAAATATAATCAAAAAAGAAATCTTAGACTTGTTTTTCTAACCATTTAAACATTATCATCTTCATTTATCACTTAGTTATTCTATTTAATTTTAACTAGGGTAACAAATATTTCAATATTAAAAGGGTGAAATATTTAATTAATTTATATCAATTAATTCATAAATAAATAATTTATAATATTTTATATCATATCAAATTTATTATATATTATTGAAAATGTTTTAATATTTTTAATTAATTTAATAAAACCTTATTTTGAAAAATCAACAATAGTGTCATTTTAGATAATATTCAATTCTTGGATTTTTTAAAATATTAAGATAATATGTTATCCTCTAAAAAATTATTTTATAAATTGAATTATTTTCATTTAAATATTTTTTCAAAATAAATTTAATACCATTAATACCCACCATTAAAATGACTAGGTTATGAGGTAACACAATAATATTTATGTGTTCACTTATACTCGGATTTGCATGAAATTAATTATATCAAAAGAAATTAAAATAGTGTGTAACAAAACCCAATGATATCATTGTGTATACCGCAATCTAAGACAGTGTTGTGTATTGCACAAGCTTATTTGGTGTAGCTTACAACACAAGACAACAAAGAAATTTTAAAAAAATCTGTGTCATTAAAATCTCGATGTGTTGCATTTTAACCCCATTAGAATGAATTTTTCCCTCAAAATTTGTCTAGTTTATAAAGGTATTAATACTTGAAATATCCTTTAATAGAATACCACATCATAAAGATAATGACTAGAACTTACTTTTAAAAAGGAATAGTTGGAAAGTAATAGTTACCCAAAGTAAATCATAATTAGGTCTCTATGTAGGTGAGCGTAGGTAAAGATATAGGCATGGAGGAAAAGCATAAATAATCAATGTTATTTATAATGATCACAGATCATAAGAAAGTGGGTGATCCAGAGAAATTTTAAAATGACAAAACCATAAACTAAAGAAGTGTGAAAGAGGTCATTGATATTATAAAAAATGATGATAACAAGAAAACCTTTTATATCACGATCCCATTTCCTAATGTTATAGATTTTTCTTGATAAGATATAATTACTTAAATTCATTTCATTTTCACTATTAGTAATTCCTTGAACAATTTTCCACTTACTCTATTATTGAAATAAGTTAAGTGTAATTTTTTATTCCTGAAGAATTAGTAGATCATGAGAATGATTGGTCATCCCATCTATCTTTATCACAACAAAAAGATTATAAAAAGTTATTAAATATACATAAGTCCACCTATAGTGAGATAATAATTTAATCTAACAAAATTCATTTGGAAATTAAATTATACAATCCATAAATGGATAACCATAAAATCCTTCCAAAAGATTAAAAATAAAAAAACATTGGAAATAAGTTCACTAAATTGATATAACATTTATCCCCTATATATCATAAGGTATCTCGTATTGGTTAAATTCCAAAAATATGAACATATTCATCATGTATTTTCATGATTCATGGTATTAAATTGAATTAACATATATCCTTATTGAAAACAATCATGTTTCCTTATTCCAAATCTTTTTGGACACATTCCTTCTGTCCCAAAAATTTGTATACTTCATCAATGATATCGTAACACTCTTGAAAAAACTCCATAATTAGTTCCCAATAAACTAGTATCATCCAATTTACTTATTCACATCTAAAATATCTTAATCTATATATCATTAACTTAAAATAAAGGACATATTAAGGTTTATATTTCCCTTAATAATGTGTTTTCCAAATATATCACCTTACCCTTAAATCCTTTTCTATGTCATCATCACCAATCATAATATCCTTTACAATCCTTAATTAAAAACATATACTGAAAATACTAATATATATCATGATTTGTATAAAATTATTATTGAATTTCATAACATATACACCTCAATCATCCAAATTTATTCTTAAACCATTACCCAAGATCCATCATCTTAGTCTTTCCTAAAATATGAATCATGTATTAAGGTTCATCAACAGTAATCTAAACATGATTCTAAGATTTAAAGTAAACAAGAATTATAGAAACTCCCATACCTTTCACATGTCATTTACAATATCATTATCCTCAGAAGTATAACCAATACTCGTACCAGTGTCATCATTCGCTTTATGAGATTTACACTTTGGAAATAAGTTTTCAGAATTCCCATACTTTCAACATCTAAAATATTCACTTTTAACTATATTATATCTAGTTCTAGCTATTTAATAAGACTATAAAACAAAGAGAGATAAATACATATCAGATATTGAAAACACATAATTAAGGTAAATTACTTATAATATTTCAATATATGATATCTTAGGTTTAATCCTTGGTTATTTGTGATTATAAAAAACACAAGGATTGTAAAATAAAATTAGAATTATCTTTATGAAATCCCAAGGAATATCCTTAAAAATATATCTAGGGATCTCACTAAATATTTTTCATCTTAGTTTCCAAAGGTTGACTAAATATTCTCTCTGATACCAACTGTAAAGACCCTAAGATTGACGTATATGGACATCATAACAAATTTTCCGAATAATTAGTAAAATACACAAACATGCAACCAAATACCATATTAGTTTAGGGTCTTTGAAAGATGGGAAACATTAAAAACTGGTTTATAAAACAAATACATCATCTCTTGCATTTTACTTCATAACTATAACACCTTTTAAAACATCTTACTTAATCCCATTCTTTATATACTGGGGAAAAGAAACATCAAAAGGGGTGAGATAAAATAATCAGTAAGGATAAACATGGAAAATATCAAAGAAAACATAAACATAAGAATGTATGAAAATAAATTTTAAAA
Source organism: Viscum album (assembly GCA_963277665.1). Taxonomy (NCBI): domain Eukaryota; kingdom Viridiplantae; phylum Streptophyta; class Magnoliopsida; order Santalales; family Viscaceae; genus Viscum; species Viscum album. The sequence goes on from OY728141.1 coordinate 2,066,245,064, forward strand.
ATCATTCCACGTATAACTAATATCAAAATCATGAGTCATGAAATAAATCTTGGTAGTTAATAAGACATAAATCGTAAAGGAACAAGATCCATAAGAAAATATCATTGGCATAAAACATGGAATTGTGGAAAACACATAATAATAGAGAATAATTTTTATAACAGATAAGGCTAATTACCAAGACCATCATAGTGGGAAAACCCCATTACTGGAATGGGTTTACATGCTGTTCCAGCATCGTATTACTAAACCAAATTCACTTTTCATTATAGACTTGTATTACTGAACAAAATTTACTTTCTGTTCCATTAATGTCTATCTCATGAGACAAAAATATTTACCCAATTCATTAGATGGGGATATAGGTCTCACCCATATCATCATTAAATTATATATATGTGTTCTAGAAAAACATAAATCATTCATCATAGCATTACCTAAGGAATAAAATGGGTTTCCTAAACATAATTCTATAATAACATAATTAATGTAAAACAAATGGATTTCATAAATATCAATACATCATAAAAATAATCAAACATAAGAATAATAAGGATAGTATACATGAATCAAAACGATATTAAAGAATTTAATTTTAGATAGAGAATAATTTTGATAGAACACTAGAAATTAATTCTTGAGGAAAATATACCTTCTTATTCATAAAAAAAGTTTTATTTTATGAAAATTCCATGAAATTTTAAAAGAAAATAATTTCTTTGAAAATAACCTTGAAATATTATAAAGGACTATTCCTGGAAATATGAAATCATGAAAGCATAAAAATCCATTCTCGCTGTATATGTTAAAAAAATTCGTCTCGTTCTTTTTTCTAGAAAATTCAAAAAGTAACTTGTTTTGAAAATGAAAAAAATCATCCTTCCAAATAATGTAGTAAAAGGGAAAAAATGGGTAATAATAAATTTATTGATTCTTATGATAAAAGTAAAACATTTTATGAAATAGTTTTTAGAAAACATGGATCTAGATGATAAATATACCCCAGTAAATACTTATATATAAACAATCTTGGATAATAATGAGATTGAGAAATTTTCCCTTACCAATTTATAATAATTTGAATCATATGAATCATGAAAAAAAAATTATATTCATATGTTAATATAAAAACCTCCATAATAATAATCATAAAAACATTCATGGGTAGAAAGGACACCATAAAAAACAAAGAGGTGGTGTATAAGGCATACATCCCACATAAATAAAAGTGAGACAAAATAATCCCTTACCTTAGGTCCACTATCCTTTGTATGTATCCAAACCTCTTGTATAATGACTTAAATGATGTAATTGACTTATCCCAAAATCATATTCATCATATATGAACATATTATCATATATTTGTTAGTAAAATTATTACTCATTCATCGGGTTTTAACTCGTTTATTTTCTTACTCATGTTTTGTCGGATAAGTTCTTGTTCCTATTATTTTGTTATGGATAAATCATTTAAAAAATTATATTCGTATAATATATATCATATTTATTTATTCCTTTCATTTATATAATCATTATTTAATGGATATCATGTATATTGAATCTCATCACATCGTCGAGATGGTAGGCCGTACTTACGCACGAGCAATAGTATCATTCCCATAATTGTGAAATTGTAAGAAAGTGGATGATATATATTTTATTCTAGAATCAATATCATTTTATAATAATAATATATTGATATTATTTCCATCATAATATTCATCCAAGTTATATGGTGGTGAAAAATAGATTACACCATGACCTAGAGATGGTAAGTCGTACGTATACACACATGGTTATTTAGTTTTTTTCTTGAAGAATAGAAAGTGTAATATGATATTTCCATAAACATAATAAAATGTAAGAATAAAATTTATACTAGAGTTATTACTATATAATTAAAAAAACTCATGAAGAGGAAGTAGAAGAATAAATAATTTGAATGAATTAGTAGATGACATTACCTCTTCTTCGACACACTGCCACTAAATCTCCTCTTAAATGCACTAGAATTGGTCATTTGAGAAGACCAGAACCTCTATAATGTAAATAGGATATTTTATAAGGGAAATGGTCTGAGGGTGACTAAGCATTAAGGCTTTTGGTTAAGAGAATTGGTGAGGGAGGAGGTTCCCTTTTATAATTATGGTGAGGGGCACTTTTGGAATCTACAATAGTATCAATTTATAATAACATAAAACCACATTAAAAACCTCAAAAGGTACTTATTTAGAATACGATATGATACAAAGTTGTAATATCATCATCAAATAAATTTTAGACAAGTTTTTATATCCATTTAAGCCTTATAATTTTAATTTATCACTTAGTTATTCTATTTCATTTTAACCAGGGTAACAAATATCTCAATAAGAAAAGGGTTAAATATTTACATATTTGTTGTCAATTAAATAATAAATATATAATTTAGAACACCTTAGACTCTACAATATTTATTATATATTTTTAATTTTTTTATGATTTATAAATAATTAAATAAATCATTATTTTGAAAAAACAACAATAGTTTTAATTAAAACAATATTCAATTCTTTGATTTATAAAAATGTCACAACAAGATTTTATCCTAGAAAATATATATTTTATTATATACCTATAGTGTCATGTTAATCTAGAAAATTAATTTTATATATTAATTATTCTAAATTTTATTTATTTTAATATTTTTATGAATATTAATTTGATATTTCTATTAATAAAATAATTTCATTATCTATTTTGTGTAATTATTTAATACAATTATTTTTTGAATAAATTTGTTTAAAAAATACTATGATGAAGATAAATCTACTAGATTTTAGAAGTGTACTTTTAGTAGAATATATCTTCTTGAAAATTCATCATTAAAAATTTTCTTCTTATTAAACATGAATGTGAAAAATTTAATATCACTTTAAATAAAATAATATAAGTCTTATAATCTCTTCTATAAGGCTCCAAATGGTTAATAAATCGAACCTTGGATGATAATGGTCAATATATACTTGACCAATAAAAGTTTTTCAAGTGTTTTTGTATTTTAAGGGTAATTATTATTTTAAGAAAAATTAGTTTATTTAGTTTTCATCAATTAAATAATTTTTACATCATCAATATTTAAACCATTAAGGTAAATATTTATTTCCTAAAAATTAAAAATAATTTATCATGATAAATAAAAACATTTTATATTTCAAATGAGTATTAATAATATAATTTATCTTCTGTAAAATCTTATATTAAATATGATTAAATTTTTAAAATTTGAGTAAGACAGGTGTAACTTTTAATTAAATAAAATATATTAAATGTCCAAATCTCATCCAAGTTGTTTACAAGGGTATAATTTATACCCAAGGATGGTTTAGGTATAGAATCACTCATTTAATCACAATAGGATAAGTGTTAAGGTAATCTCATAATATTATATTTATCGTTAATTATCTGATTTACCTTTTTACCCTATTAATAAAAAATTACTAAGCATACTATTCATAATTCCTAAAATAAAAAAATTATAATTACATAATTTGGACCCACTAATTAAAAATATGGATTTTTTTTAAATTAAAAAAACTTTTTTTTCAGAAATTAATTTAAAATTAATCTCGTTGGCGGAATGAAAAATGAGTTTTAAATGTTAAAACACTGTAAAAGATTGAAATATTTTTACATCAAAATTCAATGTAAAATTAATTACAATGACATAAATTATATTTAATGATAAAAATATATTACATTTATACTTTAAAAATATAATTTATCCTGATAAAGTTTTTTGATGGATTTTTTTTCAATTTAAATTTAGTGTATATTTATTGTTCATCAAAACATGAAAGTTATCAGAAAAATATCAAAAATTCATCCAATGTAAATTTTTTATATCACAAATCTAAATAAAATTTTAATATTTTTAAATATAATATATAAAATTGTTAAAAACTAGATTTTAAATGGGTGTACCATCAAAAGGTGGAAAAAATATATTTTTTGAAAATTAATTTTTTATCTAAAAAATTGAATTTGTTCTTATATTATGTATAAAAAACATATAATTTGAATTTTAAACATTATATTTAATATATTAAACATATATTTCGTTGATAAAATCTATGATGACTAATTTTATTATTTCATAAACTCACTCGTTTGTATTTAAATAGTTTTTCAGAAGAAAGTTAATAATGTTCGTACCTGCCATTATAATGACCAGGTTATGAGGTAAAATAATAATATTTAAGGATTAGTTATAATTGGTATAGTGTGAAATTAATTCTATAAAAAGAAATTAAAATCATTTGTAAGATAAGCCAAATATAACATGGTTTATACTGCAAGTTAATCCAGTGTTGTGTATTGCACATACTTATCTTGGTGTAGTGTACAACACAAGATATAAAAGAAATTGAAACAAATATATCTCCTAAAAATTGTATGGTTCTTACAGACCTATATGGAAGGAAGTTTAAAACTCCAATATATTGGGATGATGTTGGAGAAATAAAGATATTGGGACTTGATCTAGTTAAAGAAATGGAAAATAAGGTTAGGTCTACCCAATAACACATATGGGTATCACAAATTTGTTAGAAAAGTTATTCTGAAAATCTATGACATAATCATGAATTTAAAGTGGGTTACAAGGTGTTTCTAAGAATTATCTATGTACAAAGTTAATGTGATTTGGAAACAATGGAAAACTAAGACCTAGGTATATCAGTCCTTAGGAAATTCTTGATTTTATCGGGTTGATAACCTATCGATTGACACTTCCATCGAACCTCTCTCAAGTACCTGATGTGTTCCATGTATCTCTCATGAAGAAGTACATACCAGATCCTTCACATGTAATAATATTAGAGGTTATGATACTGGAAAATGATCTTTATTATAAGGAACTACCGTTGGAGATTCTGGATCATATTCAGAAAGTTCTATGAAACAAGTTCACTCTTCTAGTAAATGTTGTATGGTGAAACCACCAATTGGAGGAAGCTATGTGGGAACTAGAGGATGTAATGTGGAAGAGGTATCCTAATTTTTATACTAAAGTGACATAATTTGGAGTTTAAATATTCATTTTTAGCGGGTATAATGTAATACACTAGAATTTTATGAAATATTTTTTTTAAATAAATCTAATTTCTTTGATAGGTTGTGTTACACATAACTTTGAGTTTTAAGAAACAACGATATAATATAAATATTATTATTTAAACATGATTGTTATAACCTATCCATTAAAATTGGTTTTATAAATATGAATAATTTTTTTAAAATATAATGTAAAATGGTTTTATATAAATAAAACATATTGATAAAAAAGAATGTAAGTCATACTAGAGACATTATATGTTTCGAAAATACTATTTTCTAAAAAAAGATTTTATTAACAAATAATAAATGTACTTTTTTATATTTTATAAAATTTATTTGAAAAATAAACTTCATTTTTTAAATCTATATGTCAAAACTATCTTTGAGTGACTTGTTTATAGTTTTTTGAAAACATTAATTTTTTCATGAATAGTAAAAAATACAGTTTTTTATTGAACGCCCTTTTTTGTTTAAAGAATTTACATGATAATTTTTTTATTATGGTTTTAGTTCAATTATATATATATATATTAATCCAAATTATTTCAATGGAATCAATTTTTTATTGAATTTTTATATTAAAACTTTCCACACTTATTAAAATTTTCTTTTTGGAAAACCAGTTTTTCATAATCAGTGTGGGTTTTATTTTAAAATAAATATTGACAATTCTATTAATTAACTTTGATAAAATGGATTCAGTATTTTTTAATTTGAATAATTAATATAATATGATAATGTCAAATTAATTTTTTTTCAAAAATATTAGAAAAAATAATAAAAATAAATTATTGCAGTTAAGGTTAAAATGAGGTTTTTTGCATTACATAAACATGATTTAAAATTAATTTTCAACCCCAATAGAATTTTTTAATAAATTAGGTTTCATATTTATAATAACTGGATACAATTTATCTAGTAATTTTCATTTTAATTTTTTTTCTTAAAGGATAAATTACCTGGGTAAATATAAAGAAACTAGTTCCCATGGTGAAATATAAAATGCTAAAAGTGAGTAAACCTAGAGATTAAGGAACAATATGTTTATAAAATGTATCTTTTTTGTGTTGTAGGTTCATATCAACCATAGAATACCTACAGTATCTTATTTTTCAAATTTTGAGGCACATTTCATGAGAATAACTTCCAATTATTTAATAGTTATCGCTATTTATAAAAATTCCACTCCTCATTATTCCCATAGTTTTTCACAGCTAATAAGAAAATTGTCTCAGCCAAAAACTGAATTTTTTTTTCATAAAAATACTTATCCATGTTATAGATATTATTTTATTCCCAAAACACCCATCTAATGTTTTTAATAAGATATACAATGAAGGTTTTTCTAAGCAGAGGTAATTATCATCACTAAACTCTTTCTTAATAATTATTCTATAACCACCATTATTCATGTACTAATAATTCAAATATAATAAATCTAGTATATAAAATATTATTTTATTTTATTGTGTTGGTGTATTAAAATATATCCATCTCCCCTTCCATCAAGTTGGAAATGAAACCGTCAATTGTGTGTATGGTAGACTACCGCCTCGCAAACCGATGTAATTCATTTTCCATCTCTACCTCTCACAAATGGATAAAATGATTGATTTAACTAAGATATATTATATTTATAACATAATTATACCTATGGAGTAATAATATAACATAAAAATTCATAACTTCTATTGCATTTTAATATGATAATGTTGCTCTTGTGTATGATAGACTACTACCACGCGAAGCGATGCAATTAATTCTCAACATACACTGTATGTGGAAGGTAATAAGAGCAGTTTTAATGAATATATATGATATATATAACATAAAAATTATTCTTTAAATATAATATATAATTTACCTTTATTTTTATTCATCCTTCATGAAAATGGATACAATATTTGAGTGTACGCACGATCTACCCTCTCCATCAATGATGTTATTAATTTTTTTATCTCTAACTTCAATTGATTAAAATAAATAAATATATAATGTATATATATTATGTTTATATAATTATTAACATTATGTATATTATGTAATAATGATCAAAGTAAAAGGACCAAAAACACGAAACCAAAGCATACATGAAAAATGAAATAGTTATTACCCGAAACGTGATTTTAACAAGGAATTGTTAATATATGATCATAAGTAAATTATATATGGTATGATAAATATTACTATAGTCTGTAATATATTTATAATAAAATAACATTTATTATATAGTATGTTTTAATGTTTATGGACGAATTTGAGACTTAAGGTAATGTATCTTCATCTCACTTTTACTTCCATGGGACACATGACACATTCACCACTTATTTCTTTTGTGCAGTATATATAAAAAAAACTTCTACATGTTATATCATGTTTTTATTTATTATCATTATATTTAATGTTTTATTTAATTTTATTATTTTATGGGGACTATGATTCAGAAGTTAACAAAGCATGTAAGAGAAATTTTTTCTCAAATTCCATTCTTTGGGACATATGTTATGTGACACACCTATCTTCTTTTTTGAGGTGTATATACATCTAATTTGAAATGTTATATAATGAATTTATTTATTCTCATAATATTTAATGTTTCATGTAAATTTATACTTTATTGGATCTTTTTATTAAAAAGTTACCAAAGGGATAAGAGTTTTATGTTACAATATCACTATTTATCAAGATTACTTATGATTTAGTTTTTGATGATAAAATATTATAAAATTTCTCTCATGAAATCATGATTTTTCTTCACCTATGGTTATTTCATGGAAATAAATGTTTTAATTTTATTTTCCTATATTTATATACTCAATAGTCTAAAAAAATGTTTTAATAGAAAAATTACTTTATATATATCTTTAGTTGAAAAACCTTATTCATAAATATCCATGTTTTTCTAAAAATATTTTAAAGAATTTTTTTACTGTTCTACAATGTTTTTTAAATAAAATTTTACCCATGTTTTAATTTTTTAAAAATTGTTTAAAAGGAATCTTCATATAATTTTTCTAATGAGGTATTTTTTAATTTTTACCGAAGATATGAAATTAGTATTTATTTTAACATGTTTTAGATGAATGATTTTTTCTACCATCATGAGAACTCAATTATTTGAAGATTAATTTAAATGTTTTTAAGGTTATTTTGAAATAAAAAATTTTCTTAATATTTGGGAAAATTTAATATTTTAAATTAGTGATTTCAGAAGAAAAGGATATTTTTATCAAGAATGTTTTAATGATCTTTAATGGAATTTCTATTTAATAATGAAAACAACCTTTAGTATTGATTATATTTTACTGGGGATATTATCCAATGGTATAATACTTATTCATTATTTACATGGTTTATGTTTATGTTTATGATAAAGATATGTTAATGAAAACCATTTATTTTCTATGGGTTATGATATGATGAATTGATGAAATGTTCATGAAATATGATTCTTCTCCATAGGTTATAATATGATGAAATGTTTATGAAACCCATTTCATTTTTATTGGTTATGAAGTGATGAATTTTTTATGATCTTGTGGCATAAAAATTTATGGATTATTTTATAGGTGGGACCTATATCTCTCATAATTTATTAATTAATGTTTTATATCTCATTAGATAATTATGGGAAATAATCCAATGTGCTTGATATTCTATAGGAAATAGGACGATGTTCTTGGTTTGATATGGGAAACCTGTAATGATGATTGATTCATTATGAAATAGGAAACAATTTTTTATTCATTATACATTATTATTTTTAGGCCATGCATGTTAAACTTGAAAAATAAAACTCTTTCTATACTTATAATGCTTCCACACATATATGAAATGAAATTCTGGTTTATGGTTTTTATGTGATTATTTTCACTCTCATGGTTGATATATTTTGAAAAAATAATATTTTATGCCATGGACCATGCTAATGATCCAAGATAGATTAGGTGTGAACCTTTTTTGTTATATTTATAATCTCAAACCTTTATTCTTATATTATGATTTCATATTATCATTGATCGATATCTTCCATGCTTACCCTTAATAAGTATCTAATATTACCCTTTATTATGTTTCCTTTCCCTTGTTTATAAAGAAAGGTTTAAGTAGGGTATGTCTATGAATAATACCAATGGGAGGATCTTTATGAGTGAAGTGGAAGATATTTCATGATATATTAATATGGTGTATATAGTCTCTAATGAAACTAATAATTTATGGTATTTAGGCATTTTTCTAGTGAAATGTATTAAATATTAATATATTAAAATGTAATATATGTGTAAGAAAATACTAGATCACTACAAATTAAAAATCTTCAAAGAATATTAAACCTACCAGGAAAAATGTTTATTGAAAAAAAATATTAGGAATATAATTGAAATTATCAAAGGAATTGTAAAATAATTTTATAATTAAGTAGTAAATGTTGAAAAATTAGGGAATACATATAGGGTATAAAAGGAAAAGTGATAGTTGGGATCCAAACATTACCCAACCATCGATTAATATAACTGTTGGTCAATATGAACATTGGACTCAATGACAATTGGTTGTACTATTACCATAATAAATTGTGTATATAAAGGGAAATGGTAAATGGAAATTGATTAATAAATGAGAAATGATGGCCACAACTAGAAGTTTAATGCCTTTTGAAGATTATTTTTCCGAACATGATAGAGTGGTAACATCACTGGGGTTATCCATTAATGAATCCCATGTATAGATTCAATAATCGAGGCTTAAACAAAATATTTTTTGCTATAAGTTCTTGTTAGTGAACAACAACAACATGTTAATGTTAGCTGGGCCACCCCATGAAATGACCACCATCACGCACCTTACACTTATAGTGTGTGCTGTTGTAATAAATGGTTATATATCTAGTCCTTAGTATTCTAAAAGTTAATTTTTATTTTTATTAATGAGCTAGTTAATTCTTGAGTCCCTTTTTTAATATTATGTTATTTAATAAAATAAATATGAATATAATATGAAGTTGATAAATAGATTTTTAGATACAAATAAAACATAATTATGGTTTTAAAAAAATATTTTTATAATAAATTCAGTAATTATATATAAAATATATTTTCATGTAATTGGCTTATAAAATAAATTTATTCAAATATAAATGATAATATAAATTTATAATTTCCTCAGAAAATTTTTTAAGTGTCATAAAGTTGAAAATGTCATAGAAACTATTATTTTTTATATAAATAAGTATTTTTATATAAAAGATAAAACTATATTATTTATATAATTATTTTGATAATATAACCACTATATTTTAAATCATCACATTGAAATTATATTAGGGTAAAATTTTGATATTTTTCTAAAATACTTTTTATTACTGAGTAGTAAAAACTTTGTTTTGTGTCTTTAGTATGTTTTATGAATTAATATATATGTAATCAATATGTATTAATTAATTAAATATAATTCCCAAACAAAAACATGCTATTTTTTCAATATTATTTACTTTGATTGATTTAAATCTATTTCCAACCCTTTAAATGACCTTTCAAAGTCTAAAATGGAAATTATGATTTTAGAAACTATTATTTTTAGAAAAATTACTTTCCCATGTTCAAAGTATTATTAAGAAATGGAATTTGGTTCGAATATATTAAACTATTATAAAATATGACTTAAATGTCTAAAAAAGGAGAAAAACCTTGGTTAAGCCAATGGTTTTTCATTTTCCACAACCAAGAATTTCATGATCTATATTTGGAAATTATTAACAAATTCCTCCTCTTTTACTATAAATACACACCCATCATCCATTACTCCCCACTAAAAGTCCATTTCTATGATTTTGTGGTCGTTTTAACTCCAAAAGAGTCCCTCTAAGGTGTCTTTAAGGTGTCAAGGTTCCATACTCTTGTTTTATAAAGATTCTCTTCAAGGTAAGGGAACTCCCCTCTTATACTTTTGCATTCAAGTACATCTCTTGTGGTATATCTTTTGAATGTTTAATTACATCACTTTTCAATAGTATTAGTTGTTCCATTAATTACAAAATATTTTTTATCAGTGTTAGAATATTTTTCCCTCTCATTATTCCATTTCAATAATGCACGTTCTATACGTATCATGATATTGGATTCATTTCTTGAATTTATCTGTTTTAATTGAAAAATTATTATTTGTTTAATTATCAAACCCCTTTCATTTTTATGGATGTTCACATATATGAAAAAATAATTTATTTATTTTGGATTTACTTGTATTTAATCCCTATTCCCTTCCCATTGGTATAAAAATAATGAAATATACAAGTCCTTAAGAACTTAACTACTAAACAATTTTATATAAAACCAATAATTTTTTTACATGGGTTGTTAATGGAATGATATATTATGATCAATGTGTCTCAAATGAATTAAGACACATGAAGGGAGAACCCTGCTAAAAATCCAAAAATTAATTTAAAGAGATAACATTTATTACAATACCTTGGTAAATATCCTTGGAAATTATGATTTATGAAACTTTCGTGATATATATATGAATGTATAATTTTTATATTATAAGAATATTTACAGGTAATGATCCACGATATTTCCATTCTGATATGCCTCATGTTCTTATGATCACACGCTATTGATATGTATCATGGTCACATACAAAATATATCCTTTATTATCCCCCTTATAAGGATTTATGCTCACTCCTTTATTTTGATGTATGTACCCAAGATATAATATGTATTAAAAGTAACTTAATATGAGCCTTTGAAGAAGTATTTAAAGTAGATTATAATAATGTTTATGTTTTTCATGTATCACATTTCTAATTTTGATGAAACTAAACCTTAAATAATCCTCTCTATTACTAAGTGTTGTACCATGTAATGAAAGTTTAATGTTTTTAAAAGGAAGGATGCTATTATTGGTATCAAAGGTATGCTTAGATATTTGCGGAAATTGGGTTTTTGAAAAAATAGTATGAACCATAGGGATAATTCTAAATGTCTGAATTCATATTAAAATCTTGGTGAAGTATTAAGAGAGTGGTTTTAAAGTAATGAAATAACTATCTAGAAACTAAAAGTTCATGTGGATCTTGAAAATTTATAAATAAAAGTAATAAACCTGAAAAGGGTACATTGGGTATTAACTTGATCATCACCTAGTGTATGAAAAAGTGGCCTTTTTACACACTTAGTTTGGCAATCCTGGGGGATATGTTTTGTTTATTACATGATTTTACGAATAATTATGTAGGATACATAGAAAATATAATTTTTAATAGATTATATTAAAGAATAATGTTATTAATCATGTTTTTTAGGAATTAAACTCCCTTTAGAATTAAAAAATTCGTAAAAGTAACATTTTTCTAACTATAGTTTTCTTCTTTTAAAAAAATGGAAGCAACAAGGAGGAACTGTGTATATTATGAGTGAAATAGATATTGTATTGAATACCTTCATAATATAATGGAATCTTGAATGGAAACCTTCCTGAGTATAATGAAAAAATATCTTAGGTTATGAATAACAACCTAAATCATGTTGAGTGGCTAGATTCAACTTGAGTGGAAAAAATTTCCTATTTGTCCTTCATGCATGGAAAACCACCTTATTTTAGTATATATAATGATCCATTAATTTACGAAAAATGGAGTACCTATATAGAATAGTTATTTTATATACTCTATTGTGTAGACATAAATAAATAAAACTTGAAATTACATTACTTATAAGTAGAAGATCATCAACGGTGGACCAAAATTAAGAACATGAAGGTAAGAGGGGATGATAATTAAATAGAGTGAGAAGATTTTAGGAGAAATTTTTTCAGTAAAAATTTACCCATAGGGTGATAAAAAAATTTAAGAAGTAATTATTACAGATAAAGATGAAAGAAAATGAATCATTGAGAAGCCATGAAATGATCTTTACAAGAATTTCATGAAACATAACTAGCTTTTTATGGGTCATGAGGGTAATGTTGATAGGTTATTCGGAGGAATGATACCCTATATACAATGAATCTAGAAAATAGAGACTAGAAAATCTATTAGGTGATAAAATATAGGGATATTCATGTTGAAATAGAGTTTCGAGCGGTGTTGTGGTCATATAGTCTAAATTAAAAGAGGATGGAAGTAGATCCAAACATACGGAAGAATTTTAATCATGGAAGAGAATTGAAGAAACTGAAACTGCCCAAGTGAAACAGATGTGAGAAGAAACATTTTAGTAACTACATTATTAGGAGAGGAAGTTGTTATATTTTTAGAATGGATGACCATATAGCTTAGAAATATCGTAGTGAGTTGAAGCCTTAACATCTCAATGTAAATAAAAAAGTAATATAGTACAAGAAGAATACAATGTTCAATTCTTCAAGTGTGGAAAAATTCACAACTTTTCAAAATGATTTCTAAATTAGCATATAATAGAGGGAAACCACCATCAAACTCACCATAGGCCCATGGAGTATGGTAAATTTTTCACAAACAAGAGAGATGAAGTATAGGTTCCAAATGACACGGTGGTAGGTAAAATCAGTGTTCACACAATGCTAGAAAGTACTTTGTTTGACTATATTTTTGTGTATTCCTTTATTTTATCCAATTTTGAAAATAATTTAGAATTATAACTAGAACTTATAGTAGTAGATTTATTAGTTGATACCAGGGATTACTCAAGAATAAAAGGTATAGAAACTATAGTATCAACTTTGAGAGTATAATCTCATCAAAAATCTTATAGTCATTCCCACAGTGGAATTCAAAACTATACTTGGGATGGATTGAAATCTCAATTTATAATACTAAGATCTACTAAAGAATAAAGGAAATTTCTGTAATATTTAGTGGAAAACCTAGAGTTATTTTCCATGAAGAGATATCTCAACATGAACTTCGTATAAAAGAACCTCCAATATCCATATTTTTGGTTATTATTGGTTAAAAAGGAAAAGAAAAGGGAAGTATAACGTTAAATGATGTCCCCATTGTTTAAGAATGCATTGATGTATTTTTTGAAGAGTAACATGGACCTCCCAAGGAATGATAGGTATAGTTATCCATTGAACTCATACCTTTATCAAATCCAATATTGAGGACCCCATATAGAATGTCATATGTGGAATTAGAGGAATTATAGAAGTAAATTCAAGATATTTTGGAGAAGGGTTTTATTTGAAAAATTATGTCTTCTTGGGGAGAACCTATTCTGTTTGTAAAGAAGATGGATATATCAATGTAGCTACGAACATATATATAGAAAATAATGGGATCATAGTGTAGAAAAAATATCCTCTTCTAACGATGAATGATTTATTCAAATATCTTCATGGGGCTGGACTATTCTCCAAGATTGACCTTTGATCAGGGTATCATTAGTTGAGGGTGATGAAAGAAGATTTACCATAGACTATCTTCTGAACAATAAAGAAACATCATGAGTTTCTTGTTATTACCTTTGGATTTAATTATGATCATTTAATATTTATGGATTTATTAAATAGAGTCTTTAATAAACACCTTGATAAATTATTGGTGGTCTTTATTGATGATATTATAATATATTAAAAAATTCACGAGAAGCATGAGGATTATCTAAGGTTAATATTTTAAAATATGAAGAGGGATAATATATTTGGTAAATTCATTAAATGTGATTTCTAGTTACACATAGTTGAATTAATATGACACATTGTAAAAGTCACTGTGTTCATGGGTTATTCATGTGATGGGAGTGTTTATTATTTATGTGGTTCTTTAAGTGAAATCCTTATGAATGCTACAATCTGTTTTTGAGGCCCTAGACTACTTTATCTCTTCTCTAGCCTCATGATACTTCACTACTCTGCCAGTCCTCTCCTATTAAGACAGGTGTGGCATACTTTAAATAGGTTTTGGAATGTTTGGGGTAATCGGTAGATAGTCTTCCAATTGAGGTTGATAGGTCCAGAGGTAGGGGATGATGGTCCTGGCTTGGCATGGAGCAGTTGATTCCTGATTTACTTTTATATTTACACTAGGATAAGGATTTGTCACTCCCCTATAGTGCTGAATAGTGCGGTGGTTCTTATGGGGGGTATTGGATGTATAATGTGATTAGAAATGATTCTCTTGGAGGCCTGACTAATGTAGGATTCTACCTTTCCTTAATTTTTTAATTTGGGTTTGTTTTGGATCTTTGTGTAAGTTTTCAAATGGAAGTCACAGTTTTTTGTTAGTATTCATGGTGGTGTTGGTTTATTGATGATGGTGATGGCTTATTGATGACACTGCTCACATGTCAGGTTGTAGTCACTAGGTTTGTGTTGGGCTGGAGGGCGACTAGTCTATCTCAGGTTTTCACTTTTGAAATTTAAAATTTTGAAATTTTTAGCTATTTTAGGCGGTTTGATTTATAGTGTGGGGGGTTTTGTGTTGATTTTGGTGTCGAATGTTGTGATGTTTTGGGATAGTTTAGGGTTCCCACATAACTATAAAAGTTATCTTTTTGAAAATAAAAATATTGAATTTGGATGAGTAATCTCAGTTGATCTTTACAAGAAAATGGTTGTAGAGGAGTGGTCTTGTCTTACAACTATAAATAATATTCATAGTTTCCTTATTCTCGTGGGACACCATCCAATGTTTTTGAATTTTTTTCATGAAATTATAATCCACTAACCATGTTAAATCAAAAGGGATTTATTTTTATCTAGAAAGATGAGTGTGAAGAAAGTCTCCAATAGTTAAAGAATAGGATTGTTGGTTCACCTTTTCTAACTCTAACCTATATCAGAGAAGAATTTGATTTCTATAGTGATGCATCTTTGAAAGTTATTGGACGTGTTCTCATGAATAATGAAACATTTATTTCTTATTAATCATTATAGTTAAATCCTCAGGAATAGATTTATCTTACCCATGACCAAGGTTTAGTTATAGTAATTTTTGGTATGAATATATGTAGATTGTATCTTTATAGGGAAAAGTGTGATATATACACAGAACAAAAAATTCCAATGTATATATTAAGACAAAAAGAACTAAAAATGAGATGAAGGGGATGATTGGATCTTCTTAAATAATGTTATTATTCAATTCCTTATTATGATAGAAGATAAAATTAAGTCAAAAATGCATTGATTAGGAAATATCATGGTGTTATTAAAATGATGAGGATTGATAGAGATCCACTGTGCATGGACCTAGTTATTTAGACACGGTAATAATAAGGGAAGGGACATCATCAATCCTATCCAAAATTATTATTGAATCATCATTACTAGAGAATATTAAAAACACCCAAAGTGATTATCCTTTAATGAAAAAAAGATAAAGGCTATAGAAAATGGGAAATTTCATGAATTAAATATTGATCAAGAAGGTGTACTAAAATTTGGTTCAAATCCATCCATTCTAGAGATAAATAAGTTGATGGAAGAAGATAATATCTCTACATTCTCTATACAACTTGAAATTAATAAAATTTATAGGGACCTTTATGATAATTATTGGTATGTTAATATTAAAAGGGATATTGATGATTGCACTATAAGATTCTTGGTGTTTCAATAGGCGAAGGAAGAGTAAAAAATTCTTAAAGGGGTATTACTAATGTTACCCATATGTGTATGAAAGTGGGAAAACATCACTGTGTAAATATTCACTGGATTTCCTAAGATATCCAAGGGAATGATTAATATATATAAAATTATCAATAGATTAATAAATAATTACCATTTCATTCCTGTAAGATATGATTTCTCTTGGGAGTTCCTAACTCTCCTCTATATTCAATATGTAGTGAGACTTTATGGAGTATCACTATTGATTGTTTCTGACCAAGGCCTATGATTTAGATCTCTATTCGGAAGGAACCTTCAAATGGATATGCCTACAGAAGTAAATTTGAGCACAAAGTATTATTATAAAACTGATGGGAAGTCCAAGATGACAATTCAAAAATTGGAAGACATTTTAGGGCCTAACACGCATTATTTTGAAGGGCTTTGGGATCAATATCTTACACTTATTGAATTCTAATATAATAATAGTTTCCACTTAAGAATTTAAATGGATCCTTTTTTGGATCTGTTTAAATTTTTTTGTAGAACTCCAACATATTGGGATGAAGTCAAATAAGGGAAACCATTGAGACTATAAATTATAAATAATACCTCAAAAATGATAAAATAAATTTATAAATACATCAAGTTTACTCAAATTTGAAAGAAAATTTATGTTATCAATTGAAAAAGTACATAAAATTTCATGTCTGGGATTATGTTTTTCTAAATATATCACTATGGAAAGGAGTTATGATATTTGGAAAGAGTGGAAAACTATGTCTAAGGTATATTGAACCATTTTCGTTTCTCAATAATATTTGAGTGGTTTCATATGATTAATATTACCTCTAAATATTTCTAATATCCATGATGTCTTCCACATGTCCATACTAAGAAAGTGTATGTCTAACCCAAGACATATACTTGATTTTAATTATGTAGTGATTGAATATAACTTTTAATATAAAGAAGAACAGATCTAGATCCTTGAAATAAAGGAAAAATTATTGGGGAATAAGAAAAAATGAATTGGAAAATTCTTATTGAGAAGTCACAAGTTTGATGAGGAAACATGGGAATCTGTAAAATAAATTTAGGGAAAATACCCCCCCTTTTTGAAGTATGATAAAAATTTAAAGGTTGAAATATCTATATGGAGGTGGGGGGGGGGAATGTCATGACCTGAAAATTATTTCTTTAATTAATAAAGTTATTGTTTATTTTAATAATAAATATTTTATTATATTAAATAATGGAAGTATATAGAAATACTATTACAAAAAAATATTTCATTTAAATTTATGATACCAATTTATATAGATATGACTAGTAAAAAGATATAAAAACAAAAAAATATCAATTATTAAATGGTATAATCTATAGGCTTAAACTCAACCAGGAAGATTAATCCTACCATGAAAATTGTTAAAAGAAAAAAAACATTAGGAATATGATTTACATTATGAAAGTAATTATGAAAACCATTGGGAATGAAATAGTAAGTGTTGATAAATTGAGGATTGTATATAGTGTATAAAAAAAACTGTTTCTATTAAGATCTTACTATAACATGACCATTGACCAATATGACTGGTGATAAAAATTAACATTGTGTTCTATGACTATTGGTTATAATTTTACCATTAAAATTTTCATTTTTAAAGGGTAATAAAAATAGAAAATTTATACATAATGGAGAAATAATGGCCTCAACTAGTAGATCCATACCTCTAAAGAGAATTTTTTAGAACATGGGAGGGAGGTAGTGTCACTAGGGTTTACCCTGAACCAAGACCATACATAGATTTATTATGTTAGGTTTAAATTAAATTACCTACAAGAGAAGTTCAATTTAGTGTAGATCTTCTCTTTGTCAATGATATCTATGCCTCGCCATGAAACTACCACAATCACACACCATAACCTTAGGGAATTTTCCTTTTTAATAAGGGGTTATGTATCCAAAACTCAATACCATAAGATTGAAATTTCTTTTTTATAAATTATGTAGTTATTTCATCAATAACATTTTTAATATTATGTTATTTAACAAAAAAACACAAGAATATAAGATGAAATTGATAAATAGATTTTTGGATACAAATAAAACATAATTTTATTTTCAAAAAAATATAAACTTTTACAATAAATTAATTTATTCTAAATAAAAATTTCTTTCTTAAAATAGACTTATAAGATAATATTAATTTGAATATTAATGATAATATAAATTTATAATGTCCTAGGAAATTTTTATAAGTTTCATAAATTGGACTATGCTGTAAAAACTATTTTTTTATAAATACATATTTTTATTTAAAGGTAAAAATTATCATATTTATAGAATAATTTTGATAAAATAAATATTATATTTTAAATTTTCACTTCAAAATTAGGTTAGTATGAATTTTTAATATTTTTTTAAAGCACTTTATTTTTCAGGGAATAGTAAAAATACAGTCTCATGTTTTCAGTATGTTTTGTTACTTCATATATATGTAATAACAGATTTATAATTAATTAAATTGTATCCATAAAACAATATGTCATTTTATTGATATTATTTATTTTAATGTATTTAAATCATTTTTCAAACTTATAAATGAATTTCTAAAGTCTAAAAGACAAAATTTGTTTTTTTTAATATTTTGTGGACAAATTACTCTTCCATGTACAAAGTAATTTTAAAAAATAGTTTTTTAGTACATTAAAATATTGTAAAAAATTTGTTAAATTTCTAAAACCATGAGAAAAAACCATGGGCAAGACCACAATTTTTCATCTTTCACAACCTAGAATTCCATGACCTATATTTAGAAATTATTAAACCATTCCCCCACTTTTACTATAAATATGAAACCCTACCCCATTTCTATTGTTAGAACCCATGGTGTAAATTACGTGGTATTTTCCTTGTGGATGTCTTCCCCTTTTAGTTTGGGGTGTTCCAAGTTGAATTTTTTATCTTTTGAAGGGTTTTCTAGGTGTGCACTGTTATGGTTCATGGTTTGTAAATAGTTCAAGATTCCTAGTGGGAACAATTAATCTTCTATAGTGGTGAACATATATGAGTGCATGGAGTAATAGTAGTTTTTGGAAACCATAAAGTACAAATCATGCAACCTATGGGTTTAGATAGTGGCAGACACACGGTCTGTGAATAGTTACAGAAATAGTAAAGCCTACCCTAGTTGGGTTATTTTAGTCTTTTCCCCTTATTTTTAATTGATGTTTTACACCCCAATCCATCCATTTCCTCTTAATTTACTTTGGTGACTCATATGAGGTTCCCCACTCTTCCCAAAATCCTTTATGGGAATTTCAATGTTTTTTCTTGGTCATTCATCACCCAGTCCAAGAGGTATGAGCTCATCTTCTCTCATTCCTTCAGTTAATCTATTTTTCTCAAAATCCTTAACCCTAGAGTTCATGCCTTTTCAATATTCTTGGTTACACTTGTTATAAATTGGGGATTTTTTTAGAATGGTTGTGATTCATTATAGAAGTTCCTTTCCGATATATTTTTTTTGAAGGCGACAAGGCTCTACCAGTTGAATTTGGTGGTTCTATTTAATTTTCTTTTATTTATGAGTTCAATTGATTATTGTTTTCTCTAAAGTCATGTTTACCCTATATAGTTATGGTTTGGTTTATCTATTTGTGATTTATTTAAGTTTTCATTAACTCGGTTTGATTTTTAAGTAGAAAATCGTTAGAACTTCATTTGTAAAATAATTCTTTCATGTGAAATAGTATTTTATGAGTTTTAAATGTTTGATAAAATTTCAAGGTTGGTATTAAATGCTGATTTTTTTTGTTTTTTGAATCAAAAATAGGGTTTCAAAATGGTTTTTTATCTTCTATTTCAAAAATGTTATTACATGTTTGAAAGGGGTTTTCATGTTTTAATGGATTCCCTATTTGAGAAATGAAATTGTGCTTCCCTTAATTTGGTTATGGAATGTATTTATGGGGTATTTGGTTTTATTTATGTTTTAAATGTGGTTTATAAATTTTTTTAAAAAGGTAATTTCAAAATTTATATGTCATATATGATAAGTGAAGGCCTGGTTGGAAATTTTTGAAGTGATGTTGTTTATACCCCAGTTGAGAACCCTAGTTTATATGATGATGTTTCTATTATCTATGTGATGGATGTGGTGATGCGATTATTGATGTGATTTTATGTTGGGTCTTATTTTAAGGGTAGTTCAGGAGGTGGGAGGGATGTGATTATAGTGTTATCCATATGGGATTTTTATTTTCATTGGATGGTGTTTATTTCTCATGGACCACCTCCATTATTATTCCATGGGGAGACTTAGGAAACTAATTGGTAACTCTTGGGATGGTGTTTCTCTTGTTGAGTTTTACATTGGCTATCCCCTCTTGTAAAAAATAACACCCAACTAGTGTATTTTTTCACTAATTTTAAAGGGTATGAGTGACTCACTAGATGGATTTTTGAGTATTAACATACCAATAGTTGGTCCACCAGTATGTGTCCTAAACTGTCATATTAGTCCCTATATTATTCTCACGTGCTATGTATCTATGTTATACCCTTTGTGTTATATATTTTCATATTTATTTCTTATAACCAATATGGAAATAATTTTATACTTTTCTTATGTTATGGTTTATGCTATTTTTTGGATAGTATTATTCCATCCATTTATTTATAAAGTTTCTTCCTGAGAAATTACCCTAATTCCTTCTGTTCTTATGATTTTGGTTGTGTGAGAGATTTTAAATGAAAAAGGGGTTATTTGTTTTCAAAGTGATAGTATTTGGTTATAATGATTTTGATTTTTTTTAAAATCATGATAGGGTTTTATTTAAAACGTGTTTGGTTTTTACGGAAAGGTGTCCTAGTTTTTTTTTGAAATTGCAATTTTTTGGAAAAGAACTATCATTGTGAAATTGTTTTACAAATGGGATAGTATGATAAACTGAATGTTTTATACTAAATTTATTCTCATGTTTTAGATTGTAAATTAAATCCTACTTCACCATGATTTGTTTTTAATCTATCAAAATTGGTTTCTATTATAAAATAAATGAAATAGACTCATAGTGGTATCCTACTATCTTAAAATAACACCCTATATGCTCATATCGGTGGGTATGTAGTCTCCCTGTCTCACACATGTATATTAAGGTTTGCTTGTGATATCTCTCCATTGGTAAGTGGGTGTTGCTTGAGTGATGGTGGGTATTATAGATTAACACAGAGTTTGATATTAATCCTTCAATTTCGAGGAACCGATTGGATTAGGTTTCTTTTTGGTTCATTATTTTTTTATATTTTATTTTTTAAGAATTCATTGTAGTTGTATGGATCTATTTTAAATGATTTATTATTATATGAATCTTGTATATTTATTTTTATGACATGTTTGAATGTATTTATTTGGTGTTTGAGGATGAAATCATATCCAATTATTTTGTTTTATACCCTTGACATTGGTCATCTTGCTGGGGGGGGGGGGGGTATTGTCGATGCACCTCGGGTGTGTGTTGGGACATATTGGGAGTTTGTCGTATAGAAATCCCCTAGTAGTTCATTTAAAATTGTTCCAGAGAATCTAGGACCATGTAATGGGCTTAGGTTCTTAAGTATCAAATTCTTATTATTTGGGGATCAATGGTAGAAAGGATATTGGACCATCAAGATTAAGGTGGTATGTTCAGGGAAGTGCCTAGCCCTTTCTTCCATTTGTCTCATACCAAGTTTCCATGGGTGGTCAAGATACTTAATTTGGAATTTTGATATTATAGTGGAATTTTATGATATATTATGGTGTGGAGTGATAATAATCTAAGTTATATGAATTTTTTGGGATATTTCTTTTGTAATACCTCATTATAAAGTGAATTTGGAAAAAATAATGGGGTTGTTCCATTAAGGTTCATAGTATGCCAAACAATACATAACCTATGAAACCTTCTCTAAAAGACATACAGTACCACAATCATAATTGGTGGATGGTCTGAAAAACCATGTGATCAAATCATACACAACAGAGAAGGTAGATAAATTTTGTTTTTCCCTTCTTTATTGGTTTTATCCATTCTTGTTTTTGTGGGTCTAGTTTGTAGATGTTTTAGTGATGTTTTGTGGATTTTGAATTTGTTTCCATGAAATTTTTTATGCAATGGTCTTTGAAATTGTTTTTATAAGATTATATATTTTTCTCTAGTTTCCTTGGTGTGAGAAGTTTTTTATCTTTAGAAAATGTTTATTTTATTGTGTTGGTTTTCAAGAAAATAATTTCATGGGTTATTGGGTGATGGATCTCTTGAATTATTTTGGGTGTGTTGGGATGTTTTCTTTTTGTGAAAGGTTTTTAACTTCAATGAAAGTGATTTTGGGGTGATGTTGGTCTCCAAATTATTTAGATGTGTGGTATGAAATGTTTCCATGTATGTTGGGTAAAACATTGAAAATAGTGTTTTTATAGGATTTATTTGGTTTATTTGGAATTCAATTTCCCATGTGTGGACGTTTTGAGGTGGTTTTGAATTTTTTTACCATGTATTACGTGTATTTTTTATTTGTTTTGTTGAGTTTTAATGTTTTTAAATTTATAGTTTTTTTTTGTTACGTTTTAGAATGATTCCCCATTAAAGAATTGGCAATTCAAGAAAAGAAAGCATCGAGTAGTTGTGCTAGTGATCCAGGAGTTGGCCTTCTGATATGTAATTATTCCTAGAATCGTGATGGAGTAGAAGTTCCATGTTTTTATCATCTCATGGATAATGTGTGAGAGTTCTCGAATCAATATCCTCTAGTATTATATGGTCATATAGGGTCTCATCGGGTGAATGAGTGGATATCCTAGGTTAAAGAGATATTGGACTTGCTCCACACTCTTGAAACCCCTAAGATGAGGTGAACTATTCCTTTCTTCGAAGTTTTGGGCTTGGTGTGGTGAAAACTCACTATTTATGAAAAGACATTTGAGGCTCTATCTTAGGGATATTGCAATGCTGTCTTCAATCAATAATTTTATCCCTAATAATAGAGAATTGAGAAGTAAATGTTAGTTTTGGGTAACCTCCAGGGTGATTAGTCAATGAAAGACTATATTAATCGTTTCACTGTCTTGGTGTAATTTTTTCTAGTAGTGGATAATGAAAATGCAATGTAGGCATGATTATTTTCAAGAGGCCTTCACATAGAGTTTCATTAATTGGTGATTTATTCTGTCATTATTAGTTTTATGGAAGTAGTTTATAAGGCCATCACTATTGAGGAAATCTTCGCAGGTCAACATGTGTCGAGCGATGTTTTAACTCCCACTAAAGTTAATAAAGATGATATTACTAGTTAAAAGGGGAAGCAAGAAGGTGATAAGTATGGGATTCTGTCTTCATAACCAACTATTCATGTTTCAGTTTAGTCGAATCTAGATACGTTCTTCTAGTGTGGGATGTCTACGAACATTAAATTTTTGTTTATATTAACTTCGAAGACCTATCATCTTTGTGGTTGTCCTAGTCACATTTAGAGGCTTTGTGAGTTAGTAAAGAATCAAAAAATAAGTTTCAAGATTACTTTGAGTCTGGTCTATGGTTTTCAATATCGCTTCTATGGGAGAGTTGGAAGTTGAGCATTCTTTTTTGGAAATATCCACATTTTAATTATGTTTTTTAAGACTCTTCCTATATTTTTTGTACCTATTTACTTATGTATAATGGATGGAAATGGTTTTTTGAACCTGTATTTTTATCTATTGAAATGTTCATGCATTGTTTATTCTTGATTTGTTTGTCTGTTATGCATGGTGTGGATAATATGTAGAGTTTTATTCGATGAATGACATGGGAATGACCTGGGTACTGACTTTAGTAATGGTTATAAACTATTGGATGACAGGTAGGCTTTGAGATCGATAAAGATGGTATTTATTTTTCTTTTGGAATTAATAGGGCTAAGTATTATACATGTTGGAAGTAATTTGTCTTCATGAAGTCGCATGTCCCTAATTTTGGGGCTATGTCATTCCATGTTGAGGAATGTTCATATTGGATTATTATTTGTGTTCCTTGGAGTTATTTTATTGGTGATCATATCTACTTAAAATTTTGGTTGTTCTCAAGGATGTTCTCTTTATGATGATTTTAGTTGGATTTTATATTTAGTGAATCATGTATCCTTAGTTATGATATCTACTTCTTATGAGCCTGTCTATTGTTTTACTATTTTAGAAAAATTCTAAATTGTGGGGATACCTACATAGGGTCTCCATTTGTTCTTATTGTTCTTATTGAGTGATATTTTAGGGTGAATTTAGTTAGGATACACTATCTTTTTTTCTCTAGTGACCCTAGAGGTTTTGGAGTTAGGACTTATGTAATGTCCTATGATTAATTGGAATTTGGGAGGCTCTTAGGAGAATTGGTAAAATATTGATATTCCTAATTTCATAAAAATATCTTAGGAGTGGATATACCAATGTATTTTTTTTAATTTCTTCAATTCAGTGAGGAATATGCTCCTTAAGTATCCTAATGTGTTTTATGGTGGTTAGAAACTGAGTCCCCATTAGAGGAACAAAATTCTTGGAATTCCTGTCAACCTTGAGTTTCTGATGAATTTTTAAGGGCTGTAAAGTGGAATGGTTGGGATTTTGTGACACCTTAGAGTGTCACCTTTTGGTTATTCCCCATGTGGTTGTCATTCCATTTAACCCTAGGGTTTTCTGGGTTAAATTTTTGAGCATTGAGAGGGTTTTCTTGGGGTTCATGGTTTGTAAAATGTGTTGTCTTTATAAGGGAAATTATGTTCCCTTTATAGCGGTGAACAGAGGGGAGCACACAATCTCTGACTGATTAAGAAAATTTTGTAAGCCAAATCATAAAACTTGGTGTTTGATATAATGGTAGACACATAGTGTAAACATTGACAAGCCTTCCTGAATGGCCTAGAGGCCTTCATTTTTTATTCATTTTTATAATCCCCCTTTTACGGGTTAAAGGGTAACACTTACATGTCCCATAGTCTTAGTGACATTATAGGACTTGAAGGTCACAAAATAATTCATTACATACTATGACTATTTGAAACTGAACCTCCCTAGTATCTGTATCATGATAAGCTCTCCTCATTTGTTTGGATGTTCAGCTAGTTATCCTGTCTAGAGGTGTAAAGGCCTGATACTGATGGAAAATTCAATACCATCTCATTATTTTAAATCAGGTATCTCTCCTCTGGTGAATGTGGTTTGCTCTGAATCCTCTTATGGAGATTTTTACATGTAGAATCTGTCTAGTTTGCATCTTTAAATTAGGTGACCCAAAGGCTATGAGGTGTCCCAAAGGCCTTATGGTGGCCTAAAAGCCTTATTGACCTAAAGTTCTACATGTCCCAAGGACCTTAAGGACTCAATGCCCAAACTGATGGCCCAAAGTTGAATAGTTTCAGCTACTACAATACAAAATAGTACCGACCATTAATTTCTATAATAAATTCTATAGTAACTGCTACAATACCCCGTAATTATGCCTCCAACCGAAATCGAACCTGATTATCGTGGAAACACATATAGAGTCCTCACCAATCAAGATGAGGCTCATGTTCTTAAAGAAATAGTATGAGCTAACCATGCGGTTTTTCTAGGTTGGGGTAATTTGGTATTTTCCCATTTTTTATTGGGGGCTTGCACCCCAAGCCACCCATTTCCTCTTACCAAACCATGGAGCCTCCCATGGGGTTCTCCTCTCTTCCCAAACTCCTCAAAAGAATTTTCAAGGTGTTTTCTTAGACATTATTCACCTAGTTAAAGAGGTAATATATCCTCCTCTTTCTTTCCTTTTTTTATCAATTTTTATCCAACTCCTATAATCCTAGTGTTCATGATTCCATGATTTTATTGGTTAAAATTGATAGAAATTAAGGCTTTGGTTTAGAATGTATTTGATCCAAAGTAAAAGTTCCTTTCTGATGGATTTCATCTATAGAGACAAGGTTACCCCACTTAAGGTAGGTGGTTCCATTTCACTTACTTTTTTTAGAGTTATGTTTATGGTTGAGTTTTCAAAATTCATTTTTACCTTAGATTATTGTGGTGTGATTTATCTTGGTGTGATTTCATTAACTTGTTTTTTTAAGTGTAAAATTTTTGTAACATCATGTGTAAAATGATTATTTGACATGAAATGTTATTTTATTAATTTTACATGTTTAAAAAAATGATTAGGTTGGTTTTAAATGATGAGAAAATTTTTTTAACAAAAAGAGGGTATCAAAATGTGTTTTCCTTCCCGTTCAAAAATAACTTCCATGTTTGAAATGGGTTTTCATTTTTTAATGGATTCCTTTTTTGATAAATGAGATAGTGATTCCCTTGCTTTGTTTTGTGTGTTCCTTGATGGTTGAATTTATTTTCCCTTGGTTTTACATTTGGTTTCCCAAATGTTTTAAAAATAGGATTTCCAATGTTTTTTGATATATATGATATGTTAGGTCCTGATTTGAACCTTTTGAGTTTATTATTCCCTTATTGAGATCCCTTGTTTATTTATGATGTTTCTATTATCCCTGGGATGGATGTAGTGATGTGATTATTGATTCTCTTATACATTAGGGATAATTTTAAGGGTAGTGAGGGAGGTAGGAAGGACATTATTGATGTGTTATCCTTAGGGTCTTGTTATTTCAAGGTGATTACATTTATTTTTTATGGAAAACCTATATTATTATTCCATGGGGAGTCCAAGGCTACTAAGTGGGAAGTGTGGAGATAATGTTTGGATTGAAGAGTTTTTTACTACCAATCCCCCTAGTTGTACATAACCCATGGTTATCAGGATTTTTCACTAATGTGACTAGGGAAAGATTGATTCCATTGATTGATGTGTGAACATTAACATTCTAATAGTTGGTCCACGTGTATGTGTCATGAACGACCCCATTAGTACCTACGTTTTTCATCATTCTATGTATCTATCTTATGCATTTGGTGTTATATATTGGCATGTGTGTTTCTTGTTAACTTTATGGGCATTATTTTATTATTTGGGTCTCGTATGGTATATACTTTTTTTGGATAGTATAATTTAATCATTTTTGTTAACATGTTTCTTACCGTGATTTTCTTTATTTCCTTTGATTTTGGGTGTGTAAGAACTTTTAAAGGGGAAAATGAGAAATTGTTTTCAAAGTGATAGTACTTGGTGAAAATTATTTTAAAATGTTTTAAAACCTTGTGAGAGTTTGATTTCAAAATTGTGTGGTTTTTAAAGAAGATTGTGTTGGTTTCCTTTCAAATTGGAAATTTATTTGTAAAAGCACCATCCTTGTGAAATGATTTTACAATTGGGATGCTTTGAGAAAGTGCATGTTTCATACTAGTTTTATTCCAATGTTTTGTATTGGATATGAAAAATTACTTTACCATAGATTTTATAAACTATATTAATTGGTTTCTATTATAAAATAAATTAAATGGAATCCTGGTGGTATCCTACTAGCTTTGGATCACACCCCACATACTCACGTTAGTGGGTTTTTAGTATTCATGTCTCATAAAGGTAACTTTAGGTTGGATTGTGACAAATATATATTGGGAAGTGGGTGTTGTTCAGGTGAGAGTGGTGACCAGAGAGTCACACAGAGATAGTGATTAATAATTCAGTTTCGAGGAACCATCTAGGTTGAATTAATTTTGGCTTAATTGGGTTTTTATATTATTTCTTTTAGCTTCTATTATAGTTGTATAACTATATTTTAATTGATTTATTATGACATGCCTCTTATATTTTATCTTATATCTTTATTTTTATTCCATTTTTGAATTTTTTCAAAATTATTTTGTGGATGAAAACATCACCATTTATTTTTCTGAAACCCTTAACACTCTTTATTAGCCAAGTGGGATCGAGGACACTACTTGGGTAAATGGTGGGCTACGTTGGGTTTTTTGGATATTTTTATCAAGGAATTTCTTTACAAATCTCCACTCCAAATCCATTATCCATGATTTATTAGTCATTCTACCTCCTATAGAGTCCCTCAATTGTGTCCTTAAGATTTTAAGGTGTCACACTCAAGTTTCAATAAGAAACTCTTCATGGTGAGAGAACTCTCCTAGTCTTTGTTTCCATTCAAGTACCTATTTTTTGGTTTTTATTGTAAATATAAATAAAAATTGATACAATTTTTATTTTACCATTACTACAATAAAAGTGTTTTACTAATGGGATACCTTTTATCCATCTCATTATTCCCTTCCCTTAATCCACATTTTAAATATGTCATTATGCTGAATTCATTTCTGGAATTTGTATATTTTAAATGAGATATACTTTTATTTTAAATATCAAACCCCATTAATTATCTTTGGGAGTTTTTATTGATGTAAGAATAATTTATTTATTTGGGATGTAAATGTACTTAACCATAATTTCCATGTTATGGGTATAAAAATGATGAAATGTTCAAGTCTTTAAGCATTTTTGAACTATTTTTTAAATGAAACCCATTGTTTTTCTCTATTGGTTATTTTTGAAACAAGATATTTTGATAAATGTGGATCACATGAATTAAGAAATATGAATTGTGTTCCCTGATAGTTCTCTAATGCATTAGGTAAAGAATTAATCTCTAGGGATGACATGTTTTACGATACCTTGGTGAATACCCTTGGTAATTATTATTTATAACACCTAGGAGATAAACCTTTGTTATATTCTTATTAATTTCTCATTTTTAGGTTGTTTCCACATATCCTTGTTATGATTCACGATCATTCCATTATTACTTGACTCATGATCTTATGATCATAACCTATTGATATGCCTCATGGTCACATACTAAATATATCTCTTATTTACTCCCTTACCGGGATTTGTTCTCAATCTATTCAGTTATTGTTTGTCTCTAGGATATGATATGGAGTAAATTAAATTATGATGTGCCTATAAATAATTATTTCAAGGGGATCAGATGATTTTTTTTGTTTTCGAGGTAGTACATTACTAATTTCAAAGAATATAAACCTAGAAAAAGTCTCAATATTATTACGTGTTGTACCATGTAATGATGGTTTTATGTATTAATAAAAGGAGGGATTCCATATATGATATTTTATAAGAGATTCTCCAAGGTGAATTTTACCACATTCATATGAAGATGGAAAAGTAGTTTTCTTACCTATAGATTTTTTGATGGATGCTTCTTAATTTATTTCAATTTAGACCTTTTCTTATGCTTGTTGTCATGGAATACATGATCTTCAAAAACTCAATTTCTACCTTATCAATAAATCAAATAAGTTTATCATAAATTTTTAATTCAAAGGAAACAAAAATCCTTTATATCTTGGATTTATTATTAATTAAATCTAATTTATTTTACCATCAATATCCGAGATAAAAGTTTTTGGATACCTTTCTATTTAGGTAAAGTTATCTTCTTATGAAGCCAGAGAGTCTTCCTCCACCTATCTCAATTACAAGATTTGTTTTTCTATCCTAATTCAAAAAACCTTAATAAAATATTTCTCAATGAGAACATTCTTAAATTTATCCCATTTTAAGGCATAAATATCTTTTCATTATCTGATATTTTTATCCACTGACCACCACTATTGAGATTCACCTTCAAAATGATAATTAACATGATTTTTATTTTGCTAATCTAAATAACCCATGACTTTTAATATAATTTTAGGATTTAATCCATCCCTAAAAAAGAATATGGTTAGACGATCCACAGAATTCGAGAGGGCGATGTTTCATGAAACGTACCACTATTGACATGTTCTTCAATAGCGAACATAATTTCTCTCTTGCATGGATACCACCACTATGTATATCTTATGTTAACAGATCCATTGCATCACTAAACTAATATGATCTAATTCCAACCATTCTAGGTTACTAATTCATAAGGATATTATCTTCATGGTGACTTCCTACTTAACCTTTATTGTTTCCACTATTAAAGACCATTCTAAACAAAACATAGTGTAGATGAAGAAAC
Source organism: Viscum album (assembly GCA_963277665.1). Classification (NCBI taxonomy): domain Eukaryota; kingdom Viridiplantae; phylum Streptophyta; class Magnoliopsida; order Santalales; family Viscaceae; genus Viscum; species Viscum album. The sequence continues at coordinate 2,066,275,691 of OY728141.1, forward strand.
ATGGTAATGTTCAAATTCTATATCATGATAACCATAAATTATAATCTCTTAAGGTTACTTACTTACATTAAACTGACCTATAAAATTATTTAATCCTTTCACTCTAATACCAACTATAATCACACAATCTTTATTCAATCAATAATTTTAATTTTTTTAAAAAAAATCATTTTATCGTATTTTTGAATTTATTTTCTTGTTCAGAGATTTAGATACTTAGGTCATAAATCTTAGATAAAAAACACATACATTTAAAATTGGACACATCCTCTTATTATCTTTTCCCCCATAATATAATACTTTTAATGTAAAATATGGTTTCTTTTCGAGAAAAATACTTATGATTTTAAACATGGATTCCTCTTTGTTCATAATCATCCTAAAAACCTATGAAAATATTTGAAAACATGGGATTATCACAAAAATTTTTGTATGGGACATAAAAATAATAAAGAAACCCATTAGTATATTTTAAAATCATGATATCATAAAAGATATTACACCATTAAAAAAATAAACTTTGAGATCAAATTATCATATATGTACACAAGAAATCATTTTTACTTCCTAATGTGTTTCAAAAAAAATACTATATTAGAAAGTATTAAAGAAAAAACATAATCCTGAGGGTTTTTTTAGAAAACATGGGAACCCACTAAAATATTTTCTTGAAGAATACATTTTAAAGTGTATAATCTTTCCTTTAAATCAAAATATCATTACATTGCCTTTTAAAATAAAATTATTTCAATGAAAAATCATTAGAAAGCATAAAAAGATATGTAGATGCCTTAAGAAATCATCATCATAGTCCCCATAAAAGAAAAATTAAAACAACCCTTACAATTAGAAAAACCATTATGGTCAAATTTCAATATAATTCTCTAGAGAACATAATCATTAACCAATGAATTAGAGATCTATATTGGGCTCACCTATCATGATGAGCTATATCCAAATCACCCAATATCATGATCTATATTAGGCACACCCATAACTATAAATAGTCTCCAATGACCATTATATGCATGAAATACATAAAATATTTCATTTCCATCTTCAAACTCACAAAAATATTCTTTTAAACCAATGAGAAAAACATTTTGGGATATATATATCGGTTTCCTTTGAAACCCAATTTTCAAAACTAAAATTACAAGAAAAAAGGGAAGGATGGTTTTCTTGAATAAAACATGGATTATTATAATGGAATCTAAAACAAAATATAATAGATATGGTGGTGGGAAAAACCATTGACAACGTATACATTAGAATAGAATATTCCTTTTTCCCCTTTGTAAAGAAAGCAATAAATGTTCCATAAAAAGATTCCATTTGAAAACATTTGAAATAATGTAAAAAGAGATAAAATCTTCTTTTTAATTAATTTTTTTGATATAATAATTTCCATAAAATAACTTTAAGAATATGGAAATGGAAGAATTATATTTATAAAATAAATCCTAATGTGAGGTATTTAAGGTAAAGTATCCTTTACCTTGAGTCTGACTCATGAATTGCGTTACTTTATTTACATACTAATAAAATTATGTTAAATATATAGATTTTTAAGGAAATTTTTGAAGTTTATTATTACTTTTATTTTATTTTTTATTATTTTTTTAGTCACATGATAAATTATGTTCACATAAGGCGTTTTTATGATATTTAGCTCATATGCCCAAAAAGACTTCAGTAAGTTCATTATGGTAAAAGTGGTTTTTATTCCATCATGTCCAGAATAGTAATCAATAAATAATTATTACTTTTATTTATCAATTATAATTTTCAAACCAATCATGACTCATAGTTATCAAAATGAACTACGTTAAAATCGGGGAGACAGTATGACCTACGTATGCATGAGTACGGTTTCCATTTTTCCATGAACATGATAGAAAAAATATAAGTTCTAATTTATCATTAAAAATATTATTATTTAATAAATATAATATGATTTATTTAAATAAACTTATATAAAATATTCATTTTATGTGTTCATGAAAAACCAATCACATCGCTTTGTAGAGGTGGTAATTCAGACGTACACACAAATGAAGTTATCAATTTTAAATGGATAAAAAGGAAAGAAAAAAGATGATATATTATCTCTATAAAATGATAAATATATCATATATATCATATATATATATTATTTCCATCATAATTATAATACATGAGAGATAGTGATGGAAACTAAATTACATCGTTTCATGAGGTTGTAGTCTTCCGTACAGATTAATGATGTTTTCATTTCACATATGATGGAAGAAGAAGATGGATATTGGTTATAAAGTTTGAATAACAACAAATTAGTATAACTAAAATACTTTTTTTATTATTTAAACCTTTTTAAGAAGATTTTATAGAAGTAGAAGAAAAAATAAAACTAAAACATTCCATTAAAAACTTTACCTCTTTTCTAGAAAAACATTTTTTCCCTACACCTTAATCCATATAAGATTAGTATTTTCACAAAATAATACTTCTAAAAATATTTATTTAACTTAGGAAGGTATTAAGGTAGTTTTATCTCACTCTTGAGTGCTAAAACATGTGATAAAAAGAGGAGAAGAGGCTCTCTTTTATAATATAGGGGAGGGGAATTCTTGAAATTTCATAATGTATTAAATTAATATAAATTAATTTTTATGTTCAAGTGGATCAAAATTGATATAAATAAAATATATGATGATTATGGGTACATATAATATAATATATATAAATTTTTACAAATTTATATTATGTTTTTACCCATATCTATTTATTTTAAAACTCGTTAACCCTTTAGACAATTACTGTGATATCTATGTATTTTACTATTTAGGGCTCTAGAAAGTTACTATAAATGAAAAATGACCCATAAATGGATCATGAATACTATTTTAAACCATATCCTGTCAAATTTTAATTATTATAGGTTTTTATGAATTTTAAATAACATAATAAATATTCATTATTATAAAATATCATTAATATCATTTTTGGAACTATTCTTTTATTTTAAATTTTAAAGACACCTGAATGGAATATAATTAAAATATAAACCCATAAGATATACATAATATGTTATAATTATTAATAAAATCCATGAGACACTACAACTCAGCAAAAAAAATTACTTTTAGTGTTAGTAATATAATTTACTTGATTTTTATGTTGCTCTCACAAGCACTCTGTCCGCATTGCAAAAGCATTTTTAGTAATTATTTAATCAATAAAAATAAAATATATATTATCATGATAAAAAAATTCATTCATATTTTCAATAAATATTTATAAGAAAAAATAATTTGTTTTTATACTTGTAAAAAAAATATTATAGATATTAAAATCAAGAAAGTGACATTTTCAAATTTAACATTTACCTAAATATCATAAAGGTAAAAATAAATATTAAAATGAAAAAATATCATATTTTTTAAATTTTTATGATTATTGAAAAATTATAGTCATTAAATGAAATAAAGGAAAGTGTTTTAATGAATTTGAATATTTATGACATTAGTTTTAACCCTAATTAAGTCATTTTACTTTTACTGTGGAAACAAAAATGTAATATGGTCTATATTAATAATGAAAAAATATAAAAGGGAACTATTTACTAAATTTAGAAATCCAAATATAAAATATTGAATTAAATTTTAAATATAAAATTTTCATAATTGGTAGTGTTTAATTTAAAATTAGACCTTAAAATGTGATGAAAATATATTTGAGAAAAAATGCATTTTGTAGTATAAAAATATTTTTATACCAAATTCAAGTATAAAATTAATATAAAATACAATATTTGTATTTTTTAATAAAAATTAACTAATGAAATTTTAAAACTAATCAAAAAAATGGAATTTTACTTTGTAAATATATTTTTCAATAAAAATTAGTATTTTTCAAAATTCATTGAAAATTAAAAAATTCCAAAAAATTATAAAAAATTAATCCTAATGTAATTTTGAATCGATTAAATAAAAAATGAAGTTTATTTTTTAAAAGTGTAAAACCTATACTTTGGAAATTTATCTTTTAAATGAAATCATATAATGCATGAAAATCAAATTTTGTTAGATTTAAATCCTTTTTCCCTATTGAAAAACATTACCTAATAATCATATAATGAATATATATCTATTAAATCAAATAAATGAATATTAATAATATATGAAAATTATTTATTATAGTATCACCTTTTGTGTATCATTCTTACCCCCTTTTGGAAATTATATCCCCACAATTATATTCATTACTCAAATAAATACGTTTATTTTTCTTTTATACAATTATAAGACTCCAATGTCATTTTATCAATAATATATGTTTTCCAAAACAATATAACATGATAAATTAAGTTGTTATGCCATAATTTCCATTTGTGGTCTAGAATCAATAATGAAAATTCATTATAAGAAATATTGTCTTCCAACTAAACTACTTCAGGTCTCAAAACATGAGACACATCCATCACATATTTTTAAAAAAAGCATAAAATACATAACATACCAGAGATAAAAACATATCCAAGGCCACTTAATAAGAAACTGATCAAAATTTATCTAGGATATAAAATGAATTAATAAACCATAGAATTAACTTTCCTTTTCACCAAAACATATAACACTTATCCAAGGATATAATTTAAGAAAAACATGATCTCCTAACTTGAAATATAGGTCTTTACTTCTATTATCTACGTATGTGTTTTTCTCTAATCATTCCCCAGACTATTCTGAGTCATATTTACCTTATCAATAATTTCATCTATCAATTCTTGTCCCAAAAAAATTCTTTCACATATTACATCCCAATAAGCTACAGTCTGGTGCTTCTTTCCAAATAAAGCCTCAAAAGGTTCTATATGTATAATGGAATGAAAACTATTGTTATAAGAAAATTCAACTAATGAATGTTATTTTTCACGAATTTATTACTATTACATTGAATAAGATCAAATGATGTATTAAAAATTCAGAATCCTTTTATCTGACTATCCATCGAATTGAGGATGAAAACCTATACTGAAATTTTATTTAGTACCCAATTAATTCTGAAGACTTTTCAAAAAAATTGAAGTAAACTTAAGATTATGGTTAGATACAATGGAGAGAGTAAATCCATATACTATAATTATCAGCTTCATATATTGTTGATAAGTCTTATCTAAATACATAATATCTTAAATAGGAATGAAATGCACATATTTAGTTAATTGATCAATAATAACCCAAATTCTATTGTTACATCAAGTTTTATTTAGAAATACCGCCACATAATTAATAGATATATTTTCTAATTTTAACTCCATTAATGAAAAAGGATGAACCACCCCCTTCGATAACAGTAATTCTTCTTTAACCTATTGAGAAGTTAATCATTTCTTGGTAAAGTCACCCACATATATTTTCATTTAATCCCATGAGTAATACTCTGAAAGGGCTCTGTACATATTAGTACCATCAAGGAGAAAAAAAAGTGGGTAACTATGAGATTCACTCAACAATTATATCTTATACTAAAAAACACAAGCAATACATAATATTATTAAAAATCTTATAACACCTTCTTCATCAATATTAAATGTTGGAAACTTACCCCCCTTAATAGATACTACTTTTACTACAAAACAAGATCCTCCTTCTATGGTGGCTTAATTCTTTCTAATAAGGATAATTTTATTTTCACCGAAAACAAAATAGAGGGTGTTCCTACATGAACAATTTCTAGGCCAAAATCCCATAACTGATTAAAGAAAAAGTCATGTTCTAAATGTTATCTAGTTAATGTCACATCATTTTTCCAACTCAACGAATCAGCTACTCTATTTGATTCTCCAAGATGGTAATGGATTATGTAGTCATAATATTTAATCAGTTCTAACATTCTTCATTGCCCTATGTTTAACTCTTTCTGAGTGAATATATACTTGAAAATATTTTTATCATTATATATTTCAAAATTTACTCCATATAAATTAGTAATAAAAATTTTTAAATCAAAAAACACAACAGGTAATTCTAGATCATGTGTAGGATAATTTTACATGTGAGGTGAAACATCCCTTTACCAGCATTCAGGTATTTCCCTTCTCTTTTGAAGTTTTACTCTATAACTGGGTGCATCTTGGGACTCCTAAGGATGGTGAAAATTTTCATAGTAAAATTTACAAAATTTTAGGGATGTATGTTTATTAGAATTAATAGAGTCCTAGTATAAATGTGTAATGGCACAGATGGGTTCTCCCTGAGTGCAGAGAATAACCAAGATAGTTTGAGTTTTCCTGTAAAAATTTGTATGTTCATTATCTATAATAAATTTAAATATCTTGTAATGGAATTATATAATGTTTTCTAGGGTCATCATAAGAGATAATTACATAATGTGAAACATTAAACACCATGAAAATATTTCATTACATGTAATATTGAAAATCAGGTTTTTAATAAAAAGAAAATCGATTTTTCAGCGTATATGATGCCCGTGGATTAAAAAATGTGTAAAGATATTTCATTCCATATAAGTGTCACATAAAGGGGTTTTAGGGAATCATAAGAGTTATGGGTTTATTTATTCAATATACATACTCCTTGATCTTGACATAGAGCTCCTCTCTAGTGATATTGGGAACCTACAACCCTTTCAGATCAATTGATTTGGCATTTTCTTTCCAGGTTGTGCGTATTATCTCTTAGGGTGAGTAATCCATTGTATTTATTCATTTCCTTTTATCTTGGAAATTCCATTGAATTACGTTGTTAGATATTTTTATATATGGTGCTAATTTTGTAGATTCTTCTATAGATCCGTTGTGCAATCTTGTTCCACATGCCAATACATTGTTGGTTGTGGTGTTGCAGGTGTGCATTCTTAAGGTATGTGTTTTTTCCTATTCTACACATACCCTTTTATTAAATTGAATAAATTTTTAGATATGTAGATTGATTATAGGGAATATGTTTACCTTGTTTTATTATGCCTATTGGTGGATCCCATTACGGGCATGTGCGAATTGAGTTTTGTGGTAGGTTGTTCTATATATAGCCTATTGTGATGAACTCCATTACTCCAGTTTTTGATAAATTGTTTTATAAAATGAAATAGAATTATTTAATGATTTAATTTGTGTTTTTGGAAATAGGGTTTTTGGTAATATATGGGTTTCCCATGGTTTTTGCAAATGAAAATGTTTTTTCAAACAATTGTGAAATGGTTTTATAGAATGGTTTTCAAGTCATGATATGATGAAATGGTTGGATAAAATGGTTTGGAAAATAGAGAAAATGGGATCCTTGAGTACTTAGGTGGAAGGTGTAGTGTAGGCATCATCCACTATTAGGGGGTTTTCTCATGGGGCCTTCCTCTACTCCCTAGTTGTATTGTTCTATAGGCTTGTTAGACCCCTTGGGAGGGGGTCACTTTTTTTTATGTTCCCATGATCTTTAGAAACGATGAATATGTCTTGAGTCTTAATGAACACATGATTTTATATGTTAGGTACCAGTTTTCTAGCTACCTCGACCTAGTGTGATCCTTGGTGTGATGTTACCTATTCTTTTCGGCCAATTTGGTCTCTTTTTGTTTGTACTATTTTGATTATAATTCCATGTATTTGATATGAAATGTGATGCATGATTTAGTTGGAAAATATATATCTATTTTCATATATGTATATGAATGGATTTAACACTTATTTATTTAATTTTTTAGAAAATGTTTAAAAAAGGGAAATTGAATTGTTTTTCAATGCTTTTGATATAAAAGTGATAAACTCTATATCACAACTTATTTTCTTTAAAGTATTGTATGATTGGATTTTTCTTCAAATACTTAATATGTAACACTTGGGTGAGACCCTAATGATCATGTTAGATCACATCCTATATACCCCTTTAGTGGTGCATATATATGGTTATGTATTTCGATGTAGGGAAAGGAAAGGTACCACACAGAGGTGGAAAGGTTCTTTGTTCGCTATGTTTTGGGTAGATGGATAGTGATATGGTGGGAGTTTTCCCACATTATCACATGGAAACTTCTGCAGTAGTTGTTTGGATTTTTCATCCTTTATAGTTGGACTTGTATCTTAGAGATTGTTTTCTACCTTTTCAGTTTCATATATTCTATTGTTCTCTTTCTATTATGACATATATGTATTTAAATTTTCTTCTTATTTTTCATTATATACTTGTACATATATTTCTTGATGACTACTTTAGGTTGTGATAAATCATTCCATTTATTTTTTTCGATGTCTGGGTGCTAGACGCCAGCCCACGGGGTTCAGAAATGCCCTTCGAGTATGTGGAAATTTTGTTTGGGAAACATTTTTATAGGGTATCTAGGTTGGGTTCTTCATAATTTGTTATAAAAGGATATCTTTCTTCAATATTATTTATTTTTGAAAATTTGGTAGACTAAATATAGGATTTTTGAGACTTGAGAGGTAGGTTTCAGTGAGTGCTTGACTAGATCTTTCCATCATGAGGCTCAATTTACCATGATATGTTGGGAAGTGTGTCTCTTATTTTTAGTTCTTAGTGTAAATATCAGTTTTTATTGTGGGTTTTCTAGTTTTAAATTAGTTTAATCTATTTTCTGATCATTTATTCTATTTTTTGTAGCATTATGCCTCCAAGATGTGTTCTAAGTGTTCCTCAGCAGTGTATATATAATTCTCCTCAATTGATTCATCCTATGGATCAGAACATTATCGAGGCTATTTTGCAGATATTTTGTGTTGTATATCAAAATTTACTACAAGATCCGGATGTAGTCATTAAGGTACAACCATGACTTGTATAAGATATAGATCAATCATGATAGTTCTTATGTGAGAAGCCACCAAACTTTAAAGGATCAAATTAACCTCAAGAGGTGGAGGACTATATTGAAAAGATTAATTAGATATTCAACTTCTTGGATACACCTGAGAGTATCAAGGTTAAGTTCAAGGCATTCAAACTTGAGGGTCCCAACAAGTGATGGTGAGATTCCGTGGTATAGGTGGATAGACACATGGTGTTTGACTAGAAGGGTTTTTAGACTCTCTTCTTCTTGATGTTTTGTCTAGGTTCACTGATGATGGTGATGTATCTTGTGTCACTCTCTTTGTTGTAAGGAGATCATTCAATGTTTGTATACAAAAATTGGTTTTTAGAGATGGTTCTTTTTTCACTAGAGGTTGAAAATAACGACTGACTAAAAGTTCAAAATTAACTACAAGGTTTTCAAAAAGATATCAGATCATAGGTATTTACAATAAATATTTTGTCCTATAAGAAGATATTGGACAAGGATATGATGGTAGGGAAGAATCTAGAAGGTAAGGATAGATATTCTTCCCCTTTTATTCCGCCAATTAGAAACATTAGTGGCAGACCAAGGAAAAAGAGTATGTGGAAGGATCATCATAAAAGTGGTGGATGAGGTTATTGGAAGCAGGACTCTTCAGAACCTCTAGTTGTTGCTAGTTGTTTGTATTTGACTTAATATCATTGTGGCAAGGTCAACTGGACATAGATTTATTTTACTTCACCAACAAATATGTGCATTATTTTTTGGACATTATGGTAACTCCAGTGTTTCTATCAGGTCATATCTACACTTCATTATGGTCTGGGATCATGGGATCCAAAGGAAACTACGAAAAAACTAGATGTTTTAGTGACTATAGTTCCCTAGGTATAGGCCTCAAGAGTTAATCACCTTCACAAAATAGATGAGATTCTAATGGATTTAATTTAGATCCAAATATAATGATAGGTACCATATTTATTTCATCTTCAGTTGAAATTTATTTATTTGATATTGGTGCTTCCCACTCCTTTATATATGGCCATTTTGTTCATATACATAAATTTCCAATAGAGATCATGTAATTTATTTTAGAGCTAGTGAAAACTCATGGAAAGAGGAAAGATAATGGATTTTAGTGTCCTTGTAAAATATTTATAGATGTTACAGAGTTATTTTGGATTTTCTCATTCTTGATCTGGATTGATTTGAAATCATCATCAGGATGTATTGACTTATTGCTAATCATGCTAAGGTTGATTTTTATCATTAACAAGTATCATTTTTGACAACTGATAGGAGATCATGAGGGTTTCATGGAGAGATTCATCCGAGTTCTAGTTGTTCATGACCTTCCCAACCAGATCTTAGTAGTATGTGATATACTGTATCAGTTGATCCTGGTGATGTTTATTTTGTTTTTTATCTTCCCATTTATTTTAGGGATTCTCCTGACGTTTTCCTAGAAAAATTCATTATAATTAATCTAGAGAGGTAGGTGGAGTTTTTAATTGATCTGGTTCTAGGTATACTGCTAGTTTTGATACCTTCATATCATATGGAACCATAGGAGCTGAAAGAGCTTAAGATTATCTTGGACGATCTCATGATGATGGGGTTCATTCTCTCTAGTGTTTCTCCATGCAAATACCTAATTCTATTATCTAAGAAGGTCTATGGTTCAATATAATTGTACATATAATATTGAATGTTGAAAATGGTAATAGTGAAGTTGAATTATCTGTTGACTCATCTAGATAATTATTTTGATTATTTAAAGGGAGAAAAATGGTTTTCAAAGACCGATATTTGGTCAGGTTATCATCAAATCAGAGTTCGGGAGATTCATATACTAAAGATGGATTTAAAAGGAATTAATGGCCATTATAAATATATTGTGATGTTGTTTGGTCTTACTAAATATCATGTAGTTTTTATAGACGTGATGAATCATATATTCCATAAGTATCTTGACAGTTTCATGGTAATGTTAATGGATGATATTTTGGTTTACTCGAGATACAATAATGAGCATGAACACCATTTGTTTTTCTTTTTGGAAATATCTATGACTCACTAGTTGTATGGAAACCTTTCAAAATATGATTTCTAGATTCAAGAAGTGATGTTCTTAGGGAAAATGATTTTTGAGAATGGATTATTAGTTGATCCTGACAATGTAAATGCTATCATTTCATGGGAAGATCCACGAGATGTATTTGAGATTCAGAGCTTCCTTGGTCATACTGAATACTACCAACTGTTTTTAAAGGATTTATCAAAGTTGGAATCACATTTTACTACTATTACTAGGAAATAGGTGAAATTCATATGGGATGTAAACTTCCATTATTCTTTTTTACAAGATTAAAGGACTTATGAAATTAACTCATTTTCCTAACTTACCTAATCTTGGTAAGTGGTATGTGGGTTTCTAGGATTCTTCTGGTGTTGTTTTGGGTTGTGTTATCATGTAGGGGGATCACGTGGTATCTTATCACTCTCATAAACTATGATCTCATGATAAGAATTTTCACACTCATGATTTATGGATTTCCACATTTATGAATGCACATAAGTGATAGTGACACTATGTTTTTATGTAAACGATCATAGTATTTTATGACAGTAAGAGTTTGAGATATATCTTTTATCTGAATGTCCTAGATCTTAGATAAAGGTGATGGGTGTAATACCCTCAAGAATTTTATTTTGATATTTCTTACACCCCCAGGAAGGTGAATGTTTTTGCAGACACTATTAGTAAGAAAGTTCCATCGCATGCTATTCAGGAATTGAAGTAAGAGTGGAACCTTATGGGTCTCTTTACTCAGTTGTATATAAATGCTCAAGAGGATGTTTCAGGTGTGGCTGTAGAAAATTCTCAGTCATCTTCATTTCTCCTTGAGTCTTTTATATATAGTTAGTAACAAGATGATGATTTCAGAGGAATTTAAGAAACCCTATATGATGGTGAGACTCTTTCTAGTTGGTATCTCTATTCAGATGTTATTATTAGTTTTAGGAATTAGTTTTTCATCCCACCATTAGCGAGGAGCTTGGTTTGATCTCATTTTCATGGTTCTTCATGGTCCATTCTTCTAGACATTACAATGATATATACCATGACAAAATAAAGTGATTCGGGTTGTCACGACCCATCCTCGGGGCCCGTGCCGTGACTACCCCAAGCCCGCCTTCCATAGGCCAGGGGCTGGCGACTAGAACCAAGGCGTAAAACCAAAAAATGGGTAGGCATTGCCTTTGAAAAGTAAACAAGCACCACAGAGTAAGCAAGCGGAAAAGTAAACACTAAGTAAAAACTGTAACAAGTTGTGCTGAAAGTAAAAGGGGCCGGAAATACAAGCCCAACTGTAAAGTACAACTGAAAGGAAAAACAGCAACTGAAAAGAAAAGCCGCAGCGTCGGGCCGTCCTCTGGAAGTCCCACCTGAAGGGTGGGTAAAGATAGCCTCCATAGCTCCTCGGTCCAACCGTCTGCTCCGAGTGCATCCCGCCCAGCGGTCGACCTCCAGGTACCGTCCTGCTCCGCACGCCTCCACCTCGATCAGCGCTGTCCGTCGTCTGTAACCAACACAACGAAGTGCGGGCATAGCCCGTGCAGGGGTGAGTATAAGCTACTCAGTAGGGACCACGAGACCCCCGAAGGTCTCCCAAAATCCACAAAGGATAATCCACAATGGAAAGATACAATCACGAAGTAACATATGACACGGCTTAGGTATATGCCCATACATATACCTAAGTCATCAATTCCCGTTCGGCTCCAATGTCTGAGCCCAAGAACAACACAGTCCACACAGGAAAGCAAACGTAAACCCACACAGGATAGCACAACACAATCCACAAAGGAGAGTAAACAGTAAATCCACACAGGATAGCTCAACACAATCCACAAAGGAGAGTAACTCAAGATTCAGCTCACACAGGTATACCTCTTCGGATGATGATAAAGATGATCACTGATCCATCTAAGTTGTCAGACCCACAAAGGATCGATAGGTAACTAACCCCCGCAAAGACCCACACATGATCGGGCCCACACAGGACCTGTAGGCGCTGGCTCACACAGAACCGCTGAGCGCTGACCCACACAGGATCGGACCCACACAGGACCTGTAGCACTGATCCACGTAGGATCGCTGAGTGCAGTAGTCGTCGCAGTCCACTGAGGATCTCTGCACAGTCGTCGTCGCAGTCCACTGAGGATCTCTGCATGGTCGTCGCCGCAGTCCACTGAGGATCTCTGCACGGTCGTCGCTGTCGAAGTAGCAGTCACAGCCCGCACTAGGGTTCCCGCACACAGCAAGCTCGTTCGGGAGGGTCCGCTCCAGGAGCCGAGAGGCTGATACATCAACTGACACAGAGTCCGAAGTTGATGTATCCAAATGTTCCGTATCGTCAACAGGAACTCAACGTCGCAGACGGCGCGTCAATCAGACGCCCGGTCTGAGAGATATTGGCCTTTTCGTCCGAGGGGCCCGGTTGATTTTTAAGGAAAAACCAACCCGACTGTACTCCACCTACGTCCAAACCTCGGGCGGAGTGAGCCAAAAGATCCATCTCACTTAGAGTAATTCAACGAAGTCTATGGCACGTCAATCGGACGTCCGTAGCTCAAGATATGAGTGTTTCCGCTCCGAGGGTTCGGTTGGTTTCGTGTACGAACCAACCCAGCCAAACCCAAATTACTCCAAAACCTTAAGTGCGATATACTGAAACGACCGTCTCGATCCAAGGATCACGTTGCCGCTGACGACGAGTCGTTTGGAGGCCCGTAGCTCAAGATAAGGGCATTTGACAAAAAACGGTCCGAAGATGGGGGGGTCTGGGCCCGGGCTGACCCGGCCCGACCCCCCTGGGTCGGCCGAACCCGGTCCGACCCGGTCCGACCCGGTCGGACCGGTCTGGCTCGGCCCACCCGGCCCGGCTCAACCGGGCGGCCGAGCGACGTGGGGGGGGGAGCCGCCGCTCCCGCGTGACACCCCCGCGGCACCCGCGGGGTGTCGCCCTGGACAACTCGAGCGACGCGGGGGGAGCCGCCACCCCCGCGTGACAACCCCGCGGCACCCGCGGGGTGTCGCCCTGACAGCCGGACCCGCGAGGCCACGGGTCCGTTGGCCGCCGCTCCCGGCTGCTGGCACCGCCGCGCCGGCGACCCGCGCCGCCGGCGTGTTCCGCGGGCCACTGGAATCGCTCCGGTGGTCCGATTCTGTTCCCGTCTGCACCGCTACTCCTCCCGAGACTCGTTCTTCACTGCGGAACCACCAAATTTCCGTTACGGCACATTCCGTCGTCGCCCGTCAAATCCACACATCAACGAAGAACGGCAGAGGGTTGTCGGGCCGTGTTCGTTTGGCCCGCACCCTCCGCGTTAGAGATAAACAACGGGAGAAACAAAATTCAACACATGAATTCAACAATTTTAATAAATTAAAATTTTTCTTATTGTCTGGTTCTTTACTTTTAAAAGGAAAGATCATGGGAAAAAGGAAATAAATTCACAACAACCCCTACCTCGTAGTCATCGTCGTACGCACGTTCTTCGCGGATTGTTCGTCGCGGAAAGAGGGGATCGTCGCGTCGTTGCGGAAGGGCGTTGCATCATCGCGGAATCCGGCGTTGAGTCGGAGAACTCAACGGACCAAGAAACAACAGATTTAATTTAATTATATAAAATTAAATCTGTGTTTTGTTAAAAAAACACAAGGAAGATTTAAGAGAAACCGGGAGTCTCTTACCTCAAACAGCAGATCGAAGATTCGTTGCGGAGGAAGAGACGTCGCAGAAGAACGTTGTAGGAAGGGAACGTCGGCGTCGCGGAACCCGACGTCGCGTCGTCGACTTCCACAGGTTCGGCGTTCTTCATCGGAGGCCGGCATTCTTCGTGTTCTTCGCGTTCTTCGCATTCTTCGCGAAGGATGTTGAAGGTTCAAGAACTCTGACAAAACCTCTCAACGAGTAATCCTCAAAAAGTCTTGTTGGTTTTATTTTATTATTACGCCAAAAAATGAAAAAGGTAAGTAACGACCCATCAATTCGTTGTATTAGTTCAACGAAAGTAACAGCTCATTTAATTTACGAAATAAACCGCCCAATTAAATGGTCTATTAAGTATTTAAGAAAACGCGTCAGTTGACTTTCATAATGATGGGTTTTCGCGGGTGCGTTACTTAGCGGAAAGAAACGGCGGGGCTCGTGCAGGCCCAACCTCACAAATATCCATTGTATCGGATCGTGATCCCAGGTTTACTTTTAAATTTTGGAAAGGCCTTCAGAAGTCGTTGGGTACTGAATTAAAATTTTAGTACAGCTTTTCATCCTCAATTAGATGGGCAGTCAGAACGAACAATTCAGACCTTGGAGGATATGCTATGAGCTTGTTCGATGGATTATCAGGGAAGTTGGGACCAACATCTTTCTTTGGTTGAGTTTTCTTATAATAACAGTTTTCATTCCAGTATACAGATGGCACCATTTGAGGCATTATATGGGAAGCGGTGTCGAACTCCAGCATTTTGGGATGAAGTGGGTGAAAGGAAGCTGATGGGACCAGAATTGGTTGAAGAGATGGTAGAAAAAGTTCAGTTGATTCAGAAGCACATGAGAACAGCTCAGAGCAGGCAGAAGAGTTATGCGGATAACCAGAGGAAGGATCTATCTTTCGAGGTAGGTGATCATGTTTTTCTCAAGGTTTATCCTTGGAAAAGTGTGATGTGATTTGGTAAGAAAGGAAAGCTGAGTCCAAGTTTTATTGGACCATATGAAATTCTGGAGAGAGCTGGATCAGTTGCATACCAGGTGGCTTTACCTCCGAGTTTATCTTAGGTACACAATGTTTTTCATGTTTCAATGTTGAGAAAGTATATGCCAGATCCATCTCATGTTTTGAGCCCAGAGGTAGTTCAGCTGGAAGAGAACCTATCTTATGAAGAACAACCAGTCCAGATTCTTGACCACAGGGAG
The DNA here is from genome assembly GCA_963277665.1 of Viscum album. Classification (NCBI taxonomy): domain Eukaryota; kingdom Viridiplantae; phylum Streptophyta; class Magnoliopsida; order Santalales; family Viscaceae; genus Viscum; species Viscum album. The sequence continues at coordinate 2,066,291,464 of OY728141.1, forward strand.
CAGGTGTTACGGAATAAGGTGATTCATCAGGTAAAGGTTTTGTGGAAAAACCATGGGATTAAAGAGGCAACATGAGAATCTGAAAATGCTATGAGGGATAAATACCCCCACTTATTTTGATAAGTGAATAAAATTGCGAGGACGCAATTCCCAAAAGGGGGGAAGGATGTAACATCCCAGGTAAATAAAGAATAAAGAATTTTCATATTTATTAATATTTACGAATTAAATATTAATTTTAATTAAAAGGGGTTTCTACTTTCGATAGCATACTCGATACGCAACGATGAGTTTCTTTGAAAACTTACGTTGCACACAAGTAATAAAATAATATTATTTTAAATGTTAGTTAACGAGTAGCCATTGTACTGGAGGGAATGGATAGAAATAACTAAAATATGATTATATATGTTTTTAAATGTTTTTACATTTACCCAATAAAAGATAAAGGCTTAAAATACGGAAAGAGTTCAATTTTAGGCATTTATACCCTAATTTTCACGAAAGGTCCACTTATCACCTTTTGACGGAGAACCGTCATTAAATATAGTTTTGATCGATCTTATAAATTCTATTGGACCAAATATAACTCTTCTTTAGAATCGGGACATCAAAATTTACTTTTTGTAAATTTTTGGTACCTTTCTGATAAAGTTCTTTTTTTTATGAATAGTGTAAAATGTTGTATTTTAATTCAAAACCTCTTTTTAATCTAAATTATTTATATGATTAGATTATTATTTTTATTGGTTTTAAAGTGAAATTAGAAAATATTTTAACCAGTTAACCCAATGGTGATCATTGGAATCAATTTCACTTTGAAATTGGACTTAAACTGGTGTCAATCTTTTGATACTTATTGTTTCACAAAAACACGCTATTTTTCATGACAGCGGGAATTAATTATTAAATTAATTAATTTGACTTATATGTTTTGAATTTTGTAAAATGGACTTCATTTTTGATTTCGGAATATCAAATATAGCTTAGGGTCAATTTTTGGTAATTTTCTGAAAAACTTCAATTTTTGATGAATAGTGAAACCACTAAGTGATAATCAAGCAAACTGATTTTTCAGTTAAATGAAAGTTTACCACTAATGTGTATTGAATTTTGAAAATCCGACATACATGGTTGTCATTAGTATGTAAAATGTGGTTCAATGAGATTATAATAATTTTTTGGTGAATAGTAACTTATTAAGTTCTTAATCACGATTAGTGGTAATTAGGGTAGTTTAAGGTATAAATAATACTTTAATAAAATGAAATGACCAAGACACATGTCCCAACCTCATTGGTTGTGTCATGGCCGACCATGACATGCCATGGGTCAACTTGGGGACCCCATGGATCCACTTTTGTTGGGAAATGACATAAATTACTTTTTATTTAATGTTAAAGTGAAAATGACACAAACATAATATGTTTTACGAAAACAATTTTTGAGTGGGGTTATACAAGTCCAAATTTTTATTATAAATAGTCATTGGAAAGATAAAAAGATTTCCTACATCATAGTATTTTTTTTATAATTTTTAGACATTAAATAAATTAAATTATATATGACATAATAATGATGCAGCGATGACATCATTATTTGACGATTTAAATAAAATGGAAAGATAATGAAAAATATAAAACCTACACATGGCCAAAACCAATTGGATGAGTGGATTTCAAACCCTTATCACCTTATCCACGAATTATATCAATGTGGGATTTTTTAAAACCGAAACACATTTTCAAATAAAGTAATATTTCTTTACTTTCCAAAAGTGCCCCTCCTCTCCTCTTATAATAGGCCCCCACCTCTACCTCATTTCACACACTTCTAAAGCCTTTGGCTCGGCCAACCCCTACCCATTTACTCTCTCCACATCCCTCTCCTCATTATAGAGGATTCCCTTTGGGCAGAATCCTTTCAAAGGAAGCCTTTAGGCTCAACTCAAAAGGAGTTACACTTTTAAAGGTAATTCATTCTCTCATGTTCAGTTGATTTATTTTGCTTCTCCAACCCCCTAAACTCTTTTTATTTACTTCCTTTGTAACTACACCAGTATCTTAAAAATACTAGGATGTTGTTATAAGATTTATTTGAGCTACATTGTCATACAACTACATCAAATGGTTAAAGAACATACGGTTTCCGTGGATGGCGAAATTCTGCCTCCCGAAATGATGATTGTTCAACACTCATTTAACACCTTCAAAGGTGGCCATTATGATGTCACTATTTTTATATATGATATATAATATGTTTATGTTTTCCTTAAGCTTATGTTTTTTTCATTTTGGGCATACCTTTATGGTTTCCATTATGGGTAAACACGATATCTTCATTTTAGGAAGTGCGGACTACCGCCCCCTAAAAGTGATTTGATTCGTTAATACCATATGTGGGATGTGTAAAGGATAAAGTTAATGATATTATATATGTTATTATACTGGAATTATAATATACTCTTATATCATTATGATTCCATTCCAGAAAATATGAAATAGAAATGGAAGTAGCGTTCATGCGTACGTACGGCTTACCGTCTCCATGAACGGTGCATTTCATTTCTTACCTCTAAATGTGATGTAATATTATAAATTCATGTATGTACTGGATATATATGACATATATGATATCTACATCATGAATACCATTCTGTATATAATGAACCTTTGACCAAATTAACAACATGTAAGTGTAAGAAGCCTATTCTTGACTTAAGAACCAAATACCGACAAAATGAACATTATTAACTTAACTGAGTACATGATGTTCATAACATGGTATAAAAGGAATAATGAAATTGAAAAAGATTCATAAGAAAGTAGAGATTAACTCAAGTTTATTATTCAGGAGATTAAAGAACGGTCGGGTCAAGTCGGATACGAGGTATGGGACTTCGTCTCAATCTCCTTTCATTGAGGCATATTTTATTTTATACACAACTTTATTTTATACGGTGTATAAACCCCTTTGACTTTTATGTTTATTCAAAAGGAATCTTTTTTATATGAAGCGTTTACTAAACGACAAAAGGGAATGTTTTTGTCGTACGTATGCGAAGACAACGACTTCTCCGCCGTCGTGACCGTTATTTGAGTTTCGGCTTCCTCTACAAGCCATACCTTCTTTTTAAAAGAAAAATAAATACCATATTTTACTTTTCTTTTATTTTGGTATTGAAAATAGTTTTCATAATGTTTTTATATCAATGTGTTGTATTGATATCTCGTGATTGAAATGTGGAAATTTTATGTTTCATTTATGCATGTTTTATGTGATATGATTATGTTATGGTTCTTGGGCATTATTATGAAGACGGGTGGTTCCGTGATAAACTAAGGGCGGGTGAGCCCGTTATAGCTCTCCAATGCATTGGGTAACGCAAAGGAGTGAAACGTTAAGGTTTCTCCGAAGATATTTTAGGTAATATACTGTGATGGGTATTCCAAACGTAACCAAGAGGGTTACTCCCTACGTAAGAATGTTATGAATGCCTCAAGTTACCTTTATGTCTTATGGTTTCTATGATTTATTCATGATTTTATGAGGTATGTTAAAGTGCCTATGTTTTATGGGTAAAGTATGATTTCATTCTTATGTATATATGAACTCATGTTTCCTTTCCATGTTTTTTTGATAACCCATACTGAGTTTTTATGCTCATCCCAAGTTTTTGAAATGTTTTTCACAGGTCAAGGGAAAGGTACATGATAAGATAATAGAGTCAAGGATGTGTCAAGAAATAATCCAAGTTTTATTTTAAATGTGTTTCCATTGATGGGAATGAAGAATACTATCTTTATGTAACCACTTTGTTTATATGTGGAATGTAATGCAAGTTTTATGATCTAATTCTCTAAAACTCTAAACCCGAAAAGATCCTCAATGTGTAATCTTGTAATAACTCAAGATTAAGTAAGGTTTAAGGCTGGGGCCTTATAGTTGGTATCATAGGACGGTTTAGACAACTTTAGGAGTTAGAAAAGTGTTAAATTATAATATGATTGAAATGATATAGCATTTACGGATTACCATGTTGCTTCGCCTAAGATATTTCTATGTTCAGAATGGTTTTCCGCAGAGGAAACAAAGAAGCTATGTTGGGACGACATCAGGAGGAAGATAACCTTCCAAATCAGCAACCTGAGATGGTCGGAATCGGAACTGAACAGTTTGTTGCAGTGATGGCATAGTTGACTCAGGCTATAAATGGTGGTGGTATCCATGCACGAGATCAGCCAGATCAACCGCAGAGGAACATGTCAGTGGTGGAACATTTCATGAGGCAACATCCCCCATCATTTAGAGGATCATCTAACCCTGTGCAAGCTGAAGGGTGGATTAAAGCACTGGAGAATATTTTTGATGTCATGGGGTGTTCATAACATCAAAAGGTTAGTCTTGCTATTTACCGTTTTGAAGGTGAAGCTGATCAGTGGTGGTCGATGGTGAAAAATATAAGGGATAGTGATGAGATTGAGGATCTTCACTGGGAAGAATTCAAAGGTATGTTTCCTGAGAAATATTTTCCTAAGGTGGTTCGTCTTAGGATGGAAAAAAAGTTCCTAGAATTGAGGCAGGAGGATGATTCAGTGGCTGATTATGAAGAAAAGTTCACTCGATTGGCAAGGTATGCTCCAAACTTCATACGAGATCTTGATAGTAAAATAAAACATTTTTACTCAGGGTTAAAGCCAAAGTATCGAAGGTATTTAGCTTCTCGTGAGTTCAAAAGTTATGAAAAACTTGTTCGATGTGCGGAGAAGGTGGAAATGGAGTTTGCCGATGATCAGGTGTTCTATGACAAACAACAGAATAAGAGGTCTAGTTGGCAGGAAAAGGGGAAGAATTCATCAAAGAAGCAAGGAGGTAAGAAAACCAAATATCCATCCTGTGAGAAATGTGGTAAAATGCATCCTGGAGAATGTTTATCCAAGTCTGGTAAGTGCTTTCGGTGTGGTAAGTCTGGTCATATTGCTCGTAACTTTAAGGAAGATGATCAAGCAGGAAATGAAAAGCCAACGGTAAGATGTTTTAAGTGTAATGAAATGGGTCATTATGCAAACGAGTGTCCAACGAAGAACTCAACTGGGGGAATGCAGCTAGACTACAAGCAGAAAGGGGTGGTAAAATCATTTGCAACAACTTCAGAAGATGTTGGGCCATCAAATGAAGTGGTATCAGCTCCAGGGAGCTCAGTATTTTTCAAAGATTGACTTGATGTCGGGGTACCATCAGTTGAAAGTAAAACAAGCAGATGTTCTGAAGACTGCGTTCCGTACTAGATATGGCCATTATGAATTTGTAGTTATGCCTTTTTGGTTAACCAATGCACCTGCTGTATTCATGGACCTTATGAATAAAATTTTCCATGAGTTCTTGGATAAGTTTGTGTTTGTGTTTTGAGGTTTTTGAAGAGGTTATGTGTGCCTTGTGATTCACAGTTGAAGAATGAGTTGTTATGTGAGGCTCATAGTTCCCTGTTTTCAGTTCATCCTGGCAGTACTAAGATGTACAGAGATCTGCGGGAGTATTACTGGTGGGATGGAATGAAAAGAGACATTCTTGATTTTACTGTGAAGTGTTTGACATGTCAACAGGTTAAAGCAGAGAGGCAGTTACCGAAAGGGATGCTTCAGCCTTTACCAGTGCCACAGTGGAAATGGGAAAACATATCCATGGACTTTTTTGTGGGATTACCGAGGACATCTCGAGGTAATAATGCAATCTGGGTTATTGTTTATCGCTTGACCAAATCTGCTCATTTCCTTTCTATACGAGATACATTCTCTCTTGATCAACTTTCCCGTCTGTATCTTAAAGAGATAGTCAGGTTACATGGAGTTCCTCTCTCCATTTTATCGGATCGTGATCCCAGGTTTACTTTTAAATTTTGGAAAGGCCTTCAGAAGTCGTTGGGTACTGAATTAAAATTTTAGTACAGCTTTTCATCCTCAATTAGATGGGCAGTCAGAACGAACAATTTAGACCTTGGAGGATATTCTATGAGCTTGTTCGATGGATTATCAGGGAATTTGGGACCAACGTCTTTCTTTGGTTGAGTTTTCTTATAATAACAGTTTTCATTCCAGTATACAGATGACACCATTTGAGGCATTATATGGGAAGCGGTGTCAAACTCCATCATTTTGGGATGAAGTGGGTGAAAGGAAGCTGATGGGACCAGAATTGGTTGAAGAGATGGTAGAACAAGTTCAGTTGATTCAGAAGCACATGAGAACAGCTCAGAGCAGGAAGAAGAGTTATGCAGATAACCAGAGGAAGGATCTATCTTTCGAGGTAGGTGATCATGTTTTTCTCAAGGTTTCTCCTTGGAAAAGTGTGATGAGATTTGGTAAGAAAGGAAAGCTGAGTCCAAGGTTTATTGGACCATATGAAATTCTGGAGTGAGTTGGATCAGTTGCATACCAGGTGGCTTTACCTCTGAGTTTATCTTAGGTACACAATGTTTTTCATGTTTCAATGTTGAGAAAGTATATGACAGATCCATCTCATGTTTTGAGCCCAGAGGTAGTTCAGCTGGAAGAGAACCTATCTTATGAAGAACAACCAGTCCAGATTCTTGACCACAGGGAGCAGGTGTTACGGAATAAGGTGATTCATCAGGTAAAGTTTTTGTGGAAAAACCATGGGATTAAAGAGGTAACATGAGAATCTAAAAATGCTATGAGGGATAAATACCCCCACTTATTTTGATAAGTGAATAAAATTGCGAGGACGCAATTCTCAAAAGGGGGGAAGGATGTAACATCCCAGGTAAATAAAGAATAAACAATTTTCATATTTATTAATATTTACGAATTAAATATTAATTTTAATTAAAAGGGGTTTCTACTTTCGATAGCGTACTCGATACGCAACGATGAGTTTCTTTGAAAACTTACGTTGCACACAAGTAATAAAATAATATTATTTTAAATGTTAGTTAACGAGTAGCCATTTTACTGGCAGGAATGGATAGAAATAACTAAAATATGATTATATATGTTTTTAAATGTTTTTACATTTACCCAATAAAAGATAAAGGCTTAAAATACGGAAAGAGTTCAATTTTAGGCATTTATACCCTAATTTTCACGAAAGGTCCACTTATCACCTTTTAACGGAGAACCGTCATTAAATATAGTTTTGATCTCTTATAAATTCTATTGGACCAAATATAACTCTTCTTTAGAATCGGGACATCAAAATTTACTTTGTGTAAATTTTTGGTACCTTTCTGATAAAGTTCTTTTTTTATGAATAGTGTAAAATGTTGTATTTTAATTCAAAACCTCTTTTTAAACTAAAATATTTATATGATTAGATTATTATTTTAATTGGTTTTAAAGTGAAATTAGAAAATATTTTAACCAGTTAACCCAATGGTGGTCATTGGAATCAATTTCACTTTGAAATTGGACTTAAACTGGTGTCAATCTTTTGATACTTATTGTTTCACAAAAACACGCTATTTGTCATGACAGTGGGAATTAATTATTAAATTAATTAATTTGACTTATATGTTCTGAATTTTGTAAAATGGACTTCATTTTTGAATTCGGAATATCAAATATAGCTTAGGGTGAATTTTTGGTAATTTTCGGAAAAACTTCAATTTTTGATGAATAGTGAAACCACTAAGTGATAATCAAGCAAACTGATTTTTCAGTTAAATGAAAGTTTACCACTAATGTGTATTGAATTTTGAAAATCCGACATACATGGTTGTCATTAGTATGTAAAATGTGGTTCAATGAGATTATAATAATTTTTTGGTGAATAGTAACTTATTAAGTTCTTAATCACGATTAGTGGTAATTAGGGTAGTTTATGGTATAAATAATACTTTAATAAAATGAAATGACCTATACACATGTCCCAAACTCATTGTTTGTGTCATGGCCGACCATTACATGCCATGGGTCAACTTGGGGACCCCATGGATCCACCTTTGTTGGGAAATGACATAAATTACTTTTTATTTAATGTTAAAGTGAAAATGACACAAACATAATATGTTTTACGAAAACAATTTTTGAGTGGAGTTATACAAGTCCAAATTTTGATTATAAATAGTCATTGGAAAGATAAGAAGACTTCCTACATCATAGTATTTTTTTTATAATTTTTATACATTAAATAAATTAAATTATATATGACATAATAATGATGTAGCGATGACATCATTATTTGACGATTTAAATAAAATGGAAAGATAATGAAACATATAAAACTTACACATGGACAAAACCAATTGGATGAGTGGATTTCAAACCCTTATCACCATATCCACGAATTATATCAATGTGGGACCTTTTAAAACCGAAACACATTTTCAAATAAAGTAATATTTCTTTACTTTCCAAAAAGTGCCCCTCCTCTACTCTTATAAAAGGCCCCCAACTCTACCTCATTTCACACACTTCTCAAGCTTTTGGCTCGGCCAAACCCTGCCCATTTACTCTCTCCACATCCCTATCCTCATCCTAGAGGATTACCTTTGGGCAGAATCCTTTCAAAGGAAGCCTCTAGGCTCAACTCAAAAGGAGTTACACTTTTAAAGGTAATTCATTCTCTCATGTTCATTTGATTTATTTTGCTTCTCCAACCCCCTAAACTCTTTTTATTTACTTCCTTTGTAACAAAAAAAGTATCTTCAAAATACTAGGATGTTTTTATAAGATTTATTTGAGCTACACTCTCACACAACTACATCAAATGGTTAAAGAACATACGGTTTCCGTGGATGGTGAAATTCTGCCTCCCGAAACGTTGATTGTTCAACACTCATTTAACACCTTCAAAGGTGGCCATTATGATGTCACTATTTTTATATATGATATATAATATGTTTATATTTTCCTTAAGCTTCTGTTTTTTTTCATTTTGGGCATACCTTTATGGTTTCCATTATGGGTAAACACGATATCTTCATTTTAGGAAGTGCGGACTACCGCCCCCTAAAAGTGATTTGATTCGTTAATACCATATGTGGGATGTGTAAAGGATAAAGTTAATGATATTATATATGTTATTATACTGGAATTATAATATACTCTTATATCATTATGATTCCATTCCAGAAAATATGAAATAGAAATGGAAGTAGCGTTCATGCGTACGTACGGCTTACCGTCTCCATGAACGGTGCATTTCATTTATTACCTCTAAATGTGATGTAATATTATAAATGCATGTATGTACTGGATATATATGACATATATGATATCTACATCATGAATACCATTCTGTATATAATTAACCTTTGACCAAATTAACAACATGTAAGTGTAAGAAGCCTATTCTTGACTTAAGAACCAAATACCGACAAAATGAACATTATTAACTTAACTGAGTACATGATGTTCATAACATGGTATAAAAGGAATAATGAACTTGAAAAAGATTCATAAGAAAGTAGAGATTAACTCAAGTTTATTATTCAGGAGATTAAAGAATGGTCGGGTCAAGTCGGATACGAGGTATGGGACTTCGTCTCAATCTCCTTTCATTGAGGCATATTTTATTTTATACACAACTTTCTTTTATACGGTGTATAAACCCCTTTGAATTTTACGTTTATTCAAAAGGAATCTTTTTTATACGAAGCGTTTACTAAACGAAAAAAGGGAATGTTTTTGTCGTACGTATGCGGCGACAACGACTTCTCCGCCGTCGTGACCGTTATTTGAGTTTCGGCTTCCTCTACAAGCCATACCTTCTTTTTAAAAGAAAAATAAATACAATATTTTACTTTTCTTTTATTTTGGTATTGAAAATGGTTTTCATAATGTTTTTATATCAATGTGTTGTATTGATATCTCGTGATTGAAATGTGGAAATTTTATGTTTCCTTTATGCATGTTTTATGTGATATGATTATGTTATGGTTCTTGGGCATTATTATGAAGACGGGTGGTTCCGTGATAAACTAAGGGCGGGTGAGCCCGTTATAGCTCTCCAATGCATTGGGTAACGCAAAGGAGTGAAACATTAAGGTTTCTCCGAAGAGATTTTAGGGAATATACTGTGATGGGTATACCAAACGTAACCAAGAGGGTTACTCCCTACGTAAGAATGTTATGAATGCCTCAAGTTACCTTTATGTCTTATGGTTTCTATGATTTATTCATGATTTTATGAGGTATGTTAAAGTGCCTATGTTTTATGGGTAAAGTATGATTTCATTATTATGTATATATGAACTCATGTTTCCTTTCCATGTTTTTTTGATAACCCATACTGAGTTTTTATGCTCATCCCAAGTTTTTGAAATGTTTTTCACAGGTCAAGGGAAAGGTACATGATAAGATGATAGAGTCAAGGATGTGTCAAGAAATAATCCAAGTTTTATTTTAAATGTGTTTCCATTGATGGGAATGAAGAATACTATCTTTATGTAACCACTTTGTTTATATGTGGAATGTAATGCAAGTTTTATGATCTAATTCTCTAAAACTCTAAACCCGAAAAGATCCTCAATGTGTAATCTTGTAATAACTCAAGATTAAGTAAGGTTTAAGGCTGGGGCCTTATAGTTGGTATCAGAGGACGGTTTAGACAACTTTAGGAGTTAGAAAAGTGTTAAATTATAATATGATTGAAATGATATAGCATTTACGGATTACCATGTTGCTTCGCCTAAGATATTTCTGTGTTCAGAATGGTTTTCCGCAGAGGAAACAAAGCAGCTATGTTGGGACGACATCAGGAGGAAGATAACCTTCCAAATCAGCAACCTGAGATGGTCGGAATCAGAACTGAACAGTTTGTTGCAGTGATGGCACAGTTGACTCAGGATATAAATGGTGGTGGTATCCATGCACGAGATCAGCCAGATCAACCGCAGAGGAACATGTCAGTGGTGGAACATTTCATGAGGCAACATCCCCCATCATTTAGAGGATCATCTGACCCTGTGCAAGCTGAAGTGTGGATTAAAGCACTAGAGAAGATTTTTGATGTCATGGGGTGTTCAGAACATCAAAAGGTTAGTCTTGCTATTTACCGTTTTGAAGGTGAAGCTGATCAGTGGTGGTCGATGGTGAAAAATATAAGGGATAGTGATGAGATTGAGGATCTTCACTGGGACGAATTCAAAGGTATGTTTCTTGAGAAATATTTTCCTAAGGTGGTTCGTCTTAGGATGGAAAAAAAGTTCCTAGAATTGAGGCAGGAGGATGATTCAGTGGCTGCTTATGAAGAAAAGTTCACTCGATTGGCAAGGTATGCTCCAAACTTCATACGAGATCTTGATAGTAAAATAAAACATTTTTACTCAGGGTTAAAGCCAAAGTATCGAAGGTATTTAGCTTCTTGTGAGTTCAAAAGTTATGAAAAACTTGTTCGATGTGCGGAGAAGGTGGAAATGGAGTTTGCCGATGATCAGGTGTTCTATGACAAACAACAGAATAAGTGGTCTAGTTGGCAGGAAAAGGGGAAGAATTCATCAAAGAAGCAAGGAGGTAAGAAAACCAAATATCCATCCTGTGAGAAGTGTGGTAAAATGCATCCTGGAGAATGTTTATCCAAGTCTGGTAAGTGCTTTCGGTGTGGTAAGTCTGGTCATATTGCTCGTAACTGTAAGGAAGATGATCAAGAAGGAAATGAAAATCCAACGGTAAGATGTTTTAAGTGTAATAAAATGGGTCATTATGAAAACGAGTGTCCAACGAAGAACTCAACTGGGGGAATGCAGCTAGACTACAAGCAGAAAGGGGTGGTAAAATCATTTGCAACAACTTCAGCAGATGTTGGGCCATCGAATAAAGTTGTATCAGCTCCAGGGAGCTCAGTATTTTTCAAAGATTGACTTGAGGTCGGGGGTACCATCAGTTGAAAGTAAAAGAAGCAGACGTTTCGAAGACTGCGTTCCGTACTAGATATGGCCATTATGAATTTGTAGTTATTCCTTTTTGGTTAACCAATGCACCTGCTGTATTCATGGACCTTATGAATAAAATTTTCCATGAGTTCTTGGATAAGTTTGTGTTTGTGTTTTGACGTTTTTGAAGAGGTTATGTGTGCCTTGTGATTCACAGTTGAAGAATGAGTTGTTATGTGAGGCTCATAGTTCCCTGTTTTCAGTTCATCCTGGCAGTACTAAGATGTACAGAGATCTGCGGGAGTATTACTGGTGGGATGGAATGAAAAGAGACATTCCTGATTTTACTGTGAAGTGTTTGACATGTCAACAGGTTAAAGCAGAGAGGCAGTTACCGAAAGGGATGCTTCAGCCTTTACCAGTGCCAGAGTGGAAATGGGAAAACATAACCATGGACTTTTTTGTGGGATTACCGAGGACATCTCGAGGTAATAATTCAATCTGGGTTATTGTTGATCACTTGACCAAATCTGCTCATTTCCTTTCTATACGAGATACATTCTCTCTTGATCAACTTTCCCGTCTGTATCTTAAAGAGATAGTCAGGTTACATGGAGTTCCTCTCTCCATTGTATCGAATCGTGATCCCAGGTTTACTTTTAAATTTTGGAAAGGCCTACAAAAGTCGTTGGGTACTGAATTAAAATTTTAGTACAGCTTTTCATCCTCAATTAGATGGGCAGTCAGAACGAACAATTCAGACCTTGGAGGATATGCTATGAGCTTGTTCGATGGATTATCAGGGAAGTTGGGACCAACATCTTTCTTTGGTTGAGTTTTCTTATAATAACAGTTTTCATTCCAGTATACAGATGGCACCATTTGAGGCATTATATGGGAAGCGGTGTCGAACTCCAGCATTTTGGGATGAAGTGGGTGAAAGGAAGCTGATGGGACCAGAATTGGTTGAAGAGATGGTAGAAAATGTTCAGTTGATTCAGAAGCACATGAGAACAGCTTAGAGCGGGCAGAAGAGTTATGCGGATAACCGGAGGAAGGATCTATCTTTCGAGGTAGGTGATCATGTTTTTCTCAAGGTTTCTCCTTGGAAAAGTGTGATGAGATTTGGTAATAAAGGAAAGCTGAGTCCAAGGTTTATTGGACCATATGAAATTCTGGAGAGAGTTGGATCAGTTGCATACCAGGTGGCTTTACCTCCGAGTTTATCTTAGGTACACAATGTTTTTCATGTTTCAATGTTGAGAAAGTATATGCCAGATCCATCTCATGTTTTGAGCCCAGAGGTAGTTCAGCTGGAAGAGAACCTATCTTATGAAGAACAACCAGTCCAGATTCTTTACCACAGGGAGCAGGTGTTACGGAATAAGGTGATTCATCAGGTAAAGGTTTTGTGGAAAAACCATGGGATTAAAGAGGCAACATGAGAATCTGAAAATGCTATGAGGGATAAATACCCCCACTTATTTTGATAAGTGAATAAAATTGCGAGGACGCAATTCCCAAAAGGGGGGAAGGATGTAACATCCCAGGTAAATAAAGAATAAATAATTTTCATATTTATTAATATTTATGAATTAAATATTAATTTTAATTAAAAGGGGTTTCTACTTTCGATAGCGTACTCGATACGCAATGATGAGTTTCTTTGAAAACTTACGTTGCACACAAGTAATAAAATAATATTATTTTAAATGTTAGTTAACGACTAGCCATTGTACTGGCGGGAATGGATATAAATAACTAAAATATGATTATATATGTTTTTAAATGTTTTTACATTTACCCAATAAAAGATAAAGGCTTAAAATACGGAAAGAGCTCAATTTTGGGCATTTATACCCTAATTTTCACGAAAGGTCCACTTATCACCTTTTGACGGAGAACCATCATTAAATATAGTTTTGATCGATCTTATAAATTCTATTGGACCAAATATAACTCTTCTTTAGAATCGGGACATCAAAATTTACTTTGTGTAAATTTTTGGTACCTTTCTGATAAAGTTCTTTTTTTATGAATAATGTAAAATGTTGTATTTTAATTCAAAACCTCTTTTTAATATAAATTATTTATATGATTAGATTATTATTTTAATTGGTTTTAAAGTGAAATTAGAAAATATTTTAACCAGTTAACCCAATGGTGGTCATTGGAATCAATTTCACTTTGAAATTGGACTTAAACTGGTGTCAATCTTTTGATACTTATTGTTTCACAAAAACACGCTATTTGTCATGACAGCGGAAATTAATTATTAAATTAATTAATTTGACTTATATGTTTTGAATTTTGTAAAATGGACTTCTTTTTTGAATTCGGAATATCAAATATAGCTTAGGGTGAATTTTTGGTAATTTTCTGAAAAACTTCAATTTTTGATGAATAGTGAAACCACTAAGTGATAATCAAGCAAACTGATTTTTCAGTTAAATGAAAGTTTACCACTAATGTGTATTGAATTTTGAAAATCCGACATACATGGTTGTCATTAGTATGTAAAATGTGGTTCAATGAGATTATAATAATTTTTTGGTGAATAGTAACTTATTAAGTTCTTAATCACGATTAGTGGTAATTAGGGTAGTTTAAGGTATAAATAATACTTTAATAAAATGAAATGACCTAGACACATGTCCCAACCTCATTGGTTGTGTCATGGCCGACCATGAAATGCCATGGGTCAACTTGGGGACCCCATGGATCCACTTTTGTTGGGAAATGACATAAATTACTTTTTATTTAATGTTAAAGTGAAAATGACACAAACATAATATGTTTTAAGAAAACAATTTTTGAGTGGGGTTATACAAGTCCATATTTTGATTATAAATAGTCATTGGAAAGCTAATAAGATTTCCTACATCATAGTATTTGTTTTATAATTTTGAGACATTAAATAAATTAAATTATATATGACATATTAATGATGCAGCGATGACATCATTATTTGACGATTTAAATAAAATGGAAAGATAATGAAAAATATAAAACCTACACATGGACAAAACCAATTGGATGAGTGGATTTCAAACCCTTATCACCTTATACACGAATTATATCAATGTGGGACCTTTTAAAACCGAAACACATTTTCAAATAAAGTAATATTTCTTTACTTTCCAAAAAGTGCCCCTCCTCTCCTCTTATAAAAGGCCCCCAACTCTACCTCATTTCACACACTTCTCAAGCCTTTGGCTCGGCCAAACCCTGCCCATTTACTCTCTCCACATCCCTCTCCTCATCCTAGAGGATTCCCTTTGGGCAGAATCCTTTCAAAGGAAGCCTTTAGGCTCAACTCAAAAGGAGTTACACTTTTAAAGGTAATTCATTCTCTCATGTTCATTTGATTTATTTTGCTTCTCCAACCCCCTAAAATCTTTTTATTTACTTCCTTTGTAACAACACAAGTATCTTCAAAATACTAGGATGTTGTTATAAGATTTATTTGAGCTAAACTCTCACACAACTACATAAAATGGTTAAATAACATACGGTTTCCGTGGATGGCGAAATTCTGCCTCCCGAAACGTTGATTGTTCAACACTCATTTAACACCTTCAAAGGTGGCCATTATGATGTCACTATTTTTATATATGATATATAATATGTTTATATTTTCCTTAAGCTTCTGTTTTTTTCATTTTGGGCATACCTTTATGGTTTCCATTATGGGTAAACACGATATCTTCATTTTAGGAAGTGCGGACTACCGCCCCCTAAAAGTGATTTGATTCGTTAATACCATATGTGGGATGTGTAAAGGATAAAGTTAATGATATTATATATGTTATTATAATGGAATTATAATATACTCTTATATCATTATGATTCCATTCCAGAAAATATGAAATAGAAATGGAAGTAGCGTTCATGCGTACGTACGGCTTACCGTCTCCATGAACGGTGCATTTCATTTCTTACCTCTAAATGTGATGTAATATTATAAATGCATGTATGTACTGGATATATATGACATATATGATATCTACATCATGAATACCATTCTGTATATAATGAACCTTTGACCAAATTAACAACATGTAAGTGTAAGAAGCCTATTCTTGACTTAAGAACCAAATACCGACAAAATGAACATTATTAACTTAACTGAGTACATGATGTTCATAACATGGTATAAAAGGAATAATGAACTTGAAAAAGATTCATAAGAAAGTAGAGATTAACTCAAGTTTATTATTCAGGAGATTAAAGAACGGTCGGGTCAAGTCGGATACGAGGTATGGGACTTCGTCTCAATCTCATTTCATTGAGGCATATTTTATTTTATACACAACTTTCTTTTATACGGTGTATAAACCCCTTTGACTTTTACGTTTATTCAAAAGGAATATTTTTTATACGAAGCGTTTACTAAACGAAAAAAGGGAATGTTTTTGTCGTACATATGCGGCGACAACAACTTCTCCGCCGTCGTGACCGTTATTTGAGTTTCGGCTTCCTCTACAAGCCATACCTTCTTTTTAAAAGAAAAATAAATACCATATTTTACTTTTCTTTTATTTTGGTATTGAAAATGGTTTTCATAATGTTTTTATATCAATGTGTTGTATTGATATCTCGTGATTGAAATGTGGAAATTTTATGTTTCCTTTATGCATGTTTTATGTGATATGATTATGTTATGGTTCTTGGGAATTATTATGAAGACGGGTGGTTCCGTGA
The DNA here is from genome assembly GCA_963277665.1 of Viscum album. Classification (NCBI taxonomy): domain Eukaryota; kingdom Viridiplantae; phylum Streptophyta; class Magnoliopsida; order Santalales; family Viscaceae; genus Viscum; species Viscum album. The sequence goes on from OY728141.1 coordinate 2,066,307,998, forward strand.
TAAACTAAGGGCGGGTGAGCCCGTTATAGCTCTTCAATGCATTGGGTAACGCAAAGGAGTGAAACGTTAAGGTTTCTCCGAAGAGATTTTAGGGAATATACTGTGATGGGTATTCCAAACGTAACCAAGAGGGTTACTCCCTACGTAAGAATGTTATGAATGCCACAAGTTACATTTATGTCTTATGGTTTCTATGATTTATTCATGATTTTATGAGGTATGTTAAAGTGCCTATGTTTTATGGGTAAAGTATGATTTCATTCTTATGTATATATGAACTCATGTTTCCTTTCCATGTTTTTTTGATAACCCATACTGAGTTTTTATGCTCATCCCACGTTTTTGAAATGTTTTTCACAGGTCAAGGGAAAGGTACATGATAAGATGATAGAGTCAAGGATGTGTCAAGAAATAATCCAAGTTTTATTTTAAATGTGTTTCCATTGATGGGAATGAAGAATACTATCTTTATGTAACCACTTTGTTTATATGTGGAATGTAATGCAAGTTTTATGATCTAATTCTCTAAAACTCTAAACCCGAAAAGATCCTCAATGTGTAATATTGTAATAACTCAAGATTAAGTATGGTTTAAGGCTGGGGCCTTATAGTTTTTCTCTCGATGCCTCACTTGTCAGCAAGTGAAGGTAGAGCACCAGGTACCAGCAGGATTAGTTCATCCTTTAGAGGTCCCAGAGTGGAATTGGGATGGGATATCCATGGAATTTATGACGGGTCTTCTACGTAAATCCAGAGGTCATGACTCGATTTGGGTGATCATAGACCGACTCACCAAGTCGGCCCACTTCCTACCGATCAGAGAGAAGGGTTTAGTAGAGAGCATGGGAAGCTTATATGTGCAAGAGATTGTGAGACTACATGGAGTACCTTACTTGATTGTCTCCGACTGTGACGCACGATTCACTTCCTAGATATGGAAGGGGTTGTAGGAGGATTTCAGGACACATCTTCGCTTGACCACTTCCTTCCATCCTCAGACAGATGGTCAGACCGAGAGGACCACCCAGACACTCGAGGACATGTTACGTGCATCTGTCCTCGACTTCGATCGCAGTTGGGAGGATCACTTACATTTGGTGCAGTTTGTCTACAACAATAGTTATTCACTCCACCATAGGGATGGAACCTTTTGAGGCCTTGTACGAGCGATAATGCAGATCACCCTTGTGCTGGACTGACCATGGGGAGTCAGAACTAGTGGGACCAGAGATGGTATGAGCTACTACGGAGAAGGTGCAGATCATCAAGGAGTGGATGGAGACTGCACAGAGAAGATAGAAGTCATATGATGACAGGATATGGAGACTTCTGGAGTTCGAGGATGGCGAGCACGTCTTTCTACGGGTCTCACCATGACGAGGTCTACCGAAATTTGGCCGATGCGGCAAGTTATCCTTGAGATTAATCAGACCTTTCCAGGTCCTTAGTAGAGTAGGCGAGGTGGCTTACCGCTTTGCTCTTCCACCTCAATTTCACCAGGTGCATGATGTCTTCCACGTATCCCAGCTGAGGAGATACATGCATGACCCTTCCCACATCATCGACCATGGAGAGATGGACGTCGATGATGGGTTGATTTTTATGGAGGTTCTATTGGATATTGAGGATCGACAGGATCCGGTCCTGCGTCGATGGTCGATACCTCTGGTGCTCGTTCGCTGGTATCCCGAGAACCTCCAGGAGAGCACAAGGGAGCGGGAGGCTCAGATGCGTGCTCACTACCCCCATTTATTCCCATAGTTCGTGTTGTAGCTTACGGGGACGTAAAGCACTGAGGTAGGGAGAATTTAAATACCCAAAATTTCTGTGGAGATTTTTGTCTTAAATATATGGGAATTTTACAAGTATGTGAAAATTGACGGCGCATGATTCTGAGGCTTGGTGTGCCCGGAATCAAATTTTGATGTTTTTTGGGTATGTTCAGTAAACGTACGAGCGGGTTTTTATAACATTTGAACCGTTGATCGAAATTGAAATCTGAGGGTATCGTTGATCTCACATCGCCAATATTCACTTAAGAAGACTTTCACTTCGACAACAGTGAGTCGGGAATGGATTTTAGATTTTTTGGGGTTTATTAAAAAAAAATTAATAAAATAAAGTGATCCAACACTTTATTTTATTTTGAGCCACCATGCAAGTGTTTGGAGGTAGGACCCACTTGTAGTTGAAACTTCATCTTAGAAGTTAGAGGTGGGACCACCACACCTTAACCTCCCATGAAGGGTTATTGTGGTGGGGCCCACACAAAAATAACCTCCCGTGAGAGGTTACGATGTGGGGACCACCCGAGACCTTGACCTCCCATTTGAATTATAGGGGTGGGGACCTCCCGACCCCTATTAATGGGAGGAGGGTATAACCTCCCAACTCTCCCTCATTAATGAGGGAGAGCCGCTTAACCTCCCTTATTAATCCGTGCCAACACACATAAATTATTTGGGTGGAGCCTCTTAATTGAATTATCCATTTTTGAATTTTTCCAACATCTAAAATAATAAGTCATGTAATATTATTTTGGCTTGGCATTTTACACTTGGAGGAGATTTTGAGAGGAGAGATGGGGAGAATTATAATTCTCCCAATGAAGAATGCCCCTCCCAACGAAGAACGCGAAAAATGCCGACAATGATTCTTCTTCAACCTTCTTCCCCAAACACCTACCGATGTAGAGAATCTTACCATCTCATCATCATCAACAAATGGACACACAAACTTGGATTAGAAGTGTGTGGCAGACACAATGAATGACAGTCTCCTCCGTCTTCCTTCCGCGACTCTGTCAACGGACGGCGAATAACAAATGATGAAACAATGGTAGGGGGTTTTATTACTTGATGATGTTATAACTTTTCTTATCTTCTTCATCAGATAGGAAGGGTTTGTTGTGGATGTGTTAATGATCAATTTCTTATCTTGTTGAGCCAGTTGATACCTCCCTAAACGTGGAGGGTGCGGGACAACCTAACATGGCCTGACATCCTTCGTCGTTCTTCCTTCATGTGGTGTTCTACGGCATAGAAATGAAGCGACGACGACGAAAGCAGAAATGACGAAGGCCACGCTACCCACACCATCTGTGAATTGCACCGCCTCCATGGCGCACCTGTGCTTCTAGATGTACACTGTCGGCCGAGCGGCGCCCAGTCCGCCTACCCGCAGCCTACCTGGCCACTGCCGCGCCCTTCCCAGCACCCCCGCACCCTGCTCAGCACCCAGTCGGTGCATCACGGCCTGCTCGGGGCCCTGTTTGCACCCCCGCGGCCTTTCCGTCCCCTGCCATGCCCTGCCTGGCACCCCGACGTCCTGCCTGGCTCCCTGTCGGCGCCCCCGCGGCCTGCTCGGAGTCCAGCCAGCCTGCCCGCACCCCACGCAGCCTGCCCGCTGGCCTCCCTCCCTCCCGACCTCTCGGGCCGAGTCGCACCCCTCGCGGCACTGCCGAATCGACCCCGACCGTCTGGCCGAGTCGCATACGTGGCGACCTCCGGGCCCAGTGGAACATGCCAAACCTAGCGGGCTGACCTGCCCAACGAGCGGGGTCAAACCCAACAAGTCTGACTGGGTCGGCCCATTCTGGGTGGGTCCAAGTCGGTCAAACCGGGTCAGACTAGGTCCATGCCCATTACCAACCCCATTACATTCTTGGGCCACATCTTTAGCACCAGACGTCCATTTGATGAACCGTCAGCGATGCCGATTTTTTTGGATCGAAGCCATCCCATTGAGAATACCCCACAAGAGTTTGGTGTATATTTGTGATATGGTCAGGTTGGATCATACCCAAATCTAACCGGGGCCCTGGGACTAAAAGGCTAATAACTAACAGACCAGGCGTCCGATTGACACACCGTCTGTTGTGTTGAGACACCTATGGCATGGCAGACATTTGAGATACTTCTTTGTGGAACTTCATGACACTTAGAGTATCGACCAGAAGCTCGTGGTGTGGATCCTTCCAAATGCGGGCGAACAGAGTACGAATACCTAGTAGCTAGATGAGACCTAACGACTTCTTGACCAATTTGACTCGGAGTGACTCGACTAGCCCAGTGGGGAGCGCCTCTATGTGACGCGGCAGACCCACGGTGGGGAGTACCTATATGTGAGTGTGGCAGACCCACGATGCTCGACAGGATGATTACCTCAGTAAGCTACGAGGGTGAGAGCCTATGTGTGAGCGCGACAGACCCATAGTGGGAAGAGCCTCTGTGTGATGCGGAAGACCCACAATACTCAACAGGAGGAGTACCTCAGCAGTCCAAGGATAGTGGGAAGTGCCTCTGTGTGACGCGATAGGCCCACCACACTCGATAGAGGAGGAGTGCGCCATCAGCCGTGGTTTCGATAATAAAAATCATGGTTTGAGATGAGACAATCACTTTTGTGTTTTTCTCATGATTGAGATGGGTTACTAGATAACTTAGCTATATGTATGGGCATATACCTACGTAATGGTTATCCGTTGATTTCTTACTTTGTGGGTTATATTTATTGGATTTTGTGAGACCATGAGGTTCTCGAGGTCCCTACAGAATATTGTTATACTCAACCCTACACGGTCTATGCCCACACCTCGTTGTGTTGGTTACAGATGATAGACAACGCTGAATGAGGCAGAGTAGCAGGACTGGACAATACTCGGAGGTGGACCACTCGGCATGACAGTACAAAGAGGAGACAGACAGAGATGGAGTGATGAGGAAGCCATCTGTACCTATCTTTCAGGTAGGAACCCCAGAGTACGACCTAGTAGCTTCTTTACTTTTATTTAGTCGTACTTTCTATTCATTTGTACTTGTACATTCTTGTTGGTCTTGTATTTCTGGCCCCTTTTACTTTCCATCACTTCTTTTGTATACAGTTTTACTTAGTGTTTTTCTTCCGGTTGTGTAATTTGATGTGTTTATTTACAGTTATAAAGGAAATGCCTTCTTATTTTAGTGATTTACTCATTTGGTTCTAGTCTCCAGCCCATGGCCTATGAAAGGCGGGCTTGGGGTAGTCACAATACGGGTCCCGGTGGAGGGGTCGTGACACACCAGGTATGATTTTCTTTTGAAGAATGTGTTTTTTGTTTTAATCCTTATGCGATTAAAAATACTAGAGGTCATGTTTGAATCAAAATTATCATTCTTAAACTAGATCTTATAGAATCCTAAAATTTTATTTGTAATTTCATCTAATGTGTGAATCTCGATCAAAATGTGTTGGATCACTAAAGTTTCTAAATATATTCATAATTCCATAGTACTAATAGAGGTATAATTGAGTACTTTTCTGATTAATAGCATAATTTTATCTATATTGGATGATTATATCTACCAAAAAGTGGAATAAAAATGACTACCTTACTTATTAAAAAATTTCAATGTAATTGGTCAGGCTAAGAAAATAATCCTGAAAGAATGTGGTTTGTTCTTTTTTTCATCAGAAGGAAATACTGAGGATTAATATATGCTAAAATTGAGAAGGGATAAAGCACAAGAATAATGTGATTTCTTTGGGTGAGACACATTACCATATTAACAGAGACAATGAGCTTGTTAATACTGTATAAGGAGTACCCTCAAGTACATGTGACTCAGGAAACCCATAATAATTCACAAGAGTTAAAGAACCATGTTATTGAGGAATGTAGGTATAACTTAGTTGGATATTGGTTGGGAACTCTTATCATAGATCTAACTCATGGTGAACAAGTTAGATATGAGGCAGGATGTTTTAAACCTAGTTAAACTTTAAAAATGGGTTATTTCTCACCATCAAAGGCGCACCTCAACCCAAGTAATAGTGAAAATCTTTCGACGTTCTAGGATGAAATCAACAAATAAAAGAAACATAAGGAATATGTGGAAAATATGATGATATAGAAGATGATTCCCCCAAAAATATTTTATTTATTTTGGTTTCTTAAAAAGTGAAATAGTTCTTGTTGATGATAAAGGATTCAAAACCGTTATTCCTCATAAATAAAGACTTAGGAAGGACTACTCATACCTAAATACAACCATGGTTACCACATCTCATAGACCCATAGATTCTGAATCAGATTGGTATGAATAATATGATCACTCATGTAAGTTTAATTATGATTTTTTATTCTACTTTTAGTCTTTTATTGGACTGGGGGAGTAACTTCTTGTATGACCCACCCATATTTCTTTGACTTTTCTTTTTATTTTAATAATAAAGGCTTTGCCTATGCTTGTTAAAAAAAGTAGAGGGATAAATCTTAACTTATTTATTTTTAGATTATTTCTTCTACATACTTCAAATATATTGTATCCATCATAAAATATTGACATCAGTATTAAACATATATTGAAAAATCATCAGGTTTATGAAAAAACTATTATCCACACCATTTTTATCCAATGGGAGAGGAAAGAATTGCTCGTGCATACCTACAGATTACCATCTCCACAAAGCGGTCATTGTCTCTCATGGATCATTATATGGATGTAATTAATGGACATATATGTTGTTTATGACATAATTATTACTATTTATATATAAAATAATATCTAATTTCTTACCCCCATCCACTGTAAAATGATGACGTTTGTCGTGCGTATCTGTTGACGATGTCCTTCACAGATAGATGTGATTATTTCTTCAATTTTTCCTCACATGAATTTAAATATAGATATTTTTAAGAAATATATAAGATATTTATTATATTATCATTATTATATTATTATATGTTATTATTTTCCTTTATTTCGTTTCATCCATTGGAAAACAAAAAACATCCCTCATGTGTACGTACAAAATACCGTCTCCACAAAGTTAGGAATTTTTTTTTCATCACCACATTACATGAATGGTAATAAAATTTTATATGATGAATAATTATGATACATATGAAATTATTAATATTTTTGAGTTGATGAAACCAAGAACAAGTTGGATAGAGTAAAAAAGTCAACCAAAACATGTATAAAAAATAGAACAATTAACTCCCAGAATAATGAAATATTAATAAATCGGTGATAAGATGTTATAAGTGAATTTAATATTTTATGATATTATGAATATTATTCTATTACAGATTTATTAAAAGTATAAATTTATAATAAAACTGATTAATATAATGTAAAAACCAAGGTAGGACTTGAGTCAAGGGTCCTTTGTCTCAATATTGTTTTCATTAATACATGTTTCATCTTATGAAACTATTTGTGATTATTATATATATATATATATATATATATATTACCCTATTGATATATTTTATCATGTATCTCTTCAGATTAATTAAATTTAATGTTCCATTTGAAGTTATTTATTTCAAGGTTTCCGGATTCAAAAGTTACCAAAGAGAGGGTTTATATTATAGTCTCATTTTATTGGGATTATTTATGTATCAATTTCAATTATAGGAAATTATATATCCTTTATCTACTAAAACCAAAATATTTTATTCTAATATTGTTATTTATTTAGTTTTAAATTATTAATCCCATTTCCCACATCTTTGGTACTGAAAAGTTTGAAATAATATTTGTATGAAAATCCAAACTAATTCTCTTTTTGGTTGGAGATCTTTTTCTTCAGTGTAAAAGTTTTCAAATGATTTTAGGAAATTTACTTTTTAACATTAAATGATTAAGAACTATAATTTTCTTATATCATTTATTTTCATTACAAACGTATGAAAATTAATATCTTTAATGTTTTCCATAAGTTTCCTTTCTGGATTTATTTACCAAAGGGTGAAACGTGTCTTTATTTTAACATTTAACGAATGAATGAATTATTCCCCCATCATGATAATTGATTTATTTGAAGCTTAATTTACATGTTTTTTATGGTTATTTTAAAGGAAAATATTTTTATGAATATTATGAAATTTTTTAGTTTTTAAAGATAAAAAAAGACAAATTTATTATCTCCTGTTTTCAATGAATATTTTTAAATATTATTTTAAAAGCATTTTTCATCAATGAAAAATTCATTTTATTATTCTTTTGATATACTAAAAATATTACAAAATAAAAAAATCAATTTTATTACTATAGATGACTTATTATTATTTGATAATTAAATTTTAATGAAACCCATTTCTTTTCCATGGTTTATACTCTGATGAAGTGATGAATGTCTTATGATTTTTTGTCTCACATATGTATACTTTTAATTTTATGATGAGTGTGGATAAATTTATATTTCCATCCAATGAAGTGGGTAAGGATTCATATCTCATGATATAATATGAGCATGAATAATGAGTGAACCCATTCCAGTATGGGACACTATCCACCAAGAATGAAATAGGATGGGGAGTGAACCCATTCCATTATGGGACTGTGTCAACTATGAGATGAAAGTCTATATAGATATCCTTACTAAGGAAATGATTTTAGATTATTAGGATTTCACCACAATGTTATTCAACAAAATTATTTTATATTGTTTTTATATTATCTTATGGTTAATGATTAATGATTGATGATTCTTCCCTCTTATGACTCTTGTATTTTGTTTTGAAAAATTATTATGATATGAATAATTTTTTATGGTCTATGATATATTTTATATGTTTTTAAAGTTATTTTCATGTTCTAAAAACGTTATATTTATCATATGTTCTCATATAACCATCAATATTTTCTATATTGTTTACCCTTACTAATCATCGGAGGCCAGCCTTTATTATCTATCATTTTCCCTAGGTTATGATGAAAGATATTAAGTAGGGTATGTATAAGCTGAGTACTATGTGGTAAGAAATTTCTAGGATGTCTTAAATAATATTTCATGAAATATTTTGATTATTTATCCTACCCTCATAGACACTAATCCTTTATGATTTTGGAGTTTCGTGTTACTATGATTTATATTTAATATTCATCTATAATGATGTATTATTTATGTTTGTAATTCTCAGGTCACCTCACTATATGGGAAAACATATAAGATAAGATACATTATGAAATTATGAAAAGTATTTCTATTTGATTTATTTTGAACATTATTCCATTCATTTACCATTCTCTTTTAGTATATAATGGAATCAACTTGAATTTTTATATGATGGGTGAGGATCATTATTATATTACCCCTTATTTTACAGATATGTCTTTTGAGATAATTATAATAGGTTAATGGGAGAATCCTTACCCTTTATGTATCACGTCTTAGAATAATGCCTTGAAAACATATTTATGATGTATGTAATTATGCATTCCCATTATTTCAAGAATTATGATACCAATGAATTATATCTATGTGATTATTTATTTCTATTTTCCTACATAGATTATATTATGATTATATAACCATTGTTATGTTGTTAGTTTTTTATCTATTCTCATTATATTTTTTTATGAATCTATCACTATATGTAATATTTTTTTGTATGCTATCCCATACTGAGAATCAAATATCACCTTTTCCCTTTTGTTCACTATTTCCCTAGGTAATAAAGTGTTATATTATGTATGATCTGATCTATACATAACATTAAGAAGTAATGATTTATAATTTAATGATGTAATATGTGATGAAGAAATGTAATTATATATATATATATATTCTCTTAAGAACTACCAAACCTTGATCTTCAGAATGTAATATCATGTAATTTGATTACCATTTAATAAATAACCCACAAACTTTAGGTGACAAGGGTCAGTGGTGTTATAGTTGGTATCAAGTAAAGGCTTGTTAGAAATATTAGGAACAATATTTAAAATAACATAAGTGGAGAGAATATATTTTTCATCTAGAATATTCTAGAGATTATTTTAGTGTTGGTTTGATAGGTATACTATACATATGAACATATTTTAAAAAAATGATATATAAATCATGTTTTATATAATAATATCTTATAATATTACTAAGGAAGTTATTCAATTTTTTATATAATAGTTCTTGCTAAAAGAAGTGGAAACCATGGAAACACTCAAGAATAATGTGTGTATTTTTTTATTAATTATAAAAATAGAGTTAATGTTGCTACTAAATAAATTATTGTTTTTAAGGAAAATTGAAAAAGGTTATGAAAATAACCATGCCTGCATAGAGAAAATATTTTTTCCAAAATAAGGACCAACCTATTTAGATAATTTTATACAATAATAACCTAAATAATTCAATAGGTCCACTAATTCGATAGTGTAAAATCAGTAGATAATGAAATCAGAGAATATATTTATGGAATTGGGGTATACTAAGAAGGAAAATGTTACTTTGCTTATGTATCTTTTAAGTGTAGATACTGAAAAATGGTCATCCCTGATTCAAAATACTGAGAAGCCACAAGAGAGAAAAACTATGGACTGGAATAAATTTTATGTGATTTTTTATTAAAATATTTAATAAGGAGAAATGTGATGATACATAAAAATAATTATTAAATTTATGAAAAAAGGAATAAGGATGGTGGCTAAGCATGATGCTAATTTATAAGGTTGGAAAGGTTGGATATAGTTTATCTATATAACACATAGAGAAATATTTTTTACTTCTTTGATGGTTTATGTCCAAGTATTAAAATATAATTTGTCTCCCAAAATTTTTCAACATGTGAAGAGATAGTGACAAGTGTTATCATTATAGAGAAGAATCCTTCAAAATAATTCATTTATAAAGGGAAACCTAATAAGGAAATGATGTATGAAGCGTTGTGGAAAGAAATACTAGAATAGAATGCAGTGGACTAGTATAGTTCCATATATTTAATAAATATGTAAAGAAACACCCATGAGACTACTTAAGGGGATTTAGTGTACTATTTTAATTTTAAGAGGAAGGTAATAGATCTCATGAGTGAAAAGGACAGAGATAAGAAATCAATGTGAAATTCATAAATTGAAAGGAGATGGGAAATTACTCTAATTGATTCCTCAAGAGCTAAGGTAATCAACCATTGAATATGTCTATAGATCAAGGCCACGTTTTAAAAAAAACCAATATTGATGCTCCAAATTATTTGATATAAAGGACTTTATTTAAAAAAACAATGTTAAATAATTAATCATTTGATTCTAGATCTACGAACTCTTTTATACCATGCATGTTTAAAAAGAATATTAAATCACCACTGATACATTAAAAGAAACATTTATGAGTTATAACACAAAGTATTACATTTATTGAAACCAAGATGTCCTAGTAAGTTCATATTATAATTATTAGGTGTTATATAGTTAAAAATATAATCATCATACCTATAATGGGAATTGATGTAATATTGGGAATGAATTAAATCTTGAAATATAAAACAAGATTTTTTTTATAGAGAGAAAGAATATATATTTGGTGAGGTAAGAATAGAATTACTTATCTTTTAGGCCAGATTCCATTACCATATTCTTTTCAAGAACTACACTCAAAAAACAATCTTATTGACATATTTGGTCTGAATTTGAAGAAATTAAATATTTTATGGATAAGGATGTTTTGAAAGTAAAATATTTACCCACTAAGTGTGAATTTATTGATGTATTTCATGATGAATTACCTAGATTCCCCCTGATTAAGAAGATGTTTCTCCATTTATTTTATCCTTGATGAAAATCCCACATCCAATCCTCAATATAGAATGTCTCCAGTAGAGTTAATTGAGTTAAACATTCAATTATAATGCATATGTGATAAAGGTTTCATTAATATGATTGTTTCACCATAGGTAACAACAAATTTGATTTTTAATAAGAAGTTTGGATCAATATGGTTATGAATTTATTATAGGTAAATTAATGGAATTACAATAAAGACTTACTATCCATTACCATGTATTAATGACATATTTGATTAGCGTCATGGGGCTCAATAATTATCAAATATTGGTCATCATTTTGGTTATAATTAGTTAAAATTTTAAAAAGAGGATATCCTAAAGAAATCATTTTATAAGAGGTATAGTAATATAAGTTTGTAGTAATGCCTTTTGGGTTAAAAAATTTACCCTATGTATTTAGGGATTTGATTAATGGAGTGTTTATGTATTATATTGAAAAGTTTTCACTGATATTTATTGATGATATTCTTATATACTCTAAGAGTTATGATAACTATTAATCAAATTTTAAAATTAATCTTGAGGTCCTTATAAAAAATGTGTTATATTAGAAATATAGTAAATGTGAATTTTGACTTCAATAGGTTTCAGTACTTCACCATTTTGTTTGCATGGATGATATATCTGTTGACCCTTCTAAAAAAAGGTTACGAAGGAATTTCCAAGTCCCAATATCATTACTGAAATATGTGATTTCAGGGTCACATTAGTATACTTTGGTTGTTAGGGAAAGATTTATGTGTTTATATAATTCATGAGATAAGAAAACATGAAAGGGGGTCATGTTCACATGGATAAATTAATGTGAAGATAACTTTGAGGAATTGAATTACAGATTAGAAAAATTCACCTGTATTAAATCTTCCATTCAGAAAATAAGGGATTTTTATTTAAATAAATTCATCAAGGAAATGTTTCAGAAGTGTTATAATGAAAAATAATATTTTGGTGGCTTATAGTTGGGTCCACTATGTTGAATACCCTGAGAGGGGGGGGGGGGTAGTGAATCAGGGTATAATAGATTAAAACATTCTTCCTTTAGGGTCTTGTTTTGTTGTTAGAAAAAAAAATTATCTCTTCCTCCCATAGTAATATATGAACAGATATGAAGTCATGCATGGGAAACAACTATTTTTACTTGGTTCACCCTCAATGGGCCACGTCCAAGGAGCATACAATGAGAATATGATGATGTACAAAATTCACTAAGGCCCATTGCCAATAACGAGTACAATGTTTAGGCTATATCCTCTATCCCTAGGCTCACTGACTTTAAAAGGTTTAGGGTCTTCTCACTACATTCAATAGGGTCACTCCATATGCCTCTTTCTCTAGCCCACTGCTAGTGGAAAGGGTCACTGTCTTCCTCTTCCTTCTAATAATTCTCTTAGAAAGGAATCCACTCACAGTTTATGGATGTGTATGTAAAACATAGTTCATGGACATGTTGGTCCCATAACATTCATGAATTCCATCATCTTCATCTATAGGTAGATGCTCTGTTGAAGTTCCTTTTTCACCCTCAGATGAATTCCACCTTCTCAAGTACTACTAGGTACCATAAAATACTTTTTCAAACTGATTTTAAGCCCTCATAAGATTCCTTGTGCAAATAGTAGACCACCTATTCTTTTAGCGTACCGAGTGCAGAGTATGGTACACATGACACCTTCTTTGCGTACTGTCGCTACTACCATGAACCCCCTTCACTCTCGGACTTCTTCTGCCTTTGTGATCGCATACCGCTACCGCGTATCGATTCCCCGAATCTACTCTTCGAAACCCCTCATTTCCGCAAATAGTTCTCTATTCTCAGAATATTTTCCCTTCCATGTACTGGAGCTCTCTATCCACATACTTATTAAGAAATTCACTCTCTCACATACCAGATATTCCTCCTCCATGTACCGAGTCTTAAGAAGATACAACTTTCTGCTTATATCCTTATACAAAACTTATTTCATGAGAACCTCCTTAGTCTTCGCGAGATTATCCCTCTTGAACCACCTTCAGACATTGTTGAATTCATAGAGAAAAATATGATTTCTAATGATATTCATTCTCCACAAGTAATTGGTGGGTTTATAAATTCTTATATTTGAAAAGACACCTGCTCAACCTGCTAAAACAAGATTTACCAAATCTTTAATTTGACCTCCACCGCCTACCAATATTTCTGCCACCACGAACAACAATCCACCAGCATACTGTTTTTCCTTCTCAATCTACATACTGCCTTCTCTCATGTGTGGTCTATCTTCTTCACCATCGACATGCCATCCACGTACCTCACCACCATCCACTGCGAACCATTGCCACATCTATTTTTGGTTTCACAAACCGTTCTCACATATCGTTCCCGCTGCTCCGCGTACCATTAACAGAACATGGTATGCAGCCCATGAATAAAGGAATGTGATTCTCATACTTTTCCAAATTTCTTCACGTTCTTCATTCCATTCAATCCTATGAACAAATCCTTTGTTTTCCAATATCAAACTCCTGATTTTTAGGCCCAAATTTTTTTCAAGCACTGGGAAACTACGTCACCTTAAAAACTTGTATTAAAAAACCACCATCCATACTCATATGCAGCCATCTAGCTTTTTCAACAAACATAATCACACCCAAAACATACCTAGAGTACACCTTGAGGTATTTTTCCCAATACTTATGCATCCTGAAATTTGAAACCATATGAAATTAATTATCTAACTCCTGATTTAGAGTTGGTGATAATTCTTTTTTCACAAAATATATGAAGTAATTACCTATATGGAGAGAAATGTGGAATATACCATGAGAATAAGAAATTTAACTATATCGTTACTGATAATATCTTATTATGAGGAAAAATAAATGGTTTGAGCTGCTCAAGGATTAAGACTATTCTATGCATTATTATATAAGGAAATCAAAAAGGTAGATGATTTAGTGAGTAAAAATTCCCATGGAATCTTATCCATGTTGGGAGTAGAGAATGATCCAATTCTCATGGAATTAGTAATAAAAGAGTGAGAAATTATTATTAAATGGAGGAGTAATTATTATTACATTTAATTTTCTTTCTATTTTTGTGGGTGAGGTTTAAGAGATATCATCATGATGAAAAGTTCCTGTAACACCCCGAGATTTTATGAAAAATATTCTTTTAATTTCATAAATGTCTTGTGTTGTATTCTACACCAAGATTACCTTGTGCTATACGCAACACTGTATTAGCTTGCAGTATACGCAACACTATTCTTGGATCGTGTTACACAAAATTTTGATAATAGTTATTCTACGCAACATTGAGTATATATATATATATATTCAATGTATAAATGAAATATGGTTGGATTCTGTTATACGAAACAACGAAGGATCCTTTCACAACACGCAACCCTGACTTGCCTTGCATTACACGCAATCACGACCTTCCTCGATAGTGTGTGTTGTACGCAATACTGGGTTTTAATAAACAATGATATATTATTATAATATTGTCATGAACTAGCCATTATGAATAGTGTTAAATAAATTTTGAATTTTATAACATTATTATTCATCTTACACATTTCTAGAACATGGTATAAGAACAAAATAAATTTTTCGGGTAAAATAAGTATTTTTCAAAAAATGCAGTTTTGCCACCTTTTAATGGCGCACCCACTTTAAATCTAGTTTTTGACATGTTTATAAGTTCAATTTGACAAAATAAAATTCTTCTTTTGAATCAGGATATAAAAATTTACATTAGATAAAGTTTTTATATTTTTCCGATAACTTTCATATTTTAATGAATAGTAAAAACACGCTATATTTTAATTAAAAACAACTTTTTCCATCGTAATATATTATGTGGTTAAATTATAATATTTAATGGTTTTAATGTATAAATAGAATATATTTTCACAATTTAATATAATGTATGACATTATCATTGATTTTACCTTGAATTCGTTGGTTAAATCAATTCAATCTTTTGCAATGTTTTAAAGAAAACCCGTTTTCTTTCAACAATGGGATTAAATTTAATTTAATTTCTGCAAATTTTGTGTATTGAATTTGAAAAAATGGATTCCATATTTGGAATCAGTGGATCCAAATTATGTTAATAAGCCACTTTTTATTTTTGGGAATTATGAATAGTAACTACGGTAAATTTTATTTACCATAGTTAAAGGTAAATCGGGTAATTAAGGGTAAATATAATATTTTAAAATTACCCTAACAAATTTTAAAATCTTATTGGATGACTAAAAGTAGACCCATATCACCTAAGGGTCGGATTAGATTCATTTAATTAAATTTTGTCAATGAAAATAATTTAATTATTATTAAAACCAAAGAATGTGACAACATGTCACTTTCTCAAATCTTATAAGTATAATAATTTTAATCTAGTAATAAACTTCATGGAACTTATAACATGAATATTCTCCAGAAATCTAATACAAGTATCTACATCATAGGAATTTATTTAGAATTTTTAGGGATTAAATAATTATCATTTATTATGACACAAAGATGATGCAGTAATTGTCTTATTAATGAAATATTGACATAATTGATGTTATAAATTCCCAAATAAATGTAATTTGAGACTTTTTATGACTTACACTAATTTTATAGGTTAATATGACATGTTATTTTTTATTTAAGTAACTTGGTTCGAACTTATCATTCTGTTATGAATTTCATAAAAATCATGTACCAAATAGTGTCAAAATTGACATAAAATAGTTTTTAAAACAAATATTATATTATTAATTGTTAATTTATTCCTAAAAATCTAAGGTTAGGCCGAATGTCTTAGATAAGATTATATATATTAATAATAAACAACTTTGGGTTCTTTTGGCTTGATATAGTAAGTTTATTAACCATATAGTGTAAGAAAACAAAAATACACGGTAAAAGTTAAATTATTTAACTTAGAGTTAAATATAATTGATAAGGTTAAAATAATAACTTAAACTTGTCTAAATCCTATTGGTTCATAGTATTTCGACCCATCCCCACTTTACCTTCGAAATAAGACCCTTTGGAACCATTATAAAACGATTTTGACTTTAATATAAAATAATATTTTGAGATATTCCTAAGGTGCCCCTCTCCTCCCTTATAAAAGGGCACCTCCTCCCTCTCTTCCTCACACAACTTTGAGCCTTCAATATCGGCCAAACCCCGAAAAATTCTCTTCTACACTTCCCTAGAAACATCGTAGAGGTTATGGTCTTCCTCAAAGACCAATTTTAGTGCCCTAAAAGAAGGTCTCAAAGAAGCACTTCAAAGAAGAGGTAATGACCGTTACCGATTATTTCATCTTTATTTCTTCTTCCACTTATTCTTCTTTAGTTGTTTCATTATGAAGTAATAACATCAGTATCACTCATATACTGATATGTTATTATAAGTATGAAACAACCCTATTTCACCATCTATCCATCCTACGGAAAAATAAATCACCGTGCGTGCGTACGTACAGAATACCGTCTCCACACCGTGGTGTAATCTATTTTCCACCACCACCTTACTTGGATGGGTATAATGGTGTAAATAATGACTATATATGACTATTATAAAGTGATATTGATTCTGAAATAGTATACATACACTCAAATACAATTCCACGATCATAGGAACGATATCATCACTCGTGCGTACGTACGGAATACCGTCTCCACGATGTGATGCGACTCGTTCTACATGATCTTCATTTCATAATGATTATATAAATGAATTTAATGAATTAATATGATATATATTACACTAATACCATTCTGTAAATAAGGTATCTATAACCTAAAGAGAAGAATAAGAATTTATTCGACAAAACACGCATAAGAACAAAAAGTTATAAACACCCGAATAACAAGTAGCAATGAAATATTACTACTAAGAAGCTAAGAATATGACCATATATGATATCATAAAAATAAGTATGATTCTGGAATAAGTCAATAACATTATTTAAATAATTATACAGGAGGTTCGGACACTTACAAAGCGAGTCGGACCTAAGGTAAGGGAAATATCACAATCTCATTTTTATCCGAGATTGTTTATACTTTGGAATTTACTGGGGTGTATTTTATCATCCACATCCGTGTTTCCTCAATATGTAATATTTATATCCTTCTACAAATGTTTAAATCCAATTTTACCCTTCGGTGAGATTTTAGTAAAGGATATGAAAGGAATCTTTTGTTATTTTTCGTACGAGGTACTTTTTTGACTTTTCCGACAAAAGTACGAGAAGAATGTTTTCTTTTAACTTATACGGCATGAATGGATTTTTAAAAAATTATTTCCAAGAAGCTTCCTTTACAAGTTTTCAAGTTTATTTATAATCAACTTCTTTTAGTTTAAAATTGTATGACATGTTAAGAAAGGAAAAATGTTTTTGAAGTAAAAAGGATATTTTCCTCAAGAATGGAGTTCAAGAGTTTTATCAAAATTATTTTCCATCTAAGAAAATAAAGGGTTATGTCTCTATCCCTATTATTACATTGATTTGATTATGTTGTAATGGAAATATTTTTATGAATTCCTTTATCTTATATGAATTGTTTAATGATGTCACGATGTTTAAGATTCCCATTTTTATTACATGGCTTATGCAATGATGTATGATTTATGATTTTGTGGCACACATAAGAATGGTATAATTATGAGATGGGTGGGACCTATATCTCCCTCCAATGCATTGGGTAAATATTTTATATCTCATGAGATATACATGGCTGGAACGGTAGGTTATACAGGTTCAGTGAATCAGGACTGAAATGAGGGTGACTCGGTTCAGAAAGGGACTTTGTCCACTCAGATAGTCTTGGCAATGAGTCTTGACTAACAAGAAATGATTCTCTATGATTATGTGTGTATGCCACAAAGTTTCATGTTTTAAGTTATGATTATTGGGATTACATTTCACTACTATGATTTATCCCATGTTATGAAATTATGATCTCTTTTGCAGGTTAAGATTTCCAAAAGATATTTTATTATGAATATGATGTGATTGATATTTATTTTTTTTACCCTTACTGAGAATTTGAGCTAACCCTTTTATGTTTTCTTTTCCCCAGGATATAAATAAAGGTTTTAGGTAAGAAAAAAAATAAGATCTTTATGGGAGATGTTGAAGATCTTTCACCACGATTAGAAGATTATGTTCCGAGTTTCCAAAGACACTAAACTATTATAGTCCTTGTGTGTGTTTTTGTTATGTACTAAGTATTCCGCAAATGTAATGTAATGTTCATGTACGTCAGGCTTCGGGTCTCTACAGTTGGTATCAGAGGAAAGGATTAGTCAACCTTTGGAAACTAGGATGCGAAAGCGTTAGTGAGATCCCTAGAGATATTTCTAAGGTATGTCTAGGGATGTCCCTAAGGATAAGTATACGTATAAGATACAGTCCTAGAACTACGGTAACGATCATAGAATTTAACCTAAGAAGTTAGATATTGAGGATACTACCCCTTTATAATGTTGTTTTCCCTAGAATGATTTTTGCCTCTCACACTATTCTTTTTGGGTTTTAGACGATGGCTGGAACCCGAAGGAACCGTGTTGATCAATGCAATGGACAATGCAATGATTTTCCTCCTGAACAAACAAATGTTATTGGAGATGGAGTGTAAAATATTATTGCTATACTTACACAAGCTTTGAATCATTCTGGACTTCCAAATGAGCAGAGAAGGGAAAAATATTCTATTGAGTCCTTCATGAGGAAACGTCCACCTTCTTTCAGTGGGACATCCGATCCACTTGTTGCTGAACAATGGATCAGTACCACTGAAAAGATATTTTCAGTTCTTCAATGTTCTGAACATGATAAAGTCATCTTAGCAGTATATCGTTCGGAAGGTGAAGCTGATCAATGGTGGAATCTTATCAAGAATACGAGGCCAAGAGATGAAATTGATTCCATGGAATGGGACGAGTTCAAGAACATATTTTTCAATAAGTAATTCCCTCGTATTCTTCGAACAAATATGGAGAAGGAGTTTCTTGAACTAAAGCAAAAGGATGATGAATCTGTTGGTATATACGAAGCGAATTTTACAAGGCTTGGAAGGTATGCACCTGGATTTATCATCCAACCTGAAAGTAAAGTTGATCGATTTTTCAGTCGCTTAAAACCAAGTCTTCGAAGGGCATTAGCTATAAGAGACTTCAGTAGCTATGAAGAAATTGTGTGTTGTGCTATCAAGGTAGAAATGGAAGTTGGTGTTACATATCCAACTCATGGTTTTGGAAAGAAACGAAAGATGGAGTTCAAGGAGAAATCTTAGAATAATGGTGAAAAGAAGATGAATGTTTCCTTATGCACAAAGTGTGGAAAGAAGCATGGTGGAGATTGTCTTAAAGGGACTAGAAAATGTTTTAAGTGTGGAAAAGAAGGTCATCGAGCAGCTGAGTATCGAAGTAATGGAAAAAGGGTTTCTAATGATGTGATTAAAGCAAAAAATGCAGAGAACGCGCCACCAACACTTCAATGCTTCAAGTGCAAGGAAATGGGGAATTATGCTAATAAATGCCCTAATCCAAGGGTTAGTGATGATCGACATGAGCAACCGCTTAAGGCAAAGGACAAAGGGAAGTCACATGCGATCACTATTGGTGATGTTGAATATGACAACGATGTGGTGGAATGATTAAGTGTTTATGTAAAGGGATTCCAAAATAATGTTGTATCATGGAGTATTGGAATATTTATGTATTGGTCTAATGTGGTATTCAAAGTGATTGAGATGTTTTTGGAAATAAGATGATATGCGCATAATGAAGGGAAAACGATAAAATGAAATGTTTAACAGTATTCATGAGCTCATGAATGATATAAGGACTAAGTGATATCATGGTTTGAGTATATCGAATTTTGAGGATTTTGGTATGTGTAAAGTGTTAACTTTTAACTTCATTCATGTTTTCACTATGGTTCAATGGGTATTCATTTTTTTTCAAGAGAATACATGATTAAGGTATTCACATGATTGGAATGTGACCAACAATATATATATATGGGGGATAAATGATGGTATTCACATGCTTGGTTGATGACATTTCAAGTAATCGTTTTATTTATACTATGATCTTGGACCGAAGTATTTTAGATAAGCCTAAATATTGGAATGGATTATGTTGGACATATGCTATGTATTGTTTAAGGATATAACTTTTTTTGATATTACCGATGGGATTTTATAGTAATGTAGTTTTAGAAAAAGGACAACCTGCAGGACGGGCGACAGCCCATCGCGTCAGACAAGGCTGTGGGAATCGAACCCACAACCGAAGTGCAACTGGCCTTTATCGCCTACCACTGGCCTACAAGAAGTCCCTATTTAGTAGAAACTAGTTTTATTATATTAAGCAGTATGATATATGAAGTATAAGTCCATTTTCGGAACCATATATGATTAATCTCACTATAGAATGACTTATGTATATTTACTAACTTTTGCTAACCTTTTGTTTGAGACAGATGGAATGACCCGTCATTCTATCACATGATCTTCTAACACTTCACGAATAACAAATTCAACTTCATTTATTTAATAGATGAAGTGGAAATTGTTTAAGGCACGAACAACAGTGAGATTGTACCAAAATAAAGTAAGTATTTATTCTAATTCAAATTCTTCAACTTTAGGGAAACGATCTTGAAAACCAAAAATGTTGTCCTAGTGCTCTTATATCTGATTAATCAGATGGTACCTTAGATCATCACAAATTTATGGATTTGTGATTGTTGGATTTTCCATAGCCATGTTCTCTACCACTCTCCATCAGAACATGATGGTTAGATTTTTCTTCCATATCCATATTTTCACCTATGTGGAAACCTAGTGATTAGTTTATTTGGGTAACTATTACGCTTCATACTTTTGTTTTTAAAGATTGGTTTTGGTATTCCTTTTTATGATATGGGTTTCTATTAAAGAAACTTTCGAGTAGTAAACCATTTACAACCCTGACGAATTTCGAGGGCGAAATTCATTTTAAGGGGGTAGAATGTAACACCCCGAGATTTTATGAAAAATATTATTTTAATTTCATTAATGTCTTTTTTTCTATTCTACACCAAGATTACCTTACGCTATACGCAACACCGTATTAGCTTGCAGTATACGCAACACTATTCTTGGATCGTGTTACACAAAATTTTGATAATAGTTATTCTACGCAACATTGAGTATATATATATATATATATATATATTCAATGTATAAATGAAATATGGTTGGATTCTGTTATAAGAAACAATTAAGGATTCTTTCACAACACGCAACCCTGACTTGGTTTGCATTACACGCAATCACGACCTTCCTCGATAGCGTGTGTTGTACGCAATACTGGGTTTTAATAAACAATGATATATTATTATAATATTGTCACGAACTAGCCATTATGAATAGTGTTGACTAAATTTTGAATTTTATAACATTATTATTCATCTTACACATTTCTAGAACATGGTATAAGAACAAAATAAATTTTTCAGGTAAAATAAGTATTTTTCAAAAAATGCAGTTTTGCCACCTTTTCATGGCGCACCCACTTTAAATCTAGTTTTTGACATGTTTATAAGTTCAATTTGACAAAATAAAATTCTTCTTTTGAATCAGGATATAAAAATTTACATTAGATAAAGTTTCGATATATTTCCGATAACTTTCATATTTTAATAAATAGTAAAAACACACTATATTTTAATTAAAAACAACTTTTTTCATCGTAATATCTTATGTGGTTAAATTATAATATTGAATGGTTTTAAAGTATAAATAGAATATATTTTTACCATTTAATATAATGAATGACATTATCATTGATTTTACCTTTAATTCGTAGGTTAAATCAATTCAATCTTTTGCAATGTTTTAAAGAAAACTCGTTTTCTTTCGACAACATGATTAAATTTAATTTAATTTATGCAACTTTTGTGTATTGAATTTGGAAAAATGGATTCCATATTTGGAATCAGTGGATACAAATTATGTTAATAAGCTACTTTTTATTTTTGGGAATTATGAATAGTAACTACGGTAAATTTTATTTACCATAGTTAAAGGTAAATCGTGTAATTAAGGGTAAATATAATATTTTAAAATTACCCTAACAAATGTCAAAATCCTATTTGATGACAAAAAGTCGACCCATATCACCTAAGGGTCGGATTAGATTCATTTAATTAAATTTTTTCAATGAAAATAATTTAATTATTATTAAAACCAAAGAATGTGACAACATGTCACTTTCTTAAATCTTATAAGTATAATAATTTTAATCTAGTGTTAAACTTCATGGAACTTCGAACATGAATATTATAAAGAAATCTAATACAATTATCTACATCATAGGAATTTATTTATAATTTTTAGGGATTATATAATTATCATTTATTATGACACAAAGATGATGCAGTAATTGTCTTATTAATGAAATATTGACATAATTGATGTTATAAATGCCCAAATAAATTTAATTTGAGACTTTTTATGACTTACACTAATTTTCTAGGTTAATATGACATTTTATTGTTGATTTAAGTAACTTGGTTCGAACTTATCATTCTGTTATGAATTTCATAAAAATCATGTACCAAATAGTGTCAAAATTGACATAAAATTGTTTTTAAAACAAATATTATATTATTAATTGTTAATTTATTCCTAAAAATATAAGGTTAGGCCAAATGTCTTAGATAAGATTATATATATTAATAATAAACAACTTTGGGTTCTTTTGGCTTGATATAGTATGTTTATTAACCATATAGTGTAAGAAAACAAAAAGACACGGTAAAAGTTAAATTATTTAACTTAGAGTTAAATCTAATTGATAAGGTTAAAATAATAACCTAAACTTGTCTAAATCCAATTTTACCCTTTGGTGAGTTTTTAGTATAGGATATGAAAGGAATATTTTGTCGTTTTTCGTACGAGGTACTTTTTTGACTTTTCCGACAAAAGTACGAGAAGAATGTTTTCTTTTAACTTATACGACATGAATGGATTTTTAAAACATTACTTCCAAGAAGCTTCCTTTACAAGTTTTCAAGTTTATTTTTAATCAACTTCTTTTAGTTTAAAATTGTATGACATGTTAAGAAAGGAAAAATGTTTTTGAAGTAAAAAGGATATTTTCCTCAAGAATGGAGTTCAAGAGTTTTATCAAAAATTATTTTCCATCTAAGATAATAAAGGGTTCTGTCTCTATCTCTATTATTACATTGATTTTATTATGTTGTAATGGAAATATTTTTATGAATTCCTTTATCTTATATGAATTGTTTTATTATGTCACGATGTTTAAGATTCCCATTTTTATTACATGGCTTATGCAATGATGTATGATTTATGATTTTGTGGCACACATATGAATGGTATCATTATGAGATGGGTGGGACCTATATCTCCCTCCAATGCATTGGGTAAAGATTTTATATCTCATGAGATAGACATGGCTGGAACGGTAGGTTATACAGGTTCAGTGAAACAGGACTGAAACGAGGGTGTCTTGGTTCAGAAAGGGACTTTGTCCAGTCAGATAGTCTTGGCAATTAGTCTTCACTAACAAGAAATGATTCCCTATGATTATGTGTTTATGCCACAAAGTTTCATGTTTTATGTTATGATTATTGGGATTACATTTCACTACTATGATTTATCCCATGTTATGAAATTATGATCTCTTTTGCAGGTTAAGATTTCCAAAAGATATGTTCTTATGAATATGATGTGATTGATATTTATTTGGTTTACCCTTACTAAGCATTTGAGCTCACCCTTTTATGTTTTCTTTTCCCCAGGATACAAAGAAAGGTTTTAGGTAAGAAAAAAAAGAAGATCTTTATGGGAGATGTTGAAGATCTTTCACTACGATTAGAAGATTATGTTCCGAGTTTCCAAAGACACTAAACTATTACGGTCCTTGTGTGTGTTTTTTTATGTACTAAGTATTCCGCAAATGTAATGTAATGTCCATGTACGTCAGGCTTCGGGTCTCTACAGTTCCTATAAAAGAAGATGTAAGATGTATGTAATGGTATATTACTAGAGATTAACACTGGTGATGATGGGTTTTTATGGTTTGGTAAGGGGATATATATTCCAACAACACTAGAGGTAAATAAATATCTAATTGATAACACTTCTAGATCAAAATTATCAATATATCATGGAAACACTAAGATGTATAGGGATATATGAGAGCATTTTTAGTGGGAAAATATGAACCAATATTTTTCAAATTATACTAGAAGAATAATATTTTTCCAAACATTGATGGATATAAGTCAAATTCCAAAAGGAGTTATGATACATTTACATACAATATACTATAAATGCAACAATATTACTATATATTTCATCACTAAGCTACTTGTGAAACCATGGGTAATAATATATTATAGTTCCTTATAGATCACCTTACAACATCGACTCATTTCTTATAAATTTTAGAAGATTTTACTATAGATCATATTTCTAGGATATATATAAATGCAGTCATGAGAATTATTGGTATACCATTATCAATAGTTTTAATCATGTACTAAGGTTCACATTAAATTTTGATAGGATTCACTATAAGGCTTTAAATACAGAGATTAATCATAACAAAACCTATTACCCTCAATCCAATTGGTAGTATAAAAGGACTATGCACACTTCAGTGGACATAATTTGTTTATACAATCATTACATTCAAGGATTTTTTGGTCAATATTTACCTCTAGTGTAGTTTTCATACAATAACAGTTACCAATCTCCTATAAAAATGGTACCATATTATGCCTTGTATAAAAAGAAATGCCAGACTCTGACATGTTGGGATGAAGTTGGAGAAAGGAAGTTACTCAGCCTAGAAATTATTTAAGATACCTATAAGATAGTAATATCCATAAAAAAGCATATCAATGTAGCCCAAAAGTAAACACAATTTACGATGACAACCAAAGGATGGATCTTGAATTCTACATTTGGGACTATATATTCGTAAAGATTTCTAAATGGAAAGGGGTTGTGATATTTAGAAAGAAAGCTAAGATAAGTACTAAGCACTTTAGTCTATTTAAAATATTAGAGTATATAGGAGCCATGGAATATTTCTTATCCAACCACCATACATTTCACAAGTGTGTGAAATCTTCCATATATCACATATAATGAATTAAATGGAAAAACCTTTCTATGTATTATTAGTAGATAAAGTTTAGTTTGATCCGGAATTTTAATATAATAAATATTAAATTAATATTTTTGATATGAGATAAAAAGTGAAATGAAATAAGATAATTATTCTAGTGAGGGTCCTTTGTAGGTTTCACCAGTTAGAGGAAGACACATGGGAACATAAAGATGCAATGACATAAGAATAACCACATTTTTTCACGAGTTGGTTTATAGTTTCAACGATGAAATTACAAGAAGTGGGAGAGCATGTAATACCTAATAAATTCTAGTTATAAACTATAATTTCTCATTAAAAAACTGAATAGTAATTAATGATATAAGTTTTTTAAGACCACAATAACATAGACTATAAAGCTGAAAAAAATAATTTAATCATAATGTAGATGTCCCCTGACTCATATTTACCAATAAATATCATGATTATTAGAAGAATAGTATAAAAACATGTAATTAACATAAATATTGACAAAAAATGATCAATATTATTTATATGAGTTTTATGAAAAAATTAAAAAAATTATAAGTAAATGTGATCATTACATAACCATTAGATAGTATGACTGTTGGTGATATTTTCATTTCAAAGAGAAAGATAGAATTATTTTATATGATGGGAAATAATGAGAAGAAATTAATTAATAAGGTAGAAACCATGGAATTAACCAGTATTAACATCCAAAATTAATTAATTTATTAAGTTTTAGGAAGGTGGTGGCATCACTAAGGTTCTACCTTGACCATTACCAAGTAGAACTTCGACAAATGAGGTTTGGTGAGTCGAAATGTTGATTCAGAACAGTGAGTTTTACTAGTGACTCTCAATGGTAGCTTGCGATGGTGGATCACACAGGTGAATATCATAGATAGCTCACCGAATAGTGACATGCACCTAGAGCTTGCACTGGAAACTTGAACCGATGACTCGCAGTGCAGAATCACCTACCAGGGTGTCAATTCTAGCAGTTCATCTTTTTTTCCCAGTTTTTTCAATTTCACCCCTTTAACATTTTCTTCGATGTAAAATGATTTAAATACCATATTTAATGTTTTTTGAAGCTGTTTTGAATCGTATCTATCTTCTAAAAACATGAAGCTTCCTTTTAATTCCAGACTGCATGATCTTTGTCAATATCCTCCATTAATGGATTTTAAAAACCATTTCTCCCATTGATTTAGGATCTAGCCTTTCAGAAGATGATATCTTCTCTTCCTTTTGCGATTTCATTTCTCTTGGTGCAAGATATCTTGGACCTATCTTCACCGAGGATTCTTTCTTTTGTCTTGTAGTTTTGGATCACGTTTTCCCTAGATGTGTCTTCATGCTGCACGCACACCCCCTTCTTTGGTGTAATAAGGAAGTGTTGATTGTTTCCTCTTCTAGGTAGGTTTTCATTTTTCTCTCAATTTTGTGTATCATGTTGGGTGGGAGTATCAATTTCTCCCTTCTGAATATTGAAGAATACCAATTTCATAGAGATAATTTAATTGGTTTGAGATCAATATGTGACGTTGGGGAAAAGTGACGTATGATCTTCTTTTTATGTGTTTTTTCTTTTTTTGGGTATTATATAGGAAATATTTCTCGTTGAAAATCATGGTTCTTGGGGGTCTTTGTTTGTACACTGAGTAATGATTCTAGAATGCATGATGTTTGGTTTTATGTCAAAAAATTATTATGAAATTGGTTAACAACAAATAATAGGCTAAAAAATGGTTTTCCCAGGATTAAACTGTCTCTATGATAACCCTAAAAGTTAAAAAGTAGAATTAAAGAATCGCTGACTTGTTAAATCAGAATATGTTTTGTTTGGTTTGTGCGGTGGTATGGTTGTGACCACTACTATGTGTTGTGGGGTGGTTCAGAAGGCGTAATGGAATATCATGTTGAGATATTGAGTGATTGTTCAATGTGGTGGGTGTAGTGTTTTTATAATGAATTCATTCCAAGAATGGTTGTGATGGGTGTTCCATATTTACGATGAAATTTGTTGATGGGTGTGGCTATGATTTGGGGGTATTCTCTGTTGAGAAGATGGATTGGGAGGAATGACTTTGAATAATGATGATGGAAGTGGTTGGCATGGGTTCTTCTCCATTAATAATATATATGAATCTTTTCCATATCTTGAGATTGCTATGTTATATCACGAATGAGTGTTAAATGGAGAGGAATGTGAAGTGGGTTAATTTACCATGGTTCTTATTCCTCAGAGGGACCTTTTTTGTGCTGAATGTTGTGCCTTGTTACTTGTAGTTTCCCGAGTAGTGATGTATTGAATAAAAAAGTTGTTAAAAAATAATAAGAATTGGATAAATGAATTTGATGGGGGTATGAATTGAGTTTGTGGTTTGTTGTGGTGTTTTACATTTATAGGTAACGTCAAAGGTGGTTTTATGAGTTGGTTGTTGGCTGAAAACACATAGGTTGGTCTTGAGTGTTTGGTATCACATATATATAGTTGTATTTTCCATTTTTATTTATATATGAACTCCACCCCATTTCAGCACTATGTTCTAAACAGCCTCATAGTCATAGGGGAGGGTGTCTTTCCCAAACATCCCCCATGGAGGATGGATAGTTGGCCACCCACTCTTCCCTACTCCCTCTTCCAGGAGGTGGTAGCCCAAGATTATTTGGGTAGGTGGTTGGTTTTAAGGTCCTAGTGTGTGTGTGGGAAAGTTGTGTGTTCCGATGTGTCTTTGGGATGGGATGAGTCATTATTTATCAGGTGTCTTTGGGATGAGATGAGTTGTGCTTTCCCAGGTGTCTTCCGGATAAGATGTTATTTCCTAGGTGATTTCGATATATGACGTGGTTTGTGGACCAGGTTTCTGTAGGTGGGATATGACATGCTTTGTGGCCCAGGTTTCTATGGGTGGGATGTGATGTGGTATGAGGCTCAGGTGTGTATGGAAGGGACGTGATGAGATTCATTTTCCCAAGTGATGGGACTAGCTATGAGGGTCATGTGTGTGCAGGTGGGATGTTATGAGCATTATTTTCTCACGTGATGGGACTATCTGTGCGGCCAAGGTGTGTTCAGGTGGGTTGCGATGTGGTACGTTTGGAATAGGCTGGAGTTTGAGAACGTTTTACATTAGGAAAGAGTGGATAAAGCAGTGGGAAGTGGTGAGGGGTACTAAAATCATCTATGTTCTTACTATACTACTTTACATGACTTGAGTTACTTGGTGAGTGTGCCTTGGTGAGGTTGGGATGGATATTATACCTTGTTTGGTTCTTTTGGGTTTTGATATTTTCTCACAGAATAATTTATATTATTTTCTCACTTATGCACAAGAGACTTTGTTTTTTCTTACTGAGTATACTTGCATGCTCACCCTAGGTATTTTTTTCAGGTTTCTAAGAGGATTACATGGACCATGTTGGACTTTACTAGCACAAATGTTGGGAGAGTTGTCGTGTTGATACTTATCCTTGATTTTAGTATTTACATTGGAGTTTCATTTTATCTGTAACATCATTCTTTTTTTTAAAACATGTATGTGGGATAGATTTTGGAATTATTTTATATATATAGTACTTAGAGTTGTTTTGGGATTAACCATATTTTATCTCGATCATGTTTCCATAAAAAGGGAAATTCCTCCAATTTTTTGAGATTGTATACCCTTAGTATTTGTCTCCATCCCTGGAGGTGGTACTCATGGGTCATTGTCACTCTTTATTCATTTCCAGTCTAGGAGGGGAATCTTTGGGGGGAGGGGGTCATAACATAATGGTATCAAAGTTAATGGTTAAGATATAGGATGTAGTTTGCCGTTTGGAACAGTGATGATTTCATGGGTTGGTATGGAAGCAGTTTCAGGTGATCTTAGTGCATGACATAGGCTAGGGGTATAACACCGAAGACTTTTATGAGAAATATTTTTTTATGTTATATAAATCATCAAAGTAATCTTTCAATACACACAAAACTAGCTTGGCTTCCTTTACATGAAATCGCGACCTTCCTCGATAGCTTGCGTCATACGCAATACCGAGTTTCACTAAACAACGATATGCTATTAAAATATTATTAAAACTAGCCATTATGAATAGTAATACCCACTTTTTGAAATTTTTGAAATTTTATTTTTCAAAATGGACTTCAATTTTGGATTCAGAATATCGAAATTATCCTAGGGTGAAATTTTGGTATTTTTTTGAAAACTTTCAATTTTTGATGAATAGTGAAAACACCGGGTTACTATTTAAAAACCGAATTTTTATTTAAATAATTATTTATTTTAATTAAATTTATTTTAGGTCAAAATTGGTACATAATACCTATATAAGTTCAATGAAATTAATTGGAGTCATTTTATAATAATTTTAGATATATATAAATTTTATTGAACTTTTCACCGTCTTTTTCCCACCTCCTAGGAGAATTTTCAAATTCACATAAAACATAATTTCACCGCTTCTGTGAGTGGAATTTCTAAAATCTGAGACACAAAGTTAATATCAAGGACTATAATGTGGTTCAATGAGATGAAAATAAATTTTGGTGAATCGTAACTTTTTACTTGTTTTTCCACGGTTAAAAGTAAATAGGGTAATTAAGTGTAAAAGTGTTATTATTATTACCCTAAAACTTGTCCTAATTCTATTGGATAAGTTTAATTCGACCAAAAACAAACTTATGAATAAAATATGACCATTTAGGCCCACTTGGATTAGATTGGGACATTTATTATTAATTTATTTAAAGAAGGGTTAAAATAGTTAAAATCAAAGTTTAATAACTAAATCATTTTTAATATAAGGATATACATAAGATAAATTAGACTATAAATATTAATTATAAAGATAAAAATATTTCCTACATAATGGTATTTTATATGTAATTTTTAGACTTAAAATAATTTAATTTATTTATGACACAATGATGATACAGTAATTATCTTATTAATGAAATATTGAAATAATTGATGTTATAAATACCCAAATAAATGTAATTTGAGACTTTTTATGAATTAAAATAATTTTATATGTTAATATGACATGTTAGTATTTATGTAATTAACGTTTTTCGAACTAATCATTCTGTTATGATTTTCACAAAAATCAATTACCAAATAGTGTCAAAATTAACATAAAATAGTTTTTAAAACAAATATTATATTATTAATTGTTATTATATTCCTAAAAATATAAGGTTATTCCAAGATACTTAAATAATGATATTTGTATCATTAATGGACCACTTGTGGGTCTCTTGGATGTATATGGTATGTTTATTAACTATATAATTTAAAAATACAAAGTGACATGGTAAATGTCAATCTAATTGACTAAGAGTTAAAACTAAAAGATAAGGTTAATATAATTACCTAAACTTGTATAAATTATATTGTATGAGAAGATTACTACCCATACCCATATTATCTTATAAATAATTCAATTTGAAGTTATTAAAAACCGAATATGACTTTATAATAAAATAATATTCTTAGTTTTTCCAAAGGTGCCCCTCTCATCCCTTATAAAAGGGAACCACTTCCCTCTCTTCCTCACACCACTTTGAGCCTTCAATATTGTTCAAACCCTGAAAAATTATATTCTACACTTTTCTAGAAACATCCTAGAGGTCTTGGTCTTCTTCAAAGACCAATTTTAGTTCCCTAAGAGGAGGTTTCAAAGAGGCACTTCAAAGAAGAGGTAATGTCCGTTAGCGATTATTTCAACTTTATTTCTTCTTCCAATTATTCTTATTTAGTCGTTTCATTATGAAGTAATAACATCAGTATCACTCATATTCTGATCTGTTATTATAAGTATGAAACAACCCTATTTCACCATCTATCCATTCTACGGAAAACGAAATCACCGCTCGTGCGTACGTACAGAATACCGTCTCCACGCTGTGGTGTAATCTATTTTCCACCACCACCTTACTTGGGTGGGTATAATGGTGTAATGAATAACTATATATGATTATTGTAAAGTGATATTGTTTATGAAATATTATACATACACTCTAATACAATTCCACGATCATGGGAACGATATCATCGCTCGTGCGTACGTACGGAATACCGTCTCCACGATGTGATGTGACTCGTTCTACATGATCTTCATTGCATAATAATTATATAAATGAATTGAATGAATTAATATGATATATATTACACTAATACCATTCTGGAAATGAGGTATATATAACCTAAAAAGAAGAATAAGAATTAATTCGACAAAACACGCATAAGAACAAAAAGCAATAAACACCTGAATAACAAGTAACAATGAAATATTGCTAATAAGAAGCTAAGAATATGACCATATATGATATAATAAAAATAATTATGATTCTGGAATAAGTCAATGACATTATTTAAATCATTATACAGTAGGTTCATACACTTACGAAGCAAATCAGGCCTAAGGTAAGGGAAAATCTCACAAATCTCAATTTTTTTCCGAGATTGTTTATACGTCAGAATTTACTGAGAAATATTTATCATCCACATACATGTTTCATCAGTATTTTATATTTATATCCTTATACAATTGTTTAAATCCAATTTTACCCTTCAGTGAGTTTTCAGTAAAAGATATGAAAGGAATCTTTTGTCGTTTTCCGTACGAGGTACTTTTTGACTTTTCCGACATAAGTATGAGAAGAATGTTTTTCTAACTTATACGGCATGAATGGATTTTTAAAACATTATTTCCAAGAAGATTCCTTTACAAGTTTTCAAGTTTATTTTTAATCAATTTCTTTTATTTTAAAATTGTATGACATGTTAAGAAAGGAAAAATGTTTTTGAAGTAGAAAGGATATTTTCCTCAAGAATGGAGTTCAAGTATTTTATCAAAATTATTTTCCATTTAAGATAATATAGGGCTCTGTTTATATCCCTATTATTACATTGATTTGATTATGTTGTGATGGAATTATTTTTATGAATTCCTTTGTCTTATATGAATTTTTTTATGATGTCATGATGTTTAAGAATCCCCTTTTTATTACATGGGTTCTGCAATGATGTATGATTTATGATTTTGTGGCACACATAAGAATGGTATCATTATGAGATGGGTGGGACCTATATCTCCCTCCAATGCATTGGGTAAAGATTTATATATCATGAGATAGACATGGATGGAACGACAGGTTAAACCAGTTCAGTGAACCAGGACTGAAACGAGGAGAGAACTCGGTTCAGAAATGGACATTGTCCACTAAGATAGTCTTGGAAATGAGTCTTGACTACTAAGAAATTATTTTCTATGATTATGTGTATATGCCACAAAGATTCATGTTTTATGTTATGATTATTGTGATTGCATTTCACTACTATGATTTATCCCATGTTATGAAATTATGATCTCTTTTGCAGGTTAAGATTTCCAAAATGTTATGTTCTTATGAATATGATGTGATTGATATTTCTTTTGTTTACCCTTAATAAGCATTTGAGCTCACCCTTTTGCATGTTTTCTTTCCCCAGGTCAGGAAGAAGGTTATTAAGTAAGATATGCCAAAAAGGGACTCTAGATATGATGAAATAAATGGGACACAATGTAGATGCTTTATGAACCAGTTGATTATGTTTCCCAGTTTCTAAAGACACTATACCTATACGGTACTTTCATGGTTTTGTTATATGTTGTAATAAGTGTACTTCAATTTTGAAGTATTAACAATGTATGTAATGTATGGGTCATTATAGTTGGTATCAGAGGAAAGGTATAGTCAACCTTTGGAAACTAGGATGTGAAAGCCATAGTAAGAACCCTAAGGATAAGTCTAAGCATAGAACACAATCTTATTGTTTTAAAAATGGCCATGAACAACCTACGATAAGACCTTAAGTGTGAAATTTTATTCTTGATTATGTGGTTTTCCTATTATAATTAGTGTTGCTCACACTATTCTTCTTGGTTTTAGTCAATGGGTGGAACCCAAAGGAACCGTGTTAATGCGGAATGCGACGGGCAATGCAATGATTGTCTCCCTAAGCAACCAAACGTTATGAGAGCTGGAATGAAAAATCTTTTTTCCATGTTAACACAACTTTTTCAAGCTATGAATCATGCAGGACTTCCAAATGAGCAAAGAAAGGAGCAACATTATGTTGAATCCTTCACGAGGCAGTGTCCACCTTCATTCAGCGGGTCTTCTGATCCATTAGTGGCTGAAAAATGGATCAGTACCACTGAAAAGATATTTTCAGTTCTTTAATGTTCTGGACATGATAAATTCATCTGAGTAGTTTGTCACTTGGAAGGTGAAGCTGATCAATGGTGGAATCTTATAAAAAATACGAGGCAAAGGGATGAAATTGAATCCATGGAATGGGACGAGTTCAAGAAAATATTTTTCAATAAGTACTTCCCTCGTATTCTATGAACAAAGATGGAGAAGGAGTTTCTTAAACTAATGAAAAAGAATGATGAATCTGTTGGTACCTATGAAGAAAATTTTACAAGACTTGCAAGGTATGCTTCTGGTGTTATTATCCAACCTCAGAGTAAGATCGATTGATTCTTTAGTGGCATAAAACCAAGTCTTGGAAGGGCGTTAGACATAAGGGAATTCAATAGCTATGAGGAAATCGTTCGATGTTCTCTCAAAGTTGATATGGAGATTGGAGTAACCCATCAGT
The DNA here is from genome assembly GCA_963277665.1 of Viscum album. Lineage (NCBI taxonomy): Eukaryota > Viridiplantae > Streptophyta > Magnoliopsida > Santalales > Viscaceae > Viscum > Viscum album. Next base: position 2,066,342,366 of record OY728141.1, read on the forward strand.
CATATGGGTTTGATAAGAAGATGAAAATGGAATTCAAAGAAAAATATAAAGAGAACACTGAAAAGAAGATGATATTTCTCTTATGCACAAAGTGTGGAAAGAAACATGGAGGGAGTTGTCTTAAAGGGACAAGTAAATGTTTCAAATGTGGAAAGGAAGGTCATCGGGCATTTGAATGCCGTAATGATGGGAAGAATATGTCTAGTGATGCGAACAATGAAAAGGCTACACAGAGTGCACCTCCTACACTTCAATGTTACAAGTGCAAGGAAATGGGGCATTATACCAATCAATGCCCTAATCCAAGGGTTGTTGATGATGATCGACGTCAACAAACTCTTAAGTCTAATGAAAAAGGAAAGTCACATGCAATTTCTATCAGCGATGTGGAGTACGATAACGAAGTGTTGAACGGTACACTTACCATCCACTCTAAAGTAGAAAATGTTTTATTTGATTCTAGATCCACCCACTCTTTTATTTTTGAAGAATTTTCTAAGGGTATCACCGTATTACCTCAACAATTAGATGTTGAGTTAGCTGTGGAAACCCCTAATGGCACAATAGTCTCATAAAAAGTTTATAATTATTCTCTGATTGAAGTTTGTGGGAAAGTGCTTCCTGCAAACATTGTGGTCCATCTTATAGTGGAATTTGATGTGATTCTTGGCAAGGATTGGCTTATGTTATATAGATCTCATATCAATTACCAAAGAAGGGAAGTCACATTTCATATTCCAGATCAATCTATGATCGTCTATCGATGCAAGGATGAATAAACCTTCCAGTAGAAATTTCTTCCATCTTATGGGTCTTGATTCCACTAAATGAAGTTTATTTATCTCAAATGGCTGGTGAGAAACTCACGATTAAGAATATGCCCATTGTACGGGAGTTTGATGATATCTTTCCAGAGGAATTGTCAGGTCTTCCACCAAATCGTGAAGTCGAGTTTTCAATAGAACTCGTACCAAGTGCTTTGCCTATTTCAAAGAAACCTTATAGAATAGCCCCAATTTAGTTGCAGGAATTGAAGAAGCAACTCCAAGAGAATCTTGATAAGGGATTCATATGCCCTAGTGTGTCACCTTGGAGAGCACCTGTTCTATTTGTTAAGAATAAAGATGGATCAATTAGACTCTGCATTGATTATCGAGAACTTAAAAAGATCACTATCAAGAACAAATATCATCTCCCGTGCATTGATGACTTATTTGACTTACTACACAGAGCTCAATACTTTTCCAAGATTGATCTTCGTTCAGGGTATCATCAATTAAGGGTCAAAAGGGAGGATATACCAAAGACGGATTTCCGTACAAGGTATGGACACTATGAATTTATAGTGATTCCATTTGGTCTTACTAATACCCCTGCTATCTTCATGAATATTATGAATATATACTTTAGAGTCTATCATGATCAGTTTGTGGTAGTCTCTATAGACGATATTCTTGTCTATTCAAAGATCAAGTAAGAACATGAAGATCACTTGAGGATTATATTGAAGACCCTGAGAAAGGATAAGCTTTATGCCAAATTTACCAAGTGTTAATTTTGGCTTTAAAAAGTTGCATTTCTGGGTCACATAATCTCAAAAGAGGGGATATCTGTGGATCCAGCAAAAACAGAGGTTATCGAAAGATGGTTGAGACCAACAACAGTAACTGAGATCCTAAGTTTTCTTGGTTTGGCTAGATATTATCGACGTTTTGTCAATGAATTTTCACGATTATCTAATCCACTCACCAAGATGACTCGGAAAGGAGTTATGTTTGTTTGGACGGAGGAATGTGAAGAGAATTTCAAGGAGTTGAAAAGAAGGTTATCCAGTGCACATGTGCTCACACGGCCTTGTAGTGGAGAAAGGTTTGTGATCTACAGGGATGCATCCAAGAAGGGATTGGGGTGTGTTCTCATGCAGAACGATACAGTGATAGCTTATGCCTCACGATAGTTGAAAATGCATGAGCAAAATTACCCAACACATGATTTGGAGTTAGCTACAGTAATCTTTGCATTAAAGATTTGGAGGCATTATATTTATGGAGAAATGTGTGATATTTATACTGATCATAAAAGTTTAAAGTATATTTTCACACAAAAGGAGATGAATATGCACAAAAGAAGATGGTTGGAGCTGATTAAGGATTACGACTACTCAATTCATTACCACCCTTGGAAAGAAAACAAGGTGGCAGATGCATTAAGTCGACAAGACCATGCCAGTTTATCCATGATGAGGATCACAAAAGATCCAATATTTATGGATTTACAAAGGATAGTTCTTGGAATTATAATGGATGGGGAAAAATTGTATCTTTCTCAAATGAATGTTCAACCATCTATACATGTGAAGATTAAAGAGGCACAAAAATAAGATGTAGAGTTATAAAAGAAGGTGAGAAATGTTCCTAAATTCAACCTTGATTGTGATGAGATAATAATGTTCCAGAATCGGGTTTGTGTTCCTCCCATCCTAGAATTAATGAAGGAGCTGCTGGATGAGGCTCATAGTTCTTCATTTTCTATTCATCCTGGAAGCACGAAGATGTATAGGGACCTGAAAGAGTACTTCTTTTGGGATTTCATGAGAAGAGATGTTGCTAAATATGTCTCTCGATGCTTGGTTTGTCAGCAAGTTAAAGCTGAGAGACAGACCTCTAAGGAGATGTGACAACCATTACCCATACCCGAATAGAAATGGGACAAAATCACTATGGAATTTGTCACCAGACTTCCTAAAACATCCAAAGGCAATAATGCTATCTGGGTCATAGTTGATCGTCTTACAAAGTCGGCACACTTCATTTCTATTAGAGAGGATTTATATCTGGATCAGCTTTCCAGGATATATGTGAAGGAAGTGGTAAGATTTCATGGAGTACCACTTTCTATTATATCTGATCGGGATCCAAGGTTTACCTCAATGTTCTGGCGAAGTCTTTAGTATACTCTAGATACAGAGTTGAGTTTCAGCATTGCTTATCATCCTCAGATAGATGGTTAGTCTGAGAGGACAATTCAAACTCTAGAAGATATGTTGAGAGCTTGCTCTAGGGATTTAAAAGGTGTTTGGGATCAACACCTACCTTTGGTGGAATTTTCTTATAATAATATCTTTCACTCCAGTATTCAGATGGCTCCTTATGAAGATCTCTATAGAAAGAAATGCAAGACTCCAACTTGCTGGGATGAAGTTGAGGAAAGAAAGATATTAGGACCTGATCTTGTTGATGAGATGAAAAAAAAGGTCAGATCTATTCAACAACACATAAGAGTAGATCAGAGTCGACAAAAAAGTTATGCCAATAACTGAAGAAAAGACCTAGAGTTTGAAGTGGGTGATAAAGTGTTCTTACTAATATCTCCTTGGAAGAGAGTAATGATATTTGGAAAGAAGGGAAAGCTGAGCCCTAGGTATATCGGTCCTTTCGAAATATTGGATCGTATTGGGAAGGTTGCTTACCGATTGGCGCTTCCACCGAATCTCTCTCAAGTTCACGATGTGTTCCATGTATCTCTCCTGAGAAAGTACATACATGATCCTTCACATGTACTCACCTCAAAAGTTGTACCGCTGGAACAAGATCTTTCTTATGAAGAACAACTGATAGAGATTCTCAATCATAGTGAAAAAGTCCTATGGAACAAGACCACTCGCTTGGTGAAAGTTTTATGGAGGAACCACCAATTAGAAGAAGCTACATGGGAGCTTGAGGATATGATGAGGGATAGTTATCCTCATCTGTTTGTTACAAAGTGACGAATTTCGGGGGCGAAATTCATTTTAAGGGGGGTAAGATGTAACACCCGAGACTTTTATGAGACATATTTTGTTTTTATGTTATATAAATCATCAAAGGAATCTTTCACTACATACAACACTATCTTGGCTTTCTTTACACGCAATCGCGACCTTCCTCGATAGCTTGCATCGTACGCAATACCGAGTTTCACTAAACAACGATATGGTATTAAAATATTATTAAAACTAGCCGTTATGAATATTAATACCCACTTTTTGAAATTTTGTAAATTTTATTTTTCAAAATGGACTTCATTTTTGGATTTTGAAAATCAAAATTATCATAGGGTGAAATTTTGGTATTTTTCTGAAAACATTCAATTTTTGATGAATAGTGAAAACACCGGGTTACTATTTAAAAACCAACTTTTTATTCAAATAATTATTTATTTTATTTAAATTTATTTTAGGTAAAAATTGATACATAATACCTATATCAGTTAAATGAAATTCATTAGAGTCATTTTATAATAATTTTAGATATATAAAAATTTTATTTAACTTTTCACCATCTTTTACCTACCTCCTAGGAGAATTTTTAAATTCACATAAAACTTAATTTTACAGCTTCTGTGAGTGGAATTTCAAAAATCTGAGATACACGGTTAATATCAAGGTCTAAAATGTGGTTCAATGAGATGAAAATAATTTTTGGTGAATAGTAACTTTTTTACCTTTTTTTACCACGGTTAAATGTAAATAGGGTAATTAAGGGTAAAAGTGTTATTATTATTACCCTAACACATGTCCTAATTCTATTGGATAAGTGTAATTCTACCAAAAACAACCTTATGAATAAAATATGACCATTTAGGCCCACTTGGATTAGATTAGGACATTTATTATTAATTTATTTAAAGAAGGGTTAAAATAGTTTAAATCAAAGTTTAATAAATAAATCATTTTTAATATAGGGTTATACATAAGATAAATTCAACTGTAAATATTCATTAGAAATTGAAAAATATTTCCTACATAATGGTATTTTATTTGTAATTTTTAGACTTAAAATAAGCTAATTTATTTATGACACAATGATGATGCAGTAATTATCTTATTAATGAAATATTGACATAATTGATGTTATAAATACCCAAATAAATGTAATTTGAGACTTTTTATGAATTCCAATACTTTTATATGTTAATATGACATGTTAGTATTGATTTAATTAACTTTTTTCGAACTAATAATTCTGTTATTAGTTTCAAAAAAATCAATTACCAAATTGTGTCAAAATTGACATAAAATAGTTTTTAAAACAAATATTATATTATTAATTGTTATTAATTCCTAAAAATGAATGGTTCTACCACGATACTTATATCATTATAGGTGTATCATTAATGGACCACTTGGGCATCTCTTGGATGTATATGGTATGTTTATTAACTATATAATATAAAAATACAAAGTGGCATGGTAAATGTCAATCTAATTAACTAAGAGTTAAAACTAAAAGATAAGGTTAATATAATGACCTAAACTTGTCTAAATTATATTTTATGAGATTATTAAGACCCATAACCACCTTATCTTTTTAAATTAATCAATTTGGAGCTATTAAAAACTGAATATGACTTTATAATAAAATAATATTTTAAGTTTTTCCAAAGGTGCCCCTCTCCTCCCTTATAAAAGGGAACCTCCTCCCTCTCTTCCTCACACCACTTTGAGCCTTAAAGCTGGGAAAAACCCTGCCAAATTATCTTCTCCACTTCCCTAGAAACATCCTAGAGGTCCTAGTTATCTTTAAAGACCAAATTTAGTGCCTTAAGAGGAGGTCTCAAAGAGGCACTTCAAAGAAGAGGTAATGTCTGTTACCGATTCCTTAAACATTATTTCTTCTTCCACTTATTCTTATTTAGTTGTTTCATGATGAAGTAAAAAAATTAGTTTCACTCATATACTTATATGTTATTATATTTATGAAACAACCCTATTTCCCCATCTATCCATCCTACGGAAAACGAAATCACCACGCGTGCGTACGTACGGAATACCATCTCCACGCCGTGGTGTAATCTATTTTCTACCACCACCTTACATGGATGGGTATAATGGTGTATATAATAACTATATATGATTATGTTAATGTGATATTGTTTCTGAAATAGTATACATACACTCCAATACAATTCCACGATCATGGGAATGATATTATCGCTCGTGCGTACGTACGAAATACCGTCTCCACGATGTGATGGAAATCGTTCTACATGATCTTCATTGCATAATAATTATATAAATGAATTGAATGAATGAATATGATATATATTACACTAATAAAATTCTAGAAATTAGGTATATATAACCTAAAAATAATAATACAAATTTATTTGACAAAACACACATAAGAACAAAAAGCAATAAACACCTGAATAACAAGTAACAATGAAATATTACTAATAAGAAGCTAATAATATGACCATATATGATATCTTAAAAATAATTATGATTCTAGAATAAGTCAATGACATTATTTAAATCATTATACAGGAGGTTTGGACACTTACGAAGCAAATCGGACCTAAGGTAAGGGAAAATCTCACAAATCTCATTTTTTATCCGAGATTGTTTATACTTCAGAATTTACTGAGGAATACTTATAATACACATCCATGTTTCCTAAATATGTAATATTTATATCCTTATACAATTGGTTAAATCCAATTTTTCCCTTCGGTGAGTTTTTAGTAAAAGATATGAAAGGAATCTTTTGTTATTTTTCGTACGAGGTACTTTTTGACTTTTCCAACATAAGTACGAGAATAATTTTTTTTAACTTATATGGCATGAATGGATTTTTAAGAAATTATTTCCAAGAAGCTTCCTTTACAAGTTTTCATGTTTATTTTTAATCGAATTCTTTTAGTTTAAAATTTTATGACATGTTATGAAAGGAAAAATGTTTTTGAAGTAGAAAGGATATTTTCCTCAAGAATGGAGTTCAATTATTTTATCAAAATTATTTTCCATCTAAGATAATATAGGGTTTTGTTTCTATCCCTATTATTACATTGATTTGATTATGTTGCGATGGAATTATTTTTATGAATTCCTTTGTCTTATATGAATTGTTTTATGATGTCATGATGTTTAAGAATCCAATTTTTATTACATGGGTTATACAATGATGTATGATTTATGATTTTGTGGAACACATAATAATGGTATCATTATGAGATGGGTGGGACCTATATCTCCCTCCAATGCATTGGTTAAAGATTTATATCTCATGAGATAGACATGGCTGGAACGGTAGGTTAAACCGGTTCAGTGAAACAGGACTGAAACGAGGAGAGAACTCGGTTCAGAAATGAACATTTTCCACTTAGATAGACTTGGAAATGAGTCTTTACTACTAAGAAATGATTTTCTATGATTATGTGTGTATGACACAAAGATTCATGTTTTATGTTATGATTATTGGGATTACATTTCACTACTATGATTTATCCCATGTTATGAAATTATGATCTCTTTTGCAGGTTAAGATTTCAAAAATGTTATGTTCTTATGAATATGATGTGATTGATATTTCTTTTGTTTACCCTTACTGAGCATTTGAGCTCACCATTTTGTATGTTTTCTTTCCCCAGGTTAGGATTAAGGTTATTAAGTAAGATATTCCCAAAAGGGACTCTAGATATGATGAAATAAATGGGAGACAATGTAGATTCTTTATGAACCAGTTCTTTATGTTTCCAAGTTTCTAAAGACACTATACATATACGGTAATTTCATGGTTTTGTTATATGTTGTAATAAGTGTACTTCAATTTTGAATTATTAACAATGTATGTAATGTATGGGTCATTATAAGGGGAGATCAGCTAGGACACAAGATATTAAGACCCCATATGATCTGATGCAAGGACTCTGGGTCTACTAAAAAGAAAAGTGAGGCTACACCATTTTCAGGGTAGAGACCCTTGGAAGGGTACATAAAACATATAGACTTGTGTTCTTATATAAATTGGGTTGTATTGGGAATTTTTAAGTGGATAAAAAAATTAGTTAAATGAGTTAAAATGAATATTAAATAAAATTCCTTACTAATCAGTCTTAGGAATTCCTTATTTATGTTTTTTTATCTATAGAACCTAGTCATTGTCTACGTGTGGCTCGAGAAGTTGAGGCAAAATATGCCTATCTGGTAGATCGGAAGAGGGTTTATCTATTGGAGTTGGATGAACAGTGGAAGAAAACATTATGTGATTTCAAGAAGCATGCCTTGGGAATGTATGAGGGTAGTGTTTCAGACATGAAGTCAAAGAGTTGTCTTGATGAGATTGAGATCACCTTCCATTTGATCCGGGCTCCGACGGAGTACTAGGTTCCTTTGGCAGTGATCAATATATGGGGAGCTACACTTTAGTGGTGGACATTGTACCTGTGGGGGAGGAAGGAGGCTGACTTTCTATGGGATGATTTTGAGAAGAGTTCTGAGCAAAATTAATTTTATCAACCATGAAGAGTGAGAATAGAAAGTAGTTACTCTACCTATAACTGGGGAGTATATCGGTATGGGAGATAGATATTAAGTTCAAGGATCTCTTCAATTTTTCCCTGGATCTCTTCCTGGATGAGGAGTATCATGTGAGATATCTAGAGGAGGCACTTCATCCTTCTATCCATTATGCAGTTCCTCCCTTTACGTTGTCGACATAATTGGAGGTTCAAAAGAAGGAGGAAGTGATTTAGAATATGGATTCATGAGGAGGTATACCATTATAGGGGAGTCAACAAAGTTCTTCAAAGGGAAAGGTTACCAACAATAGGTATCAAGTTCCAGAGCTTTCGAGGTTTCAACCAATTGGGAGTCGACCTCAGTAGTTTCGGTTTCAACCTTCTAGTCCTCATGCCATTCCGATGAACATGGTGATGTGGTGTTTCATCTATGTAGTATATGGTAATCTTTACAACCAGATACCAGCATACATTCAAGATCTATATAGGGGATGTGGACAGGTTTAGTTCCATCCTTAGTTATAGTTTCTAGTCAGGAAGTTTTAGCAGCATGGACAATAGGCTCATGCTCCACCGATTGGAGATGAAATAGGTGGAGCCTGACCTTAGGGTGTTTCTCAGGGACCTCGACCTGGGTATGGTCACAGAGTTCATTGTTAGCATAGGGGAGTAAGATCCAGGCATGGTCAGTTTCTTGTAGCAGAGGTAGTAGTTCCAGTTGGACCAAAAATCATTAGAGGTACAATCCTCATGTTCAGTACCCTTTATTGTGCTTTGTTTGATTCATGAGATTCAAACTCCTTTGTTTCTCCCATTCTAGACCATTATCTAGGACCATAAATAGAGAAACTTCTCGTGCCCCTGGTGTTGAGTTCACCAATCAGATGTTAGACCATCTTGTTTGATGTGTGTGAGGGATGTAGACTGATGATGAGACCACATCAGTCCCGTAGGGATATTTTATTACTATACATTATTCAACATGATGTCATTCTCATCATCAAATGGTTTTATTACATAAATGATGTTATATACTACTTCCTGAGGGGATTCATGTTTTCAAATATAGATTACCGATGTGTGGTTTTCATTGGCGAGAAGATCTATCATGTGGGAAGTTATCATGTAGAGAATCTTCTTTGCTTGTTGGATGATCTATTAGTAGAATCAAAATACATTGGGATGATGGAGGTTCCCAAAGTCTTTGGGTACTTCTTAGATGTTTTTTCCAATAAGGTTGTGATGCTACCCCCTCGATGCAATGTTGAATTCGGGATTGACCTGTAGCCCGATGCTTCTTTGATTTCAATGGATCATTATTGGATGACACATTCTGAGTTGAGAGAGTAAAGAATATAAATAGACAATCTAATTTATAAGGGTTTTATCTAGACCAGTGTGTCATTGAGGGGTGCTCCGATGTTGTTCTCAAAGAAGGCAGATGGTGGTATGAGGTTGTGCGTAGACTACAGGAGTCCGAATCAGATAATAGTCAAGAACCATTACCCCTTTTCGAGGATAGATGATCTTTTTGACCAACTAATAGGGATTATTTGTGTTTCTAAGATTGATTTAAAGTATGGATATCACTAGCTGAAGGTGAAGGACGGTGATGTCATGAAAATTTCCTTCAAATACAGGTATGGGAAGTTCGATTTCGTAGTTATGTCGTTCGGTGTTATGAATGCACCAGTCATGTTCATGGGGCTTATGGACTTTGTCTTTCGTGAGTTCCTGGACTGGTTCATCATCATATTCATTGTAAACATCTTGATCTACTCGAAGCCCGAGGAGGAACATGATGAGCACAGTGAAACCATCTTACGGGTTATTGGACGTCACGAGCTCTATGACAAGTTGTGAAAGTGAATTTTTTGAACATAACAGGTGCATTTACATAGAATGTGATGTCTCAAGAGGGTTTATAAGTGGACTCATTGAAGGTTGAAGTAGTTTTTTCATGGTATGTTCCCATGAATGTGGCATAATTTCACAATTTTTTGGGTCTGAGAGGATATTAAACGATTTTTTTACCCAATTTCCCTCAATTTATAGCTCTATTGACAATTTTGACCAAAAAATACCATGATTTTGTGTGGAGAAAACAGTTCTAGGAAGCTTTTATCTATCTAAAGGGTAAATTTGTCAGTGGTCTAGTGCTCTGATTTCCATGGGAAGGGGTTATATACAATGTGTTTTGTGATGATTCCCATATAGGATTAGGATGCATCTGGATGTAGTAATGGGTAGAGATCTCTAATGGGTCTAGGAAGTCAAATCCCCAAAATTTTAACTATTTTACCCATGATCTCGATCTAAAAGCGGTCATGTTTTCTCAAAAGTTGTGGTAAAATTTTCTCATTGGGGAGCACTTTGTATTCTTCACACAAGAGTTTGAGGTATATCTTTTCTTAGTGAGATCTGAACATATGATAGCAGAGGTGTATGGAGTTTATTCAGGACTACGATTTTGAGTTCTCTTATAAATCAAGAAAGGTGAATGTCATGGATGATTATTTGAGAAGGAATTCATAGAAGGTGGTACTTTAGGAATCTGTAGATTATTGGAAGGTTATGCAGGAGTTGGAAGCCCTACACTTAGATGTAAGAATGGACCGTGGTAGATATTTTTTTTTCCAGATGACACTACAATATTATTTTATGAAGCATGTGGAGGATTCTCAATGGGGAGACTCATAGGAAGAGGGGATTCATGATCGTGTTGACCATGGTGATAGTACGGAGGGATAGTCAAAGGATTGTAATAATCAGATACAGTTTCATTGAAGTCTATTTGTTCCAGTGGTGATACACATGAAATTACTCCATGAGTTTCATAGATCATCCTTAGCAGTAAACCCATGGATTTATAAGATGTATCGTGGCTTTAGGATACATTTTTTGCGGTTTGGGATGAAACAAACAATGGAAGAGTTTTTGGAGAAATTCTTATTGTGCCAACTCGTGAAGGCTGAGCACCATGTTCTCAGTAGTTTGTTACAACCCCAAGATGTGTCCAAGTGGATGTGGGATTAAATCTCAATTGATTGCATCCTAGGGTTACTGAGAGCTCATGGAGGCCATTATGCTATCTGGGTAATATTGTATTTTCTAAAGAAATCGGCCCACTTCTTAGTGATCAAGGAGTTGGGTGCATTGGATTCCTTTGAAAAGAGTTATGTGGATGAAGTGGCATGATCATATGGAGTTATGAGATCCATTTTCTTGGACCAGGATACATGTTTTATGTTATGATTATAGAGGGGATTATAACATGCATTTTCTTATCAGTTTCGCCCCATCACTACCTTCCACCTTTATACATATGAGTAGATGGAAGAAACTATTCATATGCTAGAAGATATTTTTCAAGAATGCATCTTGGAATTTGGCAGATATCAAGTATGACACTTTCCCTTGGTGGAGTTCTCTTACAATAATATCTATCACTCTTCTATTAGAATACCTCTGTTTGAAACTTTTTATGCAAGACAATGTCGATCTCCATTATGCTGGATGGAGATCTGGGAGACAACTTTTCTTGGTCTAGATGTGGTGCAGAGCACAATCAAGAAAGTAATTCTTGTTCATGAGAGGATGAAATCAGCATAGGACCGGTGTAAGTCTTATGTGGATCGTAGGAGGAGGCCCTTAGAGTTTGAGGTTAGGGACCATGTGTTCTTGAAGGTTTCCTCTCAATGTGGGTAGTGGAGTTTTTCCAGATAAAGAAATGTTTATTCTAGGGTTTTTAGACCCTTCAAGGTATTGTGGAGAGTTGTTGAGGTAGAATAATAGTTGGATCTTTCACCATAGTGGGGGAAGATAGATAACATCTTCCACGTCTCCCAACTCCATCCGTTTCTTCACGATGACTCCCATGTCATTGATCGGTGAGAGTTGGATGTCGGAGAAGAAGTGATGTATGTAGAGTGACCAGGAGAGATCTAGGATCACTGAGAGAATGTGTTGTGTGGGCATACCATTCCTTTGGTTCATGTGTTGTGGAGTAAAGGTATCTTGGAGGAGAGTACCTGGGAGTAGTAATCATAGATACATGCCAAGTACCCAAAGTTGTTTTGAGTTTTTACATATTTTGTTTTTCCTTGTGATGTAATGTTTGAACCTTGTTTATTATGAGATGATTTGTTTCTTTATTATATAATGTGTGATGATGTCCTAACTTCTATGGAGGGGAGGATCCAATTCCCCATCAAGACACATTAATTGTGATGAAATTAAACATGTTTGGTAAAGTTAGTTCTGCCCAAAGTGGATAGTATATCGACATGGAGGATGTAATTCACTGATTTTCATGTTCAGAAAGTGTGGTTGTTGTGCTTGTATGGTGTACCATTTGGTTGATTGGATTAAATGATATCAAATTAGGTACTATTGGTTGAGGATGTTTCTACTCCAGATTTTGAGAAACATAGGGTGGTTTATCGTTGGATGTTGATGTGTTTGATTGTTAGTTCTATTTCATGTGTACCACGTTCCTTGAGAGGTATCATGAGGGGTGGTTGTTTGGAACCCTATGTCTTCTAGGATTAGTTTTTTATTCTTGAGGGAAATAATAGTTTTATAGTTATCTTATGTAATGGGTCAGATCTCTATTATGAATTAAATTGTGAAAATCCAGTGGTTGAAGTGTTCTAAGTGGGCACAATGACACATTTAAAGAGTTTTCCAAAATTCCAGTTTTCCAATGGTTGGTGAATGAAGGTTGGTCACCAAAGAAAGTCACAATGGTCAATCACACTGGTAGCTTAGAATGGTGAGTCACACCTATGGATCAAGACCGGTGAGTCAGACTCGTAGGTCGTTGTGGTGAGACGGAATGGTGGGCCAGAATTTGTGATTTGGAACGTTGGGTCACAATAGTGAGTCGAAATGGTGAGTCAGAATGGTGAGTCCCACCAATGAGTCAAACTGGTAGATCGTGATGGTGAATCACATCATTTAATTGCATTGATAGCTCACCGAATAGTGACTCACACCAATATCTTGCATCGATGACTCGCACTGGTGACTTACAATAGTGACTCACCCACGGATGATTCATTTCTAGTAGTTTGTCTTTTCTTCTTCTATTTATCCAGTTTCACCCCTTTAACGTTTTCATGGATGTAAAATCAGTTAAATACTACATTTAATGGTTTTGGGATCTGTTTTGAATCATATATATCTTCTAAAATCCTGAAACATCCTTTAACTTCCCAACTACATGGTCTTGGTCAAGATCTACAATTAAAGGCTTTTAAAACCCATTTCTCTAATTGATTTAGGATTTAACTTTTCCAATGCCAAGATATTCTCTTCCTTATGTGCATCCCTTTCTCTTAGTGAAAGACACCCTGAACCTTTCTTCCACTAAGAGTCATGAATTTGTGCTATAGATTTGGATCTTGTTTTCCCTGGAGTATTTTTCATACTGCATGTACACCCCCTGCTTTGGTGCAATAAGTAAGTGATGTTTGTTTCTTCTTCCAGTTAAATTTTCTTTCATCTCTATATTTTTTGTACCATACGGGGTGGTCATATCAATGTCTCCTTTGTGAATATAGTAGAATTCCAAATTAATAAAGAAAATTTAATTGGTTTGAGATCATTATGCGGGGCCAGGGAAAAGTGATGTTTGATCATATTGATATTTTTTTGTTTGTTGTTGTGAATTATATGGGGAAAGACTCCGCAAAAAATCATGAATATTTTTCGTATTTTTTTGTGCACTGATTAACGATTATAGAATTCTTGATGTTTTGTTTTCTGTTGATCAATTGTTATGAATTAGGTTAACCATATACACTTGGATAATAAATGGATACCCCAAGATCAAACTGTTTCAAAGATAATGCCAAAAGTTAACATGTGGAATTAAATAACAGATGACATGTTAAATATGAATATGTTTTGTTTGATTTGTGTTGTGGAAAGTTTGTGAGAACTGTTATGTGTTGTGGGGTGGTTCAAAATGTGTAATGGAATATCAGGTTGAGAGATTGATTGTTTACAGGATGTGATGGGTGTGGTGTGGTTATGCAACATGGTTTTCTATAATTGTTTTGATGGGTGTGCTATAGTTTTGATGAGATGTGTTACTGGATGTGGTTGTGAATTGGGTTTTTTCTATTTAGAAGATGGATTGGGCATAATAAATTTAATGAATGATGATGGTAGTGGTCGGCATGGGTGATTCAACATTAATAACCATTAGGAATATTTTTTGTATCTCAGGATTAGTATGTTATGTCATGAATTGGTATTAAATAGAGAGGATTGTAAAGTGGTTTAATTTACCATGGTTATTCTTCCATGGTGTTACATTTGTTGTGCTAATTATTGTGCCTTATAACTGGTAGTTACCCGAGTAGTGATGGAATGAATAAATAACTTATTAACAAATAATTATAATTGGATAAATGAATTGGATGGTGGTAAGAATTGAGTTTTTGGCAGGTTTTGTGGTTGTGATTTTAGAGGTAGAAGAAAAGGTGGTTTTGTGAGTTGTTTTTTGGTTAAAAACCCATAGGTTATTCTTGATTGTTTGGTATAATATATATATAAAATTTTATTTTCCTTTGTTATTTCTATATAAACCCCACTCTAGTTAAGTAGTATTTGAAAAACACCCCCATCTTCATGAGGGTGGGTGTTTTTTCCAAACATCCCGGTGGGAGGATAGATGGCTGGACACCCACACACCCCTACTCCCTCTACTAGGCGGTGGTAGCCCAAGATTCTTCTATAAGGAATTTGTTTGTGAGGATTAGGTGTGTGTGTGAGAGTTTTGTTTTCCTAGGTGTCTACAGGATGAGATGAGTAATTCTTTCCCAGGTGTGTTCAGGATGCGATGTATAACAACCCTGCTCTTTATTACACACGATAACATGATTTATTAGATAAACGTACACTTAAGACAACTATGAAGATAGAGAGGTCTAGTGTATTCTGGAATAAGGGACATTACATGAAATCTTAAGACATAAAAATACAATATATTTATTGAAAACTTCTTTTCCATGACCACAACATTCCCTCATACTTAACATTAAATGGGATAACCTGAGGACATAAATAATAATGGGTGAGAAATAAATCCCAGAAAGGGATTAAACAAGGAATAACATGAATAATACAATACATGTTAGGAAATAGGTATATCAATGGAACAAAAGAGAAACATGAACACAAAGGCATGATATAGCAAGATTATCATAACATGGAAATGTGGAGACGACTTTTAACATGATATTAGCATGAGCCAAGGCTCATTGCACATAGAGCATGAGTAAATCCTCATTTCACTTGAGTTAGATTTAGTAAACCCCCATTGCACTTGAAGTATCATGATACTAATATTTACTCAATGAATTGGAGCACTATTAGGGTCCACCCTTCTTAATAATTTCATTTCATGCATAAGTGTGCCACATAGATTATACAACATATATTCATTAAAAATCATCATTTAGTCCATTATAAAGGAATGTATAATTCATACATTAAACTCTATAATCAATAAGTAAATGTGCAATAAGTTTAATACCCTTGATAGAGATATGGTCATGGTATTCACTACACATTGACTTTGTCTTCGAAATACACAGTACAATTTCGGTAGCATAACGGCGTGACATAAGAATTCATAAAAATGGTTGATGAGAGAGAAACTGGTATATCATCATATATACATGAAATGGACAGTAATGCAGTCATATAGATACATTTCCCAACATATGTAATGGAATTTAGATTCATAATATAAAAAAATTTCTTGAATGTAAATGAGGATAGAGAAATCCAATACAGAATTTCAGCATGGTAATGGGTATACATGGGAGGAATTAATGAGAGAGAAAGGGGTATCTAATCATAGAAAATTAAGGAGGGAAGTATAGGGGAGTTGAAAAATCATACCCAAACATTTTTAATTGAAAATACGAGGGTATATCAACATAAAGAAACATGGACCAAAATGAGAGAGGAAGAAATCCCTGACTTGGATTTGTGATCCAAAGGCTTGGGAGAGGCCTGAGAGATGATTTTTTGGAAATTAGGGAACCTTGGGAGGATTTTATAGAGATTAGGGAAGGGTAGGGACTTGATCCAAGGGTTTTGAGTGAATATAAGTGGGAGCTTGGGTGGGATTATATAGGAAAAGAGTGGGAATTGTTTATTATTTAGGTTTTCGACACTACACATTAAACAAATCAAAACCAAAAACCATCACATGGTTTTTACCCATGTTTTTTTTCAAAAAGGGAGTGTAAAACATTATTTTATAATTTCAATGGATGTAATTATAAAAATATTAGGCTTGTTTATGTGAAGGTGAGCCACACTCTCAAGGAAATCATTTTGAAAAGCTAAAATGTTTTTTAAGTCTTGGAGGGGCAGCTAAGGCACCATAAAATTAATCAAACAAATATAAATCACATTATATAAAATATAAACCATATATTGGACAAATGTTTTTTATATTATTTTATTAAATCACTATTGGGTCATTGTGATGTCATAAAACACATTATATATTTAAACGGTAATTAATTTTTACCCAACAATTCGACTATCTCAGAAAAGTATGAAAAATTTACATATGGATAATTTTGATGTTATGATTCCAAAAAAAATACTCATTTTATCTAAATAATTTTCTAAATATGTGAATTTTTACTTTTAAAATAAAAACATACATTTATCTAAAATTCCTAGGTTTTGACAAAAAATGGCTTTCAAACCTTAATGAAAATTACAATTGTATTCATAAAAATTATACGATAATTTATATTTAATAAAAAGTGATTTAGTAAAAATATTTTACTAAAATATAATTTAATTAAAAAATACATTAAATAATAGATTGAAAATTTAATAAAAATATTATTTGTTCATTAATACCCGTTTACAAATTGAATGTATATTCTTTATACAAAAAATCACACAATCATAGTGATAGGGTCTTGTTAAATACCCCCTTATAACACCTTAAAAATACCTAAGGGTAAGGTGTGCAATGGTGAAAGACTCTTGGGGTGGCTTAGATAACATCGCTCGGGTGATAATCTCTATTAACTTCCACTTCTCCCATATGTGGTTTTGTTCAAGCTTAATGTGTTGAAGCTCAGCTTGAGCTTGGTTAAGAGTGAGGCCTAGTGTCACCACCTCCTTACCGAGATCTGAAAAATGGGATTCAAAAGAAGAAATTCTACTAGATGAGGCCATCACTTCCTTTGTCTTTGTAAATTGGATTTGTGAAAGCCCTATATTTATGATAATCATGTGATCATTGTTCAATGGATATATTAGTAGCGATAACAATTATTAACAGTATTTTGAAATCCAAATACATAAAACCAAGAAAGTACATATTTTATATAAGAATTTTACATAATAAAACATTTAATTAGATCAAGTGGAATTTTTATTAATAAAAGTTTGGGTCATTACAATATTCCCCCATTTAGAAATTTCGGCCTCAAAATTTCCTTTTTCCAACACTAAAACATATGAGGGTAACTCTGCTTCATCACTTCATCCAATTCCCACATTGCTTCTTGAAACATGTGGTTTCTCCAAATCACCTTAATGAGGGGTATTGTCTTATTTCATAGAACTTTTTCCCTATGATCTAAGATCTTCACCGCCATCTCTTCATAAGAGAGGTCATTGTCCAATGGTACCACCTCTGGATTTAGTACATGCTATGGGTAAGGTATGTACTTTCTCATGAGTGATACATGGAATACATCATGTACTTGAGATAGGTTTGGTGGGAGTGATAGTCGATAAGACACTACTCCAATGTGATCAAGGATCTCAAAAGGGCCTATGTACCATGGACTAAGCTTTCACTTCTTCCCAAATATCATAAATCTTTTTCATGGTGGTATATAGAGGAATATCATGTATCTAATATTAAACTCTAGGTATCATTAACGATTAACAACATAACTCTTTTTTCAACTCTGAGCAGCTTTAATGTGCTACTAGATAGTCTTACCTTATCCACAATATCTTCGACCACTAAAATACCTAAGAGTTTTTTCTCCCAAAATTAATCCCAACATGACGGTTTTCATCACTTCTTCTCATACAAGGATTCATAAGGAGCCATTTTTATTCTTGAGTGGAAACTATTACTGTAAGAGAACTCAACCAGAGGAAGATGTTGATCCCATCCTCCTTTTAAGTCCATTGAGAAATCTCCCAAAATGTCCTCAGGTGTTTGGATAGTCCGCTCAGATTGGCCATCAGTTTGAGGATGATAAGTCATACTGATTTTTATCTCAGTATTCAGTTCTTATTGAAGACTCTTCCAGAATATAGAGGTGATATCATAGATATCGATCAGATACAATTGATAGTGGTACTCTATGCAGCCCTACCACTTCTTTGATATATATCCTTGGTAGTTGATCAAATGAGAAATCCCCTTGAATTTCAATTATGTGTTAATTATTTGTAGGAAGATCCCCAACAACCTAGATATTATTGTTTACCTTGGATGAATTCAGAAGCCCAGTGAGAAAGTCCATGGGGATGTTTTCCCATTACCATGTTGGTATGAGTAATGGTTGAATAATCCCCTTAGACTTATACCTCTCAAACATAAATTTATCACATACTAGGAACTTTGATTTATACTCATTGATCTCCATCTTCATGTTATTCCACCAATAAAGCTATCACAGATCTCGATACATCTTTGTCTTTCTTGGGTGAATGGAAAAATTAGAACTATGTGCATTATCCAAAAGTTCTTTCTTTAACTCTAAATTTAATGGAACACATAGTCTTGACCCAAATCTCACAATTCCTTATTTATTAACATTGAACACTGATGATTCACCTTTTTTGATAGTTTCCACTTTCTAATGAATTCCCTCACCATCCTTTTGAGCATAATTTATCCTTTACAAAAGAGACGGTTGATCAATAATTTGTGAAAGGATTGAGGATGTTCGATTAATTATGATTCCCATTTCCATACTCATCAAATCTAAGAAAATTGGATCATTTTCAATTCTCATCAATGATAGAATAACTGGGTCCTTTATACATAGATCATCTTCCACCTTGTTTTCTTTCCTAGGGTAGTAATGGATTGAACAGTCATAGTATTTGATTAGCTCTAACCATATTCATTGGCACATATTCATCTTTTTCTATGTGAATATATACTTGAGGATTTTGTGATCTGTATTTATTTAAAACATCTCCCCATAGATATAATGTAGAAAAATTTTCATAGAGAAGATTACTACAACCAACTCCATATCATGTTTTGTATTGTTTTTCTCATGAACATTCAATTGCCTTGAGGAATAGGAAAACATTTTCATTTTTCATCAACACACATCCCAAGACCTTCTTCAAAGCATCACTGAATAAAAAAAATACCGCCACTTGTGGGAAATGTGAGCACGGGTGCTGTGATAAGACTCCTTTTAAAATCATTCAATCTATCTTTGCATTCATCACTCCATGATAACTTGACTCCCTTTCGAGTTAGCTTGGTAAGAGGGTTTGAACTACTACTAACTTCATTTTTTATTATAAACCAAAAACACTTTTAAGGAAATATTGAGAAACCCCAAGAGAAAACAAAGTTGTTAAAGGAAAACTTGAGCCTATTGACATTTTTATCCTTAATAAGTTCCAAAGAAGAAGCAGTTATCGGTATTTCTGGATCATCCTTTATAAGGTCTTCAAAACGATGCACCATTCTATCCCATGCTTGCTTGTATTCCTCTTGATTGATTTTCCCCTCTTTGATACCTCTTACAAGGATACGATTCTGCATGTCAATCCAGTACTTCTATTCTCTATTAGTTTCCACCCGAACCGTCCTATCTATCATTTTATCTCTATCAACTATTGGGGCATGGGTCGCAAGGGGTTCCTCCTCCACTAATTCTTCTCCAGAATTCAGTAGTAGCTCTATAGGTTGACCAACATCCATGCATGTATTTTGCAGTACATCTCTAATGGGATCAGCTCCTTAGACTGCATCGACCACATCCCCTGCTCGAATTGCATTTCCATTTAAGTTTATAACACCTTCCTTCACTTGTTCCTTTACCTTCCTAGCAGAGCAGGTCTCCATTGTTGAAGGTAGGTGTGAATATTCCTTGCGACCTTTCTTCCGGCCACGGTGGCCCTTCCTTATCCTATGACTACAAGTGTCGCTACCATAGAATTCAGGATCACTGGCTCCTAATAGCTGGCTTGGAGAGTCATCAATAGACTCCTCCCATTGTAAACCCTACTCCTCATTATGAGGTACTGTCCAAACAACCTCCTGATTCTTCCCTTCATCCTCCAAGCTCCCAAATCGGTTACACATCTTCAAAGATGGAAACACACTCCTCAGGAAAGACCTTCTCACTAGAGATGGCTCAACCTGGGGACCCACAGAACCCTTGTTCTCAATACCTTCAAGGACAACCTCAGTGTAAGAAGATGGCTTGAGAGCCCTTGAAGCTTCCTCAGCGCCCATTCGAGTACCCACATCTGGATTAGAATCACCCCCTATCAAGCTATCCACACTAGAGCTGGAAGTAGCCAGAGGATCCACCATATCCACTGCTGAGGGATCCTCCTATTCAACACCCTTTAGACCCAAATAATGTTTTAATCGAGCAAAAACATCCACAACCCGTGGCCCTGCCTCTTTAATCATCTCACTCTTTGCTGCCGTTGTAGGAACCACGGGACACCGCAGCATAAACTGAGACTCCCGAATGTTGGATTCAGTAGCAGTCAAAACCGCATGATCAAATGCCTTTGTTGGAGTCCCACACACCTCCTCAAACTCACCCAAACCAGCACTATCCTTCACTTGGACTACTAGATCAAGCTGCACCTCAAGTCCCTCAGAAGTACTGATCACATCTTGACTAACCCGGCTCCCGCGACGGCAACCAGAAGCCTGGTGGCCCAGCTTGTGACATCCCATGCAGAATGCTGGCCACGATTCATACACTACCCTCTGTTTCTATCGAAACTCTTCTCCTACCAAAATCCACTAACACTCCACTGGAGGTATTGAAGCATCAACCTCAACACATACACGAGGTAATATAGGGTGACTAACCGCTGTCGTGCGATCGTCCAAACACAGAAACCTTCCAACCATATTTCCCAGCATACATATAATAGAAGGGGGATGGAAAGGGAGTGGAAGATTAGGAAAATTTACCCACACCGCTGACGAGGGCGGGTCGCGATTCATGATGAAATATGTAGACCATCAAAGGAGATTAAAACCAAATCCGTTGAAGACACGAGGAGCGCGAGACCAGGCAATGATCAGGTCGACCTCTGAGGAGAAGTGGATCATCAATTTCCACCAATCGAGAAGACCCACCACTGCTTGATCTTGAAGACCCCATGAATCGATTTTTTTTTGTTAAACATGTCAACCAAGGGATGACGAACCCTAAAACGAGCCACCAACGTCGATCTATGGAGGTCCGCAGCAACGTTGAAATCCTTTGAAGAAATCTCGAGTTAGGGCGACCCTTCATGAAGGTCGGGGACCTTAGGGCAGAGAGGGACCGACGGGAAAGGGGGGAGGAAGGCCAGGTTAGTGAAAGGGGTGAAAGGTCGGACCGGGACAGAGGAAGGAAAAACAATCCCCCTCCCCCCGTCGGGGAGGAGGGGGCTGGAGCCATAGCCATCTCCGCTAGGGCATCGCCATCAAGGGGACGAGAGCCTCAGGAAGCTACGGATATGCATCACCAATGTTGTCCTCTTCCATCTCTCAATTATATCTATCTTGTAGGGATCTATAGATATCCCATTTCTTCTAAATATTTGAACCAAGAATGAGACTTACTTCAATTAGATCTCACACTTGTAGTACTTTTCAAAGACCTTATCCTTTTACAAGGTCTCTAGTATAATGCTTAGATTCTCCTAATGATCCTCATTAGTTTTAGATTATATTATAATATCATCTATAAATACTACCACAAATTTGGATAGGTAATCTCTAAAGACTCTATTCAAAGAGATTCTACTTTCGTAATTATTTCCCCATTTTCCATTATCACTGACATCTTTACTTCCATGATTTGTGGTGGTGTTGGGATTGTTCTACCAAACATTCATGATATAAAATAATGTGTAGAACCAGAATAAAAAAGTATGTTTACTATTCATGAATGATTAACTAGCATACCTATCACCACTTCATTGTCGGGGTTTGCTTCGGTGGTAGTGATGGAAAAATGTCACCCTTACTAGCTTGGAGGTTGTTGGTTGCCTCCGAAAACCCTTGGCTTAGGGCACTAGTTTGGAAAATGATCTCGTTTTTTGTAGTTAAAGCAATGAACAATGCATTGAGGGTCAAACAGAGCATTTATCTCCTCTATTGTAGCAGTGGGTGTTTCTTGTCGACAGTTAATAGCTAGATTCCCTTTTCTTCCACACCTAAACCATTTCCTCATCCCCTTCAGCCAATTTCTAGGGTGCTTCTTTCTGCACCTTTCGCAAGTGGGGTGATGGAATATTTTAGCACCGTTGGATTTATCCATCATACCACCATAATTAAAGTCCGACTTATACTTCTTATCCCTATGATACCCCTAAGATTCACTAATCTCTATTTCAACTTTGAGGGCACATCAGACAATTTCCTCATAACACTCAAATCACAGATCACTAGGGCTTTCCGTAGGCTAGGTTTTATCCCACGGAAGAAGTGGTTAGCCTTGCATTCAGGGGTAACGACAAAGTCGAAGGCATATCATTCAAGCCTTGTGATGTTTTACTTGTATTCTCTGATAGATTATTTATCTTTTTTCTTGAGGGAAAGAAAGTACCTTTTTTATCTTATGTTGGAGGGTGAGAGGAAAATATTTATCAAAAACATTTTCTAGAAATCCTTCCATTCCAACTCCTAGATCTCCTCCTTGGGATTCATATTTGTGTTCAATTTCCACCATTGATCAATTTCACCCTCCATATGATAAGTATCCATAAGAACCTTCTCTTGTTCGGAACATTGAATGTTGGAACAATCTTTTCAATGGAGTTGATCCATTGTTTTAAAATTGTGGGATCAGATGATATATTAAATATAAGAGGCCTTTGTCTCATGAAACTCTATATTTCGACATGTTTTTTCTTAGGGGTGGGGGGGTTTACCGTTCCACTTGACCCATGTTTCTATTCAAAACTTTTGTTAACTATGATATTATCATGAAAATGTATGCGATTACCACTCCCATCGGATTGGACATCTCATTAGAACATTCATCACATGGATATTCGCATCAGTTGTTAGCCTGATTCCTCCTATTACCAGACATTGTCTAGAATAAAAGGAAATTTATGGGTAATACATAAAGGAAAATCAAATGAAAAAAGGGATAACTTATAAATTACATTTACTTCCTAAACTTATGAATTTATAGGCTTCAATCTATGTTATCCATGATATACTTCCAAACATATATTCTTAGGGAAATTTTTTATTCACTTAGCAATGGTTCATAATAAGATTATGAACTTAACAAAGAATATCCCTAGGTAGTTTTTTAACCAAGATTACAACAAGTCCCATTGTCATGTACTAGTTTTCGTTCGAGTCTAGATCAAAGTGGTATTTTCGGGTTTTACCCCGAGTTACATCTATGCGAGAGATGCCTCTACCTAATAATTTCAAAACAAGGATATATTTTATTGATAAACCACTTAATCAATAATATCCCAAATTTAAGGATGTTTTTATTATACTTAGTCTTATACTTAAGGATTTCACTAGGGTTTTATATTCCAAATCCCAAAAATAACTAAACCTATCCTATGATACCAACTATAATAACCCTGGTCTTTATTATAGACTTTAATATGATTTATTACATAAAAATTCACTTAATACAACTTTGAGGATCGATAGGTATAGTTTCCTAGGAAATCAAGGACATTACATTGACACCTTAATACGTAGAAATACAACATCTTTAAAGAACACTTCATTTACATGACAACAACATCCCCTCATACTTAGCATTAAATGAGATAACCTGAGGAAATACATAAGAAAGGGGTGAGATATAAATCCCAGTTAGGGAGTAAACAAGGCATAACATGAAGAATAAAATACATTTTAGGCAATAGTAATATCAATGAATCATAAGAGAAACATGAACATAAACGCATGATATAGCATGATTATCATAACATGGAAATATAGAAACAACATTTATCTTGATATTAGTAAAATCCAAGGCTCATTGCATATGGATCCTGAGTAAACCATAATTTCACTTGTATTATAATGAGTAAAACCTAATTTCACTTTACTTATCATTATACTAATTTTCACCAAATTCATTGGAACGGTATCAGGGCAAGCCCTTCTTAATCATTTTTATTTCGTGCATAAGTGTGCCACTTAGATCATACGAGATGGATTCATTAAACATCATAATTTATTCCACGATAAATTAATATGGAATTAATATATGAAAATATATAATAAATAAGTAAATGTGCATGAATTTTAATACCCTTGATAGTGAAATGGGCATGGTATTCACTACACAATTATTTTTTCTTGGAAAATCACGGTGCAATTTCGGCAGCATAATGACGTGACATAAGAATTCATAAAAATGGTTGATGAGAGGGAAAGGGGTATCTAATCCTTTTTACATGAAATTCACAGTAAGGGGGTTATATAGATACCTTTTGTAATATATTTAATTGAATTTAGATTTATAATATAAAAGAATTTCTTGAATGTAACTGAGGAGAGAGAAATCCCTTATGGAATTTCGGCATGGTAACGAGTGTACACGGGAGGAATTAATGAAAGAGAAAGAGGTATATAATCATTAAAAAATAATGATGGAAGTATATGGGAGGTGAAAAATAATACCCCAACATTTGAAATTGAAAATACAAGGGTATAGAAACATAAAAAAACTTGGAAAAATGAGAGGAAGAAATCCCTTTCTAGGATGTGTGATCCAAAGGCTTGGGATAGGCTCGAGAGAGGCTTATTGGGAGCTGGGGGAACCCTCGGAGGATTTTGGAGAGATTAGGGTAGGTTAGTGATATCATCCAAGGATTTTTAGTGAAGAGAAGTGGGATATTGGATAGGTTTATATAGGAAACGAGGAAGAATTATTTATTATTTAGGTTTCGGACAGTACACATTAAACTAATCAAAACCACCAACAATACCATGGTTTTTACCCTTGTATTTTTCAAAAAATGGAGTGGAAAAGATTATTTTATACGTCTAATTTCCTAAATTATTAAAATATTAGTCTTTCTTATGTGGAGGTGGGTCACACTTTGGAGGGAATCATTTTAAAAAGTTAAAATGTTTTATAAGTCTCACCGGGAGAACTAAGGCACCATAAAATTAATCAAAGAAACATAAATCAAATTATATTAAATATAAACCATATATTGGACAAAAATCCTTTTTATACTTTTTTATTACATCACTATTGGGTCATTATGATGTAATGAAACATATTATATATTTAAATGGTATTTAATTTTTACCCAAAAATACTATTGTATTAGAAAATTATGAAAAATTAACCATTGGATAATTCTGATGTCCCCATTCCAAAAATAATATTCATTTTATCTAAATAATTTTTTAAATATCTGAATATTTACTTTTAAAATAAAACACAACATTTATTGAAAATTAATGGGTTTTGACAAAAATGTCTTTCAAACCATAATAAAAATTACAATTGTATTCATAAAAATTATAGTATCATTTATATTTAATAATAAGTGCTTTAGTAACATTATTTTATTAAAATATAATTTAATTAAAAAATATATGAATTAAAATATTGAAAATTAACTAAAATTATTATTTTTTCTTTAAAAACCGTTTTCAAAATAAATGTATATTCTTTATATAAAAAATAATGAACACAATCATGGTGCTACATTTTTTTTACATATCCCCTTATAACATCTGTATAAGAACTAATGGTAATGTGTGAGATGGTGACAGACTCTTGGGGTGGCTCTAATTACATTACTTGGGTGGTAATCTTTATTAACTTCCACATCTCTTATTGGCGGTTCCGTTCAAGCTTAACGTGTTGAATATCTGTTTGGGCTTGGTCAATAGTGAAGACCAACTATGACACCAGCTTTATGTGCTTTGAAAAATGGGCTTCATATGGATAAATTCTACTAGATAGGGCAATCTCTTCCTTTTTCTTAGTAAATGGGTTTTTATAGCACTATATTTATACTAATCATTTGATCATTATTCAACGACTATATTAGCAACGATAGCAATAATTAACGATATTTTGAAATACAAAAAGATAAAAGTAAGGAAGTACATATTTTATATAACCATTTTAAATAATAATACATTTAATTATATCAAGAGTAATTTTCATTAATAAATGTTTGGGCCATTACAAGATGAGTTGTTCTTTCTTAGGTGTCTTAGTGATGAGATGTGTTGTGCTTTCCAAGGTGTTTTTGGGATATTTCCGGGTTTGTAGACCAGGTGTATGAGGGAAGGTTATGATGTCATTTGTGGCCCAAGTGCCTATAGGTTAGATGTGATGTGGTATGAGGCCTAGGTTTGTGTTGGTAGGATATGATGATCTTATCTTTCCCAAGTGACGAGACTAGCTGTAAGGCCCTAGTGTGTGTAGGTGGGATGTGATGAGAATTGTTTTATTAGGTGATAAGACTAGATGTGAGGACTAGGTGTGTGTTGGAAAGTTTTTATGTGGTACTTTGGGATGTGGTAGGAGGGAGATACCATTTTTTATTAGGCAATAGAAGCTAAACCAGTGGGAAGTGGTGCGGGGTACCTAAATCATCGATGTACATACTATAATACTTTACATGACTTTTTTAACTTGGTGAGTGTTACTTGGAAATGTTAGGGTAGAAATTAAGCCTTATTAGGAGATTTTGGGTTCTGTTGTTTTCTCTTGGAAGCATTAGTATGATTATATCACTTGTGCATGAGAGAGTTTGGTTTTTCCGACTAAGTATAATTGTATGACCACCCTATGTATATATAACTATTTTTTGTTTCCATTAGAATTATGTGGGCTATGATGGAAGTTACTAGCTAGGACATTGGGAAAGTTTTCATTTCATTTATTAGCCTTTATTTTGGTATTTACTTTGGAGTTTCATTATATTCTTAATAGTTGTATTTTTGTAAACAATCATGTGGGATCAATTTTGGATTTATTTTATATCTATAGTACATGGAGTTGTTTTGTGATGGACAATCGTATCTCCCTATCCAGTTTTCTCAAATTGTGGAATTCATCCCATTTTGTGAGATTGTATACCCTTGGTGTTGGTCTCTCCCTGAAGGCCTACTAGAGGTGGGAATCAGGGGTCATTATCCCCTTTCTTCACTACTAGTCCAATATGGTCAACTTTGTAGGGAGGGTATGATGACAAATTATCTATTATATTTTATTTTATAATGGAATGAAATGGATTTTTTATATCACTAATGGTGCCTAGAATTATATATTCCATCGGTGTAGAGATATATCTCATGTGACAACTGTGATAGGGTAATATGAAAATCCTTAAACTATATGTATGATTTCTTGGAACGATACATTAAAAATATGTTTATAATGTCAAGCATTGGAATTCCAAAAATTTATTACATTATGATGCAATTTATATTTATCCATTTTATTGTTTATTTACATTTTCATCCGTGGGTTATACAATTATTATGTATTCATTTTTATTGAAACCATTTTTATCTATTCCTACTATATTATTTATACCATTATTAGGCCATTTTAGATTCAACTTTACGTTTTCCCATAAGGATTATATGTGGTCACATTTTTACTTTTGTTTAGAAATTACTCAGGTAATGAAGTGGAATATTATGTTTGAACATAGAAATTCATAACATTAAGGAATAATTATTTGTACCAGAACGATGTAATATGTGATAATATAATGAATTTATATGTATATATTTTCTTCATGACCACTAAAACTTTATCTTACGATAGTAAACAGATGTAATTTAATTAAAATTTAATAAATAACATAGAAACTCTTAGTTTTCATGTTCAAGGGAATTAAAAAATCTATTAATATGAAGAGTGTTCTTTATAAAGAAATTAATTTCATGAAGATGAAAATTAATTACCTAATTCTAATGGATAAATAAGATAATGTTTAATGTTAAAACTATAAAAAAGGTATTACCATTTAATGTTTGATGATAGTTTCATTGAAATGATAGTGTTGGAAAACATTAATGAGGGAAGTTTTCCTTGAGGGATAACGAGTCTAATAAAAACCACTAAAATCAAGTGAATATTATAGTCAATTTGGTTGAGATGATAATGATCCAGTCTAACTGTATAGAACATAATATCTACATCAAGATTGAACAATGTAAATTCTTGTTTACATTATGTTATTTATTAACTTTCATATAGATAGAAAATTTTAGATATATTAATATAATTTGACTAAATATTTGATTAAGATTAAAAAGTGAGTGAATTGATAAAAAAAATCAATCCCCAACCATATTTCACCCCCACCAGCACCCCTCATAGGCTACTTCTCTTATGGTCCTATTAGTCTAGTATCATTTTATTTTTGGAAACTAAAACTACATTTTTCTCCGAATATAAATTTTATTGTATTAGATAGTGGAAAATACACTTCCTAATCCATCAAAACTCAATTAAGTCATATTGATAACCACTAGTTCATTTTCAATCACTTTCCTTAAAAAATAAACTTAATTAGGTTTCTAGAAAGTCATAGTTCCCTTATTATTCATTTCCTTAAAATTAAAACTTTTTCATCCATATGGGATTGTTAATTTGGAGTTCACCACTATCCATGATATTAATGTTTCTAAGTCCCACATTATATATTTTATTATTATATACTTTCTCACAATTGTACCCGCCATAAGGTTCTACAGCCCATATATAAAATTCCATTACAATAATTTTATCTCAGACCCACTTAAATAAATTCATATAATCCCATGAAACTCATCCTTCTCTCATCACCACTGAACACACAAATCCTTTTTAAAAGGATTATTAACTTGGAAAACAAAAGGAAAAATCAAAATCAGAACTCCTTTAATTTGATCTTAATTCCCATATGAACATATTATTCACATGTAATTACAATAATTTCACCTTTCTTAAGATCTCACATTATGAACCCCATGAATTTTTAAATACATCAAAAGAAATCCTTTGAAAGTAGTTTACTCAACTGTTTTAGTTTGGATCCAAAATTTTAGTTCTTGATCTACCCCACAATTTATACAATATCTCTCCCCACAAACATAATTATAATGGATATAATTCATACCCCCTAATATTTTTAACCTCATCTATTATATTATCTCTTGTACATTAGAACTTCCTAAATAGTTATTCAATACAAACTTCCCTATTCGAGTTCAGGAAAATAACCCCCTTTACTAAAATAAACTATCATACATAAATAGTTTAGTTATATATAACCAATATAATAAAATCCACATTAATGTATTATATTTTAACTCAATGATGGAACTAAAGACCACTATCAATATTCATATCATAATTAAAATTATCATATAAAAATTCAATCATTAATAATTACATTTTAATTCACATAGACTACCATTAAAATTACAATACTTAATATAAATATAAAATTAATTTTGTTAAATTGAAAATACAATACATAATATAACTAATATTAATAAAATTTTCAATGATATATTACTTAATAAAATAGTAAACATTTTATTGGTAACTTTTAATTAATTTGGTACCATCCTCATGAAATCACATCAGTTCATCACAATCAAACACATAAACATGTTATATATTACGACATTTGATGCATTGGACTAATATTTAATTTAAATCATTCATGCTACCTAGAATCCATATTTCTATTTAGGATTTACCTTTCCATGATTTTTTAAAATGACACATCACTTATAACTAGAGTGCCTATGTCAATAACTTAGATTACCCCAGAAAATTGGGTTTTAGCTTAATACATGTTAGTTAGACATAAATATAACCCTTCATCTATGTTTTGAAATTATATATCCAAATATTAATTTTATTATCCCAAAAATAATTCTTTAATACTATTAGTAACCACTATGCCTCATCAACAAACATAGGCAGCTCTGCCAACTATTATTTCCCTCGAATTCTAACCTGCAAGGAGTCACTAATTACTAGAAAACATGTGTTATATCATCTATCAGTCCTCCCACAAATCTAAATAAAAATGTAATCACCTATTATTATAATGATTAATTATATAGGCTAACATATGTTTTTTTTGTGTCTCCTCTGACACACACCTTGGCAAAAGTTCCCTAGTGGTCACCCATCCTAAAATTACTCCAATTTAAATACAATTAACTATATATTCTCATCACATGGGATATAAAAAGGAATAGTACACCATATTTACATGGGAAGAAACAATTGTAATTTTATATATTATTTTATTTTTGGGTGTTATATTATCCCATGTAAAAACACATTATCCTTATTTTTCACCCCATATCTCAAACCCAGGTAATGTCACTACACCTCTATATGAGTATTGAATTTTATACCATTTTTAACAACATATCTATGAGTATCATTCCAATTTTTCAGTATTACACTAACCTTTGATTCAGTCCCCAATCATAAAAATCTTGTGAAAACCATGGAGGAGAAATGGAAAATATTGGGGAATAATTTCCATCCTTTTAACTCACTATAAGTGACTTCCATAATTATCCTAAAATCCAATATAACTCATGTGTACATCCAACATGACAAAATTATAGAAAAATAAATTGGTACCAATAATTACATATCACACATTTTCATTTTATGAAATAATTTAACCATATTATTTATTTCTAGAGATGATAGATTTACACAATATAGGCAATACAAGAATTATTAAATAATAAAAAAAAAAATATAAAGAATACATGAATCCTCAAATATGAAAATGAGTCCACTAGTCAATATATAACATGAATGAATAAAATATACTATAACCTATAAAAATCAATATTAATAACTCATTAACCTCTAAAACTTCTAACATCTCTATAAATCCTAATCTCTATTCTTGGTACAACCTGTAAATTTTAAATACAAAGAAAAACCATTTGGGGGCATGTATATGATAGAAAATGTAACTCCTCATCCTTAATCACTTGATCTGGAATGATGTACTACATGACCTCATGTGTTATTCCCTATATTCAATAAGTTACTCTCTATAAGTAAGGGATTGAACTATTTAATAGGTATACTATTCCCTTACTTTCAATATCCATACTCCCAAATAATAATATGAAAAAATAATAACCCAAAATCCAAAATAGAACTAAATAACAAAAATTAATATATTAGATGGCATGTCAGGTATCACAAAAGCACCCATTAAGAAATTTAATTAAATGAACTACCATGAATATCAATTAACATTTATATATATGACATGTGATACTATGTGAATAATCATCTCATGATCAACATGAAACCACAAAGAAATACCTTTAGTGATAGTCCCATCATCGGTGACTTATAGGTATATCACCTAATAGCTGTCCAAGAACTTATTTGACTCCCCTAATTTTGTTCCATACAACCTATATTCCTTCTAACTTGACTCAAACATAGTGAAGGAGAACGAAAAGAAAACTTCCCTTGAAAATACTTTGTAACACCCTGACCTAAATCATCTGGTCTGGGTTAGTGAGAAGCATGACCCCTTGTGTTCCTCCCCATATGAAAGAGGGTTCCCACTAGCATTGAGGATCCAAATGGCACAATATATAGTCCATACCATCAGTATCAATATCCATAATATAGAATAATAATAATAGAAGAATGATCACTCTAAAATTCATAGAGGAAAATAATAATAAAAAATTCTCTATCATATGGAATGTCAGGTATCAGAGAATAAAAAAATGTAATAAATTAAGGACCACTACTGTGGTCCCTCAACCCAATGTAAATAATAATAAATAATAAGAAATAAAAATATACAACGTGACATCTACCCAGATCTAAACACCAAGCTCTATATCCTCATCTTGCCATCATTGGTCACTTTCCCTTCCTTGTGTCCCTAATCATGATTTCTAATTGTACATTAAGATACCCATGAATTATGTGAGTATAATCCTAATTGGGAACCACCAATGTGTCCTTAGAACAAGTACACACGAATAAGAGGTGTATTCCCTGATAATAAGTAAATATACAATTAGGAAACAATCAATCATGTGTCGAGTAATCATGAACTAACAAAGCCAACACAAAACTCAACTATACCAACTTTATCTCTTTTCATGAAACAAATTCATATTAGATGTCATGATCAAGGATCATCCATAAGGCCACCATATATCCGTGAGGAACCACATGGACAAAGAGCCTCGGGTTGGGCCATAACGTCCTCATGTGTTGTCTCTATCAATGGTCAATACATGAGGTCATCATACCCCATCTATATCCTAGGTCAAAATAAAAGGATATTATACCACGTCTCTACTTCAGGTCAGGTCTCAAGTACATCAAACCCCAACCCCAGGTCCCTCGTTTTGATCACTATAAGACACACATGTTCTGCCTTTACAGACTGAAAAAGAAATGATGGTACACTGATCACTATCTATCAGAAAAAATACCCACAGAATATAAAGAAAAATAATAATTAATAACACATTTAAACAAAACAATCAAATAAAACATGAGTCTTGGTAGACACACACACACATACGATCATTATCAATCATGGTCTCATAGGATACGCACACATCCAAATGCGATCAAAATTAAGGCCATAACTCGTGTAAGGGATCTATATGTAATCAAACAACCTATATAAGTGATTTGATGAAAAATAAATCATGAATCATTAATAAATTATTCTAAAATCTTTCCTATAAACTATCCAGATAAATCTAGAACACTAAAAATAAGTAGAAACAACCAACATCAATGGTAATTCTAGATTTGGTCTAATGAAAGGTATCAAAATCTATAGATTTGATGTCGATCTATAAATAGTGAAATATTTATTTGATATATCATGAAAGAGTCTAAAGATGTATCCAACATAGCTTAGATATATGAAAATTTTCAGAGGAAGAAGGGGAATCATGTTAAAACCGAAAAAATTTACAATTTGGGTGTCAACAGATTGATCCAAGGTTCAAACAACAAGTAAAATATGATAGAAAATTACATAAAAAGATATATACTAAGTCTATTTTTGTTAAAAGAGTCTCAAAAAAAAGGAGTAGAATATAAAAAATGTGTGTTAGTGGAAAATTATATTGGAACCCTTATTAATAAGGCTATCTGGGAACAACTGGTCGACCAGTTTTTACCAACCGGTCGACCGATGCATGACATCAGATAGCTGGTGGCTATGCATCGACATGAAAATGGCACACAAGTAGCTCAAAGCTTCTGGTTGGTGTCTAAAAATCCTTTAATTTTTATTCCAAACACATTAACACAAATATCAAGTCAAAAGAAATTATTGTATTAATAGAAAAATTAACTCTCCTAGAAAATATGAGGATGTCAAAAATCACATCCTCTTATGATTTCTCATCCCTAAGAAGTTCCTTCAGTAGTCCATCTTGAAAAACTCAATCCATTGAACCTAAACACCTAATTATATCTCCCAAGTATCCTATTAGATGACTTTATGCCACTATATAACTTGAAAAAGTGGCACAATCATACCCATAAACACCTTATCACCCTAGTTCATAATCCGCACCAATAACTCAACAAATTATGCATATGCTTCAAACTCAAAATCCTCATGGTCGATCACATGTGTAGGATCAGGATCATACCACAAAAATTGAGAAACAAGGAATACATTTCACATAGCTCGATATCATTGAAGATGATCTAAATTGTATGATACTACTCTGATTTTATTGATAACCACAAATGATCACAAAAATGATGGTGTTTCCTTTCATTTTTGACTCAAATGATGATTCCCGAAATGGGGTGACACTCTAAAGAAAACTTGGTCATCCAAAATGATCCATAATAGTCATATACTCTAGATAAAATATAATTTTTGTCTAATTTGAGTGGTTATTAATGGATTCATGATCAACTACACCATCTCAGAGTTCTCTTGCACCATACATGGCCCCACAACAGCTGCATCACCTGCCTCATACCAACATACTGATGACTGACATAGCTATTCATAGTTAATCTGAAATGGTTCCATATGAATGGAATCCTAAAAACCATTTTTATATTTAAGATCCACCAAGTCCAAGTGATCATATTATTCTTCAATAAATTATAGGAATGTTTCCAGAAGCATATCCTCTTAGAATTGAATTGTTTTCTCTCATTATCTATAGATATATGGATAATACTCCATACTAATATTTCATTAAGTTAATAAAGAATTATAAAAGTATTTCCACAACCTGGAAATTAAATTTGAATCCCTGTCTAAAAAAACTATAAATGTAACTCCATGTAGTAATGTAGTCTCCTAGATATAAATCTTTCCCAACCCATCAATATGGCAAGTCTCTTGAAAAATAATGAAATGTGATACTTTTATCCACCGATTAAATATCATCCAAACTTAATCTTGACTTATAATATCCATGTTAAACCCCATAAAGAAGTCTATAGACACCCTATCCCACTTAAAAATATGAACAGGAAGTGGTAAAATAAATCCTCTGGGTAACCGATGCTCCACCTTGATCCTCTGATAGGCCAGACAATGAGAGATGAAGCTCATGATGTCTCTATTTATACCTAGTACACCAATGTATATGTTATAAAAAAGGGAGCACATGTCATCACCCCATAGAATATAGATACATCCACCATACATTAATCCAATAATTTCATCAACCTCCTTTACTCCTCCAAAGGTCTCTCACCATGATCCCGTATTTTCCTACTAAAAGCATCAGCAACAATATTACCATTCCTTAGAGAATAATCCATCTAAAAATAAATGTTCTGTAGATAATACACCTAGTGCCTGTAACACCCCAAAATTCTAAAATAATAGAATTTTATTCAATATCATATGCTACATGAAAAACTAGACTTAAATAACCAATAAAATATATTTCTTTAAATTTAACCTCTTCAATACCTTGCGAAACACACAACCCTGAGTTAAACTTAACCATAATATAGTATTCCATTATAACAGAACTGTTAAATTGGTAGGTATTAATATTAATAACTAAATTAGGAAAATTATGGTTATCTATTTGTTATAAGATAAATAAAAATCATTTAAAAAAGAAAAGAAATGTTTTTTTGAAAGACTATATATTTTTATTCTAAAAGACATTTAGTATAGTTTTTCACACATTATTTTACATTAATTTTTAAAAACTTTATAAAATTAATTTGAAAAAATAAAATTATTTTTTAAAATCATAATATCGAAACTATCTTAGGGTTAATTTTTTTTTAATTTTATGAAATATTCATTTTATGATGAATAATGAAAAATAATGAATTTTAATTGAAAACCACCTTTTAATTTAAATTATTTTTTAATGTTAAATTATATTTCTAATTTACTTTATTGTAAAATTAGTTCAATTATATATATGTTAATCCAATTAAGTTCATTGGAATCATTTTCATATTTATTTTTTATATAAAAATGTTCAAACTTTTGAACATTTTCTCATTGTAAACTCTCTATATTGTCATGTATATTGGATTAATTTTAAATTAAAAATATCCACTTATGTGAATGCAATTTTGAAAAATTTATTCAATATTTTGAGTCAAAATAATTTATGTTTTATAATAATGTCAAATTAATTTTTTGGACCAAAATGAATAGTGATAACAATAAAAACTAATTATCATGGTTAAGGTAAAAATTGATTACTGGGGGGGTTAAAGTAAAAAAGTTAAGGGTTAAAGTATCCTGAATTTTTTAGGTAATCTATTTTATGGAAATATTTCAGCCCTATAATGTATAAAGATCACTAATACTATATTTTGGACCATTGTTCTATGTGAAAAACATTGGTATACCTTTTTGTTTTAAAAAATAACAAGTGTGCCACTCACTCCACTTATAAAAGGCCTCCCCAACCTCTCTTCATAAGAACTTCGAAACCTTTTGGTTAAAATAATAACTAACAAAATAACTTTACAACTTCTATAACTTCATAAAAGAAGCCTTATTTTTGATAATAAATCCAATCTTAGAAGGCTTTGGAGAAACCAAAAAAGTTTACACAAAGTAGAGGTAACATTATTCAATGAGAATTTTTATTTTATTTCTTCCTACACGTCCATAAATTATTATTAAAACTGGATGACATAATAAAATTAATATACTACATATAATTATATTTTTTTATAATATGTTAGTGATCTAAAACCATCTCCACTTCCATCAAATGAGTTACGAAATTATTATTCCCGTGCACGATGGACTACTTCCTCATGAACCGATGCCATTAATTTTTCCATTACAACATATCAGGGTATAGTTTGATGATGGATATAAAGCATATATATATATATATATATATATATTAAATTTTAAATATAATTATAACTCTTTATTAATTATATCATTTATTAATTGTTTTAATTTCTATTCCATATGAGATATTATAACATCGCTTGTGTGTATGGTGGACTACCACTATGTGAAGCGATGTGATTCATTTTTACAAACATTGTTCATGTAATGAAATAAGTTTAAATTTAATGAATAGATTTGATATAAGGGACATAATTATTACACTAATTACATATTTATCTTATTTATAAGGTAATATATCATTTTATTTTTTACACCGAAAAATGATAACATCGTTCCAGTACGTGTGGACTACTACCTTCACAAATCATTGTGACTCTGTTTTCATCACCACATCACACTGATGATATATGTAAATCTATTTAACGAAATAATATGATATATATGATATTATGATAACTATTTAAATATGAAATATTACTTACCTTCTTTCCATCAAAATACTTTGAAAATGCGAACGTTACTCATGCGTACATACAACATACTGTCTCCATGATTGTAACTTAATTCATTTTTCATAACCATATTTCATAATTGGTTTTAAAAATAAAATTTAAGTAAAAATTTTATAATTAATTCGTCATTCTAATTATAGAGATAATGGAAGTATATAATATGCACAAGAACCATAAATTTCATAACAAAGAACAAATGAGAAAATAAGGCAATTAACGCTCGAAACAATATGAACAATGAAATATTACTAACGAATGGGTGATAATATATTATAAAAGCTCATATATGATGTTATATATATTTATATGGTTATTTAATAATATTATAACATATTTAAATCGACTATATATGAAGTTAAAGCATGCTCAATTTGAAGAAAGTGTGAGGTATAAGACTTTATCTCAATTTCCCTTCACTGTGGAATATTGTAATGATATGCACCTAAATGCTTTTATATTTTGTATATATTTACCCTTTTAAATTTAATATCATTAATAATTAATTACTAATTTTAGTTTAAGTTTAAATTTGAACTATTTCATCTAAGGGAATTTTACATGATGACTAATTGGTGGTATTAAATTTCATAACTCAATTTATTTCATTGGATTATATTAATTATTTGTTTTATTTCATATTATATGGTTATGTGTGTATATAATTTTAAATAAAATATATTTTATATCCTCTATTCTTATGTGGATTTAAATTTTAAACACATAAACGTTTCATTGGTTAATTCTCACTTCAACGTTATGATCTTTGTAAGGGTTTATTTCACAATCTCATTTTAATCGGGGTTATTTATTATTGAATTTTCATTGGTGGAAATTATTTTATCATTGAATAATAATAACATTAAATTTTCGTCTCCTTTGGTTATTCGTAATGTATTCAATTAGTAATACCATTTCTCGCTCTTTATTAATGATAATAATTGGTAGAATATTTTTAACAAAATATGACTTTATTTCTCTATTCGCTGAGAAACCTGTTTTCTTCGAAACACAAGTTTTATTAAATTATTTTCAAAAAGGTTTTAAAACTTTTATAATTGATTTATTAAATACACTATTATCCATTTTTAGATTTTAAATTTTTTTTAATAGAATCTTCTTGTCACTTTCAAAACAATACCCATTTGGATTTTACTGAAAAAGTGTAAGGAATATTTGTTTTAACTTGTAATACATGATTAGAGTTTCCAAGAATCTTGAACAATAAAATGTTTTATTTTTCCATTTATACGTTTTAATTGATATCATAAAATAATAGCGCTTTAATTTTTTTTTGAACTCCTAGATTTAAAAATAGATTTCAAAATTGGAATGGATTTTTTTATAAACAATTATTTTTAAAGTTGTATTTTGGTATTATTTTCATTAATGAAAAAAAAAATTATTCTTACTCTTATGGGTATACGTTGTATTGATACCATCCTTATTTTTACTCTGAATGGTCCATAAACATTTTGACCAAGGAAAGTATTGAAATTCACTTTCTTGATTTATTTTTACAATCATTAACTTTCCCTTCAAATATTTACTTTCCTGTGATCATTGGATATTAAATTACACCTAAATATCAATATTATTTATCATGGATATTCTAATTATGTAACTATATCTCCTTTTTATATTTATTTTTTTACTTTAAAAGTTATTTGATTAAAAATTGAAATATTAATAATATGTATCCTTTCTTCGATATAGATATTTAATGGAAATGAATGTTTTTCAAGAATTAAATTTATTATTCAATATATGAGGATTGATTGGGAAATGTAGACATGAGTGGGGCATGATTATATATAACACCTCAATGAATCGGTATTCTCATGATGTGAATCAGTAATCTTGAATAAATTCATTTGGCCAAACCCGATGGGTTTTCACCAAGTAGTTTTAAACTCTCTTGAGGATGGATTTTGATGGTAGAGGTATCATGTTCCTGGGACATGATATCCAATAATTAATAATTACCTTCATTCACAATTCTGTTATTATTATCCATGTGACTCACACAATGATATTATCTCTGGATGCATTTCATTCTTATTTTTTGATTAAATGGAATATGTTTTTAGTTATTTACATTTCTATATTGATTATTCTATGTCCAGTTATTATAGTCATATTACTAATTAAATGGATTCTGTTTCCTATTATTTATCTATCCATAATGATTATTGTCCAAGGGATTTTCTCATTGATATGAACACCAGATGCACTTCCTTCATAGTTTATCGATTAAATGGAATACATTTTTAGTTATTTACCTTTTCAAATTGATTATCTTTTACCTAATCATGATAGTCAAAGTATTTAAATGGAAAGTGTGTTTAGTTATTTACCTTTCCATGTAATTTATGTTTATTAATTCATGGTATATTATGATGTATGTAACCTTTACTGATCAGTTGAGGTGACCCTTATTTTTTTCCTTTCTTACGAATCCTTGAATTGTACTATGTTATATATGAAAGGATATTCTTTTGGTAATAATGTTATTCAAAAAAATTTCTATAATTTGTGTTTTCAAATTTATTTAATGATGCTAGTTTGTATCTAGTTTTCAAACACTATTATTTTATTCGTTCCTTTTTGATATGATTCCTTGTATCGTATGACAATGTAATAAACTAGAAACTGACACCAGACTAATGAGGTTTGGGTCCTTATAATGCCTTTGCCTAATGTTCAAGTCTCGTTGGGAGAAGAATAACATAAATATAAATTATAAATATCTCATCTAATAAATAATATATCCAATAGTTTATACCATAAACCATAATTTCAACCTACATGTCATGTATAGGGTAGTTCAACTCAAAAAGTCATTTCTTGAGAGACCCATACTCTACTACCAAGTCCCTCTATATGAGAACATATCCAAAACATAAAACCGATGAATCATAGTAAAATGCTTATCCAATCATAAGATTTAGAAATACTAAGATCAGATATTTCTTTAGTCTCCTCTTAAACTCCAAGAAGGCTACTTCACATTGATCTATCTAGTCAAAATTCACTCACTCTTTGATAAGTTCTGTCATTGGATATACTAAATGGGATAATAATTGAATGAATCATTTATAATATCCCACCAAACCAAGGAATCTCTTGATCTTGATCACATTTATTATGAATTATCAATAAAACACAACTTCAACGATCTCTAATTCCATAGAAATTTATTCCTTTGAGATTACATGAAAAATTAAATTTACCTCATAGATCTAGAATTGATACTTTGAGAGCTTTGAATATCCAATGTGCTCATACTTTACTCTACAAAATTTATATGTGTATAGAATAAATCTACGATGTTTGTGAGTATATGTTTATATCATCACTGAAAACCAAAATGAAAGAGTCACGATATGGATGGAAGATCTTATTCTTGATATCCATGAACACTACTATTTTATTTTTCACTCAAAAGTCATTAAATAAACTTATACAATCCACATAAACTCATGAACATTATATAAAAAAATACCAACCTCTCTAACCTAATGTTTTTGGTATCCTAATTATAGATAAAAAATTTCCTCCCCACAACTAATCAAAAAATCGTCAATCCTCAGCAATGGGTATATATTATCCACATTCCCCTTGTTTATCTTCCTTTAGTTTACAAACAATCAAAGGATACCATGCACCTTCTTTATGAACAATGTTGGAGAATCCCAGAGAGATGTTATTGGTTTGAAATACCTTTTAAATAAAAATCATCTAGCTACAACATGAGTTTATTCAATTCATCCAATTCTATATGATATGGAGGAATCAATATATGTTAAGCGCTTGGTCTAATTTCAATATAAAAATCTATTTATATATTAGGAGGAATTCTGAAGAAATCATATTGATAGACATCCTGATAAAGGTCCACTTTTGGGGGAAAAGGAGGGTGATACCACTTGTTTAACTATTTTAACTATTCTTACTTTCTATTCCACGATATTCCTAATATGGGTCAATTATGGCCTTGTTCTGCTTGATCCTACATCCCATCCACCTATCAAAACAAACCTATCTCCCTTAGGTTTAGTAAATATGCACATATTATATAGTAATTATTTTTCACTAAATAACTGGTCAACATGTGCATACAAAATGTAAAATATAATCTATTAATCTCAAGAACCATGAAATCCCATAAATTTTTATAAAAAGAAACCACTATAGGAAATTGTATACATCTCTCTAGATGATCAACTTTCCTTCCTAAGGTATTATCAGAAGAGAGAAGCTTATAGGATAAATTTATTGGAAATTAAATTCATACAATAACTTGATTAGATATAAATGATAGTAAACATTATATATTAAAAAAGCTATAAGATAACATAGATGTGATCAATAACATACCTCAAAAATTTTATGGTTCCTCTGTACTATTATTTGGGACCTAGTCCACTATATTGAATCTCCCTATCTTATCCCCACAACCCTTCCCCTATGGTTCACAACTAATCTTGTTTACCAATGTTTGTGGGGGTATTAATATATTACTAAGGACCCCATATAAATCCTTTGGTCACCGTCCTCATCTTCTCTACACCCTTACGAGATACTATCTATAACACCCTCAAATAGAACTATTGAAGATGTACTATCTTTCAACACCAATGAAACTTCCTCAGAGGTCATGGAAAAAATTTGTGATAATTATCTCTATGACCACAGTTGAAACACTATGAAAATTATCCTCACCTAGAGGCAGTTGAAGAAA
Source organism: Viscum album (assembly GCA_963277665.1). Taxonomy (NCBI): domain Eukaryota; kingdom Viridiplantae; phylum Streptophyta; class Magnoliopsida; order Santalales; family Viscaceae; genus Viscum; species Viscum album. Next base: position 2,066,384,456 of record OY728141.1, read on the forward strand.
ACCTGCTCTGATCAAACATCTCCTTGAAATTATTCCTCTTACTATGAGCAGAGAAACCCACTATATCACTAGAAGGTTTAGTAGTTAATCCATGAAGAGATGGAAGAATACCTACAGATTCATACTTCTAAAAATGTTTCTTGATCATCAGGGTATTGCGAAGAACCTCATGATATTTAATCAGGTCAAAACTTCTAAACTAATGCCCCGGTTTCAAATAATGTCAAATCCCAAATATTATAAAACCCTAAACATTTAATGGTGTGTTTATCTTAAATACATTCTATTAAATAGATAGACTATATTTTGAAAATAACTGAGTTTATTTGAAATAACACTTGGTTATTCAATATATATTCATAACATAGGCTTTAAACATAAGTTTTCCACTTTTGTGTTTTGAATTTTGAAAAACGGAAATTCAAAGTTGCGATCAGGATGATATTTACCGTATAAAAGAATTACATTAATTTTCAGTGAATATTAACCTACCCTAATGAACAGTAACCTACCCTTATGAATAGTAACTTAACCTTATAAATATTAATATGACTCTTATGTATGGTATCCATAGCCATGAATGTTCAAATAAATTTAGGCACCTTAAAAATATAGATGAATATTTTAAGTGTTTATATTTTACGATTAAATAATTATTTTAAATAAAAATTAAATTTATCATATTTATAAAATTATTTTTGAAAACTATATTTCATTTTTGGATTCTACGCGTCGAAAAAAATTTAGGGTGGATTTTTGGGATTTTTTTATAATACTAAAATTCATTATAAATAGAAAAATATAATAAATTACGATAAATGCTAAATACATGATTTACTGCATCATAGGTGATACAAGGCTGATGTAAGACCACTTGGTTAGAACTCAAATACCATTATTACTATTTGGGATCACATGAATCAATATTATTCGTATTCATGAGAAAAAATATTAAAAATATAATTATAATAATATAAAATCCCTCCTCCCCTCCACTATATAAACCACCCCTCACCCTCTCTTCCTCCCACACCACTCAAGCTTCAACCATTTCATAAATTCTAAAAAATAATCTTCCCAAGCCCTATCCCTGAGTATGATTCTTTCTGGTCTCACCAAAAGGACAAAAACAAAGGCCTTAAGAGGATTATCAAGGAGGGGTACTCAAGAGGTGAACCTCTCTTCCTTTTTCTTTCAATCTATTTTACAAGTTCCATTCTTTTGTTCTCTATTCTCACCTCACCTCATCCAAATTACATGATAATTAAAGTACCATACATTTACTGTATTTTCATTATGCTAATGGAATATTTCATTATAATCTCTCTTTTCCCCTCCTTTTATATTATAAATGCAAACACCATCCGAGATATGTTAATTTATCACACTCAAGGAAGACAGGTTTTCAATTTGCATTAATATCGTAAATAATGGGCATTAAACCCTTTTAATGGTTGAAAAAGATCATACTATATGTATTTTTATCTTTTTTAATTTTCAATAATCCATACATACTCATAATAAGGAATAATAATACAAAACAAGTTCATTGTGTACAAATCCTCCAAGCTAAATGCAAGCGTTTATCATTAACATATCGAACAAGTTATCCTCATGGTGTATAAAAATAATAATTATAAGGTCATTTATATCTCTTTAATGTTATTAATAATATATATTAACAATTCTATATGTTTAACCACTTTTCAAATGAACTTCTATTCATGAATACAAGTAAACGGATCATGTAAACCAAGGAAGAAAATGCTTCCAATACAAAAAATTGAACCTCTTAAACCCATCAAAAGGAACATTAATGAACCTAATATGGTTATACCATATCAGTTAAATTTTAATGAGATTTTTTAATTGTTAATTAATGAAGATAAATTTAATTATTCAGGTCATTATGAACATTCAAGAACAACTTCAACCATAAGGCAACATATCCTCTCTTTCACTTTTATTCAAGAATTACCCCTATGAAATGTATTTTTATTTTTAATTACTAATGATAGGGTATGTTTTATGACCTCCCCCATACTTCCATTATGATATATAAATGATAGGATACCCCTTTACCTCTCATTAAGACCTCACAAGAACACTTTTAACCATGCCAAAATATTTGTAAGGGGTTTCTTATCTCACTTTCAATTCCGTGGGATTTCCAATTTTTACTCTTATTTATTATATTTGATATATGTTTACATCCATTTGATATAAAATATTGTGATTCTATTTATATTCATGGTATTATATGATTATTTTGGTGAATAATGTTTTTTGGTAATATAATTTAATTGATTGCAATGTGGTAAGTGCCTTTGTCACAATTTCCACTTCTTTGAGACCTATGTTGAATTATGCACCTAATTTTTCTTATGTGGTTTATCTACATCCCATTTGAGATTATTTATCATTTGAAATTATAATTTTGGAAATTATCCATTTTCTTGAAGCATGGATATGATTTTTTCCTTATGTCAAATACCATTTCACACACGATGTTAATTTGGAAAGTTATTTTAACTATGAGAAATATTGATAAATCCGTATTCTATACTCTATAATGATATTGAGAATGAATATTTAACTTGTATTAAATCAATTTAAAAATAATTATTTGGTCTTCAGTGATGGGAGGGGCCCCCCCTATAGACCCTCGATGCATTAAAAGGTCTGATGAGACAAATTAGTTGGCGAAAAACCCTTCAAGTTTGTTTCAAAAAATCAGACAGGTTTCTACCCTCAAAACTAAACCGTTTTAATGGTATTATGGTATCATGTGCCACATACATGAATTCTAATTAATAAGAATTTTTTATTTTTATTTTTATTTATTACTATCCATGAGGTTGTCACTATGACAGAATCTATGGATGCAGGCTCTTTCTAAACTTATTAATGGTGTGTGTTTTTCATGTATTCACCCTGCCACATTTGTTTATGATTCAGTTATTATTGATTTATGCTTATGCTACTTGTAACCCTAACTAATAATTTGAGATCACCCATCTCTTTTGTTTATCTTCAACAAGTTTTGAAGAGGATTCCATTTATTGAGTTTTCATGGATTCAGTTTGTTTTTTATTTTTGTTAATTATTGTATTTTTGTTACCTTTCCAAAAGTAATTTGAGTTACATCTATGTATCTAGTTTCTTCAAGACTACAAAACTAATTGTTCCTTTGACATTTAATTCCTTTTAATCCTACCAATGTAATATGTAATACACCGGCTCTGGTCTAGAGGGGTCGGGGCGTTACTGTTGTTATCCAAGGAAGTTTAGTAGGAAACATGGAAACTAGATTGAAAATGTAGATTATAGAATAAATACCTAAGGTTGTATTTGAGGAATAACATAAAATAATGACTTGTAATTTGGGTAAGGAATAGATTATGTGGATATTTATAGAAAATACATCCTTGTCTAGATACAAATAGGTAGAGGTGGCTCTGGCACAGATGTACCTAGGAGTGAAAGCTCTGACAGGGAGTCTCGAGCTTGACCCGAGGTATCCTAGTACACAAAAATGGGCCTTGTCATACTCTTGGTGTTGACACTCATGGGGGATATGCTTAGGATAATTTATATTTCCTTTACAAGCCATTATGAAGGATTTTAATGTAAATTATTTCTCATAGAAACCATGTTTACGAGTTTAGATACATATAGAATTTGAATCTATGTTATATTATTTTCTATTTGAGATTCATAACCTAACCTAGTGTATTCCAATATTTAGAAATGGAACCTTATAGAAGAAGGGGAATAAATACTTGTGGACAATGGGGTGATTTCCGCAATGAGCAAGTAAACACAGTCAATGTCATAGCAGATCAGATCATCTCTATATTGGGACAACTTACTCAGGCTATCACAAATAACCTTGATACACCTATATTGGATATTTTCATGGGGTATAATCCCCCCTAATTTAGTGGGACTACTAATCCAGTGGTATCTGAGCAGTGGATCATGTCCCTTGAAAAGATATTTATGTCATTAAAAAGAAATGAAAATGAAATGGTAGTGATGGCTGTATACTATCATAAGGGTGACGCTGATTAGGGGTGGTCCTTGATCTAGAATAACACCAAGGAATAAGAAATAGAATATATGGAATAGAGGACTTTTAAGGGGATATTCTTTGACAAATATTTCCCTCGTGAGCAATAAAATGAAATGAAGAGGAAATTCATAGGCTTAAAGAAAAGGGACAAAGACTGTGTTACAGGGAATGAGGCCACCTTCACAAGACTACCCAGGTACTCCATAGATTATGTACATGACTCGGAAGGAATTATTGATCATTTCTTTTAAGGTCTTAAGCCAATTTATTGAAGGGAACAAGATTCTCAAGAATTTTCATCATATTATGAAATTGTATTAAGTGCCATAAAAACATAGAGGGAGTTTTCTAGATCAAAAATTTTCAAGGGAAACAAATATAAGAATCTGTACTCTGATAACCATGGAAAAGGTAAAGTTCCAAATAAGAACAAGGGAGAGAAGCAATTCCCATTATGCGAGAACTGTGGAAATAATTATTTTGGGAAATTCTAGAAATGCACAGGAGTCTGCTACAAGTGGGTTTAAAAGGGTCATCGATCTAATGAATGATTGGGGAAGAAACAATTCAAATATGTTCAATGCTACAATTTTATTAAAGATGGGACACTATAAAAAGGAGTGTCCTAGTGCCAAGGAAACCTGCCTCAGAAAAGGCCACAAGATTGAGGGAAATCTTATGTGATTACAACCGTAGAGGTTTAAGTTATTAATTATTTGGTGGAAGGTACTTTAATTGTTTCCTCAAACTTATCCAATTATTTATTTGATTCTGGATCATCACATTCATTTATATCTTCCCAATTTTCCATGAAAATTAGTCATATACAATTTGATTTAATAAAAGAGTTGTCAGTCAAAAATCGTAGGGGATGTATAATCGCAAAAAATTCATGTCGATCATTCCCCCTCATAACAGATAACCATGATTTTGTTTCCAACCTTATCATCATACCAATTTCTGACTTTGATATAATTCTCAAAATGAATTGGATGTCAAATTATGATGCAAAGATCTATTTCAAGAATAAAGAAGTTACAATCTTTGAAAATGGTGTAGAATCTCTTATTTTTAGACCATAAACATCGCCATTTGATTCTTATCTAGATCCACCCCCAATATCTCTATTGAATGAAATTATTGGATAGGAAGATAACCCAATGTCTATGGGTTAGGAAAGAAATATTCAAATTTAATATGTACATATAGTGCAAAAATACATTGACGTATTTCTACAGTATTTACTTGGACATACTCTGGAGCAAGAAGTTGAGTTATCTATTGATTTTATTCCCTGGTGCAAGACCTATATCAAAGAATGGAAACTATGTAATTAGTAGAGATAAATAAACAACTAGAGTAATTGAGTGAAAAATGATTTATTAGACCTAGTGTTTCTCTATGGGGATCCCCTGCTCTCTTTGTCAAGATTAAAGATGGATCCATGAGGCTATGCATTGATTATGGGGAATTCAATGCTGTTATAGTAAATAATAAATATCCTATGCCACAAATTGATGATTTATTTGATCAAATTAATAGAGCACAATAATTTTGAAAGATTAAACTTTTATATGGATATCATCAGCCATGTGTGAGGAAAGAAGATATTCCAAAGACAGTGTTTTGTACTAGGTATGGGCATTATGATTTTACAGTGATTCCTTTTGGACAGACTAATGCACCCTCTATTTTAGTGGAATTAATTAATAGAGTAATCAAGGAATATGTTGATAAATTTTTTGTGGTATTAATAAAATCTAGCCTAGTATACTCCAAAAGCTATGAAGTCTATGAGAATTACTTATCGATTATTCGGAAAACTCTTAGAATAAATAAAATATATATGAAAAGTTTTGCAAGTGAAAATTCTGGATTCAATAAATTTCTTTTCTAGTACATATTTTCTCTAAGGATGGAATCCTAGTTGATGTTGTGAAGGTAGAGGAAATCCAAGAATGTTCTAATCCAACAAACATAACCGAGTTATGCAGTTTTATTAACAATCAGGTTACTATCGGCATTTCGTTCAGATTTTTTCTCAACTGGCTAACTTACATACCAAGCACACATGTAAAAGGTTTAATGTTTTTATGGATGAAATAATGTAAATAATTATTTGAATAAATGAAGATAATATTGGTCAATTCTCAAATTTTGACTCTTTAATCTAGAAATGATGGATTTTTGATATACAACGATGCCTCAAAGAATGGGCTATGTTGCATCCTTATGCAAAATAATAAAGTTATTTCTTATACATCAAGGAAGTTTAAGACTAATGAGAAAAATTATCCAACTCATGATCTTGATTAAACAGCTGTAATATTTTCTCTGAAAATATAGAGACATTATCTCTACAGTGAAAGATGTGAAATATATATGTATCACATGAGTTTGAAATACATTTTCACCCAGAAAGAACTCAACATGAGGGAAAGGAGATGGATTGAGTTACTCAAAGATTATGATTGTTCAATACACTACCACCCAATAATGGAAAATAAGGTGGAAGATTCATTTTGAAAGAAAGATCATGGACTTTGGACCTAAATGAGGATTTAGAGAGATCATATATTCGTGGATCTACTAAATATGGTTAAGGGAATTGCTAAGGAAAGGGTAACATATTTCCTCTTTAAAATTATTGCTAAACCATCTTTACTAGTGATGATAAAAAAAATATAAATATGGTGATGAGAATGTATAAAAAAATTAATGCTTTTAAGGATGATATACTGGTATAATTTGTGTATGAGGAATGAGTTATGAAATTTGGGAAGAGGTTATGCATTCCATCAGTACCTGATCTAAAAATAGAACTATTAAGATGATGGTCATAACTGAAATTTCTTTATACAGACTGGTGTCACAAATAAGTATAAATATATGAAGGAACATTTTTGGTGGGATAATTTGAAGCAAGAAATTGATGACTACGTGTCAAGGAGTTTATTTTGTCAACAATTAAAGGTTGAGAGACAACATACTAGATGGGTGATGCAACCTATACCTATTCTTATGTGTAATTGGGATAAAATTATGATGGATTTTGTCACAGGACAACCAAGGAAACCTAAATGGAATGATGAGATGTGGGTAATTGTTGATATCCTCACAAAATCAGCACATTTCCTTAAGAGAGTATTTAACACTTGATATCCTAACAATACTTTATATTAATGATGTTGTATGACTTAATAATGCACCTCTATCGATTGTGTACGATCGAGATCCTCAGTTTACATCAAAATTTTGGAAAATTCTCCAGAAGGATTCGGATACTGATCTTCATATGAGTACTTATTATCACCCCCAAACCGATGGACAATATAAAAGGAATATTCAAACACTGGAAGATATGTTGAGATCATTCTCTCTTGACTTCCAAGGTATGTGGGATCAATATTGCCTTTGGTGGTGTTTTCCAACAATAATAGCTTCCATTATAGAATTCAAATGGTGTTATATGAAGCATTATATGGTATGAGATGTCGAACTCTAACCTTTTGGGACGAAGTTGGTGAGAGGAAACTTTTAGGCCTAGAACTTATCGAAGAGACAACATCAATGAAAATGAAAATTCAGGCCGATATTAAAGAATCCCAAAGTAGGTGAAAGAGTTATGTTGAAAACCAGAGAAATAATTTAAAACTCAAAGTAGGAGGTTATGCCTTCATAAAATTATCTCCATGTAAGGGTGTCTTAAGGTTTAGTAAGAAAGGGAAGTTGACCCCAGGTAGATCAAACCTTTTGAAATTATAGAAAGGATCGGAGTTGAGACTTACCATTTAGTGATGACATCACATCTCTCCAAAGTTTATAATGTGTTTCATGTGTCATTGTTAATGAAATATATTCCAGACCCAATCTATGTACTCACCTATGATGAAATAAAAATGGAACCTGATTTTTCAAACTGTGAAGAGCCTATTGGGATTCTTGAGACAAGGCAGTTGGTATTGAGAAATTGGACAACTCGTCTAGTAAAGGTTCTTTGGAGAAACCATGATATGGAGGAAGAAACGTGGGAGCCTAAGGATGTTATGAAGAAGAACCACCCACATTTTTTTGAAGGGATTTATAAATGAAAAATTTCGAGGACCAAATTTCTAAAGCATGGAATAATATAACACCCCAAACATTTTATGGAACATTTCTCTTAAATAGATTCTATTCATTAGATAGCCTATATTTCGTAAAGAATTATGTTTCATTGAAGAAACACTTGGTTATTTATGTGATAATCATAACTTGGCCCTTAAACTTAAATTTTGCCCTTTTTTGTTTTGAATTTTGAAAAACAAACATTTACATTTTCGATCAGGATGATATTTAGATTTGTATAGAATTAACTTAATTTTTGGAGAATAGTAACCTACCTTAATTAATAGTAACCTTCCCTTATGAATATTGACATACCATTATGAATATTAATATGACTCTTATGAATGCTATCCATACCCATGTATTTATAAATAAATTTAGGCACCATAAAAATGAAGATGAATATTTGAAGTGTTTATATTTTTTGATTGAATATTGAGCTTAATTAAAAATTAAATTTATCATATTGAGATTTTTTTTTGAAAAATGGAGTTCATTTTGGGATTTTACACATCGAATAATGGTAAGGGTTTATTTTTGGGATTTTTTTGAAATACTTGAATTTTTGATGAATAGTAAAATATAATAAATTATGATAAATGCTAAATACTTGATTTACTACATAATAGGTGATTCAAGGCTGATGTATGACAACTTGGTTCTAACTCACATTCCATTATTACTATTTGGGATCACATGAATCATGAATATTCATAATCTTGAGAGAAAATATTAAAATAATAATTAAAATAATGTAAAATCCCTTCTCCCCTCCGATATATAAACCACCCTCAACACCTCTTCCTCCCACACCACCCAACCTTAAAACCTTGCCTAAATTCTACCAAATACTCTTCCCAAGCCCTCTTCCCACATCCAAGGATTTCTGATCACACCAAAAGGCAAAAAAATCCTTATGGAGATTCTCAAGGAGGAGAACTCAAGAGGTGAACCTATCTTCCTTTTTCTTTCAATTTATTTTACAAATTCCATTCTGTTGTTCTCTCTTTTCACCTCACCTCATCCAAATGCCATGATAATTACAACACCATACATGTACTAGATTTTCATTATGCTAATATAATATTTCATTATAATCTCTCTTTTCCCCTCCTTTTATAATATAAATGCAAACACCATTCGAGATGTGTTAATTTATCACAATCAAGGAAGAAGGGATTTAAATATGCATTACTATCTTTAATATTGGTCATGAAATCCCTTTAATGGTTTAACCAGATCTTAATATATGTATTTTTTTTATTTAATGTTTTGTAATCCTTACAAACTCATAATATGGAATAATAATACAAAACAATTTCACTTTACACAAAACACCAAGATAAATGTCATAAAAATATATAAAATAAAAAAAAAATCTTGTACAAGTTCAAGAAATATAAAACAAAGTAATAAAAAAAGGACCCTTAATGTGGATGGTCATACCAATTTAAATAAGAAGAAGCAGCATTAAATATAAAAAGACACAACAACATCTATCCAGAAACAAACACTATGTTTCATATCCTTGGCTACATGCCAATGGGCCCTTGCCTTTCCCGGAACCCCTGATCATGAAATTTGCATGAACATTAAGATTACCTTAATGTGTGTGCGTATAAATCAATTTTTATGACACTAATTCATCCTTATCATATATTAACATATATAAGTGATGTATTCTATGATAATAAGTAAATGTTCAAAGAAGAACTATGAAATCTTGTGTTGAGCGATCATGCACCAACTAAATCTCTAAGAACCGTGGGCGCACATGACCCAACTATATATAGAAGGTAAACTCATATATGGAGGCATGATTATGTGTTGGACAAAAGGAAACCCTAAATACCTAAGAAAAAACATGGATAAAGAGCCTTTGGTCAGTCCTCGAGGTGTCCATGTCCCATCTATATCACGAGAAGTCCAAAATACCATCACACCCTATCTCTATCATGGGCTAGGCCACAATTCCATTATACCCCATATATTATTTAGGTTAGTCCTCAAGGATATCATGCCATTTACCCATGTCTATTCCCCTAATCATGATCTTAAAAATCCACCTAAGACCCCCCTATAAGGTTTCACCAAACCATAATGGTCCACCATCCACATGCTACCAAAGTAAAACATCCAAATACCATACATCTAAACACTATAGGTAATATCACATATAGACATGACATACAAAATCAATCATTAGATTTGAAACGCACAAACACCGATACATGTGATCATTATCAAGCGTGTTCTTGTAGGCCACACACACACATTTGATCAAAATAAAAGAAACAACCCATATAAGGGACCTATATGGTAAAGAGATTCCTACCATAAGTTCATTAATGTTAAACACCAAGATTTATCAAGATATGATACCCAAATAATTATCTCACAACAACTAGATCATTTCTGCATAACAATGATCCACAATAACAACCATAGTTAATGGAAAATCTAGATCTCATCCAAGGAATGGTTTCCAGATATCAACATTTGATGATGATCTATCAACAAACTAATATTTCATATATAGATCATGATGGAACCTATATATCAAGAAAAAATATAATATATCTTTGGAAAATTTCATAAGAATTAGGATATTCATGATAGAATAGACGAAATTTATTGTTTAGGAGTCAATATATTGATCCAAGTATGAAACATCAAAGTGTGGGGAAGAATAGATCCAATTCCCTTAAAAAATATATAATAGGGTATGTCTAGTCAAAATAAGGTAGAGCCTTGGGAGGATAATGTCATGAAGTCATTTTATAGTGAAATTATAGATGAAACCTTACTTATTGGTCTATATGGGCACAACCTATGGGCCGATGGATCCACCAGCCGACTAGTGGTTTTGAACCTCATAGTCAGTGGTTATATGTAGAAGTTTGGGCTTCTGCCTCTTCCACTGGTAGGTCAGTGACTCTATTTTTTCATCAAAGTGGATCTTAGGATTAACTTAGGCCACTTCTATCTCCACCGGCTAGCTAGTGGCTCTGTAATAACTATCCAATGGCACACCATCAGCTCCAAGTTACTGGGTGCTACTTTCAACTCATTTGGTTCTCATTCATGGCCCCCAAAAACCTTTATCAAGTCTCGAAAACCTAATTATTGTATGAAAAAACATAAATCAAAATATTTTATAAATATGGGGCTTTCATAAAAAATATTCACCATATCCCATATCACATGGTATGATATGGTCTATATTTCTCTATTCGACATATGTGAGTTTGTTAAAAAAAAATTAATGTCAAATGACATGATATGAAAGCATATGATATAAGATATTTCATGGGTAATATGTAAGTTTTATTTCATTATATGTTATACTAGTTTTAGCCTTTAAATAAATCGATGATGTACTTAAATACAATTTTAAATGTCTTAAAATATGTTAAAATTATTTTTGACATTTATAGATTATTTAAAAATACATTAAAAAAATATAACATGGTATTATTATTCTGTTTATAATTTTTGAAACATTATAATATTAACATCTTCCCCTATTTATTTAATAACAGATTTGAATGATTTCCAAGGGAGTTATTCATTTCATCCAGTGGTTGTAAAACACTGGGATCAAGCCTCTTACTCTTTTCATTCTCTCCATTACATATTGAGATACATGAATGTCATAGAACATGAAAGATGTATTATGAATTAGATAAATGATTCATATGGTTGGTGGATTACCCAAGGAAGAAAAAAACTATATTTGTTTCTGGGCTATCATTTTAAATGAAGAATAGATGCATGTAAAATTATATTTATATTCTTTATATGTACTTCCTCACATCAAACCTCTATTTTATATTTCTTATTATTTTGTTTTATGTCTTTATACTTCATTTAGATTTATTATATTCCACACAAACCCCTCTAGTGGAATTATATAGAAATCTTGAAATGATTTTTATAAGTTAAAAAGTGGTAACATTTGAGAGATTTTATCTATTCTAATTATTAATATCTTTTAATTGTTATTGTTTTTTGTGTGATCTACGATATTATGTAAATTTTGAGGTTTTATTATAAAAGGACATAGTTTCTTTACAATATTATTTTTTTATTTTAATCCTATATGATTAATATAGGATAAGAATATGAATTTTACTCTTATGAACTTTTGATTTAATAATTTATAGAGTTAGAATTGTTTTTTCAATATTTCTATAAAATAAGTTTTAGGGATAGGAACTTGTGAAACTATTTATTATTGATTAATAAATTTCCATGGTAAGGACATGACGCCATCTTTGTTATAGAATCTATGAGGTAAAATCAAGATCTTTTGATCTCTATGATCAAAGATATTTATATAATAACCCCAGATTTTCATACATTGATATTACATAATTTTTTAAAAATATTTTATACATTACACAAACACATATCCAAATACCATATTAGTTTAGTTCCTTTGGAAACATAGAAACATAATCAACTGGTTCTTAATAAATCTGCTTATTTTCCCACCTTTTGCTTCACATCTAGAATCCATTTTGACTTATTATACTTAATACCATTCTCTATATCCTTAGGAAAAGAATCATAAGAATGGGTGATATCAAATGTTTAGTAAGGGTAAAAAAGGGAGATACATAATCACTACATGAAAATAAAGGTATGAGAACATAAGGATAACATTTGAAAACCATACCCTGCACATCAAAGGTCATATTAATGATTCATGTAATTAATATTTCAATTTCATAATACATGAATCATAATGAATTAAATATCATAAACCATGAAATCATAACATATAAATAAGACATGAAATGGTGGTTGATACATAAATATATAAAAGTATTCCATAGTAGTCAAGAATCAAGTACAATGATATCTTAGTGGAATGGGTTCACTCCTAAAACCATATTAACCGTCATGGTTTACTCCCAAGACCATATTAGTAGTCAAGGTTCACTCTCATTACCATATTAGTATTCAAGTTTCACTACCAAGACCATCTCAGGAGAAAAAGTCCTTTACTGATTTGGGATCACTACCCATTTCATCCATGCTTATCTCATGAGTTATAAATAATTACCCAATGAATTGGAGGGGGATATAGGTCCCATACATTAAATAATGAAAATGATACATATGTGTGCCACAAGTAAATAAATCATTCAATATAAACATAAATAAACCATATAAATAATATGGACAGAATCTTGGAATCATAACCCTAATAAATCATAAGTAACATCAAATAATGTTATCATAGATGGAAAATGGTTTTGAAAGATCCTTAAAAATAATTAATGAGGAAAATATCCTTTTTATTTTTCATTTTTTAAATAATATTATATTTTGAAAACAAATTTCTTTGAAAATATGTTTGAAAATTTATAATGGAATCTTTGAAGCAATGATTGGTCTTGGTAGCGGATAAATTCCACACATGAATTACACATTAAAAAAAGACTAATTTTATATTATTAGATTAATTAAAAATATAATCGATCATAAAATGAAAAGAATAATCAATTTTAAACTATTTTTTTAAATGTTAAAAATGGGTAAAAAATTTCTTTTAAAAAACATGGTAGAAAATTTATGAAAACATTTTTAGAAAACATGGTTTTAGAATAAAATAAATTTACAACCGAAGAAAGAATTAAATTAAATGAAAATTATAATATTAATAAAATGAGGATATTAAATGTTAAACATGTCAAATATTGGTATATACACCTATTATAATATTATAGGTGCATAACATAACTTGTGTCGCAAAAAAAAGTTGAGAAACAAAAACCTTACCAATTTGGTAGCCATTAAACCATAAAACTCAAGAAAGGGAGATCATAAAATTGATATTTAAATAGCCATAAATTTAAGGAAATGGATAATATATTAAATTCATGGGAATTATATATTCCATATAAATTAAACGAGGGGTGAATATGATGTAGGTCTCGTAGAAATAAAAGTGAAACTATAAATCCCCACACCTTAAGTCAGGACTTCCTTCAAATACATTAAAACCTCATGTATAATTAATAAAATTTTCTTATACATATACCACATAACCATATTAATTTACAAAAATAAGATATATGAATTAATTATGAATTTATATTACTTTTTTATCAACAAATCAATGTTAAATTTACCACTCTATTTTTCATACATGTTTTGACTTGTTATTCTTGGTCCTCTTACATAGATAATTATTTCATCATCTCCAGAATGATAAACACGACATAATTATCATATATATATATATATATTAATTATAGATGTATTTTTTGTTATTCATAAAATTAAGATGTAGAAAATAAAATACACCATTCATGGAGACGGTAAACAATACTTATGTTAGAACAATGATTTCATTTTATTTTCCTATTAAAATAAAAAAAAAATTATATGATATGGTATCATCACAGAATCATTTTTAGGTCACATATATAGCATATTTTTATTAAGACCATGTTTAATACATTCCATTTAATTCATGAACAAATCACATCACTTTATGAGGCCGTAGATTGCTGTACATAAGAACATCATTATCATATTCCCAAAAAATGGAAAGAATGAAGGTATGTGTGATTTAACAAGTCTAGAATCATAATTAAATCATAATAATATTATATATATCATATATAAACTATAAATATATCATTTTACCTAACCATTAAAGGTGGTAATGTTATAATAAACAACATCGGTTTGTGAGGCGGTAGTCTGGCATACACATAAATGATGATTGTGTATCCTATTTGATGGAAATGCATGGAGTTTTTGGAGGAAACCTTAAAATAAAATCATATTGGTATATTGAAGACAATTAGTTTATTATAAAAACCAGAAATATAAATAATTGAATGGTTTTAAGGACTAAATAAAACAAAAATATTTGTTGATGAATGTTACATATTATTCGGATATCTCCTTTTCGTTTGCACCAAAAGCACTTAGTTGGTTGTATTTAGGCCCAAATCACAAATTATAGGATGAAGGAAAGAAAATATGGAGTATATTTTTATTATTTTTTAAAAAATATGTTTTTATGTTTTAAGAAATCTTAGTGAGGGTTTTCTCTTTATAAGAGTGGGGAGGGGCCCATTTGAATCATCTCAAAAGGATCATTTATAAAAAAATTAAATATCAATATAAATACATCCATAAGGCCATTTATTTGAATAAAATATACTATGAGGTTTTAATATCATCAAAAAATATATTTTATACAAATTTTCTTGTTATTTTAAACCTTCTCTTTCTAATTAACCCTTAATTTACCCATTTAATCTTTAACTACGGTAACAAATTTTTCTATATTAAGAAGATGTATTTTTTTACTGATAATTTTCCAAGTTAGACTGTCAATGTCCATTTTCATATATGATAGACCATATATCACCACCTTTTCTATATTTAATATTTTTATGATTTTAATATAATTTTGTGAAATATTATTTTCATAAAATATCATTAGGGAAACTTTTGACACTATTCATTACTTTGACTTTATAAAAATCATGAAAAATGATATATTTTAAAAAAAACCAATTAATACACCAATAAAATGTAATATTAATCTAGAAAATTTATTTAGCACCATAATTAAGTCAAATTATATTTATTTTAATATTTCTAATATCTATTAATTGATTTTTTTCATTAAATGATTAATTACTACATCAGTATTGTGTAATTATTTATGATAATTATTTCTCCACTAAAAATAAAAAATTATGTTCCATGATAAATTTAAATTATTAATATTTAAAATTAATATTCATATTAAAACATATCCTCTAGATAACCCTATATTAAAAATATTTTACTTGGTAAAATCAAGAGAATGGAAAGTTTGACTTTTCTTTCAATAAAATGCTATAAAGCTTATAATCTCATCCAAATGGCCATAAATGGTCAAATAACTGTTTAGTTAAGGATTATAAAAAAACATACTCATCAAATAAAATTGTAGAAATATTTTGGGCCATTTTATAATATTTATAATATTACCTTTATCCTTAATTACCAGATTTACTCTTAACATTGGTAATAAAAATTAATAATTTTACTATTTATGTTGTCCAAAAATAAAATAAATATATTTAATGAATTTGGAAATTATAATCCCAAATATGGAATAATTTTTAAAAAAATTCAAAATATAGAAGAAACTAAAATCAATTAAAAATTATTCTCATAGAGAGGGTGAGAAAGTTTGTATTCAAAATGAAAATGTTAAAAGTTAACTATGTTTGTATATCAAAATTAAATATAAATATAACTTCAATAAAATAAATTGGATTAATGGATGTCTACTTGAAATATTTTTAATTTAAAACAAATTTAAAATTTAATTTAAAATTTAAAATTACATAGACTAAAAGACCATTTTCAATAAAAATTCAGTATTTTGACTATTCATTAAAAGATAAAACATTTCAGAAAACCAAAAAAATTTACCCTAAGATAATTTTGAATTTATGATTCAAAAAATAAGTTTATTTCGTAGAATAAAATTTTAAAAGTATCAAAATTTATTTTTTCAAAAAAATCCACCATTAAAAGGGAATATAACTACTGTTTAGAAAAATACAATTTTTGAATGCTTAAACAAAAAAGGATTTGTTCTTATATTATTCCTATTAAACATAATGGATAATTTTTTAAAAACAATAATTGAATATATAAAATATAAATTTCATTCATATGATTCAATAAAAATAATTAATTTAATTTACTATGATAAAACAAATTAGTATGAATGAAAATGATTTTTTTATGGAAACACATCCTTTATTTTCATTTGTTTCTATCCTCATTCCTAATTAATTGATCACCAAATAATTATTTTTACAAACAGTTTTAAACCATATCTTAATAATTCAATAAATCCTATTCATTCCCATCATTCCAATGGCTATGTGATACCTATCATTTTAAATTGTATATTGTCGTTTCGTTAAACTCAGTCTGGCATGTAACAAGAGTTATTCATGGAAGTTGTTGTTGCATGTCACAAAAAACAAAATTAGTCTTTTTTGTACCAAAATCCAATCTCTATTTTTCATATCACACAATATTGTGTATAAATATATCTTTACTTGGTGTAGTAGGTAAGACAATCCATCAAAGAATTTTAATTTATTTAAAAATAATAATCCATAAAAACTTGGGTTGTAACATTCAACCGCCTTAAAATGAATTTTTCCCTCAAAATTCATCACTCTAATAAAAAATGAGGACACCTCTACCTCATCATATCCTCAAGTTCCCATATAGCTTAATGAAACTGGTGGCTTCTCCTAAAAACTTTAACCAGGTGAGTGGTATTGTTTTGTAAATCTTTACCTCAACGATCCAAAATTTATTCTGATTTCTCTTTATGAGAACAATCTCGTTTTAATGGTATGAAATATGAGTTTAGTATATGCGAAGTATCAGGTATTTACTTTCTCAGAAGAGATACATGTAACACATCATGAACTTTAGAGTTAGTTTTTAGAAGCACCAATCAATATGATACCATTTCTATAATATCATGAATTTAAAAAGAAAATAGTGTCCTTGCAATTTGAAATTGCACATAGAATATAAATGGTGGATGTCTGAGAATTTAATTTTGGGAAACCCCAATCATAAAAATTGATAAAAAAATCCTCTTAAAAAGAGTTAAACTAAATGGTGAATATCACCACATAGCCTAGACTTCTATTAGGATAAAATTATTTGAAACTTCATACATGGGAATGGAAGAAAATTACAACTATAAAGTTATGATAGAGAGTGATAGAGAACACGGTCACTATAAAGTTAACCATCATAGAATGATAAATCTATGATGATCTAGGGGACTATTTGATTCATAAAAAATAAAGGTACTATGATAAAAAAAAATTAAGATAATTTTATTAATGGTGAATCATTTTTACAAGAACATATGCTTACTTGATTTCATTCCATTTTTTAAGCACAACCTCATCCATCTGTTGTGCCAAGATCAATTTTTGGTTCATCTCTTATTCCAAAAAAATGTGGTTGAATTGCAATGCATTATGAACTATTGGATCATAAGATAAATAATGAGATGATATGTCATTCATTTTGTATATAGTTATCATCATAAAAAATGGTTACTAAGGTTTATCCAGTATGCATAAATATTCATATGGTTACGTTATCATAATGTAATTCACTATTTTATTTCACCCTTTCACCACAATATTAAATAGGTATTTAGTTGTAAATTCAAAATATATAACAAAATAAACTCCATGTTTGATTAATTTATTATTTTTCAATCCTGAACAATGTTATTTCACTTTTTTTGACATTTTCATTATAGGCGAAGGATATTTGGAGGGTCTAGTAGAAGTTAAAGGAAAATGGGAAAAACTGCGCAAGAATACAAGAAAAAAAGTGGACTAAACCACACACATTAGTTAATTCATCCACCCAATTGATGTAAAATTCTTTATTATGATCCAAAATAAAGTGGGATACAACTCTCCAAGGACAATATGTCTATTAAAGGGACTAACTAATTCAATATGTCCAAGAAAAAAAAGTCTAATGGAATTAAAAAATTTGGTTCTATATTTTGGAATCATCTCCTATTATTTATAATATCTACTTTTTAGATTTGAAATGAAGATAGAGAGTATGTTGGATTTTTTTCCTTTTTTCTGAGTAAATATAAGGTATTTTTCTATCCTAAAACTATGGTCCAAGTGGTACCTCAAAATCCAAGTTCCCAAAACCACATCCTATTTTGGCTATAAAAGGTAACATTAGGATCCTCATTTGAAATCTAGATTAGAGATAAAATATATTCCATTTTGGAGATCCAAAGTATTCCTCTCCTAATTATATAAGTTCTGGAGGCCCTCATCCTCATAGGGGGATCAAGGATGAAGTAAAAGTTCTACTATATCCTAATACTCCTCTCAATGGTAAGCTAATTAGTGGAAATAATTTTCAGGATGCTACAAACACTTGGTAGGGAGTTCTAACAATTTTTATTCTAGTGGTATTGTTTAATTTTTTGTGTAAAATATTTATAGTATTTTTTATATTAACATTCATCCCCTCTAAACTAATTCCCTTAGTTTAATAAAGTAAAGTATTTTTCATTTCAATGCTGATTGGGTTGATATATAAGTGGGAATATTTGGTTGTTCCAATTGGAAAAACATGAATCCTCATTCCCACACTAATAAATTAGATATCGCTATGATTTAGAAGCCTTAAAACTATGTTTCAGGTCCAATCCTTGACAATGCGATTGTTGTGTTAAGGGTTGGTTCTTTATGCACTATTTTAAAAGGTAAGATGGGAATCAATATCTTGAAATCCCTAAACCGAAAGATTACATTAAAACATGTGTATTTTTCATAATGATGAACTAACCAAGGTGTGTAGTGTACCTGAAATGAACTCCTTCTCTCATAATCCTAAAAAACCACTATCCTTCATCAACTATCAAAATCTTTAATTAAGTCAATTTATTTTTAAAATTGTTTTAAAAAACACTCCTATTTTAGTCATTTTTATTAAAAAATTAACACTTTAAACCTCCAAAACTCCATGATATATGACCTAAGGTTTCCAATAGACTATAAATAAACATTGAAAACATAATTAGTTTAACATTCCATGACAATATGGCCAATTTTAGTGATGTTTATGAGGATCACTTTGGAATTTTGTGTTCAATTTTTTATATTCTTTTTTATTTTATAAATATTTGTGTTCTTATTTTCATAAATCATGTTTTATATTGTTTTTTAAAACATTATTTTTTATTCCTTTTTCATGATGTGATCTTCAATAGAGGAACTAATTTCTTTTGAATATGAAATGGAAAGGATATTGTGTAATCGACACCCATATTCATCTAATGATCCTTCGAAAGAGGGCACAATAAATAACGACACTATTATCGATTCTTATTCTTCTTCTTCTTCTGAAACTTACATCAAGGCTGAAATAACATTTCTTTTTATGTATTAAAATTACAATAAATTAAAATAACCAACCTCCCATGATGTTGAGGTCCAACATTCATATATTCATATACAAGGAGAATCTCCTAATGTTGAACTTAATTCAAGACACATTTACATATTACCCAAATTTCATGGTCCTGATGGAGAAGGACCTCTTAATATCTCGAAGGAGTTCTATAGTGCATGTTCATTTTTAAAACCTAATAATGTGAATGAATCATTTTTTTATCCTAGGGAATTCCCATTCTCTTTTGAGGAAATGAAAAAAGACTGGTTATACAATGTTAGCACCTCAATTAGATGTTGGGTGGGCATTGAATTCGTTTTTCTTGAGAAATAATTCCCAACCTCCTGAATATATACTATAAGTAAAAAATATTTTCTCTAAGAAATAATTTTGGGAAACAACCCCTGAATATTGGGAATGATTTAAAATCTTATGTTCAAGAAGTATGAACCAGTAAAATAAGTGATAAAATACCAATACAATATTTTTATGAATTTTCAATTCCTATTGATCATAACATGATTTATGCTTATATAGGTGGTGAATTAGTTGATAAGACCCCAATTTCTATAAGAAAATTAATTGAAAACATGTCAAAAAACACTAAAAAATTCAGTTTAATGTATATTGCACCCATTCATGGTGTCCATGAGGTGGAGATTAATGAGTTTAGGAAGAAGGTGTGCATGGATCGTGAAGAGGTAAATACCCTTCCCAAACAACTTTCTCTTTTCCAAGTGAAATATCAATCTCCTACTCAAATCCATTCAGGTATCTATTCTGGTGACACAAACTATTCTAACCAATTCTTTTAACTGAGAGAATGTTTTCAGTGTTGTGAGGAAATATTCCTAGGGCACCCCTACAACCAACCCATTTGGAAATAACAATACTATCCATCCAACTATGGGTGGAAATAAATCCAATACTACAGGAAAGGGGAGTATTCAAACAAACATAAAAACTATGGAACCAACAGTGGTAGAGTAGTCATCCACCACCACCATCCAGAAATCCTCAAACACCACAAAGGCCTTCCCAACACCCCCTTGAAAACCTAAGAATATCCTAGAGGGCATGATGAAACAAATGGATGAAAACAATATTCAGTTCCAATAAACAACCCAAGCATTCATACATGATATAATAACTCAATAAGGACAACTCACCAACTCGGTAGTGGAAATCCAAACTCATGGGTTGGGTAAACTACCTTTTAAAGAACTAGTAAACCCTATAGATATGTGAAATGTCAGTTACATCAAACATGGAAGTGGAAAAAACTTATAATCCTGATGATCCCTTCATTATAGTCATCCCCTCCCGAGTAAACCAAAATTCTATCCATTTAAAATTCTCAAAATTTGGAGAAACTTTGTCATGGGAGAATCCTTTATATATGAATGAGAGTTTAATTTGATGAAATAACCAGACAAAAAATTCCTCTTCCATTTCCCAAAAGGTCCACCAAACTAAAAAAATGAACTTGATAAAAAAATGTTATAAAATATCAAAAAAAAACTAAAGGTTAACATCCCATTTATTGATTCTGTTAATCAAATTACACGATACACCAAGTTTCATAAGGATATGTGTACAGATAGAAGGAAAAATCAAGGTAATGAAATGATAAGATTAGGGAGGAACATCTTTGCATTAATAGAGATATAACTTCTCACAAAATACTATGATCCTGGAACATTATCAATTCCACAAACCATAAGAGACTATTTATTTTCCAATTTTATTCTTGATGTGGGTGCTTCTATAAATGTGATGCCAATATTTTCTAATCATTTCATGTTATGTAATTGAATCCAACATGAATATTTGTTCAATTGGAAAATCAGAGTAATGCACACCCCACTGGTGTGTTAGAGGATGTTCTTGTGTGGGTGAAAAATTTAATTCTTCTTGATAATTTTTATGTGTTTAATGTGGATGATAATAAGATGAATGGAAATGTACCAATTATATTGGAGAGGATATTGTATAAAACTACCAAAACCATAATTAATGTTCACAATGGTACATTATCTATGGGTTTTAGTGGTGAAATTTTTCACTTCAATATCCTTGATGCCAAGAAACACCCCTCATAAGAACATTCATCACTTTTAGTTAATTCTATTGATGTACCCCTAGAAAAAACATATTTTCTCCCTCGTGATCAATTTTTTTTATTTTTTTAGTAATATACATTCTAGGTAATGAATCTTGCATTTAATGTTGTACCAGTTTAGAAAAATGTCTAGCATGTACTTTTGTTGAGAATTTCTTGAGAACTTAGGATCCCATGAATATCAACGATACTGCTATGATTCTAAGAGACTATTATTCATATAAGAATGTCATTATTAAACCTTTAGATGATATCAGGGACCTATGACTGCCATATTTACTACCATCAATCAAAATCCCCTTGTATTGGAACTTAAACCACACCCTCAAAATTAGAAATATTTGTCTCTTTATAATGAAAAAATGTTTCCAATATTTATTTCTAGTTTATTGCCTCCAGGGAATGAATTATGACTAATTGAACTTTTTAGGGAGTATAGATAAGTATTAGTTGGAAACATGTTTACATTAATGATATTATCCCATAAATTTTCATGTATCATATATTGTTTAATGATGAGGCTAAACAGGTGAGGCAGGTACAATGTATACTAAACCCAAACCTACTAGATGTTATTTAAATAAAGGTAACCAAATTGTTGACAGATTGGATCATTTAACTTATCTTTGATAACCAATGGGCCAGACCAATGTATTTTTTTCCCATGAAAACTAGTCATAAAGTAATAAAAATTGGTTCCAACTTGTGTAAATAACAGATTGCATGTCAATATAGAATATCTTCGACTAAACCAACACACTAGGAATGACCATTTCCCATTAACATTCATTAGGAAAATTATATAGAGGCTAGTAGATAAGTCCCACTACTATTTCCATGATGTGTATTATGAATACTTTTATATCCATATTTCCCTCGAGGATCATGAAAAGACCACATTTTCTTTCCCCTTTGGCATATTTTCCTATAGGAAGATGCTATTTGGTCTGTGAAATGATCCAGATACTTTCCAATGATGCATGATTAGTATTTGTTGGATTACCTAGAGAATTCTGTTGAAGTATTCATGGATGATTTTACTATTTATGGATCCTCTTCTGATGAATGTTTGAGTAGTCTTGGTTATGTCCTCCATCACTGTATTGAAAATAATCTTGTATTAAATTATGAGAAATGACATTTCATAGTGAAAAAATGTATGCTGATTGGACATGTCATTTATAAGGATGTTATTCATGTATATAATTCACAATCATGATGTCATTTATTCCATATCATTCCCCCAAAATTTGTGTGATGTGTTCTCCTTATTAGTTTATGTTGGATTTTATCACCATTTATTTAATTACATTAGTAATATTGCACTCCCCCCTTCCGGATTACTCTAGAAGGGAAAAATAATTTGTTTTTGAATAAAATTTTTAGGATTATTTTAGTAAACAGAAATGTAGTCTCACACCACCACTAGTAATCCAACCACCTCGGTGGGATTTACCATTTGAGATCATGTGTGATGCCACTAATTATGCAGTTGGGGAAGCCTTATCACAATAGGTATATCAGTCTCCATATGTCATAGCCTATTCCTCACACACACTAGACCATTCCCAAGAAATCTATACCATAACTGAAAAAAATTTCCTTTCCATTGTGATTTTTCTAGTTGAATTCCATTCATACATTTTAGTGTACAATGTGATTTTGTTCTCAAACCATGTATCCTTTTAATATATCCTCAAGAAACAGGCATCCAAACCATACCTCGTTCACTAGATGCTCCTCCTTCAGGGATTTAATCGATAAATTGGGGATAAAAAGGAGTAAAGAATGTGGTGGCTAACCATATTAGTAGGATGCTACCATACTAGGACTTTGAATCATCCCCTATTATTCCCATAAATGACTTGTTTATTGATGAGATATTGTACTAAGTGCATGTTTATATTAATTAGTATGATTAACTCATAAATTAGTTAGTAGCATCTTGAATTCCTTTTGATTTTAGTCTGTCCTAAGGTTATTCTAGACTCTTTCTTATGGGGTCACTTTGGTCCACAATGGACTGCTCATGTGGTCATCGATTCTGGTCTCTTTGGGGAAACACTATTTTTTGGTGACCATTATTTTTATAAATATTTTACTCATTGATAGTGAATGGGTAATGTCTCTAAAAGAAATGAAATTCAATAAAAAACTTTTCTCTTTCAAAGAATTTTCTATTTTTGGGGTGTTGACTTTATTGGCCCATTGCCCAATTAATTTGAGAAATTATACATCACTTTGGTAGTGGATTATGTGTCAAAATTGGTAGATGCATGAGCCACTAGGACTAATGATTCAAAAATAGTTTCATAATTTCTAATAAACCTAATTTTTTGTAGGTTTTTATTTCTATAGTTCATCATTTGAAAACAAGTTTCTCATTTCTACAACCTAAAAATGCAATCACTTTTGTGTAGGTATGTGGTCAAGAATCAAGTTTCTATTAATTATAACCAACAAACCAATGATCAAGATGCGATATCAAATAGAGAGGTAAAAAAATGCTTGAAAAAAATAGTTTAACCTAATAGAAATGATTGGGGTGTTATATAGGATGATTCCATATGGGATTACTACACTGCATGATACCTATAAGGTAACATCAACAAATAGGCCATCGACCAAACACTTTTCACTATCTTGAGGGACCCAAAATATATCGACAATAACATCCCTTATCTCCCGATTTTCCTATGACCCAACCTCAGTGAAACATGTATAAAGACCCGATGTCCCACATCAAACTCCAGGGGTGTATAATAATGATCAATATAAGAATAATATTTGGACTGAGTTGTATTGATTTTCTTTTTCATCGGCTGGAAATGCTCAGAAGTCTCCAGAATGAGATGAGGACCCATAAGAGATGCCACTCCTACTTCGAGCCAATATAGAGGTGAATGACACAATTTACCATAGAGGGCCTCATATGGATCTTTTTGAATTGTTTCATGGAAGCTGTTATTATAGAAAAACTTAACTAGAGTAATATGTTTCTCCCAATAATCTCCAAAATATTGGATATAGGCTCGTAACATATCCTCTAACACACGAATGGTCCGCTTGGACTACACGTCAGTCTAGGGGTGATATAAAGTACTAAAAATCACCTAAGAACCAATATCTTTCTCCAACCCATTCCAGAATTTATATGTGAAATTATATTCTTGGTCAGACAAAATAGAACGAGGCATACCATGAAGTCAAACTATATCCTAAAAATATAAATCCTCCCTAAATCATCAATATAAAAGGTATCCCATATTGGTAAGAAGTGTATGACTTTTTTAAACCTATCGATGAGCCCCCAAACTGAATCACAGCCTCGAGGATATCCTAGAAAGCCTATAACGAAATACCTGGAGACATCATTCCATTTTTAGTCAGGAATGGATAGAAGATCTAGGAGACCAATAGGTTGCTGGTTTTCTTCCTTCACCTGCTGATGAATAGAGCACTGTGTAATGAAACCCACTATTTTCATCTTCTTACCAGTCCACTAGTACTGACGATTCATATCCATGTACATCTTGGTAAGTCTTGGATGAACTGCCAAAACGTAGGAATGAGATTCCCTCTTTAGTTCTTTAGGAATATCATAAGGGACCCATACACGACCACAACAGAGCAGTGTTTTACTTCCATCAACAACCCAACAAGGAGTCAGGTTATCCCCTCTGACTCTTTCCCTCAAAATGAGCCCCTCTAGTTCAGATAACTATCACATGATTACTCACTTCAGAAGAGGGCATGTAACTACAAGAACTGCAAGAATTGTTTATCAGTGCTACTCTTGCACCTCCAAATGAATCTCAAAAAACAAAGTCATCATTCACTTCTCACTGTTGGCTTAATGGATGGATTGTGTCTGTAATTTGCAGCTCAAATAATTATCCATGAAATTACCCTTATAAAGGGTATAACTAAGATCAATGTTAGAAGACTGTAGGTATTCTATACACCCACATTGCCTCAAATTTATTTATTTTTTATGTGTTAGTGTTTTTAAATATTTTATGATCCATGTAAAAAATGAACCTCTCACTGAACATTTAGTGTCTCCAACAATGTAGAGCATGAAACACATATGCTAATTCGAAGTCATGTGTAGAATAGTTCCACTCATGAGGCCTTAGCTAGTAGGATCTATAAGCCATGAATCAATCACCGTGCAAAAGAACTACACCCAGTCTGACTCCTAAAGTAAAGCAGTAAAGAGTATAAATTATTCCTTGATTAGGAAGAATATGGATTTGAGCTAACATGAGTCTTCCATTTAACACATTAAAATATTTCTCATATAATCTTGAAAATAATAACTACACATCGTTCTCAATCAGAGCCATAAGTTGTTCTACTATGCGGGAGAAGTCTTGGGTGAATATCCTATAATAGAATACATGACCGAAGAAATTATGTATGTTGAAAAAATTCATAGGATATCCTCAGAAAACTACTACACTCACTTTTTATGGGTCTGTTGATACATATGCCTCAGATATGATATGACCCAAGAAGTAAACCTTCTTGATCCAAAAGTGTAATTTACCTAGCTTTGAATATAGCTATTTCTCTATCAGTTTACTCAAAAGGATCTGAAGATGAGTTTCATGGTTGTGTTTGGAGTTTGAGTACACCATGATGTCTTCAATGAAGACCACCACAAAGGAATCATGGTTTGGGAGGAAAAACTGATTCCTCAGATCCATGAAAATTATTGGTATGTTCGTTAGACCGAACGACATAACCAAAAGCTCATACAATCCATTCCTATTTTTGGAAAGCTATACATGGTATATCTGATGTTTTCACATGCATATGATGATAGCTTAACCTCAGATCGATCTTGCAGAAAATGGTTTCTCCTTGGAACTGATCAAAGAGTTCATCTTTACAAGGAAATAAATATTGATTCTTTACCATAATCTGGTTGAGTCGATGGTAATCCATGAACAATATGGGGCACTATCATTTTTCTTACCAAAAAGGACTGGTTAACCCCATGATGATGTTCTAGGTCAGATAAAACCCTTATCCATAAGATCACCAAGCTTCTTCATTAGTTATTGTATCTCTGTTGGTTCCATCCTATAAGGAGGAATGTAAACTAGTGCCGCACATGGAATTAACTTGATAATGAACTCAGGTTACCTCACAAGAGGTATCCCGGAGAAATTTTCTGGGAATATTTCCCTAAAATGATCCAAAATAGGAGGGAATTCCACTAACTGCATTCCCTGATCACTCCTAAAGATGATTTCTAGCTGAGCTATCACTTTGCCCCGCCCAAAACACTTAAGTCCATCTCATTCTACTTGGATATCTCATTATCCTTTGTGTATATACGTGCTACCCTTAGGTGTTGTGAAACACACTCAATAACAATATAAATCCACTTTTTCATGATTAATAATGACCCATTCCATAATGAGAATGACATCAAAGCCATTTTTCTCGAGGATGAAGAAATTAAAGATGAAACGGTACCCACCTATCTAAAGGGGGAACTTTTTTTCATTAGCATATTCCCTTTGTTCTAACCCCCAAAGGAGTGTTGAGAGACATAAAAAAATATAATTAATTTAATGGAATGACCCAAATTCTCAATTGTTGTAGTAGATATGAAAGGGTGTAAAGCTCCAATATAAAAAAGGGCAGAAACTAAAGTAGTGGCTACAAGGATGGTACTTGTAACTGTAGAGGGCCCTAGACTTTTCTCCACTAGGACTAGAAACATTTCATACAAATGGCCCAATCCTCGGCCTTGAGATGCTTCCTGACTATCCTGAGCAGGTCCAATTCCCTAATGCTGGTGTTATGGAAGTTGGTTTCCTCAGACATGACATCCACTACATCGACTGATTGGTCGGTGGAAAATGAACTCCAAGCCTAATGTGGAGCCATAGATCCCATACCTGATTTAGGTGTGGGAATGGATCCCCTACCACTAGATATTGATGGAAAACAATGGAAGAAATGTTGAAGTTGACCCATCTTGATGCATGATCAACACTCCATCAGGTTCCTCGTGTAATGGGGCTTCTTATTGCCGATCCTGCCACATTGATGACATATGATAGTGCTATCATTACATGTTATTTGGTTGGAATTTCCCCCACAAGCACCCTCAAAAGGGAATTTCTTACTACCTGAAGAACCATTACCCTAAATCGGAAATAAACCACTCTGCCTCATAGGATCATCTTCTTTGAGATTTCGTTATGTAATTAGGGAATGATTCGTGATCTTTGTAATTGTTAAAAAATGAAATATGTTCACCTGCAAGAGGATACCATATCCATGTTCTTCCTCAATTCACATGTCAGTTATCTATTCATCACCTATCATATATGGATAAAGATGTTGGAGCTCTGTGAATTGAGTTAAATTATATAACCCTATCATAGAGCCCTACTAAATATGTAATAACAACTTGGAATGATATTCTCTCAATTTTTTTGGGAATATGTGATCGTAGAAATTTATCTGGAAGTCACCGAAACCATTTTTCAGGGTTGG
The DNA here is from genome assembly GCA_963277665.1 of Viscum album. Classification (NCBI taxonomy): domain Eukaryota; kingdom Viridiplantae; phylum Streptophyta; class Magnoliopsida; order Santalales; family Viscaceae; genus Viscum; species Viscum album. The sequence continues at coordinate 2,066,413,294 of OY728141.1, forward strand.
TCTGCCTGAAAAATTATATCCCTTCAATTCTTGGAAGAGTCACGAAGCATAAAGACAACATGTTTGACCCTCCACTCTAGAAGCATATGAATATGGTCAAAGATGGATTTCGTAGATTCTATCCATGACTATATAGCATTGGGTCCACCATACCATGAGAATGTGGGAGGATGATACTGTAGAAAGTCTTGGGTAAGCTCTTACATTGTATGTGTAGGCATGGGAACACTCTGGACGAACTGTATGAAGTAGAGAAGATTATCCCAGAAAGGGGTATCTATGCATAATGGAAGATCATAAGGAGGTACCACAGGGGGCACTATAGGACATTCCAAACCCACCAGCTCTGGAATGTTCTCATCGCTACTCTCCTGACATACGATACAAATACATCACGACAACATTGCTCTATAATTTCCAAATATACACCTCAGATGAGATGCTATTGTATATGAGGTAAAAACATGAAGTATTAGTAAGAAAAAGGGAATGATAAAGGCCTCCATGAACATGGAATATTAGTTTAGGAAAGCATGTAAAGAGGGTAGGTACATGGCCTACCTTTGAGTTTTTCAAAATAGATAGATCGCTCCAATAGATGGGTCTAGATAGAAAGAGAGTAGGACTTAGATCACTATGACACATACAAAATTTCTATTTATAACAAATAATTACTATAATATATTACAATTAAACATAATAAAATTCACACAAAAATAGGTAGATGCATGATGAAAGTAGATATGACTTAACAATATGCATATCATTTTAATCCCTACATTTCCTAATATGATGCTTGTAAAATTCAATGAACTCATGTCATCGAGCTGCAATTTTCATAATCATCAGCTCAATAATTCCAATACCAGTAACAATATAAAACAAGTGCATCACCTAACGGTGAAGTCATATCAATAATAAATAGTATAATCAATAATTTAAATCTCAAACCCAGGAAATTTGGGTTTCCCTATACATGGCCTAGCTATGTCCAAGCACTAGGTAAATTCCAAATTCCTATGTCTGATTTTCCTATATAACAAAAAAATTAAAAAAAAATGGAAGAAATACCTATTATGATACCACTTTGTAGCATCCAACCCTGAGTGCCACTAAACCTGGCCAGGAGACAGTGGGCCACAAGACCTGAAGGGCATCTCCCCAAATTGCAGAGGCTGCCGACTAGCAGTAAGGGCCTTGGGTAAGTCCATGGGGGAGACTATTACCTCAATGTATAAGGTATTAAACAATGGAAATAATATATATAACAATTAGAAAAAGCTTATAGATAATGTAGCAAGCAGCAGAAGAAGATAAATAACCCAATAGAATATATAATAACTGCAGAAGCTGAATAGTCATAACAGATACCATGATGATGCCAATGTATGATTGAAAATGTAAATAAGTAAATGTATATGTGTATGGGGTAAAACCATAGGATTTATGCTAAAAAAATACCAAAAGACCAGAAAAACTTCAACTTCACAACACGATCATAGGCTCGATCATCTTCCCCCAAAGATCCATTCAAAATAGCAAAGAAATCATGAATTTGGAGTAGAAAACTTCCCTGTATCCATACCAAAAAACATAAAGTCTACTTGGGTACCAAATGGTTCCCGAGCAGGGTGTGAGATATAATCTCATTAGGTCGGCACACACAGAGACTAAACCATTACATTTCATGTTGTAGTCAAATAACATTGTGCCATATATATAATAAATACAATCTATTTCAATAAATAAAATTACTAAAACTTGGTTCAGGTTCCTAAGTGGAAATCCATCCCATACTCCCCTCTTCAGACTAAGCCATAAGTCTGAATAAGTTACTTGATAAAGCAAAATACATATATTAAGGCCAAAGTAACATGACAGACCAAAGAAAAGGGTAGACCCCGAAGCTAGTGCTTTGACTTGGGATCTAATCCATATGTCAACACTAGGTGCACCAAAGGAACAAGATAGGTATTACAAAGCATAATGAAACTCCATGAAGTATCAAAACAAATCTCATTAATTTATATTAAAATTGACAATTTCATAGGTGGAGTTCAAGACCATCTCTAAGGTATCTTTAGAGTACATCCATTTAATTATATCCAATTCCATGAGCCCGTCCAAGGTTATCCTTTTGAAAGTCCATGTATCACTCGTGGTATGGTAACTATAAGTCCATCCTGGGTATCACTGGTAAGGGACTGAGTGTCTACTGAGTCTTTACATATCCATATTTCAAACGGGCCCATCATCAATAGCCCATTAGTTAATCATAATCACCCAATAGTACAGTAAAAATCCATGGGAATCCCTTATCTGAACAGCCTAAAGTATCGCTTTCTTAGTGCATTGTGTGGTAACCTATCGAGACCATAGAGTCTAAATGTGGGTTCTTAATATAGGACCTATGTTCTCTCCCCATCCAAATTTCATTTAAAATGACAATAGATGCATATTTATAATAGAGAAAGGATTCATGATTCTAGTCCTTTAAGTAACCATTTAATTCAACCTTCTTACTAATTATTCATGCCTAACAGTCATTGCTAATAATAATTACATAATATTAACCAAAACTAGAACTTTATTAGTGTAGGAAGAGGAAGTGACATTTAATTACAAGAAGGCATGAAAAGACATATAACAATGGTTATTTAGGAAAAAAATGAAAAGGAAAACCAAATTTATGGTTTATGATTCATCCAAAAAAATTATTCAATTTAAAAATTCAAGACAATTTATCGTACAAACACACATAAATGATTATTTAAATATTGAAATCCTAATATAGAAAGTCCTATTATGTCGGTACACCCAGAGGGGTTTCCAATGACATGGAAGTAACCAAGGAAGTGGTTATCCTTAAAAAAGGTAAAAAAAACATCAAGGAAAATCAATTTAATTAAATATATATGCATTATTTGGGATTTTCTGGTAGGCACCGATGAGCGGCACAACAATGCAAATTGAACAGAGAAACAAAATGGAATGAAAGAACATTTTCACCCTACCTTTTAGTCATAGTATACCCCACGTACTGAGATGCCCTTTGATTTGACCTAAAATGGATGAAATCAAAGGATTTACCAAAAACCCCAATTTTAGGTAAAAACATTCTACGATAGATTACAGGATGAAGGGAGGATGAGAAAAAATAGCAATTTTAGATGATATGACATAACGATAGATTTACATATCTTATAACAACATTGAAATTGGAGAAGAATTGGAGGTGCATCGGGGTTTCGAAGTGGATATGGGGGTGGCGCATCCCCTAGACAGGGGGTGCGTTGCATATGAGAATTGGGAGATAAGAGAAGAGAAATAAAATAATTAAATAAATGAAAAAAATAACATAGAAAAAATAAAATAAAGAAATAAGTAAATTAAAATAAAATAAAACATAAAATAAAATGGAAGGAGAAAAGAAAAACATATTAATATAAATGGGTTAAGCCCATTTTAATTATTTTTCACTTTTCTTCTAACTGCATTATTATTATAATTATTTATTTTTATTCCTTTCTCATTTATTTTTATTTATTTTATTTGTTTAATCCTTTTGATTACCTTTAACCCGAATGATTGCACCAGGGCATGGTGGATTATTTTGCATAGTCCTACGCAACTGTGGAAAAAAATTATTTGGTACTCAGGACTTGAAACAGACCACATGGGCGTGTTCCTTAGGTCGCTTTAAAGAATTGGATGAAAAAATAAATGATCCAGACCTTTGTTAAAGCCAAGATATTACAATTATTCTAGATATTGTTTCAATTAATTAAATAGTGATTTCAAATTGGTTTCAATCAGTCATTATTGTTTTAAATTTTGGTCATGAGTTGAGAGATTATTATGAAATGATAATATATGTATATATCCATGATAATCTAGTATTATTATTTTTGAATTTTAACTTATCGAATTACTACTTGGTAGAGTTAAGTTTTTTTCAAAATGGAATCATGATTTACTATTATGAGAAAGTGAAAAGGTGAAATAATTTTTATTTGATACATATTTGATAAGAGGTTTCATATTATCAAGTAATACCGTGCAAAGAGTTTGGTGGTGTTGACACTATGAAGTGATTTATATTCTTTTTATGCTAAAAATTTATCACTACTTCTAGACGATCTCTCAGGGGATGATAAAAATCTTTAATGACTTATTCTACTAAATTTATGTGAAAATTAGGCTAATCGAACACTCAAGAACTAGTAACTATGTTTTATTATTCCTCTATATATTTCACTATGGTTTCAGGGGTTTGTAACACTTATTTCCATATCTAACATGATTTAACTTTCTCTTTATTTTTTACATAAAATATTATTTTTTATCTTCAGGCTGTGACTCACGAATTATAAATTCAGGATGATTTAGGTTGTGACTCCCTGTATCTAATGTCAGGGTTGTAATCAGGTTGTGAATCCCCATAGAAAACTAAGGTCTCTGGTAAGTAGTTTATAATTGTTTTATAATTCAACTTAAAAAATAAGGTTAGTAAATAACATATCTCTCACTGAGTGGATTTCTTTGAGAGTATACTAGTTCCACACATGACTAGACTAAAATAAAAAACATCCTTAAATTATTTCATTTATTTCTTCTCATAATTAATTATGCTAACAGACTTTGATAATTAATGATTATCCTTCAAATTTTAATATAGTATATCCACCCCTATAGACCTTATATCATCATCTTATCCGAACTAAAAATTGATATAAGAGGTAGTTCAATTTAGAATTTATCCAATCCCTCTATAGAGTTTATTTTTTAAATTTTATTGTGATAACATTTTCCTAGGCCTCACCGACTAAGGAAAAGATATATAAGATTACAGTAATGAATGAAATGATGGAAGGATTCCTCATAAGACACACTAGTTTAATGAAAATGATTATGGTTATTATCGATCCAGAATAAGGACTTACCTCAAATAGCTAATCCAAGAGTACTGGTCTATTATGGACAAATCTTACACACTACTAGAAGCTAACCTATATAATCTTCCTGGAAATTATTCTTCTAAATATCTTTTAAATTAAAAATTTGTAAATATATTATATTATTTTATTAATATAATTATGTTTAGTCAAGTGTCTTCATTTAAGAAGTCTCATTAAAAATGGATTATTTTACAAGTTACTCACCTTTTCCTATAAAATATGATTACAACCTAACAAGGAATGCTTCAGAAAATATAAAAAGACTTAATATTGGGATAATATGAAACTATAAATCAAATGTTCCACTAATTCACATGAATTTTTTTTATGTTCAATTCCCTTGGAGAAGCTTTGAAAAACTAAATACTAGTAGAAATATTTCTAATATATTCACATTATAAGTGATATAAAATTATTTTTATGATTTATGAACATATTAATTTAAAATAATATACATCGGATGAACTCATTAGTCCAATTATTCAAAAAAAATTATCTGAAGAATATTAAATAATACGAGACTGCAAAGAAGAAATGTATTAATTTAAAATAACTAACAAAAGTTATTACCTACTCTTCTGAGTATTATTCATATAAAAGTGACAGAGGTGAAATTTATAATATAGGAAAAGGTATTTATAATTTACCAAAGAGAAAGAAAAAATATAAGAAACGACCAAGAAAATATCAAAATAACGATATAATAGAAAATAAGGTTACCACATATGGTTTATATGTAATATGTTAATAATATAGAAAGAAGTTACATATTAAATGAGACAATCCTAAGCTAAAGAAAGATGATAGAGAAAATTGATAGAAAAAATAATTGAAACATGATTATATTGTTGGATGGAGTTCCAATGAATAATGATATTCATGTGATGAATTAAAAATAATAATCTTTTCATTTAATCTATGTTTTATAGTGACCAATAAAAATGAGGTTAGTGATGATTCTTATTCTAGCTATAATTCTGATAATAATGGTCATAACTTTGATGATTTTTATGAAATAAATGGAAAACATTAAAAAGATTATTTAATAATTACTGAATTATATAAATAATTAAAATATGAAAATAAGAGGCTGATCAAGGTTATTAATAAAGTGAATAAGGATAATTATTATCTTAATTAAGAAATAAAAAATTTTGATTCATGTTCTAATGGTAATATCTATGATGATTTTGAGTCTCTTGAAAATAAAAATGATAATCTTAGAATGGAAGTTGTAATATTAATAGTTTTATTGTCATCTTTTATTCAGGGAAAAGGAAAAATGAAAATATGTTGTCTACGATGATACCAAATAAATAAAAAACTGGTTTTGGTTACAATACACAGATTCGAAAATTATACAATTCTACTTTTTTTTAAAACGTTTTGCTGGAAAAGGTTATTTTTTTACATGTATTAAATTTAATATACAAGGGAATTATGATAATTAATTTTCACTTAGATACCATCAATATCTTGTTTATAAAAATAAATTTATTTTAAATTATTTATCTAATGGATTATATTACAATAATTGTTTAATATATTATTGGGTATCTAAGAATTCTATTTCTAACCCATTTTGACCCAAAATAGTATGGGTACAAAAATTGTAATGTAATTGAACTTTTTAGGAAATATTCCTTCTATATATAAATAATGAAACATGGTACATGGACATTGGATATTCTCTACATATGACCAATGACCTATAAAATTTCATTTATTACATTAAATGGAATGGAGTCTCTATTACTTTTGGAGACATCAATTAATGTAAGGTTAAAGCTTTTTGCAAGTAATATTGTTTTTTTAAAGTTGTATACATTGATGTTTTCAAACATTAATTTCATATTATTTCAAAATTATGTGATGATGGTATGTTTATTAAATTTTAAGATAATAAATGTTTTCATTTAAAAATAAAAATGGTTTATTTAATGCTAAATGAAAATATAATATTTATTCCATTAATTTATCTTATTTATATAATAAAAACACAATTTTTATCAATGATATAAAAATATATTATGTCATTTGGAATATAATTCTTGTACATTTCCATGTTCAAATGATACAAAATTTATCAATGGATAGAGATGCTCTAGATTTTCCAAAGTTAATGGTAAGAAAGGATTTTTTTGTGATTCGTTCTTAAAAGTTAATAAGTACAAGTAACATTTAAAATATATAAATATTTTTTCTAATTCTATACCTCTTTAATTATAAAATATTTATTTATTTGGTCTAATGAAAGCTTTTAGTTTTAATGTAAAGAATTCTGTTTTTTTCATTATTAGTGATCTCAGTAGATTTACATGGGTGTATTTTATTTCTCATAAGCATGTAACCTTATCAAGATTTATAAATTTTTTAAACTATTAAAATATGGTTGTTTAATTATATTTATTATAAGTGATAATGGAGGTAAATTGTTTAATTTTAGTTTTTAAAAATTTTGTAAAGAAAATGGTTATTCTCATAATTTTATTCTCCAAGAACACCACAAAGAAATGGTGTTGTAGAATATAAAAATTAAACCTTTTAAGAAATTTCTAGAACTATTGTTAATGAATATAGTATTAAAAAATTATTTTGGGATGAATCTGTTAGTACTTCATTCTATGTTTTGGGTAGAGGTTATGTTAGAATTGTTTTTGAAGAAAACCTCTTATGAATTGTTTAATTGTAGAAAACCAAATGATGGTATTTTTAATGTTTTTGGTAATAAATACTTATCTTAAACAAAAAATCTAATATAGATGAGTTTAATGTTAAAGTTTTTTATTTTATCTTCCCTATTTTCTTTTAAAATAGTAAACATTATAGATTTTATAATAAAAATACCATGATTTTTAAAGAATCTAAATATATAAAGTTTGATGAATCTAGTCAATTTTAGAAATATTTTTTTAAAATTCTAAAGATGATTTCAGGTATTTCAATTTTGGTGAAGAAAAAACTCTAGATAATATATATTTTGAGGGGGAGAAACGTGATTCTTGATCTAATTCTGGACTATGGAGGATTCATAAATACCATTGTATTGAAAATGTGATTGGTAATGTTGGTTATGGTATAAAAACCAGAAGAACTAATTTAAACATCTCTCTTAGCTATGATTTTTTCCTAGGTTGTGTTCCTAATAATGTTACAGATACATTAACTTAACCAAATTGGAATATTTATATGAATGATGAGATTAATCAATTTTTTATAAATAATTTTTTAGTGTTTAGATTAATTTTATGAGGATAAATAGGCAATCAGAACTAAATGGATATTTAGAAATAAGCTAAACGAATCAAGAATGATAGTAAAAAATAAATAATGACTTATTCAAAGGATACTCTCAGGAAGATTGTAAAAACATTAAAGATTGATTTTCACTTATTTATAGTTCAGAGGCTACTATAACCTTGTTATATTTTTCATTCTTTCATATTTTTAGGTTATATAAAATGGATATTAAAATTGATTTCATAAATGGTTTTATAACTGATGAAGTTTATGTTAATCAACCCCTTTGGTTTTGAAAATTAAAAATTTCCTAATTTTGTTTTAAAATTATCTGAAGCTTTGTATGGTCTCAAACAAGAACCACATGATTGGTGTAAATGATTTCTTTTTTATAGTAAATAATGGTTTTAAGAAAGGTATTGTCGATCATAATATTTTAATTTAAATTATTTATAATGAAATTATAATTGTAAATATTTATTTTGATTATATATTTTTTTTCTTATAGTGAATTTATTTGTGATGACTTTCCTACTTTGATGTAATCAAAGTTTTTAATGAGAAAAATCATAGAATTAATGTTTCTTTGATTTAAAATTTATCAAATAGAATATGTGATCTATCTTAATTAATCCAATTATGCTAAAGAGTTTGTTAAAAGGTTTGGTCTCAATTCATTTAAATATGTGAAAAATCCTATGGGTACTATTTGTAAATTATACATTGATACATCTAGTAAATATTTTATTATTAATGTTTGGAGAGGCATGATAGGAATCCTACCCTCTTTTAATGTATCTAAAAATGATATCATACATAGTCTCTTTTTATGAACGATATTTCATGATAATTCTAAAGGGGGTCATATTGATGGTTTTAAAAGAACAATTAGATATTTTAATCGAACCATTAACTTTGTTTTTTTATTATAAGTATAATTATTTTGATTTAATATCTTATTCTGAATCTTATTTTGGATTTTGTATAATTGAGAGAAAAATAACATCAGGTATGTTTCATTTTTTTTTGAAGAAGTTTAATTTATTGTTATTCTATGATTAAATTATCCATTTCTCTAGTTACTGTATATGTTGAGTACATCTCTGTTTCTAGTTTTTGTGATCAAATTTTATGGATTATGAAATCTTTAGGTTATTTTTTATTTATCTTGATAAATTTTTTATTCATTATGATAATAACTATAAAATATATATTTCTAGAAATAATTTACAACATTCTAGAAGAAATCACATCCATGTTAATTTCATTTTATTTCATATCATTTGAAGAAGGGTGATATTGTTTTAGAATTTGTCCCCATTAAAAATAAACTAACATATATCTCTACTAAGACTCTATGCTTTTCTCAATTTCAAAATATTAAATTTGAGTTTGGAATGTTGGAATATTATTATTTTTATGTTTTTATGTGTTTATGGGGAGTTCTAATGTATTTTGTTTTTGAAATTTTCATATTTACATGCAATCTATATAATCTGGAATCAATTTTTCAAATTACTTGTGTTTAATTAATTTATACATTTTTATTATATAATTTTTTTTAAATCTTATCATACATGATAGATGATGTTAACTAACTCTTTAAGCATTCATTTTTTAGTAAAACAATTTTTTAAATATTTTTCATTATTTTTATCAAATAAATTCTAAAATATTCTACTCATTGCATTTACATCTATGTTTTAAGAATGGATTATTTTATTGTGGCTCCACGATACATGTTTTAAAAATTTCATGTTTAGTAATTGTTTATAAAAAAATTATTTTTATTTATGTCAATATATTATACCATAAAAAAATATGTATTGAAACATAATATTTTTTATAATTATAAAAAGGGGGTGAAGTTTTTAAAATTATACTTATATTTATAATAATAAATAAGGTGAATAATGTTGATTTCCTCTTTGAAATAATTTCTTTTTATAATTAAAAATATTTATTTGTCTTATTATCTTAAATATAAATCTCTTAATACCTAAATTTTTTTTAATTAAGTTATAATTAATATTGATCATATAATTTTACTATTTGCTTAATTTATCTTTAGATTTCATGTTTTTATTGGTCATAACATGTTCTACATGTTTTATTCTGAGATCGTAAGATAAATAAATAATTTGGGACCTTAAAATATAATTTATACATGTTTTCACTATTCCCATACAAAAAAAATACTTATTTACCATGTAGAAAAATTCTTAACTATGTAACCATTTTGAAATTCACATAGGTGATTTGTGAACCACATAGAAACATTTTTAGAATCACTTACCCTATATATTTAGATCATATCGTGTTATAAATAATTAAAGATTGGGGGATTATTTTTTGAAAAAAATATAAATTACATTAGAATACATAAAATTATGAATCAATATATATCATTCCTAAAATTACGTTTGAAGTCACCTCATATTTTCAGTTTGATTTCTGCAGTTTTCAGAACTATTTTTATATAGTTTTTGATGATAACATGAGTCATACAAATATTTTTAAGGTGATTATTTATTCATTAGAATGATAATGAAATTTTATAAATATAATTACAAATGATTAAAATATTATTCATTCTTTATCAAGGATTTTTTTAGGTTTGAAAATTGAAAAATCAATTATTTTTTAGTTTTCAGTAATCCAATTACACGAATCGCCAACATGATAATTTCAGAGACATGGATCTATTAAACTATGAATTACCTACATGATGAATTCTTATACATGAATAATTTACATAAATACCTTACATTTTTTATTGTATATGTTCAATTATCTTATGTAGATAAAAATTATTACGAGAAATACACCTCAGTGAATTTGTCTATGTAGTTCAGTAAAATTCAGTAAGAGGTTATGTTATGTTTTCATTTTGTTTCATATATAGATCTATTTAATGTTTATTTCATATATATAAATTATATAAATTACTTTATAAATTTATATTGATATTTAGTCCATATGAGAAGTGTTTCGTATTGTTTTAAACATGTTTTTATAAAGATCAAAGTGTGTTTTATTTTCACGCATAAAACCAAAGTCATGAAATTCAAAAATAGATTTTTATTATTTTATAATATTTATTCATGTCTATTATTTATAAATTATATTATTTTATTTTAAACTCATTATATATTGTCTCAATATCTTTAATGTGTTGTTATTAGTTTTTAATATTCTCTGTATGATTACTGCTCATTTTAAATGGAACATTTTTGACTTTTTTACTTCAAATTGAAACTTGCTATTTTCATTGGAATTATTGTTGGATTTTTAATATATATACCATTTAATTTATTTAATGTGTTATTTAAAATTGGTTTGAATCTGTTTTTATTGTTTTAAATTTGTGTCGTGAGTTGATCAGTAATTATACAATGATACTTTCTCTTTCTCTCCCTCTCTCAGATAATATATTATTATTCTGTTTGAATTTTAATTTATCTATTAACTGTTCAGCTATCTTAAGTATATTTTGAATAAACGGGAATCAATATTTGATTCTATGAATAAATTTACAAGTTAAATAATTCTGATATGGTATATATTCAACGGGGGCTTTCATATTTTCAAGTAATACAATGCGAAAAGTGTGGTGATGTTGATACTATGAGGTGACGTACATGTTTTCCAAGATAAACATTTCTCACTACTATTGGATAATGTCTCAATGGAATATAAACATTTTATATGAATTTTTATGCCTAGTTGATAAGGCAATCAATCCGATCAAACACTCAAGAACTGTTACCTATGTTTTATTATTATTCTATATATTTCATTCTGGTATCTTGAGCCTATAACAGTTCTTCCCATCCATCGCAAGATTTCACTTTTTCATTATGATTATAAGAATAGAATCATTTTATATTTCAGGTTGTGACTCCTATATTCTAAATTCAGGACCATTCAGGTTCAGACTCCCAATATCGAAATTCGGGGTTGTAGTTAGGTTGTGACTCACCACACAAAGCCTTGGTTTTTATATGTTCTTCCACTAAAAAAGTAGTTTGTAAATAGGTTATGATACCCATTTAAAAAAATGTTAGTTCACAATGTATCTATTGACGAGTAGAGAGGAATGAAAGTAGAATAGGTCCACATTGGATCGAAAAACTATAAAAAATATCATTGTATTGTTTATTTTATTTTGATTACTAAGTAATTTTACTAATTAACTTTGATAATTAATCCATCTCTATAAAATTTTAATTTGGTCTTTTTATCCCCTCCAGACCTTCAATCACCATCCAATTAGAACTAAAACTTGGTTCAAAAGTGAATAAATTCTATGGGATATGAACGTGGTTATATCCTTTAAAAAAGTTTCATTAAGGGTTTATGAACTGTTATATTAAACCACATTGTTTTTTATGTTCTATTTCATTTATATGTTTTGTTAACCTTATTTTGTTTCAGTATAGTTATATCTTTCATATGAGTTTTATTTTGATTCATATATGTATATATTTTTTATATTAATACTTTATAAGTAGTTATATTCTAAACATTACATTGTTTAAAGAGGTAAATTTATATAAGTTTTTAAAAACATCAATTCACCCCCACCAAAAGCTTCCATACTATTAAAATTGTATAATCCTTTATTTTTAAAATATTTATTGTAGTGATAAAGTGATATATCTATATATGATATAAACAATTTCCGAAAACATCACATATTGTTAACAAAATAATTATAAACCATTATATTATAACAAGATATATGTATTATTATTGTTTGTAATATAAGGGTAGTGATATATCATATAAAAAACATTGTCTAATGATATAGTCATTTATTATATCATGCTTTGTGATATAATGTATATTTTAAAGAATTGATCGATTTTACCCTCAGTCCTGGCACCTAACCCAATCCACCACATACCTGAAGTGTGTTCTTAATCCTCATGGGAAGGGGAAAAGCACTAGAGCATCGAAAAACAAACAAGAGGGAATTATTTTTCACAAACTAAAAAAACACATAGAATATGCACATGGAAAATTAAGAGATAGAAAATTTATAATAGATATATACCATAACTGTAAGAAGATAGTGGAAACCAAAAAAATAAAAGTATCCCAAACTCCAAAGGAAAAGTTCAACTGAAAAGGACCAGAACCAAACAGCTACTCCATGTGATGGTGTAAAAGAACACTCACCATCTCACCACCAGCTACCCAACCCAACTGACATTAAACCTCCCCACCTCACTAAAAGTTCATTCTTTTCCCAGTAATAGAAGATATACAAAGGTCTACACACTACTGTAGAGGTGTGCAAGGTTTGATTCAATAGGCTTAGTAGGATCCCACCTTGGTTTTCCATAACAAGTCTATGAAACAATCCTGGTATGATCATTTTTAAAAAAACATGGTATGAAAATTAGTAAATTTGTTTAAAATAAAACATGGTAAACATTTACCTTTATCATAGTTCTAAAACAAATGCATGTATATTAATTTCAAACCATATTTTCCATATCATATTTCACAAGTTTAAATACGTATATCAAGGACAAAAAATTCCAAGAAGAAAAGAAAAACATGAATCATCACTGAGGATCACTTTAGGTTAGACTAATAGACTAAACATATCACAATCAATCAAGTATATAATCTGGTTCCTAGAACACCGACCTAGGAAGCAGAGGAATATCCTATGAGTAAACTCCCAACAACAATGTTAATATGAGTCCACCATCACAATTGGCCTATGAAACAAAGGAAAGACCCATAAGAAAACCTATAGATAATCAAAAACAAATGTACAATGGCCCCAAGATAAACCCTCCACCTAAGTACCTATGGTAACCAATATTCCCATTTCAACAATTCATTTTAATGCTTTTAATAACATTTCAAAACCATTTCACAAATCTTTTTTAATGATTTAAAGTACCCATTTTATTTTAATTTACCAACAACAACGGAAAACCCATTTTTCATTGAAATATCTTTCCAACACACACAAATCTATCATGAAAATTCCTTGCATATATTAGTTTATAAATTAAGAACAATATGGTTTATGAACATAACATAGAGAAAAAACCACCTACCTCAAAACTCAGGTCACACACACCTACAGTGGGATCCACCAACAATGAAACCCAACAACACCAATGGAAAACCTCAACAATGAACACCCACCACACCACAATCGATAATGGAATGACCTATAGAATGAGATCACACAACAGATCATGGGAGAGGACATGAAGAAAAACCAATTTATGTCAATGTATCTGATGAAAAAACTCTACCAATCTACCACGATAAATAGAAAAAATGAAGCAGAAAGATGACTTACCTAGAGAGATGCCCCGCGACCTTAATAAAGATTGAAATCTGAATAGGTTGATCAATAAAGAACAGTGAATCCATAAAATTTCGAAGATGATCTTTGGTTTAGGAGAGAAGGAGAAAAGTGGTCAAATAGGCACCAAAAACCCTAAATAATGCCCTCAAATTTCCCGTATCGGGGAATTACATGATGTGTAACTTTTTTACACATCTTGAAATCCATAGTGTTTATGTACACCAAAAAATACATCACCTCGGATTAAAAATCGATTGTTTAAATCATCCAAAATGTGAAATAGATTTTCATGGAGTGTAAATTTTCACAGCATGAATCCCTTTAATGGCTTGCACCTGGCAACACTTACACATCGTGTAACCTAGTTACATAGCATGAAATCCTCCTACAACCGACAAAAAAACCAGTTAATGATGAGAGTCCAAAAAATCTATGACTTCACCATTATTTCTATCCTCATAATCATTCTCATTCCTATAGAGACAATGAGAAATAGAAAACCACAATAAGGTTAAAGATACACCTGATAGATCGGTAACGAGATGTTACAAACTCCCCAACATAAAGACATTTTATCCCAGACAAGTCACACGGATGATGTAATCCTTGAGAAAATATGAGGCCACTATTCCCTGATCAACAAATCACGTTCCCAGGTCTTATGAGAATACGATCCTTATTTTGTGACCAATGGAATCAACTTCCCATGGAAGAGCTTCACTTAAGAGTCAATGATATCAACTGGTTTCTCTAAAAAAACATCTAGGTTAAACTCAGTTTCTTACCAACTCAGAACATGAGAGGGATCAGGATGGTACTTCCCAATTTGAGACATGAGGGAAAAATCATGAATACCTATCAACTGAACTGGAAATGCTAACTGATAAGCAACCTACCCGAGCTGCTCGGTGACCTCAAATGGTCCAACATACATCGGGGCCAACTTTACATATTTTAAAAAATGATGGTGACCCAACTGAGGAGAATCATTCAAGTAAGCCCCGTTTCTAATAGAAAATTCCAAAGGATGACACCACCAATCCTCATATGATTTTTGTCACCTACGGGCTATAACCAGATGTCTATGTACATTCTAAATATTCACTTACATATCTAAAACCAAACTTGGTCCAAATAATTATTCTTCAACCACCTCATAGAAACAAAGTGGTGATCTTCATGAGTGACCATTAAACACCTCAAATGCATCTATTTTGATAGACGACTAATATCTATTTTTATAGACAAACTCAAACAGTTCCATATGGCCATCAAAAGATCCATCAAAGTATAAGAGAAAAGCACAAGCCATAAATTTTTGGATCTCAATTACTTAATCCTTTTGGCCACCTATCTATTGATGGTAAGATATGATCAACTTGACCTGAGTTCCCATAGATGCTTGGAAACTCCTCCAGAACCTTGAGGAAAACATAGGATGCTTATCTGAAATAATAGAAGATAGACTTCCATGTTACCTCACAATATTATACACATACAGCTTACCCAGATCTTCAACCTCAGTGGTATCGTTGATCAGAATAAAATGAGCAGACTTCATCAACCAATAAACAACTACACAGATAAAATTCCTCCCTCGAGGATTCTATGGTAATCCGACAAAAAAATTGATGTATACATCATCCCACTTCCATACCTGAACCAGAATATTTTGAATAAAACATGAGGGTTTCAAGTGATCTTCCTTTATCTGTTCGAAGGTGTGTCATCGAGAAACATAATCTTCAATGTCATGATTTATACCAAACCAACTGAATCATCATCTCATTTCTAAATACATCTTCATAGTGCCTTGATGAACAACCCATGAAGAGATTTTATAATTAAACAAGACTGAACTCCTCATAGATGCTGGTATGACAGCCGAGATCCCAAAGTTGAGTATACCAGATAAAGAGAGAGACCAACAAGAAACACTCTCCCCACTATAAAGGATTCCTTGAATATTTCTAAACACATAATCCATATAATGAATCTGCAATATAGACTCCAAGAGATATGATGATAACTGAAAACTGGTTAGAACAACAACTAAAAATCCATCTTGAGCATCCAGGTGCAACTGAGTGAAAAGACCCATAAGGTTCCACTCCTCCTTCAATTCCAGAATCGCATGCGACGATTCGTTCCGGCTAAGAGTGTATCTAATGAAATTTAACTTCCTTATGGTGTAGTAAATATCAAAATCTAATGTCTAAAGGTATTCTACCCATAATCACTGTCTGAGATTCAAGTCCTTATGAGAAAATATATACCTCAAACTCTTATGATGATGGAAGACCACAAACCTTTCCCCAAAAAGATTGTTCCAGCAACACTTCAGCTCATGCATAGCTATGGAAATATCTAAATCATTAGTGGGTAGTTCTTCTCATGCAATCAATGTTGACGAGAGATTTAATCTACCACATGATTATCCTGCATAAGCATGCATCCCAAAATAGCATCAGGAGCATAAAAAAACTCCATGTATCCACTGCGAGGATCAGGTAAGATCAAAATAGGAGCAGATTTAATGATACTTTTCTATTAATTGAAGGAAGACTGACGCTTTGCATCCCATGTGAATTTCAACACCTTCTTGGTAAGATTACTCAAAGGAGATTCTAATTTAGATAAATCCTTAAAAAACCGTCTGTGGTATCCAACAAGACCAATGAAGCTTTGTATGTCAAAGAAATTATATGGTTCCTTCCAAGACTATACGACCTTCAACTTCTTAGTATCAATTCATAATCTATGCTTGGAAATCTTATTCCCAAATAAATTCACTTATTTCATCCATAAAATTCATTTTTAAAGCATTCCAAACAAATAATTAGTTCTATGAATTTTTAAAATTAAAATCAAATGGTGTTCATGTGTACACTCTTATTTTGAATAAACAAGAATATAATCCATGAACAGTACAACAAAAGTGTCAAGATATGGATAAAATATCCTATTCATCAATGCCATAAAAATTTTAGGTGTTTTCATTAGACCAAAAGGCATCACAATATATTCATAATGGCCATACCTTCATTTAAAATCTTTCTTCTATATATGAGACTCCCCAACTTTGAGATGATGATAACCTGACCAAAGATAAATCTTTGAAAACCACTTTTCCCCATTTAACTAGTCAATAAAATCATCAACATGAGGCAAAGAATAGATATTATTAACTGTAACTCGGTTCAACTTTCGATAGTCCACACACAACTGATGTGAACCATCTTCCTCTTTGTAAAATAGCACAATGGTAAGACCAAGGTGAAACCATATGGAGAACAAAACCTTTTTTAAACAGGTCATCAATCTAAATCTTGAGCTCTTTCATCTCAACTGGTTCCATATGATAAGAAGGCATCAATATTGTTTGTGTACATGGTATGAGGTCAATCATAAACACTACCCCTCTCTCTAAATGGATACCAGATAATGTTATGGTAAAACATCAGAAATTTACAAAACAATAATTGGAAGATTTACAATAGAAGAAAACACATCAAGTCAAATCATAATAATAGACAAAAAACTACTGATGTATGGGTGGGAAGGTCCTGTATGACTAGAATTTGGGTCCCACTCCCCCTAAAAAACCCGAGAGCTCCCATAGGCAAGAAGAAATGAAACACGCCAATGATAACAATCAACCACAGCTTGATGATTAATTATACAATCTGTACCAATGATGACATCAAACAGATAAAAATAAAGAATGAGAAAAATCCCAGTCCAATTCCATATATGTTATTATTAATTAAGGACACTGAAACCCATGCTCTCGTATCTTAACAATAGGTGTTTCTATATCAAATAAAAAGGACATATGATCAATTGGAAGTTTTGTAATATCAACAAAATTTGAATTTATAAATAAGTGTGAGGAACCAATGTCAAATAAAGAAATTACAATGGAAGATGAAATAAGTGTAATACCTTTCACTATTACTAGACCTAAATCGACTTCCACTAGATAGTAATCTACAACATGAAAGTTCTTCACTATTGTAATGATTGTGAGAACTATTTTGTGTTGGGGGTGGTTCATAACGTATAATGGAATCTCAGGTTGAGAGATTTATTGTTTGTAATATGTGATTGGTGTGATATGGTTATGCATTATGGATTTCATGAATGGTTGTGATGGGTGTGTTGTAGTTGTGATGAGATGTGTCACTAGTTATGGCCGTGAGTTGGAGGTTTTTTATATTTAGAAGATGGATTGGGTGTAATGAATTTAAATAATTATGATTGAAGTGGTTGGAATGGGTTATTCACCATTAATAACCATTAGGAAGCCTTTCTGTATCTCAAGATTAGTAAGTTATGTCATGAATGGGTATAAATGGAGAGGATTGTTAATTGGGTTAATTTACCGTGGTTATGATTCCTTAGTGTGACCTTTGTTGTGATAATATTTGTTCCTTATAACCGTTAGTTACCCAGGTAGTGATGGAATGAATTAATAATTTATTAATAAGGAATTATAAATGGATAGATAAATTGGATATCGGCTTGAATTGAGTCTTTGGTGGGTTTTGTGGTTGTGATTTTAGTGGTAGCAGCAAAGGTGGTTTTATGAGTTGGTTGTTGTTTGAAAACCCATAGGTTGGGATTTCGTGTTTTGTATCTCATATATAAAATTTTATTTTACTTTTTTATTTCTAGATGAACGCCACTATAGTTGAGAAGTATTTGACGAACACCCCCATCATCACGAGGGATGGTTTTCTTTCCAAACTACCTAATGGGATGATAGATGGACAGACACCCACTCTTCCCTGCTCCCTCTTCTAGGTGGTGGTATCACAAGATTCTTCAGGCAGGTGTTGGTTTGTGAGGCCTAGGTGAGTGTGGGAGAGTTTTTTTCCTAGGGGTCTTTGAGATGGACTGATTTATTCTTGCCCAGGTGTTTTCGGGATGATATGAGTTGTGCTTTCCAAGGTGTCTTCGAAATGACATGTTTTGTGATTTCCCAGGTGTTTTTGGGATATATCGTGGTTTGTGGCCCAAGTGTTTAGGAGAAGGATGTGATGTGGTTTGTGGAATATGTGTTTACGGGTGGGATGTGATGTGGTATGAGGCCTAGGTGTGTGTGGGAGGGATGTGATGATCTTCTCTTTCCCAAGTGAAGGGAGAAGCTGTGAGGCCCAGGTGTGTGTAGACAGGATTTGATGATATTTTTTCCCATGTGACCAGACTAGCTATGGAGCCTAGTTGTCTTCAGACGAGTTGTGATGTGGTGATTTTGGATGTGGTGGGAGCGAGAGACCATTTATCATTGGAGAAACCAGTGGGAAGTGGTGTGGGGTACCCAGATCATCGATGTACTTACTATACTAATTTACCTGACTTTAATTACACGGTGAGTGTTCCTTGTCAATGTTAGGATGGAATGTATACCTTGTTAGGTGCTTTTAGGTTCTGCTATTTTTGTAAGGGAGCATTAGTATGCTTCTATCACTTGTGTATGAGAGACTTTGGTTTTTCTACTCAGTGTACTTGTATGCCCACCCTACGTATATATAACAATTTTTATGATTCAATTTAGATTACCTGGGATGTGTAGGACTTTAATAGCTAGTACATTGGGACAATTGTTGTGTCACTGCTTATCCTTTCTTTTGGTATTTGCTTTGGAGTTTCATTGTATTCATAACAGTTATATTTTTTTAAACATACATGTGGGTGGGATTTTGTATTTACATTATATATATATATATATATATTACATGGAGTTGTTTTTGGATGGACTATATTATATCTCGATCCTATTTTCATAAATAGTGAAATTCATCTCGTTTTGTGAGATTGTATACCCTTGGTGCTAGTCACCACCCCGAGGACTACTTGAGGTGGGATTTGGGGGTTATTATCTCTCTTTTTCTCTACCAGTCCATGAGGGGAATCTTTTGAGTTATGTGATGATGAAACATTATTTATTATATTTTATTGTATAGTGGAATGAAATGGATTTTTTATATGAATAAAGGTTCCTAGAATTATATAGTCCATCGGTGTATGGATATATCTGATAAGGGAACTATGATAAGTTAATGGGAGAATCCTTACACTTGATGTATGATTTATTTGAACGAGGCCTTAAAAAAATGCTTATAATGTCATGCATTGGCATTCCCATCATATCATACATTATGATACAATTTAATTTTATCCATGTTATTGTTTATTTCCATTTTTTTCATGTGTTATATAATTATTATGTATTCATTGTTATTGTATCCATTTTTATCTATTCCCACTATATTATTTATACCATTATTATGCCATGTTAGATTCCACTGTCCATTATCCCTTACTGATTTTATGTGGTCACACCATTACTTTTGTTTAGCAATTACTTAGTTAATGAAGTGGAATATTATGTATGACCAAATAAATTCATAATATCAAGGAATAATTCATTGTGGTTGAATGATGTAATATGTGATAATATAATTATATTCTTGGTATATATTTCTTTTATGACCACTAAACTTTATCTTAAGATAGTAATCACATGTAATTTAATTACAATGTAACAAATAACTCACTAACCCTTTGATATCAAGTTCAAGGGAATTAAAAAACTATTACTATAAAGAGTGTTCTTTATAGAAAAAGTACTTGCATGATGATGAAAACTAATTACCTAATTCTGATGTCTAAATATGATAAAGTTCAATGTTTCACCTATAAAAAATGTATTATCATTCTTTTTTTGATTATAGTTTCATTGAAATGATAGTGTAGAAAACATTGATGAGGGAAGTGTTCCTTGAGGGATAATGAGTATACTGAAAACCACTGAAATCAAGTGAAGATTATAGTTAATTTGGTTGGGAAGATAATGATTCAGGCTACCTCTATATGACATAGTCTCAACATCAAGATTGAACCAAGTAAATTCTTGTATACATTGTGTTATTTATTAACTTTCATATAGATAATAAATTTGAGATATATTAGTATAACTTGACTAACTATTTGAGTAATATTGAAAAGTGAATGATTTGATAAAAAAATCAACCCCTACCATAATTCACCCCACCACCACCCCTCATTGGCTACTTATCTTATGGTTCTATTAGTATAGTATAATTTTATTTTCGGAAACCAAAAGTAAATTTTTCTCCCAATATAAATTTGAATGGATTAGATAGTGGAAAACACACTTTCTAATCCATCAATTCTCTATTGAGTCATACAGATAACCACTGGTTCATATTCAATCACTTTCCTTAAAAAATATACATATTTAGGTTCCTATAAATGCATAGTTCTCTTATTATTAATTTCATTAAAATTAAAATATTTTCATCCACATGTTATTGTTAATTTGGAGTTCAACACCTTCCATGATATGAATTTCTCTAATTCCCAGATAATATATTTTAATATTATATAATTCCTCATAGTTCTACCCACAATAAGGTTCTACCCCCCATATATAAAATTCCATTACAATCATGTTATCTCAGACCCACATAGTTAAATTCATATAATCCCATGAAACTCATCCTACTCTACTCACCACTGAAAAACCAAATACTTCTTAAAACTATTATTAACTGGGCTTACTAAATAAAAATTCCAAATCAAAACTCCTTTAATTTGATGTAAATTCCCATATGAACAAATGATTAACATGTAATTACAAGTAGTTCACCTTTCTTAAGATCTTACATTATGAACAATATACATTTTTAAATACATAAAAAGTAGTACATTACTTTATCTTACTAGTATTATGAACTATATTGGTTTATAAAATATCTATATCCACTTAATCCTTGGAAAGTAGTTTACTAAAATGTTTTAGTTTAGATCTGAAATTTTACTTCTTGATCTACCCCAAAATTTATATAATATACCTCCACACAAACACAATTATAATATCTATAATTCATACCCCCTGGTATTTTTAACTTGATTCAGTATCTTATCCCTTGTACATTAGAACTACCCAAATGGTTGGTCAATCCAAACTTCCCTATAAAAGTTCATAAAATTAACTCCTTTTACTAAAATAAAATAGTATACATAAATAATTTAGTTATATATGACCAATATACATAAATCCACCTTAATGTATCATATTTTAACTCAATAATGGAACTAAATACCACTCTCAATATTCATATAATAATTAAAATTATCACACAAAAATTCCATCATTAATAATGATATTTCAATTCACATAGACTACCATAAAAATTAAAATACATAATATATATATATCAAATGAATTTTGTTAAATTGAAAATAAAATACATAATATAATTAATATTGATAAATTTTTCATTGATATATTACTTAATAAAATAGTAAACATTTTATTGGTGACTTTTAATTAATTGGGATCCATCCTCATGCAATCACATCAATTAATCACAATCAAACACATAAACATGTTATATATTCCAACATTTGATTCATGGGATCAACATATAATTTTTATAATTCATGATACCTAGAATCTATATTTCTATTTACGATTTACCTTTCCATGGTTTTTTAAGATGACACATCACTCATAACTATAGTGCCTATGTCAATCACCTTGAATTCCCTGGATAATTGGATTTTAGTTTAATATGTGTTAGTTAGACATGAACATAACCCTTCATATATGTTTTGAAATTATATATCCAAATATAATATCCATTATCCCAAAACCAATTTCTTCAATAATATTAGTAACCATTGTGCCTCATCAACAAACATAGGCAACTCTGTCAACTCTTGTTTCTATTGAATTCTAACCTGCTAGGAATCACTAATTACAAGAAATCATGTGTTATATCATCTATCAATCCTCCCATATATCTAAATAAAAATGTAATAACCTAATATTATAATTATAAATTTTATAGGGTAACACACGTTTTTTTGTGTCCCCCTTCACACACACCTTGAAAAAAACTCCCTAGTGGTCAGCCATCCTAAAATTACTCCAATTTAAACACAATTAACTATATATATCATCACATGGGATATAAAAAAGGAATGGTAAACCATTTTTACATGGGTAGAAACAATTGTAATTTTATAGATTATTTTCTCTTTGGGTTTTATATTTTCCCACTTAAAAACACACCATCCTTATTTTTCACCCCATATCTGAAACTCTGGTAATGTCACTACTTCTATAGATGAGTATTGAATTTGATACCATTTGTAACAACCTATAAATGAGAATCTTCCAACTTTTAAATAATTCCACTAGCCTTTGATTCAGTCCCAAACCATAAAAATCTAATGAAAACAATGAAGGTGAAATGGAAAATATTGGGGAATCATTTCCATCCTTTTAACTCACTATAAGTGCATCCCTGAATTATCCTAAAATCCAATATCACTCATGTGTACATCGAAAATCACAACATTATAGAAACATAAATTGGTACCAATAATTAGGTATCACACATTTTCATTTTATAAAATAATTTAACCATAATATTTATTTCTAATAATGATAGATTTTCAAAATTTAGACAATGTGAGAATTATCAAATTAAAAAAATATACACAATACAAGAATCCCAAAATAAGAAAATGAGTCTGGGAGTCAATATATAACTTGAATGATTAAAATATAATATAACTTATAAAAATCAATATTAATAACTCATTAACCTCCATAACTTATAAAAAATCTATAAATCCTAATCTCTATTCTTGGTACAACCTGTAAATTTTAAATACAAAAATAATTCATTTGGGGGCATGTATATTAAAAAATGAAACTACCCATCCCTAATCACTTAATCTGGGATGATGTGATACATGAGCTCATGTGTGCCTACCCATATACAATATGTTAGTGACTAGAAGCATGGTCTTGAACTATTTAATAGGGAGACTATACCCCTAGTATCAATATCCATACTCCCAGATAATAACAAGAAAAGAATTATAAATCCAAATCCAAAATATAACTAAATAATAATAATTACTATATTAAAAGGCTTGTCATGTATCACAAAATCACACATTAAGATAATTAATTAAATGAAATTCCATGAATATCAAGTAACATGTATATATATGACATGTGATCCGAAGTGACTAATCAAATCAAGATCAACATGAAACCGTAAAGACACAACATTAGTGGTAGTCCCATCATCAGTGACTTATAGGTCCATCACATAGTAGCTATCTAGGAAATTATTTTAATCACCTACTTGTGTTCCAGACAACCTATCTTCTTTCTAAATTTACCCAAACATAGTAAAGAATAATGAAAATAAAACATCCTTTGAACATACTTTATAACAGCCCGACCTAAATCATCCGGTCTGGGTTAGGGAGCTAGATGACC
Source organism: Viscum album (assembly GCA_963277665.1). Lineage (NCBI taxonomy): Eukaryota > Viridiplantae > Streptophyta > Magnoliopsida > Santalales > Viscaceae > Viscum > Viscum album. Next base: position 2,066,438,171 of record OY728141.1, read on the forward strand.
CAATGTGTGCCTACCCATATGCAAGAGGGTTCCCACTAGTAGTGATAGACCAAATGCTACAATATGGAGACTATACCCTCAGTATTAATGGCCATAATATATAATTATAACAAGAGAAGAATGATTACTCTAAAATTCATAGTGGAAAATAATAATAAAAAAATTATCTATCATATGGAATGTCATGTAATAAATTTAGGACCTGAATGTGTTCCGCCAACCCATTGTAAATAATAAGAAACAACAAGAAATAAATAAATACAATGTGACATCTGTCCAAATCTAAACACCATGATCCATATCCTCATCTTTATATCACTGGTCACTTTTCCTTCCTTGTATCCCTAATCATGATGTATAATTGTGCATTAAGATACCCATTCATGATGTGAGTATATGCCTAGTAGGTAACAACCAATGTGTCCCTAAAATAAGTGCACAGGAAGAAGAGGTGTATTCCATGATAATAAGAAAATATACAAGTGAGAAACAATCAATCATGTGTTGAGTGATCATGAACTAACAAAGCCACCAAAAAACTCAACTATATTAACTTCAGCTCAATTCAAGAAATAAATTTATAGTAGAAGTCATGATCATGGATTAGACATAAGGCCACCATATATCCTTGAGAAACCACATTGAAAAAGTGCCTCTGGTTGGTCCATAACATCAACATGTGTTTTCTATATCAAGGGACAATACATGAGGTAACCATACCCTATCTCCATCATAAGATAGAATAAAAGGCCATTGTACCCCATATCTTCCTTTGGTCAGGTCTCAAGGATATCATACCCCAACCCCATGTCCAATTCCCTCGTTGTCATTACTGTAAGTCACACATGTTCTACCTATATGAATTGAACAAGCGATGATGGTACACCAATCACTATATATCAGAAAAAATATACATATATTATAAAGAAATAAAAAATAACTCATAAAACATACAGACACAACATTCAAACAAATCACGTGTCTTGGTTTCCACACACACACATGCGATCATTATCAATCATGGTCTCATTGGATGCATAGACATCCAAATGCGATCAAAATTAAGGTAATAACTCATTTAAGGGAACTATATGGAATGGAACTACCTATATAAAGTGTTTTGATGAAAATCATTATGAATAATCAAGATATGATTCCAAAATCATGCTTATTAGCTAACCAGTAAATCTAGAACACTAAATATATACAAAAATAACCACCATTAATGGTAATTCTAGATCTAGTCTAAGGAAAGGTATTCCAAATCTATATATATGATGTTGATCTATTAATAGTGAAATATTTATTTCTTATATCATGAAAGGGTAAATAGATATATCCAACATAGCTTAGATATATGAACATTTTTAGAGGATTAAGGGGATTCATGTTAAAACCGACAGAAATTACCATTTGGGAGTCAACAGATTTATCCAAGATTCAAACAAAAATAAAAGATGAGAGTAAATTCCATAAAAAGAGACATAATAAGACCATTTTGGTTAAAAGAGGCTCAAACCGAAGGAGGAGAACATAAAAAAGATGTGTTAGAGGAAAATTACATAGGCACCGTTATTAATAAGGCTATCTTGGAACAATTGTTCGACCATTGTTTACCAACTAGCCGACCGATGACTATAGGTAAAAGCATAGGATATTTACTTAGCCACTAGCTATCCAATGTATATTTACTATCTAGAATGTGGCTGCCATGTTTTACCTAGGCTACTACCATATCCACTGGTTAGATGGTGGCTATGTACTGACATGCCAATGGCACATAAGTCGTTCGAAGCTGCTGGTTGGTGCCTACAACTACTTTAATTTTAATTCCTAAAACTTTAACAGAACTACCAATCAAGAAAAACAAAATTATTTTATTAATAAAAAAATTAATTCTCCTAGTAAATATGAGGATGTCAAAAATCGATTCCTCTTCTGATTTCTCATCCCTAAAAAGTTCCTTCAGCATTCCATCTTGAATAACTCAGACCATTGAAATGGAACACCCGATTCTATCTCCAAAGTATCCCATTAGATTATTTTATGTCACCATATAACTTGAAAATGTGGCACCATAATACCCATAAACACCTTCTCACTCTCGATCATAATCCTCACCAGGTACTCAAAAAATGATGCATCTTCTTCAAACTCAAAATCCTCACAGTCAATCACATGATAAAGATCAGGATCATACCACCAAAATTGAGAAAAAGGAATACATTACACATAAATCGATTTCATTGAAGATGATCTAAATTGTAAGATACTTCTCTGATATTATTGATAACTTCAAATGATCCCATAAATGATGGTGTTTCATTTGCTTTCCAACCCAAATTATGATTCCACAAATGAGGTGACACTCACAAGAAATCTTGGTCATTCAAAATGAACTATAATGGTCATATAATTTAGATAGAATATAATTTTTGTCTGATTTGAGTGTTTATTAATGGATTCATGATCAACTACACCCTCTCAGAGGTCTCTTGCACCATACTTTTCCCCACAATAGCTACCCCACCTGCCTCATGCCAACATAGAGATTAGAGAAATAGTTGTCTATAATGTACCTAAAATGGTTCCATATGAATGGAATCATAAAAACTATTATTCAATTTAACATACACCAAGTCCAAGTGAGCGTATTATTGTACAATAAACTTTAGGAATGTTTCTGGAAGCATATACTCTAAGACTCAAATTGTTTTCTCTCACTGTCCATCAATCATTGGATAATACTCCATACTAAAATTTAACTAAGTCCCTAGAGAATTATGAATGTATTTAGAAAAAAATTGAAATTAAATTTGAATATCTACTTGAAAAAATTTCATATGTCACCCCATGTAGTCGTGTAGTCTCCTAGATATAAAGATTTCCCAACTCACCAATAGGGAAAGTATCTCGAAAAAGAATTAAATGTGCTACATTTATCCACCGATTAAATATCATCCATAAAAAATCTTTACTTATGAAGGCCATGTCAAACCCCATAAATAATTATATAGACACCCTATACCACTTAAAAAATGAAGAATATGTGGTTGAAGCAATCCTATGGGTCTCTGATGCTCCGCCTTGATCCTCTGATAGGTCATACAATGAGAGATGAACCTCATGACGTCTCTCTTTATTACCAACCACCAGAAGTGTCACCTGGTATCATGATATATCTTCATAAATGCTAGGTGAATTTCCCAACAATAATAATTGGAGTCCCTAATTAGATATTCAGAAAAACATATCTCCCATGAACATATATAATGCTTTCATTATCTATTGGCCATCCAAGAACTGGGTTACTACCTTCCAACCATTCTTGTGACACTAAGATTTTAGGACTTGAATATTGAATAGTATTTACCTAGTACACAAATGTAGATGTTATAAGAAAGGGTGCACATGTCATCACTCTATAGTACATAGATTCATTCACTATACATTCATCCAATAATTTCATCAACCACCATTCCTCCTCTAAAGGTTTCTCCACATGATCCTGTATTTTCCTACTAAAAGTATTAGCAACAACATTACATTTCCTTATAGAATAATCCATCTAAAAGTAAATTTTTTTGTATATAATCCACCTAATGCCTGTAACACCCCAAATTTCTAAAATAAAATCATTTTATTCAATATCATATGCTACATGAAAAACTAAACTTAAATAACCAATGAAATATATTTTTAAAATTCATCCTCTTAAATAGTAAAAGAACCTGAATCTTCTTTTGAGGTATGTTTTCATTTTTTCTAGTGTTCTTAAGAAAATTGGAATTTATAGAATTTTTTTATGTACACACTATTTACTTTATGAGTGCATGTCGTGTAATCGATTACCACGGGTAGCTGGGTGCTAGCCGTGTAGCAGTCATGCACACGACAGTGTGCAATGACCTGGAGGCCGCCTAAAGCAGGGCTCGGTAAGGGAAAGTACACGCCATGTACTTATAAAGTACACATAGTGTATTTTCTTTTAATTTCATTAAACATACTGGGGTCGCATCTGACGGAAAAATTGCTCTTCTTCTAGGTCTGGTTCGTCCGTGAGAACCCGTACGACCGTGAATCTTCTCTGAGCCCCTGAGTGAGTGTCTGATCTCCGATTCAACCACCATAAATTTCATTGGGATTGCCTCAGTTTGTTTTTACTTATTCTAGAGCTTATTTTCCTGATTCTTCTTCTTCTAAGAGTTATCTCCAGTTGAACGTAATGAGAGTTTTTGTAGATCTATATAGTTTTACGAGGAACCAAAGGACGAGGTTCAAGTATAACGATCCTAAAACACCAAGATAGGTGGTTTGTGACTTTCCGTTGAATGTCTTTGAATTAGATGTTCAATTTTTCCCAATACCCTTGAACAGGGCAATGCGTGTTTACCGTTTGAACCCTGATAATTGCCTAATATGATTGTATTCTTGAGTAGAGGATATTTTGATTATTAATAGGGTTAATTGCTATGATTTGGAAGTGTTTTCCCATGCATGTTCTGTTTATGGCCATTTGGTATCCTTAATCTGTTAGGCTGCCTAGGTTGTTTCCCAAGCCTAGTGCTGATAGGATGGAGTGATTGTATTCCTAACATGTTGTTATGGTGTAGACTGATTATCCAAGTAGTTCTTGAGGTTTAATTTGGCCATATTGCATTGCTATGCTTGATTGACTTACACAGGGACTTGAGAACCTGGTGTAGTACACTATAAAGGGAATTGAAAGTGTGAGCTTCTTCAGAGAGTCTTAAATTGATTTATAATATAAGGGGTATTGACCGTGTGAGCTTTCTCAGAGTGTCTTTTATAACTTTTTACTATACAGGGAATTGACTATGAGTTATTCCTCAGATAGTCTTTGTCATATCATTATAACAGAACCAGTGGGGATAGGCTCTGTGTACATCCCAGAGGGTAACCGTTGTGCTTAGCTGCTCACTTTTGTTGTTTAGGTTGAACCTGAGGGGTTAGGTTGTTAGTAATACCAGAGGGTTACCAACTGTGATTAGCTATTTACTTGTTATGTGATATTATTTACATTGAACTGTAGGAATGGTTACTGTTGTGTACTTGTTTACTGCTGCTGTTTACTTCTTACCGGCCATATATATTAACTGACTATTAGGAACAGATCTTCGAGTGGTTTCCTACTGGGATTTTGTCTCACACCCTATTTGGGTCATGATTTTGGGACCAAACAGATTATATTGCTGCATGTATAGATATGTGCAAGCTCCCTTCAACTTCAGGTACATGATGATGTGGAGCTGGAGAGCATGGGACCAAGTTGAGGCTTGCGATGCTATGGAGTTTATCTGTTTTCTTCTGTATTTTGGTTATTTCTATATTCCAGCATTGTGACTTGTTTGGCCTCTTTCCTAGACATATGTATCATGCCTCATTATTATATATATGTGCTCAAGTTTATTGCTTCTGTCATCAGCTGTTTATTATTGTATGAATTATTACTATTTCCGCTATTGTATATATGTTTCTACTTCCACTGTGTTACACTACCAATGAGGGAATAGCTTCCCCACTATCACACCCAAGTCCCTCGCTACAAGTTGGAATCCTATGTCGTTCAGGGAAATGCACTTGAAGCCATGTGACCAACTAGGTACGGGGCGCCTCTAGGTGGCTTCCGGAACCGGGACGTTACAAAGTGGTATCAAATGATTTCTTTTCTTCATGACTTACTATTTGGATCTTATAGCCAGGGATAGGAAGGAATGTGTAATTAGTAATAAGTTGTTCCTGAGAGTAGCTAACCCGTGTACATAGAAGAGCTAATTTACCTCGATTATTGCAATTTTTTGGGTTTTCAATTTTACAGTTGATTTGATTTCACCGTTGGGTGACTCAAATGTTTTTTACTATTAATGTTGATGCTATTGAGGTTTTATTTATATTACAACTAGATGATATGAGGGTGTTCCATATCATGCATCATATAGGCACTTTCTAGAAAATCACTTGTCATGCATTCTTGTCGTGCCATTTAAGGTGCATTAGCAATTACATGTTATTGTGATATATGATGTTCTAGATATCCATGCTGTTGTGATAAATGCCTTGATAGAATACCTACTATTCGATAGGGTATTTTTTTGTTTAATTTTTTGTTTGAATGAACACCAATTTTGGTTCATGAGGTTTTATGGGCCCTCATGGATCAGAATTTGGTGGATCAATTGTCTTTTTTTTCTTGTTATGACATGTATAAGATGCCAAGCTTTGATTCGCGGGGAGTATGGGCCCTCACAGATACGAATTTGTCACTTAAATGTTCGTTTCAGTGTTTTCTGGGCTTCCTTAGTAGTTTATGAGGCTTACTGTCTGAAAAAACCCAGAATACACAGCGTGTAATTATTAATACACGCTATGTGTCCTTCTGTTTGGGAAGGAACAACTTTTCTTGAGTACACGCCGTGTACTTTAGTACACACCATGCAGTATATCACCATGTCACTAACTACGTGGATAGAGACACAGGGTTGGAAAACCCTTGGTAGGACACGCTGTGTAACAGATGTACATGCTGTGTTGTAAGACCGTATAACCGACCATGTGACTAAAAATACGGGTCAGTTGAGCCTTTTCATATGAACGTCATGTTAGGATAGAACACTCCATGTAGTGTAAACTGAGTATCCAGCCGTGTAACGAACAACACAAGGCGGATAAATCCTTCAAGTACATGCCCTGTCCACCTGAAACACGCTGTGTAGAGTGAGCCGTGTATCCAGCCATGTCACTAACAACACGGGTCGGGGAAGCTCGTGTAGTACACGTTGTGTCTATCACGAACATGCCTTATAGTCTTTTTGTTGCAGAATCATGTGTCTTGGCCATGTAAGGGAACTTGGCAAGGGTAATTGGATTCAAGTACACGCCGTGTGTTAGGACAACACGTCATGTGTTTGGGGTGTTACACGACCAATTGTGGTAGGAGTACATGCCCAAGTGAAAGGCTTAAGGGAACACACTGTGTATTCATGTTTTGTAAAACTTGAATTCTTTCCTTATCTTGTTCCCTTATTTCACTTATAAGTTTTAGTTCCTATTAAACTTGATCTAAGGTGTGCGATTGACCTTGAAGTGTCATTACACAGATACATCCTCTGGTTATCCGCTAGTTACATGAAAATGATCAGACACCGGATATGGCTGATCAGGGACTTCCTGCAGATCCTTTAGTCTTGGAACCAACAGTTATACCTGACACAGGTGCGAATGAATAGTTCAAGGAGGGTTTTATGAGGATGATGCAGACCTTTCAGTGGGAACATCCCCTACCCCTCCAATGATAGAATTGATGAAAATCTTTCAGCAGCAGCATCCTCCCACTTTTTCAGGGGATGGGGGGCCCCAGGCTGTAGAGTCATGTCTAGAATCCATATTGACGATCTTCGAGCATCTGGAGATGCCTCCATAGAGGAGGGTTAAACTCGCTACCTACATGCTTCGAGACTATACCAAGTGGTGGTGGGATGTGATCACACAGGCGGGATGCTAGAAGAATATGGCATGGGATGAGTTTCATCCCACCTTCTATGATTACTTCTATCCAGAGACCTTGAGGGCCCATCGAGCCCGAGAGTTCATGAGTCTGGAGAAGGGTAATCTCTATGTTTTGGAGTATTCTTCTTGCTTCACCGAGATGCAATGCATTACACCCTTTCTAGGGGGAGCTGATTTATTCCTCGCACGAAAGTTTGAGGATGGTCTCAGACAGGATATCAGATCCTAGGTTGACATCAATATCCTCTATAGTAACCCATGCCCTGATCATAGAGTGTAATATGTGGGATTATAGAGTTAGGAGCTAGGGAATCTCGACATCTGAAGTTAGTATCCCTCTTACTGATAGCAGAAAGTGCCATAGGGAGGCTGCATGAGGAGATACGAGTAGGCATGATGCATCTTATAGTAGCCACGTGGTGTGCTACCAGTGCGGAAGGAGCAGGAATACTAGGCCACATTTCCCGAGAGACCAAGTGGAGTGCCGATCTTGCGGCAAGATGGGGATCTTCTACTTTTCAATCAGATATTCTCACCCGCAGCTGGTGACATGGTTTTTTCTATGACTCCTTATTCGGGAGCAGCACAATAATTTTCTCACCAATCTAGATAATAAATTTATTCTGGCCGTTCAGGCCGAGGTGGAGGTTGCGTCCATGGTAGTCGGTCACTAGGATTTTTGCAACAGCAGGGTGAATTATCTCAAGGTGGTCAGGTAGGGTCAAAGGGCCATGGTGTAGGTCAGACTTTTGCAGTGGAGCATACCCAGCAAGAGCAGGATCCCAGACCCTCTAAAATTCGAGGTACAATCATAGTTTCCTTAGTTTTAGCTTCTACTCTTTTCGATACTGGGGCTTCCCATAGCTTTATATTTGTTACTTTTTGAATATCATTGGGCTATGAATCTTTTCATATGCTGATATCTTGATGCTAGACACTCTTTTTGGGACAAGAACGACTAGTGTACGTCAGTGCAAGGAGTGACCTCTTGAGGTTTGTGGGTGTCACTTCTTATAGGACCTCTATACCCAAGAGATGACGGGCTATGATATCATTCTTGGAATGGACTCGTTAGTTCCCTTCAAGGTAGTTGTCGATTTCTATTTCCATAGGGTGAGTTTCACATCAGTAGAGGGAGGATCGTTTCTTCATAAGGGTGAATGGGCTGTCAAGGCGAGTAGAGTGGGACCCGAGCATCATGGGTTGGGAGGTGTTACAGCCCGGAGTTATAGTCTATATCTGGACGACCAGGGGAATTCACAGAGGGACTTTCCTACAATGGTGTATAATTTCAGGGATGTCTTTCCAGAAAAATTTTCAGGCTTTCCTCTAGAGAGAGAGGTAGACTTATCTATTGATCTTGTTCCAGAAGCAACATCAGTGTCCATTACTCCTTACAAGATGGCTACACCAGAGATACATGTTATCAAGAAGTAGTTAGAGGAGTTATAGGAGAAGGGTTTTATCTGACCCAATACTTCTCCTTGGGGTTCTCTTATCCTGTTTACGAACAAGATGGATGGTACCCTCAAAATTTGTGTGGGTTATCAGAAGTTGAACCCATTTAGGGTAAATAACTGATATCCCTTGTCGAGGATTGATGATCTCTTTGATCAGCTTAAATGAGCCCGGGTGTTCTCAAAGATTGAATTGAGATCCAGTTACCATCAGTTGCATGTTAGACCATCTGATATACCTCTTAGAGCCTTATAGAGTAGGTATGGTCTATACGAGTATGTGGTTATACCTTTCGGTCTCACGAACGTGCATGCAGTCTTCATGGCACTAATGAACCGAGTGTTCCATCCATACTTGGATTCTTTAGTGGTAGTCTTCATGGACGATATCTTGGTGTACTCTCACACTTTACATGACCATGACACACATTTTGAGATCGTTATGAGTACACTGAGAGAGAATCAATTATATGCTAATATCTCAAAATTACACTTTTGGATGGACCAGATTCACTTCTTGGGTCATGTTATCTCAGAGACCGGAGTATCAGTAGACCCAATGAAAGTGAGAGCAGAACTTTCCTGGGAGCATCTGAAGAATGTCTTTGAGGTATAGAGATTTATAGGGCTCGATGGATACTATAGATGTTTCATACATGACTTTTCACGCTTAGTAGCGCCAGTGATGAGTATGACTAAGAAGGGTGAAAGGTTCTTGGTGTCAGTTTCTAGTGAGTAAGCCTTTCAAGAGCTGAAAGGGAGGTTGACCACTACATCGATACTAGTTTTTCTAGAGTCGTTAAAGTGCTATACTATTTACTGTGATGCTTCAGGTATCGGGTTAAGAGTAGTGCTTATGTAGAAGGAAGGAGTCGTTGCGTATGGGTCTCAGCAGTTGAGGCCACATGAGAGGAATTACCCAATGCACGATCTCGATTTGGAATTAGTTGTTAATGATTTATGTTGTTGGATACATTATCTTCTAGGATTACATTTTTTGGTTTTCACCGACCACAAAAGTCCCAAGTACATTTTCACTCAGTGTGACTTGAATTTGAGACAACGAAGATGGGTAGAGTACTATTAGTATTTTGACTTTGAGCTTTCCTAAATTCTCTGGAAAGGAAACACAGTGGCTGATGCGTTGAGAAGGAGGACACAAATACAGGAAGTTCAGGAGGCCAACAGTGAGTGGCAGCAAATGGCACTATTTTCTGAGATTCATTTGGAGGTGCATGACAGATAGGGGCATACGTTTCTTTCTTTTCTACGTGTTACCTATACTCTTCTTGATCGAGTGAGAATGAGGTAGCTATCAGATTCTGAAGGCCTAGTCCTACAGAAAAGTATGTTAGTAGAGGACCATATTCATGGGTGGACCATAGGCGAGGATGAGATCTTGTGTTTTCATGGGCGTGTATGGGATTCAGCAGACATACATGAGGAGCTGATGCGGGGATTTCATTACCCAGTTTGGGAAGTTCGTCCTGGTGTCACCAAGATGTATCGTGATTTACACCATCAGTATTGGTGGCCAGGTATGAAGAGTGATTTTGTTGATTTTTTTATGAGGTGTTCCACCTGTCAGCAAGTGAAGGAAGAGAATCAGTGACCAGTAGGGATTTTGTAGCAGTTACCCATTCCCGAATGGAAGTGTAATGATGTCATGATGGATTTCATGATAGGTTTACCTAGATTGCCTTGAGGGAATGATGTAGTTTGTGTTGTTATTGACAGAGTCACGTAGGTCACCCACTTATTGCTGATCAAGGAGACCTTAAATGTTGATGAGATGGGAAGGCAGTAAATCCGAGAGATTTTACGTTTTCCTGAGGTTACACAATCCATTGTTTCAGATAGGGACTCACGTTTTAATTATCGTGTCTGGATGGGGATTTAGAAGGATTTGGATTTACATGTACTTTTGAGTATAGCTTACCATCCCCAAATAAATGACTGGTCTGAGTGTACGATATATGTGCTTGAGGATATGCTCCGAGCATGCATCCTGGATTTTGGAGGTTCTTGGGAGAAGCACATACCCTTTTTGGAGTTTTTCTACAACAATAGTTTTTAAGAAACTATTCATATGGCACCTTATGAGGCGTTGTACGGTAGGCCATTCCGATCACCCTTATGTTGGATGGAGGTAGGAGAGGTGGCTATGATGGTACCTCGTCTTTTCCAGGAGACCACAGAGCAGATAGAGTTGATTAGGAAGAGGATGTATACTACACACTCTCGACATAAGTGTTATGCTGATCCGCAGAGATGACCTCTAGAGTTTGAGGTCGGGGATCAGATTTTCCTACCTGTCACATTGAGGTTGGGACATAGGAGGATTAGGAGATAGGTTAAGCTTTTGTTGAGGTACGTCAAACCGTTTGAGGTTTTGGAGAGATTTGGTCTGATTGCCTATTAGCTACAGTTACCTCAGAGGTACCAGACTATACAAGACGTCTTCCACGTTTCTCAGCTTTGGCATTATTTCCCAGACCCGTCCCATGATTTCCAACCCGAGGAAGTCAAGTATGAGGTGGATACATTGTTCAAGGATCATCCTATTCGGATTGTTGATCAAAGTACAAAGGTTTTCCATGGATGGTCTGTTCCTATGGAATGGGTGCTATGGCAGCACAGGTGAGTGCATGATGAGTCTTGGGAGAGGGAGGCTAATGTACGATCATAGTGGCCGAAACTGTTCCAAGATTCATCTTCTATGCCCAGCTAGGGAAATTCGAGGATGAATTTATTTAAGGGGGGATGTTTGTAAGAAACCAGATCTTCTATTGAGGAATGTTTTCTTTTTTTTTATAGTGTTTTTATGAAAAGAGGAATTTCTAGAAATTCTTGAAGTACACACCATGTACTTTATGAGTACATGCCGTGTACTCAGTAATCGTGGGTAGCCGGGTGTTGGTCGTGTAGCAGTCATGCCCATGGATGTGTGCGGTGACCTGGAGGCCTCCTAAAGCAAGGCTTCATAAGGGAAAGTACACATCATGTACTTATAAAGTACATTACATGTATTTTATTTTCATTTCATTAAACGTACCGGGGTCACGTCTGACAGACAGAATTCTCTTCTTCTAGGTCCGGTTCGTCCGAGAGAACCTGTACATCTACAAATATTCTCTGAACCCCCGAGTGATCATCTGATCTCCGATTCGACCACCGTCGATTGTGTTGGGATCTACTCAGTAGGATCTTCCTTCTCCTAGCGTTTCGTTTCCTGATTCTTCTGCTTTCAAGAGTTATCTTTGGTTGAACGTTTTGATCATTTTTTAGATATACGGTGTTATCGGTGGAAACGAAGGATGAGGTTCATGTATATCAATCCTTCAACACTGAGGTAGGTGGTTTGTTCCTTTCTATTGAAATTATTTGAGTTATATGTGCAATTGTGCCCAATACCCTTGAACGGGGTGTTGCGTGTTCACAGTTTTAACCGTGATAATTTCCTACTATGCTTGTATGCTTGAGTAGAGGATATTTTGATTGTGAATAGTGTTAATTGATGTGGTTTTTATGTTTTTTCCAATGAATTTTCTATTTATGGAAGTTTGGTCTACTTAATCTGTTAGGGTGCCTTACCAATTTCCCATTCTTAATGGTGATATGATAGAGTGGTTGTATTCCTGACATGTTGTTATCCTATTTACTGATTATCCCAGTAGTTCTTGAGGTTTAATTTGGACATATTACAATGCTATGCTTGATTAAATTACATAGGGATTTTAGAACCTAGTGTAGAAGACTATAAGGGGAATTGATAATCTGAGCTTCCTCAGAGAGTCTTTAATCCCTGTAGACTATAAGGGGAATTGACTGTGGGAGCTTTCTCAGAGAGTCTTAAATCTCTTTAGACTATAAGGGGAATTGACAATGTGAGCTTCCTCAGAGACCCTTTTATCAATTTTGAAAATACGAGGAATTTACTGAGTGTGCTTCCTCATAGAGTCTTTGTTATATCATTATAATTGAACTGGAGGGGATATGCTGTGTGTACTACCCAGAGGGTTATCGTTGTGTTTAGCTGTTCACTTGTGTTGTTTAGGTTGAACCATAGGGGTTAGGTTGTGAGTACTTCCCTAGGGTTACCTACTTTGATTAGCTGTTTACTTTTTATGTGCTATTGTTTTCTTTGAACTGTAGGAATGGTTACTAATGAGTACTTCCTTGTTTACTACTGCTATTTACTTCTTGCCTGCCAAATATATTCACTGACTGTTAGGCACAGATCTTTGGGTGGTTTCCTACTGGTATTTAGTATCACACCCTATTGGGTTCATGCTTTTAGTCCCAAACAGATTATATTTCTTTAGGTATAGATAAGGGCAAGTTCCCTTCTACTTCAGGTACTTGATGCTGTGGAGCTGGAGATCATGGGACCAAGCTGAGGATTGCGATGCTTTAGAGTTTATCTGTTTTCCTCTATATTTTTGTTATTTCAATATTCCAGCATTGTGACTTTTTTGGATGATTTCCTAGACATATTTATCATGCCTTATTATTATATATATGTGCTCCTGTTTACTGCTTTAGGCTTCCGTTGTTTATTATTGTATGTATTATTACTGCTTCCATTATTGTATATATGTTTATACATCTATTGTGTTACTCTTATAATGAGGGCATAGTTTCCCCACTATCACTCCCAAGGCCTTCACTGCTAGTTGTCAGCCTCTGGCATTCTAGGAAATGCGCATGAGGCCATGTGACCAACTAGGTATGGGGCCCCTCTTGGTGGCTTCCGGAACCGGGACATTACAAATTCCTTGCGAAATACACAACCTTGAGATAAAATAAACCATACTATAATATTCCATTATAACATAACTATTAAATTGGTGGGTATTAATACTACAAACCAAATTAGGAAAATTATGGTTATCTATTTGTTAGAAATAATATAAGACTCATTTAAATGAAAATGAGAAATGTTATCTGAAAAACTATATATTTTTATTCTAAAAGATATTTAGTATAGTTTTTCACACATTATTTAACATTAATTTTTATAAATTTTATAAAATTAATTTTAAAAAATAAGAATATTTTTTAAAATAATAATATCAATATTATCTTAGGGTTAATTGTTTTTATTTTTCTGAAATATTCATTTTGTGATGAATAATGAAAAATTCTGAATTTTAATGTAAATCATCATTTAAATTTAAATTATTGTCAATGTTAAATTATATTTATAATTGAATTTAATATAAAATTTGTTCAATTATATATCAATCAATCCAATTCAGTTCATTGTAATCATTTTCATATTGAATTTTGATATAAAAATGTTGCAAACATTTGAATATTTTCTCATCGAAAACTAACTTTCTTGTCATGTATATGGGATTAATTTTAAATTAAAATTTTCCATTTATGTGAATAAAAATTTGAAAAATGGATTAAATATTTGGAATCAAAATATTTTATATTTCATAATAAGGTCAAAATAATTCTTTGACCAAAATTAATAGTGATAACTTTAAAAACTAATTATCACAGTTATGGTAAAAATAGATTATCGGGGGGTGGTTAACGTAAATAGTTAAGGGTTAAAATTACCTAAGATCTTGTCTTTAATATATTTTATGGAAATAGTTAATCCCTATAATGTTTAAGGGTCTTTAATAATCTATTTGGTCGCTTTTTCTATATGAAAAACATTGGTATACCATTTTGTTTTAAAAAATTACAAGTGTGACACTCACTCCAGTTATAAAAGGCCTCCCCATCCTCTCTTCATCAGACATTAAAAACCTTTTGGTTCAAATAATAACTAACCAAATAACTTTACAACTTCCATACCTTCATACTAGAAGCCTTATTTTTGGAATAAATCCAACATAATATGGGTTTTGGTGAAACCAAAGGAGTTTACATGAAGAAGATGTAACATTATTGAATGAGAATTTTTATTTTATTTCTTCCTCCACCTCCCTAAATTATTATTAAAACATGATGATATAATAAAATTGCTATCTTACATATAATTATATATTTTTAATAATATGATAATGACTTAAAACCATCTCTAATTCCATAAAATTTGTTAGGAAATCATTATTTCGGTGCATGACAGACTACTACCTCATGAACTGATGTCGTTCATTTTTCCATTCCCACCTATCACAGTTTAGTATGATGATGGATATAAAGTATGTATATTGTATTTAAAATATAATTATAAATATTTATTCATTATATCATATATTAATTTTCTTAATTCTCATTCTATATGAGATATGATAACATCGCTCGTGTGTACATTGGATGTAACGCCCCGACCCCAGTTACCCAGAGTCGGTGCATTATTTTAAAACATTGGCATGATTACAAGGAATCATGCCTCGAAGGACTGATCAGTTTAGCAGTCTTGGAAACACTAGATACATTAATAAAGTTTACATTACATCATAAAACTACAACAACATAGTGTCCATAGTCCACACTCGTATCGCCACATACTTTCCCTACAGGACATTCATAAATTACTTCTTCACATCCTGGGAAAAATAAAACATTGAAAGAGGTGAGATCAGATGCTCAGTAAGGATAACAATATAGTCGAGACTTTTATAAATAAAAATAAACATTTAAGGCAATGTATAACTAAAACAAAAGACTTTTAAACTTCAACTTCAGCATAATATGGCATAGATAAAATTAAATAATGCCATTTACTTATTCACATCGATATTCTACTAGTCGAATAATCACATGCAATATCAATAACCACATTCATAATGACGGAATGCATAATGCCAGAATATCATCACCACGTAGCCAAGGCCTCGTACCAAGACTACAAATAAGATTTTTTTAAAGGCCTCGTGTCAAGTCACTAGTTTTTCTCATGAGACCTACCGATGCATCGAGGAGCTATAGTGGGCTCCACCCATCACTTATTATGTCCAATGCATTCCTCATATGAACTGGTTTAGACATAACATAAACATTCGTATTAAAACTAGCATACAAAATGTCCATACATTCACCATGAACCCTGAATGGTATAAAAATAACTCATCTATAGTCAAATATATCACAAAACCTTCAATACAATATGGAATTTTTGTTTCAAAATAAATCAAATTTAAAACATGTTTAAAATCCATTAAAGGATTTTGACGTTGATGAAAATTATTCGTAAAACTCTTTGAGAGAAATACTCCTTTTCATGAAAAAATTTAAAAGTCACAAAATTTGGAAAATAAGACATTTAAAGACATTTTTGAATCAAAGTGTCCCATACCACTTTGAAACTTTTGAAAGGAATTAACATTTAAAAAAACATTCATTTCCATAAAAATAAATCCCTAAACCCATTTTGAAGACATGGACATTAATGAGAAATATTTAGAAGAATAAATATTTAAAACATTTGAAATGACGTATTAGTT
Source organism: Viscum album (assembly GCA_963277665.1). Lineage (NCBI taxonomy): Eukaryota > Viridiplantae > Streptophyta > Magnoliopsida > Santalales > Viscaceae > Viscum > Viscum album. Next base: position 2,066,454,567 of record OY728141.1, read on the forward strand.
AAAATTCCCTTAGAAGAATTACTTTGAAAACTCTTCCATAAAACATGGACATGAATAATAAATATGTCTTAGTAGATACTTACGTAAAAACAACCTCGGATAATAAAGAGATTGTGAAATTAACCCTTACTAATCTGGTATCTTACGAAACATACACCCCAAGAAAGAGGTATCATACAATGAATATGTAAATACACAAAAATTTAAGTGTATTACATAAAGAATAATATTATGGACAGTACATACTCCACACAAAAGGTAATAGTGGCAATATGGCATGAATCTTACGGGAATAAGGAGTGAGATGAAAACCCCTTACCTTGTACTTTTCCTTGGTTGAGGGTAGGTTAACATCCTGTATAATAGTTAAATCATTGTTATTCAATTATACAAGAATCATATACATAAATATGATATCATATATGATCTTTTAATATTGCTTTGTTAATAATATTTTAGTATTATTATCGTTTCGGGTGTTAACTGATTCGTTTTCCTTTATATACTTCATTACGTAAGCCGTGTTTGTTATTTATAGGTTATATCTAATTAATATCCATAATGATATCAAGTCCTTAAACATTACTTTTAATCATCAAATGATAATTATTATTGAATGGATATGATGGGGAAATGAATCTCATCGCTTTCGTGGAGATGGTAATCTGTACGTACGCACGAACACAACTTCCATTTCAATTTTAATTTTAAAAGGAATCAAAACCAAATGATACATAGGTATATAACTAATCCAGTATAATATAGTATCTTAAATGTGTTACTTAAGTTGATTAACACCATCTTTTATATGTTCCATGTATGGTATGAACGAGTCATATCACTTTGAGGGGGTGGTAGTCTCCACTTCCTCAAATGAAATTATCGTATATATATACAACATGAAATGAATAATGGTATGATATAAAATGGAATTACAGAAGATTATATATAAAATAAATATCATTAATATAATATTTAATTATAGTTCCATCATAATGTCCACCATGATAGGTGGTAGGAGATAATTGAACAATCATCGCTTCGTGAGGTGTTTGGTTTCCATCCACAGAAACATTATGTTCTTCACCCATTAGATGGATGTGCATGTAAGTGTAGTTATAATACTTCTAATAAAAATATAATATAATATTTAGGATACTGTTTTTGTTAAAAAAGAAAATAATAAGAAGAGTTTAGGGGTTGGAGAAGTAAAATAAAAGAAAAGAAGCTAAGAGAAATTGTTACCTTTAATTTGGGTAACTCCCTTTGGTTTGAACCAACAAAGACTATTGAAGTGCCTTATTCCTAAGGTAAGGCTTTTAAAAGGAGCAGAGGGATGTAGGGAGATTAATTGTTTAGAGTTTGGATGAGCCAAAAGGTATGAGAGGTGTGTGGAATTGGTTATAAGTGGTGTCCTTTTATAAGGGGGAGGAGGGGCTCTTTAGGAAAATCTAGAAATATTATTTTATAAAAAATTCACATTCTGTTTATAATGGCTCCAAAGTGGATTATTTAATGATTAATGTGGGTATGGGTCTAAAACCACTCAAAAATAGAATTTAGATAGGTTTGGGTCCTTATATTAACCTTATCTTTTAGTTTTAACTCTTAGTTAATTAGTTTGACACTTACCATGTCACTTAGTATTTTTATGTTATATAGTTGATAAACATACTATATACCTCCAAGAAACCACCAAGTGGTACATTAATGATACAACTATCATGATATATGACTCTTTTCGGAACCTTAGATTTTTAGGAAAAGAATATAAATTAATAATATAATATTTTTTTTAAAAAACTCATTTATGTCAATTTTAACACTACTCAATAATTGATTTTTGTTAAAGTCTTAAAAAATTTATTAATTTGAAAAAAATTTATTTAAGCAATACTAACAAGTCATATTGACCAATAAAATTCTTTTATGTCATCAAAAAATTAAAATTATATTTATTTTAACATTTATAATATCAATTATTTGATATTTTCATTAATAAGGAAAATACTGCATCATTATTGTGTCACATATATTTTTTTTTTCAATGTCTAAACATTATAAATAAAATAAAATTATGTAGGAAATATCTTTATATTCCTAATGAATATTTATAATCTAAAATATAACATATATAACACTATGTAAATTTTTTTTTCTAAAAGATATAAGCTTATGTCATTTTTGTATTCACTTTAACGTAATTAATATAAAGTGTCCCTATCCCCTACAAGTGGCTCCATGGGGTCCCAAAATCGACCCAAATATGCCCATGGTCGGAAATTTATCCACCAATAAGGTTAGGACACCATTTATGATAATTTATTATTATTATAATATTATTTTTTAACCCTTGTTTACCAGATTTACCCTTTAACCATGGTAAATAAAATATTTAACGAAGTAATTATTGAAAATGTCTAAAAATAAAATTTACCTATTTACACAATTTGGACATCCTGATTCCAAATATGGAATACATTTTTACAAATTCAAAACACAGAATTTGTAGAAATTAATATAAAATTAATTCCCGCTGTCAAAACAAAAAGCGTGTTTTTAAGATATAATAACTATCAAAAGATTGAAACTTATTTATGTCTGGTTTAATTGTGAAATTATGTACAATGACTAACATTGTATTAAATGATAAAAATATATTCTAAATATAATTTAAAACCACTCAAATTAATAATTTATCACTATTAATTATTTCGATTAAAAAGTTGTTTTTAATTAAAATTTAGAAATTTTCACTATTCATCAAATTATGAATGTTATCCGAAAAGCACAAAAATTTCACCCTAATATAATTTCGATATTAAGAATCCAAAAATGAAGTCCATTTTGAAGGATAAAATTTAGAAAATTTCAAAAAGTGGGTATTACTATTCATAACGGCTAGTTTGATTGGTTGTGGTGTGTGTTAGATCATAAAGTTGCGTAAGACACACGCTACTATATTATTCAAAGTGAAGTGTACCTTGGAAGCTTGGGGTGTTACATTATACCCTCCTTCAATAAAATTGCATCCTTTCAATTTGAAATTGTTTTTCGAAAATAAAAGGTTGAAAATAGAAAGTATCTTTGTAGGAAAACCCATATCGGAAATTGGGTTAATAAAATTTAGTCTTAATAAGAGGAAAAGTGAAATGAAAGGGTCACCACCAAATTATGATCTCAATTAGGAGAACATTGGTGTTAATTAGAGACACGTAATTGGAGAAAAAAAGTAAATATTTATAGCGAGAGATTGAGGTCATCAATCACAAACAATTGTAGAATTGTGGGCCTCAAAGCCACCAATTTATGATGATTTAAAATACCATTGGTTCAACAAAACGTAAGGTATTAGGATAACACATTTTTGTTTTCAAGATCCCTTCCCTAAAGTTTAATAATTAATTTATCCATAAAATAAGAGGAAATATATATATATATATATATATATATGTATTTATATATACTTGACAAGTAGTGTTTCATCCTTCAACTAATTCCTACTACAAACTCATCTTTTACTCTAAAAGATTTAATATATATATATATTCTATTTATCCTAATCATATACGGTTCCAAAAATAATGAATTTATAATTTACATATCAGTCCCTTAAAAAAAAATACATTATTCAATCCGGGACATCACGTGGGCCAGTGGTAGGTGATACACCCTTGTCGCCCTTCGGTTGTGGGTTCAAGTCTTCCGGCTTTGCCGGACGCGATGGGTTGCCGCCCAACCTCCGGGTTGTCCTTTTATAATAATCCAAAAAAACCTTTCAAACTAAATCCCTTCCAACCTTTATACTTATCCAAAATACTTCTGTAAACTCTCAGTCCAAAATTTATATGAAAGGTAAACATAATGTAGATCTTTTTTACCCCGTAATAGCATGTGAATTCCTTCATCATGTATTCTTTTAAAACACTGAAACATCCTGAATTACCATAAAACCTTATTGATTACATTCATGCTCCCTTATTCCTTATAGAATATTGGATATACTTCATCCATCCAAAAATGTTGTAAACTCCAACAATGAAGGAATATAAAAATATTTAATCACATTTAAGGTAGTCAAGAATATCCAATATAATTTACCCAAATCAACCATATCTTATTTTAAAATATTTAACTCAATATTAGGACCGTATGAAGGTTTATCTTTCCTTCAACCATTTAATTTCCAAAATGTTTAACTCGTCGTAGAGTCACTCTTCTTAGTACCATAAAATCTTAAATCCTCAATGAAATAGTACTGTAGTACAATCCTTATTTATTTCCAGTACATCGTTGATACAACACTTAAATGAAATAATTACAAAATTAAAACATAATATAACTAGTCATTCCTCTTCATCTGTGGTAGTATCATAACTAGATTATTATCCAATAGTATCATTTGTGGCATAGTCTGATGATTTGGAAATCAGTTTGCGTAGTGTCCATACTACTTGTAGATGAAGCATTGTACATTTGAAACCTTTTTCATTCCCTTGAAGTCATGTACATGGTGTACTTTTTCTCCACACTTATAACATACTCCCATTCCCTTCAAGCATTTTCCAAAGTGATTCTTTCTAAAGTTATCACATATGGGAAAATCCTTCTTTACCTTATTCCCTTTATATGTCCTTCTCTCTACCATCCTTTCCTTCTATGGATTCCCTTCAAAGCCATAAGACTCTGAGAATTCTTTTCTTATCATATCATAACATGATACTATTTCTTCATATGATGAAAATACATGGGAGACTATTTCCCTTCTAAATTCTAGCTTAAGACCATGAAAGATATGATCTTTCTTACTCTTTGGATCATGCGTATTACTGGAGTTCTCATTCCTTCTACTGGGCGCCATTTCTAAACAATGGAATAAACTAGATCAGTTTAGGAATCAAAATACATAATTCCATACTTGTAAAACAATTAACATAAATTGAGCAGTTTATGGATATAATCCATAATCATAAAAATGTTTTCTTTGAGGAAGTATATACTCATAAACCCTTCATAATGGTTCGTAAAGAAAATTAGAATTATCCTAAGTATATCCCCCAAGAGTGTCGTAACCAAGAGTGCAGCAAGGCCCATTGTCGTGCACCAGTTCCCGTTTGAGTCTAGCTCAAAGCGGTGTTTTCGGGTTTTACCCCCAGGTACGTCTGTGCCAGAGCGGCCTCTACCTGCTCGTATCCAGACAGGGATGTATTGCTCGGAATACTCACAAAATCTCAACAAAATCAAAATTCTAGGAAGTTATTCTCTACTAATCCTCAAAGTCTATCTTAGGGCTATGTGCTATAATAATAGTTTATCTAAATCTAGCTTCTAAGGTTATTTCTAAACTTCCTCTGATGCCAACTGTAACGCCCCGACCCCAGTTGCCCAGAGTCGGTTCATTATTTAAATACATTGGCATGATTATAAGAAATAATGTCCCAAAGGACCGATCAGTTTAATAGGCTTGGAAACACTAGATACATTCATAATGTTTACATTACATAAAAAAAATTAAAACTAAAACAACATAGTCTCCATAGACCACACTCATATCCCCACATACTTTCCCTGTAGGTCATTCATAAATTACTTATTCACATCTTGGGATTAATAAAACATTGAAAGGGGTGAGATCAGCTGCTTGGTAAGGATAAAAATATAGCGGAGACTTTCATAAATAAACATAAATATTTAAGGCAATGTATAACTGAAACAAAAGCCTTTTATACTTCAACTTCAACATAATATGGAATAGATAAAATGAAATAATGTCATTTACTTATTCACATGGATATTCTACTAGTCTAATAATCACATGCAATATCAATAACCACTTTTATAATGACGGAATGCATAATGTCAGACTATCATCACCACGTAGCCAAGGCCTCGTGCCAAGACTACAAATAAGATTTTTGTCAAGGCCTCATGCCAAGACACTAGTTTTTCTCATGAGACCTACCGATGCCTCAAAGAGCTATAGCGGGCTCCACCTGTCACTTATTAAGTCCAATGCATTCCTCATATGAACAGGTTTAAACATAACATAAACATTCATATTAAAACTAGCATACTAAATGTCAATTCTTTCACCATGAACCATGAATGGTATAAAAATAACTCACCCACAGTCAAAAATATCACAAAACCTTCAATACAATATGGAAGTTTTGTTTCATAATAAATCACCTTTTAAAAAATCTTAAAATCCATTAAAGTATTTTGACGTTGATGAATATGATTTCTAAAACTCATTGAGAGAAATACTACTTTTCATGAAAAAATTTAGAAGTCACACAATTTGGAAAAGAATACATTTAAAGACATTTTTGAATCAAAGTGTCCCATTCCACTTTGAAACTTTTAAATGGAATTAACATTTAAAAAAACATTAATTTCCATATACATAAATCCTTAAAAATCATTTTGAACACATGGACATTAATGAGAGAGATTTAGAAGAAAAAATATTTAAAACATTTTAACTGATGTTTTAATAAAATTCCCTTAGAAGAATTACTTTGAAAACTCTTTCATAAAACATGGACATGGATAATAAATATGTCCTAGTAGATAATTACGTATAAACAACCTTGAATAATGAAGAGGTTGTAGAATTAACCCTTACCAATTTGGTAAATTACAAAACATAAAACCCATGAAAGAGGTATCATACAATGAATATTTAAATAATAATAAATTTAATTTAATTACACAAATAATACAATTATGGATAGTACATACACCACACAAAAGGTAATAGTGTCAATATGGCACGAATCTCATGGGTATAAGGAGTGAGATGAAAACCCCTTACCTTTTACTTTTCCTTGGTCGAGGGTAGGTTAACATCCTGTATAATAGTTAAATAATTGTTATTAAATTATAAAAGAATCATATACATAAATATGATATCATATATGATCTTTTAATATTGCTTTGTTAATAATATTTAGTATTATAGTCGTTTCAGGTGTTAACTGATTCGTTTTCCTTTATATGCTTCATTACATAAACCGTGTATGTTATTGATAGGTTGTATCTTATTCATATCCAGAATGATATCATGTCCTTAAAAATTTCTTTTAATCATAAAATGATAATTATTATTGAATGGATATGATGGGGAAATGAATCTTATCGCGTTCGTGGAGATGGAAATCCGTACGTACGCACGAACGAAACTTCCATTTCAATTTTCATTTTAAAAGGAATAAAAACCAAATGATACATAGGTATATAATTATTCTAGTATAATATAATATCATATATGTGTTACTTAATTTCATTAACACCATCTTTTATATGTTCCATGTATGGTATGAACGAGTCATATCACTTTGAGGGGGCGGTAGTCCGCACTTCCTCAAATGAAATTATCGTATATATATAAAACATGAAATAAATAATGGTATGATATAAAATGGAATTACAGAAGATTATATATAAAATAAAAATCATTAATATAATATTTAATTATAGTTCCATCACAATGGTCACCATGATAGGTGGTAGGAGACAATTGAACAATCATCACATCGTGAGGCGTTTGGTTTCCATCCACAGAAACATTATGTTCTTCACACATTAGATGGATGTGTGTTTAAGTGTAGTTCTAATACTTCTAATAATAATATCCTAGTATATTTTGGATACTATTTTTTTACAAAAGAAAATAATAATAAGAGTTTAGGGGTTGGAGAAGTAAAATAAAATAAAAGAAGCTATGAGAAATCATTACCTTTAATTTGGGTAACTCCCTTTGGTTTGAACCAAAAAAGACTATTAAAGTGCCTTATGCCTAAGGTAAGGCTTCTAAAAGGAGGAGAGGGATGTAGGGAGCTGAATTTTTCAGAGGTTGGACGAGCCAAAAGGCATGAGAGGTGTGTGGTATTTGTTATAAGTGGTGTACTTTTATAAGGGGGAGGAGGGGCTCTTTAGGAAAATCTAGAAATATTATTTTATAAAAAATTTATATTAGGTTTCTAATGGCTCCAAAGTGGATTATTTAATGATTAAGGTAGGGATGGGTCTATAACCACTCAAACAATAGAATTTAGACAGGTTTGGGTCATTATATTAACCTTAACTTTTAGTTTTAACTCTTAGTTAATTAGTTTGACACTTACCATGTCACTTTTTATTTTTATATTATATACTTGATAAATTTATTATAAACCTCCAAGCGACCACCAAGTGGTCCATTAATGATACACCTATAATGATATAAGTCTTTTTGCAGAACCTTAGATTTTTAGGAATAGAATATAAATTAATAATATAATATTTGTGTTAAAAACACATTTATATCAATTTTAACACTACTCAATAATTGATTTTTGTTAAAGTCTTAATAAATTTATTAATTTGAAAAAAATTCATTTAAGCAATCATAACATGTCATATTAACCAATAAAATTATTTTATGTCATAAAAACGTTAAAATTATATTTATTTTAACATTTATAATATCAATTATTTTATTTTTTCATTAATAAGGAAAATAATGCATCATTATTGTGTCACATATATTTTTTCTTTTTCAAGTAGATAATTATGTATAAACAACCTTGGATAATGAAGAGATTTTGCAATAAACACTTACCTTGTACTTTTTCTTAGTCAAGGGTTGGTTAACCTCCTGTATAATTGTTAAATCATTGTTATTAAATTATACAAGAATCATATACATAAATTTGATATCATATATTATCTTCAAATATTTCTTTCTCAATAATATTTTCGTATTATCGTCGTTTCGGGTGTTAACTGATTCGTTTTACTTTTTATGCTTCATTACGTAAGCCGTGTTTGTTATGGATAGGATGTATCTTATTCATATAAAGAATGATATCAAGTCCCTAAACATTACTTTTAATCATCAAATGATTATTATTCTTGAATGGATATGATGGGGAAATGAATCTCATCACGTTCGTGGATGCAGTAATCTGTACGTACGCACGAACGCTACTTCCATTTCATTTTTCATTTTAAAAGGAATCTAAAACATATGATACATAGGTATATAATTATTCCAGTATAATATAATTTCTTATATGTGTTACTTATGTTCGTTAACACCATCTTTTATACATTCCATGTATGGTATGAACGAGTCATATCACTTTGAGGGGGCGGTAGTCCGCACTTCCTCAAATGAAATTATCATATATATATATACAACATGAAATGAATAATGGTATGATATAAAATGGAATTAATAAAGCTTATATATAAAATAAATATCATTAATATAATATTTAATTATAGTTCCATCATAATGGCCACATTGATAGGTGGTAGAAGATAATTGAACAATCATCGTTTCGTGAGGCATTTGGTTTCCATCCACAGAAACATTACGTTCTTCACCCATTAGATGGATGTGTGTGTAAGTGTAGTTCTAATACATCTAATAAAACTATCCTAGTATATGTAGGATACTGTTTTTTTACAAAAGAAAATAATAATAAGAGTTTAGGGGTTGGAGAAGTAAAATAAAAGGAAAGAAGCTAAGAGAAATCCTTACCTTTAATTTGGGTAACTCCCTTTGGTTTGAACCAAAAAGAACTCTTGAAGTGCTTTATTCATAAGGTAAGGCTTCTAAAAGTAGTACAAGGATGTAGGGAGCTTAATTGGGCAGAGGTTGGACGAGCCAAAAGTCTTGAGAGGTTTGTGGAATTGGTTAGAAATGATGTCCTTTTATAAGGGGGAGGAGGGGCTCTTTAAGAAAATCTAGAAATATTATTTCATAATAAATTCATATTCGGTTTATAATGGATATAAAGTGGATTATTTAATTCATAAGGTGGTTATGGGTCAAAAAAAACTCAACCAATAGAATTTAGACAGGTTTGGGTCATTATATTAACCTTATATTTTTGTTTTAACTCTTAGTTAATTAGTTTGACACTTACCATGTCACTTTGTTTTTTTATATTATATAGATAATAAACTTACTATATACCTACAAGATACCACCAAGTGGTCCATTAATGAGACACCTATCATGATATAAGTCTCTTGGTCGAACCTTAGATTTTTAGGAATATAATAAAAATTAATAATATAATATTTGTTTTAAAAACTCATTTATGTCAATTTTAACACTACTTAATAATTGATTTTTGTTAAAGTCATAAAAACTTTATTAATTCGAAACAAATTCATTTAATCAATAATAACATGTCATATTAACCAATAAAATTCGTTTATGTCATCAAAAATTTCACCTTATATTTATTTTAACATTTATAATATCAATTATTTGATTCTTTCATTAATAAGTAAAATACTGCATCATTATTGTGTCATATATATTTTTTCATTTTCAATCTCTAAAAATTATAAATAAAAAAACATTATGTAGGAAATCTTTTTATCTTTATAATTAATATTTATAATTGAAAATATAACATATATAACCCTATGTAATTTTTTTTATAAAAGATATAAGCTTATGTCATTTTTGTATTCACTTTAACTTTGTAAATATAAGGTGTCCCTATCACTTACAAGTGGCTCCATGGGGACCCAAAATCGACCCAAAGATGCCCATGGTCAGAAATTTATCCACCAATAAGGTTAGGACACATTTTAGGGTAATTTATTATTATTATAATATTATTTTTTAACCCTTATTTACTGGATTTACCCTTTATCCATGGTAAATAAAATATTTACCAAAGTAATTATTCAAAATGTCTAAAAATAAAAGTTACCTATTTACACAATTTGGAAATCCTAATAACAAATATGGAAACCATTTTTCTAATTTCAAAACACATAAGTTGTCGAAATTAATTTAAAATTAATTTAAAATTAATTCCTACTGTCAAAACAAAAAGCGTGTTTTTAAGATATAGTAACTATCAGAAGATTGAAACTTGTTTATGTATGGTTTAATTGTGAAATTATGTCCAATGACCAACATTGTATTAAAATGATAAATATGTCAAGAATGTAATAATTATTTCATTATATCAAATATATTCATTAAATTTAAACTTATTTCATTTTACCAATGTTTTTCATGTAATGAAATAAGTTTAAATTTAATGAATATATTTGATATAATGAAATAATTATTACATTCTTGACATATTTATATTATTTAAAAGTTAATATGAAATTTTATTTTTTACACTGAAAAATGATAACATCGTTCCTGTATGTGTGGACTACCTCCTTCACAAAGCTATGTGACTCCGTTTTCATCACCAAACCACATGTATGATATATATAAATCTACTTACAGAAATAATATGACATATATGATATAATTATAATTATTTAAATATTAAATATTAATTAACTTCTTTCCATGAAAATCCTTGGAAGATGTAAACGTTACTAACATGTACGTATGACATACCGTCTGCATGATTGTAACACACTTCAATTTTCATAACCATATTTCATAATTGTTTTTAAAATTAAAATGTATGTAAAAAATTTATAATTATTTCATTATTATTATTCTAGATATAATTGAAATATATCATATACACAGGAACCACAACTTTCATAACGAAGCACGAATGAGAAAATAGGGCAATTAACACCCAAAACAATATGAATAATGAAATATTATTAACGAATGGGTGATAAGATATTATAAAAGGCTCATATATGATATCATATATATTAATATGGTTATATAATAATTTTATAACATGTTTAAATCCACTATATATGAGGTTAAAAAACATTCAACTAGAAGAAAGCGTGAGGTGTGGGACTTTATCTCAATTTCCCTTCATTGAGTAATATTGTAATGTTATGCACCTAAATTATTTTATATGGTGTATATAATTACCCTTTTAAATATAATATCATTAATACTTAATTATTCATTTTATTTTCAGATTAAATTTGAACTATTTCTTCTAAGGAGATTTTACATGAAAATTAATAGGTGGTAATAAATATCATAATTCAATTTGTTTCATTGGATTATATTACTTATTTGTTTTATTTCATATTATATTGTCATGTGTGTGTTTAATTTTGACTAAATTATATTTTATATAAACTATTTTTATGTGGATTAAAATTTTAAACACATAAACGATTCAGCAGTTTATTCTCACTTCAACTTTGTGATATTTTAAAGGGATTATTTCACAATCTCATTTTAATCAGGATTATTAATTGTTGAATTTCCATTGGTGGATTTCTTTTGATCATGGTCTAATAATAACCTAATTTTTTCTTCCCTTTTTTTTATTCGTGAATTATTCAAGTAGTAATACCAATTTCCACTCTTGTTAGTTATTATAATTGATAAAATATTTTTAACGAAATCCAACTTTTTTTATCTCTTCGATCACAAACCTGTTTTCCTAGAAAAACATGTTTTATTAAAATATTTTAAAATATATTTCCATCATTTTATAAATGATTTAATAAATACACTATTTACCATATTTACATTTTAAAAAATGTTTTGAAAAGAATATTTTTGTCATTTTGAAAACAATACCCATATTGGTTGTATTGAAAAAAAGGAAAATTTGTCTCAACTTGTAATGCATGAATATAGTTTCCAGTAATCATAAACACTAAAATTTTTTAATGTTCCATTTATAAGTTTTAAATAGTATCTTAAAATAATAGTTTTTTCAATTTTTTTGAACTCCTAGTTTTAAAAATTGATTTCAAAATTGGAATGCATATTTTTCTAAAGAATATTTTTTAAAGTTATATTTTGGTATTAAATTCATTAATGACAATAAAACATTAGTATTACTCATATGGGTATATGTTTTATTGATACCATATTTATTTTTACTCTAGATGGTCTATAAACATTTTGACCAAGGAAAGTATTGAAATTCACTTTCTAGATTTCTTTTTACAATCATTAACTTTCCCTTGAAATATTCACTTTACTATGATCATTGGATATTAAATTCCACTTAAATATCGATATTATTTATCATGGATATGCTTATTTCTTAACTATATCTCATTTTTATATGCAATGTTTTACTATAAAAGTTATTTGATTAACAACGGAAATATCAATAATATGTTTCCTTTCTTCAATATAGATATTTAATGGAATGGAATGTTTTTGATGAATTAATTATATTATTAAATATATGAGGATTGATTTGTAAATGTAGACATGAGTGTGGCATTATTATAGATATCACCTCAATGCATCAGTATTCTCATGATGTGAATTAGTAATCTAGAATAAAATCATTTTGCCAAACCTGATTGGTTTTCACCCAATAGTTTTAAAATGTAATGAGGATATATGTTTATGGTAGATGTATCATGTTCTAGATACATTATATCCAATAATTAATAATTACCTTCATTTATAATTCAGTTATTATTATCCATGTGACTAACACAATGATACTATCTGTATATGCATTTCATTCGTTGTTTTTGATTAAATAGAATGTTTTTTCAGTTATTTACCTTTCCATTTTGATTATTACTTGTTTAGTTATGATAGTCATGTTACTAATTAAATGGATTGTGTTTCTAGTTATTTATATTTCCATATTGATTATTGTACATAAGATTTTATCATTGATATCACCACCAGATTCACTTCCTTCATAGTTTATTGATTACATGGAATATATTTTTATTTATTTATCTTTCCATATTGATTATGTATTAACTAATCATGATATTAAATGTATTTAAATGGAAAGTGTGTTTAGTTATTTACCTTTACATGTAATTTATGCTTATTGATTCATGGTAGATTCTGATGTACTTAACCTTTATTGATCATTTGAGGCCACCCTTATTTTTTTTCCTTTCTTAGAAATCCATGAAGTGTACTATGTTAGATATGAAACCATATTCTAGTGGGAATAACGTTATTCATAATTTTTTTTTGTATTTTTTGTTTTCAAATGTAATTGAATAATCAAGTATGTATCTAGTTTACCAATACTATTAAATTACTCGGTCCTTTGTGATATGATTCCCTGTATCTTATGCAAATTTATTAAACTAGAAACTGACACTAGGATACTGAGGTATGGGTCGCTATAATGTCTCTTCCTAATATCCAAGTCTCATTGAGAGAAGAATAAAATAAATGAAAATTATAAATTTATCACTTAATATATAATAGAGCCAATAGTTTATACCATAAACCATAATTTTCAACTCTAAGTCATGCATAGGGTAGTTCCACTCAAGGGTTCATTTCATAAGAGACCCATACTCCACTACCATGTCCCTCTATATGAGCACATATCCAAAACCAAAAACTAATGCATCATAGTAAACTACTTATCCCATCCTCTGATTTAGAAATACCAGGATCATATATTTTTTCGGTATCCTCTTAAACTCCAAGAAGGATTCTTCACACTGATCTATCCAGTAAAAATTCAACCACTTTTTGATAAGTGCTATCATTGGATATAATAAATGAGAGAATAATTGAATGAATCATTTAAAATATCCCACCAACACAATGGATATCTTGATATCAAACACATTTATAAGGAATTATCAAGAAAACACAACCTCAAACATCATCAATTCCATAGAAATTTCTTCATTATTGATTACATTCATAATAAAATATACCTCATGGATCTAGAAGTGTCACAATGAGATATTGTAAGATCCAATGTGCTCATAATTTACTCCACATAATATTTAGGTGTATAGAATGAATCTATGAGGTTTGTGTGTATATGATTATATCATCAATGAAAACCATAATGAAGGAGTCAAGATATGGAAGGAAGATCTTATTTTTGATATGCATGAACACTACTATTTCATTTTTCACTCCAAAGGCATGAAAAGATACTTATACAATTTATATATACTCATGAACATTATATAAATAATACCAACCTCTATGACATAATATTTGTGGTATTCAAATCATAGATAAACTTTTTCTTCCCCACAAATAATCAAAAAATCCTCAATCATGAGCAATGGGTATATGATATTAACATTCCCCTTGTTTGTATTCCTTTAGTTTACACACAATAGAAGGATACCATACACCTTCAGTATAAACATTGTTGGAGAATCCCATGTATATGTTCCTATTTTGAAATCCATTTTCAATAAAAATCCTCAAGCTGCAACTTGAGTTACTTAAAATCATACAATGTTATATGATATGGAGGAATCAATATAAGTTTTTATCTTTGCCTAATTTCAATATAAAAATTAAATTATATATTAGGATGAATTCTGAAGATATCGTCTGAAAGACATCCTAATAAAGGTCCACTCTGAATGGAAAAAGATGGTGATACCACCTAGTACACTATTTGAACTACGATTACTTCATATTTTAGGATATTCCTAATATGGCTCAGTTTTGGCCTCGTTTTTCCTGATCCTATATCCCATCCACCTATCGAAACAAACCTATCTCCCTATGGTTTTGAAAAGAAGAACATATTCTGTAATAATTAATTTTCACTCAGTATTTGGTCAACCAGTCCATTCCAAATGTCAAATATAACCTAGTCATCTCATGAACCCGGAAATACCATAATGTTTTATAAATATAAACCACTATGGGAAATTATAGACTTATCTATAGATTATCCACTTTATTTCCCAAGGTATTACCAGAAGAGATAAACTTATAGGATAAATTGATTGGAATGTGAATTCCTATAAAAACATGATTATATATAAATGAAAGTAAATATTCTATATCAAAAACAAATAATTTAACATATATATTATCAGGAACATACCTCTAAAATTTTACGGTCCCTATGTACTATTATTTAGGACCTAGTGCACTATATTGAATCTTCATATCTCATCCCCACAACCCTTCCCCTAAGGTTCGCAACTAATCAAGTTTACCAATGTTTGTGGGGGGGGGTTAATTTATTACCGAGGACCCCATATAGATCCTTGGGTCACCATCCTCATATTCTCGACACCCTTATGAGATACTATCTATAACACCCTCTAATAGAAATATGGAAGATGCACTATCTTTCTACACTGATGAAACTTCCTTAGAGGTCATGGAAAAATATTTTGTGATAATTCTCACTATGACCACAGTTGAAACACTATAAAAATTCTCCTCACTTAGATACAGTTGAAGAAAACTTGATCTTATTTAGTTTCCTACCACCACCTTGCAATAGCTCCTTGAACATCTTCCTCTTTCTATGAGAAGAGAAAACCATTGTATCACTAGAAGGTTTGGTATTTGATCCAAGAAGAGATGGAAGAAGACCAATAGCTTCATACTTCTCCAAATCATACTTGATCATCAAGGTTTTGTGATGAACCTAATTATATTTCATCATGTCAAAACTTCTAAACTAATGCCTCAGTTCCAAATAATGTAAATTCTCAAACTTTATAAAACCCCAAGAATTTAATGGTATGTTTCTTTTAAATAAATTCCATTCATTAGATATCCTATACATTGTAAATAACTGATTTTATTTGAAAAAAACTTTTTTATTCAAGATATAGTAATATCCTAGGCTTTAAACATAAATTTTACACTTTTGTGTTTTGAATTTTGAAAAACGGACATCCACAGTTGCGATCAGGATAATATTTAGAGTCTGATAGAATTACCATAATTTTCAGAGAATAGTAATCTACCATAATTAATAGTAACCTAACCATATGAATAGTAACTTACCATTATGAATAGTAATATGAATCTTATGTAAGATATCCATACCCATAAATGTATAAATAAATTCGGCACTTTAAAAATGAATATGAATATTTTATGTGTTTATATTTTACAATTAAATATTGATTTTAAATGAAAATTAATTTTATCATATTTAGAAAAGTATTTTTGATAAATATACTTCATTTTTGGGTTCTTTATGTTGAAAAATGGTTAGGGTGTTTTTTTGGGATTCTTTTGAAATACGGGATTTTTGATGAATTGTAAAATACAATAAATTACGACAAATGATAAATACTTGATTTACTACATCATGGGTGATGCAAGGATGATGTAAGCCCACTTGGTTCGAAATCCAAATCAATTATTACTATTTTTGATCACATGAATAAATAATATTCATAGTCTTGACCAAAAATATTAAAATAATAATTAAAATAATAATTAAAATAATGTAAAATCCCTCCTCCTCTCCACTATATATACCACCCCTCACCCCCTCTTCCTCCCAAACCACTCAATCTTAAAACATTTCCTAAATTATGAAAAATAACCTTACAAAGACCTATCTCTATGTCCAAGGCTTGTTTTTCTCACCAAAAGTCCAAAAACAACGGCCTTAAATAGATTCTCAAGGAGGAGTACTCAAGAGATGAAACTCTCTTCCTTTTCTTTCAATTTCTTTTACAAGAACCATTATTTTGTTCTCTCTTCTCACCTCAACCCATACAAACTACTTGATAATTACAGTACCAAACATGTATTGTATTTTTATTATTATAATTTAATAATTCATTATAATTTCTCTTTTTACTCTCCTTTTATATTATAAATTCAAACACCGTCTGGGATGTGTTAATTTATCACACTCAAAGAAGATGGGTTTTCAATTTTCATTAATATCTGAAATACTAGTAACAAAACCATTTTATTGGTTGAAACACGTCATAATATATGTATTTTATCTTATTTAATTTTCTATAATCCGCACAAACTCATAATATGGAATAATAATACAAAACAAGTTCATTGTGCACAAAACCGCCAAGCTAAATCCAAATGTTTATCATAAACATATCGAATTAGTCATCCTAATGGTATATAACCAATATCATTATAAAATTTTTTATTTATATTTCATGAATCTAATAATATATATTAATAATTCATGGTATTCAGTGATTATTTTGGTGAATATTGATTTTTTTCACACAATTCAATTGATTGCAATGTGGTTGGTGTCTTTGTCTTAATTACAATTTCATTGAGTCCTACTTGGAATTATGCACCTAATATTTTTATGTGGTTTATCTACTTCCCATTTGAGATTATTTTTCATTTGAAATTATAATTCTGGAATATATCCATTCTCTTATAGCATTGAAATTATTATTTCTTTAAGCCGTATACCATTTCACATACGATGTTAATTTGGAATGTTATTTTAACTATGGGAAATATTGATGAATTCGTATTCTCTAATATATAAAGATATTTAGAAGGAATATCAAACATGTATTCAATCTATGGATAATGAATTATTTGGACTTTCAGTGATGTGTGAGGCCCGTTATAGCCCCTCGATGCATCAAAAGGTCTCATGAGACAAATCAGTTGGCGACAAACCCTTCGAGTTTGTTTCCAAAAATCAAATGAGTTTCTACCCTCAGAACTAAATAGTTTTAACAATATTATGGTATCATGTTCCAGATACATTATTTATAATTAATAATCATTCACTTTATTCATTTTGAGTTATTATTATCCACAAGGTTTTCACCATTAGAAAATCTATGGATGAAAGCTCTTTCACCGCTTATTAATGGCGTGTGTTTTTCATTTATTCACCATGACATATTTGTTTATGATTTAGTTATTATTTATTCATTATTCCGATACTTTTAACCCTAACTGATCATTCGAGATCACCCCTCTCATTTGTTTACCTTCAACAGGTTTTGAAGCAAAAACCATTTATTGAGTTTTTGTGGATGCAGTTTTTTTATTTTTGTTAATTATTGTATTTTTGTTACTTTCCCAATGTAATTTGATATACATATATGTATCTAGTCTCTTAAATACTTATAAATTGATCATTCCTTCATGGTTTCTTTCCTTTTAAGAATTCTAATGTAATACTTAATGCACCGACTCTAGTCTAGAGGGGTTACGTCATTACAATTGGTATCAAAGGAAGTTTAGTAGAAAACTTGGAAAGTAGATTGGAAAATGTATATTAGGGAACAAATACCTAAGGTGGTTTTTGAGGAAAAACATACAAGAACGTCCTAGAATTTTGGTAAGGAATATATTATGTAGATATTTCTAGAAAATAAATCCATGCCTGGATACAAATAGGTAGAGGTGGGTCTGGTACAGATGTACCCAGGATTGAAAGCTCTGACAAGGAGTTTTGGGTTGACCCGAGGTATCCTAGTACACAAAAAGATGAATTTATATACTCCTGGTACTGATACTCCTGGGGGATATTCTTAGTATTATTCTAATTTTCCTTACAATCCATTATGAAGGATTTTAATATAAATTTTCCCTCATAGAAACCCTGTATATGAGTTTAGATATGTATATAATTTAAATATATGTTTAGTTATTTTATATTTGATATTCATAACCTAACATATTGTATTCCATTATTTATAAATGGATCCTAATGGAAGAAAGAGAATCAATACTCGTTGACAATGTAGGTATTTCCCCACTGAGAAAGTCAACCCATACAATGTCGGAGCAGATCAAATCTTGACCATATTGGAACAACTTACTCATGTTGTGACAAATAACCATTCTACACCTGTGTTGGATCATTTCATATGGCAGAATCACCCATCTTTTAGTGGTACTACTAATTCAGTGGTAGCTAAGTAGTGGATCAGGTCCCGTGAAAATATATTCATGGTATTATCATGAAATGAAATTGAAAAGGTAGTGCTAGTGGTATATTGTCTCAAGGGATACGTTGTTAAATGGTGGTCCTTGATCCAGAATACCAGGGAGGATGAATAAATTGAAGATATGGAATGGAGGACTTTTAAGGGAATATTCTTTGAAAAATTGTTCCCGCAAGAGCAATAAACTGAAATGAAGAGGAAATTCCTTGTCTTAAAGAAAAGGGAATAAGAAAGTGTTGCAGAGTATAAGTCTACCTTAACAAGACTAGATAGGTTTTCCATAGATTATATACATGACTTGGAAGACAATATCGATTATTTTTTTGAAGGTATTAAGCCAATTATTTTAAGGTCACTTACTTCTCAAACATTTTCACCGTATGATGAAATTTTATTAAGTGCCATCAAAGCAGATATAGAGTTTTCTAGATCAAATTTGTTCAATGGAAACCAATATAAGAAGCGATACTCTAATTACCATGTAACAGGTGAAGCACCAAACAAGAACAAGGGAACAATGAAATTCCCATTATATGAGAACTGTGGAAAGAATCATCTTGGGAAATGCTTCAAAGGCATTTGAGTCTACTACAAGCATGGGAAAAAGGGTCATAGATCAAATTAATACAAGGGGAAGAAACAAGTCAATTATGTTCAATACTACAATTTTAGAGAGATGGGACACTATTTTAATGAGTGTATTCACACCATGGAAACTTGTATCAGAAAAGGACACCAGAGAAAGGGAAAGATTATACGATTACAATCGAGGAGGTTGAAGTTACTAATGATGTGGTGGAAGGTACTTTAATTGTTTCTTCAAACATATCCAATTCTTTATTTGATTCTGGATCATTGAATTCATTTATATCCTCCCAGTTTTCCAAGAAAATTAGAAATGTACAATTTGATTTAATAAAGAAGTTGTCAGTCAAAAATCTTAGGGGATGTATCATCACAACAAAGGCATGTTGATCAGTCCCCCTCATGACACAAAAACGTGTTTTAGTTTCTAACCTTATGATCATACCAATGGATTACTTTGATATAATTCTCAGTATGAATTGGTTGTTAAATTATGATGCAGAGATATATTGTAAGAAGAAGGAAGTTATAATCTTTGAAAATGGTGTAGAATCCCTTCTTTTTAGAGAAAAAACCTCACCCCTTGATTCTTATCTGGATCCAACCCCAGTAGCTCTATTGAATTCAATTCTTGTAGAGGAAGATAACCCAATGACTATGGGTGAGGAAAGAAATATTCAAATTGAATATGTACATATAGTTTAAGAATACATTGATGTATTTCTTGAGGATATACCTAGACATCCTCTAGAGAAAGAAGTTGAGTTCCTTATTGATTTAATTACTGGTGGAAGACCTATATCAAAGACTCCCAATAGAATGGACACTATGGAATTAGTGAATCTAATTAAACAACTAGAGTAATTGAGTGAAAAGGTATTTATAAGACCCATTGTTTCTCTATGGGGGTCCCCTATTCTATTTTTCAAGAATAATGATGGATCCATGATACTATGCATTGATTACCTGGAAATCAATGATATTACAATAAAGAACAAGTATACTATTCCATGAATTGATGATTTATTTGATCAAAATCATGGAGCACTATACTTTTTGAAGATTGAATTTAGATATGGATATCATAAGCTATGTGTGAGGAAGGAAGATATTCCAAGGATAGTGTAACACCCCAAGCTTCCACGATACGTTTCCCTTTGAATAATGCAATAGCTTTCATTGTACGCAACTTCGACACTCTAACACACTACAGCTAATCAATGTAGTCGTTATGAATAGTAATACCCAATTTTTGAAATTTTATAAATTTAATTATTCAAATTGGACTTCATTTTCTGATTTTTAATATCAAAATTATCTTAGGGTGAAATTTTGGTATTTTTCTGAGAACTTCAAATTTTTGATGAATAGTGAAAATAACTAAATTTTAATTAAAAACAACTTTTTAAATCGAAATAATTAATAGTTCTAAATTATACTATTAAGTGGTTTTAAATCATAATTAGAATATAGGTTTACCATTTAATCCAATTTTGGTCATTGTACGAAATTTCACATTTAAACTAGACATAAATAAGTGTCAAACTTTTGATAGTTATTATTTCTTAAAAACATTCTTTTTGTTTTAACTACGGGAATTAATTTTAAATTAATTTTTTCCACTTATGTTTTTTGAATTTAGAAAAATGGATTCCATATTTATAATCATGAGGTATAAATTGTGTAAATAGGTAACTTTTATTTTTAGACATTTTGAATAATTGCTTCGGTAAATATTTTATTTACCATGGTTAAAGGGTAAATCCTGTAAATAAGGGTAAAAAATAATATTATAATAATATAAAATTACCCAACACATGTAATAACCCTATTTTCTGAACAATTTCGGACCATTATCATTCTTGGGACAATTTTGAGACCCCATGGAGCCACTTGTAAGTGAAAATGACACATTAGAATAATTAAGTTAAAATAAATACAAAGACTACAGAAGCATATATCTTTTACAAAAACAATTTTTACATAGGGTCATATATGTTATCATTTAAACTATAAATATTTATTATAAATATAAAACTATTTCCTACATAATGGTATTTTATTTATAATTTTTAGACAATGAAAAAGTAAACTTATTTATGACACAATGATGATGCCGTATTTTTCCTTATTAATGAAAGAATCAAATTAATGGTATTATAAATATAAAAATAAATATAATTTGAGACTTTTTATGAATTAAACTAATTTTATAGAATGATATGACATGTTAGGATTGATTTAATTAACTTATTTCGAAGTAATCATTCTGTTATGATTTTTTCAAAAATCAATTTCCAAATAGTGTCAAAAATGACATAAATGAGTTTTTAAAACAAATATTACATTATTAATTGATATTCTATTTCTAAAAATATAAGGTTTCCCCAAAATACTTATATCATGATATGTGTATCATTAATGGACCACTTTTGGGGCGCTTGGACATATATAGTATGTTTATTAACAATATAAAATAAAAATACAAAGTGACATGGTAAATGTCAACCAAATTAACTAAGAGTTAAAACTAAAATATAAGGTTTATATAATGACCCAAATTTGTCTAAAATCTATTGGTTGAAAGTATTTCGACCTATCCCCACCTTAAAATTTTAAAAATCTACTTTTGAGCCTTTAGAAACCGAAAATTAATTTATTATAATATAATATTTCATGATTTTCCTAAGGTGCCCCTCACTTCTCTTATAAAAGGGCACTCACCATTCTCTCAATAGAACACATTAAAAGCCATTTGGCTCTGAAAACCTCTACCCAAATATCCTCTAAACTTACATACCTTAATACTAGATGCCCTCCTTTAGTCATAAAGCTATCTAATGGAGTCCTTTTGATCAAATCAAAAGGAAGAACCCGAAGAAGAGGTAATGTTTTCACCACCCTCTTTCAAGTTCCTTTCTTCTTCCACTTCCTCTTTGTTTATTGTTTCCATTATAAAATAATAACTCAAGTATCTTCTATATACTGTGATGTTATTATAAATATGGTAAAACCATATTCAGTATTCTACCCATCCTTTGAATGACATGTCACCATACGTGCGTACGTACGGCTTACCGTCTCAACGTTGTGGTGTAGTTGTTATTCAATATATTCTTATTTGTATGGGTATAATAATGATTATAAATGATGTAAATAATAAATATTACATTATTATGATTCTGTATATATGATATACCATCCAACTATATATGATATTAATATAAAAAGAATGATATTGTCGCTCGTACATACATACAGAATACCGTCTCCACGAACGCGATAAGATTCATTCCCCATCATATCCATTCAAGAATAATATTCCTTAGATGATTAAACATAATGTCTAAAGACTTGATAAAATTCTGGATATTAATATTATACATCCCATCCATAAAAAATATGACTTAGAAAACAAGGAATATAAAGTAAAACGAATCCGTTAATACCCGAAACAATGATAATACTAAGATATTATTAACAATGCAATGTTAAAAGATCATATATTATATCATATTAATTTATATTATTCTTGTATAATTTAATAACAATTATTTCACCATTATAAAAGAGGTTAAACTACCCTTAACCAAGGAAAAGTACATGGTAAGGGGTTTTCATCTCACTCCTTATTCCCGTGAGATTCATGCCTTATTGCCACTATTTACTTTTGTGTGGTGTATGTACATCCCATAATTGTATTCTTTGTGAAATAAACATTAATTTATGTGTATTTACATATTCATTGTATGATACCTCTGTAATGGGGTGTATGTTTTATAATTTACCAAATTTGTAAGGGTTAATTCTACAACCTCTTCATTATTCAATGTTGTCTATACGTTATTATCTATCGGGATCTCTTTATCATCCACATACTTGTTTTTTAAAAATGTATTTCAAACCATTTTTACTATTTAATAGAAATGGGTTAATGTCATGTATACCCTTATACGTTTTTGAAAGGAATGTTTCTGTCGTTTTCCAAACAAGGTACTTTTTGACCTTTTCGACAAATTTAAGGTAAGAATGCTTTTTTTAAACTTATACGGTGGGTGCGGCTATATTCCGTCATTACAACATCGTTGAAGCTTCCCTTACAAGATTATAGGAATATTTTCAAAGTAAAGGACTTCTTTTTTACATGACTTTTAAATGATTTCAAAAAAATAGATATTTCTCTCAAATAGTTTTGATTTCACCCATGTCAACATCCTTTGATGGATTTTAAGCTTATTTGAAGTTGATTTATTATGATACAAAACTTCCATATTGTATTGAAGGTTTTGTGATATGTTTGACTGTGGATGTGTTATTTTTATACCATTCATGGTATATGTATAAGGTATTTACATTTCGTAAGCTAGTTTTAATACGAATGTTTATGTTATGTTTAAACCTTTTCGTATGAGGAATATATTGGACTTAGTAAGTGATGGGTGGATCCCGCTATAGCTCCTCGATGCATCGGTTGCTCTCTTGAGACAAACTAGTGTCTTGGCACGAGGGCTTGATGAAATATTATTTGTAGTCTTGGCATGAGGCCTTGGCTACGTGGTTATGATAGTATGGTATTATGCATTCCATCATTATGAAAGTGGTTATTGATATTACATGTGATTATTAGACTAATAGAATATCCATGTGAGTAAGTAAATGACATTATTTGATTTTGATATTTTCCATATTATTCTGATGTTCAAGTTTAAAAGGCTTTTTATTTATTTATACGTTTCCTTAAATGCTTATGATTATTTATGAATGTTTCCGCTATATTATTATCCTTACTGAGCATCTGAGCTCACCCCTTTCAATGTTTTAATTTTCCCAGGATGTGAAGAATTATTTTATGAATGACCCGCAGGGATAGTATGAGGGGATATGAAGACAAGATGTTTTTGTAGTATTTCATTTTATGATGTAATGTAAGACTTATTAATATATCAAGTGTTTCCAAGGCTACTAAACTGATCGATCTTTAGAGATTTGATCCCTTGTGATCATGACAATGTTATGTAATAATGAACCGACTCTGGGTAACTGGGGTTGGGGCGTTACAGTTGGTATCAGAAGATGTTTAGTAATAAAACTTGGAATCTAGATTTAGGTAAACTCTGATTAGAGCACATAGCCCTAAGATACACTTTGAAAAATAGTATAGAAGAACATCCTAGAATTTTGGTATTGTAGAGATTTTTTGAGTTTTCCAAGAAATACATCCCTGTCTGGATATGAGCAGGTAGAGGCGGCTCTGGAATAGAAGTACCTAGGGGTAAAACCCAAAAACAACACTTTGAGCTAGAATCGAATGGGAACTGGTGCACGACAACGGGCCTTGCTGCACTCTTGGTTACAACACTCCCGGGGGATATGCTTAGGATAATTCTCATTTTCTTTACAAACCATTATGAAGGGTTTAGGATTATATACTTCCTCAAAGAAAACCTTTTTATGATTATGGATTATATCTATAAACTGTTCAATTTATGTTAAGTGTTTTACAAGTATGGAATTATGTATTTTGATTCCTAAACTAATATAGTTTATCCCATTGTTTAGAAATGGCGCCAAGTGGAAGAAATGGAAACAGTATCAATGCACAGACTTCATGTAGGGATTTCCCTCCTGATCAAGATAATTATAGTGAAGCCGGTGATACAACTGGTGCTGATTAGCTTATCACCATACTGGTAAAACTCACTCAGGTTATGAATAATAACCTTACTCATATAGAGAACCATGATCCGCAACGAGGAGGATCAATGTTAGATCGTTTCATGAGGTAACAACTGCCAATGTTTAATGGGGGTAAAAATCCATTAGTAGCTGTGAAATGAATAAACTCATTAGAGAAAATATTCAATGCCTTGGGGTGTAGCGAAAGGGAGAAAGTTGTCCTGATAGTTTACCACCTCACTGGAGATGCTGATCAATGGTGGTCCTTGATTCAAAATACAAAAGAAGATTAAGAAGTATCATGTATGTAATGGAGGGAGTTTAAAGAAATCTTCTTAGAAAAATATTTTCCTCATGACCATCGAGTAGATATGAAGAGAACATTTCTGAGTATGAGGCAAAAGGAGGATGAGAATGTCGCAAAGTATGAGGATAACTTTACAGGGTTAGCAAGGCATGCTGATGATTATATACGTAACCCAAAAAGTAAGATTGATTGTTTCATTGATGGGTTAAAACCATTTCTCCATAGAGCTTTTGTATCACAATCCTTCTCATCGTACGAAGATATTGTCTCGTGTGCTATCAAGACAGAAAAGGAATTCACTAAGTCTTATGACAACAAAGTAAAGAAAGAGAAGAAGAGAATGGTGGAGAAAGAGATTGATAAAGGGAAAAAGGGAATGAAGGATTTTCCATTATGCGATAATTGTGGGATGAATCGCCTCGGTACTTGCTTAAAAGGAATGAGAGTTTTTTATAAATGTGGAGAAAAAGGTCACCAGTCTCGTGATTGCAAGGGAATGAAAGTTGTTGTCAATGTTCGATGCTACAATTGTAGAGAAATGGGGCAGTATGCAAATGAATGCCCTAAGAACCTTGGAAACTTACCTCAAAAAATTCCAAGGTATCAGGGCCAAGATTATGATGTTACTACAGTAGAAGACGAATAATTAATTTATGTTTGTTTTTGGACTCAAGGATTATATTCTGGTTATGAGAGTAATGTGATATATATAAGGATTGTACTGCAGTACTTGTTTTTTTCATTAAGGTTTTAATATGACTAAGATAATAATATTTTCAGTATGTGATAATAAGAGAAACATTACTTTGGGGGAATCTAATGTTACAATTGATTTTAGAATTTATATACCTTTTACAGGGAGTCTGGACAGAGGTACATTGGATAACTATAATTTTTGGAAAGGATTAAGTTGAAAATTGGATAGCATTGTTTTAGGTTAAAACATGTCTTGTGATTATTTTAGGAATATTATGATACTATAGTTTTTGGAAAAGGACAACCTATAGGTCGGGCGATAACCCATCGCGTTGGACAACGCTGAAGGAATCGAACCCATAACCATAGTGAGACATGCCTTTATTACCTACCACTAGCCTACAGGAAGTCCCTGGTTATTAAAAAATATTTTTCCTCATTATATTGGTATGTGTTAACATTTGGAACCTTTTATGATTAAGATAAACATAATATTTTTTGAGTTTTGTTATCTTTTGGAGTGAAAGATCAGTTTGTGGTAGAAATTAGTTGAAGGATGAAACTCTACTTGTCAAGTATATATATATATATATCACATATTCAATGAAGAAATTAATTATTAAACATTAGGGATGGTATATTAAAACAAAAAATGTGTTATCCAAATAACTTATGTTTTGTTGAACTGATGATATTTTAAATCATCATAGATTGATGGCTTTGAGGCACTAAATTTTACACTTGTTTGTAATTGATGACCACAATCACTCCCTATAAATATTTATGTTTTCCCACTAATTACGTGTCTATAATTTCCACCAATGTTCTCCTATTCGAAACCCCAATTTGGTATTGACATTCTCATTTCCCTTTCCCTCTTATTAAAACTAAATTTTGTTAACCCTATTTCCAATATGGGTTTTCCACAAAGGTATTTTCTATTTTCAACCTTTTATCTTCGAATAACAATTTCAAATTGTGAGGACGCAATTTATTGAAGGAGGGTATAATTTAACACCCCAAGATTCCACTTTACGTTTCCCTTTGAATAATGCAATAGCTTTCATTGTACGCAACTTCGAGACTCTAACACACTGTGGCTAATCAGTGTAGCCGTTATGAATTGTAATACCCACTTTTTAAAATTTTATAAATTTTATTATTCAAATTTGACTTCATTTTTTTATTTTTAATATCAAAATTATCTTAGGGTAAAATTTTGGTATTTTTCTGAGAACTTCAAATTTTTTATGGATAGTGAAAATTACTAAATTTTAATTAAAAACAAAATTTTTAATCGAAATAATTAATAGTGCTAAATTATATGATTAATTGGTTTTAAATCATAATTAGAATATATTATTACCATTTAATTAAATTTTGGTCATTTTACATAATTTCACATTAAAACTAGACATAAACAAGTGTCAAACTTTTGATAGTTATTATTTCTTTAAAAACACTTTTTGTTTAACTACGGGAATTAATTTTAAGTTAATTTATTCCACTCATGTGTTTTGAATTTAGAAAAAATGGATTCCATATTTAGAATCAGGAGGTACATACTGTGTAAATAGGTAACTTTTATTTTTAGACATTTTGAATAATTACTTCGGTAAATATTTTATTTACCATGGTTAAAGGGTAAATCCGGTAAATAATTGTAACAAAATAATATTATAATTATATAAAATTACTCCAACACATATCATAACCCTATTGGATGATTAATTCCGACCATGGGCATCCTTGGGTCTATTTTGGGACCCCATAGAGCCACTTGTAAGTGAAAATGACACTTTAGAATAATTAAGTTAAAATAAATACAAAGATTACATAAGCATATATATTTTACTAAAACAATTTGTACATAGAGTTATATATGTTATCTATTTAACTATAAATATTAATTATAAATATAAAAATATTTCCTACATAATGGTATTTTATTTGTAATTTTTAGACATTGAAAAATTAAGCTTATTTATGACACAATGATGATGCAATATTTTTCCTTATTAATGAAAGAATCAAATAAATGGTATTATAAATGTTAAAATAAATATAATTTGGGACCTTTTTATGAATTAAACTAATTTTATAGGACAATATGACTTGTTAGGATTTATTTAATTAACTTAGTTCGAATAAATAATCATGTTATCATTTTTACAAATATCAATTTCCAAATAGTGTCAAAATTGACATAAATGAGTTTTTAAAACAAATATTATATAATTAAATGATATTATATTTCTAAAAATCTAAGGTTCGGCCAAAGGACTTATATAATGACAGGTGTATCATTAATGGACCACATTAGGGTCTCTTGGATGTATATAGTATGTTTATTAACTATATAATTTAAAAATACAATGTTACATGGTAAATGTCACCTAATTAACTAAGAGTTAAAACTAAAAATAAGGTTTATATAATGTACCAAACCTATCTAAAATCTATTGGTTGAAAGTATTTCGACCTTTACCCACCTTATACATTGAATAATCCACGTTGGAGCTTTTAGAAACCGAAAATTAATTAATTATAAAATAATATTTCTATATTTTCCTAAGGTACCCCTCACCCCTCTTATAAAAGAGAAATCCCCATTCTCTCAATATCACACCTTCAAAGCCATTTGGCTCGGCTAAAATCTACCCAAATATCCTATCAACTTCCCTCCTTTAATCTTAGAGTCCCTCTTTTAGTCCGAAATCCATCCTATAGAGTCTTTTTGATCAAATCAAACGGAAGAACCCGAAGAAGAGGTAATGTTTTCACCACCCTCTTTCAAGTTCCTTTATTCTTCCACTTCCTCTTTCTTTATTGTTTCCATTATAAAATAATAACTCTAGTATCTTCTATATACTGTGATATTATTATAAATATGGTACAACCATATTCATTGTTCTACCCATCCATTGAATGACATGTCACCATACGTACGTACGTACGGCTTACCGTCTCCACGTCGTGGTGTAGTTGTTATTCAATATATTATTATTTGTATGGGTATAATAATGAGTATAAATGATGTAGATAATAAATATAAAATTATGATGACTATGTATATATGATATACCATCCAATTATATATGATATTAATATTAAGAGAATGATATTGTCGCTCATGCGTATGTACGGAATACCGTCTCCACGAACACGATAAGATTCATTCCCCATTATATCCATTTAAGAATAATCTTCATTAGATGATTAAAAATAATGTCTAAAGATGTGATATAATTCTGGATATTAATATATTACATCCCATCCAAAACAACTATGACTCACAAAACAAGGAATATAATGGAAAACGAATCCGTTAACACCCGAAACAATGATAATACTAAAATATTATTAACAAAGCAATGTTAAAAGATTATATATGATATCATATTAATGTATATGATTTATGTATAATTTAATAACAATTATTTCACCATTATAAAGGAGGTTAACCTACCCCCATCTAGGGAAAATTATAAGGTAAGGGGTTTTCATCTCACTCCTTATTCCCATGAGATTCGTGCCATATTGACACTATTACCTTTTGTGTGGTGTATGTACTATCCATAATTGTATTCTTTGTGTAATTAAATTAAATTTATTTTTATTTACATATTCATTGTATGATACCTCTTTCATGGGTATTATGTTTCGTAATTTACCAAATTGGTAAGGTTTAATTCTACAACCTCTTCATTATTCAAGGTTGTTTATACGTAATTATCTACTAGGATCTCTTTATCATCCACATCCATATTTCTTAAAAATGTATTTCAAAACATTTTTGCTATTTAATAGAAATGGGTTAAAGTCATTTATAACCTTATATGTTTTTGAAAGGAATCTTTCTATCATTTTCTAAACAATGTACTTTTTGACCTTTTCGACAAATTTATGGTAAGAATGTTTTTTTAACTTATACGGCGGGTGCTGCTATATTTTTCCGTTTCAACATCGCCGAAGATTCCGTTACAAGTTTATAAAAATATTTTCAAAGTAAAGGTTTTATTTTAACATGACTTTTAAATTATTTCAAAAAAAGTGATATTTCTCTCAAATAGTTTTGATTTCATCCATTCCAACATTCTTTGATGGATTTTAACCTTATTTAAAGTTGATTTACCATGATATAAAACATCCATATTATATTTAAGGTTTTGAGATATGTTTGACTGTGGATGTGTTATTTTTATACCATTCATGGTTCATGTATAAGGTAATTACATTTCGTATGCTAGTTTTAATACGAATGTTTATGTTATGTTTAAACCTTTTCATATGAGGAATGAATTGGACTTAGTAAGTGACAGGTGGAGCCCGCTATAGCTCCTCAATGCATTGGTAGGTCTTTTGAGAGAAACTAGTGTCGTGGCATGAGGCCTTGAAAAAATCTTATTTGTAGTCTTGGAACGAGGCATTGGCTACATGGTTATGATAGTCTGGCATTATGCATTCCATAATTATGAATGTGGTTATTGATATTGCATGTGATTATTGGACTAGTAGAATATCCATGTGAGTAAGTAAATGGAATTATTTGATTTTTATCTTTGCCAAATTATGCTGAAGTTTATGTTTAAAAGGCTTTTGTTTTATTTATACATCTCATTAAATTTTTATATTTATTTATGAAAGTTTCCGCTATATTTTTATCCTTACTGAGCAACTGAGCTCACCCATTTCAATGTTTTATTTTTCCGAGGATGTGAAGAAGTATTTTATGAATGACCAGCAGGGATAGTATGAGGGGATATGAAGACAAGATGTTTTTGTAGTTTTTCATTTTATGATATAATGTAAGACTTATTGATATTTCTAGTGTTTCCAAGGCTACTAAATTGATTGATATTTCGATATTTGATCCCTTGTGATCATGCCAATGTTATGTAATAATGCACCGACTATGGGTAATTGGGGTTTGGGCGTTACAGATAGCGTTTTGAACCATGTTTGGGCATTAAAAGTTTACAATGATGCCTTTTGGACAGACTAATGCACCCTATGTTTTCATGGATTTAATGAATAGATTTTTCAATTAATATCTTGATATCTTTGTTTTGGTATTCATAGATGATATACTGGTATAATCCAAAATCTATCAAGACTATGATAATCACTTGCAGATTATTCTGAAAACTCTTAGAATAAATAAATTATATGGGAGGTTTATCAAGTGAGAATTATGGATTCAATCAATTTATTTTCTAGGAAATATTGTCTCTATGTATGGAATCCTAATTGATATTGTCAAGGTAGAGGTAATCCAAGAATTTTCCAAGACAATGAAAATAACTAAGGTATGCAGTTTTATTTTATTAGAAAGTTACTATCAGTGTTTCATTCAGAATTGTGCATGACTGGCTAACCCACTATCTATGATCACACATAAAAGGGATAAGTTTTTATGGGAGAAATAATTTAAAGAATTCTTTGAATAATTGAAGAGAA
Source organism: Viscum album (assembly GCA_963277665.1). Lineage (NCBI taxonomy): Eukaryota > Viridiplantae > Streptophyta > Magnoliopsida > Santalales > Viscaceae > Viscum > Viscum album. The sequence goes on from OY728141.1 coordinate 2,066,486,839, forward strand.
GACTAGTCAATGCTAAATTTTTTACTCTTCTATCCCAAAATGATTGATTTGTGATATACAGTGATGCATCAAAGAATGGGTTGGGATGTATCCTTATGAAAAATGATAAAGTTATTACATATGCATGGGCAGTTTAAGACTCATGAGAAAAATTATCCAACTCATGACATTGAGTTAGAAACTGCAATCTTTGATCTGAAAATATGGAGACATTATCTCTACAGTGAAAGATGTGAAATATATATGTATCACAAGAGTTTGAAATACATTTTCACATAGAAAGAACTAAACATGAGGAAAATTAGATGTATCAAGTTACTCAAAGATTATGATTGTTCAATACACTACCACCTATGAAAGGTAAATAAGGTGGTAGATGCATTAAGCAGGAAAGATCATGGAATTTTGACCCAAATAAGTATTGAGAGAGAATTTATATTCATAGATCTACTAAATATAGATATGGGAATTATTAAGGAAGATTAAAAATATTTACTCTTTCAAATGATTGCGAAACCATATTTACTAGAGAAGATAAAAGAATCTCAATCTGGTGATGAGAATCTATACAAGAAAATTAAAGCTATTAAGGATGAGAGATTGACAGACTTTTTGTATGAGGAAGGAGTTCTGAAATTTGGGAATAGGTTATATGTTCCATCAGTTCCTGATCTAAAAAGGTAACTATTAATAAGATTCTCATAGATCAAAGTTCTCTATACACCTTGGTGGCATAAATATTTATAGAGATATAAAGGAAAATTTTGTGTGGGATAATATGAAGTGAGAAATTTCTGACTACATGTCAAGGTGTTTAGTTTTTCAACAAGTGAAGGCAAAGAGAAAACATCCTAGAGGGGTGATGCAACCTCTAGATATTCCTATATGGAAGAGGGATTACATTTTGGTGGATTTTTTTCACAGGAATACCAAGGAAACCTAGAAGGAATGATGCAATATGGGTAATTGTTGATCGTCTAAAAAAATCAACACATTTCCTTGCTATAAGAGAGGATTTACCACTTGAGAGCATAGAAAGACTTTATATTAATGATGTTTTAAGACATCATAGTGAACCTATTTCGATTGTGTCCAGTCGAGATCACCGGTTTACATCAAAAATCTGGAAACGTCTCTAGAAGTCTTTGGATACTGAGCTTGAATTGAGTACTGCTTATCACCCCCAACCAATGAACAATATAAAACGATTATTCAAACACTATATGATATGTTAAGTTCATTATCTCTTGACTTTCATGGTATGTGGGATTAATAATTGCCTTTGGCAGAGTTTTTATACAATAATAAGTTCCATTATAGCATTCAAATGGTGCCATATGAAGCATTATATGGTAAGAGGTGTCGAAATCCAACTTGTTGGGATGCAGTTGGTGAGGGGAAACTTTTAGGTCAAAAACTTATCAAAGAGACAACCTCAAAAGTAAAGAAAGTTAAGGTCTATATTAAAGAATCCCAATGTAGGAAAAAGATTTATACTGACAAACAGAGAAAGGATTTGTAATTTGAAGTAGGAGATCGTGTCTTCCTAAAATTATCTCAGTGGAAGGGTGTCTTAAGGTTCAGTAAGAAAGGGAAACTAAGCCCTAGGTACATCTGACCTTTTAAAATTCTGGAAAGGATTGGACCTGTAGCTTACCGTTTAATAATCCCACCATGCATATACAATATTAATAATGTGTTCCATGTGTCATTGTTAAAGAAATATATGTCAGACCCAATGCATGTACTCACCTATGGATAATTATAACGGGAACCTAATTTTTCAAACTATGATGAGCCTATCAGGATTCTTGACACAAGGGAGAATTTATTGTGAAATCAGAAAACTTTCATAGTAATGGTTCGTTGGAGAAACCATAATATATTGGAATCAAGGTGGAAACCTGGGGAAGTTATTAATAATAACCACCCATATATTTTTGAAGGGCTTTATAAATGAAAAATTTCGAGGATGAAATTTCTGATAGAGGGAATAATATAACGCCCCATAAATTTTATTGTCAATTTATCTTAACTACATTCTATTCATTAGATATCCTATATTTTGTAAATAACTTAGTTTATTTGAAACTACACTTGGTTATTTAATAGATAGTCATTAGAAATCCTTTAATCATAAATTTTACACTTTTGTGTTTTGAATTTTGAAAAAAAAACATTTAGAGTTGCAATCAGGATGATACTTAGAGTCTGATAGAATTAGCCTAATTTTTGGGGAATTGTAACCTACCATAATTAATAGTAACCTACCATCATGAATGTTAACTTACTCTTATTAATAGTAATATAACTCTTATGAATAGAATACATACCCATGAATTTATATATAAATTCATTCATTATAAAAATGAAGATGAATATTTTATGTTTTTATATTTTTCGAGTAAATAATGATCTTAAATAAAAAATAAATTTATCAAAATTAGAAATTTTTTATCTTATGAAAAATAGAGGTCATTTTTTGATTCGACACATAAAAAATGGTTAGGGTTAATTTGTGTGATTTTTCTAAAGTAACTGATTTTTTATGAATAGTAAAATATAATTAATTATGATAAATGCTAAATACTTGATTTACTACATCATAGGTGATGCAAGGCTGATGTAAGCCCAATTGTTTTGAACTCACATGAAATTATTACTATTAGGTATCACATGAATCAATAATATTTATAGTCTTGTGAAAAAAATATTAAAATAATAATTAAAATAATGTAAAATCCCTCCTCCCCTCCACTATATAATACACCCCTCACCCCCCTCTTCCTCCCACACCACTCAAGCTTCAACCCTTTCCTAAATTAATCCAAATAATCCTCTGAATCCCTCTTCCCACGTCCAAGGCTTTATTTTCTCACCAAAAGGAAAAAAACAATGGCATTAAAGAGATTATGAAAGAGCACTCAAGAGGTGAACCTATCTTCCTTTTTCTTTAAATTTATTTTACCAGTTCCATTATTTTGTTCTCTCTTATCACCTTATATCATAGAAATGCCATGATAATTCCTATACCATACATGTAGAATATTTTCATTATGGTAATGGAATATTTCACTATAATCTCTTTTTTCCCCTCCTTTTATACTATGAATGCAAAAACCGTCCTATATGTGTTAATTTATCATACTCAAGGAAGACGGGGTTTCAATTTGAATTAAAAAATTCAAGACTTGTCATGAAACCCTTTTAATGGTTTAACCAGATCATAATATATGTATTTTATCTTATTTAATGTTCTAGAATCCCTAAACACTCATAACACGGAATAATAAAACAAAACAAGCTCATTGTTCCCAAAACCACCAAGCTAAATTATAGCATTTATCATTGACTTATCGAATGAGTCATCCCCATGGTATATAACCAAAATCATTATAAGATCATTTATATATATTTAGTGTCACTAATAATATAGATTAAAAATTCTGGATGTTAAAATCCATTTCTTACAAACTTCTATTCATCAATACAGGTAAACGAATCATGAAAACCGAGGAAAAAATCCATCAAAATAATAAAATTGAACCTATTAAACCCCTAAAATTTCCATTAATTAACATAATAAGGTTATAAAATATCAATTATGTGTTTATGAGGTTCTGTAATTATTAATTAATGAATCTAAATTAGATTATTCAGGTCATTAAGAACAATCAAGAACACCTTCGAGCATAAGGTAAGGGTTCATCTCTTTCACTTTTATTCAAGAATTCACCCTATGTTGTGTCCCTTTATTTTTAATTATTAATGATGGGGTATGTTTTATAACATCTCCCATACTTCCCTTATTATATATAAATAATGGGATACCCATTTACCTCTCATTAATCCCTCACAAGAACACCTGTTACCATGCCGAAATGTTTGTAAGGGGTTTCTTATCTCAGTTTCAATTCCTTGGGATTTCCATTGTTCACCACTTATTTCTTATATGTGATATATTTGTACTTACATTAGATATAAAATATCATTATTCACTTTATATTCATGATATTTTGTGATTATTTTTTTGAATAATGATTTTTGGTTATATGATTTAATTGATTGCTATGTGGTAAATGACCTTGTCTCAATTTCCATTTCATTGTGACCTAAATGGAATTATGCACCTAATATTTATTATGTGGTGTATCTACTACCCATTTGGGATTATATTTCATTTGAAATTATAATTCTCGTCAATATCCATTTTCTTGTAGTAAAGATATGATTATTTCCTTAAGCCGTATAATATTTCACATACGATGTTAATTTGAAAAGTTGTTTTAACTGTGGGAAATATTGATGAATCTGTATTCTATAATCTATATAGATATTGAGAGGGAATATTTAAATTGTCTTAAATATATGTATAAATAATTCTTTGGACATTCAGTGATGGGTGGGACCCTTTATATCCCCTTGATGCATTGACAGGGCTCATGAGACAAATCAGTTGGTGACAAACACTTCAAGTTTGTTTCCAAATATAAAATGGGTTTCTGCCCTAACAACTTAAAGCATTATTTTTATTATAAAATGAGAGTTATCAGACAACCACCCATAGAAACAACCTCAAGGAGGACGGAAATGATTCAAACCAAGAGCGTCCCCTTGAACAAAAGAGTTACTCCTCGCTGGAAGAGAACCAGTACTAGAGTAAACAATAAGCTCCTCCTTTGAACTCCCCCTCCGGAACAACACATCAGCCACAAAATTGGCCTCCCAATAACAATGTTGAACATTCCTCCCAAGCTCCATTGCAAGCACACACTTACGAAGCACATAAGCTAGTTCCCATGGCCTATGTTTTTCATTTATTCACCATGCCATATTTTTTTATGATTCAGTTATTATTGATTCATGATTCCGGTACTTGTAACCCTTACTGAGTATTTGAGCTCACCATTTTTAATTTGTTTACCTTCAACGGGTTTTGAAGAGGAGACCATTTGTTGAGTTTATGGGGATTCAATTTTTTTGTTTTTGTTAATTATTTTATTTCTGTTACCTTTCCCAATGTAATATGAGTTACATATATGTATATATTTTCTTCAACACTATTAAACTGATCATTCCATCAGGATTTCATGCCTTTTAAGAATTACAATGTAATAAGTAATGTATCGGCTCCGATCTAGTGGGGTCAGGGTGTTACAAACTTCATGAAAATCTATGTCTCAATCCCAACCAAGAGGGGATCCAAGAGAAATATCTCCATTAAAGGAGAATATTAGGCAGTCACTAATAGTATCCCCTATTAAATATCCATAAAATCTTACACGTGATCTAGTTATAGAGAGTTTGGGAAGGACTCATTGATGATACATTCCTTGGAGTACACACATATAAGACTCTCATACCTAAATTATGGTTTCATGATACCCAACATCTCTTAGTATATTGAAAAATCATGAGTGTATCATAATTTACACGTGAGTACAATGATGTCTCCACTAGATAGAAGACCCCATGAAAAAAATAATTCCATTACTGAGAATCATGATACCTATAGTTAGATAGAAGGTTAGAGAATGATGAAGCTAGAAGTTCTAGACATAATTTAAAATCATCTGGGAAACACCTATGCCATGAATAATCCCTAATTAGAATTTAAATAGATATAGTGGTTCTAAAACATGAACCAATGTCGTAGGTGTAGAATCATTCTCATTTTCTCACATATGTCCATATGATGATGGAGCATCAAAATTCTCCCTAAAGGGAGCATTCTGAACTTCTTCCAATGGTGATCCCTTTTGAAGTCTTATAGGAGTTATTATTTTTAATTCCAAAACAAAGCTAAAAAGACATATAATAGCTTACTCAAGATATCATCTCATGATGTTTATAGGCATACACAACGAATTTCTATATGAACACTATCCTAGGATGCTACTAATGATGACAATGCACAACCCTCTTAACAATACCCAAGGATCAATCTTGGTTCTCTATATTTAAATGTTATTCAAAGTCATTAATATAAAATAAAAAAACAATCATGTCCAAGTTCAAGAAATATAAATGTTAGAAAAATATATCATAGAAGAATTTAAACTAATAAACAAGGGACCCCCAATTTGGATGGTAAGACCAATGTAAAGAAGAATAAGCAACATTAAATATATAAAGACACCACAAAATATATCCAAACCCAAACACTAAGTTTGATATCCTTGGCCACATGCCGATGGGCCCTTGCCTTTCCCTGGATCCCTGGTAATGAAATTTGCATACGCATTAAGATTCCCTTATAGAGTGTGAGTATAAATCCATTTGGAAGACACTGATTCATCTTTATCATAGATGAACATACACAAGTGATGTATTCTATGATAATAAGAAAATATTCAAGTAAGAACTATGAAATCATGTGTTGAGCAATCATGCACTAACCATGTCTCTACAAACCCTAGGTGCACCTGATTCGACTATATAAAGAAGTAAAATTCATATATGAATGCATGATTATGTGTTGGACATAAGGAAACCATATATCCCAAAGAAAACACATGGATAAAGAGCCTCTAGTCAGGCCTCAAGGCATTCATGTCCCATCTCTATCACAAGAAATTCCAATAGACCATCACTACCCCTATCTATCATGGGCTAGTCCACATGGACATTATACCCCATATCAACTATAGGATGGGTCCTAAGGCTATCATAAAATCTACCCCTATCTAGGCCCATCATCGTCATCATAAAAATCCACCTGTGCACCACTCTATGGTTTTACCAAACCATCCTACCACATGCCACTAGAAGTAAAACATCCAAAGACAATATATCCAAACACTATAGTTAATATCACATGTAGACATGAAATATACAATGAAGCATTTGTATTTAAAACCACACACCCACATAGAAATGTGATCATTATCAAGCGTGTTCTCATAGGCCACACACACACATTTGATCAAAAAAAAGAAACAAAACATACAAGGGACCTATATAGTAAAGAGATTCCTACCTTAAGTTAATTAATGTTGAACACCAAGATTTATCAAGATATGAAACCGAAATCATTATCTCACAACAACTAGATCATTTATGCACAAAAATGATCTGTAATAACAAAAATAGTTAATGGTAAATCTAGATCTAATCTAAGGAAAGGATTCCAACTATCTAGATTTGACGATGATCTATCAACAAACTAATATTTCGTATCTAGATCATGGTGGAAACTGTATATCTAGAAAAAATATCATATATCTATGGAAAATTTCATATGAATGAGGATATTCTGGATAAAACATTTGAAATTTATTATTTAGGAGTCAATATATAGATCCAAGTATGAAACACAAATGAGTGGGGAAGAAGAGATCTAATTCCATTAAAAGAGATATAATATGGGAATCCTAGTCAAAAGAAGGTAGAACATTGGGAGGAGAATATCACGAAGACATATTAAAGTGAAATTATTGAGGAACCCTTACTTATCGAGCTATATGGGAACCACCAATGGGCTGATGGATCCACCAGCCAACTAGTGGTTTCCAACCTAACAGTCAGTGGTTATAAGAAGATGTCTGAGCAACTACTTCTACCACTGGTAGGTCGGTGTCTCTATTTTGTACAGAAGGTGGATCCAAGGTTCAACTTAGGCCACATCCATCTCCACCATCTAGCCAGTGGCTCTGTACAAACTATCTAGTTTCACACCAATAGCTCCAAGTTGTTGGGTTCTACTTTCAACTCCTTTGGTTCCCATTCATGGCCCCCAAAAACCTCTATCATGTCTTAAAAAAATAATTATGGTATGAAAAACCATAAATTAAAATAGTATATAAATATGAGGCTTTCATAAAAAAATATACGCTATATCCCATATCACATTGTATGATATGGTCTATATTTCTTTATTTGACAAACGTGAGTTTGTTTAAAAATATTTGTACTGTCACAGGAAGCGATATGAAAGCATAAGATATAAGATATTTCATCGGTACTATATAGGTGTTATTTTTTTATATGTTATACTAGTTTTTGACTTTAGATAATTGAATGATGTATTTAAATACAATGTTAATGTCTTAAAATATGTTAAAAATATTTTTAACATTTATAGATTAGTTAACAATACATTAATAAAGTATAACATGGTTTCATTATTCATTTTATCATTTTTGATACATTATAATATTTTTATCTTCCTCTATTTATTTAATAACAGATTTAAAATATTTCCAAGTGAGTTATTAATTTAATCGAGTGGTTGTAGAAAACTGGGATCAAAGTTATCCCTCTTTTCACACTCCCCTTTACACATTGAGATACGTGCATTTCATAGAATATGAACTAGGTATTATGAATTAGATACATGATTCACAGGGTTGGTGGATTACCCAAGGAGGAAATAAATCTATATTTGTTTCTTTTTTATCAATTTTCAATAGAGAATAGAGGTATATCAAACTATATTTATGTTATTTATATTTCCTTCCTTACATAAAACCTCTCCTGTATATTTATTATTATTTAGTTTTATTGCTTCATACTTTATTTAGATTTATTATATTCCTCCCAAAACCCTCTAGTGGAATTATATAAAAATATTTTAATTATTTTATAATATCAAAAGGGCTAACTTTTGAGATATTTTCTTTAAGTAAATGATTAATATCTTTTAATTGTTATTTTTTTGTGATCTAGGATATAATTTTACTTTCAAGGTTTTATTATAAAATAACATAATTTCTTTACAATATTAGTTCTTTCTTGTAATCAAAAATGATTAAAGAAGTATAAAGATATGAATTTTATGATTATGGACATTTGATTTAATAATTTATAGAGATGAAATATTTTTTTTCAATATTTTTATATAATAAGTTTTAGGGATAAGAACTTGTGATAGTTTTTAGTTATAACGGATAAATTTCTATGGTAAGGACTTGATGCCATCTTTTTTTGAATAAACTATGTGGTAAAATCATGAATTTTTGATCTTGTGATAAAAGATATTTATATAATGTCCTAGGATTTTTATACGTTAACATTACATATTTTTTGAAACAATTTTCATACATTACACAAACACATGTCCAAATACTATATTAGATTAGAGCCTTTGGAAACATAGAAACATGAACAACTGGTTCATTATACATCTTCATATTTTCCCACCTTTTTCTTCAGAGCTAGAAAACTTTTTGAAATATCATACTTAATACCATTGTTAGTATCCCTAGGAAAAGAAACATAATAAAGGGTTATATCAAATTCATAGTAAGGGTAATAAATGGAGATATGTATTCATAACATGAATATAAAGGTATGAGAATATAAGGATAAAATTTTAAAATCACACCCTGCCTATTAAAGATCATATTCACGAGTCATGGAATTAATATTTTAATTTCATAATACATGAATCATACTAGATTAAAAAACATAAACCATGAAATCGTAACAATGAAATAATACATGGAATGGTGGTTGACACATAAATATATAAAATGATTTCCATAATAGTAATGAATCATGTTCAATGATATCTTAGTGGAATGGTTTTACTTCCAAAACCATATTAGTAGTGAAAGCTCAATCACAGGAACATATTATTAGTCATGGTTCACTCTCATGATCATTATAGTAATCAAGGTTCACTACCAAGACCATGATAGTGGACAAAGACCTTTACTGATCCAGGATAACTCCCCATTTCATCCATGCTTATCTCATGAGTTATAAATAATTACCCAATGAATTGGAGGGAGATATTGTTCCCACCCATTAAATAATGAAAAAGATACATATCTTTTGCACATGAAAATAAATCATTCCCCATAAACATAAACTAACCATAGAAATACTTTGGATAAAGTCTTTGAATCATAGGCCTAATAAATCATAAGTATCATTAAATAGTGATATCATAGATAGAAAATGGTTTTGAAATATTATTAAAAATAATTAGTGAGGAAAATAACCTTTTTTATTTGTAAATATATTTTTAAATCATATTATATTTTGAAAACATTTTTCTTTTTAAATAAGTATGAAAATTTATAAAGGAATCATTGAAGCAATGATTGGTCTCGGAGGTGGAGAAATTCCATACTTAAAGTACACATTAGAAAAAATACTTATTTTATATTCTTATTATAATTCAAAATATAATCGATCATAAAATGACAAGAAGATTCATTTTAAAAAAAATTTAAAAGTTAAAAAATGGGTAAATTTATTTTTACAAAACATGGTAGAACATTTATGAAAACATTTTTAGAAAACATGGTTTTGAAATAAAATAAATATACAACCAAAGAGATAATTAAATTACATAAAAATTATAATATAAATAAAATTATCATATTCATTATTAAATATTTCAAATAATAGTATATTCACCTTTTAAAAAATTATAGGCGCATCACATAACCTGCGTCGATAAAAAGGGAAATTTGAGACAAAATTACCTTACCAATTTGGTTCCATTTGAATCATAAAATATAGGAAAGAGAGATAATAAAATTAATATTTAAATACTATTAAATTTATTTAAATGGATAATATATTATATTCATGGAAATTATATACACCACACAAAAAAAACGAGTGGTGAATATGACATAAGTCTTGCAGAAATAAAAGTAAGATGAGAGATCCCCATACCTTATGTTAGGACTTACATCATATATGTGAAAAACTCATGTATAATAAATAAAATATTATTAAACATCTTCCATATAACCATATTCATATAAAAAATACCATATAAGAAAGACTTATGAATTTATATTACTTGTTTATTAACAAATCCATGTTAAACTTACTACTATGTTTTTAGTACATGTTTTGACTTGTTATTCTTGGATCTCTTACATAGATAATGATTTAATCATATTAATAATTATAAACATGAAATAATTATCCTATATATATATATTCAATATATATATATTTATGGTGATTCATAAAATTTATAGGTAGAAAAGAAAATACATCATTTTGGGAGAATGTAAACAGTACGTACGTAAGAACATTGATTTCATTTTATTTTCCTATAAAAGAAAAATATATATGATATATTATCATCCCAAAATAATTTTTATGTCATATATATAGAATGTTTTTATTAAAACCAAGTTTAATACATTCTATGTAATTCATGAATGAATCACATCACTTCATGAGGTGGTAGTCCGCTGCACACATGAACGTCCTTATCGTATTCCCACAAAATGGAAATAATGAATGTATCTGTGATATAAAAATTATAGAATAATAATTACATCATAAAAATAATTTACATATAATATATAAACTATAAATATATCATTTTACCTAACCATTAAAGGTGGTAATGGTAGAACAAACCACATTGGTTTGTGAGGCGGTAGTCTGACGTACTCATGAACGATGATTGTGTATCCCCTTTGATGTAAATGCGTGGTGTTTTTGAAAGAAAACATTAAATAAAAAAATATTGGTATAGTGAAGATACTGGGGTCATTATATAAACATGAAATAAAAATAATTTAATTTGTTTAAGGATGAAATAAAATGAAAAAAATTTGTTGATGAATGTTACATTTTCTTTGGATATCTCTTATAGTTTGCACCAAAAGGACTTACTTGGTAGGATTTATGCCCAAAGAAAGGGTTATAGGATAAAGGAATAAAATTACGGAGTATATTTGGATTGGTTTTTCTAATAATTTTTTTTTATGTTTTATGAAATCATAATAATAGTTTTCCTTTTATAAGAGCAGGGGGGAACATTCGAAATTTCTCAAAAGATTAATTTATAACAAATTAAATATCAATATAAATACATCCAGAAGGAAATTTATTTTAATAAAATATACTATCAGGTTATAATATCGTCAAAAAAATAGATTTTATACAAGTTTTGGCGTTATCTTAAATCTTATATTATTTATTAACCCTTAATTAACCCATTTTAACTTAAACTGCAGTAACAAAATTTTATATATTAGGAGGATGTACTTTTTAATTATAAATTTCTAGTTGGACCATAATTGTAAATTTTCATATATGTTAGACCATATATCATCCCCTTGTCTATATTTAATATTTTTATGATTATAAAATTATTTTATTAAATATTATTTTCATAAAAAATCATTTATTTACAATTTTGACACTATTCATTACTTTGACTTTATTAAAATCATGAAGAAATGATATATCTTATAAAAGTAAATTAATATATTTATAATACATGATATTATTCTATAAAATTTATTTATCGCCTTAATTAATTCAAATTATATTTATTTTAATATTTCTAATAACATTTAATTGATTTTTTCATTAAATGAGTAATTATTACATCATCCATGTGTAATTATTTATGATGATTATTTCTCTACTAAAAAATAAAAATAAAATTTCATGATAAAGTTAAATGTTTTATGTTTAAAAATAATATCCATTTTAAAAAATATCCTCCAAATAACCCAATATTAAAAATATTTTACTTGTTAAAAACAAGAGTATAACAAGTTTGACTTTCCATTGAATAAAATGCTATAAAGGTTATAAACTCACTCAAATGGCCATAAATGGTCACATAACCGATTATTTAATGATTACAAAAAACATACTCATCCTATGAAATTGTGGAAATTTTTCGGGTTATTTTCTAATATTTATAATATTATTTTTATCCTTAATTACCCAATTTACTCTTAGCCATTGTAATAATGATTACTAACTTTACTATTAATGTTATCCAAAAATAAAAGGGCTATATTTTCTGAATTAGAAAATAATATGCCCAAATAAAATATTGAAGAAACTAAAATCAATTAAAAATTAATCTCATAGATTGGGTGAGAATGCATGTTTTTAAAGTGAAAATGTTCAAATGTTCACTAATTTTGTATATCTAAATTCAATATAAAAATGATTCCAATAAAATAAATTGGATTAATGGATGTATAATTGAAATATTTTTAATTTAAAACTAATTTTAAATTTAATTTAATATTTTAAATTATTTAGACGAAAATACCATTTTCAATTCAAATTCAGTATTTTAACTACTAATTAAAAGATGAAACATTTCAGAAAAAAAGAAAAAATTTACCATAAGATAATTTTGAATTTATGATTCCAAAGAACAATTTTATTTTTTCAAACAGTATTTTTAAATGTTCCAAAATTATTTTCATAAAAAATTCCGCCATTAAAAGGAAATAAAACTACATTTTAGAAAAATATAATTTTTGTATGCTTTCAAAAACATTTATTCTTATATTATGCTTATCAAAATTTATGGATGATTTAAAAAATAGTTGAATATATAACATATAATTTTCATTTATATGATTCAATAAAAGTCATTAATTTAATTTACTATTGTAAAACACATTGTTGGGAATAAAAATAAATATTTATAGAAACACATCCTTTGTTTTCAATTGTTTTTATCGTCATTTATAATTAATTTATAATCAAATAATTCTTTTTATAAACACATTTAAACCATATCTTCATAATTCAATTAACACTATTCATTCCCACCATTCCAACGACTATGTGATAACTGTCATTATAAATAGTATATTGTCATTTCTTTAAACTCTGTCTTGCATGTGACATAAGATATCGAAGGAACTCATTTTTGTATTTTACAAAAAACAAAATCAGTTTTTTGTGTACCAAAATCCAATATCTATGTTTCATAAAACACAAGATTGGGTATAAATCAAGCTTAAATTGTTGTAGCATCTGACACAATCCATCAAATACATTTAATTTATTTAAAAATAAAAATCCATAAAAAATTGGTGTGTTACATTCTACACCCTTAAAACTAATTTTCCCTCAAAATTCATCACTCTAATAAAAAATTAGGACACCTATACCACATAATATCCTCAAATTCCCACATAGCTTCATGAAAGTTGTGGTTTCTCCCCCAAAATTTATCCAGGTTAGTGGTTTGGTTTTGTTGAACTTTATCTCAACCATCCAGAATATTTTATGATTTCTATTTATAATAATGACCTTCCTCTAATGTTATGAACTCTTTGTTTAGTACCTGTGAAGGATCAGGTATTTAGTTTCTCAGAAGTGATGCATAGACCACATCATGAACTCAAGATTTAAATTTTATGAGAGCCAATCAATAAGATCCAATTATTATACGATCAAGAGTTTAAAAAGAAAATAGTGTCCCTACAATTTAAAATTTCACACAAAATATCAATGGTGAATGTTTGAGAATTTAATTATGAGAAACCCCTATCATAAAAAGTGACAAAAAAACACCCACTTAAAAAGTGGAAAACAAAATGGTGATGATCACCACATAACCTAGACTCTTATTAGGATAACATTAGTCTAAAATGAAAATGTGGACATGGAAGAAAAATAAAAATATCAATTTATGATAGAGATTTATAGAAATCATGGTCATTATAAAGTTAACCATCATAGAACAATAAATCTATGATGATCTAGGGGACTATGTTATTCATAAAAAATAAAGGTACTAGGATACCATATTTTTCAGTTTATTTTAATACAGTTGAATCATTTTCACAAGAGGATATGCTTACATGATTTTTTCTAATTTGTATGAACAACCTCATCCATCGGTTGTTCCAAGATCAATTTTTAGTTCATCTCTTATTCTTGAAAATTTCATTGAATTGAAATTCATGAAGAACTATTTAATCATAATATCCATAATGGGAGGACATGTCATTATTTATGTATATATTTATCATCATATTTTTTTTTACTAAGGATTATCCAATATGCATAAATCTTTATATGGGTACGTTATCACACTACAATTCACTATTTTATTTCACCCTTACACCACAGTAGTAAATTGGTTTAATATCTTAACATAAAAATATTATAACAAATTTAAATCTATGTTTTATTAAATTATTTTTTTCACCCTTAATTTTTTGTATTTTACTTGTTTTTTTATTTTCATTATATTTGGAGGTGATTTAGAGGGTTCAGGTTGATGTTAAAGGAAAATGGGACAAACTACTCAAGAATCAAAGCATACAAGTTTATTAAACCACAAGATTTAGTTAATTCATCCATCAAATTGGGGTAAAATTTTGTATTCTGATCCAAAATAAAGTGGGATGAAACTCGCCAAGACTAATTTGTCTATTAAAGGTCCTAACTGAACTAATATATTCACGAAAAACAAATCTATATGATTTAAAAATTTTGGTTCTAAATTTTCGAAACATCTCCTATTATTTAAAATATCAAGCTTCTAGATTTGACATTGAGATAGATAGGATGTTGGATTTTTTTCTTTCTTCTTAGTCGATATAAATCCATTTTCTAGCCTAAAACTACGGTCCATGTGGTATCTATAAATCTTAGTTTTCAAAACCACCTCCTATTTTGACATTAAAAGTTAACGTTCAGATCCTCATTTAAAAGCTCGACCAGGGATAAAATATCTTCCATTTTGGAGACCCAAAAGATTACTCTCCTAATTATATAAGTTATGGAGGCCCTTATCCTCATAGGGGGATTAGGTTTGAAGGAAATGATCTATTATATCCTTATCCTCATCTCGATGGTAAGATAACTAGTGGACGATCATTTCAAGGATGCTATACAAACTTGGGAGGGAGTTGCATCAATTTTTAATCCATTGGTATTGTATAATTTTTGTGTAAAATATTTCTAGTATTTTTAATATTAATAATCATCCCCTCTAAATTCATTTCTTTAGAATAACAAAGTGAAGCATTATTTATTTCAATACTGATTGGGTTGAGGTTTATATGGAAATATTGGGTTGTTCCAATTGGAAAAGACAAGAATCCTCATTCTCACACTAATAAATTAGATATCATTATGATTCAGTATCCTTCAATCTATGTTTCAGGTCAAATCCTCGACAACATGATTGTTGTGCCAAGGGATGGTTCTTTATGCATTGTTTTAAAAAGGAAAGAGCGGAATCAAGATCTTGAAAACCGTTAACCCAAGGATTTCATTAAACCATCTATATTTTTCATAATCATGAACTAACCAAGGTGTGTAGTGTAATTGAAATGACCTCCTTCTCTCAAAATCCTAAAAATACCACTATCAATTGTCAACTATCAAACTCGTTAATTAATTCATTTTATTTTTAAAATTATTTTCACTAGTACCCACTCTTATAGACATTTTTATTAAAAAATACACACTTTAAACCTCCAAAAATCCTTTAGATATGATCAAGTGTGTAACCTAGAATATAAGTAAACTTTTAAAATAGAATTAGTTTGAAATTAAAAGAAATCTTTTTCCAATTATGGTGATGCTGGTGTGGATAAATTTAGATTTATGTCTATGTTTTTTCTAAATAAAATTGTTTAATTTATAAATATTTTTGTGGTTACTTTCTTACATAATGTTTTATATTGTTTTTTTAAAATATTATTTTTTTATTCCTTGTGCATGATGTGATCTTCATCAGAGGAACTAATTATTTTTTAAAATGAACCGGAGAGGATCTTGTATAATCGACACCAAGAAGCATCGAATGATCCCTTGAAAGTGGGCACACAAAATATTGACACTATTATCGATCCTTATTCTTCTTCTACCAAAGAATACAACAAGACTAAAAATAAAATTTCATTATATGTCTAAAAATAACCAAAAAATAAAAGAACCAACCTCCCATGATGTTGAGGTCTAACCTACATAGAGTAAAATACAATGAAAATCACATAATGTTTAACATAAATCAAGACTCATTCAATTATTACCCAAATTTAATGGTCTTGATGGAGAATTACCACATAATAACATAATGGAGTTCTATACTGCATGTTCAATTTAAAACCTACTAATGTGGATGAATCATTTCTTTAGCTTAAGTAATTCCCATTATCTTTAGATGAAATGAAAAAAATACTAGTTATATAATGTTAACTTCTCAATTAAAGGTTGGGTGGGAATGAAATTCCTTTTTCTTGAGAAATAATTCCCAACCTCCCGAACATAAAATATATGTAAATAAATATATGGTATAAGGAAATCATATTGGGAAAAAACCCATGAATATTGGGAATGATTTAAAATTTTATGTTTAAGCTATACACCAAAAAAATAAGTGATAAACTACAAATACAATATTTTTCTTTAGTTTCAATTCCTATTGATCATAACATGATTGATGCTACTACAGGTGGTTTATTATTTGATAAGACTCCAATTTCTACAAGAACCTTAATTGAAAACATGGAACAGAACACTCAAAATTCAGTTCAAGGTCTAGTGTATCCATTCTGGGTATCCATGAGGTGCTGATTTATGTGTTTTGGAAGGAGGTGTGCAAGGATATTGAAGAGGTAAGCACCCTTCTCTAAAAAATTCATCTATTCCATGTGAAATCTCAATCTCCTCCTCAAATCCATTGAGGTATATTTTCCATTGACACAAACAATTCTACCAAATTACCTTAACTAAGAGAGAATTTTCAGTATTTTGAGGAAATATTCCTAGGACACCCCTACAACAAACCCATTAGGAAATGACCATACTATCCATATAACTATGGCTAGAAATAAATACAATCCTATATAAAAGGGGAGCATTCAAACCAACCTAAAACCTATGGAACCAACCATGGTAGAGTATTCATCCACCACCATCATCTATAAATTCTCAACCCCCACCAAGGCCTTTCTAGAAACCCCCTCCAAACCCTAATCCTATCCTAAAGGACATGATGAAACAAAATGGATGAAAAAATATCCAGTTCCAATAAACAAACCAAGCATCCATACATGACCTAAAAACTCAATTACGACAACTCTCCAACTCGGTGGGGGAAATCCAAAGTGACGGGTAAGGTAAACTACCTTATCAAGAACTAGTCAACCCTAGGGATATGTGAAATGTCATATACATCAAACTTTGAAGTGGTAAAAACATAAAATCTCAATGATCCCTTAATTATAGTCATCCCAACCTGAGTAAACCCAAATTCTAACCATTTTAAATTCTCCAAATTAGGAGAAACCTTGTCATGAGAGAATACTTTCCATATGAAATAGAGTTTAATTTGATTAACCAATAAGAAAAAAATTCCTATTTCATTTTCCAAATGTTCCACCCAACAAAAGAAACAAATATAAAATGAACATGATAAAAAGATATTATAAATTTCAAAAAAGTAAATGTTTGCATCCCCTTGATTGATTCTCTGTATAAAATTACATGATACACCATGTTTCATAAGGATATGTGTATACGCAGAAGGTGAATTCAGAGTGATGAAATGGAAATCCTAGGGAAGAACATCTTAACATTAATGGAGCCATAACATCTCGCAAAATACAATGATCCAAAAACATTCTCCATTCCATGAAACATAGGGGAGTATTTATTTTCCAATGCTATTCTTGATATGGGTTCTTTTATAAATGTGATCCCTCCATTTTCTCTTTATATCAATTTGAAGAGTTGAATACCACATTATTTTTTGTTCAAAGGGAATATGAGAGTAACAAAGACCCCAATGGTGTTTTAGAGTAATTTCTTATGTGGCTGAAAATTTTAATTTTTTTGTTGATTTTTTTTCTTTAAAGTGGAAGATAATATGGTGAATGAAAACGTCCCAATTATATTGGGGAGGCCATAGTTTAAAACTACCAAAACCATAATTAATGTTCAAAATGGTACATTATATGTGGGGTTTGTTGGTGAAATCTCAAAATTCAATATCCTTGATGCAAAGAAGCACCCCTTAAAGAACAATCCCCACTTTTAGTTAATTCTATTATTGTAACCCCTAGAAAATATTTCTTCTCCCACTTGATCCAATTTTTTGATTTTTTATCATTAATATACATTCTAGTTAATGAATCATGCATTGAATATTGTACCATTTTAGAAAAATATACAGCATGCACTTGTGTTGAGTATTTCTTGAGCACTGAGGATCCAATGAACAACAACGATACTGCTAATCTTTTAAAATACTATTACTCAAATGAGGAGGTTACCATTAAATTGTTATATGAGATCAGTGACATATCACTTCTATATTAACTACCATCAATCCAAATTCTCACTGGATTAGAACTTAAACCACTCCCTCAAAATTAGAAATATTCACTTCTTTAGAATGTAAACAAGTTTTCTATCATTATTTCTAGTTTACTCCCTCTATAGAATGAATTATAACTAATTGACATTTCTAGGGAGAATAAATAATCATTAGTTTGGAAACATGTTTACATTATTAGTATTATCCCTTAAATTTTCATGTATAATATATTGTTAAATGATGTGTCTAAACCGGTGAGGTAGGTACAGTGCCGATTAACCCAATCATACTAGATGTTATTTAAATGGAGGTAACCAAATTGTTGACATATTGAATCATTTAACTTATCTTTGATAGCCCATAGTCCATCCCAGTGTAGGTAGTTCCCAATAAATATAGTCATTTAGTAATAAAAATTGATTACAATGAATTGGTTCCAACTCATGTGAATAATAGTTTTCATGCCAATATAGACTATCTCCGACTAATACAACACACTAGGAAGGACCATTTCCCATTACCATTAACTGACCAAATTCTATAGAGGCTAGTAGATAAGTCCCTCTATTATTTCCGTGATCTGTATTATGAATACTTTTAGATCCATGCTTCCCTAGATGATCAGGAAAAGACAACATTTACTTATCCCTTTTGCACATTTTCTTATTAGAAGATGCCATTTGGTCTGTGCAATGATCTAGATTCATTATAGTGATGCGTGGTAAGTATTTTTTGTATTAACTAGATATTTTTATAGAAGTATTCATGGATTATTTTTCTATTTATGGATCCTCTTTTGATGAATGTTTGTGTAGTCTTTATTATGTCCTACATCATTGTATTGAAAATAATATTGTATTAAATTATTAGAAATGGAATTTCATAGTGAAAAAATGTATGGTTCTTGGACAAGTAATTTATAAGGATAGTATTCTAGTAGATAATTCCATACATGATGTCATTTATTCCATACCATTACCTAAAAATGTGTGGGATGTGTGTTCTTTATTAGTTTATGCTGGATTTTATCCTCATTTCATTAATTAATTTATTAATATTGCACTCCCCCTATCCTGATAACTCTAGAAGGAAAAAATAATTTGTTTTTGATTAAAAAATTAAGGATTGTTTTAGTTAACTAAAATTTAGTCTCACACCACCACTAGTAATCCAACCACCTCAGTGTGATTTACCATTTAATCTCATGTGTGATGCCTCTAACTAGGTAGTTGGCGAAGCATTATCACAATAGGTAGATCAATCTCCACATATCATATCCTATAACCCACACACACTAGACCCTTCCCAAGAAAACTCCACCACAACTAAAAAATTGTTCCTTTCCATTGTGTTTTCCTTAGTGAATTCAGCTCATTCCTTTTATTGTACCATGTGATTGTGTTCTCAGACCATGTATATCTCTTTTATCTTCTTATGAAACTAGAATCCAAACCATAACTCATTCACTGGATTCTCCACCTTGAGGAATTTAATTGATAAATTAGGGATAAAAAGAGTATAGAATGTGGTGGATGACAATATTAGTAGGATCCTACCAAATTAGGACATTGAATCATCCCTTTTTATTCCCAAAAATGACTTATTGGTTGATGAGAAATTGTACTAAGAAAGATATTATATTCCTTGGTATGATTAAATACTAAATTTGTCAGTATCATCTTACATTCCTTTTGATTTTAGTTTGTGTTTAGGTTATTCCAAAATCATACTTGTGGGGCCACATTGGTCCGCAATGAACTGCTCATGAGGTCACCGATTCTTCTCTCTTTTGGACAACAATATTTTAAGATAAACATTATTTCTATAAATATTGTACTCATTGATAGTGAATGGGGAAATGTATCTAAAAGAAATGAAATTCAATAAAAAAATTTAACTTTCACACCATTTTTTATGTTAAGGGAATTGACTTTATGGGCTCATTCCCCAATTTATTTGAGAAGTTATAAATTACTCTGGTAGTAGATTATGTGTTAAAATGGGTAGGGGATGATCTACTAGGAATGAAGATTAAAAAATAGTAGTGTAATTTTTGAGAAACCAAATTGTTTGTAGGTTTTTATTTCCTTGATTTATCATTATCTTCTAGGTTTCTCATTTTTTTAACCTAAAAAGGAAATCACTTTTGTGTAGATATGGGGTCATGCATTGAGTTTATACTACTTATCACCCACAAACCAATGATTAAGTCTAGGTATCAAATAGAAAGGTAAGAAAATTCTTGAAAAATGGTTTATCCTAAAATAAAATATTGGAGTTTCAGACGTGATGATTCATTATGGGATTACCACACTACCAAAAAAACATCCATTGGCATTTCACCGTATCAGATAGTTTTTGGAAATATTTTTCACCTACATGTTTAGATAGATCCCTAAGACTTATGAGCCATTAAACTACGAAATTCTAATATTTCAGGTGTAGGTTCTCAAAAGAATTTATATATTCATGAGATAGAGGAAATGATAAGAGAATAATATTTCAACTTATTGAATTATATGAAGACAACCAATGCTTACCAGGACTACCAAATCCTTCATCATCTATTCCAAAGTGGGCAGGAGGTCCTCCTTTTCAATAAAAGGCCGAAGTTTCATCCAAGTAAGCTTCATTCCCTCTGGTTTGTCCCATACATTGTAACTAATGTTCATCCATTTGGTCATATTCAACTTCAAAAAGAATAAACCTAATAAGGATTCAATGTCAATAGGAAGAAGTTGAAGCACATTCATAGAGCCATTTCAGAGTCCGTGATAGAAGAACTCCATGTCTAAAAATGAACCAACAAATAAAACCAACTATGTTTTATCCTCCCTTCCAATATTCTCTTTTTATTACAAGGAGTACACTACACGCTCTAGGTGGTGGTGGGGGGGGGGAGTACATTCTCAGGTTAGTTGTGAATTTTCATAATTTATTTTCTATTTGTCACTTACTTCATAGTATTTTTACCTTTCCCACATCATTACCCATTTTTTTGTGCCATACTAATAATTTTTTATTCCAACTTCATCAAGTAAATAAGTGAAAACTCATGATATCTTTCCCTATTTCAAGTCATTTTAATATTTTAAAAAATTGTTTCAATGATAGAATGTGTGTTTTAACATGAATTTAACATTGAGGTATAAAATTTTCTTGAAAATTGGTCATATGTCGATGATATTAATGTTTTTATATAAATTAATCCTTTGAAAAAATTGATACCCTTCATGTGAGTATGTTATAAGAAAACCATGTCACTTAATATGTCCACACATTCTTGCACTGAACCATGAAGTGTAAAAATTTGTTACTTAATATAAGTTAAATATAAGTTAGCTTAATGTTTCACTACTTTCCTAAAAGATTTCCACCCATTCATTAGTTATCCGATCTATTTCATTACTATACCAAATTGACCCATGCGTGTGTACCTATTATCTGACTATTGTACACCCTCCAATAATTAAAATAAATCAATAATAAAAAATAAAAAATCAAATAAATATTGTGGGGAGTGATGAAATGTAAAACATATGGGGATATCTTGCTCAAGATCTTATGGTTTGAATTCTTGGAATTCTTAAGTAAGTGGGTCTTGAAATTTGATTAAAAAGGATGTAGGATAGGTTCATTGGAAAGAATCATGTAAGAATAATTTTTTAAAATAAACTATATTTACTATATAGAAAGGGGAAAAAATAGAATTAAATGGTTGTCACAAACAAACACATAAAGATTTAGCGAAACAGTTGAATTTTTAATCATTTACTCATTTTGGTCTCATACATCTCCTGGAATTTTATTCTGATTCATTTTATGAGACATATTTTTTCTTGATCACTGAGAATAAGAACGTAGTGTTGGTTTTTCCTTGATCACATTTTTATAAGAAACTAATTTTTCTTTTAATGTTAAATCATTATTATGTTAAGAATTTATCCCTTAAGTAATATATTAATCCTTAAAACTCATCCAAAGTCCAACTTAAATATGTTCATAAATGGTTACTCTTAAAAAACATCCAAAATATTAAAATCCAAAACAATCAAAACAAGGTTATTAAATTTCCAAAATCAACTTATCATTAACCCCCCAAAAAACATGATGTTGATTTTAATATCCACATACCAAACAAGTGAATACCATCGTTATGTATTCTCTTCAAACCTGTTAATAACCTAAAAAACCCTATTGAATACACACACACACTTCTTCAATCCTTTTATAAGCACTTTTATTATATGAAAACATTTTCAAGGGAATATTGGGTTCATCCGTGTACTGATTGAATATGTGATTTCAATATTGAAAAATCCAAGTAGATAATCAGATTTAATTTCTCTAATGGATGAAAAATAAGATTTTAATTGTGCTAATTAATTCAAAAGGAAAAATGAAATTCTACAAAAGGGGTAGGAGGATAAGTATTCCCTAGTTATCATGGTTCACTTCATCTATTACAATAGTATAATCTTTCCTTTTTCCCTTTTTCCTTAGAGGGTTTTTGTCTTACCATCCACATTAGTCCTTGTATTAGGAATCTTGTTAGGATAATTCCAAAAATGTATACAATTGAGACACTGAATTCTGATAGGTATAGTATTTAGAGATTTCTATTTATTCCCATTACCTTAGAAGTGAAATACCTGATGAACATCTTTCATACAGTTAAAACACACACCAGTCCCCTTAAAATAATTTTCTCCTAGTTCCCTTCAACAATTTGAGCATAAATAAATTCTAATGTACTTATCTCCATAGTTTTTAGATTTTCCTTTGAATTATATCCTTATTTTCTTATCATATCCCTGATATTGATGAGATAATTCAATATCCCTATTTGTAAGAATAACATTAGAAAGGCACTTAATAAAAAACTAAGTTCTTTCTCTTGTCCTAATTTATGGAGTAAATTTTCTTTGACTGCCTTGTATTCTTGATGAAGTTACACTAATGATTCAATTTAAATTCCAAGCAATTAGTTACCAACATAATATTTTCAGAATTTGAATAATATAGATTGAAAAATATTTTTTAGTTGTATAGATCCATTTACTAGTGACAACTAAATCATTAATTCCATTAAAATAAGGTGTATGTTTCTTTAAGAAGGATTCTGGAAAATATTATTCCCTAATTTGGTTATTTGGAAAAGCAGTATATTTCATGGATTTATAAGGTTTTGTGGTCATACAAACATGGTTTTTCTCATTCCATATTCCATAACATTTAGTTTTTTTCAGAGGGATATCATTGAATTTTTCATTTCATTCCTCATTAACAAGATTCCTTTGGGTTTCATATATTGACTAAAACCAGAAATCATAGTGTAAGAAACACTAATAATAGTCGTAAAACCAAAAAATCAAGGAAAATTACCTATAACATTTCATTCTATTAATCCTTAGGTTTAATTCTAGTTATTCATTGTCATTACTAAAAACAATTGATTGTAACCTATACATAGACTTATCCTTAAGGATATTACTAACGATTCCTCATCCTAGTTTCCAAATATTGACTAAAATTTTGATCTAATACCAAATATAACGACCAAAAATTTTCGTATATAGTCCTTAAATAATATTTCATAATATTTCAGACATTAAATAAACACACGCCCAAAGACCGTATTAGTTTATCTGCATTGGAAACATGTAAAAAAAAATAACTAGTTCATAATACATATACATATTATCCTTCCCATTTCATCATAACTAGAACCATTTTTGAAATATCATGCATAATAAATTTATTTCTATCATGTGGAAAGGAAACATAATATAGGGTTATCTTAGATACTCAGTAAAGAAGAAAAAGGGCGGTACGTAAGCATAACATGAATACAAGGGTATGAGAACATAAGTATAACATTTAAATATCATACCTTGAATTCTATAGATCATATAAAAGAGTCATGGAATAAATATTTGATGTTCATAAGACAAGAATCATAAGGGAGTAAAAATCATAAACTGTGAAATCGGAACATTGAAATGAGACAAAGAATTATGGAAGACACATAAATATATAAAATAATTTCCAAAGTAGTCAAGGATCACATACAAGGATATATTAGTGGAATGGGTTCACTCCCCAACCCATATTAGTAGTCAATGTTCACTCCCAAGACCATAAAAATATTCATGGTTTACTCCCAAGACCATATTAGTAGTAAAGGTTCTCTCCCAAGACCATCTTAGCTAACAAAGTCCTTTATTGAACCAGGTTCACACCCCATTTCATCCTTGTATATCTCATGAGATATATATAATGACACAATTAATTGCAGGGAGATATAGGTCCCACCAATCAAATAATAAAAAACATACATATGTGTTCCACCAGAACATAAACCAATCATCATAAAGATAGACTAACCACATAAATAACAATGTTAAAATCCTTTAATCTTAACCCCAATAAATCATAACTAACATCAAATAATGTTATCATTGATGGAAAATGATTTTGAAAGATCATATGAAAAAATTCTTGTGGATATATCCTTTCCTCTATGAAAAAATGTTTTTAAAACATATTATTTATTTAAATCTTTTTTTAATTAGAAATACTTTGAAAATTTATAGAGGAATATTTTGAAAAATGATTTTTCATAGCGGAAAACAAATTCCATCCATGAAGTACAAATTAAAAAAAAAAGATTTATTTCATATTATTGGTAGAAAAAAAAGACCCTCAACCAGAAAACCACAAGAATATTCCTTTTATAACCATTTTTAAAAAATTGAAAGCATTGGTATAAATGTATTTTAAAAATAATAAAAGAACAATTTTGAAAACATTTTTGGAAAACATTGTTTTTAAATAAAATAAATTTCCCAAAGAAGATAGAAAAATATTACATGACAATTATAATATCATAAAAATAATGATATTCAAGATAAAAAATGTCAATTATCAATATATACACATTATAAAATATTACAAGTTCATAAAATAACATGTGTCTCAAAGAAGGAAAATTGAGATAAAATTACCTTACTAATTTAGAAACATTTGAACCATAAAACAATGGAAAGAGATATCTTAAAATGGATATGTAAATATCCAAAAATCTAAGTATAAGGATCATATATTACATTTATGGGTAGTGAATACACTACACAAAGGAAACGAGTGGTAAATATAGCGTAAGTCTCGCAAAAAAAAGTGAGACTAGAAATCCACTTACCTTAAGTATTAAATCCCCTCATAAACATTAAAACCACTTGCATAATAAATATAAGTTTATTATAAATCTTAAATTGGAGAAATTAATATATATATATATATATAACACCATATATTATGTACTTATGAATTTATATTACTCGTTTTGTTATCAAATACTTGTTAGAGCCCACACATTTTATACATGTTTTGAATGTTTATTCTTGTTCCTCTTGCATTGATTTTGATTTAATATTACATAGAACGATTAAAATGATATAAATATCATATATATATATTCATTATATATGTATTTATGTTGATTTATAAAATTTATAGGTAGAAAGTGAAATACATTGTTCATGGAGACCGTAGACCTTACATAGGCATGGACGCTATTTTCATTTTATTTTCATATTAAAATAAAGAAAATTATTTGATAAATTATCATTAATGAAAATTTTGATGTCATTTATAAAACATATGGTTACTAAAATTATTCTTAATACATTCCATGTAAAGCATGAACGAATCACATCGCTTCATGAGGTGGTAGTCCACCATTCACACGAATGATGTTATCATATTCAAAAAATGGAAATAATTAGAATTCATGTGATATAACTATTATAGAATTATAATAACACCATAATAATATATATATATATCATATATAAACTATAAACACATTATTATTCCTGACCATTACAGGTGGTAATGGAAGAACAGACAACATCAGTTCACGAGGCAGTTGTCTGTCGTACACACAGACGAGGATTGTGTTTCCCATTTGATGTAAGTGTGTGGAGTTATTGGTAATAAACATAACATAAAAAAATCTTATAATTTTTAAGATACTGATGTTATTAAATAAAAATGAAATTAAAATAATTTAATGGATTTAAGGAAGAAATAAACAAAAACATTCATTGATAGATGTTACCCATTCTTCTGATATCTTCTTTTGGTTGGTCTCAAAGGAGTTACTTGGTTAGATTTATGCCACAAAGAATGACTATATGTGGAAGGGAGAGAATTCTGGAAGATATTTTTATTGGTTTTAACCTAACCAAATAGTTTCTTAACTATGAATAAAAGTGAATAAGTGGTTCTATTTTATTAGAGAGGGGAGGGGAACTTGAAGAATTTCTTAAAAGATTAATTTATAATAAATTCAATCTCAATCCAAATACCTCAAAAAGATTATTTATTCAATTATAAAATATTATAAGGTTTTAATATCATCAAAATATGAATTTTATACATGTTTTTATGTTGTTTTGAACCTTATCATTTATATTAACCCTTAATCGACCCATTTTAATTTTAACAACGGTAAAAACTTCTTCTATGTTAAGAGGACATATTTCATTACATATAAAGGGTAAATGAGACCATAAATGGAAAATTTATTATATTTTAGACCATATATCATCAAATAAAACAACCATATATTTTCAAAAATAATAATAATAAACCCCTAACATGTCATTTTAAACTATAGAATTCATGGATGACCATAATTAATTCAATTTATATTTATTTTAACATTTCTAATATCATTAAATTTATTTCTTCTTTAACTGAATAATTACTGCATCATTATTGTGTAATTATTTATGATCAATTTTTCTTCACAAAAAATTAAAAGTAAAATTCTAGGATGAATATAAGCATTTTAAATTTAAAACTACTCTTTATATTCTTGCATTTCCCTCTAAATAAATTCAGCTTAAAAATAAATCATTTGTTAAAAATAAGAGTTGGACAATTTTGACATTTATTTGAATAAAATATTATAAATGTTATAATATGATCAAAATGGCAATAAATGGTCACCTAAACGGTAATTTAATTATTATGGATCAATAATACGCATATAATAAAATTTGGGTCATGTTTTAGGGTCATATTATAATATTTATAATATCATTTTATCCCTTAATCATCCTATTTACCCATAAATGTGGTAATAGAAATTACTAAGTTTACCAATAATATTGTCCCAAAATAAGATTTTTATATTTAATTAAATTAGAAATTATTTTAAAAAATATGTAATCCATTTTTAAATAATTAAAAAATAGAAGTGGCTAAAATTAATTAAAAATTATTCTCATAAACGGGGTGAGAAATCAGGCTTTTAAAGTGAAAATGTTCAAAAGTTCACTATGTATTTATATCTATATTAAATATAAAAATGATTCAAATGACATAAATTGGATTAATGGATGTATAATTTAAATATTATTACTTTAAATACAATTTAAAATATAATTTAAGATTATATATTATTTAGTTGAAAAAAACATATTCAATTAAAATCCATTATTTTCACTATTTATCAAAAGATGACACTTTTCAAAAAAAGAAATTGTTTTATCCTAACCTAATTTTGAAATTACTATTCTAAAAAAGAGTAATATTTTTAAAAATAAAACATATAAAAGTTTCCAAATTTAGTTTTAAAATAAGTCTTCTATTAAAAGGTGATACAACTTCTTTTTAGAAAAATACAGTTTTTTTATTCTCAAAAAAATTGATTTTATCTTATTTTATGACTATAAAACTTAATATATGACTTTAAGTAAATTTAATTGAATATATAACATATAAATTTCATTAATATCATTCACTTAAAGTCATTAATTTAACTTACAAATATAAAATACCTTTGTGGGAATAAAAATTCTTTTTCATAATAACATATCTTTTATTTTCAATTGATTTTTCTCTTAATTTATAATTAATTGGTTGCAAAAGAATTTATTTTATAAACATTTATAAAATGTATTTTCTTAATTTAGTTAAAATAATAATCTTGTCCATTCCGACAACAAGGTGATAACTACCATAATAAATAGTATATTTTTGTCTTGTGTGTAACACAAGCCTTCGACGAAACTCATATTTATGTGTTACACAAGCCAAAATTAGTCTTGAATGTACCGTATTCCCAACCTAATGTTGTTTTTAAAAAATGTTGTCTACAAATCATTTTTTACTTAGTGTTGGGTACAAGGAAAGTAATAAAATATTTTTATTTTATTTGAAAAAATAATTCTAAAAAACTCTAGGTTTTACAATTTCCCTTTTAAAACCTTTATACCATTGGAATGGGGTATTAATCCACATATCACTTTGGATAAAAAGTGAATAATTTTTTTTGATTTGAACTTGGTTATATGCTTTCATAAATATTATTTATATATTTACATATTATCACACTAGAACAAATTGTTTTTGTTATATTATATTTAATTTACTTGTTTTATTAACTTTGTTTGAATCAGTTAAGTTGTATCTTCTAGTTACTTTTCATTCCAATAAATTTTTATATAATCATAACTACTGTAGTTTGAAAATTATTTTTATTTGAAC
The DNA here is from genome assembly GCA_963277665.1 of Viscum album. Taxonomy (NCBI): domain Eukaryota; kingdom Viridiplantae; phylum Streptophyta; class Magnoliopsida; order Santalales; family Viscaceae; genus Viscum; species Viscum album. Next base: position 2,066,516,426 of record OY728141.1, read on the forward strand.
TTTCCTTTGTTAAAATATTGAAAATTTTGTAACTTTTGTAAAACATCAATTGAACACCATGATTTTAATGCTTCCATAGCCGGACATCACTTTTTATTAGAGATAATATCTATATTTTTTTAAAGAAAATATTAGTAGATTAATAATTTTTATATGTAAATAAATCAACCTATTGGAACTTTAGAGACCATAAATCCCAGTTCGACAACCATTTTTATTAGAGATATATTTCAATATTTTAGAGGTGGAATAAATAATTTCATTATTAATATCAGTGTGGGTAACCACTAGATTATGGTTGGAAATTATAATATTTATAATAAGGAAAATTTAAATTTTACATGAGAGGAGAAAGATGAATATTTGGGAAAATATAAAGAAAAAAATACACAATTGTGTCTTATGACATAAGAAATTAATAATCATATCCCATTATTATAGATAAGAAATATAATTTAGAAGAAATTGGATACTACATATTATGAATCTTAGATTGTGTTGGAACACAATTGTGATATTATAAATATATTATCATGTTTTTTCATTTATTTTACGGGAATTAGTTTTTTAATTATTCATCACTTCATGATAGATTTTAATGGTTCGCAATCTCTAAGAGAAAATGAAATTACTAATAATCAATCAGTTGAAATTATTATTGATATGCTTCCTAAAGGATAGGAATTGAAGAGGATAACTATTTATTTTAGGAAGTATCTTATATAGTCTTTTTTGTATGATACCATTATAACATTAATGAAATATTAGTTTAGGTTGAATAAAATAACTAATAATGAGGAATGAAATAATGTATATTTTTTTACTATATTTCTTTAATATTAATCATCAATGTATTTTACTCCAAATAATATTTCTATGCATAATTTAGATGGTAGAAATATGGATTTTAGTGAAGGGTAATTCACTTAGTTTTCTATGTGTAAGAGTGGAATGTTTAATGATAATTTTATTTATAATAATCAAAGAGGAATGAAATAAATTTATGATATATTCAGAAGATGAGATGATTAAATGGATTTTAGTTATCTTATTTTCTATGAATGTAAGAATATTTAATATTTTAATCCATATTGAGATACCCCAAAATGATACAGGGTTTAATGAATAAATTATATGACACATGTTAATAAGGTTCACCTTTCATTTTGAGAATCTTCCTAATTAGAACTCTATAGTTAAGAATGTTTTTCCTATTGTAGTGTTTAGGATTGGTGACCTCATGGGAGTTTTCCCTAGGTGTGTGTGAGTAAGGAAAAAGAAAACTGGAAGGAACATGTGTCGACCAACAGGTAAACTCATTTGTTTGAAGATCCGTTTAGGCATGTGGGTTGGTCCTAGGTAGGGGATCACGTGTCTGCAGGGAAACTTGTGGTGCTTGGAAGGCCAGGACCTGATGGCCATGTTAAGTTGGGGTGTTTGTGATGTTAGTGGAGATTGATGTTTTACATTGGTACTAGATGAAGGTTCTTGGATATAAGTGTAGTGTTATTTACTGTGTTTAGATATAGGATCTACAATGAGAATGTTGTACACTAGGGGGGGTGAATGTAACACCCCATAATGATAAAGTGTTTACTTACTAATGGATATGAATCATGTTAATAATGTGAACCTTTCTTTTTGAGATGTTTCCAAATTATTACTGCATTGTTAAGCGGACTTGAGTCATATTAGTGGTTAAAATGAGTGACCTCCTCAGGTGTTTCATGGTGTGTGTGTGTGAGTGATGAAAAATCACATGGGAAATAATATGTGTCGGATTTTGGGGATAATCGTTAGTTTGATCATCTGTTCAAGGACATGGGTGGGTCCTAGATAGGGGACCACATTTCTATGGGGAAACTGGTGGCGTTTGGTGATCCAAAACTAGATAACCATGTTATGGATAAGGTTTTATGTTGTCTATTTGTCTAAGCTATTACATTACTTTCAGAGCGAGTTTTCCATCTAGAAGTATAAGGCCCCAGCCTTAAAACTTACTTAATCTTGAGTTATTACAAGATTACACATTGAGGATCTTTTCAGGTTTAGAGTTTTAGAGAATTAGATCATGAAACTTGCATTACATTCCACATTTAAACAAAGTGGATTACATAAAAGACAATATTCATTCTTCCCATCAACGAGAACATATTTAAAATAAAATATGGATTCTCTCTTAACACATCCTTGACTCTAACGTCTTATCATGTACCTTTCCTCTTGACCTGAAAAACATTTCAGAAACTTGGGATGAGCATAAAAAGCTCAGTAAGGGACATAAAAATATGGAAAGGAAACATGAGTTCATGTATACATAAAGATGAAATCATAACTTACCCATAAAACATAGGCACCTTAACCTAACTCATCAAAACATGAATAAATCATAGAAATCATAAGACATAAAGGTAACTTGAGGCATTCATAACATTCTTACGTAGGGAGTAACCCTCTTGGTTACGTTTGGAATACCCATCACAGTATATTCCCTAAAATCTCTTCGGAGAAACCTTAACGTTTCACTCCTTCGCGTTACCCAATGCATTGGAGAGCTATAACGGGCTCACCCGCCCTTAGTTTATCACGGAACCACCCGTTCTTCATAACAATGCCCAAGAACCATAACATACACGTATCACATAAAATATTCATAAAGGAAACAAAACATTTCCACATTTCAAACACAACATAACATTTTAGTATTTTGAAATAATGAATCCATATAAAAAGAAACCATTTCCAAAACCATTTAAAACATTTAATAAAGATATTTTTGAATCAAAGTGTCCCATACCACCTTGAAGCTTTTAAAATTTTAAACCATTAATATCCATATAAATAAATCCTTAAAACCACTTTGAAAACATGGATATTAATAAGAACGAATAATTAAAACATTTAAAATGATATTTTGGTTAAAGGGGTTTTACCAAAATTAGAGACACTTGAATACAATAATTGAGGAATAACGTTTAGTCAGAACTTTATAATATCATGAGAATAAATGGATTCATGATATAATACTCCAAAGGACAGTATATACACCATATAAGAGTGAATTGGTGCATAACAACAATGAACCCTCAATAGAAATGTCAAATGTGATGAAATCCCTTATAAAGAAGGTATCCTTAAATTAAGGACAAATCAATCTCAAAAATATGTGTGAAGAATATCAATACACCCAATATAAGTGGATATTAAGTGTAAAACAATAAAATGTCATTCACACATATTGAATGGATGACATATTCAATGACTACATGTCGAACCCAAAGAAATCGAAATTGGGTTAAGAAGTTCCCTTGACAGCCTAACGGCGTCACATCAAAATGAGTTGATGAGAGATAAAAAGAGTATCTCATCACTTGGACACAAAATTTACATCATTAAGGATACATGAGAACATATCCCAATGTAACAATATGTAAATTAAAAGACCCAATAAAAGAAGTCTTTTAAAAAGAGGGGGGTGAAAGGTTCCCTTACCGACTTGGGTATCTTTCAAAAAATACACCCCATGAAAGAGGGACAATAGATCATTGATGTAAATACTCATAAACGAAAGTATTTTACACAAAGTGTAGAATAATGGGCAGTACATACACCACTCAATGAAATTTGTGGCAAAAGTAGCGTAAATCTCACGAGAATAAAAGTGAGATGAAAAATCCCTTACGAGAACTCGGCAGCCTAACGGCGCCACATAAAACTTCCAAAATGGATTGATGAGAGAGAATAGGGTCTCTCATCACACGAACATAAAAATTACAGTAGGATTAATATAAAATAACATCCCAATCATCAGAAAGATGAGCTTAAAAGAAATGACATAAAAGAGTGTACTTAAAGAGAAAGAGAGTTGCAGGATCCCTTACCTCGGGTCCGACTTGACTCGATCGTTCTTTAACGTCCTGAATAATAAACTTGAGTTAATTTCTATTTGCTTAAGAACCTTTTCCAAGTTCATTATTCCTTTTATATCAATTATTGACATGTTGTGAACATTATGTAATCATTTAAGTTAATAATGTTCATTTTGTCGGTATTTGGTTCTTAAGTCGAAAGTGGACTTCTTACAATTACATGTTGTTCATGTGGCCAAATGTTTATTATATCCAGAATTGTATTCATGTTGTAGTTATAATATATGTCATATATATCCAGTACATTCATGCATTTATAACATTACATAATCATTTAGAGGTAAGAAATGAAATGCACCGTTCATGGAGACGGTAAGCCGTACGTACGCATGAACGCTACTTTCATTTCTATTCGTATTTTATAGAATGGGATAATAATGATATAAAGGTATATTATAATTCCAGTATAATATCATATTTAATATCATAGTTCCATCCTTTATATGTCCCACATATGGTATTTAACGAATCAAATCACTTTGAGGGGGCGGTAGTCCGCACTTCCTTAAATGAAGATATCGTGTTTACCCATAATGGGAACCATAAAGGTTTGACCAAAATGTAAAAAACAGAATCTTAAGGAAAACATAAACATACTATATATCATATATAAAAATAGTGACATCATAATGGCCACCTTTGAAGGTGTTAAATGAGTATTGAACAATCATCGTTTCGGGAGGCAGAATTTCACCATCCACGGAAACCGTATGTTCTTTAACCATTTGATGTAGTTGTGTGAGAGTGTAGCTCAAATAAATATTATAACAACATCCTAGTATATTGAAGATACTGTTGTTGTTACAAAAGAAGTAAATAAAAAGAGATTAGGGGGTTGGATAAGCAAAATAAAACAAATGAATATGAGAGAAACAATTACCTTTAAAAGTGTAACTCTTTTTGATTTGAGCCTAAAGTCTTCCTTTGAAAGGATTCTGCCCAAGGTAAATCCTCTAGGATGAGGAGAGGGATGTGGAGAGAGCAAATGGGCAGGGGTTGGCCGAGCCAAAGGCTTTTGAAGTGTGTGAAATAAGGTGGAGGTGGGGGCCTTTTATAAGAGAAGAGGAGGGGCACTTTTGGAAAGCAAAGAAATATTACTTTATTTGAAAATGCTTTTCGGTTTTAAAGGGTCCCAAATTGGTAGAATTCGTGGATAAGGTGATAAGGCATCGAAATCCACTCATCCAATTGGTTTTGTCCATGTGTATATTGTAGATTTTTCATTATCGTTCCATTTTAATTAAATTGTCAAATAATGATGTCATCGCTGCATCATTATTATGTCATAAATAATTTAATTTCTTTAATGTCTAAAAATTATAAAAAAAATACTATGATATAGGAAATCTTTTTATCTTTCCAATGACTATTTATAATCAAAATTTGGACTTGTATAACCCCACTTAAAAATTGTTTTAGTAAAACATACTATGTTAGTGTCATTTTCACTTTAACATTAAATAAAAAGTATTTTATGTTATTTCCCAACAAAAGTGGATCCATGGGGTCCCCAAGTTAGGCCATGGCTTGTCTTGTTCGGCCATGACACAACCAATAGGGTTGTGACATGTGTCTAGGTCATTTCATATTTTTAAAGTATTATTTATACCTTAAACTACACTAATTATCACTAATCGCGATTAAAAACTTAATAAGTTACTATTCACCAAAAATTATTATAATCTCATTGAACCACATTTTACTTCTTAATGACAACCATGTATGTCGGATTTTCAAAATTCAATACACATTAGTGGTAAACTTTCATTTAACTGAAAAATCAGTTTGCTTGATTATCACTTAGTGGTTTCACTATTCATCAAAAATTGAAGTTTTTCAGAAAATTACCAAAAATTCACCCTAAGCTATATTTGATATTCTGAATTCAAAAATGAAGTCCGTTTTACAAAATTCAAAACATATTAGTCACATTAATTAATTTAATAATTAATTCCCGCTGTCAGAGCAAATAGCGTGTTTTTATAAAACAATAAGTATCAAAAGATTGACACCAGTTTAAGTCCGATTTCAAAGTGAAATTAATTCCAACCACCACTATTGGATTTAATGGTAAAAATATTTTCTAATTTCACTTTAAAACCAATTCAAAAGATAATCTAATCATATAAATAAATTAGATTAAAAAGTGGTTTTGAATTAAAATACAACATTTTACACTATTCCTTAAAAAATGAACTTTATCGGAAAGATACCAAAAATTTACACAAAGTAAATTTTGATGTCCCGATTCTTAATAAGAGTTTTATTTGGTCCAAAAGAATGTTTAAGAGTGAACAAAACTATATTTAATGATGGTTCAACATCAAAAGGTGATAAGTGAACCTTTAGTGAAAACTAGGGCATATACGCCTAAAATTGAATTCTTTCCGTATTTTAAGCCTCTATTCTTTATTGGATAAATGTAAAAACAATTAAAAACATATGAAATCATATTTTAGTTATTTCTATCCATTCCCGCCAATACAACGGCTACATGTTAACTATCATTTAAAATAATATTATTTTATTATTAGAGTGCAACGTAAGATTCCCAAGAAACTCGTTGTTGCGTGTTGGGTACGCCATCGAGCATAGCGTCCCCTTTAAAGTCATATTAATATTTTATTCACAAATATGGATAAATACAAAAATTTCGTATTCTTTATTTACCTGGGGTGTTACATCCTTCCCCCCTTTTGGGAATTGCGTCCGCGCAATTTTAAAATTGGACTTGGAAAAATCCTTGGAAGTCCCACATCGGAACAAGAGTTGGTAAAACAATCACTTTAAAATAAAGAAAGATAAGTACAAAGGTCACCCGAGTTAACCCATACTAGGACTCCAAGTATGAAAATATGGACATGGAGGAAAAAAACAAAGGGTCATGTTCTGATGGAGAGTGTTAGAAAACATGTTTAGGAGAAAGTTAACCACGAGAAAATCACAAACTTGTGATGGGTTAAACGGTATTCGATTCCCTAGTAGAAAAAGTTAATAGACAACATTTTTGTTTTAAGTTACATTTTATTGAGGAATTTTATTCATAAGGAAACATAATCACTTATCATGTTGACCTTCAACTTTTACTAGATTCCTTAATCAAACTCATATTTTTTTCAAAAGACGAGTATTTAGGGAGACTTGTTCGCATTCAGAGTACCATAATCAACTTCTAGAGAATCACCTAATCCACAAAAGAGAGCTATATACTTCCCATGTCTTTAGACTTTATCCAAAAACAAAACCAAAAAGGCTAGTACAAGATCGGATAATCCAGAAAAGGATAACCCTTTATAAAAATAAAATCTATTCTTAACATCCAAAATTTGTCAAACAAAACCCAATGTTCAACAAGGATCATTCGATAAACAATTTGTCCATAAAATTCTTCAAAGTAAACCAAAATAAGATCGAAACCCAAATATTTGAAAGATTTAGTCACATAGTCTTCCAAGTTAAATCGTAACATTTATCTCCAAACAACATCAGTTGCTCCTAAAGTCACGCATTGAAAAGTAATTATCCCAATCACATATCCTCCATGATAGGGTAATCATTTTAATAAATAACCCAAAATCAACTTACTCTTAATTCATAAAATCATATAACCAAAAGAATCAGTCAAACTAACCAGGGACTTCACGTAGTCCAGTGGTAGGCGATAAATACCAGTCGCACTTTGGTTGTGGGTTCGATTCCCGCAGCTTTGTCCGACGCGACGGGATGTCACACGGTCTGCGTGTTGTCCTTTTTCCAAAACTATATAATTCTTAAAACATTCCCCAAAACGAGATAAAATCTTCAAAATAATCATAACACATTTTAACCTCAATTTCATCTCATGCCCTCCACTTCAATCATAACCTTTAGTAACCCATAATTACCTCAAAAGTAAGGATCATATAAACCCACGTGGTTCTTTATAACTATGTCCACAAAAGAAAAGGTAACTATTCCTTGGATAAAATTTGCCTATATTAATCATCAGGGTTACACATAATATAAAAAGTCTTCTAATGTAACCCCATCATCAAAAGAGACATAATACTCTTAAGAATTTCACCATAACTCTTGAAGCCCTTATATGTTGACATCTTACTCATTCAACATTCTTCATGATCCATTATCCATTCCTTTCCAACCTATTCCGAAATACCTCTTTCCTACAAACAAAATCATGAATCATATCCTAAGATTTCAAAATAGGAAAACAACAGTCATGAAATAGTACATACCTTTGATTGGTCATTGTCAGTTTCTTCATCCTCAATAGGAATGGCATTAGGTATTGGTAAACGAACATTTGTACGCTCTTGGTGACCCCATTCACGATACTTCTTCATAGAACATGTGTTTGCATAATGACCATGCACACCACATTTAAAACATTCAATTGATCCCTCAGAAAGAACTTCTTTCTCTTTCCTCGAGTCAACGGGATGCTTCCTTTTTCCATTACAGGTTCTTGCTTTATGACCTTCATTTCCACATCTATAGCATATTTCTGTCCCTTTGAAACATTTCCCTAGGTGTTTCTTTCCACATCTCTGACACATAGGTTTTTGAACACTCATACCTTTATGATTATTACCTGCACTTCCGTAGGGATTTGTTTCTTGCATATTTGATGCCTTAGAGAAAACTCCAAGGTTTAGGTGGTCAATCATGACTCCAGATAGCTGGTTGAGGATAATCAGAAGAGTTCTTATTGCAGCTCCCATATCATTCAGTTGCTTGCTCAAAAGACTATCACAATTTCCTTCACATCCACTGTTACTTTGGTGCCTGCTAGATCCAGCCATTTACTAAAACCAAAAAGGTCAGTGTGAGTATATCAACAAAACCATCATGTACTAATGAGGAAGATAAACACTAATATACACTTACTCATTCACTTTATCTAAAACTAGGACTCTTTCTGAAATCCTAACCATTATGGTAATGTCACTTATGCTTAAGGAATACCCTAACCTCTAAAGTTATCTAAACCGACCTTTGATACCAACTATAAGGCCCCAGCCTTAAAACTTACTTAATCTTGAGTTATTACAAGATTACACATTGAGGATCTTTTCAGGTTTAGAGTTTTAGAGAATTAGATCATGAAACTTGCATTACATTCCACATTTAAACAAAGTGGATTACATAAAAGACAATATTCATTCTTCCCATCAACGAGAACATATTTAAAATAAAATATGGATTCTCTCTTAACACATCCTTGACTCTAACGTCTTATCATGTACCTTTCCTCTTGACCTGAAAAACATTTCAGAAACTTGGGATGAGCATAAAAAGCTCAGTAAGGGACATAAAAATATGGAAAGGAAACATGAGTTCATGTATACATAAAGATGAAATCATAACTTACCCATAAAACATAGGCACCTTAACCTAACTCATCAAAACATGAATAAATCATAGAAATCATAAGACATAAAGGTAACTTGAGGCATTCATAACATTCTTACGTAGGGAGTAACCCTCTTGGTTACGTTTGGAATACCCATCACAGTATATTCCCTAAAATCTCTTCGGAGAAACCTTAACGTTTCACTCCTTCGCGTTACCCAATGCATTGGAGAGCTATAACGGGCTCACCCGCCCTTAGTTTATCACGGAACCACCCGTTCTTCATAACAATGCCCAAGAACCATAACATACACGTATCACATAAAATATTCATAAAGGAAACAAAACATTTCCACATTTCAAACACAACATAACATTTTAGTATTTTGAAATAATGAATCCATATAAAAAGAAACCATTTCCAAAACCATTTAAAACATTTAATAAAGATATTTTTGAATCAAAGTGTCCCATACCACCTTGAAGCTTTTAAAATTTTAAACCATTAATATCCATATAAATAAATCCTTAAAACCACTTTGAAAACATGGATATTAATAAGAACGAATAATTAAAACATTTAAAATGATATTTTGGTTAAAGGGGTTTTACCAAAATTAGAGACACTTGAATACAATAATTGAGGAATAACGTTTAGTCAGAACTTTATAATATCATGAGAATAAATGGATTCATGATATAATACTCCAAAGGACAGTATATACACCATATAAGAGTGAATTGGTGCATAACAACAATGAACCCTCAATAGAAATGTCAAATGTGATGAAATCCCTTATAAAGAAGGTATCCTTAAATTAAGGACAAATCAATCTCAAAAATATGTGTGAAGAATATCAATACACCCAATATAAGTGGATATTAAGTGTAAAACAATAAAATGTCATTCACACATATTGAATGGATGACATATTCAATGACTACATGTCGAACCCAAAGAAATCGAAATTGGGTTAAGAAGTTCCCTTGACAGCCTAACGGCGTCACATCAAAATGAGTTGATGAGAGATAAAAAGAGTATCTCATCACTTGGACACAAAATTTACATCATTAAGGATACATGAGAACATATCCCAATGTAACAATATGTAAATTAAAAGACCCAATAAAAGAAGTCTTTTAAAAAGAGGGGGGTGAAAGGTTCCCTTACCGACTTGGGTATCTTTCAAAAAATACACCCCATGAAAGAGGGACAATAGATCATTGATGTAAATACTCATAAACGAAAGTATTTTACACAAAGTGTAGAATAATGGGCAGTACATACACCACTCAATGAAATTTGTGGCAAAAGTAGCGTAAATCTCACGAGAATAAAAGTGAGATGAAAAATCCCTTACGAGAACTCGGCAGCCTAACGGCGCCACATAAAACTTCCAAAATGGATTGATGAGAGAGAATAGGGTCTCTCATCACACGAACATAAAAATTACAGTAGGATTAATATAAAATAACATCCCAATCATCAGAAAGATGAGCTTAAAAGAAATGACATAAAAGAGTGTACTTAAAGAGAAAGAGAGTTGCAGGATCCCTTACCTCGGGTCCGACTTGACTCGATCGTTCTTTAACGTCCTGAATAATAAACTTGAGTTAATTTCTATTTGCTTAAGAACCTTTTCCAAGTTCATTATTCCTTTTATATCAATTATTGACATGTTGTGAACATTATGTAATCATTTAAGTTAATAATGTTCATTTTGTCGGTATTTGGTTCTTAAGTCGAAAGTGGACTTCTTACAATTACATGTTGTTCATGTGGCCAAATGTTTATTATATCCAGAATTGTATTCATGTTGTAGTTATAATATATGTCATATATATCCAGTACATTCATGCATTTATAACATTACATAATCATTTAGAGGTAAGAAATGAAATGCACCGTTCATGGAGACGGTAAGCCGTACGTACGCATGAACGCTACTTTCATTTCTATTCGTATTTTATAGAATGGGATAATAATGATATAAAGGTATATTATAATTCCAGTATAATATCATATTTAATATCATAGTTCCATCCTTTATATGTCCCACATATGGTATTTAACGAATCAAATCACTTTGAGGGGGCGGTAGTCCGCACTTCCTTAAATGAAGATATCGTGTTTACCCATAATGGGAACCATAAAGGTTTGACCAAAATGTAAAAAACAGAATCTTAAGGAAAACATAAACATACTATATATCATATATAAAAATAGTGACATCATAATGGCCACCTTTGAAGGTGTTAAATGAGTATTGAACAATCATCGTTTCGGGAGGCAGAATTTCACCATCCACGGAAACCGTATGTTCTTTAACCATTTGATGTAGTTGTGTGAGAGTGTAGCTCAAATAAATATTATAACAACATCCTAGTATATTGAAGATACTTTTGTTGTTACAAAAGAAGTAAATAAAAAGAGATTAGGGGGTTGGAGAAGCAAAATAAAACAAATGAATATGAGAGAAACAATTACCTTTAAAAGTGTAACTCTTTTTGATTTGAGCCTAAAGTCTTCCTTTGAAAGGATTCTGCCCAAGGTAAATCCTCTAGGATGAGGAGAGGGATGTGGAGAGAGCAAATGGGCAGGGGTTGGCCGAGCCAAAGGCTTTTGAAGTGTGTGAAATAAGGTGGAGGTGGGGGCCTTTTATAAGAGAAGAGGAGGGGCACTTTTGGAAAGCAAAGAAATATTACTTTATTTGAAAATGCTTTTCGGTTTTAAAGGGTCCCAAATTGGTAGAATTCGTGGATAAGGTGATAAGGCATCGAAATCCACTCATCCAATTGGTTTTGTCCATGTGTATATTGTAGATTTTTCATTATCGTTCCATTTTAATTAAATTGTCAAATAATGATGTCATCGCTGCATCATTATTATGTCATAAATAATTTAATTTCTTTAATGTATAAAAATTATAAAAAAAATACTATGATATAGGAAATCTTTTTATCTTTCCAATGACTATTTATAATCAAAATTTGGACTTGTATAACCCCACTTAAAAAATGTTTTAGTAAAACATACTATGTTAGTGTCATTTTCACTTTAACATTAAATAAAAAGTATTTTATGTTATTTCCCAACAAAAGTGGATCCATGGGGTCCCCAAGTTAGGCCATGGATTGTCTTGTTCGGCCATGACACAACCAATAGGGTTGTGACATGTGTCTAGGTCATTTCATATTTTTAAAGTATTATTTATACCTTAAACTACACTAATTATCACTAATCGCGATTAAAAACTTAATAAGTTACTATTCACCAAAAATTATTATAATCTCATTGAACCACATTTTACTTCTTAATGACAACCATGTATGTCGGATTTTCAAAATTCAATACACATTAGTGGTAAACTTTCATTTAACTGAAAAATCAGTTTGCTTGATTATCACTTAGTGGTTTCACTATTCATCAAAAATTGAAGTTTTTCAGAAAATTACCAAAAATTCACCCTAAGCTATATTTGATATTCTGAATTCAAAAATGAAGTCCGTTTTACAAAATTCAAAACATATTAGTCACATTAATTAATTTAATAATTAATTCCCGCTGTCAGAGCAAATAGCGTGTTTTTATAAAACAATAAGTATCAAAAGATTGACACCAGTTTAAGTCCGATTTCAAAGTGAAATTAATTCCAACCACCACTATTGGATTTAATGGTAAAAATATTTTCTAATTTCACTTTAAAACCAATTCAAAAGATAATCTAATCATATAAATAAATTAGATTAAAAAGTGTTTTTGAATTAAAATACAACATTTTACACTATTCCTTAAAAAAATGAACTTTATCGGAAAGATACCAAAAATTTACACAAAGTAAATTTTGATGTCCCGATTCTTAATAAGAGTTTTATTTGGTCCAAAAGAATGTTTAAGAGTGAACAAAACTATATTTAATGATGGTTCAACATCAAAAGGTGATAAGTGAACCTTTAGTGAAAACTAGGGCATATACGCCTAAAATTGAATTCTTTCCGTATTTTAAGCCTCTATTCTTTATTGGATAAATGTAAAAACAATTAAAAACATATGAAATCATATTTTAGTTATTTCTATCCATTCCCGCCAATACAACGGCTACATGTTAACTATCATTTAAAATAATATTATTTTATTATTAGAGTGCAACGTAAGATTCCCAAGAAACTCGTTGTTGCGTGTTGGGTACGCCATCGAGCATAGCGTCCCCTTTAAAGTCATATTAATATTTTATTCACAAATATGGATAAATACAAAAATTTCGTATTCTTTATTTACCTGGGGTGTTACAAGAAGTGTGGTTGGACTTCCTAGGTTGGGATATAGGGTCAAAAGTGAGGACGTTATTCTCTAGGTGGGGGTCGGTGAATGTAACAACATAGAATGATAAAGGGTTAAATTACTAAATGATATGAATAATGTCAACATGGTGAATTGTTATTTTTGGGAGGCTGACTGACAAAAACTCCACAATTAAGCACTATTGTCCTAGAGTAGTGGTTAGGATGGGAAACCTCCTGGGAAGTTTCACTGGGTGTGTGTGAGTGAGGATAAATAACAATTGAAATAAAATGTGTTGGCTTCTATGGATATTCATTAGTATAATGATCCATTCAGACATTTGGGAGGGTCATAGGTAGGGGGGCACAAGTCAATGGGGAAACTAGTGGTGCTTGGAAGGCTAAGACCCAATGGCTATGTTAAGGTTGAGTGTTTGTGATGTTAGTGGGCCCTAGTTATTACACATATTATCCAAGGTTTATAAATAAGTATAATTATCCTATATGATCCTAAAAATATAAAGGAAATAATATTCTGATTCTATGTATACCAAGAGTGTTAGTGGAGTTTTATATTTTTATAGTGAATCATATAATGAATAGATAGATGATCATAGAGTTTTAAACATCAATTCATAAAAATAAAACATTACATATAATAAAGGTAACTACTAAATATATTTCAAATATTTCATTAAATTATACTCATCCTAATTCATTATATGATAAAGATGGAAGTCCATCATTTGAGAAAACAAAGGAATATATTACTAAAATAAATTTCAAAATTAAAATTATTTGAATAAATATAATCAAGGTGAGATAAAAGTTTCTAAATCTAATGAAATTATTTCTAAATTAACTTTCAAGTTGAGGAAAAAAATCTAAATTAATTTCATTACCTATTGAGATTAAATATGGAGTTGTAAATTTGAAATCTAATATTTAATGTCAAAATTAGTTACTATATAATTTTACTTTTGAAAGGAATATATTAAATAAAAAAATAAACTTAGTGAAAACATAAAAATCTTCATCCATAGTAAAATTATTAATCTTCAAAAAGTCACATTTTCAATAAAATTATATTGTTTTGAAAAGTGTACCATTTTGTTAACAATTCAAAGAGGAGGTCAATAGAAAATTTATATTCTATAAATAAGGTTTAATATTTCATAAATTTTAGAGATCTTATTTCTATAGATTATGTAAATTTTAAGCACAAAAGTGTTGTATATATGTGAGATCATTTCTTTTTTCCCACTAAAAATTCTAAAAGGATATAGGTATGGGTACCAAACTCTTAATTTCAATTAAGTTTAAAGGGTTGAGTTATAATAGAAAAAACACTTTTTATATTATTAAATTTTATTGGATTGATGTTTTTAAATCCCATGAATAAATAAATATAATTTCATATAAATATGAAAGTTTTTTGCGATATCAACTGCAGACCATAACCTCTATGTTAAATTTGTGTACATTAGAATAAATTAAAATAATAAAGGAACTGGAAAAGGGTAAACTCATTTTTATTTTCCTCACAAGAGAATATTAATATTTCAAACGTCTCTTGAATAATAGGGGATGATATTTGTTCTTAATCTTTGTGCATGTGAAATATATATACTATAATATCTTAAAATGGAAAAAAAATTTGTATCTATCACATCTTCCAAAACCACTTTTTTTCAAAAGTGTATTTTTGTGTGTGTATATAAAGACATATCCTTTGAATGGGAATTTTATTTCTTTAATGTTTATATTTATGAATTTTATAAAATATTAATATTTTTTTTATTAATTTCGATTTTATATGTTTTATTTCTTTTTCAAATATAATTGGAAACCAATTTATTTTAAAAAAATTGATATAATTTCTAAAATTGATATTATTAAATCAATTTTATCTAGAAATTATAAATCATGACCATTCATGTATTTTGATATCAATATATGAGTATCATCAAGAATTACTATATAGATGATAGTGGACAGACAATTTTCTATACATTTTTATTTATCTCTTTATAGGAAACCACTGTTGAATTGTATCTAGATATTCCCAATAATATTTTCTTAATAAATAGAATCATCCACTATAGTTTATTGATAGCAGATTTTTTATTGATATTTTTTTCCACCAGTTAATATAATAATATTTATTCTATATTGAAAATATTTATTCAATTCCATGGTTTAGAACCTTTTTCATTATTGATCAAGAAGTTTCATTTGTCTGCTCTATTAATTGATTCATAATTATAATTTATAATTTCATTTGATAAAGTTAATGAAGAAAAGAAAGTTATATTTATAATTCAATGGTGTGAGTATGAAATATAATTAATGACGTTTTCCAAAGTAGTTGATCTTCTATAATAAGGATAATAACTATTTGGTTCACATAAATTTTCATCTGTTTATAGAATATCTATAATAGGGAAACATATTGATAATTTAATATGGATTAAGGAGGAATTTAAAAAACGAAACATATATAATTAGTATATTGGATTGTATTTTAGTTAATTCAAGTATTCTAACTTTATATAAAATAGATTAAGATATGTTCAAAATCTAAAATGTTTATCTTCAATATTTTATCAACAAGATGTGAAAATTAAAGATAGTAAAATCTATATTAGATGACATTGAGGATTCATGTAAAGGATGGTAAAATTGAAAATTATCATGTATTCTAATATTTTAAATTATATTTTGATCAATAATTTAGAGAAAAGTGGAATTAAAGATTTAAGAACCCCAGTTAGATCAATAGAAAATCTAATAAATGATGAAACTATTACCAGGTTGAAGTTTAAGTATTATTCTGTTGAAAAATGGTTTGTTGATAAAGAATTTATATTAGTATATCTAGTAATAAAAAATTCAGAGAAATTTATGCCTCATAATTATAGTACCATTTAACAGTACTTGAAGAAAAAGGAGAAAAAAGAAAATTTTCTTATTTAGGCTATAAAAAATAAAGACATGGTTTTAGAAACCCTTAATGAAAAATAAAAAAGTCCAATTGATATGTTTGAAGAATAAATATAAAAGATACATGAGGATTTATGAAGGAAAATTTTAAAATAAGAGAATATAAAGTAATCTTTTGGGATCATAAAAGTGGACATTAATGCTTTGAGAGGGTAGGAGAAATAAAAACATAAAAAATATTTACTAAAGTTGATGAAATTGAGGAAAATATAGTCAACTATAACTATAAGTAGACTAGTTTTGAAAAAAATAAACATTATGGAAGTAGTTTGATTTTTAGAATTACCAATAAGAAAAGGTAAGATCAAGGTTTTTGAAGTTGAATTTTTCATATATTTTGAATATATCTCACCACCTTCATATGAAAATGTTGATAAATCAAGAGAATCCAAACCACTAGTGAATGTAGAAGTTACTTTGAAATAAGATACATCATAATAAATTTTTGAATCATCATCTTATAGTAATACTTAATGTTATAAATCATATCTATCCATAAGTTCATCTATTTAAAACCCCTTAAATAATAAGTCTACATCCAATGAATCATAAAAATTAAAAAATATTGTCTTGAGGAATCTTCAAAATAGTCAAGTTCAGAAGAGAAAGATGAAACCTTGAAGGATGTAAACCAGAAATAAGATTATAGTGAATAATAATCAGAAGAAGAATAATTGTATAATGTTTTTGATATTTAAAATATTATCTCAAAAAAGAAAATATATATTTAAAATAGTCTAGAAGATAAAAGTGTTGGGTCTAAATCATCAAATATTTTATTTTAAGAATTGATTACATTGTGAAGTATACAACTTAAAAGAAATAATCATATAATGATTTGAACATTATGTTTGATCAATTTAAGGTATATATGATTCTACATATAGTGAACATAGATAATATTTCAAATTTAGTTTATAAACTAATGGTGAATAATAGAAGGTTTAATATTTTGAAATAAAAAATTGTTAATTCTCAAGCAATCAAGTTGTAGAAGAAGAATTTAGATCAACATGTTTAT
This sequence comes from Viscum album, assembly GCA_963277665.1. Classification (NCBI taxonomy): domain Eukaryota; kingdom Viridiplantae; phylum Streptophyta; class Magnoliopsida; order Santalales; family Viscaceae; genus Viscum; species Viscum album. The sequence continues at coordinate 2,066,534,012 of OY728141.1, forward strand.
ATAATGTATTATCTCAAGGACTTTATTAATGGTAGTTATTTTAATTTCCAAAACATAAAGAATGTAGATAAATACATAAAGGCATAAAATTTTGATATCAATAAACATTAAAATAAGAATGAATTTCTTAGAATGAAAATTAATGATCGAGATAAAATATTGAGAATGGTTGAAGGATGGTTCTTAAAATATTAAGGGATTTGATTTCATAATATAATTATATATTTATGTTTAAATAAATAATAGAATAAAATTCTATTATTTTTCCATAAATATTATCATCAAATTTTCTCCTTATTTTCTTCTTGGGAATCACTAATTGGGGAAAACATACTACAATATTAAGTAATATTTAGTATTGTGAAGAAATGTATTCTTACGGTAAGCTATTTTAGTAAGGAGGATAATTTCTTATAGAAAAAAATTCCTTTTGTATGATATGGTGGGGATGGGGGGTGGGGTTAAGATTGTGTTTTTTCATAATAAGAAAATGTATTTATTTTCATTACATCTTTTAGACCTGTCTTTTTATTATGTCTTGAGACTATCAAAAGGGGGAGACTATTGAGTAATTTTCTAAAATGAAATCCTCTGAATACTTTTTTTGTTAAATCCAAATACTATTTAAATTTTACTTTTTATTACTTAATATTTGTTTTATAGTTTTTTATGAAAAATTCATTCTTCTAAATATACACTTTCTAAATGTACTCATTCCAAACTTGTATATTCTAGAACATTATGATGTTACATGAACCATTATTCAAATTAAATATATTGAAGAGTTAAGTATAATTAAAATCATAATTATAATATCAAAGTATACAGAGAATCAATTACATGTATGTTACATTATTCTTCTATAAATAGGAAACTAAGTACTTATGGACCAAAAGAAAAAATCCAAGATAAATGTTTAAGTGATAACTTTTGAGATCAATTCACTAACTTAAAGATTAATCACTTCTAATATTTTCATATTTCAATGTGATATATGTGTTAATTGTTTTGTAATGTTTCATTATATAATAAATAATTTTCTCTATTGTAATAAGTATTTATTCAAATCAGATGTGATCAAAGAATTCGTAGGATAATACTTGATTACATTTGATCTTCTGATCAAAGAGTTTCTAGGTATTGGATCTTGTTTTACGAATCTTATGACAAAAAGAGTTATAGATTTAGGAACATTTTCTTCTGATTATAATTGATCAAAGAATCCCTAGGTATGTAATTTCTACCAAATCCGTCATTGAAGTTCACGTGTAAGATATTTATCTTCTAATATTTCTGACCAGAGTGCTTTCTATTCCTAAATTTTTGTACCTTTGGAACTAGTTATTGATCCTTCTACCACTTTTGTGTTGAGTGGATCCATGAACCAATTTATGTATTGATAATTAAAAAATATTTATTTATCTTATTACATTAAATTTAAATGTCTTATAACATTTAAGAATAACTTTTTATTTAAATTATACTTAATATTCATCATATAATTTAATTTTTTTTCTTAATGTTTCTTTATATTTCATGTTTGTATTGGATATAAGATATTCTAAAAGTTTAATATTTAGTTCCTAGGATAAATAAGTCATTTGAGACTATAAAATATAATTTATACATGTTTATTATAGTTACCATATAGAAAAATAAATATTAACCATGTACCAAAATGATTAACCATGAAGCCAATTTGAAATTCACATGGCCGATTTGTGAACCACGTAACTGATTTTTAAGAATCAGTTACCCTCTGTATCTTTGACCATATCATGATCTATATAACTACAAAATAAGGGATTATATTTTTGGAAAGTTAAAATGATTATATACACCTCATTATAACACATTAATTTATGAATTTATCTATATCATGTATGAAAATATCTTTAAAATCAATGAATATTTTTTAAATTATTTTATCAGTTTTTAGAACTATTTTCCAAATTTTTTTGATGATTACACTATTCATAAAAATAAAATTAATGTGTTTCTTGATTACATGGAATGATAATGAAATTTTATAAATCTATGTCAATATGATCCAACGTTGATTAGTCATTTATTGTAACATCCCAGGTAAATAAAGAATAAATAATTTTCATATTTATTAATATTTATGAATTAAATATTAATTTTAATTTAAAAGGGGTTTCTACGTTTGATAGCATACTCGATACGCAACGATGAGTTTCTTTGAAAACTTACGTTGCACACTAGTAATAAAATAATATTATTTTAAATGTTAGTTAACACGTAGCCATTGTACTGGAGGGAATGGATAGAAATAACTAAAATATGATTATATATGTTTTTAAATGTTTTTACATTTATCCAATAAAAGATAAGGGCTTAAAATATGGAAAGAATTCAATTTGAGGCATTTATACCCTAATTTTCACTAAGGGTTCACTTATCAACTTTTGTCGGAGAACCGTCATTAAATATAGTTTTGATCAATCTTATAAATTCTATTGGACCAAATATAACTCTTCTTTAGAATCGGGACATCAAAATTTACTTTGTGTACATTTTTGGTATCTTTCCGATAAAGTTCATTTTTTAATGAATTGTGTAAAATGTTGTATTTTAATTCAAAACCTCTTTCTAATCTAATTTATTTATATGATTAGATTATCATTTAAATTGGGTTTTAAGTGAAATTAGAAAATATTTTTACCATTAAATCCAATATTGGTCATTGGAATTAATTTCACTTTGAAATCAGACTTAAACTAGTGTCAATCTTTTGATACTTATTGTTTCATAAAAACACGCTATTTGCTCTGACAGTGGGAATTAATTATTATATTAATTATTGTGACTTATATGTTTTGAATTTTGTAAAATAGACTTCATTTTTGAATTCAGAATATCAAATATAGCTTAGGGTGAAGTTTTGGTATTTTTCCGAAAACTTCAATTTTTGATGAATAGTGAAACCACTATGTGGTAGTTAAAGAGACTGATTTTTCGTTTAAATGAAACTTTCCCACTTCTGTGATTTGATTTTCAAAAATCCGACATACATGGTTGTCATTAAGAAGTAAAATGTGGTTCATTGAGATTAAAATAATTTTTTGGTGAATAGTAACTTTTAAGTTCTTAATCGCGATTAGTGGTAATTAGTGTAGTTTAGGGTAAAAATAATGTTTTAATAATATGATATGAGCTTGAAACATGTCCTACCATCATTGGATGTGTCATGGCCGACCAAGACAATCCAGGGGTCAACTTGGGGACCCCATGGAGCCACTTTGGTTGGGAAATGACATAAATAACTTTTTATTTAATGTTAAAGTAAAAATGACACAAACATGAGCTATTTTACAAAAACAATTTTTACATGGGGTTATACAAGTCATATTTTTGACTATAAATATTAATTAGAAAGATAAACAAATTTCATACATCATAGTATTTTTTTTATAAATTTTATACATTAAATAAATTAAATTATTTATGACATCATGATGAAGCAGCGATGACCTTATTATTTAACGATTTAAATAAAATAGAAAGATAATGTCATATCTAAGACCTACACATGTCCAAAACATATTTCATGAGTGGACTTCGAACCCTTATCACATTATCCTTGAAATACATCAATTTGGGACCTTTAAAATCTGAAACTATTTTGAAAATAATGTAAGATTTTGTAACTTTACAAGAGTGCCCCTCCTCTCCTCTTATAAAAGGCCCCCACCTCTACCTCCTTACCCAAATTCCCAAAGCCTTTGTCTCGGCCAAACCCTGCCCATTCTGTCTCTCCACTTACCTATCTTACTCCTTGAAGCCTCACTTTGGGCACAAGTCTTCCCAAGGAAGCCTTTTAGCTCAAATCAAAGAAAGTTACCCGATTTTAAGGTAATGTCTTCTTTTGAGTCCTTTTGATTTATTTTGCTTCTCCAATCCCCTAAACTCTTTTTATTCTTTTCTTTTATAACAACTACAGTATCCACAATATACTAGTATGTTTTTATAAGATGGATTAGAGCTAAACTTACACACACCTACATCTAATGGTTAAAGAACATACTGTTTCCGTGGATGGAGAATTTCTTCCTCCCGAAATGATGATTGTTCAACATTCTCTTAACACCTTCAAAGGTGGCCATTAATATTACACTATATTTATATATGATATATAATACGTTTATGTTTTCCTTAAGCTTCTGTATTTTTCATTTTAGGCATACCTTTATGGTTTCCATTATGGGTAAACACAATATCTTCATTTAAGGAAGTGCAGACTACCACCCCCTCAAAGTGATGTGATTCGTTAATGCCATATGTGGGATGTGTGAAGGATGGATTTAAAGTTATTATATATGATTTTATACTGGAATTATAATATACCTCTATATCATTATTATTTCTTTCCATTAAAGTATGAGATAGAAATGAAAGTAGCGTTCATGCGTACATACGGCTTACCGTCTCCATGAACGGTGCATTTCATTTCTTATCCCCAAATGTAATGTACTATTAAAAGTACATGTATATAATGGATATATATAATGAATGATACATCTAAATGATGAATATAATTCTGGAATTAAAATATACATACCTCCCATTTAATTTTAATTCCATTAATATGACAAAGAAATGGAAGTAGTGTTCATACGTACGTACGGCTTACCGTCTCCATGAACGGTGCATTTCATTTCTTACCTCTAAATGATTATGTAATATTATAAATACATGTATATGCTGGATATATATGATATATATGATATCCAAATCAGGAATGTCATTCTGGATATAAAGAACCATTGACCACACAAACAACATGTAATTGTAAGAAGTCCGCTTTCGACTTAAGAACCAAATATCGACAAAACAAACATTATTAACATAAATTATTAAAAAATGTTTATAACATGGTAATAAGTGATATAAAAGTAATAATGAACTTGAAAAAGGTTGTTAATCAAGTAGAAATTAACTCAAGTTTATTATTCAGGACGTTAAAGAATGATCGAGTCAAGTCGGACCCGAGGTAAGGGACTTCGTCTCAATCTCCTTTCATTGAGGCATATTTCGTTTTTTACACAAATTTCTTTTATACGGTGTATAAACCACTTTGAATTTTACTTTTATACAAAAGGAATCTTTTTCTACGAAGCATTTTACAAAACGACAAAAAGGAATGTTTCTTTTAACGTATGCGGTGACAACAACCTTTTCCTCCGTCGCGAGTATTATTTGGTCTTTGGCTTCCTCAACAAGCCGTAATGTTTTTAAAATAAAATAAATACCATATACTCTTTTATGTATTTTGGTATTGAAAATGGTTCTGATAAAGGATTATATTATGATATATTTTGATTGAAATGTGGAAATGTTATCATTCCTTTATATTGGTTTTATGTTTTATGATTTTATATTGGTACTTAGACATTTGATGGGTGGTTACGTGATAAACCATATGACGGGTGGTGCCGTGAATACCAGGATGGGTGGTTACGTTATAACCTCCAATGCATTGGGTATGGAAGTCGGCCGTATGGCTATTCCATTAAGTATGTACGGAAATTGGCCGTATGGCTATTCCATTAAGTGATATGTGTGGAAGTCGACCGTATGGTTATTCCACTTAAGTATATTTATGTCCCAAGTTACCTTTATATGTTATGTGTTCCTTATATGGGTCTTATAGTAATCATTTGGTTACAAAAGGGTAAGTAATGATCTTTTATTCAGTGAAGAGTTTTTACTACTTCATGAAGGTGAAGGTATTACTTTGATAGAGTATACATGGTTTACTTGATGTTTGAAAAAGTAACAGTTTTCATTCTTTGTGTATCCCTTACTGAGCTTTTTATGCTCACCCCATGTTTTTTTGAAATGATTTTCACAGGACTTAATGTGGAATAATGTCAAGGATGGGATCAAGGGAATGTCATGCTATTTAAAACATGGAACTAGACATGTATCTTTTTAAGAGTTTTTTTCATTATGGAAACTTAGTAGAAGAGTCTACTTTGTAATTTTTTGAGATGTAATAGTTATGTTCTAATTCTCTAAAACTCTAAACCTGAAAAGATCCTCAATGTGAATTATTAATTTAATTCAATATTAAGTAAGGTTAAAGGCCGGGGCCTTATAGTTGGTATCAGAGGTCGGTTTAGACAACTTTTGGATTTAGAAAATTGTTAAATTATAAGTTAATTTATGATATGATTGAAATGATATAACATTTACAGATTACCATGTTTCTTCGCCTACAATATTTCTGTGTTCAGAATGGTTTTCCACAGAGGAAACAAAGCAGCTATGTTGGGACGACATCAGGAGGAAGACAACCTTCCAAATCAGCATACCGAGATGGCTATTACCGAAGGAGTTGAAAAAAAGATTGGTGAATGCTCCAATTTTGGAACTTCCTTACAGCAATGGTGAGTTTGTTATATATAGTGATGCTTCGTTGAAGGGAAATGGATGTGTCCTTATGCAGAATGATCAGGTAATTGCTTATGCTTCACGTCATTTGAAAACTCATGAGGTAAATTACCCTACACATGATTTGGAATTAGCTGATATTGTTTTTGCTTTAAAAAATTGGAGGCATCATTTGTATGGAGTAAAGTGTGAAATATATACTGATCACAAAAGTTTAAAGTATATATTCACTCAGAAATAATTGAACATGAGACAGAGGATATGGCTGGAATTAATCAAGGATTATGACTGTACAATTCATTACCATCCGGGAAAAGCAAATAAAGTGGCTGATGCATTGAGTCGAAAAAGTAATGCTTCATTAGCAATGTTGCATTTGGAACGTGACCCTTTGGTTACGGATTTGATGAACTTTGGAATAGAAGCTATTGGTACATGAAGTTCTTCTGTTTTGTTTCAGGTATCAGTGAGATCATCTCTATCAGATAGAATCAAGCAAGCATAGAAGCAAGACAGTGGGTCGTAGAAAAAGGTAGAGCTGGTTCAAAAGGGTAAGTTTCCTGAATTCAACATTAATAATGATTGTGTTTTGAGGTTTGGGAAGAGATTGGGTGTGCCTTGTGATTCACAGTTGAAGAGAGAGTTGTTATGTGAAGCTCATAGTTCTCCGTTTTCAATTCATCATGTCAGTACTAAGATGTACAGAGATCTGCGGGAGTATTACTGGTGGGATGGAATGAAAAGAGATATTTCTGATTTTACTGTGAAGTGTTTGACATGTAAACAGGTTAAAGCAGAGCGGCATTTACCAAAAGGGATGCTTCAGCCTCTACCAGTGCCAGAGTGGAAATGGGAGAATATATCCATGGACTTTGTTGTGGGATTACTGAGGACATCTCGAGGTAATAATGCAATCTGGGTTATTGTTGATCGCTTGACTAAATCTGATCATTTCCATGCTATATGAGATACTTTTTTCCTAGATCAAATTTCCCGTTTGTATCTTAAAGAGATAGTCAGGTTACATGGAGTTCCTCTCTCCATTGTGTTCGATCGTGATCTCAGGTTTACTTGTAACTTTTGGAAAGGCTTTCAGAAGTCGTTGGGTACTGAATTAAATATTAGTACATCTTTTCATCCTCAATCAGATGGGCAGTCAGAATGAAAAATTCAGACCTTGGAGGATATGCTACGAACTTGTTCGATGGATTATCAGGGAAGTGGGACCAACATCTTTCTTTGGTTGAGTTTCCTTATAATAACAGTTTTCATTCCAGTATACAGATGGAACCATTTGAGGCATTATATGGGAAGCGGTGTCGAACTCCAGCATTTTGGGATTAAGTGGGTGAAAAGATGCTGATGGGACCAGAATTGGTTGAAGAGACGGCAAAAAAAGTTCAGTTGATTCAAACACACATGAGAACAGCTCAGAGCAGGCAGAAGAGTTATGAGGATAACCGGAGGAAGGATCTATCTTTCGAGGTAGGTGATCATGTTTTTCTTACGGTTTCTCCACGGAAAAGTGTGATGAGATTTGGTTAGAAAGAAAAGCTGAGTCCAAGGTTCATTGGACCATATGAAATTCTGGAGAGAGTTGGATCAGTTGCATACATAGTGGCTTTACCTCCGAGTTTATCTCAGGTACACAATGTTTTTCATGTTTCGATGTTGAGGATGTATATGCCAGATCCATCTCATGTTTTGAGTCCAGAGGTAGTTCAGCTGGAGGAGAACCTATCTTATGAAGAACAACCAGTCCAGATTCTTGACCACATGGAGATGGTGTAACAGAATAAAGTGATTCATCAGGTTAAGGTTTTGTGAAAAAACCATGTGATTGAAGAGGCAACGTGGGAATCTGAAAATTCTATGAGGGATAAATACCCCCACTTATTTTGATAAGTGAATAAAATTGCGAGGACGCAATTCCCAAAAGGGGGGAAGGATGTAACATCCCAGGTAAATAAAGAATAAAGAATTTTCATATTTATTAATATTTACGAATTAAATATTAATTTTAATTAAAAAGGTGTTTCTACGTTTGATAGCGTACTCGATACGCAACGATGAGTTTCTTTGAAAACTTACGTTGCACACTAGTAATAAAATAATATTATTTTAAATGTTAGTTAACACGTAGCCGTTGTACTGGTGGGAATGGAAATAAATAACTAAAATATGATTATATATGTTTTTAAATGTTTTTACATTTATCCAATAAAAGATAAAGGCTTAAAATATGGAAAGAATTCAATTTTAGGAATTTATACCGTAATTTTCACTAAGGGTTCACTTATCACCTTTTGACGGCGAACCGTCATTAAATATAGTTTTGATCAATCCTATTTATTCTATGGACCAAATATAACTCTTCTTTAGAATCGGGACACCAAAATTTACTTTGTGTAAATTTTTGGCATCTTTCCGATAAAGTTCATTTTTTAATGAATAGTGTAAAATGTTGTATTTTAATTTAAAACCTCTTTTTAATATAATTTATTTATATGATTAGATTATCATTTGAATTGGTTTTAAAGTGAAATTAGAAAATATTTTTACCATTAAATCCAATAGTGGTCATTAGATTTAATTTCTCTTTGAAATCAGACTTAAACTAGTGTAAATCTTTTGAAACTTATTATTTCATAAAAACACGCTATTTGATCTGACAACGGGAATTAATTATTAAATAAATTAATGTGACTTATATGTTTTGAATTTTATAAAATAGACTTCATTTTTGAATTCATAATATCAAATATAGCTTAGGGTGAAGTTTTGGTATTTTTCTGAAAAACTTAAATTTTTGATGAATAGTGAAACCACTAAGTGGTAGTTAAAGAGACTGATTTTTCGTTTAAATAAAACTTTTCCACTTCTGTGATTTGATTTACAAAAATCCGACATACATGGTTGTCATTAAGATGTAAAATTTGGTTCAATGAGATTAAAATAATTTTTTGGTGAATAGTAACTTTTAAGTTCTTAATCTCGATTAGTGGTAATTAGTGTAGTTTAGGATAAAAATAATGTTTTAATAATATGAGATGAGCTTGACACATGTACTACCCTAATTGGATCTGTCATGGCCGACCAATAGAAGCCATGGATCAACTTGGGGACCCCATGGAGCCACTTTGGTTGGGAAATGACATAAATAACTTTTTATTTAATGTTAAAGTAAAAAATGACACAAACATGAGTTATTTTACTAAAACAATTTTTACATGGGGTTATACAAGTCAGATTTTTGACTATAAATATTCATTAGAAAGATAAAAAGATTTCCTACATCATATTATATTTTTTATAATTTTTAGACATTAAATAAATCAAATTATTTATAACATCATGATGATGCAGCGATGACCTCATTATTTAACGATTTAAATAAAATCGAAAGATAATGCAATATATAAGACCTAAACATGTCCAAAACCTATTGTATGAGTGGATTTAGAACCCTTATCACCTTATCCTCGAAATACATCAATGTGGGACCTTTAAAATCCGAAACTATTTTGAAAATAAAGTAACATTTTGTAACTTTACAAGAGTGCCCCTCCTCTCCTCTTATAAAAGTCACCCACCTCTACCACCTTACCCACACTCCCAAAGCCTTTGGCTCGGCCAAACCCTGCCCATTTTGTCTCTCCACTTCCCTATATTACTCCTTGAAGCCTCAATTTGGGAATAAGTCTTCCCAAGGAAGCCTTTTAGATCAAACCAAAGGGAGTTACCTGATTTTAAGGTAATGTATTCTTTTGAGTCCTTTTGTTTTATTTTTCTTCTCCAACCCCCTAAAAACTTTTTATTCTTTTCTTTTGTGACAACTACAGTATACTCAATTTACTAGGATACTATTATAAGAAGTATTCGAGCTACACTTACACACACCTACGTCTAATGGTTAAAGAACATACTGTTTCCGTGGATGGCGAATTTCTGCCTCCTGAAACGATGATTGTTCAACATTCATTTAACACCTTAAAAGGTGACCATTAAGATGAAACTATATTTATATATGATATATAATACGTTTATGTTTTCCTTAAGCTTCTGTATTTTTCATTTTGGGCATACCTTTATGGTTTTCATTATGGGTAAACACGATATCTTCATTTAAGGAAGTGCGGACTACCGCCCCCTCAAAGTGATGTGATTCGTTAATGCCATATGTGGGACGTGTAAAGGATGGATTTAAAGTTATTATATATGATGCTATACTGGAATTATAATATACCTCTATATCATTATTATTTCTTTCCATTAAAGTATGAGATAGAAATGAAAGTAGCGTTCATGCGTACGTACGGCTTACCGTCTCCATGAACGGTGCATTTCATTTCTTATCCCCAAATGTAATGTACTATTAAAAGTACATGTATATAATGGATATATATAATGAATGATACATCTAAATTATGAATATAATTTTGGAATTAAAATATACATACCTCCCATTTAATTTTAATTCCATTAATATGACAAAGAAATGGAAGTAGCGTTCATGCGTACGTACGGCTTACCGTCTCCATGAACGGTGCATTTCATTTCTTACCTCTAAATGATTATGTAATGTTATAAATACATGTATATGCTGGATATATATGATATATATGATATCCAAATCAGGAATTTCATTCTGGATATAAAGAACCTTTGACCACACGAACAACATGTAATTGTAAGAAGTCCGCTTTCGACTTAAGAACCAAATATCGACAAAACAAACATTATTAACTTAAATGATTACAAAATGTTTATAAAATGGTAATAAGTGATATAAAAGTAATAATGAACTTGAAAAAGGTTCTTAAGCAAGTAGAAATTAACTCAAGTTTATTATTCAGGACGTTAAAGAACGATCGAGTCAAGTCAGACCCGAGGTAAGGGACTTCGTCTCAATCTCCTTTCATTGAGGCATATTTCGTTTTATACACAACATTCTTTTATAAGGTGTATAAACCCCTTTGAATTTTACTTTTATACAAAAGGAATATTTTTCTATGAAGCATTTTACAAAACTACAAAAAGGAATTTTTCTTTTAACGTACGCGGTGACAACGACCTTTTCCGCCGCCTCGAGTATTATTTGGTATTTGGCTTCCTCAACAAGCCGTAATGTTTTTAAAATAAAATAAATACCATATACTCTTTTATGTATTTTGGTATTGAAAATGGTTTTGATAAAGGATTCTATTATGATATATTGTGATTGAAATGTGGAAATGTTATCATTCCTTTATATTGGTTTTATGTTTTATGATTTTATATTGGTACTTGGACATTTGACGGGTGGTTACGTGATAAACCATATGACGGGTGGTGCCGTGAATACCAGGACGCGTGGTTACGTTATAACCTCCAATGCATTGGGTATGGAAGTCGGCCGTATGGCTATTCCATTAAGTATGTATGGAAATTGGCCGTATGACTATTCCATTAAGTGATATGTTTGGAAGTCGACCATATGGTTATTCCACTTAAGTATGTTTATGTCCCAAGTTACCTTTATATGTTATGTGTTCTTTATATGGGTTTTATGGTAATATTTTGGTTACAAAAGGGTAATTAATGATCTTTTATTCAGTGAATAGTTTTTACTACTTCATAAAGGTGAAGGTATTACTTTGATAGAGTATACTCGGTTTACTTGATGTTTGAAAAAGTAACAGTTTTCATTCTTTGTGTATCCCTTACTGAGATTTTTATGCTCACCCCACGTTTTTTTGAAATGCTTTTCACAGGACATAATGTGTAATAAGGTCAAGGATGGGATCAAGGGAATTTCATGCTATTTAAAACATGGAACTAGACATGTTTCTTTTTAAGAGTTTTTTTATTATGGAAACTTAGTAGAAGTGTCTACTTTGTAATCTTTTGAGATGTAATAGTTATGTTCTAATTCTCTAAAACTCTAAACCTGAAAAGATCCTCAATGTGAATTATTAATTTAATTCAATATTAAGTAAGGTTTAAGGACGGGGCCTTATATTTATCAAGGTTTGTTTTAAGTCTAAAAATTGAAAAGTCAATCAGTTCTCAGTATTCAGGAATTCCCTTACATGAATCGCCTATGTGATAAATTCAGATATGTGATTCACTTACATAGTGAATCACCTATGTGATGAATTTTATTTTTTGAATAACCGAAGTGAATACCTTACATTAATTCATCTACATGGTCAATTCTCATATTTAGAGAAAAAACTTACGTGAAACTCACCCACATGCATTTGGTTATGTTGTCGAGTGAAACACTGTATTAAATTATGCCCTTTTTTTATTATGAATCATATATCAATTTTATTCATGTTTATTTCATATATTTAAAATTTTCATAAGACTATAAATTATTATTAAATATATATAACCTTTACAAAGTGTTTCCCATTATTTTAAAAAGTTTTTATGAAGATCAAAGTGTGTTTTATTTTCACGCATGAAACTTTTTATTTGAAAATCAAAATTGATTGTTATTATTTTATGATAATTTACTGAATTATATAGTTTATAAATATATATTATTTGATATGAAACTCATTCAAACTTGTTTTATTAAAATAATGCACTGTTATAAATTTTTAATATTCTCTTTATAATTACTTCTTATTTTAATAAGAACATTTTTGGATTTCATATTTCAAATTAAAAATTGATATTTTATTGGGATTTTTCATTGACCTATTTTTGTAGTATCTTTCCCCGAGTTCCACTGAACTCATCCCCAATACGGTGGGACACAAGACCTCAAGAACATCTCCCTAAATGTTACAGCATGCCGACTAACAGCGAGGGTCTTGTCTAAGTCTATAGAGAGACTATTCCCTCACATGATAAGGTATTACAAAGTGGTAAATAATATATTTAACAAGTATAGGAAGCATAGTGAAAAAGAAAACGATAGTAGAAGTAAATAAATGACCCCATAAAATTAATAATAAATGAAGAGCCTGATTAGTCACAATAGATACCTTGATGATATCAAAGTATGATGCCAAAAGTAAATAAATAGACATGTAGGGGTATTGGCTGAATGTATAGGCTTCATTCTAACAAAAATGAAAAAAATATCCCAAAAAATTCCACACAGTTTCTTGAGCATAGGATCAATCCTATTCCCCTAAAGAGCCATCCAAAATATCAAATAAATCAAGTATTAGGAGGTACATGATTCCTTATGTCCATACCTATGAACATAAAGACAACTCGGGTACCAAATGGTTCCCAAGAAGGGTGTGAGATATAATCTCAATAGGCCAGCACCCACAGTGTCTAAACCTTTCCATATCGTGCTGTAGAAAAATAATAGTGTTTCATATATGTAATAAATTCAAGCTATATAAATAAATTAAATAATTGTAACTTGGTCTAGGTTCCTGAGTGGACACCCATCCCATACCACCAGCTTAGGTCTAAGCCTAAAGTCTGAATGATATACCTATTAAATAAAAATATATATAGAATGGCTTAAGTAACATGACAGTCCACATAAAAAAATACCCCCAATATTTTTCTTTTTCATGGGGTCTAATCCATATGTCAACACTATGCGCACTAAAGGAACCAGAGAGGTATCACAGAGCATAAGGAAACTCTATGTAGTATCCTAAAAAATATATCATGTATTTATATTAAAATTAAAATTTTTAGAGGTGGAGCCCAGGCCTGTAAATAAGGAATTGTTTCGGTACATCAATTCAATTATATCCAATGCCACGAGCGCATCCAATGTGATCCTTTCGAAAATACAAGTATCTCTCGTGGTGTGGTAACTATGAGTTCCTCATGGGTATCATAGATAATGGATTGAGTATCAACTGAAGGTTGGCATAGAAATCTTTCCAAATGTTCCATCCCTGGCTTTCCCTTAGGGAACTGGTATCACCCAATAGTATAGTAAAAAGATCATGGTATCCTTTGTCTAGTGAGCCTAGAACATCACTTTCTCAGCATGTTGTGTCGTAACCTATCGATCATGGAGATTCTGAATATGGGTTCTTAATATGGGACCCACATTCTCTCCCTGGGCTTATATTATTTAAAATAACAAGTGAGGCATATTTACAACAGAGAAAGCACTCATGGTAACAACACTTTAATTAACCATTTAATTCAGCTTTCTTACTAATTGTTCAAGCCTAACAGTAATATCTAATAATAAAAACAGAACATTAAAAAAACATAAACTTTCTTAGTGTAATAAGAGGAAATGACATTTTATAATAGCGACGCATTATAATACATATAACAGTGATTATTTAGGAAAAATAAATTCATAGGAAAACCAAATTCATGGTTTATGATTCATCCCCAAAAAATTTATTCAATGTAAAACTTCAACCGAAATTATCTCACAAAAACATGTAATTGATATTTTAAAGATTCACTATCAAAGGTAATTAGTTCTATTATGTCGGTACACCAAAATGGGTGTCCAAGGGCATTACAATATCATAGAAAACATTTCTCTTTAAATAAAGGTAATGAAGATCAAGGAAAAACTATTTAATTAAATTAATATACATTATTTGGGATTTTTCGGAAGGCATCAATGAGCATCACAACAGTGGGAATTGAATTAAGAAATTAAATTGTAGTAAATAATATAGGCACCTTTCCACTTAGTTGTAGTTTACCTCATATCCCGTGACAACCATTGATTTGACCTAAAACATAAGAAATCAGAGGATTTAACAAAAATACCAATTTTGGGTAAGAACCTTCGATGGAAATGAATGAAGGATTAAACCCAAAAATAACTATTCTAGATTATAATACTAACCAAGATCTTCACAACACTTCAAAGGACATTAAAAATATATAAGAATCGGAGGTGTAGTAGGATTCCAAAGTGGAGACAGGGGGTATCGCACCACCTAGAGGTGGGGGGGATGCATAGGAAGAGAGGGAGGGAATAGAGGAGGTAGAAAAACAAAGAAAGTAAATAAATAGAGGGGAGTAAAAAATAAAAATAAAACAATGAAATAAGGGAAAAAATAGAAATAAAAATAAAATAAAAGGGAAGGAGAAGAAAATAAAAATAAAAAAAGGGTTAATCCCATTAAAATTATTTTTCACTATTCTTCTAACCACTTTATTATATTATTTATTTTTATTCATTTTTCCTATTCATTTTATTTATTTAAATTTATTCCATTTATTTTAATCCTTTTAATTACTTTTAACCCAATACATTACTATAGGGCACAATTGATTTTTTTGCATAATCCCATAAAACCATGAAAATAATTTTTTTTGCTTCTCGAGACCTCCAAAAGACCATATGGGAATGTTTCCAAGGTCACATTAATGAATTTGACTAAAATTAAATGGTTTGTACCTTGGTTAATGATGAGACGTTAAAACATCTCCTCCTTAAGATAACTCGTCGTTGAGTTTCCCTTCTGAGGGTAGGGGAACGTTGTCTAAGAAGAGTTCTGGATACTGTGCACGCACATAAGTCTCCCAATACCAGGACTCATATTGATGAATTCATGCTACCACAACACCCCGACTGGTGGAATGGTCCTAACTTATAGAACCTTCCTACCCTGATCGACGATATGAATCAGACACCCCTCGAAAGAAGCATCCTCCTCAAGCTTGATGTTATCAGAGTCAAACGAATGAGATGAGTCTGGAGGATACTATAGAAGCTTAGATACATAGAAGAAATTATTCAAGTAATGATACCTCTAAGGTAAAATCAAATGATAGGCTACTGAATGAACTGTTTACACTATCTCTAAGGACCCAAAATATATCAGCGATAAAATCCCTTGTCTCTTGATTCACCTATGACCCAACCTCGGAGAAACATGTAGAAAGACCCAATGTCCAACATAAAACTCCAGGGGTCTATAGAGACGATCAGTATAAGACTTCTATTTGGACTGAGTTCTATACATATTGTTTTTCATCAGAAGGACATCTTCAGAAGTCTCTATAAATATATGAGTCCCTAGAAGAGATGCCCCTCCTACTTCGAGCCATCCTAGAGGTGAATGGAAACTCTACCATAGAGGGCATCATATGGATCCATTTGAATTGTTTCATGGAAGCTGTTATTATTGGAAAACATAACTAGAGGAATATTTTTCTCCCAATAACCTCAAAAATATAGGATACATGACTCTACCATGTCCTCTAACACCCGAATGGTCAGCTCGGACTTCCCGTCAGTCTGGGGGTGTTATACAGTACTAAAACAATCCTATGAAACCATATCCCTCTACAACCATTTCTAGAATCACAATTTGAAATGGGCGTATTGGTTCAATACAATAGAACGGGGAACACCATGAAGTCTAACTATATCCCGAATATAAATCCTCACCAACTCATCCAAAAAAGGTCTCTCAGATTGTTAGGAAGTTCATGAATTTTCTCAACATATCGATGATCACCCAAACTGCATCAATACCTCATGGAGATCTCAGGAAGTATGTAACGAAATCTATGGTGACATCATTTCATTTCCACTAAAGAATAGATAGAGAATGTTAGAGTGTAACAGGTCACTAGTTCTATACCTCTACCTGCAGATAGGTATAACAATGTGTAAGGAAACCTACTATTTGATTCTTCATAATAGTCCACTAGTAATGACGATTAATATCTCTATACATATTGGTAAGTCCAAGATTAATTTCCCAAACATAGTCACGAGATTCCCTCATCAGTTCTTCCTGAATATCAATAGGGACCCATAAAGGCCCACAATAGAGTAGTGTTTCAATTCCATCATAAACCCAAAAATGAGTCATGTTCTCTCCTATGACACTTTCCCTCAAAACATGCCCCTCTAGGTAAGATATCTATCACATGAAGACTCACTTCATACAAGAGGTCGTAACTACAAGAGCAGAAACACCTGGTTATTAGTCCTGATCCTAAATCACCAAATGAATCTTAGAAAACAAAACCATCATCTTCCGCTCCCTGTTGGATTACTGGATTCCTAGTGTCTATGATTTGCATCTCAAAGAATCAGCCATGACGTTACCCTTACTAGGTGTATAAGCAAAGTCAAAGTTGAACGACTGCAGGTATTTGATACACCTATGATTCCTAAAATTTGTGTCTCACTGTGTGGTGATATATTAAAATCTTTTATGATTTGTCTAAACAATGAGCCTCTCACCCAACAATTAATGTCTCCAAAAATGTATAGGATGAACCAAAGATTCTAATTCGAGGTCATGTGTAGGATAGTTCTTCTCATGATGCCTTATCTAGTGGGATCCATAAGCCATGAATCTATCATCATTCATTAGAACTACACCCAGTCTGAATCTTGATGCATCATAGTAAACAATATAACTTATTCCTAGATTAGACAGAATTTGGATTAGGGCTCACATGAGTCTTCCCTTTACCTCTTGAAAATATTTCTCACAAACTTCTGAAAAGATGAACTACACATCGTTCTTAATCAGATCCATAAGTGGTTCTTCTATGTAGGGGAAGTCTTGGTTAGAACACCTGTAATAGTGAGAAAGCCCCACGAAAGTGCATTTGTTAAACAAATTCACAGGCTCTACCCAAGAAACTACTGCACTCACTTTTTTTGTGTCAACTAATACACCTACCTCAGATATGATATGACATAATAAGTGAACCTATTGATCCAAAAGTGTCATTTACTGAGATTTGAATATAGGTAGTTCTCTCTAAGTGTACTAAACGTGATCTCTAGATGAGAATCATGGTCTTATTTGGAGTGTGAGTACAAAAAGATGTCTTCTACGAATACTACCACAATGGAATAATGGTATGGGAGGACAACATAATTCACCAGATCCATGAAACCTACTTGCGTGTTCTTCAGATCGAATGACATAACCAAAAACTCATACAATCCGTAATGATTTTTGGAAAGATGTTCATGGTATATCTGATGTTTTCACATGTAACTGATGATAGCCTAACCTTAGATCGATCTTATAGAAAATGGTTGCTCCTTGAAAATAGTCAAAGAAGTCATATATACGAGGTAATAGATATGATTTCATTATCATAAGCTGGTTGATTCAACGGTACTCTATGAAATATCTGGGGTACTATCCACCTTCTTAGAGAAAAGGACTTGTGAACCCCATGAAGATGTTCTAGGTTGGATAAAACCCTTACCCATAATATCTTTAAGCTGATTATTTAGTTCCTTTATATCTACTTGTTCCATCCTATAAAGAGAAATGGATACTGGTTCCGCACTTGGTATTAGCTCTATAGTGAACTCAAGTTCCCTCTCATGAGGTATTTAGGAGAAATAGTCAGGGAATATATCCCTAAAATGATCCATAATGGGAGGTAATTCCACTAACGTCATTTTGTGATCACTCCTAAAGAGACTTTCTAGTTGAGTTGTCACTCTGACCCGCCCAAAACGCTTTGATCCATCTAAATCTTCCTGGATATCTCATTATCCCATGTGTATATACATTATACACTTAGGTGTTGTGAAACACACTCAAGGATGATATAAATTCACTTTGTAAAGATAAAGAATGAGTTTTTCCACCTTGAGAATTACATAAAAACCGTTCATCTTTAGGATGAAGAAATTGCAGAAGAAACGGTACCCGCATATCTCAAGGGGTAACTTTTGGAACTGGAATATTACCACTATTCTGACCCCAAAGGTGTTTTTGTAGGCATAACACTATACTATTAATTTGTGGTATGGCCTAATTTCTCAATAGTTGCATTAGATACGAAAGAGTGTAGATCACCAGTATAAAAAAGTGAAGAAACTAAAGTGGTGTATACAAGGAAAATTCTTATAACTATAGAAGGAACTAGAATCTAGTTCACTATAATTGGATGCATTTAATACAAATGTCTTGATCCTCATCCCTATGATTCCACTTGACTAGATTTAGCAGGTCCACTTCACTGATGTTGGAGTTTTGGAAGATGGTTTCCTCAGACACGACCTCCACTACATCAGCTGATTGGCCAAAGAAAAAGAAATCATAGCCTAATATTGAGCCTTAGTGCCCATACCTGATGAAGGTGCTAGCACGAATACCCTGCCAGTGGATATTTAATGAAAAGTGTGTATGAAATATAGAAGGTGACCATTATTGCCACTTGCTTGACACTCCATCGGGTTCCTCGTGCACTGGGGATTCTTGTGGCCGATCCTGCCACATTGATGACCTATGATAGTGCTTTCAGTATGTGTAATTTTTCTGGAATTTCCCCCACATGATCCTATGAATTGGTTCTTCTTTCTACCCGAAGAACCATTAAACTACCTCATAACTAAACGTCCTTGGCTTATAGGATCAAGTTCTCTGAGATTTCATTCTGTAATTAGGGCCTGATTCATGATCTCACTAATGGTTGAAAAATGATAGATGTTCACCAATGAGTGGATACCATATCCATGTTCATCCTCAAAGCGCATCTTAGCAATCTTTTCATCATTGGTCATATATGGAGGAAAATGCTCGAGCTCTGTGAAGGGATTGAAAAACAATAACATTTTCATAGAGCCCTGTTGAATATGTAACAACTCTTTGAAATGATATGATCTCAGAGTCTGTGGGATGAAGATATCATAGAAGTCTATATGGAAGTCCACCCAAACTATTTCTCAGGGTTGGTATCCCTGATAAATTATACCCCACAAATGCTTGGTGGTGTCACGAGGAAAAAAGAAAATAAGTTTGACCCTCCACTCTAGATGCTTCTCAAGATGGATGAAGATGGATTTTATATATTCTATCCATGAATCTATAGCATCGGGACCTCCATACCATAAGAAAGTGGGAGGATTCTACCATAGAAAGTCCTGCATAATCTCTTCCATAATCGAGGAAGGCTTGAGAACACACTGGACTAACTGTATGAACCATAGAAGATTATCCCTGAATGGGGAATCGATGCCCAATGGAAGATCATAAGGAGGTATCTAAAAGTGGCACTATAGGAGGTACTATACGAGGCATTATAGGAGGTTCCAAACCCACCAAATCCAGAATGTTCTCATCGCTACTCTCCTAACATACCACACAAATACACAATGACAAAATTGCACCACAATTTCTAAATATACACCTCAGATGAGATTTCAAGGAATATGTTGTAAAAAAGTGATGTAGTAGTAAGAAAAAAGGGCATTCTCAAATCCTCCTTGAACATGGCATATTAGGTAAGGAATGTAAGTAAAGAGGGTAGGTACATGGACTGCCTCTGAGTTTTACACAACAGATATCTCGCTCTAAGAGACATGTCTAGATAGAAAGAGAAGAGGTCTTAGATGGATCACTAAGACACATACACACCTTATATTTATAACCAACACGTACTGTAAAATATTATAGCTAAAAGTAATATCACTCACATGAAAAAGTAAAGATTTATTCTGAATGTAGATATGACATATCAATATGCATGTCATTTTAATTCATATGTTGCCTAATATGATGATTGTAAAATTAAATGCACTCATGTCATCGATCTGCAATAGTAAAAATTATCACCTCAAAAATTAAAATACCAGGAACAACATAAAACAATTTCATCACCTAACTGTGAAGTCGCTGTAATAATAAATGGTATAATCAATAATTTAATTCTCAAACCTAGGAAATTTGGGTTTCCCCTACACATGGATTAGATACATCCAAGAACAGGGTAAATTCAAAATTCTTATGTGCTAGTCTCCTTCATAACACAAAAATTAAGAAAAAATGGAAAAAATACCTCCACTGATACCACTTTGTTACGTCCCACCCGGAGTGTCACTAAACGAGGCCTCGAAACGGTGGGCCACAAGACCTCAAGGGAATCTCCCCAAATGCCAGAGGTTGCCAACTAGTAGAAAGGGACTTGGGTAATTCCATGGGGAGGTTGTTCTCTCATAGGATGAGGTATTATACAATGGTAAATAATATATATAACAAGTGAAAAAATAATAGAGAAAAAGAAGATAGCAACATAAGAAGAAAATAACCCCATAGAATAAATAATAACTTTAGAATCTAAATAGTCAAAATTGATTCCATGATGATGTCAATGTAAGATGAAAAAAGTAAATAAATAAATGTATATGGGTATGGGGTAAAATCATACCATTAAGGATAAAAAAACTACCAAAAGGCCATAAAAACATTCACTCAACATCTCAAGAATAGGCTCGATCCCCTTCCCCCAAAGATCCATCCAAAAAATAAATAAATCATGCATTGGGAGTAGCACGCTTCCCTGTATCCATACATACATACATAAAGTCTACTCAGGTACCAAATGGTGCCTGAGTAGGATGTGATATATAATCTTTGTAGGCCAGCACCCATGATGTCTAAACCATTCCATTTCATGTTGTAGTCAAATTATTTAGATACATACATATATATATATATATATAATAAATTCATGATTTTTAAATAATAAAAAATACTATAACTTGGTTCGGATTCCTAAGAAGACACCCATCCTATACACCATGCTTCGGCCAAAGCCATAAGTCTGAATAAGATTCCTTAGAAAGTAATATATATATATCAAGGCCTAAATAACATGACCGAACAAAGAAAATGGTATAACCCCCAATCATTTTCTTTGTCTTTGGGTCTAATCTATATTTCAACACTAGGTGCACTAAAGGTACGATATAAGAATGAAAATGCATAATGAAACTCTATGGAGTATCAAAAAATCCCCAAAATTTATATTAAAATTAATAATTTTAGAGTTGGAGTTCAATCCCATACCTAATGTATCGCTACAGTACATCCATTCAATTTTCTCCAATGCCATGAGCCCATCCAAGGTGATCATTTTGAATGTCCAAGTATCGCTCGTGGTGTGGTAACTATAATTCTATCCTGGGTATCACATGTAAAGTATTGAGTATCTACCGAGTCTTGGAATATCTATATTTCCAATGGGTCAATCCTAGACTATACCTTAGGGAACTAGAATCACCCAATAGTATAGAAAAAATCCAAGGGAAGCCCTTGTCTGACCAGCCTAAAACATCACTTTCCTGGTGAATTAAGTGGTAACCTACTGAGCACATAGAGTCTAAATGTGGGTTCTTAAGGCGATACCCATGTTCTCTCCCCAACCTGATTTCATTTAAAAATATAGGAGATTCATATTTATAACAGAGCAAGCATTCATGATTTTGTCCCTTTCCATCCAACGGCTCGAAGGCCTTCAATTTTTTTATTATAAGATAGTTCCCCCTTGTAAGGGATGAAGGGTGTGGAAACCCAAAGACATGATGGAAATAGGACAATACAGTCGAAGGTAAAAAGAATAAAAACCAGAAAGACATCATTGAACTACTCCTCCCCAGCATTTGAACATGAAAAATCTCTCCACCATTGCAAGGCTAATCGGAATGCAAGTGTCAAGTGTCCATAACATGCCCGATTTGATGGCTGACACCATACCCTCTCAAACAAAAAAAATCCAAAAAACTCTATAAAGTTGAAGAACCAACTCTGAAACCTCCTCTGTAGTCTGTCCATGATGTCATACGGATCACAAACATCCCACCTTCGAACAACAAACCATTCAAGTAGAGAAAATAACCATGCTGCGACATTGAATCCGGGCCGCAAGGAACCATCCACCAAATCAACGCCTACAACTTCGATACGATTTCCAAAGAAACCCATAGATCACCAAAATACCACAACAAATCACCAACTACAGAAGTAAAGAAGCGTATGAATCAAGAGAAAATGAAAGGCAGGCCCTCCAACCAGTAGATCCGAGTCCGGGTAGAGAAAAACACACCAGGACTACCATCAGGCCGGGAAGAAGTCGGGCGGGGATAGAGAAGCCAGAAGCCAAGAATACCGAAGTCGTGACCGAATCTCAAAGCCAAGTAGGAACCATCCGCAGTTGGCAAAGAACAACCTGGATCCGGCGACGCGTGCACAGAAACCACAACAAGGTCCGGAGTACAGGGGAGTGCCAAAGCCGATGCCAAGAATACCAAGCCCGACACTGAGCTCACGAAGCTACCAAAAGAACCCAAATCATGAATGGTAAGCACCGACCTAGCACCCAAATTTGAAGCACACATAGCCGATATAAATCGAAGCCAGTCAAAGATCTCGAAGCCAAGAAAGACGGAGACAATGTTTCGTGGACCATAGCCACAAACGAACGAACTGAAGCCACATCTAGATCCCGAAGTCGCAAGGCACAACAAAAATACATATTCGAAGCCATTACACACAAGGGAATACTCAATTGAAGACGATCCATGATGCAGCCGTGAACATCAAGATCGGACCACGTCGAAGGGGGAAGGAGGAAGAAATGAAGGAGAAAACCTAGCAGCACAAGGGGATAGAAAAAGCCGCCGCTCCGAGGCATATAATTTCGGTCTCAGTACCTTCCCTACCAAATATTTGAGGTTTTGGATCTTTCATTTCGTCCCTTTAAATAACCATTTAATGCCACTTTCTTACTAATTATTCAAGCCTAATAGTCATAGTTAATAATAATTACAAAATATTAAACAAAACTATAACTTTATCAATGTAAACAGAGGTAGTGACATTTAATAACAGTAAGGCATGAAAAGACGTATAAATAAAATTATTTAGGAAAAATATTAAATGTAAAAGCAAATTCATGGTTCATTATTCATCCAAAAAAAATATTCAATTTAAAAATTCAAGACAAATTAACATACATGAACACATAAATGATAATTTAAATATTCAATGCCAAATATAATTAGTCCTATTATGTAGAACACCCAAAGGGGTTTTCAATGACATGGAAACAATATTGTAAGTGTTTATGCTTAAACAAAGGTCACAATGATCAATGAAAAACAATTTAATTAAATAAATAAGAATTATTTTGGATTTTCCTGTAGGCACCAATGATCGGAAGAAAAATGAGAATCAAATGAAGAAACAAAATGGCAAGAAGGAACATATTCACCCAACCATGTAGTCATAGTATACCACACATACCATGCCAACCTTTGATTTGACCTAAAATGGAAGAAATCGAAGGATTTAACAAAAACCCCTATTTTAGGTAAAAATATTACATGGAAGGTTGTAGGAAGAAGGGAGGATAAAAACAAAAAATAACAATTGCAGATGATAAGACATACCGATGGCACCACATCTCTTCCAACAAGACTGAAACCCGAGAATAATCAGAGGTGAATTAGGCTATCAAAGTAGAGACACGGGGTGGCGCACCACCTAGATAGGGGGTTTGATGCATAGGAGGAAAGGGAGAGAAGAGAGGAAAAATGAAATAATGAAATAAATGAAAGAAATAGTGGAGGGAGAAAATAAAAAGAAATAAATAAATAAATGAAAATAAAATAGAATAAAATAAAATATAAGGATAAAATAAATAAAAATATTAATTAAAATTTCTTATGCCTATTTTAATTATTTTTCAATTTTATTATAACCGCTTTTTAAATCATTATTTATTTTTAATCCTTTTTCATCTAATTTAATTTCATTTATTTTTTTATTTATTTTAATCTTTTAAATTAATTTTAACCTGAAACATTGCGCTAAGGCATAGTGGATTATTTTTCATAATCCTCCGTAGCCATGAAAAAAAATATTTGAAACTCAAGACTTGTAACAGAACACACAAGCATTTTCTCATGGTCACATTAAGGAATTGGAATAAAAATTAAATTGTCTATACCTTGGTTAATTCTGATATATTAAAATTATTCGAGATATTGTTTCAATTAATTAACTAGTGATTTAAAATTGGGTTGAATCCGTATTTATTGTTTTTAATTTTTGTCATGAGTTGAGTGATAATTATGAAGTGATAATATATATTTATATATATGATAATCCCGTATTATTATTTTTGAATTTTAATTTTTCTAATAAATACTTGGTTGTGTTAAGTTTATTTTCCAAAAAGGGAATCAATATTTACTATTATGAGAAAGTGAAAAAGTGAAATAATTTTTATTTGATAAATTTTTGATGAGGGGTTTCATATTTTCAAATAATACATTGCCATGATTGTGGTGGTGTTGATACTTTTGAGTGATTTAGATTCTTATTATGCTGAAAATTACTCACTACTACTAGATGATCTCTCAAGGGCTGATAAAAAACATTAATGAATTATTGTACTGAATATATGTGAAAATTAGGCTAATCAAACACTCAAGGACTAGTACCTATGTTTTATTATTCTTCTATCTATTTCACTCTAGTTTATTGGGTCTTTAACACTTCATTCCCTATGTCATAGGATTTAACTTTCTCTTTATGTTGTAGCATTCAAAATAATTTCTTATCTTCTGGTTGTGACTCAAGAATTATAAATTCAGGATGATTCATGTTATGACTCTGTGTATCTAATGTCAGGGTTGTAATCAGGTTATGAATCCACATACAAAGTTAAGGTGTATAGTATGTAGTTTTTAATCAGTTTGTAATTCAATATAAAAAATGAGGTCAGCGAATAACATATATCTCATTGAGTGGATTTATTTAAGAGTAGACTAGGTCCACACATGACTAGACTACAATAAAAAAATCCATACTTTTTTTTCATTTATTAATGCTGGTAATAAATTATGCTAATTCCTTTTGATAATTAATCAATATCCTTAAAATTTTAATATGGTCTATCCACCCCCTATAGACCTTATATCATCATCTTATCTAAACTAAAAATTGATATCAGCAGTAGTTCAATTTAGAATTTATCCAATCCCTCTATAGAGTCTATTGTTTATATTTTACTATGATAACAATTTCCTAGACCTCACGGTCTAAGGAAAAGATATATAAGATGATAGTAATGAATAAAATGATGAAATTATTTCTAGGTTGGCACCCCAATTTGATAAAAATGATTACGGTTATTAATGATCCAGAATGGAGAGTTACCTCAACCAACTAATCTTATAAAACTATTCTATTATGGAAAAATTGTACAGACTACTAGAAGCTAACCAATATACTTTAATTGGAAACAATTCTTCTAAATATGTTTTAAATTAAAAAGTTGTAAATATATTATATTTTAATATTAATATAATTATTTTTAGTCATGTGTTTGAATGTAATAAATCTCATGAAAAATGAAGTATTTTACAATTTACTCTCACTGGATTATACAATATGATTATAAAAAAATAGGAATTTTTCAGTATATATAAAAAGACTTAACAATGGGATAAGATGAAACTATAAATCAAATGTCCCAGTAATTCACATGAATTGTGTATGGGTTGAATTCCGATGGAGAAGCTTTGAAAAACCTAATACCAGTAGAAATATTTCTAAGATATGCACCATAGAAGTGGGATGAAATTATTGTTATGATTTATGAAAGTAATAATTTCAAATAATACACATCAGATGAACTCTTTAGGCCAATTATTCGAAACCAAGTTTAGTTGATGAATATTAAATAATACGATATTTCAAAGAAGAAAGGTATTACTTTAAAATAACTAGATAATCTTATTACCTATTCTTATGAGTATGATTCACATGAAAGTGAAAAAGGTGAAATTTATAATATAGGAAAAGGTATTTAGAATTTACCAAGGATAAATAAAAAATACAATAAGCGACCAAGTAAATATAAAAAGAATTATCTAAGATAAAATAAGGTTAACACATATGTTTTATATGTAACATATTATGAATATATAAATAAGGTACATATTAACCAAGACTATCCTAATACAAAGATAGTCGACGAAGATAAGAAATATAAAAAAATTGAATCATGATTATATTTCTAGATGGAGTTGCAATGAATAAAATGATTCATGTGGTGAATGAAAAATCAATAAAATTCATCTAATATATGTTTGATGGTAAAAAATACAAATTAGGTTAGTGATTATTCTTATTTTATCTATAATTCTCATAATAATGGATCTAACTTTGATGTGTTTTGTGAAATAAATGAAAAACATAAAAAATATGATTTAATACTTACTGAATTATATAAATATTTAAAATAATAAAATAAGAGGCTGATCAAGGTTGTTAATAAATTAAATAAGTATAATGATGCCCTTAAGTAAGAAATACAAAAAATTTCTTCATGTTATAATGGTAATATCTATGATGATTTTGAGTCTGTTCAAAAAGAAAATGATAATCGTAGAAAGGAATTTGTAATATTCCTAGATTCATTATCAACATTTATTCGAGGAAAATGAAAAATGAAAAGAGGTTGGCTATGATGAGACCAAATAAATATAAAAATAGTTTGGGTTAGAATTCAAATATTCCTAAATTATTCAATTCTACTTTTTTAAAAAGATTTGTTGGAAAGGGTTATTTTGTAAATGTATTAAATTTCATATACAATGTCATTATGCTACTTAATTTTCACTTAGATACCATCAATCTATTATTTATATCATGAAAATTATTTAAATAATTTATATGATGGAGTATATTACAATAATTGTTAAAGATCTTATTTTGTATCTTGGAATTCTATTGCTAACCCAGTTTGACCCAAAATAAAATGGGTACAAAAAATGTTATGTAATTGAAATTTTTAGGAAGGATTCCTTGTATATGTAAATAATGAAACAAGGTAGATGGACAATGGCTATTCCTGACATATGACCAATGACCTATAAAATTTCATTTCTTACTCAAAATACAGTGGAGTCTCTATTAATTTGGTAGATAACTCTAAATGCAAGGTTAAAGATGATGGTAAATAATATTGTATTAATTTATAAGGTTTTATACATTGAATTTTTCAAATAGAACTTACTTGGTATTTCAAAATTATTTGATGATGGTATGTTTGTTAAATTTGAAGATATTAAATGTTTTATTTTAAAAATGGAAATGGTTTATTTTATGCTAAAAGAAAAGATAATATTTAATCTAAAAATTTATCTGATTTATACAACAAAAATTTAATGTGAATTATAGATATAGAAATAGATAATTTTTCTAGTAATAAAAGTCTTTTACATGTTAATTTTTTAATGATACACAATTTCTCAAAGAATAGAGATGCTCTAGATTTTCTAATGTTAATGATAAGAAAATATTTTCATTGTGATTCATGATTAAAAGGTAAGTATTACATGTAATATTTCAAATATATCAATAATGTTTCTACTTAAATAGATCTTGATAAATAACATCTTGATTTATTTGGTAAAATGAAAACTTCTAGCTTTAATGTCAAGAATCCTGTTTTTTTCATTCTGAGTGATTTTAGTAGATTTACATGGGTTTATTTTATGTCTCATTAGTATTTAACCTTATCAAGATTTATAAATTTTTTTAAGATATTAAAATAATAAAAAAGTTTTTTTAATTTTTTATATTATAAGTGATAATGGAGGTGAATTTTTTAATATTACTTTTGAAAAATTTCGAGAAGAAAATGGTTATGCTCATAATTTTTTTCTCCTATAACCCCAAAAAAATGGTGTTGTATAATAGAAAAATATATTCATTCAAGAAATGTATTTAATTATGATTAATGAATATAGTATAAATACCATCGTATTGAAAATTTGATTAGTAATATTGGTTATGATATTAAAACTAGAAGAACTAATTTAAACGTCATTGTTATCTAATATTTTTTCCATGGTTGTATTCATAATAATATTGCATATACTTTAAATGGTCTAAATTGGATTATTTATTTTCATGATAAGATTAATCAATTTTTTATAAATAATTTCTGGTGTTTAGTTTAATTTTCCAAGTATAAATATTTAATCATAAATAAATGGATCTTCCGAAGAATGAAAAATGAATGAGGAAATTTATTCAAAAATAACACTGGTCTTCTTCAAAGGATACTCTAAATAATATGGTATAAACATTGAAGATACATTTTCACTTATTTATATCTCAGAGGCTATTATAACCATGTAATATTTTTCATGATTTTATGTTCTTAGGTTATATAAAATGGATATTAATATATATTTCCTAAAGGGTTTTATAACTGATAAAATTTATGTAAATCAACCCCTTGGTTTGGAACATTAAAAAGTTCTTAATTGTGTTTTTATATTATCTAAAGATTTGTATGGTCTCAAACAAGAACCACATGATTGGTGTAAATAGATTTCGTTGTGTATAGTAAACAATGGTTTTAAGAAAGGTAATGTTGATAGTAATATTTTAATAAAAATAAATTATAATTAAATTATAATTGTAAAAATTTATGTTTATGATATAGTTTTTTGGTTCTTCTAGTGAATGGATTGGTAATGACTTTACAACATTGATGTTATCTGACTTTTCCATGAGACGAATCAGAGAATTAATGTTTTTTGATAGATTTAAAATTTCTCAAATAGAATATGTGATCTCTATTAATTAATCCAAGTATGAACAAGCATTTGTTAAAACGCTTTCTCTCAATTGTTTTAAATATGTGAAAAATACTATAGGTACTATTTGTAAATTAGATGTTGATACATATGGTAAATCTTTTGTTATTAATGTTTATAGAGGCATGATAGGTATCATACCTTATTTTAATGTATCTAAATATGATATCATGTCAAGTGTATTTATTTGAAAAATATTTCAAGATGATCCTAAAGGGTGTCATATTAATGTTCTCAAAAGAATAGTTAGATATGTTAATCAAACCATTAACATCGGTTTCTTTATTCTAAGTATAATCATGTTGATCTAATATCCTATTATGAATATGATTTTTGATTTTGTATAATTGAGAGAAAAAAACATCAGGTATGTGTCATTTTTTGGAAGAAGTTCAATTTCATGGTATTTTAATAAGAAATTATCTGTTTCTCTAGTTACTATATATGTTGATTATATCTTTGTTTCTCGTTTTTGTCATCAGATTTTATGGATTAAGAAATATATAGGTTATTTTTGTATTTATCATGTTAATTTTTTTATTTTTTATGATAGTTATTCTAAAATATATATTTCTAGAAATAATTTACAACATTCTAGAACAAATCACATCCATGTTAATTTCATTTTATTAGATATCATTTGAATAAGGATGATATTGTTTTAGAATTTATATTTTTTTAAAATCAACTCACAGATATCTCTACTAAGACTCTATTCCTTTTATCAGTTTGAAAACATTAAATTTGATTTTGGAATCTTGGAATCTTAGTATTTTTATGTTTTCATGTATTTAGGGGGAGTTTGAATTTATTTATTTACTAAAATTTTCAGATTTACATGCAATCTATATAATCCTGAATCTATTTTTCAAACTACTTTTGTTTAATTAATGTATATATTTATTTATTATATAATTATTTAAAATCATATCATACATGTTAGATGAAGTTAACTTAATATTTAAACCTTCTTTTTTTCAATATTATTTTTTAAAATATTTTTTATTATTTTTCTCAAATAACTTTTAAAATATTCTACTCATTGCATTTACATCTTATATTTAAAAATGGATGGCTTTATAGTGGTTCCATGATACATCTTTTGAAACGTTCATTTTTAATAAATGTGTGTAAATGTAATTTATTTTTATTTATGTCAATATCTTGTACCATAATATATATATATATATATATATATTGTAACATAATCTTTTTTATAATTTTAAAAATGGGGAGATGTTTTTGAAATTATATTTATATTTATAATAATCAAAAAGGGGGAGAATGTTGATTGTCTCTTTGAACTAATATATTTTTTATAATTAAAAATATTTATTTTACTTATTTACATTCATATAAATGTCTTATTACCCAAAATAGTAGTTTCTTATTAAATTTATACTTAATCTTGATCATATAATTTTATTCTTTTCTTAATTTGTCTTTATATTTCATGTTTTTATTGGTTATAACATGTTATACAAGTTTTATTATGAGTTAATAAGATAAATAAGTCATTTGGGACCTTAAAATATCATTTATAAATATTTTCACAAAACACATAAAACAAAATTTATGTTTTCCATGTAGCCAAATTGTCAACCACACAGCCGTTTTAAATTCACATAGATGATTTGTGAACCACATAACAAATTTTATAGAATCACTTACTCTCTTTATTTAGATCATATCTTGATCTAAAGAACTAAAAATTGAGTGATTGTTTTTTAGAAACAAAATAATATTATATAAATTACATCAGAAGACATAAAATTATGAATCAATATATATCCTGCCTGAAATTAGGTTTGAAGTCACTGCATATTTATAGTTTGATTTCTGCAGTTTTTCAGAACTTGTTTCCTATTGTTTTTTGATGATATCATGCAAAAATAAAATAGATTTAAGGTGATTATTTATTCTTTTTAAAGATAAGAAATTTTTATAAATATAATTATAAATGAGTCAAATATTATAATTTCTTTATCAAGTTTTTTTAGGTTTTAAAATTGAAAACTCAATCAATTTTGTCTTTTCCGGAATTCAATTACTTGAATTACCTACATGGAAATTTTGGAGATGTGATTCCATTACATATTGAATCACCAACATGATGAATTTTAATTCATGAATAATTTACATAAATAACTTACATTTTTTATCCTATTTTTTCAATTCTATTATATAGAAAAAATTATTACGTGAAATTCACATATGTGAATTTGGATGTGTAGTTCAGTGAAATCCAATATGAAGTTATGCTATGTTTTAATTTTGTTTCATATATCTATTTATTGCATGTTTATTTTATATATTTAAATTTTTTAAATGACTTTATAAAATTATATTAATTTTTTTTTTCATATGAAAAGTTTTTCATATTGTTTTAAACCTATTTTTACGAAGATCAATGTGTGTTTTATTTTCACGCATAAAACCTAAAGCATGAAATTCAAAAATATATTTTTATTATATTATATTATATTATTAATGTTTATTGTTTATAAATTATATTATCTTATATTAAACTCATTCTATATTGTTTTAATATCATTAATGTTATCTTATTAATTTTTAATATTATCCATATGTTTACTGCTCATTTTAAATGGAACATTTTTGAATTTCTTACTGCAAATTCAAACATGATATTTTCATTGGATTTATTATTGTATTATTATTCTACATACCATTTAAATTATTTAATGTGTGATTTCAAATTTTTTTTGAATAATTTTTTATTTTTTTAAATTTCTGATGTGAGTTGATCAATTATTATATAATGATAATATCCCTTTCTCTCCCTCTCTCTGATAATATATTATTATTATTTTTTTAATTTTAATTTATCTAATTATTTTTCAATTATGTTATATTTATTTTAACTAAATGGTAATCAAAATTTGATTCTATGAATAAATTTAAAAGTGAAATAATTCTGATACGGTACTTATTCAATGAGGGATTTCATGTTTTCAAGTAATATAGTACAAAGAGTGTTGTGATGTTGATAATATGATGTTATGTACATTTTTCCCATGATAAACATTTATCACTACTGTTGGATGATCTCTCAAGGTAAGATCAAATTTTTCTATGAATTCTTATTCCTAGTTGATAAGACAATCAAGTTGACCAAATATTCAAGAACTATTAGCTATGTTTTATTATTCTTCTATACATTTGATTCTAGTTTCTTGAGTCTATAATAGTTCACCCCATCCATCGCCTGGTTTCACTTTTTCATTATGATTTTACCAAAAATTCATTTTATATTTGATGTTGTGACTCCCATATTCTAAATTCAGGATCATTCAGGTTATGACTCCCAATATCTAAATTTAGGGTTATAATTAGGTTTTGAATCCCCACACAAAAGACTTGGTTTCTAGATGTAATTCCATGAAAAAAGT
The DNA here is from genome assembly GCA_963277665.1 of Viscum album. Taxonomy (NCBI): domain Eukaryota; kingdom Viridiplantae; phylum Streptophyta; class Magnoliopsida; order Santalales; family Viscaceae; genus Viscum; species Viscum album. Next base: position 2,066,567,189 of record OY728141.1, read on the forward strand.
AGTTGGTAAATATGTTAAGATTCCCCTTAAAAACCACATTAGTTCACAATGTATCTATCATTGAGTAGAGAGGAATAAATGTAAACAAGGTCCACATCGAACTGAAAAACTATAAAAAACATCCTTTTTTTCATTCTTTTATTTCCATTACTAATTAATTTAATTAATTAACTTTGATGAATAATCCGTCTCTATTAAATTTTAATTTGGCCTATTCACCCACCTCCATAACATCAATCATCATCCTAATAGAACTAACATTTGGATCGAATGTGAAGAAATTATAAGGGATATGAACCTGGTTATAACCTTTAATAGAGTTTCTTTAAGGGTTTATGAACTGTTATATTAAACCATATTGTTTTTTAAGTTTTGTTTCATTTATATGTTTTTAACCTTATTTTGATTCAGAATAGTTATATCCTTCATATAATTTTTATTTCGATGCATATATGTATATATTTGTTACTCTATTACATTATAACTAGTTATATTCTAAACATTACATTGTTTAAAGAGGGAAATTTTTATAAGTTTATAAAAACCTCAGTTCACCCCCACCTGAAGCTTTAATACTATTAAAATTGTGTGATCCTTTATTTTTAAAATATTTATGGTAGTGATAAATTTATATATCTATACATGATATGAAAAATCTCCAAAAACATCATATAATATTAACACAATAATTATAAATCAATATATAATAATAAGATATATGTGTTATTATTATTTGTAATATAGGGGTAGTGATATATGATATAAAACAACTTTTTACAATGATATAATCATTTCTTATATCATGGTTTTTGATATATGGTATATTGTATTGAATCGACCTAGGTTACCCTTAGTCTTGGCACCCGACCCAATCCACCACATACCCGATGGGTGTTCTCAACCCCACGAGCTGACGAAAAGCACACGAGCATCAAACATCAAACTAGAGGGAATGATTTCACACAGCCTAAACAAACAAAAGGAATATACACATGGAAAATAAAGAGAAAGAAAAGGTATAAAAGATATATTCCATAACTATAAGAAGATAATGGAAACAAAAAAACAATAAAAGTATCCCAAACTCTAAAGGAAAACTCTAAAGGAAAAAAAGACCAAAACCACACAGCTACTCCATGTAATGGCGCGGATGAACTCTCACTATCTCTGCACCCGCTACCTAAACCAGCTGACACCAACTATAAGGACCCGAACTTATTTCATACATAATCTTGAATTTAATCAAGAAAAAACTTAATTTTACATTGAGGGTCTTTTCAAGTTTAGAGCTTTAGAGAATTAAGACAAAACATTCATAACATTACACATTGTTACATAGTGGATACCAGAAAATCAGTTTCCATTTTCCTCATAATATAAAACATTAAAACATAAAACAAGACTCCTTGACAATTCTTCAACATTAAACATGTCTTCCTTCCTTGTATTACTCATCATTAACCTGTGAAAAATCATTTAAAAACTTGGGATGAGCACAAAAGCTCAGTAAGGTATGAAAAAGAAGGAAAAATCACATTAGTCCATGAATACGCATGACGTATGAAAACATTTTCAAAAGACATGCTTTCCACCCATTAAATCTTACTTAGTGTAACATGAGATTTACACAAGATCCACACAAACATAATTATAATCATAGAGGTATATTGGGGCATTACTTACATAATCTTGTTACCATCTTGGCTACCTTATAATTTGTAACCCTCACGGCTACCTTACTTTGTGTAACCATCACAGTTACACTAGGAGTAACCATACGGCCGACCTCCAACTTACTCATACCCAATGAATTGGAGGGAAATATAGGTCCCACCCTTCATCATAAACGAATTCCCAATAACCAAAACATAATCATACACCATATACAATGGCATAAAAACATTGCCATTGAATCTTATAAAACAAAATTTTAAAAGAGGATTTTAGAAGAAAAGCCCCTTATAAACATCATATACATGAAGTTAGGCTTAATAGAGTGGATGTAATATGTATATACTCTATAAATACACATAATGAAACATAATATAAACAAAACCCATCACACAAACAATTTAAATAGAACATAAATTATAAAGTATAATGTTAACCCAAAGAATGGAAATCGGGTTAAGAATTCCCTTACCTTGGGATTGTCTTACTGAAAAATTGTTTAAACCTCTTGTATAATGGTTAAACAAGTGTTATTAGTATTTTACAGAAACATTTTCATGTTTATAACATCTTATATGGTCATTTCATAACCTCATTTCACCCCTTATTTGTTAGAATTTTGTTCCTTGCATTATTTTGGGTGAGTTCTTTTGTGATTTTTACGATCGGTTCATGATGAATCATTCTTGTTGATTAGAAGTGAAAATCCAGAATTGGAATGGAGTAGTATTTACATATTTATAGTACCGTAAATTATACCATTTATCACTTTGGTTCTTTATATGATGATGATTTATAAGTTAAAACATTAATTATGTTCGTTTAGGTCATTTAAATGGTTCTTTGATAATTACAACATCATTTAGTCTTATAAATTTGAATCATGAGTACAAAAGAATTCCAGAACCTTATATGAGTCATAAAACATATATTATAACCTGGTTCAACCATATAAATGGTTTCATGACCAGAATTGGAAGAATTAATGGAATTTGAAAATACATCGTCCATGATATCGGTAATTCGACACAAATGGACAATGTTTTTTTTATTCTTTAAATAAGTGAGGGAGGAGAGGAATAATGATTTGTAATTTTCCATAAACATGAAAACATCCAGAATATACATGATTCTGGAGATTTCATTCCTCTTGGATAATAGGGGGTGAAGAAAAAAGAGAAAGGAATCATGAAATGAAGAAAACATGAGAAATTTCTTACAAAAATTCGGCAGCCTAATGGTGTCTCTTAAAATTTTATAAAAACAAGATTGATGAGAGGAATGGAATATCTCATCATCATAAAAACATTGGACAGTAAGGGGAAACATTTAATGAAATATCTCAACAAAAGACAAAGGGAAAGGAAGAGAATAACATAAAATGGAAGAAAAGAATGAAAATGAAAGAGGATGTTTACCTCTTGATCTCTTCTCCTTGAGGTCCTCCTTAAGGGCTTTGGTCTTGGTCTTTTGGTGAGACCAGAAGCTATAGGACGTGGGGAAGAAGATTGGGGAGGGAATTTGGAAGAAATTAGACAATGCTCAAGGCTTGAGAGGTGTGGGAGGAAGAGGGGAGTCAGGGTGATATTTATAGTGGAGGAGGGGAGGTATTTTAGATTATTTTAATTATTATTATAATATTTTTATCAAGACTATGAATAATCTCAAATAAAGTGGCCTTAATTAGTGAAAATATCAAGTGAGTTCGAAGAAAGTGGCCTTTTATCACTTATGATGTCATAAATAGTGCATTTTTACTGATAAATTGATTATACGGTATCTTATCGTATTTCACTATTCACTGAAAATTCTAGAGTTTCAGAAAAATACCAAAAATTTACCCCTACCATTTTTCGACATGTATAATTCAAAAATGAACTCCATTTCTCAAAAATAATTTTCTAAATATTATTAATTTAATTTTTAAATAAGGTCACAGTTAATTCAAAAAATAGCAATATTTAAGTGCAACTAGTTTTATGTGACTTTGGAAAATTAATTAAGATCCCATTATCCTATTGCCATGGGAAAATAAAATAATATTATTATTTACTATTCATGAGGTCATATTACTATTCATATTACTATTCATAAGGGCATGTTACTATTCACCAAAAAAACAAGTTTGTTCCATCAGACTCTAAATAACATACTGAACACAATTGTAGATGACAGTTTCTTGAAATTCAAAACATAGAAGAAATAAAATTATGTTTAAAGGATACTTATAAATATATACCTTAAACAAAATTTCAAGCATTTTCAATTTATTTTTAGAAAACCTTGGGATGTTACATTATCCCCACCTTCTTGAAATTGCGTCCTCGCAATTTTATTTACTTATTGAACAACTGATGGTAATTTTCCCTCATAGCATTTTCAGACTCCCATGTTGCTTCTTCAACCATTTGGTTTCTCCACAAAACCTTTACCTGGTGTATTACCTTATTCCGCAATACCTATTCTCTTCGATCAAGAATCTGAACCAGTTTTTATTCATAAGAAAGGTTCTCTGCCAGCTGAACTGCTTACGGCCTCAAGATATGTGATGAATCTGGAACATAATTTCTCAACATCGAAACATGAAAAACATTGTGTACCTGAAATAAGCTCGGAGGAAAAGCTACATGGTATGCAACTGTTCCAACTTTATACAAGATTTCAAAAGGACCGATGAACCGTGGTCTTAGTTTCCCTTTCTTACCGAAACGCATCACACTTTTCCAAGGAGATATTTTAAGGAAAACATGGTCACCTACCTTGAGAGAGAAGTATTTCCTTCTGTTATCTGCATAACTTTTCTGTCTGCTCTGAGCCGTCCTCATGTGTTGCTGGATCATCCTCACTTTCTCAGCCACTTCTTCTACTAATTCTGGACCCATCAACTTTCTTTCACCGACTTCATCCCAAAACGCAGGAGTCCAACACCGCTTTCCATACAAGGCCTCAAAAGGCGCCATCTAAATACTGGAATGGAAACTGTTATTATAAGAAAACTCAACTAATGAATGATGTTGATCCCAACTTCCCTGATAGTCCATTGAAGAAGATCGAAGCATATCCTCCAAAGTTTGAATCGTTCGTTCTGACTGCCCATATGATTGAGGATGAAAAGCTGTACTGAAATTCAACTCTGTGCCCAAAGACTTCTGAAGTCCCTTCCAAAATTTAGAAGTGAACCTGGGATCTCAGTCAGACACAATGGAAAGAGGAACTCCATGTAACCTGACAATCTCTTTGAGGTACAATCGAGAAAGCTGATCTAATGTCATTGTATCTCGAATAGAAAGAAAATGAGCAGACTTTGTTAGCCGATCAACAATAACCCATATCGCATTGTTACCTCGAGAAGTCTTTGGTAGTCCCACCACAAAATCCATGGATATATTCTCCCATTTCCATTCTGGTACTGGAAAAGGCTGAAGCATCCCCTTCGGTAACTGCCTTTCTGCTTTAACCTACTGAAATGTCAAACATTTCATTGTAAAATCATCAATATCTCTTTTCATCCCATTCCACCAGTAATACTCCCGAAGGTCTCTGTACATCTTAGTACTTCCAGGATGAACAGAAAATGGAGAACTATGAGCTTCACACAACAATTCTTTCTTCAGCTGGGAATCACAAGGAACACACAACCTTTTTCCAAACCTTAAAACACAATCTTTATCAAGATTAAATTCTGGAAACTTACCCATTTTAACCAATTGTACCTTTTTCTGTAGCTCACAGGCTTCCCTCTGCGCTTTCATAATTCTGTCTGACAACGAAGACTGCACAGAAACCTGAAACAAAACAGATATATTCCCTGCACCAACAACTTCTAAGACAAAATTTATCAAATCATTAATCAAGGGATCATGTTCCAAACGTATCATGGTTAATGATGCATGATTTTTCCGACTAAAGGCATCCGCTACTTTGTTTGCTTTTCCATGATGGTAATTAATCGTGCAGTCATAATCCTTTATCAGTTCTAGCCATCTTCTCTACCTCATGTTTAATTCCTTCCGAGTGAATATATACTTAAGACTTTTATGGTCAGTATATATTTGGCATTTGGTTCCGTATAGATGATGCCTCCATATTTTCAAAGCAAAAACCACAGCTACCAATTCCAAATCATGTGTGGGATAATTCAGCTCATGAGGTTTAAGTTGTCTCGAAGCATAGGCAATTACCTGATCATTCTGCATCAAAACACAACAAAGTCCCATCAAAGAAGCATCACTATAGATGACAAACTCACCATTCCGGGAAGGTAAGGCCAAAACTGGAGCATTCACCAATCTCTTCTTTAGTTCCTGAAAACAAACATCACATTCCTCTGTCCAAACAAATTTAACCCCTTTCCGTGTTAACTTAGTTATTGGGCTAGATAATCGTGAAAAGTTCTTAAAAAGCGTCGGTAATAACTTGCTATTCCCAGAAAACTACGAATCTCTGTAACATTTGTGGGTCTTGGCCATTCATCAACTACTTTTGTTTTGGCAGGATCAACTGTTATTCCATCCTTATTTACAATGTGACAAAGAAAAGAAATCTGTTGCAACCAAAAATCACACTTGCTGAATTTTTCATATAGTTTCTTTTCTTTTAAAGTTTGTAAAACAACCCTTAGATGTTTTTCATTCTCCTCTTTATTTTTAGAAAAAACCAGAATGTCATCAATAAAAACAACCACAAACATATCCAAGAACTCATGAAATACTCTATTCATAAGATTCATGAATACAGAAGGTGCATTAGTTAACCCAAATGGCATAACAAAAAATTCATAATGCCCATATCTAGTATGAAAGGCTATTTTCGGGATGTCATCCTCCTTCACCTTCAGCTGATGGTATCCGGATCTCAAGTCAATCTTGGAAAAGTACTGAGCTCCCTGGAGCTGATCAAACAAGTCATCAATATGATGCAAAGGATACTTGTTTTTAACAGTGATGTTATTCAAAGCTCTATAATCAATGCAAAGTCTCATGGAACCATCTTTCTTTTTAACAAACAAAACAGGGGCTCCCCATAGTGAAGTACTGGGATGAATGAAGCCTTTGACAAGCAAATCCTGCAACTGATTTTTCAATTCAAGAAGTTCTATTGGAGCCATACGATATGGGGGTTTTGAAATTGGCTTAGCATCAGGAACTAAGTCAATTGTGAATTTGACTTCTCGTTTAGGTATGAAACTGGGTAACTCCTCAGGAAAAACGTCAAGGTATTCATTTACCACTGGCACATCATTAATTTGAATAGTTCCCTTGTTTTCAAAAATATGAGCCAGATAACTTTCATTTCCATCTTTCAGTAGTTTCCCAGATTCTTGATATGTTATCAATTGTATGGGTTCATTCTTGTATAAAAACTGAAACTTTTTCTGAAAAACAACTTCTCTAGCTCTACAGTCAATCTTAGCATGATAATCAGAAAGCCAGTCCATCCCCAGAATAACATCAAACTCGACTAAGGGTAAAACAACAGGGTTTGCAGGTAAAGTCTTTCCATATACCACAATAGAAATATTCTTATAATTCCTCTTTGCTATAACATTTCCCCTTGGTGTTTTAAAAACAAGTTCAGGTATCATTTATTGAGGTGATATTTCCAATTTACTAGAAAATTCCTCAGAGATGAAGGAATGTGTAGACCCTATATCAAACAAAACTTTAGCAAAATCTGAGTAAACAAACAAAGTACCTGATACAACTTCATTGGATGGCCCAACATCTGCTGATGTAGTCGCAAAGGATCTCACTACACCTTTCTTCTTGTAGTCTGGCTTCTTTGCATCATTTGGATCCCTCTTTGGATAGGCATTTGCATAGTGACCCATCTCACCACATTTAAAACACTTTACAGTTTTCTTATCAGGATTAGTCTTTGGATCATTTTCAGTGCATTCTTGGGCCATATGTCCAAACTTACCACATTTAAAACACTTCCCAGTTTTGATAAAACATTCCCCAGGGTGCTTTTTTCCACACTTTTCACAAACTGGAAACTGTATTTCCTTACCATCAAATTTCATTGTTTGATTCTTAACCATTGATTTCCAATTGGACCTCTTCTTCTCTTTGTTTCCAAATTGCATGTGATCGTCAGCAAACTCCATCTCTACCCTCTCAGCACATCGGACAAGTTTCTCGTAACTTTTGAATTCACGGGAGGCCAACGCCCTTCGATACCTTGGCTTCAATCCTGAGTAAAAGTGGTTGATTTTGCTATCGAGATCCAGAATAAGATTTGGAGCATACCTCGCCAGTCGGGTGAAGTTCGCCTAATACATAGCCACTGAATCTTCCTCCTTTTGTTTCAATTCAAGGAATTGTTTCTCCATTCTAAGTCTCACCACCTTAGGAAAATATTTTTCAAGAAAAAGACTTTTAAATTCATCCCACGCTAAGGAATCAAAATCCTCTCTACCCCTGATATTCCTTACCATTGACCACCACTGATCAGCTTCCCCTTCAAAACGATAAATGGCAAGACTTACCTTTTGATTGTCCGAACATCCCATAACATCAAATATCTTTTCATGGGATTTAATCTATCCTTCTACTGCCACTGGGTCAGAAGATCCATTGAATGTAGGAGGATGTTGTCTCATAAAATGTTCCACCACTGTCATGTTCCGTTGGGGTACCTCAATTTGTCCTCTTGCATGGATGCCACCACCATTTATTGCCTGCGTTAGCTGAGCCATTACTGTCACAAACTGCTCGGTTCCAATCCCTACCATTCCGGGCTGTTGATCCGGAAGGATGTCATTCTGTCGGTGCCTATCCTCTTCAGCATCCATGTTCCTTCCACGGACAACCATTCTAAACAAACATTTCTCAGATGAAGCAACATGGTAATCTTTAAATGCTATAACAAATTAAACATAGATTGAAAATTATTTATGGTATTCTATTAGCATCACCTTAACCCCTAAAGTTATCTAAACCATCCTTTGATACCAACTATAAGGACCCGAACTTATTTCATACATAATCTTGAATTTAATCAAGAAAACACTTCATTTTACATTGAGAATCTTTTCAAGTTTAGAGCTTTAGATAATTAAGACAAAACATTCATAACATTACACATTGTTACATAGTGGATACCATAAAATCAGTTTCCATTTTCCTCAGAATATAAAACATTAAAACATAAAACAAGACTCCTTGACAATTATTCAACATTTAAAATGTCTTCCTTCCTTGTATTACTCATCATTAACCTGTGAAAAATCATTTAAAAACATGGGATGAGCACAAAAGCTCAGTATGGTATGAAAAAGAAGGAAAAATCACATTAGTCCATGAATACGCATGACGTATGAAAACATTTTCAAAAGACATGCTTTCCACCCATTAAATCTTACTTAGCGTAACATGAGATTTACACAAGATCCACACAAACATAATTATAATCATAGAGGTATATTGGGGCATTACTTACATAATATTGTAACCATCTTGGCTACCTTATAATTTGTAACCCTCACAGCTACCTTACTTTGTGTAACCATCACAGTTACACTTGGAGTAACCATACGGACGACCTCCAACTTACTCATACCCAATGCATTGTAGGGAAATATAGGTCCCACCCTTCATCATAAAGAATGCCCAATAACCAAAACATAATCATACAACATAAACAATGGTATAAAAACATTGCCTTTGAATCTTATAAAACAGAATTTTAAAAGAGGATTTTAGATGAAAAGTCCCTTATAAACATCATATACTTGAAGTGAGGCTTAATAGAGTGGATGTAATATGTATATCCTTTATAAATACACATAATGAAACATAATATAAAAAAACCCATCACACAAACAATTTTAATAGCACATAAATTATAAAGTAGAATGTTAACCCAAAGAATGGAAATCGGGTTAAGAATTCCCTTACCTTGGGCTTGTCTTACTTCAAAATTGTTTAAAACTCCTGTATAATGGTTAAAAGAGTTTTATTAGTATTTTACAGAAACATGTTCATGTTTATAAAATATTATATGGTCATTTCATAACCTCATTTCTCCCCTTATTTGTTAGTATTTTGTTCCTTGCATTATTTTGGGTGAGTTCTTTTGTGATTTTCACGATCGGTTCATGATGAATCATTCTTGTTGATTGGAAGTGAAACTCCAGAATTTGAATGGAGTAGTATTTACATATTTCCAGTACCATAAATTATACCATTTATCAATTTTTTGCTTTATATGATGAATATTTATAAGTTAAAACATTAATTATGTTCGTTTAGGTAATTTAAGTGGTTCTTTGATAATTACAACATCATTTAGTCTTATAAATTTGAATCATGAATACAAAAGAATTCCAGAACCTTATATGAGTCATAAAACATATATTATAACCTGGTTCAAACATATAAATGGTTTCATGACCAGACTTGGAAGAATTAATGGAAATTGAAAATACATCGTCCATGATATCGGTAATTCGACACAAATGGACAATGTTTTTTTTATTCTTCAAATAAGTGAGAGAGGAGAGGAATAATGATTTGTAATTTTCCATAAACATGAAAACATCCAGAATATACATGATTCTGGATATTTCATTCCTCATGGATAATAGGGGGTGAAGAAAGAAGTGAAAGGAATCATGAAATGAAGAAAACATGAGAAATTTCTTACAAAAATTCGGCAGCCTAACGGCGTCTCTTAAAATTTTATAAAAACAAGATTGATGAGAGGAATGGAATATCTCATCATCATACAAACTTTGGACAGTAAGGGGAAACATTTAATGAAATATCCCAACCAAAGACAAAGGGAAAGGAAGAGAATAACATAAAATGGAAGAAAAGAATGAAAATGAAAGAGGATGTTTACCTCTTGATCTCTTCTCCTTGAGATCCTCCTTAAGGGCTTTGGTCTTGGTCTTTTGGTGAGACCAGCAGCTCTAGGACGTGGGGAAGAAGATTGGGGAGGGAATTTGGCAGAAATTAGACAATGCTCAAGGCTTGAGAGGTGTGGGAGGAAGAGGGGAGTGAGGGTGATATTTATAGTGGAGGAGGGGAGGTATTTTAGATTATTTTAATTATTATTATAATATTTTTATCAAGACTATGAATAATCTCAAATCAAGTGGCCTTAATTAGTGAAAATATTAAGTGAGTTAGAAGCAAGTGGCCTTGCATCACTTATGATGTCATAAATAGTGCATTTTTACTGATAAATTGATTATACGGTATCTTATCGTATTTCACTATTCACTGAAAATTAAAGAGTTTCAGAAAAATACCAAAAATTTACCCCTACCATTTTTCGACGTGTAGAATTCAAAAATGAACTCCATTTTTGAAAAATAATTTTCTAAATATTATTCATTTAATTTTTAAATAAGGTCACAGTTAATTCGAAAAATAACAATATTTAAGTGCAACTAGTTTTATGTGACATTGGAAAATTAATTAAGATCCCATTATCCTATTTCCATGGGAAAATAAAATAATAATATTATTTACTATTCATGAGGTCATATTACTATTCATAAGGGCATGTTACTATTCACCAAAAAAACAAGTTTGTTCCATCATACTCTAAATAACATACTGAACACAATTGTAGATGACAGTTTCTTGAAATTCAAAACATAGAAGAAATAAAATTATGTTTAAAGGATACTTATAAATATATACCTTAAACAAAATTTCAAGCATTTTCAATTTATTTTTAGAAAAACTTGGGATGTTACACTAAACCTCACCGCCTCACTACAATTCCATTCCATTACCAACAATGAAATACATTCAATGGTATACACACAACCGAAGAGGTTTGTAGGGTGTGAGACAATAGGCTTTTTAGGATCCCACCCAGGGTTTCTATAACAATTCACTATGTAACAATTCTGGTACACTCATTTTGAATAAAATATGGCATAATAATTAGTAAATCAGTTTTATTGAAAAAATGGTAAATACTTCCCTTTTATCATCATTCTAAAAAAGGCAGGTATATTAATTTCAAATCATATTTTCTGTATCATCTTTCACAAGTATAAACATGCATATCAAGGAAAAAACAAAAAAACCAGGAAAAAAATAGAAGCACATCTATTATCACAGAGTATTACTATAGGTTATACTAATAGACTACTTGTACCGAGATAAATCATGTACATGATCTGGTTCCAAGAACACATACCCAAGAAGGCGAGGAATAACCCCTGAGTAACCCCCCCCCCCACAATGTCAGTATCAATCCCCTATAACAATTTTCCTAAGAAATAACAAAAATCCCCATGAGAAAACCTTTGGATAATCAAAAACAAATGGAAAATGACCTGAAGATAAAACCTCCACCTAATTACCTAAGGGAACCAATGTGAATATTTTCACAATTCATTATAATTATTTTAAAACCATTTCAAAACCATTTCACAAATCCTTTTCAATGATTTAAAATACCCATTTTCTTTCCACTTACCATCAACCATGGATAAACCATTTTTCAATGAAAAATATTTTCAACACACACAAATCTATCATAAAAATTCATTGTATATATTAGTTTATAAATTAGGAACAATAAATTTTATCAAAATATGATAGAGATAAAACATCCTACCTCAAAAATTGTGTCACACACACCCACAACGGGATCCACCAACGATGAAACCCAACAACACCAATGGAGATCCTCAACAACAAACACCCACCACACCACAATAGACATGGAAATGACCTATTAAATGAGATCACCCAATAAATCATGGGAGGAGAAAAGAAGAAAACCCAATTTAGATCAATTCATATGATAACCCAACCCTAGCGCGCTACCAAGATCAATGGAAACAAAGAAGTAGAAAGATCGCTTACCTGGAGATATTCCTTGCAACCTTAATAAAGATATAACTCCGAAAAGATCGATAAAGAATTAATAGTGAATCGAAAAATTGTTGGTGACGAGCTTTGGTTTGGGAGAAAAGGATAAAAAGTGATCAAATGGGAACCAAAAACCCTGGTTGATGCCCTAAAACATCATAGATTGGGAAATTACAAAACATGTAACTCCTTTACATGTCATGAAATCTGGAGTGTTTATGTACAATGAAAAATATTTCGAGTTTGATTTAAATTATATTATTTAAATCATTAAAGATGTGAAATATATCTTCATGTTATGTAACTTTTCACAGCATGAATCCCTTTCATGGATTGCACCCAACAACACTTACAAATCATGTAACCTAGTTACATGACATGAAATAATCCTACAAACAACAAAAATGTCCAATTAAAGATGAGAGTCCAAAATATCTATGACTTCACCATTATACATATCCTCCCAATACTTCTCATCCCTATACATACAATGAGAAAAGGAAAACCATGATAATCTTAATGGTGTAACTGACATATTGGTAATGCGATGTTATAAAATCCCCACTATAAAGGATTTATATCCCTGAGAAGTCACATGGAAGATTTCATCCCTAAGAAAATATGAGGCTACTATTCCCTTATCAACGAATCACGTTCCCATGTCTCATGAAAATTCTATCCTTTTTTCTATAGAACTCTGACCAACAAAATCGACTTCCCATTCAAGAGCTTCACTTGAGAGTCAATGATCTCGACTGGTTTCTCTAAAACAAAAACATCTAGGTCAAACTCAATTTCTTCCCAACTTAGACCATGAGAGGGATCAGAATGGTACTTCCCAAGTTTATACATGTGCAAAAAATAATGAATACCTATCATCTGAACTGGTAATTATAACTTATAAGAAACCTAACCGAGCTTCTCAGTGACCTTAAACGGTTCAACATACCTCTGAGTCATCATTAACTATAACAAACCGAGATTTTATGAGAATTATTTTTTTAAATTTCTCTGATGTCTTTTGTTGTATGTTACACCAATATTATCTTGGGCTATAGGCAACACCGTGTTAGCTTGCAGTATACGTAACACTATTCTTGGATCGTGTTACACACAATTTCAAGTTCGTTTGATAGTAGTTATTCTATGCAACATTGATTGTGTGTGTATATATATATATTCAATGTATAAATGAAATATTGTTGGATTCTATTATACACTACACCAAAAAGTGATTTCACTACATGCAACCCTGACTTGGCTTACATTATACACAATCGCGACCTTCCTTGATAGCGTGTGTAGTACGCCATACCGAGTTTCACTAAATTAGATATTATTATAATATTATTATGAACTAGCCATTATGAATAGTAATACCCACTTTTTGAAATTTTATATATTTTATCTTTCAAAATTGGCTTCATTTTTGGATTCAGAATATCGAAATATTCCTCAGGTAAATTTTTGGTATTTTTCTGAAAACTTTCAATATTTGATGAATAGTGAAAACACCCAGTTACTATTTAAAAACCGACATTTTATTTAAATAATTATTTATTATATTTAAATTTATTTTAGGTAAAAATTGATACATAATACCTATATAAGTTCAATTTAATTAATTGGAGTTATTTTATAATAATTATATATATATATAAATTTTATTAAAATTTTCACCTTCTTTTACCCACCTCCTAAGAGAATTTGGAAATTCACATAAAACATAATTTTACCACTTCTGTTAGTGGAATTTAGAAAATCCTAGAGACAAGGTTAATATCAAGGACTAAAATGCGGTTCAATGAGATGAAAATAATTTTTGGTGAATATTAACCTTTTACTTTTATTTACCACGATTAAAAGGAAATAGAGTAATTATGGGTAAAAATGATATTATTATTACCCTAACACGTGTCCTAATTCTATTGGATATGTTTAATTTGACCAAAAACAACCTTAGGAATAAAATATGACCATTTAGGTCCACTTGGATTAGATTAGGACAATTATTGTCAATTTATTTAAAGAAGGGTTAAAATAGTTAAAATCAATGTTTAATAAATAAATCATTTTTAATATAGGGTTATACATAAGATAAATTAGAATATAAATATTCATTAGAAATATAAAAATATTTCCTACATAATGGTAGTTTATTTATAACTTTTAGACATTAAATAAGATAAATTATTTATGACACAATGATGATGTAGTAATTACCTTATTAATGAAATATTAACATAATTGAGGTTATAAATACACAAATAAATGTAATTTGAGACTTTTTATGAATTAAAATAATTTTATAGGTTACTATGACATGTTATTATTTATTTAATTAACTTTTTTAGAACTAATAATGCTGTTTTGATTTTCACAAAAATAAATTACCAAATAGTGTCAAAATAGACATAAAGTAGTTTTTAAGATAAATATTATATTATTAATTGTTATTATATTCCTAAAAAACTAAGGTTCTCCAAATAACTTAGATACAGATATATATATTAATAATGAACCACTTGGGGTTCTTTCGGCTTGTTATAGTAAATTTATCAACCATATAGTGTAAGAATACCAAAATAAATGGTAAAAGTTAAATTATTTAACTTAGAGTTAAATCTAAATGATAAGGATAAAATAGTATCCTAAACTTGTCTAAAAGCTATTTGTTGAGAGTATTTCGACCCATCCACACCATATATTCGAAATAAATCAATTTTGAGCTATTAAAAACCGAATATGACTTTATTATAATTTAATATTTTATTTTTTTCCAAAGGTGCCCCTCTCCTCCCTTATAAAAAGGGCACCCCTTCCCTCTTCTCTTCACACACACTTAAGCCTTGAAGCTCGGCCAAACCCCACCCATATTTCTTCTCCACTTACCTAGAAACATTCGGGAGGTTTCGTTCATCTCAAAATACCTTCTCTACTTCCTTAAGAGAAGACTTAAAGGAGGTGTGTCGAAGAAGAGGTAATCTCTTCTAACGATTCTCTCAAGTTTCTTTCTTCTTCAAATTCTTCTTATTTAGTTGTTCCATTATAATGTAATAACATAAATATCTCTAATATACTGATATTTTATTATAAATATGAAACAACCTTATTTCACCTTCTATCCATCCTGCGGAAAACCTAATCACCGCACGTGCGTGTGTACGGAATACCGTCTCCACGCCGTGGTGTAATCAGTTTTTGACCACCACCTTACTTGGATGGGTATAATGGTGTAAATAAATAACTATATATGATTATTTTAAAGTGATACTAATTCTTAAATATTATACATACACTTAAATACAATTCCACAATCATGGGAATGATATCATCGCTCGGGCGTACGTACGGACTAACGTCTCCACGACGCGATGAGATTTATTCTCCATGTTAACCATTCATAAATGATTATAAAGTATATATAATGAATAATAATGAAATATATTACATAATAATGATACTGGATTTATTTATATATATATGTATGTCATCTACTTAATTCCATTCAATTCAATAAGGAAACGAAAAGAGCGTTCATGCATACGTACGACCTACCATCTCTATGAACGGTGTATTTCATTCCATTTATCGATCTATCATATATATATATATATATGTATATGCTGAATATATATTATATATAAATCATGTTTTACATTCTGAAATTATTTAAATCAGTATATAATTAATAATATCAATAACAACAAGTCGAAACACGTATGATAAATGAAACGATTTTAACCAAAATGCTGATTTAACATGGATTTTACAAAAGAACGGGTAATATAATGTCATAAGTGAACCATATATGATATCATAAAAATTAATATGATTCTGTAATAAGTCAATTACATTATTTAAATCATTATACAGGAGGTTTGGACACGTACAAACCTTATCAGACCTAAGGTAAGGGAAAATCTTGCAATATCATTTTTATCCGAGATTGTTTATACTTCAGAATTTACTGGGGAATATTTATCATCCACATCCATTTTTCCTCAAAATGTAATATTATTTATATCCCCCTACAATTTTTTAAGTCCAATTTTACCCTTCGGTGAGTTTTTAGTAAAATATATGAAAGGAATCTTTTTTCGATTTTCGTACGAGGTACTTTTGGGATTTTCCGGCAAAAGTATGAGGATAATGTTTTTTTAACTTATACGGCATGAACCGATTTTTATGGTTTCATAACGCCTCATTTTCATGAATCTTACTATACAATATTTTATTATTATTTTCAACAAAATACTTTTATTTTAAAATCTAATGGCATTTTGTGAAAAGAAAATGATTTTGAAGAAGAAATGATATTATCCTCAAGAATTCATTTCAAGTGTTTTGTCAAAACCATTTTCCATATAAGATGAAATTATTTCATATGTGTATGTTTCAAGTATAATGTATCTAAGATTTACTTGGTTTCATTATTCTTATGATGAAATGATAGACATTTGTATTTATTGGATTATGTGATGATGGGATGATGTTTATGAAACCCATTTTATTCATTGGGTTATGATGAACGATTTATGTTTATTTTGTGGCACAAGTAAGAATGATTTCATTATGACATGGGTGGGACCTATATATCCCTCTAATGCATTGGGTAAATATTTATATCTCATGAGATAGATATGGGTGGAATGGTAAGTTAATCCATTTCGGTGTTATAGGACTGGAACTAGGAGTGAACTCGATTCAGAAAGGGACTTTGTCCACTAAGATGGTCTTGGATGGAATTCCTTGGCTACTATGGAAATAATATCATGTGCTTAATGTTTTTCCACAATTACAAGTTTTATTTCCAAGCTATTTTATTATGATTGATTTTCCATTATGATCTATTCCTTACTTACTACCATGTTTTATGACATAGCTCATTATTTTGATGTTTAAACATTATGTTCATGTTTTAATGTTCAAATGTATATGATTTGTTTTATTTTATTAATGCCTACCCTTATAGAGCATTTGAGCTCACCCTTTATATGTTTTCTTCTCCCTAGGATTTAAAGAAAGTTTTTAGGTAAGAAAACAAAAGGGGAAGAACTTTATGGGTGATGTTGAAGATCTTTCACCACAATTAGAAGATTATGTTCCGAGTTTCCAAAGACACTAAACTATTACGTTACTTGAGTGTTGGTTCTTATTATGTATTAATTATTCTGAAAAAGTAATGTAATTTCCATGTATGTCCAGCTTTGGGTCTCTACATTAACTATTATCCATGATGATGGTGTCCCAACTTTGGAGAAATATTCAAGAAAGCCCAATTTTCAACACAAAATTCCAAAGGATTATGCCACCAATCCATATACGATATCTGTCGACTCTAGGCTATATCCAGATGTCAATGTACATCTTAAATATTCACTAACATCTCCTAAAAAAACATGGTCAAACTAAAGATACTTCACCCACCTCATCCCAAAAATGATGTAATCTTCGTGAGTGCCCATATAACTCCTCAAAGGTATCCATTTTGACCAACAACCAATAACCATTGTTGTAGACATACTCAAACACTTCCAGATGGACATCCCAAGATTCATCGAAGTATTAGACAGAAGCACAAAGCATATATTTTGGTATCTGAATTACTCAATCCATTTGGTCATCTATCTATGGATGGTAATCTATGCCCAACTTTACTTGAGTTCCCTTAGAGTCTTGGAAACTCCTCTAGGACCTCAAGGAAATCCTAGGATCCCTATCTAAAATAATGGCATATGGACTTCCATGTATCCTCACAATATTTTACACATACAACTTACCCAGATATATAACTTTAGTGGTGTCATTGATCAGAATAAAATGAGAAGACTTCATCAACCGATAAAGAACTACATAGATAACATTCCTCCCCCGGGGAGTCCATGGTAATCCAACAAAAAAATCCATGGATACATCATCCCACTTCCAGACCAGTACCAGAAGAGTTTGATGAAAACATGAGGGTTTCAAGTGATATTCCATTATTTGTGGGTAGGTGAGACAGTGAGACACTTAATTTTCAATATAATGCTTCATACCTGACCAACTGAATCATCATATCAGGTCATAATACATCTTCGTAGTTCCTGTATGAACAACCCAGGAAGAGATGTTTCAATTAAAAAATACTAAACTCATCATAGATGTTGTTATGATAACCGAGTTCCCAAAGTTGAGTATTCCATATGAAGAGAGAGACCAACAAGAAACACTATCTCCAATATAAAGGATTACATGAATATATCTAATCACATAATCCATCTGCTAAATCTGCAAAATAGACTCCAAGAGAGGTGATGATAACTAGACACTAGTTATATCCCCAACTAAAACATCATCCTGATAATCCAGGTGCAACTGAGTGAAAAGACCCATAATGTTCCACTCCTCCTTCGATTCCAAAATAGAATGCAATGATACTTTCCTGATAAGATCCTCTGATATTAAATTTACCTTCATTGTAATGTAGGTAATATCGGAATCAAATTTCTGAAGGTATTCTACCAATCAACTTTGTTTGAGACTCAATTATTTATGTGAAAAGATATAAATAAAAATCTTATGATGAGACAAGACCAGGAAATTTTCCCCAGAAATATTGTTCCACCAACATTTCAGTTCATGAATTACTCTAAAAATATCTATATCATTTGTGGGGTAGTTCTTCTCATGCGAGAAATGTTGAAGAGTGAAGTAAGCTAAAACATGGTCATCCTTCATAATCATGTATCCCATAATATCACTATAAGCATAAAAAAATTCCATATAAACCGTACTGGTCTCAGGTAAGATCATAATAGGATCTGATTTATGGCGTCATTTATGTTCATAAAATTATGACTGGAAGTTTTCATCCCATGTGAATTTCACCGCCTTCCTAGTAAGAGTTGTCAAATGTGATTCTTGTTTAGATAAATCCTTAACAAACCGTTAGTGGTATCTAGAAAGACCAAAGAAGCATTGTGTCTCAAATAAATTCTATGGTTCCTTCCAAGACTAGAAAACCTTCACCTTCTCAGTATCAATAGATAATCCATGTTTGGAAATCTTATTCCCTAATAAATTCACTTCTTGTATCCATAAACTAAATTTCAGATTCTTTCCATAGAAATGTTGACTTCTTTGAATTTTTAGAAATAAACTCAAATTGTATTATGATTATGCTCATATTTTGAAAAAACAAGAATATTATCCATGAAAAGTACCAAAAAAGTGTCAAGATATTGATAGAATATCCTATTTATCACATCCATAGAAATTGAAGGAGCATTCTTCAGACCAAAAGGAACCGTAATATATTCATAATGACCATGACTTCTTCTAAAAGATGTCTTCTATATATGATACTCCCGAACTCTAAGATGATGATAACCCTAATGAAGATAAATATTTATAAACCACTTTCCCCCATTTAAATAATCAAAAAAATGATCCGCATGATGAAAAGAATAGATATTATTAACTGTTACCTAATTAAACATTCGATAGTCCACACACAACCGAAGTGAACCATCTGCTTTCATGGAAAATAGTATAGGTGTGGACCAAGGTGAAACCCTATGGAGAAAAAAAATCTTTTTAATAGGTCATAGAACTGAATCTTGATCCCTTTCAGCTCTACTGGGGCCATATGATAAGAAGGTATCAATATTGGTTGTGTACTTGGTATGAGGACAATCATCAACTCTACCTATCTCTTTAAAGGGAGTCCAAATAATATTCTTGGAAAACATTAGAAATATAACAAAAAAAATGGGAAGATAAACAATAAAAGAAAATTCATCAGGCCAAATCACAATAACAGGCAAAAGACACTTGATCTATTGGTGGGAAGGTCCTGTATGACCAGACGTCGGGTCCCAATCCCCCTAAAACACATAAGAGCTCCCATCAGCAACATGAAATGAAACATTCTGATGATAACAATAAACATCGTATTTATTATTAGTAAGACAATCTATATCGATGATGAAATGAAATAGATATAAATCAAGAATGAGAAAATTCCTAGTCCAACTCCATATTAGTTATCATTAATTAACAATAAGGAAACTGAAACCCTTGCTCTCTTCTCTTAACAATAGGTGTCTCTTATTCCATTACAAAGAACATATGTTCCATTATAAGTTTATTAATATCAAAAAAATGGGCTTATATAAAAAATTGGGAGGAACCAATATCAAATAAATAAATTTTTATGAAAGATTAAATAAGGATAGTACCTATCACTATTGCTGGACCACCATCGAATTCTGGTGGATAATAATCTACAGTGTGACTGTGATTCACTCTTGAGGGTTATGGTTGGATCCCTATAGTATTTATGGATTTTTATTATACCATAGTAGCATTTGGAGCCAACAAAACCTGACCAAAACGAGGCATAGTCATATCTTGACAAATGTGCGGTAATTGACCTACTCTTCCACAACAGTTTCATTTCCTCATGAGTATAGAACAATAAAGTCTTATATTTCCGTCCTTTCCACACTGATATAAAGTATGAGGCACAATGTTTGATATAGAATGAGGAGTAGAGGAGGCTCATTAATAAGACCCACCTCCACCACTCCTATGATGGTCCTGTCACATTATCTTCTTCCCATGCATGCCACTAAAACTACAACTAGATAGAATAGAAGGGGTGGAAAACCCAACCTTTTTCACCATATATATCTCTTCCATCATAGCTATGTCTACCATCTCCACATAGGTATAAAGTTTCAACATAAATAATTAGGATCTAATATCTGTTTGAAAACCCCACAAGTACTTCCGAGCCTTCATCTGGTCATTCTTCACAACATCCAGAGAAAAACAGACAAGAACAAAAAACTGGTTGGTGTTTGCTGACACTGAATTTTCTCCCTATTACAAATACATGATCTCTAGATAAGCTTACAACATCATGGACTCCGAGCCAAACTACTAGAAGAATAGGGTTTTTAAACACTTAATATCAAATTCCACTTATCCCTCTCTCTGGACCATATAATCCCACTTTCACTTATCAGAACCCACATTGGACAATTCACCTTGATATTCTTAGGTATATCCAAGAAGTTGAATAACTTATCAATCCTATCCATCAAGTTCTACTTCTCGTGAAGTTAATTTTTCTCCATTAAAGGATGGTGGTTTCTCACAAAACAATTCTCACGACGAATCTTTATCTCCTCCATCACTTGGATGTACCTCAAGAACAATGTTTTGAACTTGTGGTACATTCTGATCAACCAAATGAACTTCCCGTACAATAGTCTTTATAATATTATGATCAATTGGAATATTTCCTGGAGTAATATCAGTTTTACTCACATAAAGAACTTGTGGAAGATGTCTCAAGGGCATAATACTACACACTAAAACATAAGAATGATCATATAGCATAAAAAACTCAGTTTAAACTAGAAAAGCAATAAGTAAAAAATAATATTTTAAACAAAAACAAACACTAGAGACACATATCTCAATATCCCATGGTAACTTGAGTATGATTATGACAAGATAAGAACATGAAATTATCGTAACATACCTATCAAGTTCTAAAAATCATATATCAAATCTAACAGATATCCTTAGACAAGGACTCTTGAGAACATGCCTCTTATGATTCCAAATATTAATGAAGAGACTCGGGTTTCCATCAGTACGAGAAGTCGACCATATCCACCACATACTTGATAGGTGTTCATGATCCCCATGGGATGGAAGAAAGCACCCGATCATCGAACAAAAAACCAGAGGGAATGATTTTGTCCAACCTGAACAAACACTTGGAATATACACTTGGAAAATAATGAAAGTTCACCAATATAATAAATATATTCCATAACTGTTAGGAGACAGTGGAATCAAAACAACTGTAAAATTATCCAAACTCTACAGAACAAGTCCAACTAAAAATGAACAGAATTGTACAGGAACTCTATGTGATGGTGTGGAATAACATACACTATCACACCA
Organism: Viscum album; assembly: GCA_963277665.1. Classification (NCBI taxonomy): domain Eukaryota; kingdom Viridiplantae; phylum Streptophyta; class Magnoliopsida; order Santalales; family Viscaceae; genus Viscum; species Viscum album. Next base: position 2,066,589,673 of record OY728141.1, read on the forward strand.
CCAGCTACCCAACCCAGCTTACACGAATCCTTGCCGCCTCACTACAACACCTTTCCATTCCATACAATGGAAGACATGCAATGGTCTATGAACCACCAAAGAGGTGTTCTGGGTGTGATACAAAAGGCTTAGTAGGATCCTACCGAGGTGTTTCATAACATGTCTCTGTATAACAATTACCATATGATAATTTTAAATAAATCATGGAATGAGAAGCAGTCAACTTGCTTTATGGAAAAATTGAAAACATTTACCTTTTATCACAGTTCTAAAACAAGAGCATGTATATCAATTTCGAGGCATATTTTCCATATCATCATTCCCAATTATAAACATGCAGGTCAAGTCCAAAAGAACAAATCAAAGCAATACAAAACAGAAGCAGAGGTATCAACAAAAAGAATTTCTATGGGTCAGACTAGAACACTACTCACACCACAATAAATCATGTGCAAAATCCAGATCCTAGAACACAAACCCAGAAATCAGTGGAATACCCATTGAGTAAACCCCCCCCCCCCCAAAAAAATTTCAATATCAGTCCCCTAAAACAATGGGCCTAGGATATAGATGAAATCTCTATGATAAAACCTCCTGATAATCGAAATTGTAGGGACAATGGTCTCAAGATAAACCGTCAACCTAAGTACCCATGGTAACCCATGTGATCATTTTCACAATTCATTCAAAATCATTGAAAACCATTTCAATGCTTTGAAAATACCCATTTTCATTCCATTTATCAACAACTAGAGGAAAACTATTTTTCATTGAAAACTAATTTCAACACACACAATTAAATCATTCAAATTAATTGTATAAATATATTTAAAAATTTGGAATAATATGGTTCATAAACATAGGATAGAGACGGAACCACCCACCTCAATACTCGTGTAGTACATTCTCGTAATGAGATCCACCAATGATGAAACCCAAGAACACGAATAGATACACTCAACAAAGAACACTTTCCACACCATAGCTAACAAGGGAATATCCTCTAGAATGTGACCGCACAATGGATATTTGGAGAAGAAAACAAGAAAAACCAATTAGATCACCGTATCCGTTGATGAAACCCAAGGTAGATACCATGATCAATGGAGACGAAGAAGCATAAAGATCACTTACCCAGAGAGATGCACCACAACTGCAATGAAGATATAACGCCGAACATATCAATTATAAAAGAATGGTGACTTTAAATATCACTATAGAGGTGGTTTAGATCGAGATAAAAGGAGAACAAGTGGTAGAATAGTCACCTAAAAACTGAACATCACCCTTAAACACATCTCCTCAAATAATTACATGACGTGTTACTCTATTACACCTTGTGAAATACATAATGTTTAAGTACTATGAGAAAACCATCACCTCAAATTAAAAATCCTTTATATAAATCATTCACAACATGAAAAATATATTCACATCATGTAACTTTTCACAGCATGAATCATTTTCTCATCTTAAACCCAAAAAAACATACACATCATGTAACCTAGTTACATTGTGTGAAATACTCTTACAGACTACATAAAAGGCCAGTTAAAACATAGAGTCTAAAAAATGGTACTTCACCATTATATGTATCTTCCCAATTCTTTTCGGTCCTATACATACAATGAGAAATGTAAACTATTAAGATCTTAAAGATTTACTTGACAGATCGATAATGGTATGTTACATAAATCAATTTTCATGATATAATGTTTTTGTAAAATGTAAAAAACACATTTTTTTGGGGGATATCTAAAATAAATATGGGTAGATATTATATTATACCAAATAAAATGGAAGATGGGATAATTTTAAAGAGTGCATTTCTTCAAAGAATAAAACATTAAGTGTTTATAATTCTTAAGGAATTAAATATTTAAATAAATATGAATATGATCATTTTGACAATGTAAATTTGAAATATAGAGTATTCAAACTTATCAAATGAAAGTGGAATATTCATATTAATATATATAATATCCATGTAATTTTTATTTTGTTTATATTAAATATTATATAGAATGTTTATATACTATATGATAAAATAATGAATTATTCATTACTTTTATACCTTAATATATAAATTATTCCTTTATTTATTTAATTAATTATTTTAATTATTCATAAATGTGAGTTGATTATTTTAAATATTATTATGTTTTTTAATTTACGTTCTATACACTATAATTAATAAGTCACATGCTAAGTATAACATGAGATTTAATTTAATCCATTCAAGGCTATTAACTTGTTTTTAATAATTTTCTATGTGGTATATTGATTTAATTTTTACTACATATTTAAACATGAAATATTTCTTTTAAACTTTAAATTAATTTTGAGGTATGATATATGGATAGTTATACACTTGATGAAAGATATCACTAGCCTAGGGGCTAAGGATCTATCTAAGAAAGTGAAGTTGGCCACCTATCACAAAATACATATTCTTGAGCATGTTTATGTTTTTTATGATTTTAATACATTATATTAAATGAGATTCATGTACTTTACACATGATATTTATATAGACATATTTTGAATATTATAATTAAAATTTAATTTTTATGAAAAAAATCATTGTTGTACAAAAGTTATAAATTAATGTTATTATAACTTACTAATTTAGAAAAATTCATGAGAGTCATAATTTAAATAATTACTATAATGTATGAATATAAGGAATGTATAAGATGAAATATTAATGATATAAATATTGTTTAAATTTTTTAAAATAAATTAATATACCAAGTGGTATATTATTTCCATAGAAAATACATGTTAAGACTCTGATCATCCCATACTAGTGGTTTGTGGAAAATTTGGATTCCAATTAATTTCTTTAAGATGATAATGTAGGATAAATGAGTTATCATTTGAGAGAAATACCAAAATATACTCAAATTAGAGTGAAATATCTGATCTTTAGGTTATACTTGTATGGGTAACCCTAACGTTTTAGTTACCCGAGGAACGGAGTTTGGAGAATTCATTAGATAAATTTAAGAATTTTATTCCAAATCAATTATTTAAGACTAATATTTGATATAATTAACATGAATTCCTACTAAAATAGTTATATGAAGAGAGAATACCCAAAGATAACTGAAGTCTTACAAAAATATAGATCTTGAAATGAATATATATATAGTATATTGGGTCATCATTTTAGTGGGAGTATATTCAATACAAAACAATTTTAAATACTTTTAAATAATGATGATAACTTTTTTCAATAAGAAATACAATAACACCCAATGGAGGGGGAATTATGACAAATATTTCATTTTTCCTTTTGAATCTTTCTCTTGGGATAAAATGAGAAGTTTAAATTCATTGATTAAATTATTATACACACATGTTTATATATATGAATGTAAAATTAAAATATGGTATTTTATATGTTTCACCACTAAATGATACTCCAAGGAACATATTTATAAGATGTTTTGGTGTACTAGGATGTTCCATTAATCACTAAATGAATTTAAAAATTTAAGAAGGGATCACTTTCTATCCTTGGGTTACCTCCTCCAATTAATTATCCACATTCTGTTTTAGTAAAGGGAATAAAATAGAATATTAAAACTCATAGATTTCTTACAATAATCATTCAAGAATAAAAAAAATTAAAATACATGGATGTTTATAGTTTGATACTTCTATGATGTCCTAGAAATTCTGTATAATATTTTTTAATAATATGGAATTATTTCATGACTGTTAAATCTGACAGCACATGATTCCAAAGCCCGGAGTGCCCGGAATGGTCCGTCGAAGTTTTGTTAAACATTAAATAGCACAAGTAAGAAATTTTCATGAAAAAGTGGAATAAATCTTAAACGGTTACTTAGATAAAAAATATGAGGGCACCGTTGCATTCATGATGGTGGGTTTACCCTAGGCGCAACTTAAGTTTAGTCGGCGCAGGCCTCCTGTGAGAAAACCAAAAAATGGAATAACTGTAAATAAAATAATTAAATAAATTATTTTATTTTTCAGATGCTTATAACTCACAAATGGTAGCTCAGATTAATTATATGAGACTACTGCTCAACTCATAAGGTCATGCTCTATTTAAGATGATACTAACTTTGGTGGGAGCGGGCCACCAGGGAAAGTTAGTTTTTGGCCGTAAATAAAATAATTAAGTGACAATTAGTTTTTTGTAAAATCCATGACATTTAAACAGTAACTGGGATTGGAAGCCCGAGAGTATGTTTGGGTTCATTGGGGGGTGTTTCACTTGGCCAGAGCCTAACCTCGATCAGCGCAGGTCGAGGGTGACTGTTAATAATTTCTGAACTTTTTTTCAGGTACGTTTACTAAACGCGTATGCGGCGTTCTGTAACTTTTGACTCGGTGCTCGGAATTAAAATTTGAAGACACCATTGAACTCACGATTCCACTATTCTCTTAAAGATACTTTCACCTCGATGATAGTTGGTGAAGGGTGAAAGTTAGTTTTTGTGCTTTTTCGTGGGAATAAAAATAAAGTAAACTTTTATTTTTATCCTCCCAACTGAATGTTAAAGAGGTGGGGACCCCCTGAACTAAAACCTCCCACATTTTGTAAAAGAGGTGGGGACCACCTTAACTAAAACCGCTTTTTTGTGAATTCATGGTGGTGGGGACCACCCAAACCCCTTATAAAATTGGGAAAGTCCCTTGGAATCCTCAAAATCAATTGCGCCAATGTAAATTAATTGGCTTGTCCCTTTTTAAATACTAAGTAATATCATCATTGGAATTTAAGAAGGTTCATAAAAATAAACCATCATAAATTCCATGATCATTACATACCTCCCCACCTATCTTATTTATATGGAGCTTGGGAGAAGGATTTGGGATGGCTTCACAAAGTGAAGAAGCGCTGGTAAAGTGTCGTGATGCCCAACACTTGGGAGAATGACCTCCAACAAAGAACGCCAACTTAGACTTCGACTTCTTCCTCGGGACATTCATTGATGAGGAACGTCTTCAACTTCAACAAACCGAATATCGATGGGACACCGACATCATCGACGTCCGTCTCTCCCCAACATCGTCATCTCTTTCCCCACAACCAATCTTCAACGAATCAAACGAATGGGGTAGGGGTATTATTTCCATGTTTTACACATCTAAATTTCTACTGTGGGAATGGGATTAGTGAATGACGAAGGTTTTGGGGTTGATTTTCTTAAATATCCATACATGTTCTTGTTCTTGTTGATCCGCTTGCTACCGCTCTAACGCGGAGGTTGTGGGGAAAAAAACATTGCCTGAGCCCTCCGTCATTCTTCTTGAATGGTGTATCCTTCATAATGGAAGAATGCGACTTTGGTGACGGCGACTAGTGCCAGTTGTCGGCACTGGTGGAACTCAAGAACTGCCGACGAAGGCACGATGCCCCACCGCCCTGCGGCCTTCGCACCCCGTGGCGCTCCGCCATCGGCAGCTACCGCCGCCTCATGGCCTCCGCACCCTACGGCCGCCAATGCCTCACGGCCTCCGCACCCCATGAGAACCGCCTCCTCGTGGCCTCCGCGCCTTGCGGTGCTCCGCCGTCCTTGTCCATCGCCGCCCCACGGCCTCTCCGTGGCACCTCACGGCACTCACAACCTCTGCTGCTCCACGCCGTCTACATCCGAGACGCCACCGCCGTCCTGGCTGAGCTATCTTCCGAGCCGAGCTGCTGCCCGAGCTACCGCAGCCGTCCGTGACTCCGCCGTCGTCCTGGCTGAGACGCCGCCCAATTCGCCGCCCGAGCCGCCGTCCGAGCCTCCTTCACCCTTCCGGATGAGCCACCCCAACCTTGACGCCCTACGACCTCGCGCCCTCATGGAAACCCTCAGACGAGCCGCTCCACGGCCTCATGCCCTCGTGAAACCCTTCACTGTCTCGTAGCCACCTGCGGCCCTCTGTGGCCCCTCGCAGCCTGTCGGGCTAGACCCAGTGGGCCGAGCCTATCCCAATGGGCCGGGTTTCCCAGGGGACTGGGCTCGACCCAACGGGTCAGGCCAGGTCGGGCTGGGTCAGACTGACTGTGTTGGATCCGACCCATGCCCACTACGACCCATTTACATTCTTTTGGCCATAAATCTGTCACTAGACATCCATTTGAAAAACCGTCAGTGGAACTAAAAATCTTGTAGCGATATGGTCCCTTTGAGTATACCCCACTAATGTTTTGGGTAAATTTGAGGTACAGTCGGGTTGGACCGAGCATGAATCCAACAGGGCCCCAGGGACTGAAAGGCTAATAACTCACAAACCGAACGTCCTATTGGCTCACTGTTTGTTGTGCTGAGACCTCTATGATGTGAAGGACCTTTGAGAAACCTCCTCGTGGGACTTCATGGTAGTTGGTGTATTGACCATTGGATTGTGGAGCGAAACCTCTCACAGACAAACGAGCGTAGTGTGGGAACCCAGTAGTTGGCTGTAACGATGTACTAGGATCCTTTGTGGGTTTGAAAACATACGGAAGATGTACTAGGATCTTTTGTGGGTCTGATGAAGTAATAAATATGTATTAGGATCTTTTGTTGGTCTGACGGTGTACTAGTGATCTTGTGTTGGTCATCTCCTTGCAATCCTTTGTGGTTCAACACATTGCGATCGTGTGTTGGTCAACACCTAGCGATCCTCTGTGGGTCAACTCCTAGTGATCCTATGTGGGTAAACCTCTTAGGATCCTTAGTGGGTCAGCACCTGGCGATCATGTGTGTGTCACCATCTAGCGATCATGTGTGGGTCAGCTCCTAGAGATCCTATGTGGGTCATCTCTTTGCGATCCTGTGTGGGTCAGCACCTTGCGATCCTATGTGGGTGAGCACCTAGCGATCATGTGTGGGTCAGCTCTAAGAGATCCAATGTGGGTCAGCTCTTGGAGATACAATGTGGTCCATCTCCTAGCGTTCCGGTGTGGGACATATTTTTTTACAGAGTAAGATGATTCAGTTGTTACATATAATCATCTCTACTCATGTATTTAATTTATACCCGGTGTGAGCTGATTCTGTGCATGTGTGGTACTTGGTTTCTTGGTAATACCTTTGTGGTATTCTTCCATGTGGCGTACCTGTGTGTCACATGCCTTCGTAGATTTGGACTCTGTGTTATTTCTCAGGTTTTAGATGTGTTTACTTGATAACATAGGTATATGTATGGGCATATACCTATATAGGGTTATTAGTTGTTTTATATCATTATGGTTGATACTTTGTGGATTTTGTGAGAGCTTGAGGGTCTCAGGGTCCCTACTGAGCATTGTTATACTCACCCTTGCACGGGATATGCCTACACCTTGTTGTGTTGGATGCTGACAATGGACAAAGCTAATTGAGAATGAGAGTACCAAGACTGGACAGTGCTCGGAGGAGGACTATACGACGTGTTAGTACGCAGAGGAGACTGGAGGATGCGGATTATTGTATATGAGATTTTTACCTACCCTTCAGGTAGGAACATCGGAGGATGACCCAATAGCTGCCTTTTCTCTTCCTTAAGTTATTTTTCATTTCAGTTTTACTAGTACCTTTATTTTTGGGAATGTATTCCAATCCCTTTACTTTCAACACTCTTTTGGTTATCCATTTGACTTTTGTTCATATCTTGTTGTGTTCTTGGTTGCATGTTCCTACAGGTTATAAAGGTAATTCCTTCCCAATTTTGGGGAATACACCTTTCTATGCTAGTCCCCATCACCTGTCCTATGGAAGGCAGGCTTGGGGTAGTCAAGGCACGAGCCCCGGGGGACAGGTCGTAAAAAATTGTTATCAGAGGAGTCAGTTCTACCGTAGAACGTTGGACTATGATCTTTTTAGCAGAAATTGTGTTAAGTATAGTGAGTGTGGTTATCATTTTAGGGAATCCATTGTTGGTGCGGAAACTAACGTATCCATACACCAGGACCCAGACTTCTGATTTCCAACACAGTGCACAAAAACAATTAATTGCGTGTGTGTTTAGAAAAGTTTTCTTTTCAATTTCATTGAGCCAGCTCACCATGAATAACTTAATGACTGTGGCTAAACTGTTCTTTATCAGGATTCTGCTACGTAGACATCAAGCTAGGATTCCAGAGAGAGTACACGATGATGTCCACCGAGCGATGAGGCTCCGGTGCAGGGCCCTCTTACTATGTTGGCACCTTCGGGTAGTGTACCAGTAATACCACCACCCACTGGGTACCAGTTACCACCAGCCACACTGGCAGGCGGTGCACCACGACTGAGCATGTTTCATGGGTTTCATTAGAAGAGGCCTCTGACCTTTTGAGGCGAGACAAATTCCAACGCAGCTGAGGGCTGGCTGGAGGCAGTTTCTAGAGTTTTTTGCCTAGTTGAGACACTAGTAGAGAATATGGTGATCTTACCTACTAGTATTTTCCGATGAGTGACCATGAGGATGGTCTACATAGTAATGAGGCTTCCGTACGTGGACCGTTTCCTGAGATGGTACATTCGGGTAGTGTTCCTGCTATATAACTACCCTTTGGTCAGCAATTACAACCGATGGTACCGGTAGAGGGCACATATTGGCTTAGTGCCTTACACGTGTTTCAGCATTAGATACCCCTTAGGTTCTGAGGCAAGCCCGACCCATAGGCGGCTGAGTAGTGGCATGAGGAGGTGGCTGAGAGTTCCCTAGAGCTTCTACAGCTTTGGGAGGATGACATGTCGGTGGGTGAGTATTCATTAAGGCATGCCGACCATATCAGGTACTTGATGAATACAGTATGACTAGTTCTTCAGGGCTCGGACCGCCGAGCGAGGTGTGTTTAGGGACATCTGAGCCATCACTATTCTTCAATGCATTCCGACTTATATTAGGGTACTGGAGAGAACCTTTGTGGTTTAATGTGTTTTGGCTAAGAGGATAAATCCAATGAATGTTAGTAGTGGGAAAGCAGTAAATTTTTTCCAGTCTCAGAGACTTGGGCGTGTAAAATGTTTTGGAAAGAGGATGTGACAGGGACAGATGAATCTGCAGGGCAACCAACGTTGAAGAAGAGCTAAGAGAGCAGCATGAGGTGGTGTAAATTTTTACATTTCATAACCACCACCTTTTGTGTACCCCACCAGGCCTAGGGAGCTTGAGGAAAGGGGAAGGGAGTAGTTTCATGCAGTGGAAGAGTATGACCAAAGCGCTCTAGGAATGATTCGAGTTACGATCTGTGTCTACTACTAGCTGCCATATATATAGACATAGGTACAAATAATTCCTTCTTTCCACGAATCTTGTTGAAGACCTAGAGTATCTGGTTAACCCATTGACTTGACCCTAATATCTGGAGATACCATTTAAAGGAGACCTGATAATCACATTTATACCGACGGTGTGATCTGACCCTTGAGGCGAGAGTTTTGGTTGGAAGCTCTTGGTTGCAGTGTTAAGGCCTTACAACTTTAGTTTGTGTATGGACTGGGCAACCACAGTTCTTACTGAGATTGACTGTATTAGGGAAAAAGGTTGTGGTTTATCTATAACCTTAGAATGGGATTTTCCTTGGTTGGAAAAAAAGGAAACCCTGACAGCACATGATAAACTCATTCATAGGAGTTTTGAGCTTTCAGTTCATAACAAGAGTGGTAGATCATGGGGAAATATTTTCAAAAGATGTTTCTAGGAATACCTCCCTGAAGGGAGAGGGAAATATGCTTGGGCTAGGTACTACTGAATATCTGTACCTGACTTCTCCTGGGTAGTGACACTGTTATCAGCATTGATGAATAATGGGAAACCCTTTGTTTGGTCAGAGATATGCCAGTAAATTTTTCTGGAGATGAGGTAGAGGATGGATAGTACCCCCATCTTGAGGTTACCATAGGAGGTAGTAGGGTACGTAGTCTACTACGACACATCAAGGACCGAGCTCAGATGTGTCCTGATGCAGGAGCGAGCAGTGATCAAATATGGTTCTCTACAGCTGAGATAACAGGAGAAAAACTACGCTACACATGACCTGGAATTAGCAGTAGTTGTCTTCTCCTTGAAGATGTGGTGAAATTACATGATGTGTGAATGTTTTATAGTCTAATTTGATCACAAGAGTCTTAGGTATATCTTCTCTCGGAAGGACCTGAACTTGAGACAACAAAGATTGATATAGTTCCTCCAAGACAATGACTTTGAGATAATATTTACTCCTGGGAAGGGGAACGTGATAGCAGGTGCACTCAGTTGGAGGTTTGGTCAGCAGTTGCTGAGTGAAACATCAGAGTAGCTAGACGCATTGCAGATATCCTTCGTAGATAGAGATGAAGCTGATTACTTCCAGTCTATGACTATCACTCCCCCACTCCTTCAGCAAGTTGGGGATGCACAACTTGGGGGCATTGACTACAAGGCTCAACGTGCCCAGTTATCCTCAGGGCATGCACCTGATGGATTTTATGAAGGTGGGGGGCACGTCGTCTTCTTCAGAGGATGTACCATGGTACCAGTGGTGATTCAGGAGGAGGTGTTGAAGGGGTTCCATATGTCCCCTCTGGTGGTACATCCTGGTGTGGTGAAGATGTACCAGGACCTACGACGTTAATACTGGTGGCTAGAGATGAAGAAAGCAGTGGAAGAGTTTTTATCACGATGTTTCACTTGTTAGCAAGGGAAATCTACTCAGATCCAGCAGATGCCTTATTCTGACTAGAGATGGAGATCTTTGGAGTTTGAGGATGGTGACCACATCTTTCTACGGGTCTCACATTGAAGAGGTTTGTAGAGATTTGGCCAGGGTGGAATGTTATCTCTAAGGTTCATTGGACCCTTCCAGGTCCTCAAAAGAGTGGGTGAGGTGACATACCATCTATCTATTTCCCCACAGATTCACTAGGTCCAAAATGTTTTCCATGTGTCACAGATGAGGAGATACATGCACGGCCCATCTCACATCATCGACCACGTTTATTTGGACTTAGATGATGGGGCATAGTTTATGGAGGTTTCAGTGCAGGTTGAGGATCGACAGGAGCGGGTCCTTGTTTGGTGGTCGATACCTCTGGTGTACATACACTAGCTACACGGTAACCTCTAGGAGAGCACATGTGAGCAGGAGTCTCAGATTCATGATCATTACCGTTGTTTGGTTGTTTTGAATTTGTTTGGATTTCAATGATGTAAAGCCCTATGGTGGGGAGAGTACAATGTCCCAAAAATTCTGTATATTTTTTTTAATTATATGGAATTATTTCAAGACCATTAAATCTGACGGTGCATGATTCTGAGGCCCAGAGTAACCGGAATGGTCTGTCGAAGTTTTGTTAAACATTAAATAGCGAGCATAAGTAGTTTTCATGAAAAAGTAAAATAACTCTTAAATGGTTACTTGGATCTGAAATATGAGGGCACTGTTGCGTTCAGGATGGTGAGTTTACCCTAGGAACATATTAATTTTAGTCGGCAGGGGCCTCCTATAAGAAAACCAAAAATGACATAACTGTTAATAAAATAATTCAATAAATTATTTTATTTTTCAAATGATTAGAACTCAAAAAAGGTAGCTCGGATTGAAATTCAGAGACCACCACTGAACTTGAGAGAGCATTCTCTATTTAAGAAGATACTATCATTGACCATCGCGGGCCACCAAGGAATGTTAGTTTTTGGCCGTAAATAAAATAATGAAGTGACAATAATTTTATTGTAAAATCCATAACTATTAAACGGTAACTTGGACTGGAAATCTGAGAGTACCTTTGGGTTTCATTGGGGCGTGTTTCACTTGGGCAGAGCATAAACTCGATCAGCGCGTGTTGAGTGTGACTGCTAATAATTTTCCAAACTTTTTTTCAGGCACGTGCAGAAACACACAAGCGACATTTTGTATCTTTTGACATGGTGCACAGAATTAAAATATGAGGATACCATTGAACTTGCCACGGCGATATTCTCTTAAAGAGACTTTCACCTCGACGGCAGTTGGTCGAGGTTGAAATTTTGTTTTATGCTTTTTCATGGGAAAATAAAATAAAATATTATTTTATTTTTATCCTCCCAACTGAATGTTAAATAGGTGGGGATCCCCTGAACTAAAACCTCCCACTTGTTGTTAAAGTGGTGGAGACCACCTAAACTAAAACCTCCTTTTTGTGAATTCATGGTGGTGGGAACCACCCAAACCCATCTTAAATGTGTGGAAGTCACTTGGAATCCTCCCAATTAATTACACCCACATAAATTAATTAGCTTGACCCTTTTTAAATACTATGTTACAACGTCATTTGAATTTAGGAAGGTTCTTAATAAATGAACCCTCATAAATTCCACGATCGTTACATATTGCCCCCTCTCCAATTTATATGGAGCTTGGGAGGAGGATTTGGGATGGCTCCACCAAGCAATGAAGCACTGGTAAAGTGCCGCGACGCCCAACACTTAGGAAAAAGATCTCCAACTAAGAACAACAACGAAGAATGCCGACTTCGAATTCGACATCTTCCTCTGGAAATTCATTGACACGGAACTTATTCAATGTCAAAAAACTGATGATCAAGGGAATGCCGACATCATCGATGTCCGTCTCTCCCCAAAAAGGTTGTGTCTTTCACCACAAGCAATCTTCAATGAATGAAACGATTGATGTAGGGGTCTTTTTCCCATGTTTTCCCTTCTATGTTTCTTTTGCGGTATTGGAATTAATGATTGACAATGGTTTTGGGGTAGATGTTCTTAAATACCTTCCACACAGGTTCTTGTTGAGCCTCTTGCTACTGCTCTAATGCGGAGGATGCAGGCAAAAAAAATGGCCTGACCCCTCCATAGTTCTTCTTGAATGGTGTATCCTTCATGATGGAAGAAGGTGACATTGGTGACGATGACCAGTGCTGGCGGTTGGCACCAGTGGAAATCGAGAACCACTGACGAAGGAATGATGCCCCACTACCCCATGGCCTCTTCGCCCTGAGGCACTCCTCCGTCCCCGGCCATCGCTACTCTGCGGCCTCCGTGCCCCGCGACACTCTACCATCCATGGCCATCGTCGCCCCGTGACCTCGCCACGCCACCTCAGGTCACCCGCGATCTCCACTGCTCCGCGTCGTCCGTACCCGAGCCGCCATCAACGTCTGGACCGAGCCACCACGACCATCCGAGACCCCACCGCCGTTTGGGCCAAGCCGTCACCTGAGCCCCCCCCCAATCCGATGCCGCCATCTTAGCCACAGCCATCATCTAGGCCGAGCTGCCGTCCAAGCTACTGCTGCCCTTCCAGCCAAAACACCCCGTCCGAGCCACCCTGTGGCCTCGCGCCATCATGTAAAACACTAGTCGAGTCGCTCAATGACCTTGTGCCCTCACGGCACACTCTACTGCCTCACGACCACCCGCGGCCCTCCATGGCCCCTCGCGGCCTGCTAGGCTGGGCCACCTAGCGGGCTAGGCCGGACCCAGATAGTCAGGCCGGGTCAACCTAAACAGGGTCAGCCCAGGCCGGGTCAGGCCGAGTCTGTCCGACCGGGTCGGACAGGACCCAAGCCCACTACGACCCATTTACAATCATTTGGCCATAACTTTGGCACTGGGCGTCCGTATGACGAACCGTCAGCAGCGCTATAAATCTTGGATCCAGACAGTCCCTTTGAGTATTAACCACATGACTTTTGGGTAAAGTTGAAGTACGGTCGGGTTTGATCGAGCATGAATCCCAAAGGGCCTCGAGACTAAAAGGCTAATAACTCACAGAATAAGCGTCTGATTGACTCACTGTCTATTGAGTTGAGACCCGTATGAGGTGTTGAACCTTTGAGATACTTCCTCATTGGAATTTTCGGTAGTTGGAGCATTGACCGATGGCTTGTGGAGTGGAACCTCCTGGAGACAAGCGAGCATAGTGCAGGAACCCAGTTGCTGGCTGTAACGATGTACTAGGATCCTGTGGGGGTCTGACAACGTACTGATGATGTACTAAGATCGTGTGTGGGTTTAACGATGTACTGATGATGTACTAGTATCTTGTATGGGTCTGATGAGGTACTAGATATCCTGTGTGGGTCAGCTCCATTCGATCCTGTGTGGGTCAGTACCTTGCGATCCTGTGTGGGTCAGCACCTAGCGATCCTCTATGGTTCCGAACCTAGCGATCCTGTGTGGGTCAACTCCTTGCGATCCTCTGTTGGTCAGAAACTTACGATCCTGTGTGTGTCACCACCTAGAGATCATGTGTGGGTAATCTCCTAGCGATCCTATGTGGGTCTGGTCCTTGTGATCCTATGTTGGTCAGCACTTTGCGATCCTGTTTGGGTCAGAACCTAGTGATCCTATGTGGGTCAGCTCCTAGCGATCATGTGTGGCTCAACTCCTAGCAATCCTGTGTGGGTCAGCTCCTAGAGATCCTGTGTGGGTTGACTACTTTACAGATTAAGATGATTTAGTTGTTACATCTAATTATTTCTACTACTGTATTTAAGTTATACATGGTGTGAGATGAGTATGTATCTGTGTGGTACTTTCCTTCTTGGTAATACCTTAGTGGTATTATTCTGTGTGGCGTACCTATGTGGTACTTCCCTTCGTGGAGTTAGACTCTGTGTTTTTCTCATGATTTTGAAGTGTTTACATGATAACTTAGGTATATGTATGGGCATATACCTAAGAAGAGTTATCAGTTGTTTTATCTCTTTTTGGTTGATCCTTAGTGGATTTTTTGAGACATTGAGGGTCTCGGGGTCCCTACTATGTATCGTTATACTCACCCCTACACGGGCTATGCCCATAACTTGTTGTGTTGGATGTAGCCGATAGACAATTCTAACTGAGGCTGAGAGTACCAGGACTGGACAGTGCCTAGAGGAGGACCATATGGCATGTCGGTACGCAGAGGAGACAGGTCGACGTGGAGTGTTGTAGAGGTGATTTGTACCTACCTTTTAGGTAGGAACCTCATAGGACAACCCAGTAGCTACCTTTTCTCTTCCTTCAGTTATTTTTTATTTCGTTTGTACTTGTACCTTTACTGTTGGGATTGTATTTCGGCCCCTTAACATTCAAAAATCTTTTGGTTATACAGTTAACTTGTGTTCACATCTTTCTGTGTGCTTGGTTGCATGTGCTTATAGGTTATTAAGGCAATCCCTTCCCCATTTTGGGGAATACGGCTTTTGATTCTAGTCGCTAGCCCCTGGCCTATGGAAGGCGGGCTTGGGGTAGTCAAGGCACGTGCCCTGGGGGATGGGTCATGTAAACTTAAAATTATTCTTCAATACATATCTTCAAGTATATATAAAACAACTCTCCCAATTCTTCTATTGTTGAGTTTTTGATTCTTCAATGAAATTCCATGTACTAAAATATTCCAAGAGTCAAATTACTTTTATTTCTCTAAGAAATCACCATAAATTTTTCTGAATGTTTGATAAGGATACTCTATGGTTTTTGCAATTTATTCATACATGACATGTGATTCAAGACCCTCCTTTAATTTTATGACTTTATTTTCTCAAGAATAAGATATTTGAAAATTGAATCCGGTGAGCACTTTACTTCTCATAAATACCAATGCATGCATTTTCACAAATATTCACTATATTTTAAATATCATGAAATATCAAAGTATATTTTTTAATCAAACCCCAATACAATATTTATATTTAAATATATAATAATAATTTCTTGAACTTATCAATAATAACAAGAATAAATGATTATTTTTTTGACTAGAATATAATTCATAAATTATAGTTGATAATTTAAAATATAATATATGTTTCATTGCATAATTATTGTGCATATACGCTGATGTGTACATGGGTTTCTTTAGGTCATACTATAGATTAACCATATAAATTTCACCCGAAACAACATCCATACCACCAATTTTTTTAAAAGGATGATCCTTGAGATGACCACATTTTATCATTATGAAGTCCATCCATATGAGGTCAACCTTATGATGAACCTTGATCAACCTTTCAAATTCCATAGGTGATCCTTATAAATTCAACTAATGAATCTCACATAATTAAAATAACTTATAATTTTTTCATATTAAACCTAATGAAGTACGTCCTTATGATGAATCGTATAGAGTTCAAAAACCATACAAAGTCTGGTGAAAAATATTTTCATAGGGATATCTCTCCAGGTCTTTTCCAACTTGGGAACACTATTATCCAAGTGTAATTCATCAAACCATTTCCAAAATTCAAAGTGTGTCTTGGATAAACCTTAAAAATATATCATATAACCCTTACATTCATAGGAATCTTTTCATAACTTTTCCAATTTCTCTTGTACCCCCCAAAAAATAAACTCCAAGAAAATTCATTAAAAACTCCTCAAAGATGGATACTCAATAAATATAACATCCAATGATAACAACTGATAGTAATTATAAATAAATTTTATAACAAGATATATGGTTTGAACATTATCTATATTTGGATTTTTTTTTAAATTATCAAGCTTTATTATAAATCTCTCAATTTCATTCTTACTTCAATGATTCTTCCAAGATCCCCATTTTTATACAGATTTCATTTATGATACATTTTTCTTTTTTCTAACTCAATACTACATCCTCTACTGATCTACTTCCTCTTGAAAAATTTGATAAAAAATTCAAATGGGGTTATTCCATAAAAACTGTTTACTAATTACCATAAGATAACATTTGATTAATTTCCATGCATATGATGTAACATGCCACAAATACACTCTCTGAGACTATGTGTTCCTATGACCTATGTACAAAACAATAAAATATATTAATAATCACAATTCTATGAATTCAATATTGAAAACTCTTCCTCTTTCCATCCTATATTGCTTATTAGTATTACATCCGCCTTTCTTATTAAATTCAACGAATATAAGAACCATTATTAACAACAAAAATAGAAAACCCAAATGAGGAATTAAAATACAATAGGGAGACGAGATACATCCGAATCTACATAGATTGAAGGAGTCTCTTAAACATCAAGGTTCTACCTACGATTTTTAAATGAATGTGTTATTAAGGGTTTTAGATGACATTTTCTACTTGTTGACAAGTCCCAAAAAATTCAAACAAGAATGCTTCCTGCCCCACATTATCATTAATGAAGTGATATCAAATTTCATTGTGCTTAGTTTGAGATTAAAAAAAGAAGATTTATAGTTGGGCTAATTCCATTATTATTTTCACAAAAGTTAGCCATAGGATATTTCAATTTCCAACCCTAATTCTCAAGCATTATCTTTATACATTTCAGTTGTGAACATTCCTTAGTTACTTATTTAAATTCTATTTCATCTATAATTAGTGAAGTGATGAATTAATTATTTCTAAAATAGTCCATAAAATTTTTCCTAATGAAATATAATCCTCCATTATTGGACATTCAATCTATATGGCATACCCAAACCCTGACATATTATTTATTTTTAGCCACGCTTTTGAGTTTTGGGTCAAACTGGGTTTAAATTCTAAAATTTTGGGTTTTTAGCATAGGAGCATAGTTTTTGGATGGTTTGTAGATACCGTGCACATCCCATGTGAGGAATCTATGATTTTTCAAAAACCCAAATTGCACAGTTGACATAAATTTTCCAAACCATGCATCCTACTCTTGTGAGGTGTCGTAGGGGTCTAGTGAGGGGTGTACAGTTGACCTTGTGGTTTAGCCAAATGTTTGGATAAACCTTTCTCGATTTCCAGGATTTAATATATTTTGATCATATTATTATTATTATTACCATTATTATTATTAATATTATTATTAAAACCAAAAGGGATCATACCCACTACCTTATGTGCAACAACACCCGTACCCCTGTCCTACTTGTGCAGCCAGGCCCATATTCCCCTCTCTTATGCATGCCCAGTATCCCCCTCCCAGTCCATCCAGTCATGGTTTTCCCCCAGATGTTTAGTGGGACAAGATCTAGTAGGATTTTCTTCCCATCCCATTATTTTATTACAATTTTCCCCTCCCTTATTTGTGGTATGTATTTTCTAGCTAGACCCTAACCAAATATTGGGAATTTCATTTGTTGATTAGTGGTTCTTTGGGTTCATGGGGCTCAATTAATGTAAAATATTTCCAAGATTATTGAAGGCAGTGTATTATCATTTCTTTTAATGTATTTTTTCTTCCTTTTTTATTATTCAAATTAATTTTAATTAGATTCTTCATAATTTTGGGTTCTAATATTTTTCTAGGGTATTTTGTATCACCGTCCATGTAGGCAGCCGCAGACATAGGCATGGGTAAGGAATATATATATACACCTTATTTTTAAATATTCCCTCACATCAAGGGGAATATATACATTTTATATGGGGATATATATATATATATATATTTATATGTATATATGTGTATAAGAATAATAGGATAATATTTATTGATTCCTTGGATCTCTTTGAAGCAGATTCATGTTTCCATCATCAAAATAAGCATATTTTGATGTAGGTTCCATATGTCAGAGCCTTTAATAAAAATTCCTTGATAGAATGAGAGTTTTAAAAGTATGTTTTTATTTTTATGTGGTATACAGATGCAATAAACTTTTTTAGGCCTCTTGTAAATGGGTTTTAATTTTTTTACATAATTTAGCTAAGATCCCAAAATTTGGTTTTCATGTTAAAGCATGCCCTCAACCCTATTTTGTAAAATGTTATGTATTTTTAATGTTCAATTTTTTTCAAAAATGATGTTTCTTTAAAATTGTAGAGGCTTTGTTGGAACCCTTAAAAGTGTTATGGATGTTTAAATCACCCATTAAAATATTCCCCTTGAAATGGAAATTTGACGTATGTGTATTAAAGGTGCGGTATGAGATGTGTG
Organism: Viscum album; assembly: GCA_963277665.1. Taxonomy (NCBI): domain Eukaryota; kingdom Viridiplantae; phylum Streptophyta; class Magnoliopsida; order Santalales; family Viscaceae; genus Viscum; species Viscum album. Next base: position 2,066,608,428 of record OY728141.1, read on the forward strand.
CTCAGTGTTGGGATAAATCCTTATTTATGTAAATTAGAAAGGGGTTGTTCTTAATGAGGTAGGATGGAGGTGATAAAGAGAATGAATTTTTTTGTATATTGTATGATATGCACCTATAAAATAGTTTAGAAAAACTCACATCTAGTCTCCTTGAGTAGAAAACCAAAATTATTTTAGGATGTCCCCCATGGTCGATCCAGTGAAGGTGTCACCGAGGGATATGGATGTGTTTTATAAGATCTATCACCAATATAGATTTATTATGTTATAGTATTATAGCTATGTCTAAGTCATTCTAGAGAAACACCCTATACCCCATGACACCTATTCTACATATACACTACTTTTCTTTATTTTTCTAATTTCCTTGTAAAATGATAACCTATTTGGATTTATACCTATTCAACAATAGTTTAATTTCATAAAATATGTCTTGAATGTTATATCATGCCTCAAAAACTAGAGTGAAATTATACTAGAATATAGTTTTTCATAACATGGATTCTTATTATTTGTTTTTATTATAATAGAAAATATCTAATTTTATATATCTTATTTTAAAACTAAAAAGAATAAATTTCACATTAAAGGTAACTACGGGGGGATTTTTTATTCTCGACACCCCTACTATGCATCTGGTTTCTCATGACTACATTATTTAACATTTTTTATCTTCAGGATTTCCGAGTTTTGGACTACTCATGGAGTGAATTTGGTTCCATGGTTGGATGAGACCTCTGAGGTGACATGGAGGTATGTTCCATTTTTATTTATTTTTTGATTCTAGTTGTTCCTTAATTTATATTTTATTAATTCTCATATATGGGATAAATTTTTACTAGTTGAGTATGTATAATTATCTAAACTATTTTCAATGATTGTAGGACCAGTAATGCATCTTAGGCCTTGTCATGGATAAGATCGAGTGAACTGTTTATGGTCGAATCAGGTTACTTGAAGAAAAAATAGAATCAAAAAAATTATCCCATGTTATTTAGGGATGTATTGTAGTTTGGAGCTAGGGTTGTCAGAAATAAAGTTGTAAGTCAATGCTAGGTTCTCCTTAACCACCTATTTCAAAGGACACTTGAATATCTATGGGGGTCATGGATGGTTGAGGCTCAAAATATTAGCTTGTTTCTTTGATTTTTTTGAGATTTTTTTTTTTTTGGGAATTTATAATTGGTTTTGAGATTTAGTGTATTTTCTTGAGAAATTAAAAATACTGGAATGCAATTTCAGAGGGAATAAATGGTTCATGGTTATTGGGAAAGGTTTGGAAAACCATGTATATACCATGAAACTACATCTATTGACCGACAATGTTCTCACACGAATGAGTGAAGGTCGAAAAAACCATGCAGCCAAGCCATGTGCAGCTGGTGTTTTTTTACGTTCTGGGATTTTTGAGATGTTGGGTGTTGAGTTTCTTTTTTCATTCCTGGTGTAAGTTAAGTTGGTTTTTTGATGTTTTAAATTAAATTTTTAAAGGATGTTTGGTTTGTTGAAGTTTGATTTTCAAAGTAAAAACCCGATTATATTTGGAAAATGGAAGGGGAATTGCTTTGTGATTTTGAATGGTTTTAAAAAATATTAAATGAAAAGAGAATTGGGAATTTTAATATGTCTTGGTTTGATGAAAAACTATTGTTTTAAAATTGTTTGGGTCATTTTAACTAATTATATAAACAGTTATTTGTCAATTGGTATTCCTTATGAACAACCACATATATTAATGAATGTATATAGGCGCATAATATGTGAAAATATGTGCTTAAGTGGATATATGATGATATATATATATATATATATATATATGAGGATTCATAGGATACCATTAGAATTTACCCATCCTTTTTGGTTTATTTTTGTTTTTAATGGTGTTATCAAAAGGTGGATTTCATATTAGGATGGGTGGGGTTTGTTTAGCATTTCATTTTGACTTTTCATATTTCCTTTTTGGAATTTTTGGTTTTGTTTCATTAAAATAATTTCTATATTGGTTATTTTATCTGGTATTATTTATTTTTGTTTGATACATAGGGTTATGATTTATGGGATGTACTAATTTTTTAGTTTCTTTATTTTTTTGATAATATTACCCCACTAATCTCTGAGGAATTATAAAAGTATTTTTAGGTGGATATTCCACCACATGCCTATTTTTGGTCATGTCTTTCCTTAGTTGTTTGTCCTATTCTGATAAGGACACCAGTGATGCTCAGTATTAGTAATTATTTTTCATGTTATTGGAGTTAAACCCCCCTAATTTACTAGGGGAGCCTAAGAATATGAAGTCCAAATAATTCTTTCAAAGAGTTGAAGATATTTTAATTAATCTTGTGCTCCATGAGCCTCTTAATCCCATGTATGTGACCTTTATGTTGGAAAATAATGCAAGTGGTGGAAGTCTATTTAATAGTAAAAACCAGAAAATGGACATTAGTGGGAAATATTCAAGGGTTTTTTCATCCAATACTATTTATATGATGTCATGAAGGTACCAAAGGATATTGAGTTGTACAATATCTGTTAAGGAGGTTCAATAGTTTTGGATCTCATTAAGTGTTTTACCAAGATGATTTCATATCTCCCAGAGATTTCTGAAGATGAAGCCTTGAATGTTTGATTATTTGAAAGGTCCTCTGACTAGAACATCTTAAAGTATTATCATCATTTCCTAGCACTATGAAGAAGCAGTGAGGTAGGCTATTCAGATCATGGATGATTTGGCTAGAGAGCCATAGATGGCTGATGTATCACCTATCTATGTAGAACTGGTGTTGGATACATTAAAGGGAAAGGAAAGGGTGCTATTTATGGTCTATTGGGAAGTGATATGAAGTGATTTTCATGATTTTTTCTTTCAAGAATCATCGAAGAGTAAGATCTGGGTGTTCCATCGATGTGGAAAGACGGGGCACAAGAATTCCTCTTGTCCAGAAGCACCAAATACCTTAAGTACCTACAGATTCATTTTTCATCAGCATTGATTTTCGTGGGGTGTCATTAGGAAGCGATGTGGATCTAGATCCACCCCTTGAAAGGACTCTCTATATCATTTGTATAACCATGGTGCTAACGAGGACTCTATTTAAGGTTTATTTTTTTTAAGGGTTCTATTGTTTTGGGATGTTGACCATGGTGGTGTGATATTTTTTGGGAATAGGGGAATATTTTTTATACCTTTTGGAATTTCTTATTATTAATGGAAATTTATTTTTGAAATTATGAATCTTGATGTTGTGTAATAGCATTTTTACTTATTCTATGCCTCATATCTCATAACATTGGTTTCTATTCGAATTTGTTAGCTTGTTCTAGTTTGAAGAAAAAGTGTTTAAATATGGATCTAAAATGGTGGGGAGACCACCATCAATGTGATCATGGTGATCCTATCTATCTTTTAATTGTTCTTTTCTTCTTGGAAATTTTGATATCCAATTTCCTATATGACTCTTGGATTCTTCCCTACGTCACACAAACCATGGTACTTCAGTTGTCTTAGACATCGATTCATGTGATAGATGCTTATGGAGATCCCAAATAGACCATGATGGGGTTTCAATGTGGAATATATGTTAGGGTTTTGGGTGTTCTATTTTTTGAGATTTGGTTTGGTGGTTTGAATCTCTTCCAATGGGTATATTTTTATATGGTTCTAGTTCATTAGTCTTTCTTGTTTTATTTTTTGGTATTGGTTTGTTTGTTTGAAGATGGAATATTTAGTCTCTTTTACGGCTTGATGCTTTACAAGAAGGGTGATTATTAACTCTTAATCTTCTGGTTTTGTGATCCTCGTCTATTTTAGTGGGTTTCTTTTATATAATGTCATGAAAAATGAATATTTTCAACATTATAGGAGGATGAAGAGTAATAGTGGGGAAAATTGTCACACCCATAACCCTAGAATATTAATTATTTTTAATTATTTAATTTTTTTAGCCTCTATTTTTAGTTTCGGGTATATCGGGTATAAATTCTAAAATTTAGAGTTTTTTATCAATGTATAATGGTTATTTAATGTTTATTAGAAACTATGCACAACCCAAGAAAGCCATATATAGTTTTTGATAGATTTAAATCACAAGGACATTGTATAATTTACCCAACTCTACAACTTACCGATGCAAGGTTTTTCAGGGGCCTAGTGAGGGGTGCATGGTTGGCACATAGTTTGGAGAACCCTACTACCTAGCCATGCATAGTGCCAATTGTTATTATTTGTTGATGATGATGATTATTATTATCATCATTTTTATAATTATGATTATGATTATTATTATTATTAAACTATCAAGGGTTTATCACCCCCTCCCATACACATGAAATCCCCCCTCCCCATCTACTAATCATGTGGCCAAGCCCCCTTTCCCATATCCCTCATGTGACTGACCTCCCTCTCCTTCTCCCTTATGACATGAGTTTCCAGCTGATTTTTGGTGAGATCAACTCTGGTATACCTCTTCCCCTCCTCTTCCTTTCTTCCTCTTTTTTTCTATTTTATTCCCTCCATTATGGTTCATGTTACCTAGTTATGCCCTAAAATTATTTTATGAATTTTATTTATTGATTCTTGGTTATTAGGGTTGATAGAGATTAGTTAAGGTCAGTTCTAGCCATGACCATTGATGGTAGTGGATTCACATTTGGATTTGGGTAATTTTTCATCTGTTTCTGTACTTTTAATTGATTTAAATTAGTCTTTTCATAAATGTTGGGTTCTTAATAACTTTATTACATCATTTGGATCATTGTTTTTGAAGGTGACTTACACACATATGCTTCGGTAATGCATATATATATATATATATATATATATATATTCTTTGTAAAAATTCCCTTAAAATGAGTGAAATATCTACATTATATCTAAGGGTATTTATATTTATATGTACATGTTAATATGTGTGTAAGCATAAGTGGAGGCTTTCTATTACATTTAGGGATATATTTGATGCAGATACTCATTTTCATCATCAAATGTAGTGTGTTTTGAGGTAGTATTCCTATGCCTAAGAAATTTAATTTGAATTCCCTGATTTCTTAATCATTTTAAAAGTATATTTTCATATTTAGTTGGTATATATATTTTGATAAAAATGTATGAACTTATTAGTAATGGGTTTTAATTTAGTTTCATAATTTTCATAAGCTCTTATCATGGGGTTTTCATGTTAAAGTATGATATCACCCTTATTTTGGAAAATTTTAAGTATTTTTAATGATAAATTAGTTTCTAAAATGATGTTTTTCTAAAAGTGGTAAGGCCTATTTGGAACCCATAAATTTTTTATAGAAATTTAACCCCCCGTAAGGCATTCCCCTTGAAATAGAAATGTTAATTTTTTGTATTAAATGTGTGGTATGAGATTTTTTCATGATGATGGGATAGTTCCTTATTTATATATATTGGAAAGGGGATTATTTGGAATAGGGATACTGAAGATGAGAATGTGAATAAAATATTTTTATGAAAACTATATGATATGTATGTATGACAAAGTAGATAATAACTAACCTCTATTTAATTTTCATGGGAATCCTTAGGAAGTCATGTGAGAGCCTTAGGTACACATCCTACACTAGTTGAGATTACACACTGACAAGTAACCTTGAGCAGATAACCTGACTACTTTTAAGATGTTTCCCTCGGTCGAGCCAATGAGGGATTCATATAGTGTTAGCAATGTGTTTGATGAGATCCAACACTAGTAGGGATTGATTATGTGATAGTATTATAGATCTATACTAGGCTGTATCGAGCAACACTCTAGATCCCATGACACCTATTTTACACATACACTCATTTTATTTGTTTTTATTAGTTTCATTATAAAATGATAACATAGTTTGTATTTTCACAAATTTATCTCCTATTAAATTTTATAAGAAATTTATTGAAGGATATTTCATTCCTCAAAACTAGTTTGAAATTATACTTGAAGATATTTTTTCTTAACATGGAAGCTTGTTGCTTGTTTCTATTACAATAGTGGAAAAATATATTTTTATATATCTTATTTTCAAAATAGAATGATCGTATTTCACTTTAAAGGTATGGAATATGGTTTTATTTATCCTTGGAATATCTACTGAGGATCTCAATGCTCATGCCTACTTTCCATATCAATGTTTTCATCACAAGGTTCTCTCAGTTATATATTTCTCATGGAGTGAATGTGGTTCGTTAGTTATAGGTGAACCATGAAGTCACATGGTGGTTTATTCAATTTTTATTTTATTTTCCACTTCTAGTTGTTCTTTCTATTTTGGTTATTTAATTACTAAATATATTATAAATAGCTCCCATTTGAGTTTTCATGAAGCCTGAAATTAGTTTCCATCTCAGGTGGATTGGGAATGCCTCTTAGTCCTTTCCACGAATTGCCTCGAGTTACTAGTTAGGGGTCGAAAAAAGTTGTTTCCTGACACCATCACATCACTAAACTAATAAAAACCATAATATACTAATAATTCAAGATCCTATTATTCTTTAAGGTGTATTCCATGGTTGATAGTGCCTCAAATATACCTCAGAATTATTCTCACTACTAGCATGTATTCTTATCTGGGAATTATTTGAAAACAGGCTATCAAACCAATAAAATAAGAAATGTTAGGATGTGTTTCTATTAAGTAAAATAAACATCCAATTATTTTCTTATATGAAGTAGGATCAACTGTATTTCCATATTTTTTTTCCAAGATTAGTTCCACATTTAGTAGGAGTGGACATGGGTTTTGAATCCTGTATTTAAAACATTCTATATAGCTCACTCACATATTTTTCCTTTTAGAAGAAGTGTAATCATAATTTTTAATAACCTAAAAACTGAATAAATAACCAATATCTCCAATTATTGACATCTAAAATATTGAATTTATCATATTATAAAACTCCTCCACTGATTTCTTTATAATTCCATTAAAAATAATACCATTCCTATACACAAGGACAATGAAGATTTATTCCTTGTAATTTTTCACATATAATTTATGATCAAATCTACATATTCAAAATTTTAATTTCTTTGGGTATGATTAAATCCAAGTATACCATGCATGTTGTGATTGATTTTATCCATAGAACACCTTTTTCAAATAGAATACTTTATTTTCATCATTTATAATTATGAACCCCACAGGTTACCCTATATACACTTGTCATTATAATTTATTCTCATAAATACCAATTAAGAACATGAAAAGTTTTTCTATATAAAATTCTCCCTTAGAAAACTTATTTTAAATGATTTTTTCACATACAGTTGAAATAAATTATAGCCTCTATCTATTAGTAATACAAGGAACATTTTGGTTGAATCAAGTTAAGAAATTGATTTACTGATCTATTCCACATTATTCTCATAGATCTATATAATTCAATTTTAATCTTACCAAAATGTTATTTGGACCACATCTCAATTTTCTTCATGTTTACCCATGAATTTAAATTTTGTTCCTATCATATTATGATTCTAAATTCTCTCACCATGTTCCCATGTCTATTTTATTATCAATGTTTTTGAACTTCTCATTCATGGTACCTACCCGGGATTTATACCTTAAATATTTTTCAAATGACATAGGCTCCATAGTGGATATGAATGTTATTTATCCCTCTATCCCCTTTCTTGTTGATAGAGTTAGTATAATTTTTTCTCTATTAATATTGGATGGGATAAAATCCATCTTCATATTTCTTCTATAGTTTTTAGTTAATGTTTATTTTAAAGATATGTCATCATCTGACTCGACTTTTAAATATGTTATCTTTTAAAAATTCATTTATGTAATGTCCTGACCAAGGTGCCACATGCCAGTGCCCCAAACAGATTCACCACATGAACTCTGGCGCACCTTCCCATATGCTAGTGGATATTGACAAGAAGTGAGGGTTTTATATGTAACATGGGGAGACTATACCCCCTTTATCAAACAACGTAATTGTGGAAATAAGTATGCAATATAACCAAGATATAATAATAATCAATAATCATCCAAACAAAACATGAATAAATTCAATGCAGGGAAAATGATCATACACCAAAGCAGTAAATATGTCATTCGATACAAGTGTAAAGTAACTAATGAAAAAAAAATTAAAGACACACTGACATATCCCCATAGAGTTCTGACATCATTTCCATTTCCCTCATCAATTATCTATCCTAAATCCCAACTTAGCTGTCTAACAAATGGGTCTTACCATTTTCTTATTATGAAAACATGAACTCTATTTGAGTACCGATCATACAACCTGAGTAAGGTGTGAGTTAAAATCAGTAGGCCACCACCAATGATATCTAAAATAATATCTAGAATATAATATTTTATGGAGTTGTATAAATAAAATAGAACAAATGAGAAAAGTAAACTGGATTCAAATCCAATTTTTTTAATCAACCACATAGGCCCAAGGGTTCATAGTGACACTTGAACCAATCATACCTCCTCCATCACATTCCAGAGTCTGAACCATACATCATAAGGATACCACAATTCATTTTTTCATGGGATTTCATTAATCAATTTCATTTAAATTTCTTCCAGTACCCTGGGGGATCAAACCTGATACTATCATCTTATGCACTTGGAACATTGGTCCAATGCTAATATATCGGTGGTCTAGATGATAAGTTTGGAACCCCATGAGAATTTTTAGCATCAGTCCTTGACCCACAACTCATTATTAACATGCATGCATTGGGGTACCAGTGCATCAGTCTGGAACACCACATTTATTTAGAGCATCAGTATTTGGCCCATAACTCATTTATCCATCATTCAAAATTGTCGAAAGTACCACACACACACAAACAGATATATATATATGTCACATTTTAGCATAATTGACCTCTTTATCAATATTTCACATCAGGGTGAACCACTTTATTTATCAATCACATCCATTTTTCAATACATTATACATAAAGAACACCGTGAACAATTCCCCATTAATCTATTTATCATCAATTAATTACATAACTCAATCATCCTTATTTAGAAATTTATCTACTTAAATCCCATTATCAACCATGAAATAAAGATTTAGATCAATTTCATCATTCCAAAATTTCCCCTTATAAATTCCATCATCATCATTTCAAGGTTATTTTCACACCCCATGGGTTTCCATCAATACCAGTATCAAATATTCAATGGGATATGTGAATAATTTCACAGTATCATGGAATTAAATTCTCCTTTTCAATTTAAAATCAATTGAACAACATGGAAATCCAATGGAACAATAATATACACATGATCATAATCAATACTATTACAAATAAAAATTATACCACCTTCCTCAATATCATTAACGTTCTATCACAAAACCATGGCCCTAAATTCGATGTAGAATTGTTGAATTCACGTTAGTGAGGATAATCTAGGATCAAAACCTAGGTTCAAGATTAAACAATACAAGATCCCGAAAAACTGAGATAAAAAACATCAATAATGATGGAATTTTCTTTCTATTAAAATGGGAAGAATGAAGGGATGGGGATAAATCAAAATGATAAGAGATCACATATAAGAATAATGGTTGATTATTCCACTAAATCTTTGACTAAAACATAAAGTAGTTCGCAGAGCCTTAGAATCCTCTCAGGAGCCTCAAAAATGAAATTAGAATCATTTTAGGTAAAATATAGTTTATTTTTGATAAAAACCAGTGGTTCGAGAATTTTTCATTATTATTTAAATGAAATAAATAAATACATTCACTGTTTCTTAGAATGGATGCACATTTATATAGACCATGTGCCACAAACTTGTATCCCCTCTCTTTGGGTTGCATGATTTCTCCTAGGGGCACACGATTTTTTTTGTCGTGTGACAATCGTGAAATTCCCTATATATATGGGTGATTGGGTGCATAGTTTGCACTAGGTGGCTGCACTATTTGACAAACTATGTGCCAAATGTGGGAACTCCCTCTATCCAAGGGTACTCGGGGACACTTTTTCGTGGGGGTGGGCTCATGATTTGTGAAAACCATGCACCAACTGTGCACTACCCAAAAACCCTTTAAAATATTCCAAAACTAACTCTAATGTATCCATGAAAAACTCCAACCAAAAGGAGAATAAAACAAGGGAATAAAGTACCTAAAAAAGTTAAATATGTCCTTAGAAAGGTAAAGATATTGTAATATCCCCACCTTATAATATCTCATCTTTGATTTGTACTCCTGAGCATCACTAAGCCTATTAGGTGAAATGGATTGGCCACTGAGCCTACATATCAGCTTTCCTATCTAATATTTCTTCCTATACATGACCATAATTCCACAAAACCCATACTATCAGCATGGACTTTCCCTACAACACATTCTAACTACAATCCACAACATGAATCAAATGCACATCAAATGATTCATTAGTCTCAAGATGAACATTATCAACATTGATAATATGAGAAGGATTGGGATGATACTCCCAATGCTGCGATTCAAGAAAAACATATTTCATAGAACTATAACATAGTGAGAGATCCAATAAATACATCACCAGTTAGATCCTATCTAAAATATCAAAAGGTCTGAAAAATCTAGGCACCAACTTTCCCCAATACTGAATCTTATGATGGACCAATATTAGTGAAACCAGAAGGAACACACGATCACCAACTTTAAACTCAATAGATTGAAGACATCAAACATCATAATAATTCATTATACTATATACTGTTGCCATATGTTTCCAAACCAACTGATCATACATCTTTGTCTCTTGTATGAGAATCGATCCCAAAAACTCTAACTCACCCGCCACTGTCCAACCTAGATGTGATATGTATAGCCTACCATAAAGAGACTCATATGGTTCCATATGAATATTCTCTTAATATCTAGTGTTAAAAAAAAGACTAAACCAGTGTTAAGTGTTTCTCTAATGATCCCCTAATGTATAGGCTGCATGGTTGTAACATGTCCTCTACCACATGAAATGTACGCTTTGTTTTCCCATCTTTATGTGGGTGAAAGGCCATACTTAGATACACCTAGGTACCCAACACCTTCTATAAGACTTTCTAGAAGTAGGAAGTAATGCATGAAATGATCTAAAATTATTCTCTGTGGAAACCCATGCAAATAAACTATCACTCAAATATACATATCCCCAACTGATAAATCACAAAATTCTATAAAATTGTAATGAAATGGAATTTTTTTTTCAATCAGACTATAAAAACCCATATAACATCATTATTTCAATGACTACTCATAAGAACCACTTTGATGTAAATGGAAACATTTTCCCACTTAAATTTTGGAATAGGTTGTGGATGTAACAAACCACCAGGACGTTGATGCCCAACCTTCACATATTGGCATGTGTAACAACATTTCACGAAACCTTAAATCTCCATTTTCATTCTGGGACACCAATAATGTCCACATAGGTCAATTTACATATTTGTGGAACCAATATGCACCGCCCACTTTGAGGCATGAAACTCAAGCATGGGTTCCTCATGCATACATGTAGGTATAACTACAAGACAATGAATATAGATGATCTAATCCACATCTATTATCTAATCAGAAATTGAATCCCTACCTTCAAGGCTCTCCCTAAAGGGAAATCACTCTATATCCTCATAATTACTCTACTTGATATGATTCATAAGTTTGGAATCTATTTATAAGGACATAAGGGTCATATTCTGTTAGCCTTCACAAGCCTCTAAATGCATCTCACCTAGAAAATTTGTCTTCGTCTACTCTGAATTAGACACCTGGACTGATTGAGTACATGTCTTTCGGCTCAAATAACAAAAATATTTTCCTCTTACCAGTCATATAAGATATCTCAAATTCCAAAAACATCATATACTCAACCCATATCCACTACTAGAGGTTTAAATATCACTGATAAAAGATATACTTTTAGATTTTGTGTTGAGTATACATAAGGAACATTTCTCCCAATAGGTAATGTTGCAAAAAATCCGATAATAAGACACCTTGGGAAACTTGAGGTCATGCATAGGATAATTTTGTTCATGTGGAATCAAATTTCAAGATCCATATGCCACAATGAAATTTATTTAAATCAACAGTTCCCCAATTCTGATCTCGAATGCATCATAAAACATGTTATAATTCTCAATAAAATCAAGTAGAACAAGAATTGGTGTGGTAGTCAAACACTTCATCAACTCCTAAAACAAATTATCACATTCTCTAGAACATTAAAATATGATACCCTTCTTCTTAAATGTTTAAAGTGGTGCTTCGAAATTGGAAATGTCCTACATGAATCTTAAATAGTGTCCATCAAAATAGATAAAACTTTGGATATCAAAAATATTATTGGGATACTCCAAAGATAAATTTTTCCAAACATTCATTGGGTCTACTACCGCACCCTCCTTAGAGATGATGTGACCGAAGAAATGAACCATGTTGATCATAAATTTACTTTTAGACATCTTGGCGTATAGCCTATACTCTATTGGTGTACCTAGGGTAATGTTAAAATGTTGGGAATGATCATCATGAGTCTTGGAATAAAATAATATTTATTCCAAAAAATAACCACAAACTAATCCAGGTATGGACGAAATATTTAGTTAATCTAGGATGTAAACACAACCGGAGTGTTTTCCAGCCTGAATGACATCACGAGAGACTTTTATAATCCATACCTAATTCTGAAAGTAGTCTGTGGTATATCATGGGGTTTCACTCTCATCTGATGAAACCCTAAAATAAACTTTATCTTAGGGAATATACAAGATCCTATAAAATCATTAAAGAGATCATCGATGCATAGAATATGATAATGATTCTTAAATACCTTCTGGTTCAACATCTGGTAATCAAGAAAAAAACAAAATGTTCTATCATCCTTCTTTGTAAACAAAATTGAAGAACCCCAAGGCGATTTACTCAAATGGATAAATACCATATTAATCATTTCATATAGCTTAGTCTTAAGATCTTGAAGCTCTTTTGGTGAAATTTGGTATGGTGGAATGGAAAATAGTTCGAATCCAAGAATAAGATCAACAATAAACTCAAAATCTCTCTCATGTGGTATCCTTGAGAAGTAATGATTATAAATGTCCTAAAATCGGTCCACTACGGGTTGGAAAACACAATGTTTCATACCCTATTATATAAAAAAAGACTTGAAACCTAGGGGTGAACTCCCCCAATTACTAATTTAATGGCCCTACACATCCTTCCTAGATATCCCACTCTCTACGATGAACATAACTGTTATCCTCTGAAGAGATAGTGGTTTCTCTATTATAGTGAAAATAGATGTGGTCTCAGTATGATACTTTCCATTCCATAAAAAAAATAATGTGAAAACCTAACCTATCAAGTATTTAATGATCCAAAGGGAAATTATACTCACCAACCTCTATGGAATATCCCTTTCATGGATAGGTTTCATTTGACTATACAACCAATAGTCTTTCGATCATCCGAAACCCAATCACAAACACCACCATCAAACTCAAACCATTCACAATATGAGAGTATATAAAAGAATGTGAGGATCCAGTATAAAATAAAAAACTATCAGTCATAGAATATATATGATAGTACTTCCAAATATCAACAACCCAACCTATATATGCACAAGTTTGGATGAACTACATGAAACTATCCTACCCCCTTCCCTTTGCTTTAGTCTGAGTCCCCACTATTGCACTACTATGTTAATATGAAAACTCTTTCCCTAAATTACCATATCCTACACCTTGATCAGCATGGCCAGAAGTACTACAATTTCAAAACTGGTAGGGTGTAGAGTACCCTATTCATGTACTCTAGTTTGTCCTTGCTCCTCTATCACTACCCATATATTGTGGGTTCATATAGAACACATATATATTTCTCATCCCCCCACTAGCTCGACACACTACATGTTTTCATGGAAATTGATTAGAAAATTTTCCCAACCTACAACACTGATGGAAAGAACTCAAGTATTACCATGGTTAACTGATCCTTCTCCTAATATACTATGTTTCTCACAATACTGTTTGAGGTTCTCAAAACAAATTTTCCTACCCTAATAAAATGATCCTTCTGGTCGTCCAGTAGACACCACATGTCCTCCAATAGAAGCCTCCTTCAAGTTACCCTTATAAATGGGATCATGATTCACCACCTCATCAATCCTTTTAAATTAGAATATATTAACATATGACTTAATCTCACATTTAAATCCATACTAGAACATATCACCATAGTTTCTTCATATCCTACCCGAGCTAAAACAAAGTGCTAAAAATCACTAAAGTGGCTAGTATAGTCCATCACTCATATGAATCCCTGAGTGAACCACATAATATATGTCATGCTCTATTACCACAATGTCTCTAGATAAATGTGTACCATAAAATTCCCCTAAAAATCCTTCCATACAATGTTCTATAACTCCTCCTCCCGATCTCAGATATCCCACCATTGCTTCACTAATCCTCACAACAAATAAGAATCTGACATGAATCTATTCTTACTAAGAGTCTATAAATGTTCAATAATTATTAGGATAGACTAAATCCAAAACTCATATACCTTATATCAACCCATTCCTATGCAGATCAAGGGGCACTGCAACTGAAACTACTAAACTAGGTTAGACATATTCCACATATCCCTCCCTAGTGTCTTTCGATGAAATTCATAAGGAAATGCAATTTTACATGTAATTTCTATCTGGGTTGTTCACCCAAAACTATTAGGGCCTCTGGTTCGAATACTGCCATATCATTTCAAACTATTTCCTGTTGCCTTCCTACTAAAAAACATTATCATAGAGGGTTGTCTCTAAAATAAAAAAACACATCTTAGGACACATAACACATCATTAACACATTTAAAATAGAGGTTCACATAAATACATAAAAAACCATCCCCTATACTCCACCTCATGGTTAATACCAAGGCACTATCACTACCCTTAACCATCACTAACATGGTTCATGGATATCATAGGGTAAAAAACTCCTATATTTCAAAAGTTTTCAATAGAAACACATTTCAACCATTTAAATTTATTAAATTTAGCATCATTTACATTTATCAATTCCCTATTTGGAACTATTTCATTGTAAATTACTCAAATAACGAATAGAATCTACATTTTCTAAAACCCACTCATAACTTGATATTTCATGTGTCCCTAAAAGGAATAATGTCAAATAAAATCATGAGTACCTTTAATTATTCAAGTACAATCAGCACCTATTCCATATCCAGGTGTGGGAAAAATCTCATAAAATTATAAAGTCACATGAAAAGTTCACCACCCTTGGTAAAATTAAATCCAACTATAACAAGAAACATCTAGAACATCAATCCCACCATTGGTACTTGGGGTTTCCCCCGAGCATGGGTTATCTACTCCAATGAAATAGATCATGACCGCGGATGGGCTCATCATAGTATCCTATTTACCATTCCCAAATATAAATACCAATAAAAATAAAATAAAACCCCTTTGATACTACTTTTTAATATATTGAATCAGGTTCCTCATACCAGTGCCTCTATCTGGTTCACCACATGACCTCAGGTGAACCTCCCTATACATATAAGGCTCTAGACTAGCATTGAGGGTCTAATATGTAATGTAGGGAGACTATACCCTCCTTATCTAAGCAACAAAATAGCATAAATCAACATTAAATATAACTTAGATATTACAATAATAAATTATCAACCAAAAAACACATGAATAAATATAGAATAGTGAAAATGACCATAAACAAGAGAATTAAATATGTCATTCCATACAAGATTCAAGTGTCTAATTAAAACAAAAAAATGAAGGCACATTGTAATATCCTAATCATGTAATAATATCATGTTATGTTCCATTATCCATGCTTCAACATGAATCCCAACTCATCTATCTAACAAATGGCTCTTTCCCTAGTCATATCATACAAACAATAAGTTTATTAGGGTACTGATGAAGAAGCTCGAGTGTGGTGTGAGTGAGTACAACATAGTAGGACACCACCAAAAGTTTCTACAGAATTATCCAATCTGTAATAGTTTATGAAGTTTTATGAATAATAGATAATAGCTGACAAAAGTAAAATGTATTTATATATTATATTCTTTAATCAACCACAAAGGTCCCCGGGTTCATAGTTACACCCGAAACATTAATACACTCTCCAACCTATGATGAAACCTAATCTATACAATATAGGGATACCAGGATTCATTATTCCATGATTTTTTAATCAATTTCATTTCAACATCATTTAGTACCATGGAGGGTCAGACTAAAAACCATCATCTCAGAAACATGGACCATCGGTTCAATGCTAATATCTCAGGGGCCTTGAGAATTAGTTTTGGAAACCCATGTGATTTTGGAGAATCAATCCCTAAACCAGAAATCATTGTTCACATGCATGTATCGGGGGACAGGATCATCATTCTGGCTCTCCATAGGTATTTGGATTATTAGTCCCTAACCCACTACTCATTAATCAATAATTCAAAACTATCATGTGTATCATATATATATATATATATATATATAAAGTTTCAACATCATTAACTTTATTATAAGCCATTCATGTCATGTTGTACCTGTTTATTTACCAATAAAAACAATATTTATTTACTTTAATCACAGGTATAACATGAACAATTTCACATTATTCCATTTATCATCAATGAATTACATAACTCATTAAACCTTCAAGTCTAATCCCTTTATCCTTTTAAATGCCATGGTCAACCATTAAATAAGGATTTATTTCAATTTAAAAAATTCATAATTTCCCATTATAAATTCAATTATCATCGTTTTTAGATAATTGGAACACCCTATGGGTTTTCATAAATACTTAATTAAAATATCTAATAAGTCCAACAGGATCAGTGAAGAGTCTTACAAGTTTGTGGAATTAGATTCACCTATTTAATTTAAAACAATTTAAAACATCGAAATGAAATGGAAAAATTATATACACATTATCACAATAAAACTATGGTAAATATCAATTAGACCTCATACCTCATGATCATCGACGTACACTCTCCAAACCTTGGACCTTAGTTTATTATAGATCAGTCTAATTCATAGTGCCCAAGAATATCATGGGTCAAAACCTTGGATCATGATAAAAAAAATGATACCCATAAACATATATCTAAAACATTAGCAATGGATGAATTTAATCACTCTCCAATGGTGAAGAAATATCGGTGATAGGGAAATATAAATGAGAATAGATCCCATTCTGAAAGAGAGGTTGATCCTTCTACCAAATATTTGATTCTCAAAGAAAGGAGTCTAAGGAGAATTCGAATCCTTTAAAGAGCCTCAAAAAGTGATGGAAACCATGTTAGTATGAATAGGGAGGATTAGGGATATAACCCCGGGGTTTGGGATTTTTAATTAAAAATTTTGGGTATTAAATAATATTGTGCATGGTTTCCCGAATGGGTAACTTGTTTAGACATACCATGTTCCCTCACCATACAACCCTACTGTATGTGGTGCATGGTTTCTCAAAGAAGGGGGCATGGTTTGTTTAAACATGTGTAAACTATTCAATCACCCTTTGTGTAATGATAATGGGGAACACATTTTACAATGGGTGTCCTCATGGTTTGGCAAACCGTTCACCAAACCTATGAACCCCCTTTGTCCAAGGGTTGTGGGGTACATGCTTTTCTAGGGATGGGTGCATGGTTTGGTAAAATCATATGCCAACCATGAACTATCGAAAAAACATCCAAAATCTGCCAATTGTTTTTCCAAATTAACCTAATAGAAACTCAAACCAAAAGGATAATAAAATAAGGGTAAAAGTACCTAAAAAACGTTAGTGACATCCCCAACAAGTTGGGGATATTACAATGTATAATTTTTGGATTTCTAAAAGCATCATTGTCATCCTCAAATAATTCGTCCAAACCCAAGACACCAAAGATCATTCTTTATCTTTATTAAATAAATTTAACATCATCACTTTCAATTAACTTTTTTTATTTCATTGTCGTAACACTTATAGGACATAGAATTCATGAAGTTACTAAATAATACACCTTCAACTAGTTAATCTCTATACTTTCTCATATATAAATTTTAATACAACACTCACTCAAAATATTAAAAATTATATTAGTGAATGGTTTATCCCATGCCATGTCTCGTACGGAGCACATTATACTATCATATTGAAATATTTCCCTAAATTTTATCCATATATAATTCCAAATAAAATAGATTAGTACTTCATTATATTATCATATTGAAATATTTTTATTATGTAGTCAATTTATTTCATTACTATCCTCTTATATCTCTTTTTGATTTCCATCACCTCTCTCTTCGTGAACATGACACATGTTATTTATCTATATTCATAAAAAAGAGTATAAAATACCCCATCTATATATAATTTAGATATTCATGCACACTAGTGTTAACATACAGAAATTCAGAAATATTATATTCTCTCTTATTTTTATTATGGTAAGGATTACACACTATCATCCCTCATGTTAATGCATTAGAAGTTATTTATTAGTCCCGCCTTAGATAATGGATATCCCATACTTCCTTTATCTTTAATAGGATCTCCATGATTTCCTAGGGGATATTTTCCCTGTTCTGGTACCTTAAAATTTTCCCTTCTTTTACAGTTAAGAAACAAATATTTTATTTTCTATCAACTTGGTAGTGATAGCCACTCATTATCTTGCCCTTCATAATAGAGTATTTAAATTTTTGGTCAATAAATCCTTTTGATTGAAAGTGAACTCGATTTTGGAGTCACATAATTATATCACAATTAAATGGTTAGGCTTTAATCAATTCATAATGATAAAATTTGTGTTTTTGAGTTCATCTCCTTTAGGTAGGGTCCTGCTATTTGATTTTATCTTTAATGAACCAATATTGAAGAACCTCTTTTTTCCATCAACACTACCCATTATGTTTTAAGTATGTTTTCATTTCTAGACATGTGGAAAGAGTTCCCACTATCAAGGATCCAAGTTCTATTATTCTTCGTTTCTATGAGTGAACCTCCCAAAAAATTCTCTTTCTCTACCATACTCCATTATTTCAAGGAACTACCATAGAGATTTTATGTATTTGATAAAACATCATAACTATTTTTTCAATATATATTTTTTTTAATTTTCATTTTATATAGGATAGAGTACCTTTTCATCAGTGGGATGAGATTAGATTTATTTATATTAATATACATTGATTTTTTTTATGAATCATATTCATAATTTACCTTTAACTACAATCAATGGATTTGTGGTCAAAGTTAGAGGAATTAAATTAGTATCCATAAAATGAAATTATTCTTTATAAGGAAATATATAACACAATAATTATTTGAATATATTTCAGTGATTATCCTTTTAAATATCCTTCAACTTTAAGATAGTTGTTCATTGTATGACCTAGAAAGCATCAATACCAACACTTCATCAGTGGACATATTTTCTCACTCTCATTCCTCTACATATGTCCATCCTTTATAAAATTATACAAATTTTAACCAATATTAATGGACAAAGGATTTTACTGAATCTTCTTTTTAGCTTTATTTTAAAATTTTTGTGTTCTATCCATTAAATATTTCACATCACAACCAATAAAACTCTTTCCCATACATTTTAGCCTTTTTTATATATAATTTATCAATACCTTTTGAGACACTTTTGGACCTCTCAAAGAAATCTTAATTAGTGAAACTTATATGAACTAACATCATTTTTAAATAAATTTATTTTGTTTTAGTCCTAAGAGTACCTATTAAGGCAACCACTTTCTCCTAAAAAGATAGTTCTCATTTTATTTTTCTATAAAACATGAATTAAAATAAAAAATATCTTTAATATATGCCTATTATTTTTGTCTATAGTAAAATAAATTTTCTTTAAATTTATAGCATGAATGTTTATCTTCTTACTAATTTTATAACTATTCAATTTCAGTCTCATGATGATCCACATTCTATGGAGTATATTTTTTCTAATCTCAAATATTATTATTCTTATATATTTATATATTACGTGCTTTAAGATATTCATCTAATTTAGATTTGGAATACAAAATTCCCCTGATGTATGCATAAATTTATTCTTCATATATAGTTTTTCCATGGTAGTGTTAGGAAATCTTTGATGTGAGATTTAAATTCAATTTCAACATCATTTAGGTAATATTCATAGTTGTCTTCTTCCTTTCTCACAAGGATTATACTTTTTTAACTTCTTAGAGGAACATATTTAATTTGTATCAATTATAGGGGTAAAATTATTCATAGTTTTTGAGTGGAATCTATCTCTTATTCATCATCAACCTATCTATAGAGACATCTTACTATGAGAAATCTAACCTTGGCATACATGAATAAAACCAAAGGTAACCAAGAGTCAAATATAACATGGTAAATTTTGAAATTTCTTTCATCTAGTGAAGAAATTCATCCTCAATAACTTTATCTTGATCTCTTTCATATGTGATGTTTAACTTTTACATGGTTTTGAATGAAATTTAATTGTCACTATATTTTTTGTTTTTCTTTAGGATTAAACTACACCTTATAAACAACCAAAAATATTTAAATATCATGAGGATATAATTTAGAAACATTTCTCACCTCAAGGGGAGTTAACATTGGGTTTTAATTAGGTGACATTATCTTCAAGATATTCATTATTATGATCATAGATTTTATTGGATCACAAATCCTTCTAATGTATCTAGTCACATAAACAATGAAATTAGATCATCAAACACTATTTTCATCAAGATACAAATTTAAACCACCATACTTGTTTTGTAACAACTAACATTTTACTGAATTCACCATATCATATCCTACATTGATATTTTCCAGATTATCCCATATGTCCTTAATAGTAGACCCTCCAAACACCTTCATGTAAATATGCTGGACAATGCACTAGTTAATGTATTAATGTCCATGGATTTTTTACCATATAACATTATATATTATTCCATCATAGATAGTTTTTAGGTATCACATAAATGTAATCTATAAATTGTGTAAGAGAATACATTGAGACCAAGATATATTAGATGAAATCTCATCCCATTACTGTAGATATTATTGTTTGTTATATTGAGTAAAAGAAACCATTTTTCATTTACAATATCCTTCATACTACCAAACTGTGATCATTTAGTTAATACATCATAGCTCTACCTATACTTCTCTAGTTGAGTTCCCATTTATTCAATGTAATTCCATGTGCTAAAATGTGTAGAGAGTCTACTTCCTTTTTTCTCTAAAAAACCAGTATAAATATTTTCCATTGTTTGATGAGGAAACTCCATTATTTTTAACAAATTTCCCCTTTATATCTAAGTGAAAAAATCTTATTAATTTTATTGCATTACTTTTTAAAGAATATGATATTTGAAAATTGAATTCTGTTGATGTTTATCTTATCATAAATATCCATTTGTTATAGATTTTATTTATATATTAAATATCTATAAATCTAATATTTTCTTTATATTAAAAATTGTAGCATAATATTTCTATTTGAATCTCCAAAAATTTCATCTTGAATTTATCCATAAATCATGAGACCATGATTATTTTTTGACTACAATATCAATCATAAATTATAATTTATAATTAGAAATGCAATCCACATATCTTGTTGTAATTGGTGTGTATGTATATTGATGTGGAAAAAGAGTTCATATGGCTGTATTATAGATGATCCTTATGAATATCACCTTGAAATACTTTTATACAACTATATTTTTTAAAGGCTTGATCTTTATTATATCCATATTTTAACCTTATAAATTTTGTTTCTATGAATTTCATCCCTATGATAAACCTTATGATATCCATCATTATGATGCTTAAAATTAAGATGAAACATTATCAAACATACAAAATCCATTGGTGATCCTTATAATGTTTTCTAATGTATCATACATAATTCAGTAACCATGAAATGTTTTTTGTTGAACTTTATAAAGTTCACCAACCTTATAAAGTCGGTTGAACCTTAAATTCATAGGGTCAACCCTCCATTCCTCTTCCAACTTGTGAACCATATGATTATTGGGTTATTATTATTTAAATTTACAAAATATTTAGTCTCCAAAGGGTGAAAATTAATATTATTTTAGATGAACCTTATGTTCATAATAACATTTTGATAATTTTTTCAATTTCTCATAAAACCTAAAAAAACACAGCTCCCCCAAAATACGTTCAAAACTACTCATTGTTATAAACTCAATTAATATGAATTACATTTTAAAAAAGGAAAAATATTTCAATAAATCTGATACAACAAGTTATCGTTCCAATATTAAAAGAAAAATAACATTTCTATTTCTAGGTTGTAAACAAAAACAATTAATTGATTCATGGAATTTATCCTTCAAAAGGATAAATTATTTGATATAATTTTTATATTGGTTTTATAACATGATAATAATTATAAATTATATAAAATATGAGCTTATAAGAACTAAAAAAATATATAAACTTATATTTCTTATTTGAATAAAAGTTATAATTTATTAGTTTTACATGCCACTTATGTGGAGGTTTATAATTACTAGGATATAAAAGGGGAATGAATAAAAAAATGTAGATGTGTGAGTTTGTATTGAAGTAAAGGGTTTATACATTGATGGTTAGGAAATTTGATATAATTTTACATATAAGACATATTTTTAAATTAAAAAAATTATCATGCAATGAATAATAATTTCATTTTTATTTCTAATATGTTAAGAAGGGGTATTATTTATGAATAATATAAATTATTATTTTTTAATATTGTAATGAGTATTATGAAATATTGGTAACAATTTATACTCTATATCTAGATAGTATAGTCTATAATATAACAAATGATAAAAATTTCATGTTGTGGTTAAAAGTTTTGAATCATTTAAATGTTTAAGGTGTTCATACAAACTATAAAATTTTTTAAGAGTATTGATATATTTTTATAATATAGATATATTGAATAATTAATAAAAAAATGATTATCTCGAAGTATGAAATTGTATCATATGTCGGTCAGTTTAATATTCTTATTTTTTATTATTTTACATTTACACCAAATCATATATCATATAAGTAAGGTAAATGATATCAGAGGAGATATGGATAACATATGTCTTATTTTTTCCATTAAAAACCTCTAGGATTTTATGTAGGATCATAATTTTATATAGATTAAGAAAAGGGGGTGAAATGTTGTTAATAAAATAATTCATACAATTTACTTACCCTCTTTATAAAGGAATTTCAGAAAAACTATTGTTTGATTTAAAATAATGTTAACTGATAAACCTTTTTTACCAATACATTATAGAATCATAGTTTTGGAAAATGTTTATAACAAACCATATTAACTTTTCCTTAAAAACTTATAACATAAATTAAGATCTTTTAAAACAAATTTATAAGAAAATTTTATAAATTTATAATAAAACATATAGAAAATTTATTACTAGAATATCCAAACATTAAACTTTTATTTAAATTAATTTTATAAACCTTACTATAGGTGTCCACAATTTTAACCAAAACGTAATGGTCTGTTTTCCTTAAATAATGAATCCATCAATACTAAGATAATAAGAACATTCATATCCCAAGCAATGGGAACCCTTGGACATCATGTTTTGAATTACCTCTTCATTTCTAAATGTTGTAATCCACCGATCAAACTAGATTATACAAAACAATTACAAATAGAAAATAAACATAAATAATTTACAAGAATCATCACAATCAAATTCCTTAAGTAAAGAATAAATAAAGGTTCAAATTAATCATTCACTCATAACAAGATGTTACAAAATCATAAACGTATATTTAGTTCACATGAGTTGAAAAATATTCCTCCTTTAATCCTGCTACTATTTATAATAAAATCTCTAATGGTCATATTTTGAAATCTTCAGAGGTGGTTGCTACAATTTCATATGAAATCATTCATCTCATAAAAGATTAATCCTAACCTTTTCCTATTGTGGCTTGGTATAAAAAATTAAAAATATTTATTTTTCTATATGGTAAAATAATAATGTTCATATGGTAGAATAGATGATGTTATTCCATCTATTTAGGCTTTATAAAAGTTCATCCGGAAAGCATGTATAATTATATCTAATGAAGTTTGTTTGGTAGAATATGTATAACTTTATCTAGATAGTATTTGTTATAATTTTTCTTTTGGAATTTACAAAACATTTTTTGGTGAACTTTATCTCTATCATTTTGAGGGATAATTTGAGTGTTCATATTTTTATGTAAGTTCCACTTGATTTCATTTCTTCTAGAAAAAATAAATAAATTTTCTTCTAATGGTAAGAAAATTCTATGTCCAATAAAATAAATTTCTTAAAAAAAGACTATAATCACTTGGGATGTATAAAGTTTGTAACATAAATAATTTATGTAAGTGTGTTGTTATTTTCAAAAATAATGTTAAAAATTGATGAAAGTAGCAATTTGACACAACAATCTCCCCCTTCTTGGAAATTAGTAAATACAACATCTATAAAAAAATTAATTTTTAAATGACATTGAAAATTATTACACCCCATGACTTACACATTTAATAACATTACCCTTTTTAATTTTTTCTCCATTCATCCCCCTTTCCTAAATTCCCCCATATCTTAAAAAATCATATATTTTTTTTATTAAAATTTATATTTTTTTAGTTTTAACACCATTTTTGATTGTCAAAAATATTTTTTGGAAGATAGAAAGTATACTTGAAATGTTATGGAAAAAAATACTATAAAAAATATTATGAAAACAAATTCGTCAAAAATATTTATGAAAAACATTCATAAAATTATTTCGGAGAGAACATAATTCATAAAATACATGAAAAAACATTAATCATGAAAAATAAATTCTAAAAGTTAAGTGTACTTTATTATAATTTTTTTAGGAGTTCAATAGAAAATTCCATTATTTCTTTAAAAAATTATTAATGAGAATATTTAGCTTAATTATATATTCCTAATACATATCAAATTCATTAGTAACTAATTTTAGCTTCCCCACATCATATTTAAGAGATTATAAATTCTAGTTCTTTTGGTTCGCCTTAGATATATCTTCTTCAAGATATTTTAACATATTACTCTCATACTTCAGCTTCATCATATATTCATGTAAAACTTGAATACTTTCCCCTTGTTATTAAATTTTATCATATTGATTCATAGAAAGAGACATTGTATTGGAGAATACGACACCTTCTAGATTAATACCTCTCGCTTCTTCCTAATTTGTAGAGTTGCATACCAGAGACTTTCAGTGGATGATTGCCAACAATGATGATGTATCATTCTTTTCTCGAAATGTGATTTATGTCACCAAAACTGAAAAGACATGGATCAGCTATTCCTTTCCTATAGAACCACTTCCTCCTCATGGATTTCTATTTTTAGTAGGATCGATCTCACCCCCCTATACACTGATAGAATTGATTGTCACTTTTATGAGATTCTCGAATTCCAGATGTCCGAATAGCTTGAAAATCTATTTAAAGTCCCATGTACAGAAACGATACATATTATTTGGAACGAGAGGAATCAGTTAGTTCATGATGATGCTCTATTTTCCCTACAATTTTTTCTCACAATCATAACAAAAATGATCCAACATGCCAACCTAATAAAGAATGGGAGTTGCAGAAACACTGTATATGATGTGATAGTGTTTTTTCCCAGATTCTGGGTTCGTTTCCATCCCTTCACAGGCATCTTGCAGTTTTTTAGTCCTCTCCATTAATTGGTTGGTTAAAAGGAAACACTGAATGTTATTCTAAAGGGAACCCCAGGCTGACAGGCCTTCAGGTTATATATCGGGGCCACAATGTTGATATCATTTAGTGCTCTTATGGGCCTTGTGGGAATGTTACATCTATAGAAGCGGAAATGATGGATTTCAGTACAGTAGTGCATATGATGGTGCAATGTAATTAGAATACAATGTGCTTTTAATGCTACTAAACTACTATTGTTCAGGTGGTGAGTCTTGGTAACCCACATCTGTCATGGATGATCACTCGAAGATGGATTGATTGCATGAAAAATCTATCCACAATAAATTAAATCATCACTCATATCCTTATAGAGGCTAATGATTGGGGGGATTATATTTCCAATAAAAGAGTCATCTAGGGGGTCAACATTTATTCCAATACTCTAACCCATGACCTTATACCTATCCAGTAAAAAGGCAGTTGTACAATCCATTCATTCCATCTATTGTAACTTTAGTTTTTTGAATAAATAAAGACTACATTCTAACTTTTTTTAAAATAAATCTAGGTATACCTCATCTTGAGTCATATTTTCACTAAAATATTTTAATTGATTTAAATTTTCCAAAAATTCAATCTTTTATTGAATATATTTACATATCTCTTGAATATCAGTATATTATTATATTACATCTTCAATATTATTTATAAAATATTTGAAATAATTAAATCTCATTTCTATTAGAGACTCATCTTTCTCAAATTGAACTTATAAGGAGGTTGAGGAAGTATATTGAATTTCCTCAATATCTAAATCACTTTTAAATTATTTAATAATATTATATTTTTTGATCTTCCTACTTTTAACTTTATTTTCAACATCATTTTCAACTGTACATTTCACATTATCATTATAATATTATTCATCTAAAACTTCTTTTCTTTTATTATTTTAAACAGACTGATGTTGTACTAAGTCTCGTTTTGATTAAACTTCTTGTTAAAAAAAAATAAGTGATTAAAAAAAATGAACTAAATGGGTAAAAAATTCATCTTTTGAATGTTCTCGTAATTTTTTTTTAAAAAAATACTTAGATATATGACCATTATTATTATTTTTTCCTTCATTTTCTTCTTTTGTCCTTCATTATGTTTCTTATATTTTTTATCTTTATGAGATAAAACATTAGCCTTATCTAGTCCGTTACTATAATAATTATTTTTCATTTTTTTTATTCATAAAATATGTGCATGCCTTACGGAACATATTTTTATCTTTATTATTTAAAAGTATAGGGAAAACCTTACATGCCTTAATTTTTTCTAACACATTCACTTTTAGAGGTTTTAATTTTATTTTAGACACAAATTTTTCCAAATTGTCAACAAAATACATTAGATATGAAACAAACCCAAGTCTCATATTATTTACTATTACCTTAAAAATAAAAGAGTATTTATATATCATGGGGTATATTTATTATTGAATTTATATACATATATTATGTTTACAAAATGATTGTTTATGAAATTTGGTAACAATAGAATCCTCATCTTTATAGTCCCCCAATTTTATTCTTCAATGAAAAGGAATAGAAACATTATAATATTGAATTTTCTCATATTAAAATGAAAATAAAAAGCACATATGTCTTGCACATTAAGATTATATCTATATCATTTTCATAGAATTAAATAGTTTTTCATCTAAATAACTACAATTCTCAGATCTGGAGAAATATTATGAACTTTTCTTACCTTTTCATAAGAAGTAAATATAGAAGTATCTTCTATATATTTTTCAAAATTTTATAACCTGTTAGGTGATTTATGAGTTACTAAGTTTGATTATCCTTCAAAGGGGAATATAACCATAAAAAATAGATGAATATTCAATTTATATAACTCTCCAAACATAGAAAATTGATAAATATTAATAATTTCTTGTTCAATAAATTTGATTTAAGAATATAATTCTATTACTATCTATTTGAAATTATTATCAAAATCAACTTTTTCAACACCAATATATTCCCATACAAGATATATAATTACAAACATTAGTAATGAATCATATTTTTCATATGAACATCTTTCTATGAGGCTTTCTTTCAATGAGAATATGTTCGATATGTCAATTGAATAGTATAATTTTTTATCAGATGAGTCATAAGTAATCAAAAAATCATTTAAATAGACATATTGATAAAGACTAGACTAGTAAGAGTTTTTTTCAGATATAATTAGTGAAGAAACACTAGAGGATAAAAACCCCTTAAATACTCTTAAGGAGAGATACTGTTCAACTTCTCAAAATAAAATTTCTTGAAATAAAACCCTCTATTTGATAAATTATTGACATCCTTTCTTGAAATATTTTTATAAAATGATTGAAATATTAAATTTTTAGAAACCTAAAGATATAATTTTATCATATGAACATACATTCTGATAAAACATATAAGTTTATAAAACAAATATCATATTAATTATGAACAAGTTATGACAATGTAGAGAGTACTGATAATGGATTTAGAATTTATCTCTCAGATTAAAATTTACAAACTTTTTTTATGAATTTTTATATATTTATATAAAAATATTTTGTTTAAGAAAAATATTTTATTTCCATTACTTGTTCAGTAAATATTGGTTTTTTATAAAATTGTTAATTTGGATTTTTTTGGTATTTATAGAATGTTTTTTCTGAATAATATTTTTTATGAAAAACTAAAAACTTTTACAAAAAATAATTTTTTTATATAAATTTTTAGGAAAAATATACCTGGATAAAAATGTTGATTTTTTTTCAAAATATTGGGAAAAAGTGTTCTTCTCCATTTTCGAGGAGTTTTTTACTGTTAGAGGATGGTCAAAAAAGATGTAGATATAAACTATTATATAATATCAACCATTCATAGTTTCAATTTAATATATTCAAATATAACAGAATTAAATTTTTTGTGAAAACATCAATATGTTGTTCTAGCATTCTGATGAATTATAAAACGATATCTCTTTTTTGTGTACGATACAAAATGAAATGCGATTTTATATCTTTGTGATTAGCTCATGAGTTATCCTCTTGGTTTTTATAAATATCTATGACACTCATGTTATCACATAGAATAGGTGTTTTTTCAAAAACTCATATTGAAGTTAGTGAGTGTGTATTGCATCCAAAACACTTAGGCACAAAAACTTCTAGCTTCTATATATTCTTCTTCATCAGTGGAAAGAGCTACAGAGTTTTTTTAGAATTCTTATAAACTAAAATATATCATTATAAATGAAAACTTATAGATGTACTTTTTTTATCGATTTGATATCCTCAAAATTAAGTATCTGAAAAAAATTTATTTGAAAATCATTTATAGAAGAATAGAATATCCTAAGATCTATAGTTGTCTCAGGGAATTGAAAATATGTTTTACTACTTTAATATGAGACTCTTATTGATTTTATTGAAATATCTCACATATGTATATAGAAAAAAATAAATATGGTTGACTAGATATAAGTTATTGTAAACTACCAATCAATATCCTAAACGTATTTTGATCAACTAGTTTACTGGATTCATCATGAAAAAAATTTATGACCTCTTGATAGGTTTATAATACTTTAAGTAGTTTTGAAACCAAAATTTTAATGTAATTATTTTATACATTCTTTTTGAAATAGAAAAGTTCATTATGGTATTTAGGGAATTTAAAAACCATTGGAAAAAGTCAAATCACCCATCATGCTTATTTCAAACTCAGAATTCATAGTATCTACAAAGGAATCAAAATGTGTTTTTAATGTTGATATGAATATAATTTAATCAACATAAATTTAAACAATGATGATATCTTTAATTAATTTTTATTAAAAATACTTGGATCCAAAACTTCATCAATAAAATAGTTTTGTAAAAAATATATATTAAGTCTATCAAAATAGGCTATTGGGGTCTATTTAAGTCCAAAGAGGGTATTTTTTGGTCCAAAAGAATTATCTAGAGATTCATGTTTTCAAAACCACGTGTTTTTTCTACGTAATCTTTCTCTTGAGAATATATGTTATGAAAACCACAATTCAGATCAATTTTATAAAGAGTGATATTTAAAAATACTGTATATGATAGTAGTATATGATTTGATTCATGTCTAGATACTAGAGTTCAATTTTCGTCATAGTATATTCCTTCTTATTGATTATTACCCTTTGCAAAAAGTCTAAATTTATTTGCAACTATAATTCTATTCCCATAAAAATTATTATAAAAAATTCATTTTAAAATAATTTCAAGTAAATATTTATAATGTTTATGTAAATTCCAAGCTTGATTCCTCTCAAAATCATCGAGTTCATTATGCATTGATTTTGAAAAATTCATCACCTAAATCCAAATCAAGAGTCCAAGGATCAAATTGTGATAAAATTGAACAATGTTCAAATTCATTTATTAAATAACATATATCCTTGATTTTTTTACCTACATCCCCAATTATATTTTCGGTGAGATTATTTATAATTATTATTTAGATTCATGTGTTTTTAAAAATATACTCTTCAATAAAAGGTTGAATTTATTATTAAGGTATAACTTCAGAAATGATTTTTTTTATCATATATGAATAATTTTACAACATGGGTCAATTTTTTTAGAAAAATCATATGAATATGGGGTTTTAGGTTGTTTCAAAATAAAAGGAATAGTTTCATAAAACTTTACATGAACTGTTTCATCAACTGTACTTGTATTTTTATTAAAATCTTAATATTCCCTAGTAGTTGTAGAATTTACTTGAGAAATTCCTTCATCTAATTGGGGTGAATTTGTTTGTAAAAATTCCATATTATAGAAAATGAATACTCTTCATATAAATACTATGAAGTAGGAAGGTTTTTAATTTCTTCTAGTTGAAAAATCATAAGAGGTTTTATTAATAAAATGTCCATGAAAAATTATATTTCTTACATAATAATAAGTACTAACTACTTTATCTCGATTTTTTTTAGTAAATGAGTTTTCAATCAACATGGTTCTAGTAATATCCTAATGAACTATATCTATTATTTGAACTACACCATTTTAATGCGGTATTCTAGGTGCTAAAAAGTTATCTATTATAAAATTATTTCTACAAATGATCAAATTTATAATTTATAAATTATCCATCATAATAACTATGAATAGTTAACCAATTTATCATTTATCATTTTTAAAATGGGATAAAAAAATTTTAAAAGAGAAAATCGAATACTACTTTATTTAGAAAATTTTCTCATGTATATCTAGTGTAGTAATAAACTAAGAGATATATATAGTATTTTACACCAATACTTCCAGTTTTTGTTGGAAAAAATTCACGTGAACAAACTATAAATCATAAGTAGTCAAAAATAAAAAAAATTAATGCTTTACTTATGTTTTTTTTTCAAATTTACAATCATTGAAAAAACAAATTTAGAATTAAACCTATGATTCAGTAAATATCTAACTGGTACTTTCTTAGAGATTTTCGATGAAGTTATAACATTATAGTGTCCTAATCATATATTCCACAACCAATATCGATCCCTTATTTCACTATTTCAAGGTAGATCGTAGCTTCTATGGTTTTTTAACTTTAGTGTATATACATTATCATGCCTATTAGTAGAAATAATACAATTAACTTCCGAATAGTGAACAATAAATTTTCATTCCTAAAGTTCACAATGTATCCTTCATCACTTAATTAAATTATACTAATTACGTTGTACTTAAGGCCTAAGATAAAGGAAAAATTTCACATTAACATTTTTCCAAGAAGAACAATACTACCTATACCATATATCTCTCGTTGAGAATTAATCAAAAAGAGACTTTGTGACCATAAATTTTGATATATTCTAAAATAATTTCTTACTTATAGTCATATTACTAGAAAGAAACTATCCATGTATAAAATATTATTACTTCTAGTAAAATTCTTATTTTCCTAAAAATAAAATTGTTGGATTTGGTATCAAAATATTTATAGGCATATTATTGTTAACAAATAAAATATTAGGGATACACATTTTTATAACTTTTCTATATTGTAAAACTAATAATTCCATATAAGTAAACACTTTGTGAAAACCAATAGATTTCATTTTTTTAAAGAAAACTTGTTCTTCCATTGTCCACCACTTTTCATTTTGTACAAAAAGAAGATCATTTTGGAAAAACATAATTTTTTTTCAAAATGTGTTTAAGAGTTTATAAAACCCATTCCTAAAGTATTTTGATGTGGTCTCATATGAATTTACATATTATGAAAGATTCACTTTTTTAAAGTAAATTTTGATAGTAATTTTTTTTTAGAATCAAGATTACAAAATTTAGTTTTTTAACTAAATATTTGTTATCAATAAATGTGATAGAATAAAATTTCTTCTATAATTATTTTATAATATTCGAAATCTCTACAGAATGTTTTGAAATTATATAATTTTTATTGGAATGTTCTACAATCACATTATCATGGTTTTTTGAAACATTGTTATTTTATCATTCAAATAATGTTTTAGACATAGAAACATCATAATGACTTGGTAAACTATAATCTTCATTACATGATGTTTCTTTTTATTATTATGAAGATGTTGTCCTATTTTTATTATTATAACTACGATAATTGGATTTTAATGTATTATTAGTTAAGGATTAAATATATACCTTAACCATATTCCATTGATCAGTCTTTTTAATTCTTGAATTCAATCCCCTAATTTTATTACTATAACTAGTTTCATCTAAACAATTATTTGAAGTGATGTCTCGACCACTTGAACTCCATTTATTTTTAGCTTTCAGTAATTTATTTCCATAATACTTATAATAATTCTTATAATTTATATAATTTTTATCCTTCTACTTCTTCTTTAGTATAAAAAAATCTGGTCAGATATGTCTAGGTTTCTTACATTCATAAAAAATCATTTCAGAAGAATCCTTTTTATTAATTTATTATTTTTTACTCTTCTTATAATTATATTTGAAATAACTATTCCCAAAAAACCATGTTCATTATTTTATAAATATTTTCATGTCCATTCTCACACTTCTTATAAGAATGTATTTCGATTTAAACTTTTACTTTCTTCTTTTAAGATGATCTAGGAACGTCCTCAGCTGATTTGAATTTATTAACTACTATATAAGTAGAATAAAAAGAAACGCTACACTTTTTCTTTTCTTTCTCATCATCTCACCTACCCTCATATTGCATATGATTTCGAATAAAATCATCTCGACTAAACTTTTTAAGATGTTTAGTATCTTCATGATTTATCGTCTTAGATTCCAATTTATTTGAAATACTATCAATAATATTTTAATCTAAAATTTCATATTTCAAATATTTATGACATGGTGATTGTAAAATATTTAAAATGGTAATAAATATTTTATTACTTTTAGTAACAGATTCTCGAGGTAAAAAATAAAAAGCATGATGATCATCTCTAATCATATCTCTTTTAGTTTCAATAACTTTTGTTATTCCAAAGTTGGTGACTTCCAATTTCTTATAAATACTATCCTCTACCGAAATGATGAAATTAGACTATTTATATTTGTTATCATAGAATATCACAAATTATTTTTGGCTCTATAATTAATTAGATATTTTAAATTTTCAACTTTTATAAACGAAGACAAATATTTTTACAGAATAACATAGTTTCCAATAAACATAACCATGTTATAAAAGACAGTGTAGATCATAAAATTCTTCATTATATATCTCCAGTATTTATAGTCAGAAGAATAAAAAATTAGTGGTCTTTTATGATTCTGATTATCATGTTTCATAATTAAAAAAACTTCCATCTTATAAATAAAAATTCTCATTTATAAAAAACATGTTGTTGTATCAGTTTATAAAAAACATAAAACTTGTTTTATATAAATTATAATAGATTATAACAAATTCAATTATTTAAAGAATGAAATATAACCTCTTATGATACATAATTTTGTTCATAAGAGTTTACAGATGTCTAATAGAGGGGAGGGGGTGAATTGTAGTTTATAAATTATAACATTCAATTTAATTATCTTTTTTATAAAGGTATATTGGAAAAACAATTTTGATTTAAGAGAAATAAAAAATAAAAAATTTATATACTGATACATTATAAAATCATTGTTTTGGAAATGTTTATAAAAACCCGTATGAAACATTAATTAAACATTAAAATTGGAAATAAATAACCTATAATAAAAAGTTATAAAATGATATTATAATATTATAAAGACAACTAATAGAAGCTCTGTTAAAGGAATATATACACTTTAACGAATAGTGTAATTGAATTCAATAACCATGAATTTAGGTATCCATGGTTTTAACTAATCTATAATGTTATGTATTAATCAAAAAAGGAAGCCCTTGATACTAAGATCGTAAAAGAATATATTTTTCAATTCTTGGAGACCCTCGATTAACAAGAACCGAATAACCACTATCTTCCAAAATATTAGAATCCCTTTATGTCACAATATCAAATAAAACAATTACAGACACAAAATAAACATAATTAATTTTAAATATTCATCATAATTGGATGAATTATTTAAAATATCAATAAAGGTTATAGTGAATCCTTCACTCATAACATGGAGCTACAAACTATTAAATGTATCTTTAGATAGCTTGTGTTGAAAAAAATTCTTTCACATTGAATACTACTTCCATTTATAAGAAAACTATTAATGATCATATTCCAAAATATTTATGGGATGTTGAAACAAATTCGGATGAAGTCATTATTATCATGAATGGTTCAATATAACTTCATTCGATGGTCACCTTGGAAGAACCACTATTACTATTTATTATTCCGGATAATATAATATAAATTTTAATATGGTTGAATGGATGAAAGTATTCTTTCTATCTAGTCTATATAAATGTTTTGTTTCTAGAAATCATGGTTGCCTCCATATAATGTAGTTTTTATGGTAGACCTTTTATAACTTCTTATAATGAGAATTTTTTTTTTAAATTGTCTTCTAGACCTTAAAACCCTTAATTTGGTTAAAATTATATCTATCCATCTGTTGTAAAAAGTTCATTTCCATCCGTTTAAGTATGTTCCTTCTGGTTACATTTTATCCAGAAAACCTAAACATGGTTTTCTCTAATAATAATGAATTTATATGTCTGGTAAAATAGTTTTACTTGAAAATAATTCTAAACTTTTTGGATCTATATTTTTAGTAAAATAGTTAATTTAAAGAATTTTATTGTTATTTTCAAAACTAAGGTTAGAAAGTGTTGAAAGTAACTTTTGACTACACATTTAAAAGTAATAATATGATGTTTAGATTTTGTTCTAATTATGTTTATTTATTTGTTATCCCAAGAAACAAATGTGTTATTTATTTGAATAATCTATGAACAACATAATATTTTTCTGATTTAATATAAAATATTTCCATTATAAGGAAATTATAGTTCACGAGTCAAATAGGGGAAAATTGGAAAATTTTGAATTTTATAAACAATAAATGGATGTTTTTTATGATTAATAATATATCAATTTTAAAAAGGGTTGTAGAAAAAAATTGATTCTTGTTACACAAATGCTTGAGAATATTATAAGGTTATTAGGAGATTATTTTTTTCTAATAATTTATGTGATACTTTACTTTAGAAATTACATATGTGGAATGATTCTTAATAAAAGGAAATATTTTTTATGAAAAATACATCAATAAATGATTATATAGAATGAGTCTTATTATGTATCATGTGTGTTTTATTTGACTAAATTTATTAACTTTTATGTTTCGATTGAATTAAAAATCTAACATTAGTGAAATTACCTCTATTTATATCTATATAATCCTAATACACTTAAAAATAAAATTGAAAACATTCTTGACAATTATTTGAATAAAAAACTTCATGAACTTTTTTTTATTCTACTTACCAAAATTGATGATCTCAATTAATGTTTCTGTTTTCATATAATATTGATGAGTGAATAAGTAATCTTAGAAAAATGTTAATTGGGTATTAGATTCCATAATTAAAATACATCATATAATAGAATGTTATAAAGAAAATTATTTTAGAAAACAATTCAAAGGTTGAGTAGAATGGTTGTACCATTCAAATGATTGAGATTCATAAACCTACCATTATATAGAAACATTCTTCAAATGATACCATTTCAATAAACAATAATTTTATCAATTAATATTCAATATATAGTTTGATAAAAAGCATAAAAGATGACTTTCAGTTACATTGGATGATGTTTTACTAGAAAAAAAATAAGTTGTAGTATAATAATGTGTACATCCTATTAGAGACTATGGTTGATGAAAAAACATGGAATATTGAAGAAGTACTCATGGTTATCAGAATGATTTTGAAAATAGGTAATTTCTCTTCTATTGTACCATGGATGATCTCAGGGAAGTTTATCAACTGTTTTATGTGTTAGGAAAAATTGGATAATAATCTTGAAATGGGTGTATTATAGGAAATTTTTATAAAATTGCAAAATATATCTTAGTTCGAGGAATTTTGGTGATAATGAGTTAAATATTAACTTGACTATGTCCCTTACAATCACAAGGAATCCAGAAACATCCATGGAAGACATCGTGGTTATAAATAAAAATAGTGAGTTGGGAAATGTATTTAGTACTTCAAGGCATTTTATTTATTTTTTGGGAAAAATGAAAAAATATTATCATTCACTCAACACCATACCACAATGGTGCCCAAATGTTAATGTTTGAAATTTAGAAACTATGAAATTTAGAGG
The DNA here is from genome assembly GCA_963277665.1 of Viscum album. Taxonomy (NCBI): domain Eukaryota; kingdom Viridiplantae; phylum Streptophyta; class Magnoliopsida; order Santalales; family Viscaceae; genus Viscum; species Viscum album. The sequence continues at coordinate 2,066,645,008 of OY728141.1, forward strand.
ATAAAAAGTATTTGAATATTTAATTGGAAGAGTTAAAGGGCTTATCCAAGGAGACCACACCATGGAAAATAGAATTTTTCTATGGTGGATCGAATGATATTAAATATCTTATTTTTTAATTTCCTATATTTTTGAGTTATTTTTTGATGTTAATAGGGAATGTTAAACATGAATTTGGAGGAAAAATATGGATGAATATTCAAAGGATATTTGGATAAAATGATGGTATCAATCATGTGTAACTTGTATATTTTCTCATGTATTTTCTAAAAACATATAATCTTATAGATAAGATTGACTGAAAGATAATGAGATTCTAGACAATATATTTCTTGATAAATAGGGACCTTTTAAGATATATAATATTCAATTTGTTTATCCAAGGTGGTAATTATTGGATATCTTCATGCTAATTAATATTGGTTAAATTTCTACACCAATAATAGCACAATCCCTTTAGTTTTTGAGTATTTTAGTGTAAACATGGATTTGTTATTTATTATTCAATGAAGAGTATAGTTAATACTCATTGTTTTATTATTTTTATACCTAAATTGGTAGTGATTCCATTATAAATTATAAGAACAATAAGTGTTCTAATAATAGATTTTGGTAAACCAACTCATTAATGAGTGTATTCTCCTTCGACATAACCATGTATAGGTGAAAAAAGTAAAAATTCCTTATATCTAAAATTTCATTATTACTTTCATTCTCCTTATAAGAAATATATTATTTTAAAGTAACCATGAAACAAGATTATTGAAAATTTATGTTTTAATTTTTCAAAACCTAATTCATGACCCCCACTCTGAGTATATTTCCATGTGTAGGATTGAAAAATGTTACATAGGTGTAATGTTTTGAATAAAGTAGTTTAATATCCATATAAAACATATAATATGTATTGAATCAGAAAATAATTCTAATATTTGATCGTCAAAACTTTCAACTATAAAATAATCATATAAAACACAACATCAAACTAATAGACATGTATATGTAGAAAAGTATCTTACCTGGAATAAAAAACAATATGGAGAGTGGAGCTTCATTAGAACATGATCAAATGGAATTGAATTTAAATTAAAAAGGAATAATTGTATTATTGTATTCTTTTTCTAAATAAATAATTGTGTATGTGATTTCATTTACATCCCCAAACACAATATGGGATAATTTTATCAATACCTATCATGGTTTCACAAGGGTATAAAAATAAATAAATTAATGTTTCATATTGTAAGTAAAAGGATTTTAGTATGTATACAAATTAAATTTTGAAGCATTATTAAATAGGGTGAGTGTGATTGTGTAGGGAATATACAAACTGAAAACCCCAAGATGATGTCGGGATTATGGATCATATACTGAGAAGGTTTCCATATCATTTCAATACAAATATATAATATATTAATGATATCGATCCAAATGAAGTTTCATTTCCTATTATTTATTTTATTATTATACCTTATGAGATCAAGGTTAATGAGAATGATGCAGTCTAAAAGGAGAAATAACATTAAGTGGAAATCATGTTGATGAAGTGTTTTTTATAGAGGTTGATCTCAAGGAAAAATGGTGATGAATTTATATCGTGATTTTTCTAAAATATAAAAAATGAAAAGGGAAGCTCAAAATGAACCATATACTCATAGGCGTTCTAAGTGGAAAGGTTAGGAATCTTACTACTATGTTTTCTAAGAAGTTCTGATCTAATGAAGATGAAGATTTACCCCTGAAGAAATATTTTAAGGAGGTTCATGGAAAGTGGACTACCAATTTAAATTATTTTACAGGTGAATAATTATTTCTTATAAATATGACAACCCAGAAGAAACTAAAATTCAGGAAATTGTGGAATATAAAGAACATAATTAGGAATTCATTATTCTATTAATCGAGTAACCAAAAACTGAGTAAGAAATTTATTGTATAGATTCTATAGTTGAGGGTTTAGTAGAGAAAATAGTATATTTAGAGGATATTTTTAAATTGGTTTATTTTTGGAGATTCGAAAAACGTAAATCCAATGGAGTTTCTAGATTATAATCCCTATATTCAATAAAATAAATAGGATAAGGTTAATATTATGATTGAGATTGAAAATCTAAATTACAAGAACCTAAAATACTTAAAGAAAGTTTTTATGACCCAGATAAAAATTATGAACAAGGCCAAGTTAAATTATATATTGATTAACACCATAAATTATATGGATAAAAGGACTTAGTATATTAATGGAGTAGTAGTCGAGATGAGGAAAATCACAAGGATCAAGAAAAAACCATTTCTCCTAGAATATCATCGAAAATTTTGATATTATAATATCTGTATAATGTGAAGGAGAAGTATATAGATAAATTTTTTTGAGGTTTTTATATATAAATAAAGATCTTATTATAAAATAAAATCAAGTGTGGTGTCTGATCATAAATGAAATTCAATCAAGAAATAAACTGAAATATAGGATCTCACTCAGAAGAGGAATATTGATTTTGGATAAACCCAAAAGACAACTAGAATAGTAGCTAAAGAAAATTAAAATAAAAAAACCATCTATTATTAATATAGAAATATGGGGTTCACACATAATTTATCTTCCAAAGATAATAATTAATTTAATGCATAAAAAATTGACAATTATGAGTAGAAATCAAAGTTCTAAATATGTTTTAGGTACATACTATTTTTGTTACAAGGTTTATTAAAACAAATGCATTTATTGATCATCAAGGATATGAAGGAATATTATAAGGCAATATCAAAGAGGAAGAAGGGGAAAAATCAAGGAATCATTAAGAAATATGAAAATGAAAAAAAACTATTCTTAGTTGTACAATATGACTAGTCCCCATTATATTTAAAGGAGGAACATGGATATGAAAAACATATATATGTGAAACAATTAGCTTATGTTAATAATATAATAACTTATCAGGAACCAATAGTGGCGATTCTATTAAAATAAATGGACTTATTCAATGTTTGGATTTTTTATAGTGGATGAACTTACCACAATATAATAGAAGAGTCTCCTTTCATGGGGTTAAAAAATGACAAGGATGGAATTCTACAATTTATAAATGATGAAGTCTTAAAAATCACTAGCTCTAAAAGGCTAATATTTACTATAGATACATGAGGAGAATGATTTTCTTGGTTAGTCGTGTACTTGACCACAAATTACATATCAAAAGAAAATTATCCAACTCATGTTATGTAATACACTTAAGTAAGAATAAATGTACAATGAAGTGTATATATGGTGAAATAGTGATGTTGGGAAGTTACAATAAATGAATTGTATTTTTTTGATATTAGTGAAATTGAAATGTATTATTCTGTAGTGACTGAAGATAAATATACCTTTATTTTTCATCATTTTCCAGAGTTAAACATTACATTTAACAAATAATATAACAATCAATAGAATCTATTGTTTAGTGTATTTGAATATTTTCTATAGAATAAAACAATTTTACAATAATGTTCAAATTTATCCATAAATCGTAACATTGTAAACCCATTTTAGACTTATTATAGGCCATATTTATCCTCATAACACTAGGAAAATAAAATATAAAAATTTTTGAGCTCAAATGATGTGTTAGGTAAAACCTACATAAGAGTTATAAAATGTTTATCTTATGAGAATTTGAGGATACATGAATAAGATAGAAATATACAAACAAAATAAACATAGAAAAATAATATTTATTCACTAGAAAAGATAAAATAATATATAATTTCAAATTCATAAACAAAAACCATGGCATAAGAGAGTGTAAAGTGTGAAATAATAAATATGATCCATGGAGAATAATAAAACAATGTTTCAAATAAATAAAAATATGGAATCATCTCACTATATGATGGAGTATGATTCAAAAACCTATGGACTCTTTTATAGAATAGGCATACAACCTTTGAATAATTTTTTGGACTAAGAAACTTAAAACCATGAATTAGTTTTTAATATTATGCCTCACAACCTATAACCTAATTTGTATCTCATGAGATATATAATTATAACCAATACATTTTAGAGTGATTATGACCCAATCCCTAAAAACAATATATATATATGTGTGTGTGTGTGTGTGTGTGTGTGGTATATGAAAACAATCATATATCATATCACGAAGGAACCATGAAGAGAAATTGGTTATTATAACACTTCCATATGGTATCATATAAAATTGATTCAAGAATTTGTTTAGTTTATAAAAAAATTCAATTACCAAAAAGTATTTTTTTCATAAAGGAATTTTGGGGGCTATTGATAAACCATAACTTCATAGGAGATATCTATTTTGGATTTAGATAAAAATTTGGAAATAAAATGTAAAGGAGTGTTTAGAAAATATTTATTAACATTTGTTTAAGGAGAAGAAGTTATGAGTCACCATAAAAAAATATCTTTTTCTAAAAAATTTTGTTTTTAAAAAATATTATATAAAAATAAATTTCAATAAAGTATCCTTGAAAAAGAACATTATGGTTATCAAAATTAAATATAGGATAGAAGGTAATATATATTTTCATGAAAGGAAAAATAATTTAAATATTTTAATACATATTTATCGAGAAACCTAGATAATAAAAAAATAAACAAAAACATGGTTTTTAAAAGATTTGAAGTGAAATATAAATTCCACTATAATTAATAACTTTATGAGTTTCTAAATAAAAATGAGATCATTGGTGTGAAGGAAAAAACATGGAAATTTTGGAAGAAGATCCTTTGGGAACTATTATTAACCATTTTCATTATTATGAGAAGAAATTCAACAAGAAATAATATTAGAATAAAAATTTCAATATTCCCAAATAAATCAAAGGGAATATAGTATGAAATGGGAATTAAATTAATATAGGTAATGTTGAATCATGATGTCCATGAAGCGATATTAAAACTTAATTAAAGGATGTTTTAATAAACAATGCCCCTTACAGATATCATAGACTTTGAAATAATAATCCTTTAGAAAGGATTTATTTATAATTAGAATTAAAAAACCATATAATAAATATAATGATAAATACAAAATAATCATGGGTGTGGAATAACACAATCATAGAAAAAATATCAAAAGTAACATTATAACTCAAATTATAGAAGAAACCATTCCTTGTTAACCAGTTAATGATCACTATATTATCCAAAGTACTGGAATTTATGATTTATAGTTAATTATAAAGTTATATATTCATTCAATGATTATTTTAGTCAAGATTTAGGAAAATAAAATACTTGATGAGATTGTTTCGTAAATTTTTAACTAATGAATGTTGGACAATTAATTAGTGAGTTATAAACTAATATTACTATTAAAAAACAATTATTTAATTATTAATATATAACATCACCCATAATATTATTTTCATATTTGTCTGTGATATATATTTATATCACGGATCATGCAGGTGGTTAAATCACCCCAAAGAAGAAAATCCTATAATTAATTGATAAGTATGATTATGGAGTGATTTAATTATAATATAATTATTAAAAAAGTATAGGTATTTTTTAAGGTTTTTTAATGCTATAGATAATAATTTTTAATAGTCAAAGAATATTATGTTTGATATGAATCTATAACTTTAATGAAGAAATTGTTTCCCCCTTGATAAGATTGTTTTACATAGTGGAATTTATGATGATCCCTTGTCAACAATATAACTAATCTATTATAAAATTTATATTTCAAAATACTAATAATTTCATAAATATAATAATTATTCACTAGATATATTTTTATAACTATAAATTAACACTAGTGATGAAAACTGATGCACGTCGCTTCTTGGGGGAGGTAGTCCGCACATATGCGCGTTTGATATTTCCATTTTCAAATAGATGGTAGGGATAGAAAGTGGAAAATATTTTATCATTATAGAATCATAAATATTTCATAAATATTATATATATTAATTAAAGTCATCATTATAACCATCCATGTCTGGTGGTAATGAAAAATGCAATACGTCGTTTTTAGAGGCTCTAGGCATCACATCTGCATGGATAACATTTTATTTTTTTTCTAAGGAGAATATAAGAATGTAGAAAATGATTTTTCAATTAATATAATTTCAATTTATTATAATAATTATTATAAAGTATTTATTTTAGGTTGTTATAATATAATTTGAGGTAAAATAATAAGAATTCCTAAAATAGAAAAGAAGGCGAGTGATTTGGGAATTTCTATCTTACTCGAAGGAATAACTCCATCAAAATTTGGATTAGGTCTTTGATGGGTAGTATTTTGATAATACTATAACCATTAAGACTATATAAAAGATTTTGGGAGGAATATATGTTGATTTTTTTGAACCAATAGGGCTTGAGGATTAAGGATATGTGATGGGGTGAAATGCTCCTTTTATAAGTGAAAGGGGGGACAATTTTGTAAATTCCCATAAATTTAAAACAATGGAATGTATCATTAAAATTAAATTGGATAAAAATGTGAGACATAATGTAGAGGGAATAATTATTAGTCAACAAACACATCATAAATTCATTTTTATACATGTTTTAAAAGAGATTCTTGTCTTATAACCTTTTTGACATCCCTTTTACTATTCTTATTTGTACTGTTGTAACTAGATTTTACATATGAAATTGATTATGAATAAAAATAAAATGAACCTTATAAAATAATTTTTATATTCATTTTATATATTTTAATTATATTTATTAGATAAAATTTCATAATTTATAAAAATTATTTATAAAATAATAAATATATAACACATTAAAAATATTTTTACCGAAACATATATCTAATGTTCTAAAATGAATGATATATGTTTTTAAATTTAACGTAACTTTTAAATGTAAAATATTACTTAGAAATAAATATTTTTTCAATAAAATAGTTGCATAATGTGTTATGTCTCTCATTTATCCCGATGATGTCTTAAAATTGTTGAATTTGTAATAATTGTATTTTGAACTAATCACCTAAAACCAATCAATCCAGAGAATACCAAATTTTTTTAGTAAGATAATATTGTCATGATGAATATAAAACAGAATTTAATTTTATAAAATCTAATTCTAGTATTTTGTATTTATACTTTCAATTGAATACTCAAAATATAATGAAGAAATGGTTTAATAGAAAAATGGATTTTTCCAAATATTAACAATAGTTATCCAAATTTTCTATTTATTTATAATTAAATTAGTTTTCATATATTACTCATATAAAGATTTATTTTATCATAAATTAACCACAATATATTTAGTTTCTTGAAATAAAAATTCACAACACATAAAATCAAATTTTATAAATAAAAACACTTTAAGCATAAAATGATCTTATTAGTTGGTTGGAAACACTAATTAAATTTTATCTAAGAATTAATATTATAATTAATTTTATTTTAATATAAATTTTGACATGTGAAATATATTTAATGGATGAGATGTATAAATAACTTATTAATAATTATATGTTTATTTCATCCTTACTTCAACTTAAATAATCCCCTAAAATATGTACATAATACTTAAGGATAATATAAGTTCTTGGAGAATCCACAAACTAAAATTTAGCTAGAACAGATATCATGTAAATCTTTAAGATCTTGAAATTATCTTGTAAATGATTTCACTCAAACTATAATTGTTGGAGTCTAACTTAGTATGAGTCATGGGAAAACCCTAGTGAAGTTACCACATTACTAAGATTTACCAAATGATCCTCATAAGGATGATTTCTATTACCTGAATCCATTTATTTTACTAATTATATTTATTTCATAATATGGTCACATAAGCATATACAATCTTATTCAAAAAACCTTTAACAATGATCATGTTTTATTAATGTTCTTAATTATGGTCTGAGAATCCATATTTTTCCAAATGTTTATATATACCCAACATTTATTTAGTTATAAATATCTAAAATTATAAATTCTATTTATTATAAAAAATGTATATTAAATTCACAATATTTTAAATTCTTTCAATGGTTATAAAAAGATTCATGATCTTTATATAAAACTATAAGGTTAAATATTTCATCTTCACGGTATTTTTATATACATGAAAAATTACACAACTTGTAATTTTCTTGATAATATTTCATTTAGAATGCTCAAATATATTAATATTTAATTCTGATATTTTATTTAGAAAAATTTACTACGTTTCATTTTTTTTATCAAATTTTCTTGTGATGAAATTTATTAGACAAAATATTTATTTAATATATAATTTATATAAAATCTCCGGGGGTAACATTATCCCCCCTTAAATAAAATTTTCTCTTTTGATTTAAATTATCTTTCATTAAAGAAAAATTATAAGGGTATCCATCATATAGTATTCATTCAAGACATAATACTAATTGTGATAATAACATCGCTAGTGATCTCCTATATTCCTCTCATAATAGGCCTACCTCAATATTGTCTTTCCTCCAAAACATCGTAGCTATAAACCCATCTTCATTGGGTTTTAAGACCTATATAATGGAATTACATTTCCTAGAGAGTTCACAGTCATCCTTGCACTGATACGTGATCATAAGTTGATTTTAGATATGAAATTTTATCTCTATATTTAACTGATATGAATTCTATATGGAGACATAAAATTTATTTCCAAAATAAGTTCAAATTTATCTAAAGGAATAATAATATAAAAATTTCCAAAAAATTAAATATGGGATATAAAAATATTACAAATATAAGTTTTTTATAATAAATCAGTACCAAATCATTGGGGTGGTAATTTGATGCTATTAAAAAACTTCATAGATGTTCTTTAGTATATAAAATAAAAATATAACAAGACATATAGAACTACAGTGTATAGGAATAGTGTTCCTTAATTATCACAATATACTTCAGCAGTAGTTAATGCATAGGCTCTGTCTTGTTCCCATTGTTTTATTGGTATTTAATACATTTTATCCTTATTAGCCCTTGGATTATGAAATTAACATGGATAATTACCATGTTTACCACATTTTAGGGAATTGATCTATTAGTGGTACCGGTAGAAGATAGTTATTTTCCATTTCCAAGTTAAACCGAATATTTATTTTTACTTGGAACTTTTGGTGCATTGTGCCCTATTTTTCAACACATAAAACATCTTCTATTTTTTTGAGACATTTATAAGGATTATTCTTCATATATTTTCACACATAAGAAATTGAATCTTATTTCATTCATCATATTAATCATGTGAACATTATTGAAACTATATCATTTTCTTCCTTGGTGACTTTTGGAATTCTGATAGGTTCAAGTATTTAACCAAAATTGAAGATATTTGGTTATGAATAATCAAAATATTTTTTTAGTTGATATCTTAACACATTTTGATCCTTGTTTTCAAAATCATTAAAGTTTCTATTAAATCAATTGTTAACTTAGTTCCTCTAGGATTCAAACATTACATGAATCAAGGAAATGTTAGGTGTGAGAACACATAAATTAAATGTAATGAAAGGAATATATAAAATTAATAATTCAAAAACATTGTATATAACATAAAAAATGAATATTTAGGATTCAAACTAGGTTATCCACCATTATTATAATATTATGTTATATAATCTAGTTATATTCAAATCTTTATGGTTGGTTCATAAAGTTTGAGTAAATCACAAAATAATATACCATAATCATGTCAAACATGGAATGAAATTAGACCACTTTTTCATTAACCATGTCAAGATCAAGTTAATACCTTACAAATCTTTTAGGGGGTTATTACCACTGTGGAAATTTGTGAGAGAGTCTATATCCACTTGTAGTATCAAAAAATGGATTTAATTGTTAAAATACCTCACAATCTCCACTTTACTAAAATTTCAAATTGTTATCATATTATAACACTTATCCCTATGACCTTCATGATTGTTCTCAGGTAAAACCTCCCAAAAATAACTTCCCTAATATCCTAAAAAGGTAAACCCTTCTATGATACCAATTGAGCTGAACTAAGCTAGACATAAATTTATTTTACTTCTCTTCCCAAAGTGAAAAAATTATATTTTATGGATAATATCACAATCATAAGAACATGAGGTTTAGTTTATTTGAATATTTCTGATATAAGAAACTTATTTTAAAATAATTTCAATATTTCTTCATAAACCAGACCACACTAGACCCCCTTATTTAGTTATTATAGGTTATACTTATCTTCATGAATTGGGGGCATGAAAAAATAAAATGTCGTGAGTAAAATATCTCAAATTCACAAGGAATTAGATAGTACGAAACCTGAAATAATAAAATAAACCATAATCCCAAATGAACTAATATAAACCCTATAATAAGAGAGTAGGGAAAATTAAATTATAAAAATGATCCATAAAGTATAACATATTCATATAATAAATGAATATAGTACAAACATAATCACATAAAATCATCACATTATATGGTGATTTTTTTTGAAAGGTGGTGCCTCAGTCAAAGACCAAGGCACAATTTAATTAATAAATAAAATACAGATTATAGGAGTCTGAATGACAGAATTTTATTACAATATTTTCCATATAAAGCGAGAAAATCACCAGGTACCTCATCCAGACAAGTAATTCCCCGGTTGACTCCCTTGTTGGAATGACCATCCGCAACCATGTTCGCTTCACGAAAGGCATGTGGGTTAATTTAGTTTATTTCCATTAGCAGTGAAAGACAATTCATCCAACATGATGTAAGCTTCAAGAAAAGGAGTACCAATCCTTTCCAAATGTCTTGGAAAATAGTTTTTTAATCACATTTAATCAAAATATTGTTCCAACATTTTTTTTGGAAAAGTCAACAGCATGGATCACACCCATGACATCCACTTCTAGAGATGAAGCCACAACAGACCCACTAGAGAAGCAGTTGTGACACCAGCAAATATAGTTTCTGAAAATAGAACCACATCCTAAAGGACTTATGTTTCCATTAGAGGCATCATAAATATTCAATTTTATCCATTCTAGAAGCAGGGCTTTCCAAAATACCTCAAAGTTGTTTCTAGGCTGTCTGTACAAACCAGCAATCTTGAGTTGGTAAAAGACCTCAAAATCACCAACAGTGTTGTTACAATATGCTTTCTGAATCAAGGAAGAATCACGAATTGAAATGAGAATCCAGGTACTACCTTCTTTATGATTGAATGATAAATTATTATGTAGAATATTATTTCTATCTTACCAGTTCACCTGGACGAGCATAGTAAAAGTGGAAAAGAAAAGATTCTTGATTTTTTGAGAAGATTAAAAATCTATACAATGCTGCGATTTCAATATAATAGATTAATGAAGTAACCATCTGCAACTGAAAATGTCAAGAATGTAATTCCAAAGATCTAAAGATATAGAACAAGAAAAAAATAGGTGATTAGTATCTTCTATATGTTTTCTTCACTTGGGACATTTAGAGAAAATTTGGAACCCAAAACATTGCAGACAGACATCAGTGGGGACCCTGTTATAAGAAATACGCCAAACAAGGGTAAGTCTTGAGGGCTTAATCCATGGTTTCCTAGTATATTTAAACCAATATAAGATAGAATCAAATCTAATGAAATTATAATTTTAAAAAATTATGGAATGAATAATACCATTATAATAAGTTTCCCAAATGTGAAAATCATCAATGGTAAAGAAGGTGTAGCTATCAATAACATGACTGATGTTATCAGGAAGGCTGATGTTGTGATAATTAAATACATTCCTTGTGGTGGATCTGGTATTATCAGGAAGAGAATTGGTTATATGGTGCCTTGGTTGTCACAATCCCATGACACAATTTATATCTTATAAATCATATCCCATGAACTCTTTTGTGGATTAGGAATTCCAAACCTAAGACTCATTTTGTGTCTTGGGCATCCCTACCTGTAACCCATTTTGGTATCTCATGAGGTGTTTAACTTTAAACAATTCATTGGAGGGTGATATAATACCCCATCCATCAATATCATTATATATGTTTATAATCTATAAAAAATAAATATCATATCTTGATGGACTTGTGAAAATAAATTTTACATCATAAAATTTCTAAATGGTATTACATAAAATAGATTCAAGAATTAGTTTGGTTGATAAAAAGATCCAATCACACAAGATAAATATTTCATAATACAATTTAGAGGTTTATTCTTAAAACATAACACCATATGTGATATATCATTTTTACTTAAATACTAAAATATAAATCATACATAAAATTTTATTTAGAAAACATTTCATAACATTGAAGTAAATAAATGAAGTTTTCAGTCACTTCAAAAAGATCATTTTTTAACTTATAGGTCTTTTTTCAAAACAATATGTAAAAATAAATATGATATAAGAAAACATTAAAAATAAAATAATGGTTATATAAAGGAAATTTGGTCCATATTATAAAATATGTTGTTAAAAAACGAAAAAACATTTTAATATTTTAGAATACCATTATTGAAAACACAAATTATAAGAAGGGAAGAAAAAAAATAATTTTAAAAAGTGGTAAGGAGAAATATAATGTCCACTAGAAATAATAAATATTTTTTATTTCCAAATAATAAAGGATAAAATTGAAGGGAATAATAAAACATGGACATAGAGGAAAAAATAACTTATGAAGGATGAGAATTATTATTAACAAAATTGTATTTTTATGGTAAGAAATTCATCACGGAAGAATATTTGAATAGAGTTTTCATTTTCCCTAGAGAAATAAGTGGGAATATCATATAAAATATTAAATTAAATAATATATTTAATTTAGATGAAATAATTTCATGATGTAACATTATAACACAAAGAAAGGAATTTTGGGTTAATAATATCCCATATGAACATCATAATATTTTAAATGATAATTCATTATAAATGATTAATTTATAATGAGAAGTAGATCCCAAAATAATAGAGAGTTATTTCAATAAAAAATAATCAGATGGTTTAATAACTCAATATTAGAATAAATAATCTCACAAAGAAGCTTTTTAACTCAAAGCATGAAAATTGAGTTATGAAAAACCCCTGAATTTTATCCCTACATCCACAAAAATGAATTTCCATATCATAAAATAAAAATACCCCTATTAATAAATTATTTTATTACCTTATTCATATCTATTAACTTATATACACTTCAATTTTATTAATTTATTACACATTTATTAGTTATGAGTAGTTTTTTTACCACTAGATATGACCTATTTTAATTATTTCATGAATTCTTTAAAATATAAATGTCGATACTCATTATTTTTTACCATTTTAATCATTCATAAATTATAAAAAACACGAGTATAAATGAAATATAATAATTTCAATGACCTAATTTCCTTCCATGAGGGTTTTATTCATGATTCATGAAGATGTAATTAGCGGCGAGATTGTTTTGGTGGTTTTTAAGGAAAGAATGAAAGAATATTAATTAATGAGTTAAATATAATTATTATAATTGAATGAAATAATAATAATTATTCAATTATTAATATCCAATATCACTTTTACTTAAGATTTGAAAGAATCCATGATATAAATTTATAACAAAATTCATGTAGGTGGTTAAACTGGCCCAAAAAAATGATATAATTAGTGGAAAAGTAAGAGTATAGAGTGATTTAGCTATAATATTATTATTAAAGGAGTATAATAATATTTTATAGGTTTTTAAAATTTTATACTTAATAATTTAGAATAGTAATAATAAGCTTATATTTTACTGTAATCAATTACTAATATTAAAGAAATATTTTTTCCTCTTGATAAGCTTGTTTTCCCTCCAACATTGATAATTTTTATTAAAAGATAAAAAAGGGGGGCCATGGCCTGAACAGATTCAAGGAGGTATAAAATAATTCTAGACAAAGGAATCAGTGTGAACCAGGATAATTCACTCAGGGGGGAGAGATCATGTGATACTAAAAATAATATGGGGCTCATAGGAGAAGCCCATGATGCCAGGAAGTCCGCAACTTTACTTCCTTCTCTCCAAGTGTGGTTAAGACGAATGTCATCTTGATGATGCCCCTTGTAGTTGCATACTAGGGAAGTGATATCTCATGGAGTGATAGAGGTACCATTAATAGATCTGAGGTGTTTCATGGAATTTATTTCCATATGATGAATAATGTAACTGAGGGAACAACACACCTCCAAACCCGTGAGTAGAAAAGATGCCTCACCCGTGATAAGCTTGTTTTAAATGGTGGATTTTATAACAATCACTTAACATTATTGTTATTGATATATTGAATAATATTTTTTATATAAAAAAATTTATAATAACATAAATATAATATTTCTTAAATTTACCCAATCTTAGAACTATATAGGAAAGGACTTGATGAAAAATGAAACATGTTGCTTCATGGAGGTAGTAGTCTGCACGTACGTATGAGTGACATTTACATTTTCCAATAGATGGGAGGGAAGTATAGTAAGTAATATTTTATATTTATAGTAACATATTCATGTAATCAAAATCATCTGTATTCATTAAATACATTCTAATAACTATACTTTTAATAGGTAATGAATAATGATATTCATTTTTTATGGATGTGATAGTTTGTATATACAGTTGGATAATGTTTTCAATTTTTATAAAAGGTATTGAAGATGTAATATAATTATTTTTCCATAAATATAATAAAATTTAATTATAATAATGATTATTATATTGTTATTTTATGACGGAAATATATAATTTATAGGTAGAATAGGAAGATTTAAAGAAATAGAAATGGAAAAGAGTGATTTGAGAACATTTACCATACTAATTGAAATATCACCTTTGAAGATAAGATTATTCCTTTAATGGTTCATATTTTGATAAGAACATAACCACTGGGATGTGTTGAATAGAATATAAGATTTATTTGGGTAGAATTGTCTCTAATCTAATTGGATAGATGTGTGATTGGGATGGGGGGGGGGGTAAAGTATCCTTTTATTAGTGAAAGGTTTTATAGTTATGTAAATACCCATACCAATATAATAATGGAACGTCAATTTTAAAAGAAATTAAATCCAAATGTAAAAAATAATTTAAAATTGGTAAGTATTGGACAATTAATCCCTTACATATTCATTTAGAGACATATTTTTAATATTTTATAGATCTTTAACCCCTTTTGTGAACCCTTTTACTATTTTGGTTTTTATTGTGGTCACTATTTTTTACCCAATTAATTTATTTTAATATATATAAAAAACGTCCCTCATTACATATTTTAAACCTTATAATTAAAAAAATTAAATTTATTTTCTTAGATTAAATCTCAAAGTTGATAATAATTAATTCAAAAATAATTAATGTCTAACACATTAAAATAAGTTTTAGTGAAAAAAGATAACTTATGTTCTAAAATGAAAATAAAATCTTGTAAATATAAATTCAATTTATAAATTTATAATGTTACTTATATAATACATCTTTGGTTAATAATTGTTTTTATAAATTTCTTATGTTAGTCTTATATGAAAATATTTTTATAACAGTCATTATATTTGTAAATATGATATTTTATACTATTCACCTAAATCTAAAACATTCCATAAAAATTATAAAAATTTTTCTCAAAATATATTTTCATAATAAATCTAAAAATGAATCCTTTTTTTTAAATTTTAATTCTAAAATTTATGAATTTTACTTTTAAATGGAAAAATTATATGTATTTAAAATAATTTTTTATAGGAAAATAAAATTTTCAAATATTAACTAATAATAATATTATATACAAGTTTTTACTAAATAAATTAGTTTTAATCTATTATTTATATCAATAATATAATTTATCATCAGTTGATGATATTATATTTATTTTCTTAAATAAAAAACGCATAGCCTATAAAAATCTAATTTTAGAAACATTTCATTTTTTGTTTAAAATGATCTTGTAAGTTATTTAGATACCATAATTGAATTTTATCAGTGTATTACCATTAAAATGATTTTTTTACATTTAAATGACATATTGTAAAATTTATAAAATACATGTGATATATAAATAACTTTTGAATTATTACATGTTTATATTATCCAAACTTCTACTTATGAAGACCCTTTAAATTTCCTCATAAGACCTATGGATAGGATAATATATGGTGGTAGTAATGGATGTCAGTTCAACCTAACTAGATCTTATGGAAATATCTGCATGCATGAAATTATATTGAAGATGATTTATCTCAATAATTAAACGTTGGAGATTATATTGCACTTGCTGTAGGGAAAACACTAGTGAAACTATCTCATATCAATGATTTGGATAATGAGCCTCATGATTAAGAATTATAATACTTGATGAATTTTACTCTACTCTCTATATTGATTTCATAATAGGTACACATACATTTATTCCTTTTAATTCATGGACTATGTTATAATGATCATATTTTATTCATAGGCATAATTATGGTATCATAATCCATATATGTCTTAAGGGATATATAATCCCAATAGTTATTCTCATCCACCTATCTAGAATTATATATTAAACTTATTATCAAGATATATATTATATTCCTAATCTTTTACATTGTTTCTATATTTATAATTGGATTCATGATCGTCATGTAAAATAATGAGGATAAGGATTTCAGGTTTGTGATTATTTTTTATAAATTCATGTTTATTGCCCTTGTAATTTTCTTGATGATATTTCATATAGTATATCCATTTTGTATTAACCAGGAATTGTGATATTTTATCTCAATGAAATGTAACATTGTTACCATTAGTTCATTGCTTCTTGTGAATAAAGATATTAAATGTATTATTTATTTATTGTAAAATTCATACAAAATCTCAGTGTCGTACACTTTATATCCCTGGAAAATTTAAAAAGTTGTGGCATAAACAACATGGACACTTGATCTGAAAATTTTAGAATATTTTTGAAACATGAATAAGGATGTGATATCCCTAATATTAATCATGAATATAATTATGAATCATAATTTTGTAAAAATAGAAATATATTTCAGAATAGGTATAAGATAATAGAAAAAAAGTCAGTGTATTTTTTGGAATTGGTGTATATTGATATTTTTGGATTGAAATAACAATTATCCATTGGTAGAAAATATATTATATACTATTAATTAATGAATATTGATGAATAACACGTTTATTGGTGATCAACCAAAAATATGATGGGTATGACTATATAATATAATATCAGATATTAATAAAAAAGATTATTAGATGATTTTTTTGAAATTTTTGATAGAATGTCATACATATTTCACTAATAGTGACGTGGAGGATTATATAAAAAAATATGTGAATTAAATCCTAGAAGAAAGAACTCCTCAATAAACTGTTATAGTTGAGATGGGAAACTAGATAATCAACAATATGGATTAAATGATTTTTATTGAGAAATAACTACTAGATAAGTTTTGGTATGAAGTGGTGTTTACGTTAGTCAAAAAAAAATGGAGAATTTTTATGTCTATGTAAGGAAAAGTTTATATATGAGATATGTTGCTAGAAAAATCCTATATTGAATTGATTTTGAATATTTGGAAGTAAATTATTTATTATAAAAAATAGAAAACCCCCTGTAAGTTTTCATATCACGTAGATGAATGAATATTACCTAGATACATTTTATAGATAATGTTGTATAAATTCGATAATATATTCTGAGAAATAAATAGTTGAAAGCCAGGATGTCACTATTTTAAGAAATGAGAATGTTTCACAATAAATCAGTTTTAAAATTTGATAAGAAATATTAAATGGGTTTTGCAACTCATGGGTATCACAATATGATAGTATCAATTTATAGGTAGACACTAATAATAAAGAGGTTTAACCAAGTTCTTTATCTATAAGGATGTTATCAAGATGTGCCAAAATTGATGAGAATTTTTTTAGTGATTTTATATTTTCTACATAAATGACAAGAATGAATTCTTGATAACAATCAGCACTATTATAACCAGATGATCAAATTTTTTTGATGAGTCTACTAAGGATGATATTTGGACTAGTTCTATATATAATTATCTTGAAAAAATTGAGTATAATTATATTTTGAAAATTATTTCATGGTTGAAGAAATGGAATGTTATTGGAACCAGGTGGATTTTCAATAAGAAGTTAAATGGTTAAGACAAAGTAATTCAAAACAATACACATATATCCTATAAATTATACTCTCCAATTGAATGTATTTATTTGGATGATTTGTTCAATCATAATTATAGATTAAATATAATTCATTTTTTTACATTGGTCTGAAATAAACTAAATTATTTCATAATTGAGGTTAATTCTATATTTATCAAAAAAAATCTCGAAGATGATGTATGTATTGAATAGTTGGATTGATTTTTCATTAAAATCTATAAGAATAAAACATTTATATGAATTAAATCACCTTAGGGGATGATGTAATCTTTAAGACAATGGTATTATATTACTGAACAATATTTTATAATGCATGATTTCTAACCTAGTGGAGTTGACCATAATATCCATGTTTATAAATAGAATGATTAAAGGATGTTTGTGCCCATATATATTGATGAAATCTTATTTAAAGGATATAATTCATCTC
Organism: Viscum album; assembly: GCA_963277665.1. Classification (NCBI taxonomy): domain Eukaryota; kingdom Viridiplantae; phylum Streptophyta; class Magnoliopsida; order Santalales; family Viscaceae; genus Viscum; species Viscum album. The sequence goes on from OY728141.1 coordinate 2,066,663,567, forward strand.
AATAAAAATATTTTTGTGTATTTATAAGGAGTAGGTTCAAAATTTCAATGATTTGTGTGTTTATTGCTTTTCTTGGTTTCTAATTGATATAAGAAATGTATAGAATTGTCAAATATTAGTTCAAATATGCTAAATAGGGGCTATTTTTTTAAAAAAAAATAGAGGATATAATTTTATTAAGAAAATCATCTCTATAAATATTATGTTGTTAAAATATTAAAATCGGAAAATGGTTGATGTGAGGAAGTAAAAAAAAATCATCAAAATCCTATTGTATATAATAAATTCAAGAACTGACATTGAATTTTCTACTTTTCAAGTCACATGTTATCAATGTTATACCAATAATACCCACATGTTTTTATTAAAACTTATACTTTAATATATTAAATTATAAATAGACTTTATAATTTTATATAGTCAAACATCACAATAGAAGTTTTTAGGATATATAAATGTGGATTGGTCTATTTAATGGATAATATAAAATCACGATAACCTACAATTTTTTATATGGATTTTTATATTTCTTAACCATGAATGAATAATGTTTATATATCATTGAGAACTATAGAATTTGAATACCTATCAGACACTAAAGCTTAATCATTATAATTATTGAAGAATAAACAACTAAAATATATTGCATTTGAGGTGAATTATCCCATTTCAATTAATCATGATAACCCAGTTCCTATTAATCATTTCAAAAATCCTATTCATAATTCACCTTCAGAATATATCATGATAAAATATCACCTTATCAAGGATAAATTTTAATAATATTTAGTGAAATCATAATATGTGTGCAATAAATATTAAAATATGAATATTATAACAAAGTGAATTTACAAAGAATGTTATTGTAAGATTTAGTTAGCTCAAGTATTTCAATTGTATCTATTAACATGAAATGGTTAGAGAATATATCCCCAATCCCCTAAAGTTATTTCCATTCATCGTGTGGTATCCAACATGTTACATATAAACGATTTTTTATATGAAGGTATGTTTTCACTCATTCATTATATAACTGAGATAATGTTTCCTCCTTATAATCATTAAAGAAGTTCTCTTTAGGTTTATTGAGAAGTTGGGACATGTGGAGTCTCTTATATTATTAAAGAGGATGTGTGTTAATGGAATTAAATTTTTGACAATGGTGGAGAATCCTAAAATTTTTACAAAGGTAAAGTTTTATTTCAGAATGATTATGGGAGAGTATATGAATGCTTAATTAGGACAAGTTTCAGTCTTATTGAAGTCGACTGATTATAAAAAAAAATAAGTAGTGTTGAAAGTTTATTTACAACTATATGATGGGAAAATGTTTGTAGAGTACAAGTAAAGTGATAAGTGGTGTCAAATATTGAAATCAATAAAGTGGATCATTGATGAACTTTCTTATTTCACTATAATTTCTGACACTTTGTTTTTATCATGTGATATTAGAGATAATTATATGTTATCATTGTGTATACTATCATGAATATTTTCTTTATAAAAATACTATGGTTTTTAAATATTCCTATTGATGTTTATGAGTTCTTCTAACAAGCCCAAAAGGGGATATTTCTAGTAAAAACCTTATTTTGGGATTATTTTTGTTGAGAAATCTAGCGTGGAATTCTCTAACAGGCTCATTATAACAACGATTATACTATATATTATGAGATATAAATATTATAATAACATTTACGGTGAATTTGGTTTAATTTTTAATAGATAAACAAAACCATGTCATACTTAAGTGATATTTAATTCCGGACATATACAAGTGTCGAAGAAAATGGATAGAATATTAAAGAATTGTTGTAGGTTGTCATGAGTATTTTGAAAATAAGAATGTTATATTGTCCTAAAACATGAATTTTATGATGGTTTTTTATCAGTTGTTATCAACTACACGTTAAAATAGGTTGAAAATCTTAAAATAATCATTAGACATGATATTTTTTTGAAACTGGTTAAACATTATATGGTGCATGGAAATTTAATGTAAAAAGAATAAAAATGGATTAGGAGAAGTCCTTATCTATCATAGGGATTCAAAAATTAGTCATGGTTTCCTTCCTAGTTATGATTAAAAATGGAATGTTTTGAATCACATAGGTTGTTTTATAGGGTGATTCATTTGAAAGTGAAGTGAAAGGAAATTATGTTGTCGTTATTTCATTAACATATTTTAGTGGTGTCAATATATAAAATATTAAATTTTCAATATTGTGATATTTATAGGATAAAATTATTTTGAATCCAAGATTATAGAGTGAATGGGATGATTGAAGGAGAACATTACATATTTAGGTTCATTTTTTCATAGTGGATTAAGTTATAATGAAAATCTTAGTTTGGAGTTTTCTATATTTGGGATGATATTTTATAATTAAAATGGGGAATATCTAACTCAAATCTGTAGTGTATGGATGGAAATATTTCCTGTATACATATGAAGAAACTGAATTTGTAATCATGAGTAACTTTTTAGTACCCTCGGTTTCGAGTACATAACCCTTTCCTCATGTTTTTTTAAATGGCGTGTCTTTGAATATGGAATTTCCATAAAATAGGGAGTTTCCATAAAATATAGAGTTTCCAAAAAAAATATAGAGTATCTATAAAATATAGAGTTCCATAAAATAATGAGTTTCTATAAAGTGGGGTTTTTCCATAATGTTGGGTGTTTCCATAAATCTGGGTGTTTCTGTAAAGTGGGTTGTTTCCATAAAGTGGGGTGTTTCCATAGAGAAGTATTTTCCCATAAAAAATGAGTTTCCATAAAAAGGGTAAAGTTGAAGTATTGGAGAGTTTGGGGGTTTTATTATAATTTTTGGGACCAAAAGGAAGGTCATACGATCTATACACAGCTAGCCCAAACCGTGTGGTCAAACAATGCTTATAGTTCAAATCTAGATCCTTTTTCAAGAAGCTTACTAATTTTTGCTCTATATATTTCTTTGTAGTTTCAAAACGCCCCTATTTAGAGATTTAAATCCCAATAATGCTGGAGAAGCCTCCCCAAATGAGTTGGAGTAATCCTAGAGTGTTCCCTTGGTGATTTCAAGCTCGATTCTTGGGGTAAGTGCCAATCTTCATGGTTCCTTTCTGCTTTCGGAAAACTGATCATTCTATCCTTCTCATTTTCATATATCTAAACCTCATGTGGGTAGATATAAGTATTTAAACGTCACTAAAGGCTAAAAATGGTGCTTTTCATGATAGAGGAAGAGATATAAGCTGCTTTCTTGAAATCCTGATCTCAATCTTAAGGTATGACACCATTCTTTCCTAATATGTCATGTTTTCTTTTATTTTCTTAGATCTACTTCTATGATATCCAATTATTCTCAGATCTTCACCTATAGTGAGTAAATCTGTATTTTTTTATTCTAAATAACTCAATGTTGAGTTGTGATCATTTTAGTATAAGGGAAATAAGGTTGTTCTTGGAGAATCTACCCTCCTTCTTATGCATCTTCATCTATTGTCGAGTTTCGTCAAAACCTTCAAGGTAGGTGTCTTCAATATGATCTCCTATTTCTATAATTTATTTTATTAGTTTTAAATTGGATTATTTGAATGGTATTTATTGTGAGAATCATGGACTAAATCCTTTTCATTGATGATGTATGGTTTTAGTTAAATTGTAAAATCTTGGTGAATTATTGTGCAAAGTGATTTAGCTTCTTGAATTTAAAATGATGATTTTAAATTATTGATTTTAAGTAATTGTTAAATGGTTTGATGAAATTTTTGTTTACAATAAAAACGGTTTTTTATTGAAATGGTTTGGTGTTGGAATGACTTTGATGGAATTGGGCTTCAATAAAAAGGGTGTTTTATGGAAAAGATGTTTTGGCATGATCTTTAGGAATATTGGTGTGCGATTTCATATTGAATTTCTGGGACTTGGTTGAAATATGACTTTTTTATTTGTGAAAAAGGTTAAATGGCACATGGGTTATAAATTTTATATTGCATATAAAGGTCGTGGTTGAAATATGACCTCATGCTCGGTGCCAAATGGTTAATAGCACATGGGAAAAAATTAGCTTGTGATGGCTTGGTAGATGGATGATAAAACTCTCCTGAGTATGGAACTATAATAATGTAGCATTTATGGTTGGTTTCATGGGTTTTTAGAAGGGTTGGGTATTCCAAATAGAGATATTGTGAAATTTTTTAAAGCTTGTTTAGTTATTTTTCTGGAAAAATATCTTTCTTGGAAAATTGGATTCAATTGAACTTGTATGTGTTTGGTAATGAATAGTTTGAGAAACTGGTTTATATTTAATTATAAACTATTTTTAAGAAATTTTTCTATATAAACTATTATATATATTTTTTGATAACTCTTCTATCCGAGTAGCGTGAGTAGGGAAGTCATTGGAGAAAACCTATAGAGTTTTATACTCACCTCTGATTTGGGACATTGGTTCTTTTGCAGATTCCATCTTTTTAGACATGGGAAATGGTAACGTTTCCCACGTTTTTTTCACTAAATCATGATTTTTGTGATGTTCGTATATTGTGGGGATTGGAGCTTGTGTGGCATGGAGTCCTGTGTTATTTTGAGAGTCTTCTGTTGTTTATCCACGGTGTACTTTGATACATGGTTATTCTTCCACTTTTACATAATTTGATATGGTATTGAGATACATGAATTTGTTGATTTTTCTTCCATTTGATCATGCATTCTATAGTGAATGTTTGGTTATGGTTGGTTGGTTTAGTGGTTTATTTCTTAATTGGTAATCCATCCCCCACTTGTATTTGAAACCCTTCAGCTTTTATTTCCAGCCTTTGGAATCTTGGGGATGTCGCTTAAGGCCCAGTAATGACTCGTTGAACTCTCAAGCCATTGAAAATTGGTGGTTTATTACAAACATGTATATTTTATCATGTATTTTAGAGATAAAATTTTCATATAGGGAATTATGATTAATCATGAGGGGGACTCAAGAGAAGAGATTATAGGAAAGGGAAGGATTTCAAAATAGAAAGATAATTCCAAGAGTTTATCCCTAATATAAATTATTAGATATACTCATTTTCATAAATATGGATATTTTTTTCACTAATAATCATTTAATTTCCTTATTTGTTTTATGAAGATTTAATTATTCACTAGGATGTGTAGTGATTTATTTTTGAGTAATGATAGGAGTGTGTTCTCATTCCTATGAGTATTTTCAACCTAGAGGGATAGTGAGTCCTCTTGTAATTGTAATAAAACTTTATGTAGTTATATTATATTTTGGTACAATAACACATCACTAAATTCCAGTTCCTTAGACATATCCAAGTATGAGTGAACCATGTATAAATTTTTTTTATTTTCTTTCCATATTGAGTTCATTCTCTATATGAGATTGAGATGAGTTTTGATAAACAATATAACAATATTATTTGAATGATATGTTTTATTTTATCATACCATAATTACCCCTCCCACATAATCCTTCTCAAGGTACCATTCCTTATGTGGGATCAAAAATGTCATTAAAGAGTTTAATGGGAGGGATGATGTAATGATTAGATTAGTGGATTTATATTGATGAGTCATTTTCTATATATTAATGTAGAGACCCAAATATTGACACACATGGAAATTATATTACTTTTTCGGAATACATAATACATGACACAAACAAATTCCCAATGACCATGTTAGTTTAGTGTCTTTGGAAACTCGGAACATAATCTTCTAATCATGGTAGAAGATCTTCAACATCTCCTAGAAAGATCTTCCCTTTTTTTCTCTTACGCAAAACCTTTCTTTATATCCTGGAGAAAATAAAACATAAAAAGGGTGAGGTAAAATTCTCAGTAAGGGTAAACATGGAAAATATATAAAAAATACATAAACATTTGAACATAAAAACATGAACATAAAACATCAAAATATTGAGCTTTAACATAAATCATGGCAGTACATAAGGCATAGATCATAAAAGAACAATAATCATGATAAAACAGCATGGGAATAAAACATGTAATTGTGGAAACCATTAAGCACATGTTATGATTTCTATATTAGCCCAGGCATTGCTACCAAGACCATCATAGTGGACAAAGTCCATTACTGAACTGTGTTTACTTGCCATTCCAGCCCTGTATTACTGAATCAGATTCACTTGTCATTCCATTCATTTCTATGTCATGAGATATAACTCTTTACACAATGCATTTGAGGGAGATATAGGTCCCAACCATCTCATAATGAAACCATTCGTAGGTGTGCCACAAAATCATAAACCATACATCATAGCATTACCCATGTATAAACAAATGGGATTCTTAAACATCATGCCATCATAATATAATCCATATAAGATAAAAGGGTTTCATAAAAATAATTCCATAATAACATAATCAAATAAATGTAATAATAGGGAAAGAAAAATAACCCTATATTATCTTAGATGGAAAATAATTTTGATAAAACACTTGAACTCTATTCCTAAGGAAAATATCATTTCTTCTTCAAAAACATTTTTCCTTTCTCAACATGTCATTAACTTTTGAACTAAAATTAGTAAATTGAAAATAAACTTGAAAAATTTTAAAGGAAGATTCATGGAAATAATGTTCTATGAAATCATAAATAATAATAAATGCCGTATAAGTTAAAAATAAACATTCTTCTCGTACTTTGGTCGAAAAATTCAAAAAGTATCTCGTACTAAAAACATCAAAAGATTCCTTTCATATATTTTAAGAAAAATTCACCAATAGGTAAAATTGGATTTAAACAATTATAGGTGGATAATATTACATACTGAGGAAACATGGATTTGGATGATAAATATGCCCCAGTAAATATTGAAGTATTAACAATCTCGTATAAAAATGAGATTGTGAGATTTTCCCTTACCTTAGGTCCAATTTCTTCCATATGTGTTCGAAACTCCTGTACAGCGGGTTTAAACATATTATTATCTTGTAAAAGAACCATAATAATATTTATTATATCATATATGATTCACTTAGGAGTTTATACTACCTGTTCTTTTGTCAATTCCATGTTAAAGCTGTGTTTTGGGTAAAATCATTTCATTTATCGTACATGTTTCGACCAGTTGTTCATGATTTTATTACTTATATATTTATTTACATAATTACATAATGTAAAACATGATTTATATATAATATATATTCAGAATATAAATATGTATGATAGATCGATAAATGAAATGAAATACACCGTTCATGGAGACGGCAGGCCATACGTATGCATTAACGTTGTTTTTGTTTCCTTATTGAATTGAATGGAATTAAGAAAATGAAACATATATTTTCATAATACAGTACCATAATTATGTCATATATTTCATTACTATTTATTATATATACTTTATAATCATACTTGAATTGTTAATCATCGAGAATGAATCTCATCGCGTCGTGGAGATGGTAATCCGTTCGTACGCACGAGCGATGATATCATTCCCATAATTATTGAAAGGAATTGGAGTGGATTATATAATTTATTAGAATCAGTATGATATTATAATAATCATATATAGTTATTATTTCCACCATTATACCCATCCATGTAAGGTGGTGGTGGAAAACAGATTACACCAAGGCATGGAGACGGTATTCCGTACGTACACACATGCGGTGATTTTGTTTTCCGTTGGATGGATAGAAGGTGAAATAGGGTAGATTAATATTTATAAAAACATATTATTAAATTATTGATACTTATGTTATTACTTCATAATGAAACAACTAAGGAAGGAGAAGTAGAAGGAGAAAGAAACTTGAAAGAATCGGTAAAGGATATTACCTCTTCTTCGACGCGCCTCCTCTAAACCTCCTCTTAGTGCACTAAAGTTGGTATTTGAAGACAACCAGGACCTATATTATGTTTCTAGGGAAGTGGAGAGGATAAATTGTTATGGTTTGGCCGATCATTAAGGCTCAAAATGGTGTGAGGAGGAGAGGGAGGAGGTTCCCTTTTATAAAGGAGGAGAGGGGTACCTTTGGAAACATAAGAAATATTAATTTGTAATAAATTTAAACCGCACGTAAAAAATTCCAAAATGACTCAAATATGAATATTAGATGATATAGGGTTGTAATATCATCAAACAATAAAATTTAGAAGTGATGAGATATTATTTTAAACATTATGAACATAAATTATCCTTATTTAATCTATTTAATTTAATTTGTGGTAATGATATTGTAAATTTTAAGTTGTTATAAATAATTAATTATTTATTGTGAATTGTCCCTAAATGGATACTTTATGAAATTTTAGACCATTTAAATTTAAATTTATAATTTTTAAATATTTTTGCGATTTTTAAACAATTTGATAATATGTTATTTTTATAAAATAACAATACTGTTAATTTTGATACTAGTCATTTATTTGAATTTTAATAAACTTCACTCCAAGGATATATTGGAACAAAAATTTGTAATAGATTCCTAACATGTTATATGAATCTATAAAATTTATTTAGGGCATTAATTAGTTCATATAATATTTTTTTTAATATTTATAAAACCATTTATTTGATATTTCTCTTATTAAAACAATTAGTACATCATTTTTGTATAATCATTTAATATACTTATTAGTTGCATAAAAAATAAAAATAAAATACTATGATGATGATAAAAATAATATATTTCAGAATAATACCTTTACTAGAATTTATCATTTTAAAATCACAACATGTATATTTTTATATTTATTAAATTATGAAGCTGACAACTTTGACATCATTTAAAATAAAATAATATAAGTCTCATAATCGCTTTTATAAAGCTCCAAATGATCAAAAATTATACCATTAGATTTTTATGGAATTTATATATACGACCAATAATATTTGGTCAGGTTCTTGGGACTTTTAATGTGTATTATTATTTTAATAAAACTATATTATTGATTTTTCACTAAATAAATAATTTATTCATCATTAATGAATAAGCTATTAAGGTAATTAAATATCACATAAAAATTACAAATAAATTACCATAACAAAAAAAAACATTTTAGATTTCTAATTAGTATTTATAATCTAATTTATATTCAATATAAACTTATATTAAAAATACATTAATCATTAAAGTTTGGGTGAGAAATATTTCACTTTCTTTAAAATAAAATAAATTAAAGGTCTTAATCACATCCAAGTGGGTTCCAATGGATTCCATTTCGACCCAAATATTACTTATGATGAAATATTATCATAAAATTATATTAAGACATGTTTTAGGGTAATTTTATAATATTATATTTACCCTTAATTACCTGATTTACCTTTAACTGTGGTAAATAAAATTTACCGTAGTTACTATTCATGGTGCCCAAAAATAAAAAGGTGCCTATTAACATAATTTGAACCTTATGATTCCAAATATGGAATCCATTTTTCCAAATTAAAATTACAGAAGTTGAAGAAATTAATTTAAAATTAACCACATTGTTAAGAAAACAAGTTTTAAAAGTTAAAACATTGCAAAATATTGAAATAATTTTACCTATAAATTCAATGTAAAATCAATGATAATGAAATATTTTATGTTAAATTGTAAAGATATATTCTATTTATACTTTAAAAACATTCAATATTATAATTAAACCATATAAATTATTACGATGAAAAAAGTGGTTTTAAATTAAAATATAACGTGTTTTTACTATTCATTAAAATATAAAAGTTATCAGAATAATAAGAAAATTTTATCGAAAGTAATTTTTTATATCCTGATTCAAAAGAAAAATTTTATTTTGTCATATTTAACTTATAAACATGTCAAAAACAATATTTAAAGTGGGTGCGCCATCAAAAGGCTTCAAAACTACATTTTTTGTAAAATACTTATTTTACCTGAAAAATTTATTTTGTTCTCATATCATGTTCTAGAAAATGTGTAAGATGAATAATAATGTTATAAAATTCCAACTGTAGTTAATTCTATTCATAACAGCTAGTTCATAATTATATTATAACAATATATCATTGTTTAGTGAAACCCGGTATTGTGTACTACACACGCTATCGAGGAAGGTCACGATTGCGTGTAATGAAAGCTACGTCAGGGCTGAATGTAGTGCTAGCTCCCTTTGGTGTTGTGTATAACATAATCTAAATACATTAAATAAAATATATAATTAGTGTTGCATAGAATAATTTCTACCAAACGAACTTGAAATTGTGTGTAACACGAGCCAAGAATAGTGTTGCGTATACTACAAGCAAATATAGTGTTTCATATAGTGGAATCTAATCTTAGTGTAGTGTACAAAAAAATACATCAAATAAATTAAAAATAATAATTTTTTTTCATAAATATCAGGGTGTTACATTCTACCCCCCTTAAAATGAATTTCTACCTCGAAATTCATTGGGGTTATAAATCATTTACTACTTGAAAATTCTTTCATAGAAACCCACATCGTAAAAAGGAATACTAAAACTTAATTTTAAAAAGTATAGTTAGAAACATAACGGTCACCAAAATTAACACAGAATTGGGTTTCCACATAAGATAATATAGGTGAAAATATGGATATAGAGGAGAAATCTAACCATCTTGTTCTGATGAAGAGTGGTAGAGAACATGGCTATGAAAAATATTTCAATCACAAAGACATAATTTTGTGATGATCTAAGGTAACATAAGATTCCTCGGATATGAGAGTACTAGGACAACATTTTTGGTTGGTAAGATTATTTCCGTAACGTTGATGAATTTTTACATAAGGAGAAATACTTACATGATTTCAGTGTAATATCATCATTGGTCATTCCATGAAAAATTTCCACTTCATCTCTTATTTAATGAAATAAAGTTGAATTTGTTATTCTTGAAGAATTAGCAGATCCTGCGAGAGAATGATATGTCATTCCACTTGTCTTAAACAAGAGGTTAGAAAAATTTATTAAATATACTTTAGTCCATCTATGGTGAGATTAGTCATATATTATTCCAAAAATGGACTTATACTTCATCTATCATATCGGTTAATAAAATAAAACTAGTTTATACTATCCAAGGACTTCTTGTAGGCCAGTGGTAGGTGATAAATGCCTGTCTCACTTCGGTTTTGGGTTTAATTCCCACAACCTCGTCTGATGCAACGGGTTATCACTCGTCCTACGGGTTGTCGCTCGTCCTACGAGTTGTCCTTTTTCTAAAACTATACTATTATAATATTCTTGAAATAATATCTAAAAAAGGTTTTATCCTTATACAATACTATCTGATTTCCAACTTAATCCATTACAATCTTTAGGCTTATCCTAAATATTTCTGTCCAATCTTATAGTATAAAGAAAAATATCACTAGAGAGGTAATCTACCAAGCATGAGAATACAATCATTTATCCCCCATATATCATAAGATATATCTTTTTGATCTCATTCCAAACATGTGAATACATTAATCTTGTATTCTCTTGCAACATGAATTACTATAGAACCTTAGTGAAAACATGAATTCTGTCAAAACATAACTCTTTCCACATACGAAAATCCCAAAAATTATTTATACTCAAACCATGATATCACTTCGCCTTATATCAATCATGAGCTTATTAATACTATCAAAATTATTATATTCTCCACATCCCTTCATTATGCGCATATCATCTGCTTTCCAAAAATATTTTAATCACTTTTCATGGTTTACGGTACCATTCAACATATACTTTCAAATACACAAGGAAAAAAATTGTGTAACCATCATTATATTTTTCTTTATTCCAAAGTACCACAAATTATTCTTGATAAACATGGAATCATTCTACCACCTTCTTAAACCACGGACCGAGCTCAGTCATTTTATTCCTCTACACTTTTTTCATCTCATATATCAATTGTTGTCTCTTCATCATCATCAACATATATACGACCCATACGACCATGCTGATTCTCTTCATGAGACTTTCCCTTAGGGAATTTGTTTTCATAATGCCCATACATTCCACATTTAAAAAATTTAACTATTGTTGATGTCTTATAAATACCATTGTCCTTATACATTATGTTAACTAAAACTTTTCCTTTGCAATCACTGGATTTGTGTCCTTCTTTTCCACACCCAAAGCATCTTCCAGTTCCTTTGAAACATTATCCTTGATTCCTCTTCCCACATGACTTACATGATGGAAATTGAACTTTCATTCCACTATGATCATCATGATACTCCATATTCCTCTTATTAACCGAGTTAAGAAACTTCCCAACGTTGAGATTATTGATCATATTATGAGATTGCTGATTAGGAATAACAACGATATTTCCCCTTTAAAATACTGTTTCATTTGATTTCTCATGAATAATATCATTCAATTGTCCATAATATTCTCTATTTACATGAATCTTCCTATTTCCAACCATTTTCTAAAACCCAAAAAGAATAGTGTGAGAGGAAAAAATCATACTATGGAAATAACATATTTAAGGGAGAGTACCTTCAATATCTAAAATTCTAGGTTTAATTCTAATATCGTTACCATAATTCTAGGAATATGACATATACTTATACTTAACCTTAGGGACATCCCTAGACAAACTTTAGAAGTATCTCTAGGGATCTCACAAAAGTTTTCACATCTGAGTTTCCAAAGGTTGACTAAACCTTCACTATGATACCAACTGTATAGAACCAAAGCTTGACATACATGGACTTTACATTACTTTTTCAGAATACTTAATACATGACAAAAACAAATTCTCAATGTCCGTGTTAGTTTAGTGTCTTTGGAAACTCAGAACAAAATCTTCTAATCAGGGTGGAAGACCATCAACATCTCCCATAAAGATCTTACCCTTTTTTTTTCTTACCTAAAGCCTTTCTTTATATCCTGGGGAAAATATAACATAAAAAGGGTGAGCTTGAATGCTCAGTAAGGGTAAACATGGAGAACATAAAAACAATAAATAAACATTTGAACGTAAAAACATGAACATAAAACATCGAAATCTTGATTATTAACAAAAATCATGGAAGTAATTAAGGCGTAGATCATAAAAGAACATTAATCATGATAAAATATCATGGAATTAAAACATGTAATTGTGGAAACCATTAAGCACATGTTATTATTTCCATAGTAGCCAAGGAATTGATGTCGAGACCATCATAGTGGACAAAGTCCATTACTGAACTAGGTTTACTTGCCATTCCAGCCCTGTATTACTAAACCAGATTCCCTTTCCGTTCGAGCCATGTCTATCTGATGAGATATAAATCATTACCCAATTCATTGGAGGGAGATATAGGTCCCACCCATCTCATAATGAAATCATTTTTGTGTGTGCCACAAAATCATAAACCATACATCATAGCATAACACATGTATGAAAAAACGGGATTCTTAAACATCATTCCATCATAACACAATCCAAATAATATATAAGGATATAATAAAAATAATTCCATCATAACATAATCAAATAAATATAATAATAGGGAAGGGAACAAAACCCTATATTATCTTAAATGGAAAATAATTTTGATAAAAAACTTGAACTCCATTCCTGAGGAAAATATCCTTTCTTCTTCAAATTTTTTTTCCTTTCTCAACATGTCATAAATTTTTAAACAAAAATAAGTTAATTGAAAATAAACACGAAAACTTATAAAGGATGATTCATGTAAATAATGTTCTATGAAATCATATAGAATCATTCATGCCGTATAAGTTAAAAATAAACATTCTTCTCGTACTTTGGCTGAAAAAGTCAAAAAATATCTCGTACTGAAAATGTCAAAAGATTACTTTCATATCTTTTTATAAAAATTCACCAATAGGTAAAATTGGATTTTAAAAATTTTAGGGGGGATAATATTACGTATTGAGGAAACATGGATGTGGGTGATAAATATTCCCTAGTAAATATAGAAGAATAAACAATCTCGGTAAAAAGGAGATTTTGAGATTTTCCCTTACCCTAGGTCCAATTTCTTCCGTACATTTATGTAACTCTTGTATAGTGGGTTTAAACATACTATTAACTTGTAAAAAACCATAATAATATTTATGATATCATATATTATTCACTTAAGACTTTATATTACCCGTTCATTTTGCAATTCCATGTTAAAACATCATTTTGGGTAAAATCGTTCCATTTATCGTACGTGTTTCGACTTGTTGTACATGATTTTATTACTTATATCCTAATTTAATTAATTACATAATGTAAAAAATTATTTATATATAATATATATTCAGCATATAAATATATATGATAGATTGATAAATGAAAATAAATACACCGTTCTTGGAGACGGTAGGCCGTACGTACGCATGAACGCTGTTTTCGTTTCCTTATTGAATTGAATGGAATTGAGTAAATGAAACATATATCTTCCTAAATCCAGTGTCATTATTATCTAATATCTTTCATTATTATTTATTATATATGCTTTATAATCATACTTGAATGGTTAATCATGGAGAATGAATCTCATCACGTCGTGGAGACGGTAATCCGTACGTATGCACGAGCGAGGATATCATTCCCATAATTATTGAATGGAATTGGAGTGGATGATATAATTTATCAAAATCAGTATGATGTTATAATAATAATATTTAGTTATTATTTCCACCATTATACCCATCCAAGTAAGGTGGTAGTGGAAAACAGATTACACCACGTCGTGGAGACGGTATTCCGTACGTACGCACACGCGGTGATTTCTTTTTCTGTAGGATGGATAGAAGGTGAAATAGGGTTGTTTAATATTTATAATAACATATCAGTATATTAATTATATTGATGTTATTACTTCATAATGAAAAAACTAAATAAGAGGAAGTAGAAGGAGAATGAAGCTTGGAAGAATCGGTAAAGGATATTACCTCTTCTTCAACGCGCCACCTCTAAACCTCCTCTTAGGGCACTAAAGATGTTATTTGAATAAGAAAATGACCTCTATTATTTTTCTAGGGAAGTTTAGAAGAGAAATTGGAAGGTTTTGGCCGATATTGAAGGCTCAAAATGTTGTGAGGAGGAGAGGGAGGAGGTTCTCTTTTATAAGGGAGGAGAGGGGCACCTTTGGAAACATAAGAAATATTAATTTATAATAAATTCAAACCCCACATAAAAACTTCCAAAATGATTCAAATACAAATATTATATGAGATAGGTTTATAATATAATCAACCAATAAAATTTAGACATGTTGAGAAATTATTTTAAACAATATCAACTTGAATTGTGGTAATAATATTCTAAATTATAAATTGTTATAAATAATTACATATTTGTTGTGAATTATCAATAATTATATAATTTATGACATTTTAGACCATAAAAATTTCAATTTATAATTTTTAAATATTTTTGTGATTTTTAAACAATTTTATAAAATATTATTTTTATAAATAAACAATAGTGTTAATTTTGACACTACTCATTTATTTGAATTTAAATAAAATTCACACAGATGATATATTAGAAAAAAAATGTTTAATAGATTCCTAACATGTCATATTAATCTATAAAATTTGTTTAGGACAATAATTATTTTATATAATATTTATTTTAATATTTATAAAACCATTTATTTGATATATCTTATAATAAAACAATTACTACGTTATTTTTGTATAATCATTTAATATACGTATTATTTTCATAAAAATTAAAAATAAAATAATATGGTGATTATAAATATAATATATTTAAAACTAATACTTTTAATCTAATTTATCATCTTAAAATAACATCATGTAAATTTTTATATTTATTAAATTCTGAAGGTGACGACTTTCACATCATTTAAAATAAAATAATATAAGTGTCATAATCGCATTTATAAAGCTCCAAATGGTCACCAATTTGACCATTTTATGTTTATGGTTTATATATATACGACCAATAAGTTTTGTTCCGGTTTTGGGGCCTTTTAATGGGTAATATTATTTTAATAAAAACTATATTGTTGATTTTTCACTAAATAAATAATTTCTGCAACATTAATGTATATGCTATTAATATAAATAAATATCTCTTAAAAATTAAAAATAAATTAATATAACCAATAAAAAATTTTATATTTCAAATGAGTATTTATAATCTAATTTATATTCTATATAACCTTATATTAAAAATAATTTAATTATTAAAGGTTGAGTGAGACATATTTCACTTTCTTTAAAATAAAATAAATTAAAGGTCTTAATCACATCCAAGTGGGTTCCAATGGATTCCATTTCGACCCAAATATGCCTTATGACGAAATATAATCATCCAATTATATTAATACAAGTGTTAGGGTAATTTTATAATATTATATTTACCTTTAATTACCCGATTTACCTTTATCTGTGCTAAATACAATTTACCGTAGTTACTATTCATGGTGCCCAAAAATAAAAAGTATCCTATTGACATAATTTCAAACTAATGATTCCAAATATGGAATTAATTTTTCCAAATGAAAATAATTTAATTTTCTGAAATTAAATTAAAAATAATCATGTTGGTAAGAAAACGAGTTTTAAAAGTTAAAACATTGTAAAAGATTGAAATGATTTTACTTATGAATTCAATGTAAAATCAATGCTAATGACATATATTATATTAAATGGTAAAAATATTTTCTATTTATAATTTAAAACCATTTAATATTATAATTTAACCATACAAATTATTATTATGAAAAAAGTTGTTTTTAATTAAAATATAGCATGTTTTTACTATTCATTAAAATATGAAAGTTATCAGCATAATATGAATCATTTATCCAAAGTAAATTTTTATATATTGATTCCAAATAAGAATATTATTTTTTCAAATTGAACTTATAAATATTTTATAAACTATATTTAAAGTGGGTACACTATCAAAAGGCGGCAAAACTGCATATTTTGAAAAATTCTAATTTTACCCGAAAAATTTATTTTGTTCTCATACCATGTTCTAGAAAATGTGTATGATGAATAATAATGTTATAAAATTAAAAATTTGTTTAATACTAATCATAACGTCAAGTTCATAATAATATTATAACAATATATCGTTGTTTAGTGAAACACGGTATTACGCACTACACAAGCTATCGATGAAGGTCGTGATTGCATGTTATGCAAGCCAAGTCAGGGCTGCGTGTAGTGCAAGATCCCTTTGGTGTTGCCTATAACTTAATGAAAACTGATTTCATTTATACATTAAACAAAATCTATACTTAATGTTGTGTGCAATAATTAATACCAAACGAACTTGAAATTGTGTGTAACACGAGCCAAGAATAGTGGTGCCTATACTGAGAGCTAATACAGTGTTGCATATAATACAATCTAATCTCGGTGTAGTGTACAACAGAAGACAACCAAAAAATTAAAAAAATAATTTTTCTGAAAAATCTGACGGTGTTACAATTATTATATCATATTCTTCGATTAAACCTATAAATACAGAAAAACATAAGATTAATTAAGGTCCTTATATATGATCATATGACTGGAAGGGATCATATATATATATATAGTTTTGTCTGTATATGTGCCTTAAATCTATTCATATGATGAATTTTTAGGTCTTTTAAAAATATATTCTTGTTTACGATAAATAAATTCTAGTTATTATTCCTTCATGTGTGTTATATATATGATGAGAGTTGAATGGTAAATAACACCTCTAAGAAAATATTTTATTTTTCTCCAATCAGTGGTATTCAAGTAAATATATTGATTGTAGAAATATGTTAATATTTTCATTCATGAGGTAGGATTTTTACTTGTTTTCAAGATTGAATATCCTGAGTATACCACAAGGAATGGCATAAAACTTTTCATTGGAATGCTTAGGGTGTATACATAATAGTCTTTTAAATTAATTAAGGATAAAAAGGTACAATACATGTGAATATCATTACTTTTACACTTTTATTATATAAAACATGAGATTTATCAAATTAGGAGTTGGTTGATATGTTATTTTAGATCCCACTCAAAATGACCCTAGTGATTTTTGAGTTATTACTCTTAGAAGGACATCAATTCTTTTGATCCGGACCATGGCCCATTTTTTGAATTGATTTAGGGATTAGGATTATAATTTTTTTTATCGTAAAGATATGTTTTTGTACATGGAATAAATCTTTGGATGAGTGTTTGGGTGCTTCAGAAATTTATGGAGAAATACCGAGTGGAACTAAAGTAGAAATGTAAGGTGAAGGCGGCCACCAAAGTGTAGCAAAGGAGGATTTGGCAAGGTGGATGTGGATAGGGAAGACCACTATTCTTCTAAGGGACTATGTGGTTTAGATTTCAAAGGGGACTCAAGGGAAAAACCTAATATTTTTGTGATGGTTTAAAATCCAAAAAGATACTCAACAATGTTTCTTGGAAGGTAGGCTATTTGAAAACTCATGGGGTTCTGCTGTATTTGGGGTAGACCTCAGGGGGTACCAGATGTGGGATAAAATATGGATCCTTCATATCCCACTAATTTTATGGGTTTTCACGATATCGTTTTAGTGAGTATTTCACTAGATCACAGTGAAATCATATCAATTTGATCATTCTTTTTCTTATTATGGCATGTAAAGGACACAAGAGGATCAATGAATAGGGTTTCATGTAGTTTAAGTGCAATGTCAATTCACGGTGTGTTTTTGGTCTTGTAGTTTATCTAGAAACCCATGCTTTATGTACCTGAACATTAAATTTCTTCTGAGGAATAAATAATACATTACACAAATAGATGCCCATAGAATGTATTAATTTAGTGTCTTTTGAAGCTCAAAACACATTATTCTAGCTTGGTGAAATATCTTCAACATGTCCCATAAATTTATTCCTCATTATTTTTCCGAACTAAAACCTTTGTTTATATCCTAGGGAAAATAAAACATGAAAATGGTTATCTCAAAATACTCAGTAAGGGTAAACATGAAGAACATCAAACAAAACATAATTATAAGAATGTAAAAACAGAAACATAAATTTTGAATATCAAAATCTTCAGTTATATACTTTTTCATATCACCAAGGTCCATCCTCATAGTGTCATATCACCATGGTCTATCCCCAAGGTGTCATAAAAAGCACCATGGTTATTCACCAAGGTATCGTAAAAATTACCAAGGTTATTCACCAAGTTATTGTAAAAATTACAAAGGTTATTCACCAAGGTATCGTAAAACTTGTCATCATAAGAGATTAATTTATTTACCCAATGAAATGGAGGGAGTAATAGGTCCCAAACATCTCATAATTAAATCTTTCTTATATGTTCCACAAAAACATACATCATTCATCATAACATAACTCCTAAAATAAAATGGCTTTAAAAAACATCATTCCATTAATTTCTCAATCCACCATTACACAATTTTAAATCTTATCAAGGAATTATCAATCATTCAAAGACACAATTGAATGTTATCTCCATCAATGAATGGATTTTATTCACTTTAGCCACATATATCCTTCATTTAACACCAATTATTATATATATATATTTTTAAAGACTCCTCCAACCACATTTAAATTTTATAGAAATAAATTTAAAATTATTTATACATTAATTTTTGTTGAATATATTCTCATAAATCATCTCATACAAGGGATTCTACATTGAATCATGTTACCCTTAATGCCTTAAGAAACAATATCAGATTCCTTTTCCACCAATAATAGTGGCCTCACAAGCTTCAACTTAATTTAATCTTTTATGTGTTAGAAACTGATCTTCAACAGAACATTGATTTTATAAAAAAATTATTTGCATGAAATATAGTAAATATTCAAAAATATAATTTAGCACTTCGGTGGTTGCTCATGTGATTAATTTTTTTTAACCAATATCATATTTTTCCTCATATACGATTGGTATGGAGTTTGGTTCCTGAATTTTATAATATAATGAAATTATATGTTCATACCTTATTGAGTACCTTTGTTTGTGATAATTTACTTAGATGAAGAAAATGTGATATATTTATCTATCATGATCAACCAAACTCAAGTAATCAAGAATGGATGAGTTGTCATAAATGAGATTGATAAGTTACGTATCCTATGGAAATACTTCATGTCTTAAACAAAAAGATTGTATGTATGTATATATATATAATAGTGATATATGTAGTGAATAGTATTTTATGGAGATACTTGTGTCAAATGGATATCATGAAAAATCACTTTTTAGAATGATTAGTAATGTTATTTTCTATCCAACAGCCTTTTATTATGGTTATAAATTATGAATTCATAATCACTTTCAATAATATAAAGGTCTATAGGGTCACACAATAAGATACGTGAATAAGGAAATCTAACCCATTGATAACCTACTTTAGTAGCCTGTTGAGATGAGTGTGCTACCCCAAACTCACCTTTAATAAGCTAGATTATGGTGAAACAGACCAAGATAGCATATCAAAAACATGGGAGGCCTTATCCTAATAAAACTATTCCTGGAAACAAGTTACCAAAAGGAATATATGTAATGAAAATATCATTATAATAGCCAATAATAGAGTTAAATGAAACTAATAAATACCAAATACCAAAAATATCATGACAAATTCAATCTATGATAATGATGGAAAGAATAAAATTTCAATATCACAATGTGAAATCAGACCTAGAATAACTAGTTACAGGGAACTCAATTTCACATAGGATCTTAACATGAACACCATTAGAGACACTCAAACCCTATTATCCTTAATCAACAGATATACTAACTCTACATCCCTTGTGAATACTACCCATTAGTCCATAATTTGAAAAAAAATGTTCTAGTGAAACACCCGTAGAGGGGTGAGTATAAACATACCCAGTAGGATACCTGAAAAATAAGGGAGAAAAGAAATGAAAAGTTTTATAAAAAAAATAGATAAATAAAATATGAAATTACAGATCTAGATATATTCTTAAATTATTTATATAGTAATTGAATTTTTGAGTTTCCAACATCATAGCTCAACTCAACAAATATTTTATTCCACAAGAAGATTAAGGTATCAAAATAACCAAAGGTCTTATTATATGTGAACTACCCAACAATTCATAAAATACACAATATCTAAAAATTTATATTGTGTAACCCATACATCACCAAGGTAGATGTGTCAGTTGAGAGAATAAAATCCCTATATGGAAGAATCATTCCTTGTAAAAGAAAAATACATTGATTAAGGGAGTATCCACTTTATGGATAGATGACCCACACCCTATAAATGGGGAAATTCATAACTCCAAAAATATTATCAGGGTTATTCCTTATCAGGAAAAATGAAATTAGAAACCTATTCTTGAATTAGAGGACCTACACCAAAAATATATGGGAGAGTACCAAACATTATAAATATGAAGAGGAAACAAACCCTTTAATTAGAATATATACGTGGGAGTAAAAAACCACAAATTCAGTATGTTAAGTAATAATTTATCTTCCAATCATTATTAATTACTACATAATAACAAATACATGGGATTACTGTTTATTATCATTACCACATGTGAAAATCCCATATGATATTGAATTTTTATCATACATACAAGAAAATCTTGGATCCGGTGGAAGCCAGTACTAAGAAAAATATATATAAACATAAGGATGAGTCAATAATAACAAGCGGTTATTGCAAAGACATGATTAAATATTACCACACATTTCAACCTCCATGATTGGGGAACAATAATCCGGGGCTGTGAAGGACTAAATAATTTCCATATCCATAATAGATTTCTTGAATAGGACATATTCCACATGATTTCCATCCCTGTAAGAATGTGAGACAACCAGGTTGAGCAAGGTGACTGTATTGAAATAATTCAACATAATGTGGTAATATACCCCAAGTCACATTCTGTGTTTGGGTTTTTAAAGCATGAACCACAATCTCAGAGTCATATTCAATCCACAAAAAATGTCTGTTATATGAGGAAGTGTATCTAATTTCATTTATTATCCCCCATATCTATGATTCACAAGAAATCCCAATGCCAATGTAATGGTAGATTTGTTTTTTTGACAAAAACCACGATAAGTTCAAAAGACACCCCACAGTCGGATGGTCCTGGTTTTCTAGAGGTTTTCCCATCAACGTTCACCTTGAACCGTGTGTTGATTGGAGGTATCCACTGAATGTGACTAACAATTTTTTATGTTTTTGGATGGCCAAACACACCTAGAAGTCGATGTATATTTATATCATGAAATTTTTATGCATAATTCTCATTTGAACCAAATCTACAACATATACTTCCTGGTGAATGTAAAGCATATCCAACTATGGAGTGATGTGTTTTGCATAAAAAATATCATTGAAAGATCTCCATATTCCAGTAAAACTAGCATATTATACTACTAAAAGAATTTTTTGAACCTACGTACCGAAATAATCTGTACAAAGTGCCTCCATAAAAACATGTCATGATGTACTTATGTCGAAGTGAATCTAGAACATGGATCAAATGTACCTCCATAGCTCCGGGGAAAACCTACATGATAAGAACACTTGTTGTTAGTTTTCCAGAGCATTCAGACATAGGATGTATGTAGGGGAAAGGAGAAAAACAGTTAGTTTGAGTTGATCTTGAGTTGGAAAGAGGGTTTTCTAGATCCTATAGATGAGAATGTACGAAGATGACAGAAAAAAATTTCTGTGGGAGCATAGAGTCTAGGTTGGTGGTGGAGGGGAACCTCCCTATTCCATTCTATACAACTCCTTGGTGTTTAAGTGACCAAAATTAATTAGTTTCCATTCTAGGGTGTCATAGTCCATAAAATTATACTATTTAATAGTCATCTCAGGTAATGGTGGGATCAAGCTGTTAGATATTTGAAGTTGATCGACTAAATAGAAATTAAGTAACACAACAATCATAAACAACTTAAAAATATGTAAATAACTTTTCAAAGGTCTTAATCATATTTAAATAATATATCTATATATAATTTTATCAATAAATAATATATCATCTTTATTAAACCATTTTCATTCTTAAGAACTTTAACATATTTCATTTTTAGAATTCAACTAGTGAAATCATTAACATTATAGATTATGGTTCCTCATTAATATGATTATTCCATTATCTATGAATAATGGAATTATTCAATTACATGGATAATGCAATATTAAGTTAATGTCTTGTACCCTATGTTGATTCCATGATACAATATATCCTTATATCATCTTATGATTTCCCCTGACTATGTTTTTATTATCATTATTAACTTCTATCCAATTTATTCCAACATTACAATATCATTAATTTTTCTTCCATAATAGAATAGAGAGAATATAATAATAGAGAAAATTGGGGAATATTTATGTTATTGATGTCAATTTTCTATAATCAATCATATAATTTCACCACCAAATTTATAATGTATAATTTTCCCTTATTAATAATTACATCAATCCTCCCCTCTCCCCTATATAAATTACCCATTCAAATTCTCATTAAAACCACCAATTTTAAATTTCATTTAATTCCTATAACATAGAAATTCAAGTTCCTTAAAATATCTAGAACCATAATATACACTAATATCTATAAAAAATCAACAGCATAAGAATATTTTTTCTTACATATAAAAAACTTATAAGAATAATCCATAAATAAAATTAACTATATAAATAAATAATAGTAATTATATTTTGTCAACTATATCCATCTAAAAAATAATCAACCATTTTAAAAAATTATCAAATCACCACAAAAAAATAAACATTTCATCAAAAATATAATGATGTATTAAAAATTACATTTATAGAACTATAAATTTTTCATATTAACTTTCTTTTCTGACCACTTGACCAATTAATTCAAATATTAATAAGTATATTTCAAAGTATTTAATGAAAATGATTTAATCGGTACATTTTTTTATAAATTTTTTTCCCAAAATTTAGAGTGATTATATGAAGGTTTATCTAAATAAATTTAATGTTTTTAGGAACTTTAGGTTTGATAGTTTTACAATTATGTAAATATGGCATAACATATTCATAGCATATAACACCCTACATCTTGTTATCCAGAGCCTATAGTTATTATATTAAATTGGAACAAGATAAAAGGGGATCATATCACGAAGGATTTCATAGTTTAGCAGTCTTTGGAGACTAGATATATACATATTTTCCATATGAAATTTGAAACATTAATGATAACATCATAATCTTCTTGAAAACTTTTTTATTCCTTTTTTTTAAGTTACAAATTCCCTCAAACACTCCGTCTTGGTACCTAGTGGAAAGGAAACAAAATTACATGCATTATCATATGCTTAGTAAGTGAAAACGTAAAGTGGAAACTATCATGGATAAAAATGGATTACACATTATATAATATGGAATGATTATTAATAATTCCATGTAATCAATGAATTTATTATAGTATAAATCCACGGATAATAAGTAAAAATCAATAATCACTTGGAAAGTAGTATTGGAATTCAAGGTGATTGGAAGAATTATGTTGGACATATTTATATTACATTCATGTACCAGTGCCAAGGAATCATTCATACTGTCAAATATATAGCCAGTATGTCATTATTTCCATCTTGTTCATATCAAGGAGACCATTCTTCTAATAATGTCCATATCCAAGAGATCATTCTTTCATCAAGACCAAAACCAAGAGATAATTCATTAATTGCATATACATACAGCAAATACCAAATCCTTTTATCTTATAAGACCAATAGATGCATTTCTGGGTAATAAAATATTGGTCCCTACCCATCACTTCAGCAAGATTAAGGCATTCAATATATGAATATATGAATAATAAAAAAAATTCATAATCAGGTTTCTATAGTTGTCTATAAATATTAATATTAGAATATCAACATAAGAGGCTTCCATAATTTTCCCAATCAATAAACATGAAGATAATTAATCTATATAAAGTTGTTGGATGGTATTATTAAATCATGTCCCAAGTGGATAGGTAATGGATTAAATAAAAAATATACTTGAAAAATTACATCATCATAATCCATCTAATGAAAGAATGTGGATGGAATCATAATAACATATCCCAATTGTAACATAATGAACATCAATGAATCATGAAATTGATGACAATATATATTTTTATGATTATTGTAAAAATTAATTTGAAAAATTTGAATAAATATCATTTTTTAAAATCTTTAGAAATCCTCAAAAGTTTTTCTTTACAATGAAATATATTGATCTTGATAAAACATTTCAATAATTACCCTTTAAAAAAAAACCATCGTTTTCATGAAATAGTTTTTATAAAAGAATGATAATTCCAAAAACATTCATTAAGAAGATATAAAATCACTAAATACATATTAACTAAAAACTCAATAATTTAAAATAATTTTAAAATCATGAAATCGTTTTTCAAAATCAAATATTTAGTTTTGAAAAATATAGAAATATTTTATTTTCATTTCAATAACATTACTGATTAAAAATAATTCGGTAATAAAATTTTATAATATAAAAATGAATATTTTTAAATAAGAATGATCATAAGTGGGTAATAAAATTTAAAAGTGTTTTTAGAAAAAAAATCTTCCATAGTAATAAAAATTAAAGATATAGGCCATAATAAAATATAATTTTCAAAAATGTAAACTGAATACTTTTAAAAAAGTAATCGGTTTAAATAGAATCATTAATAATTAATCCCTGTAATAGATATAGATATTTTTAAAGGAAATAGGTATTTGAAGATACACAATATAATTTTTAGTGGAATAGACTTTTATAATATTTTTAAATATATTTATTAAAAACTACTTTCTAAAAGGGTGGTAAAACTCACCTTTCAAATGATGTAAATAGAAAAAATATGTTCACATGGGATAATTAATATTTGGGTTTCCAAATAAAAAATGAAAAATATTTTGAAAGAGATAATATTAATATGGAATAGAAATAACTATTGAATAAGATGATTATTATTCATAATCGGGTTTAATTTTTATAATGAATGGAATATATACAAGAATAACAACTGATGTAAAAATCCTTCAAAAGGGAGTTTATGAGAAATAAATATAAATAAAAAAAAGTTGAAGAAAAATATATTTAAATAATAACATATATTGAACCCAACATATAAGTATAATACTCAAGAGAATGATCGTATGTCAATGAATGGAAATTTTGTAAACAAAAACTTTAATAATGTTGTAACACATGGATAAAATGACCTTCTGCAAGTTAAATTTTAATATATTTTTAAAATAAATAAATATCATGGAATGTATGATGTAATATATCTATAAGACATTATATATACCACAATGAAACAAAAAAAATTATGAGTATGCCAAATGTTTTATGGAATGAAAACTGAGATATATTTTTTTTTAAAACTCTAACGGTAGAATAGAAAAAAAACTAAGGGGAGAGATTCATGGAAAAATGTATTTCCCATGAATGATACTTTAATAATAGTAATACAAGCCAACGGTTTATTATGTTCACTATATAAAGTAATAATATGTGAATAACTTAAAAATGTCCCTCAATGAATGGAAATTGAGACTAAACCCTTACATTTTACTCTCGAAATTAATGCGATATCTTTAAGGAATTTTATAATAAGATAATATAAATAACTTGATTCATAAAATTTCTCATATATATCACACTTTATACTATTTTTTTAATCATTTGTTTTTAATTCATTAGCTAGTTATGTTTATTTTCATCATCGGATGTCATAAATTTCGATTGTTCTATGTATGTTTTGTAATGGAAAAGTCAAGCCCCATTCAATTAAAAAAAGATAAACATTACAATATTACCCAATATACTACAATATATTATTTATTATGATTTATAATGTTTTAATTTAATTCTATTAGAATTGTATTCACAATTTGTGAAGACAAAACCAGAGATGAGCATGTTTTGAGTAATTTACTAATTTAAATGGATTTTTTTATATTGATCATTAATATTATGTAATTATTTCATCATAAAATTCCTGAAATATATTAATTATTAATATCATATAAATTCCTTATATATGTTTTTATAACCATCCTTGTTGGGAGATGAGGGAAAATAACATGCAATCCATTGAGGTGAGTCAGTATGCACTCATGAGCACCATTTACATTTTCCATTGAATGAATATAAAGTATAAATTAATTAGTAATTTTATAATATCAATCATTTATAAATATAATATTTATTCATTAATTACATTCCTATCCTTATCTATAAATGGAAGTGGAGAATAAAATAAATGCAATTTTCATGGACGTGGCATTCCATACGTACACCTGGATGAACCTTTAACTACTATAAGAAGAATGGATAGAGGTAGATAATGATTTTTATAAAAATATAATAACACATAAGTAACTAATGCAACATAAGTTTTACTTTTATGATGGTATAATAGAATTTAATGTTATGAGAAACGACTTAGAGAAATAGAAATGAATAGGATTGATTTGAGAATTTTTACACTACTCCTTGGAATAAATCCTTTTAAAATTGTATTAGTCCTTTGAGGGGTTGAATATTGTTTTGATATGAACATATAAGACATGTATAATAAATTTTGGAAGTTATTTGTTAGAACCATTTCGATCCAAGTGGCATGAGGTGTGAGAAACATTATGGCAGTGATGGGATCCTTTTATAAGTGTGATGAGTGTAACTTTTGTAAATAATCCAAAATTTATATTAATAACAGGAAAAGTTCCTTGTAAAATCAAACAATAAGTTTAAAATAAAGGTTATTAGAAGATTTTCTACTGAAAATCTATTAAATACTCATTTTGGGACATGTTTTACACATGATTTGAGTCTTTTACAATTTATTATAACCTTTTACCATTTTAACTTTTTCCATTGTAAATAATTTTTTACATAAGTAATTTACTTATATGAATCAAAATATAATGGAACTTTATTCATAATTTAGATTATATGATTCTAAATTTAGAATCAGTTTTAATAGAATAATTTATAAAAGTGATAAAAATTAATTTTAATATAATAAATGTATAAAGCATAAAAATAGGTTCTTTAAAAAAAATATTTAAGTTCCAAAATGTGAATCATAAGTTTCAAAATTAAAATAAATATTTTAAATTTATTATTTTAAATATTAAATAAATCGTTAATTATTTAAGTGGTTCCATATATTTTTATGTCACAACAAAATCCTAATGATATCAAAAAAATCAGCATTTTTCATTATTCACATAAAATTAAATATTTTTATGAAAAATTCACATAATTTATATTGATCCAATATTTAGATGATGAATCTATAAAATATGTTTTTTTAAATTAAAAATATAAATTTTAGTAATTTAACATTTAAATGGAAACAAAAAATTAATGAAAACACATTTTTATAGGAAAATGAATTTTTTTAATATTAACTACCCTTATTATTTCTTATAAATTATTAATTATGTTAATATATTATATTAATAATATATTTTATCATAAATCACCAATAATATAGTCATTTTATTAAAATAAAAATTCATATATCTTAAAAGTATGTTTTTCAGAAAATTCAATTTTAAGCTTAAAATTATCTTTTCTGTTATTTAGCTATATTAATTGAATTTTTTTCAATGAATTGGTATTAAAAATGACCATTAATATTTTTAACATAGATTCAAAAATTAGTTAGTTTTTATTTATAACCATCAATTCAACAAATAAATTATATTGGTTATATTTAATACTTACAATATTATATTAATAAAATTTATTGTAGTTTTGTTTTAGTTAAATGTTGTGCATAAAAAAATATAGTATTTATTTATAGGAAAATTTAATATTTAAATTTCATAGTGATACACACCCTCCTAGATAAAGGTTTTCCCACACATTCGATTTTTACTTATTAATGGTAACTTCTAAGGGTATCCATAAGATAAAAAAGACATAATATATAATTTCTAATGAGATATCAACCCCACTAACTTGGGAAAGACTAAGAAACTCATTATAACTTAATTATATAAACATAATGAATATTTATTTTTATTAAACCAATTTGATCCAAGATTCCATCAGTATTCAGTATCTAGATCCATATAATAGAATTTTCTTATAAAGGGAGTTTATAATCATCATTGCATTTATTCACTATCATTGGTTGATATGAAATGTGACTTAATTATTTTAAAAATTAAAATATATTCTAAGTAGAGAAAAATAATCCATTTAAAATATCACATTAAATAAAACTAAAGGAATTATAATAATATTTTCAAGAGACACATCACCAAAAACATTGAATTGGGATATATTAATCATAAAACTCTAGTTTTATCAAATAAATTAATACCAAATAATTGGGATGGGGATTTAATTTTTTTATAATGAATCATAGATATACTAGTTTTCCTAGAACAAAAATGTATCATGAAATACAAAACATCAATGTAGAGGTCATTTGTACCTTAATTATCATCATATAAATTAGTGGATGTTATTTCATAGGACCTTGCTTATTCCATTTGTATAATAGGTTGATGATCCTCATCATCATTGTTAGTTATTGTGTCAGGGCATTGACATGGATAATTTAGAAGTTCCCAATATTTAATACATTAAACTAACAGTGGTACCATAGGATAAATTGTATTTACCTTCATCATGTTAACCAAACCCTTCATTTTTTATTGAAAATTTGTTGATTTATAAACTCATTTTCCACACATGAAATATTTTCTTATCCCTTGGTGAAATTTTCCCTTCTAACTCTTCACACATTCAAGAAATGTAAAAAATTGAATCTTATCTCCTCCATGGACTTTGTCCATAGAACTTTCATTAAACTCAATCATTCTCATCTTTGATTTGTTGGGGATTAAAACTATTTTCATGTTTAGAATCCTAATTTTTGATAGTTGGTTTGGAAAAGACAAATGATTCCTTACATTATTTCCTATTTGGTTTTGTTTCTAATTATAGTAGTCATAATATTTTATATTATATTCATTGTTAACTCGATTCCTCTTTGATTGAGAAATAACTTGAATATCAAAAATTTCATGACAATTATTAAATTAATTGATGTAAAAAATGAAAACTATAAAATTAAGATAAATCAAATTCATAAATGGAATTCATATCCAAGTTGATGAATATCAAGGTTTCCATATAGGTCATACATTGTCTTATTACTATTAGGATCTCCAGCCTCGATAGTAATATATTACAAAATCAACATCCATTTTAAATCCTTCATAATGGTTCGTAAAGACCGTGAAAATAAATTAAATTATATAGAGTGTCAAAATAGGTGTGCTGTCAGTCAGGCATTTTATACACTGAGTGAAGATTGCGTTAACACCCAACCAACCCTCTTTAGGGGTTTTCCATTAGGTACATCTATGCTAGAGCCTGCATCCACTTTTTTTTAAGATAGGTTTGTTTGTTTTAGGAAACCTCAATATATTTACTTTACCTAATTATTAGTATGTTTTACTATAAATTGAATTATCCATAGATAATGACATATGTTCATTTTTCCAAATATACGTTTTCCTAAATCTAGTTCCAAAGATTTCTACAATTTTATTTTTGATATCAACTATAATGCCCACAAATCCAATAATGTACATATAGTGTCTACTACATTACATTATCACTAGATATATGGTACTGCATCAAAAAGTATCACATCATGTAGAAATATTAGAAGAATAGATATATACATATTCCCAATATTACATTTGATACATTAAATCATAGCATAATAAACATCTTAAACTATTTATTATTAATTTTCATTGATCCATGAATTCACTCAAAGATACCTTCTTGATGGAAATAAAATAAAGGGTGAGTTTAGCTACTCAATAACAGAAAATGAGTAGAAGAAACTATAATAGACACTACTGGAACACATATTATTTTGAAGATAATGATAAATAAAAATATTATATAATCAGTAACATAAGAATTAAATAAATCCATGGATAACTTGGAAACACAAACAATCACATGGAGAAAAATAACTGAATTCATTGCGACAAAATTCATAATACATGACATCTTGATCTTAACATCAAGGACTATTGGTAACATTTTATTTTTACAATAAATCCAATAAAGACAATTTCAGCTTTCCTATCACGGTTGTATCCAAGATATTATTCATTCCATCAATGATTTAGTGAAGAGATCATTATTCCCATTAAGAATGTCGTAACGTTCCACCCCATATTACTACAAGAAACAGTCAGATCAATGGCTCAACATGGCCTTAGCCACGCCTCTACATATTAAAGAGGCTGTTGATTAGTATTAGGAGTCTAAGGTAGTACTGTAGGGAGACTATAACAACATATCATAGTGAAAAATCATTAATTGATAACTAGATAACATAAACAATTCACCATATCCAAGTAAAAAAAGAAATGAACATATCCAAAAATAAAATAAAATGTAGTATATAACTAAAACAATCATGATTATCACATATGACCCACCACACATTGAGCTGATAACATATACATAATAAAACAAAGATAATAAATAATACTGAAAGGAAAATACAAGTACCACCACAAAAAATCCCTAATACCCACTTCATTATGATCTCTAAATCCCATCATAGATTCTCCATATCAATTAATTAATCTCAAGCCCCAACCCAATCTGAGACTGCAATAAGTAAGGGTCACTCAATTCCTCAAATGCATTTCCATCCTAAATAGGGTGTAAGTACAAAACATAAAAGAGAACCACAAAAACAGTCTCATTCTATTTCAAAAAACATATTGATATGTGTATATTACATGGTAAAAATATTGTATGTAAATAATATAAACAATTAAATAAAACCACCCACAATACATGCTTCAGCCCGATGTTAGAATGTCTCTGATCATGTTGTGGAGACCATGCCAACCCATGGACCCTATACCAAACAATTATTGATCATTATATTCATGAACATAATCCACGATGCCTACTTTATCTAGTGATGAGCTGCCTTAGAAGACATTATGATGACCATAAATCCCAATATAATAGACTTGGGTCTCCCTAGTATATATATAAGTATCATAGATATACCATATAGACGATTTCTTAGCCGAGGAACATAGAAAAATTATTATAGACGTGGGAAATTATATAAGAATGATTAATCCCAATATACCAAATTAAACTCAAGATCTAAATTAATGGAAGCGCCACTAATAGTTTCAAGGACCTCCCCTATTGGATTTTTCTCAGCCTGGTGTCACACACCTCCCCTACATGAGTTTTCTCAAGAATTAGTAACCCATACCTTCCCTACGTGAGTTTTCTTATCTTGTAAACATGAACCCCATTGTAATTATATATGTATAATAAAATATCACACCCAAGGGTGTGTACTATATATATCACATAAATAGTAACAAGAAGCAATGGTTGGTCAAACACCTAACCCCTAAAAACCATCAATATCCAGGAAAATATTTTAACTGGGTTTAACACATCATCAGGGAACCCTCTAGGCCACCTGATCTTAGTCATGTCAGGATTCATCGCCCGTATAATAGTGGGAATAACACACCTTGGCAATGTCCTAAACATGCATGGCCTCACAAGCCAGAGAAGGCATAACTCCCATTAGATGGCTTAGTGCCCATCTCAAAACACAAGTCATCACTATGTCAACTTAAACACTCAACCAATCATCAACTACCACTATAGGGAAATAGTACTTGATAAAAATTTAAACCGACACGAAAAGAGATTTTGGAAAACATTTCACAGCTATACTTTAAATTTTTATTTTTTAATATTTGTAATTATTTTGATTTTTTTATTTTTTTATTAATGTTTATTATTTCCTACCATGAGTGCATATTCCATGAAGGACTTGAAATATTTAAACATATATATATATATATATATTCGTGTGTGTGTTTCAGGTGAAATTTGAACCCTTACCTCTTGGTTATTCTACAAGAACTTTACAACTTCAGTATGCTCTTCATATGGTATGTAAATAGAATTTAATAGACATGTATATACATAGATAAATATATATAAATAAATATACATAAAAAATACTATTAAAGAATTATAATAATGATGATGAATAAAATAATAATTCATAACATATAAATATGTCATAACTAATTTTTTATTTAATAAATAATAAAAAACAAATAATGATTAATAAATTATAAATTATAAATTATAAATGATAAATAATAAATATTAATGATAAAACATAATAAATATTAAAAGATAAAAGATAAAGAATAAATAATAAATAATAAATAATAATTAATAATTAATAATTAATAAATAATAAATAATAAATAATAATCAATAAATAACAAAATATAAATAAGTAGTAAATAATACAATAATTATAAATAAATAATAAATAATAAATTAATTTTAAATAATTAATAACAAATTAATAAATAATAAATAATAAATAATACATAATACATAATTTTATATAATAAATAGTAAATAGTAAATAATAAATAATAAATAATAAGTGAATAAAAAAACAATAAATAAAGAAATTGTAAATTACAAGTAAATAACAAATAATAGACAATAATTAATAATTAGAAAATAATAAATAATATATATATATAATAATATATAAATTTATTTAAATACAATTACAAAAATCTTATAAAAACATATAAATATAAATGATTTTACATAAATTTTTATAAAATACAAGAAGAGTGACACACACACACCAAACTACATAATACATATAAAAACATATACCAACATTGTAAATATAAATATATATTAAAATATATAAATATACAAAAATAGAAATAAATATCTCTAAATATCTATAGAAATAATAAAATTTACATAATTATATATAAAACTCAAATTTATGTTACAGAATTATATATAAACTCACACACAAATATATATAATTGTAAATTAATATAAATATATATAAAAACATGTAAATATAAATATATATACACACATAATATATAAAAATATAAAAATAAAAAAATATATTTATAAATGTATATAAACATAGAAAAATGCACCAATATAGATAAATATACATGTATAGATGAAATTATACATAATCTCAAATAAATATTGATAAATATATATACAGAATAAATAAAATATACATAAATGTATAGAAATACATATGCATATATATATATATAATAGATAATAAATCACCAAAAGAGGGAAACCAACAAAAAATTGAAACACCATCAAATCAACCGAAATATAAATCCATGGAATAAAATCATAGACATCTTAACAAGCATATGAAGGCAATATTATTCAAATTTGAAATCACATAGAATATTAAAAAAATCATGTTATTAAAATAGAAAGATTAATTTTAGAGGTATTATAGGCCTTTTGACCTTGAAAAAATAGTGACTAAGGTTCCCTCAAATAATTATTGTGTAGATAATATATCAATCTTTGATTTTACATCTCACAAAGCCCAAATAGACACCTGAATCAAAATTTATAGCCATTTGTAGTTGAAGTTCAATTTTCAAATTGTTCTAAAATTGTAATAAATTGAAATATTTTAATTATTACCAAGTTTTTACCTAATTTCATTATATCCCTTTTATTTAGCTTTGATTTGACTGGTTGTGACGTTAAAATAGACATATGTATCAAAAGTTTTGTTAATTTGATGTTAATGTTGGATTTTGAACTCATCCTAGAAATAATTTAAATATGAAATAATTGAAACTAATAATTATAAATATTTAATTAATAAAACATAATAATTATTTAAAATTATAAATAATTAATAATAAATTATTATAAATAATAAATAATATTTTTTTTAATAATAGATAAAAATAAATTATTTAATATTTATTTCCATTATTTCTAGTAATTGTTTCAAAAAAATGGCTGCTAATTTTCAGGTGTTTTTAGAAGCTATTTCTAAAAATAAAATAATTTTTTTTAAAGTCATATTTCATAGAGATTTTTTGAAAAACCTCCACCAAAAATAAAATTATAAAATACAGAAAAAAATATTTTTTAGCGGTTTTCAAAAGCCACAGCTTAAAAATGTTAAAAATAATATGTAATGGCTGTTTTGAAAACCACCACTTCAAAACAACCAAAAATTTTGTAAGATCCAGTATTTTTTCTTGGTTTTCCTCTCTCTATGTTTTTCGTTAACTTTTATTTCAGTTGTGTTTTCATCGTGAAAGTCCAATATTTGATTAAACGTACTCTTGGGTTGTGAGGAAACATTGGAAAACTAGTGTTGATCAACATGTAGATCTTTATTTAAGAGCCAACCTAATGTTCAAGGATGTATGCTTTTTTGTGTTAATGGAGTTTAGGTATAAATTTTTTTAAGTGTGTCACAGGTTCATGGTAAGTTGAGAAGATTTAAAGGGGGTTCACATGGTTAATGGTAAAATGGTTTAAAAAACCAACTGCAGAACATTTACAAACCCTTTAAAGGGATTATACGTCATGTAGTTGTTTGAGGGTTTTAATAAAATAAATTCGAGGTTATGCGTTATTCAGTGTATTCCATTAAAATTATTTGCGAAAATTTTAACTACATTTCAAGCTAAGTAATTCTCTGACCAACTATTTTAAACATGTTGTGTGGGAGAATTATCACATTTTTTGCAACATCTCTTCTTCTCTCAATCCTAAGGAATTATCAAGAAGATTTTTGTGTGCCAAACTCTCTTCTAGTCATTATGTTTGTGTAAAAAATCCATGGAATGTCTTTCTGGTTAGGATTCTCCCTTCTCTTCCTTATTTTCCAACTGATATAGTGAAATAACTTGATCAATTGCATTTTTGGTGTTGATCATGATCAATTTTGATCTAGGAACCTCTTTGAAATCATATGCACCTTATTTCATGTGGGCATTTTCTTATGGTAGAATTGTGGGATCATCAGTGAAAGGTAGGGGCTCTATATCATAACCCTGAGGTTTGATAATTTATAATGTTTATTCAATATTGTGATTATTCGAACATAATGTGTATACAGATAAATTAAATAACTAATGACATTATTCATTTATGTTTGTTGGATTCAATTGGATTCTGACCTAACATATGGATACTGATTGGGGGAGATAACCATAAATATAATTTAATTGGATAAAGGATTAAAGTGTGTTTGGCATGATATGAGACACTAAGTGATTTCTTGACATCAAATCACTTAATTTTGGTTTATTATTTCTTTATATTACTATTAATCTATGTTGATATAATTGAAAGTGACATATGAAAGAAAAATGAAAATTCAATTAATTAACCATTGAGAATTATGATGTGATATTGTGATATCCATCCTATATGACAAGAAATGTGCTCGATGCTTTAATACTTATTTATCAGGCTCATCCCAACCTCTCTCACACTTATATTCTATAATGATGAAATTAATTTGGCTCAACCCGGTCAGATGTTTTAATTCTTATAGAGAGCAGGTTATAAGTTATCCCATACTGTAATGCATATAGGGATTTCACCCGAATGTTGTAATGCTTATAAGGCTTTGAGCCAAAATTCTTTGACTATACCAACATTATATGTTGATGGGTGGAACGATAATAATAATTGCTCAGTGATATTCATAAATGGCACCAAATAATTTTATTTTAGCTTGGTTATATAGTTGTGGCTGGTATGTTTATAAGTCATGCTCACAGTTTATTCCAAAATGGAGCTGAAGAGGGTTGTGGTATTATTTTATTAATTATTGAATTAATTAATACACATAGTTATCACTTTATTTTATACACATCTTATCAGATTGGTTTGTATTGAGACAATGGTCTTGACCTACTATTTTATACTCACACCCTATTCGGGCATCATTTTTGTACACGAGAAGATTATGTGGATTTGGGTTTGGACAATGTAAAAGGACCTTGCAGTTGATTGTTTTTTTGTGGATGGGATATAGTTTTGATATGGGATTGAAATTGGGTTTGGGACCCAGTATTTATATTCTTTTATTATATTTTGTTAGTCTTTTACTTGTATTTTTTGTATCATGTCATTTATATACATTCCAGTATGTCATTTAATTATTCCATTATTATTTATTGGACTATTCAATTGTTTTTTATTCTTGTATCCCACTATGTCTATAAAATGATTATTTTAATTTATTATGGGTTTTTATACTACTATGACACTTCATACTAGGGGTATTGTCTAAACACTATACACTTTACACCCTAACTTCTAGTTGTCAGCCTCAAGAATATGGGGAGGCATTCTTGTAGTCTCGTAACCATCCCTTTCTGGCCAAAATGGATTGTGATAGAATGGGGGATGATATAAAGTGGTATCAGAGAAACATGTTTTCTTATCCTCTATTTTACTATTTTAGAAAGGTAGAAAACAGACTAGGATGTGTCAGGGCTTGGTAATAAGCTCGTGTTTGGTAGTATCTAACCCATGGATGGGAGAAATCTGATTGCCTAGGTATGATAACTATTTTTTATGTTGTGTTATTATTATAGATGTAGTTATTTCACCTTTTTTGATTCACATGTTGTGTGAGGTTATTGTTTTTTGAATTTATTGTTCCTTTATATTTGTAATCGTGGCATGGTATGGAAAGATATGAGAATACATGCATCATAATAGGCACATAGGGATATATTGACATGCATTGTCCATAATAGGGACATATCAATCTTTTTGCATGTAATATGTACATTTATATTGAACTATGATATGAGATAATCACTTCACTGGATATATGAAATGATTTATCGTCTCAGGATAAAACGATTATAATCCATTTCTATAGAGATCATGAGTTTTTGGTTTTCTGTTATAGTCACATTTTTTGGTTGAACCTATTACTAGAAACTTCTTGAAGGTCTGAATTTGTCATAGAGAAAAAATGTACCCTCATCATCATCAAATTGATCATAAGGTGGGGGGATATCAACATGATCCTAACAAACTTATTCTAGAGTTTCTTATTGTTCTTAAGGAGAAGATGGATGTTCATCTTCATGACAACATCCTAAGGGTTATGCAATCAATGGAAAATGAGACTATTCATACTATTAATTCATTGTCTGAGTTGAAAAGATAATTTCCAATTCGTTATACACCAATTATTTATAAGGAAGGAGGAGCCCAGGTAAATGAGTTTTGGATTGATTAAGTCTAGAAAATCTTAATGAATGTTGAGACACCCGCTTATAGGAGGGTAAAGATTTCTTCGTATATGGTTTGTGGACGTGTCAATCATTGGTGGGATATTATGGAATAAGGTAGGGATAATGATGAGAAAAATTTGGAGGACTTTTAGATAAAGCTCGTGATCTAATTCTATATTGAGACATTGTGGGATGAAAAGGACACAAGTTTGTGCATCAGGTGCATGATGGATTATTAGTGCTAGATTATACAAGATAATTTACTGACCAACAATGCTTTGTGTTGTCTTTGTTAGCTGATGAGATTTCTAGGTCATGAAATTATCAAGAAACGGTTCCCTATGAGATTAGTTCATAGGTAAACATTTTTCATTTAATTATCATTAAGGATATTATGAACCAGGAACTCTTCAAAGAAGGGAATTTAATAGAGCCCTCAGGTAGTAGATTGGATGTTTCAACAGGGAGATCTGGGCATTCTTCATTGTGTGGTAAGAAGGTCCATGATGATAGTTTCTTCTAAGTAAATAGTGGGAATAACAGTGAGGCCAATGGAAAACCAGCTCAAGACCATGCTCTGTTCTAGAACTATCAATGTGGCATGTTTTCCCTCAAGTTCCCACTATGTCTTTACAACATAGTCGAGTGTCATATTTTTGGCTGACTGAGGCATCTTCCGGGGTTCTATGTGAAATTTATACAACATACTAGTAGAAGAGAATCATGAGAGGCACGAAAGTCAGGATGGGGCTTAAATACTCCTCATCAGGATGGTAGATGGAGTTCCACAGGTCATTCATGATGAGTTGGTGGACATGGTACCCCAATACATAAGAAGTAGTACTATGTACGGGAAATTAATTAGGGTAGTTAGACTAGATATTAGGTCATAGGGAAAAGATAGCTTCACGTTATGCATACTACTCTGGCTAACATGAACACAATATCGTCTACCGTTAGAGGTACAATTCTTATATAGTCTACCTTATCTTGTGTTTTTTTTAATATAAGAGTATCTCATTATTTCATATAATCTATTTTTTCAAATGATTTGGGATTATATTTATAAATATAGATGATGTTTCAACCATTAACACACCATTGGGAGTGCAGTCAGAAAATTTCAAAAATTTCATGGTGTTCTCTCTAGAATTTGGTGGTTACTATTTATTTTAGGAATCGTTCATGCAAGAACCGACAGGATTCGAATTGATTCTTGGTGTGGATTTTTAGTTATATACCAGAATCATATATAATTTTACAGGAGTAGATTTATCATTTTATTTCTGGAAGGAGGCAGCTATTTTCACCATGGTGAGTGGGATCTTCAAGCTGGTCATGTATGGATAATTCAGTCCAGATCAGATTTTATATTGACTCAGATATCTGATATTACTCTAGATGATGGTGGAGTGAAGAAATATTATTTTTCTATAGTGGTATACCATTCCCAAGATTTTTTACAATACGGGGTCTAGGACTTACTGCCTGAGTGAGAGAATGAGTTCATAATCGAGTTGGTGCTGGGAGAAAATCCATTTTATATGCAACCTTATGTTATAGAGCCACTAGAGATTTATGCGTTGGAAGTCTAGTTGGAAGATCTATAATCTAAAAGCCTCATATAGTCTAGTGCATCTTCTTGTCATTCTCCAGTTCTCTTTTCTGAATGTCTGATGGGTCTTTGTTCTTATGTGTGGATTATCATAGGTTGAAGCAAATAATGATCAAAAACCAGTGTCTTATTCCATGCATTGATGGGGTTTTGAATCAGTAGAGGGGTGGTAAGATCTTATCCAAGATTGAATTGATATTAGGAT
Organism: Viscum album; assembly: GCA_963277665.1. Classification (NCBI taxonomy): domain Eukaryota; kingdom Viridiplantae; phylum Streptophyta; class Magnoliopsida; order Santalales; family Viscaceae; genus Viscum; species Viscum album. Next base: position 2,066,703,478 of record OY728141.1, read on the forward strand.
ATCATCAGTTAATGATGAGAACATCATACATACCTTATAATTCCTTTAGGAGAAATTATGGCTTCTATAAATTCATCGTGATTCAATTTCGGATGAATAATGTGCATTTGGTCTTTATTTCCTTAATGAATAAGATATTTTATCTGTTTCTAGATTAGATTTTAGTAGTTTTGGTAGATTATTCCATAGTGTACACCCAATCAGTAGATGATCATGCGAAAAATCTCTATATAATCTTGAGTACATTGAGGTAGAATTGGAATTAAACCAAGATAACCATATGTAGTTTCTAGATTAATAATGTGTAATTTTTATCCCATGTCATCTATGAGGCAAGAGTGTCAGTGGACCTAGAAAAATTCATAGCTATGATATATTGGTAACATCCCCAGAACATATTTTAAATTTGATGATTTTTGGGTTTATCATGTTATTATCGATGCATTATCCAATATGTATCATATTTGGAAGAACTAATTTATGGGTTGACCAAGAAATGGATGAAGTTTGTTTGGCCTGATTCTTGAGAAATATATTTTTAGGAGATGAAAGGAAGGATGACCATAAAAAATGTCCTCACATTACGTATGATGGGTAAAGCATATATCTTGTACTATGATGCATCCATAGATAAACTCAAAGTAGTTCTCATGTAGGAGGATCAACTAGTTTCTTATGGATCTAGGCACTTCAGAATACATGAGATGATTTTTCCTACTCATTATATAGTGTTAGAAGTAGTGGTCCATGCCCTTAGATGTTTAAGACACTCTATCATGGGTGAGAGATTTGTGTTATACATGGATCAAAAAATACCCTAGTATATCTTTTCTAAGTTGTACTCGAGGCTTCTAGAGTCTTAGGGATGAATGACTCTGACATTCACATATAATATACCCATTCTTTTTAATGGTTTAATACTTAGAGGTTGTCTAATCTGGAGGTCTCAGTTCTATGAGACAAATTATTTGATGGGGAGACACCATCAGGATGGTATATGAATAGTGTAAATTTCCTTCTTTTTGTGGTAGAGTATGGCTTCCTACGATCTTTCACGAGGTGATGATGAGGGAGTTTCATGATTCTATATGAAGGTGTATCCGGGTTTGAAAAATATGTATCAAGATATCTGTAGATATTAATAGTGGTCTGGAATTAAGAAGGAGGTAGGAGGACTCAGGTCTAGATGCTTCACTTCTCAATAGGTAAAAGCCAACCATTAGAGGCCAGATGGGATTTTTCAGCCTTTACCCATTCTTATGTGGAAATTGGATGATTTCATGAGGGATTTTGTGATAGCATTACCCAAAAAAACATAGAAAAATGATGTTTTATGAGTAATTCTGGATAATCTTACTACTGTAGTCCATTTCATACCTATCAGGGAAACCTTAAAGGTTGATGATCTGTGCAGTAGGTAATTTTTTGAGGTGGATCAATTTCACAATGTTACACGTAATATAATTTTAGAAAAATATTCTCATTTCACATTTTGTTTCTAGTATGTTCTTTATAATTATATCCGATCACGATTTATTTTGAGAAAAACATATCATCCATAGAACTATAGTCAATGTGAGTAGGCTATTCTAGTTCTAGAGGATATGTTAGGAGCCTTTTTTTAGATTTTTATGGTCAATATGAGAAACATATGGAACTCATAAAGATTTTATATAATAAGAGATTATATGAAATGATCCAAATGACATCTTTTGGTGATTTTATGGTAGTCCATGTCATTCACCTTTTTGTTTGTTGGAGGTCGGTGGCTCAACACTTGTTGGGCATAGTCTCATGTAGGAGACATCTAAACAAGTTTATTTGATCTGACAATGGTTAGTGGCTACACAAAGATGGAATAAATCTTATGATGACCATCAGAGATGACCTATGGAATTATAGGTTGGTCATCATGTTTTCATATAGGTGTTTCCTATATTTGGGAAACACCATATTAGTAAATAGGTAAAGCTAGTGCCTATGTTTTTTGGGTCATTTGAAATAGTTTCAAGGGCTGGTCCGGTGGCATTCCATATATCCCTTCCATAGAACTACAGTTCCATGCAAAATATGTTCCACATGTCGAAGCTATAAAGATATCAATTAGAACCATCCCATGTGATAGAGGTAATATATGTCGAGCATTATACTAATGAATTATTTGAGGAGCATATGATATAGGTTGTGGATCCTTGGGATACATATCTTTATGGCTAGAGTATACCATCGATTCAAGTCTAGAGGCATCATAGGTGAGTTCAGTAGGAGACCAGGGAGAAGGAGTTTGAAATGTGAATATAGTGGCTGAAATTTTTATTTGAGACCACACACTTATTCTTGGAGTATCTTGTGTTTGAGATGTTATAAGGTGGGGAGTTAGTAAGATCCCATCTTCTTCCAGGCATGTCTCTCTATGATTTTTTCATTTAATTTTATTTTTTATATGTTTTCATCTTGAAAATAAATCATTTAAATTAACATATTCCAAGGTTTTGAGGAAACTTTAGAAAATGAGAGTGGATCCACATGGATAATTTTTTTTGGGGAAATGACCTAATGTTTAGGGAAGAATTCTTGTTTGAGTTAATGGAGTTATGGTATAAATGGGTTAAATAATTTCATAGGTTCATTTTAATTTGAGATTCATTAAAAGTGGTTCAGAGTGTTAAAGGGATAATGGTCTACAAAAATTCTTAACATTTACATGCCATGTAATTATTTTTGGGTTTCAATAAAATAAATATGAGGTGATGGGTTTTTTATAAAGTTTTACATGACATGTAACTACCTTAAAAAACATGTGATTCCCCACTGTGTTGTTTTAAACATGTTATGCAACTGAATTCTCATTTATTTTTTCTACAACTCTTCTGCTCTCAAACTTAGGGAATTATCCTTGTGATTTTGGGGTACCAACAACACTTATGGATGTCTCGTTTATGTGATCAATCAATAGTAAGTATTTCTGGCTGGTTTCTCCCTTCTCTTCCTTATTCTACAACCATTTCCCTAAAATCCCTTGACTAGTTGCCTTATTTGTTTTGATCTTGATCATTTTGGATCGGGGTACCTCTATACAATAATCTGAACGTTATTCTTCATCGGATCTTACCATGGAGATCATTTTTAGATCATTGGTTAAATGTATAAGATCTACATCTTATCTATATGGTTTAATAATTTCCAATTTTTAAGAAATGTTGTGATTCCACCAACATAATGTGCATATGAGTCATTTAAATAATGAATTATGTTATTCTTTAAAGTCCTTTGGATTCAATTGGATTCTGATTTAACTTATGGCTTCCTATTTGGTGAGTGAACCGAAAATATAGTTGAATTTCTTAATGGCTCAAAGTGTGTTTAGAATGATATGAGACCTTTGGTGATTTCCTGATATAGAATCCATAAATATTGTCTTATTTCTTATTGATATAACTGTTAATAAATTGAGACATAAATGAAAGGGGAATATTAAAGAAAATGGTAATTCACAGAACTAATAGTTGATAATTGTGATGTGATATTGTGATATCCATGATGTATGACATGAATTTTTTTTTCATACTATAATGCTTATATATTGGGATTGGCCATATAAATTTCACACTTATTTGATGTAATGATGATATTTAGCTATCTCAACCTAGTCCAATGATGTAATTCTTATAGATATAGGTATATTTCTTATCAATTGTTGTAATGATCATGGGGATTTTACGCGGATAATATAATGCTTATAGTGATTTGACCTAGATTGTTGTGACTATACAATGGTTATATGGTGGTGGGTGGAATGGTCATAAGAAATGATCAAATATATTCTATAATGGATTTGAAGATGGTTATTTTACCTTGGTTATATGTTTTAGGTGGGAATAGTTATAATACATTCTTAGATATTATTCTGATATGGAATCGAATAATGTTGTGGTTATATTTTTTTAATTATTGAATTAATTAATACAAATGTCTATCACATTATTGCATACACTTATTATCAGCCTAGTTTTTAAGACATAGTGGTTTTATAATACTATTTTATACTCACACTATATTCGGGACATCATTTGGTACATGAACAGATTACATGGCTACAGGTTTGGGCAATGGAAAAGTCCCATGAAGTTGATTTCTTGTTTTTTTGATGGGATGGAGTTTAGAGTTAGAACCGATATGCGTTTTAGTACCCATGAATTTGAGTGTTTTATTTGAGTATTATTGTCTTTTACTTGTATTATTACAAGCATGACATTTAGTTACAATCCATCAAGTCTGTACATTATTCCATTATTATTTATAACATTTTTGAGTTAGATTTTATTTTTGTCTTCCTCTATGCCAATACTTATTATTTATATTTATTATGGTTTGTTTATATAGATATGACACATCATACTAGATGTTATAGTCTCCACACTATACAATTTTCACCCCTGCTACTTGTTGGAAGCCTATAACATACTGAGAGGCAAGCTTGAGATCTTGTAACCAACTCTTTCTGGCCATGTGAGAGAGTACTGGAATGGGGGATGTTACAAATTTTAAATTTTCCCACAGTGAACCCAAGGCCTACCCATATTGTGGAAACATCTCAGTAGGGAGGGATACTCATCCTAGGTCCCATCCAATATTCCATAGGGATCCATGGTTTCACTATATTCATATACATCCCAAATGGCCAAACTCTCTTCCTACCACACTACAGCTCTATCCAGAGGTATCAAGGGTGTCCTACATGAGAGCCATTAAGTCACACTCACTCTGATTGAATCCCCCAATCGGTCTAGATGGTATAATAATGAAAGGCCTAACAAGCCCATACCATTGGCTATTGGGGAAATTAATCCATCACCGAGGACCCTCAAGGGCTTGGCAATTTCTGTGGGTTAGCCAAACATATCATTTATAATAAAATATTTTTGTAAATTAAGGCGATAAACTTAATTGGTGAGGACACATAAAAAATTCAATATAAAATATTCTTAAATACCTTAAGGCATTTATGGAAGACTACATACCTCATTTAAAGATTTTGAAATTAACTCAACAGGATGAAAACTGTCTTCCTTGCATTTCCTATGTTAATGTTAGATCAAAGGGCCTCCACCCATGTTTTTAGACACCAATATCACACCAAGGAATCAAATTTTTTTAAATATAATAAATTATACATAATTTAAATTTTTTGGGAAAATAGGCATATATCTTATGTTATCATCATGCAGTTAACTATCACCGAAACGTTGACTAACCACATGTAGATGGTCTATATCATTCCCCGTAGTCCACACTGAAAAAAAATCTATATGACTTGAAACCAAAAACATAATTAATTTAATTAATTTTAAGTTAAATGTATGAAATTGAAAATTGATTACATACCTCAATCAAGTCAATAAGAGAATATGTAGAAGTGTCATCTCAAGACATCATCTTCCTTCAAGGAGGATAAGTCCTATGAGAATCAACTCATTCCACCATGATAATATGGAATTGAAACTAAAAACCTAACGCCAAAAACCAAAACTAACAATAAAAAAAGATAGGTAAGGAATATATCGACATAGGAAAAAAAAGTTCAATGGATGACAAGAAAAAAAGATTCACAAAAGTAGAATTATATGTGAACAAGGGAAGGGTGGTTCATATCCCCTAGTCATGTGCCCAAATTAGAGGAAGAAGGAGGAGATACCCTCTTATAAAATTAAAAGGGTGTGTAAAGGTAAATTTTACCACATTAAAGGATACTATCTATATAGTTAACTCATACTAGCTATCTGGTAGGCACATGAAGAATGAAATTGGCTCTAGAAAGACCCTCAGCAAGCTGGTATAGTGCCACTGATGAGCAGGTGGTGATAATAACCAATAAGGTTATTGTATTTTTCCACGGATGAAGTATCCACCCCAATAACTCCCAGGTCCTTTTCAAGGCCTCAGGAAACCTCTCAAGCCTTTACCATCATCTAAAACACAATCTTTTAATGAGTCCAGTCTCTTAAAATTTGATTCAGAATCATGGCTCTCAAAATAAAAAATCTAACATATTCCAAAAATTAAAATTCCTTCAATAATTTTTACAACAATAAGGATTAGGGGAATTATAAAACACCCCCCATAACACTTATAATATATAATAAGTATCAATAGTCAAACATACAAACATTCTATCCTATATAGACTTCCAATTCTAGTTCAAATGGACTCAGACTACCTACAAATGTAGAACATGATCACATAGTGAAGATCCAACCAAAAGGTACTCAAGATACCAAGATATGATCAAAAGATAGAATTCATCACTAAAATATTTTATATGATTCTTAACCAAGCCCATCCATTTTAAGACATCCAAATTTCATTGCCTAGTAGATCATCCAACCCTTAGTGCTCCCCGTAATAGGATCTCACTAAAATAGACCAATTCTGAGATTTGATTCCACCTGATCATTGTAATTTCTTATTGAAACATGATACTAAAATCCTTAATTATTCCTATTATGTGGTTCCCAATACCTACACCCAAATAATCTTTGAACCACCAGTCTAATGCTCGAACTCCTCTTGTATTCGGTTCCAAAATAAACAAAAAATGTTTCAATCGTTGAATCCTAAGGCCCAATCAAGCCAGATTTCCCCCAAAATTCATCTCTGACACAGAAAACCCATGGATTGTGTTAAAACATACATAAACACAATTTTTATAGAATGAATTGACCTAATTTCATGGAAAATTACTAATGAAACCATTTTTGTCTAGATAACTGAAAAATATTAGGCTACACCGACTAATACATTCTCAGATTACTCAATTCTGATGCCTTTACTCTGAATGGTAACCCATGATCATTTTGATACGACCACCAAATACCCATCTTGTCATCTAGTGTGATTTACATAGTTGGAACCCTATTTATCTGGATCCACAATCATGATCTACCATTCCAATAATACCAATGTACTTCCAACCATATCACGCTTGTACCATCACAACTCATCTCATGGCCAACATCATCTCCCAAACTCCATTAGACACCACATTTTTTTGAATATGTAGAATTAACTATAGAATATAGTTGTATTGAGATTAATTTATCCACCTACATCAAAATTAACTAATTATCATCCAACATTAGGTTTTATTGATCCAAAAACCCTATAGATTGGGGTTTTATCTCCATGACTGATATCACTTTCCACACTATAGATGTGACAGTTTCATCACATTACTGGTTAAAACCACTCATCATTGTTGATTTCATACTCTCTCCATTCCTAAAAACAAGGGCTATACATGTCCAAGACCACTCATCCCCATGAACCAACCCGAGACATAATTCATTACTCATTCCCAACCCATTAATACATCATCATTAACATCATCCAATGCTAAAATTATAAAGAGGGTCACCAACCTCAATAAGGTATTTATTCACTGAAAACCAAGTGTCTTTACATATATCTATCTTAGAGTAAAACCTTAAAATGTTTGAATACTAATAGTGTTTCTCCCCTCCCAATCCACACTATCCACTACCAACACCTCCCACTTCTGTGAAGGATCAACTAGTTTCATTCTAAATGCATAAAATGGTTATACACCATTTTATAAATCATCAATAATTACATTAAACCAAATGTACTATATCAATTTTTATCAGTATAATGTGCACAAACTCATGTACCACATGGTAATAGAGATTGAATCTTGATCTTGTGAGTTTTACATCACCAAAACTCAGTTCAAGCATTGAGTCACTATCCATTCAATTTAAGCATGTCAGTGTCATCATGCTATAAAAACCATTGGAACTATTATAAAAAATAATGGGCCTTACCCATTCCTTTATAAAACACATGCTTAGCCTCAACATGAATACATACAAAAAATAAAAGAATCTACCCATGTTATCACCATGATACAAAAGTGAATCTTGAGTTAACAAGGTTAGGGACATGGATAGTCTTACTCTTTCAAACCATCCATAGTAACATGACATAGACACTCAATGTTCATGATCACACAAAGACCCTTACATCACCATGCCTTTATCGTTAACATGGAAGAACATCACATGTATTATTATACAATCTAAATCACCTTCCAATTCCTTTGCCTCTAAGGAGAAAAATGATCTAACCCCTCACTCGAGATACCCTCTTATACAGCAAGGAAGAAACTCACTAAAATTTGAGTCATATCTTTAGGTTCACTAAGATCTCTCACATATCCCATAAAATAGTTTTCATCTATAGGTCATAACTCATGATATTGTTATCAGTTCACCCATACAAATAATCACATGTTGTCTCACAATCTAAACTACATGGTCAAGGGTTTTATACTAACCATAGAATCCAACTTTCCCAAAACACCCACACTAGGGGCCTTAAAAAACCTCAGCTATCACCAGAAAAAACACTCAACCCATAGGGAAATTATTCTCACAGGGCATCCACATAGAAGAATACTCCCTCAATAATCGAACATGCATACACATTTAACTGACATCTCCATATGATGATCCATACCCTGAAAATCACAGCAACTAAATTAGAAAAGAAGAGTTTCATTCCATCCTATATGAAAAAACACTATATAGGTTATTACTAACACTGTAAGTAACCTAACTAGAATAATAATGACCCCCAAAGTGTTTATTATCAAGTAATTAAATGCCTTTATATACCAATGAGGGTCTTAGTGCATCAAATCCAAGTGGGACTATACTATCGTTATCTACATTAATCATCTCAACATAGAACCTATATAAACCATCATAGAGAAATACAAATACATGTCATCCGAGTTGAGTAGTATCAATTGAATTATTACAAAAGAAAACAACGTATTAGAAGGCGAAGACACATTAAACTATTATACCTCTCATCGGCGATAAAACTCAAAATAGTTAGAATACTTATCTTTTCAATCATAATGTTTCAATATTGATGCACACAAAAACATCTTACCTCCTTCATCCATGAGCTCAAGGTCCAATAAATGGCCTCATTCTAGTGTTCAAGAGTTGGAAACCCAATAAATTGTATCCCAAAACATCATGTGTGTCAGACTAGATGAAAATCATATCAATCCTAACATGGATTACCAGGAAAAATAATCCAAATCCATTATTATCATGGATATCTTATGATAATAGGTGTTAATTATACACCAGATAGATATTCATTAAATGACCTACCACATCCTTATATTTCCTGGATACCATATCCCAAATAGTAAGGAAAAATAATAACACATCTAATACCAATTTTTATTGTCCATCCCAATCCAACTATGAATAGTTGTTAGACTGGTGGCGCTAAAATACTTCATGTGTGCCTCCTCAAATTCTATAGGATTCCAAGTAAAAGTAAGTGTATATGGTAGTACTATGAGGAGACTATATCCTCAAATCAATGTGCACAATCATAAATTGATAAACAGATAATATAGAACACCATCACACCAAATGACACAAAATAAATAAACATATGCAAAAAAATGAAATTCATCATACATCCTAAATTCCCATGATCATCATACATGACAGATATCTCACTAAACCGATCACATATATAGAATAAACCAAATAAAATGAATAAAGAATGAAATGATGATAAATGATGATCCAATATAATCCCTGAGTCTCAACTCATACCAATCTATAAACCCCATTTGACATAATCCAACTCAATCAACAAATCCCAATCCATAGTCAATTAGAACTTACAACAAGTGTGGGATAATCAGGTGACTAAATCTAATTGAATCATGAGTAGGGTGTGAGTAAAAAACTCAGTAAGGCTCCCCCAACACGGTCCCATAACATACAATTAATGTAGTGATATGTGCATGTGAAAAACTCAGAATAAAGTAAAAAAAATCTATATATAAATTAATAAAACCAAAAAAATACATTATTTATCCTGATTCCTGAATGTCTCTGACCACGTCGTGATGACCTTGCTAACCTATATACTAGGTACCATGTCATTTTCCATCCTTAGGTTTAAGATATTAATCAACTAGAACTAATTTATCCAATATTGTGAAGTCTATGAGCATGTTGTGATGATCATGCCTCATAATATAATTATCCTGAGTCCTATGTTATATAGATAAGTATAATGGACATCCCCTAAATCTGTTTTATCAGCCGATGTATATTTCTATAAGGAAAAAAGACTTGGGAAATGATCCTAAAATGCTATATATGATTATAATAGATTAAATATAGTCTCCAAATCTATAGTAACACCACTAAAAATATCTCATACCTACCCAATAGATGTTTTCTCAGCTAGGTATCACAGACCTCCCCAATGATAGTTTTCTCATCTAGTAGAAACGTGGGACTCCCCTATGAAAGTTTTCTTAGATGGTAAAAAAGACCACCCATGGGAGTTTTCCAGAAACAATAATAGATTAAAACAAAGGTAATGCATGGTATCACATCAAGAATAAAAATAAACACCAACTGGTCAAATGTCGAACCATTAAACATTATCTATATCCAGTCACACCGACTCACCAGGGTTAATACATCATTGGGGCATCGACAAGGGTCCCCAATCAAGGTCAATTCTTGAGTCACAACCTGCCTCACGGAGGGAATCATGCTCCTTTAAGATTTTATAAAAATACATGGCCTCATGGGATGGAAAATACATCACTCCTAAGAGATGGCTTGGAAACCATCTAAAAACCGAATTCATCACTAGGTTGTCCCGAAAATATGACATATTATCTATTAAACAAGGCCAACCCATAAGGTTCCATATCTAAAGGGAGAGGGGCACTCATCCCATATACCTCCCAATAGGTAAAGGGATCCAATGTGTCATTCAAGCCATATACGACCCATATGCCCAAACCATCTATCTATGCCACTACACCTCCATCTATAGGTATCAAGCATGTCCTATATGAGGGGAACTAATTTTCACTCACTCTAGTCACACACATCAAAGGTTTTAGATTCCCCATGAAACATTACTCATCCATCACCAGATGAGGAAATCAAACTATTTCTATGGAACATTATGGCCTTGGCATTTTGTGCAGCCCAACCATTATTTTCATTTAAAATAAAACATTTTACTAAATAAATACATCACTCTAACTAGAAAGACCACATATCAACTTAAACAGAAATTGTGAATACATATCATATGGAATGTATGGAAAACCACCAACCTCTTTTGAAACGTTTGAAATTAACTCCCTAGTCTAAAAAATCTCTTCCCAACCCTGCCCAAGAACTTATTAACTAAAAAACCAACACTTATTTTTTTGGGTAGTCACTTGACACCAAATAATCATAATTAATTAATTATAACTATTTATAATTAGTTAAAATTTTATTGAATAAATTGGAATAAATCCTACATTATCACTAGTGCCTGAAGCTCACCTAAATGACAACAAAACATTAGCTGACTATCCATGTCATTACCCCCGACTCCAATTTGATAAAAAACTTTATAAATTTTAACCAAAAGAATAATTATTTAATTAATTTTAAGAAAAAACCTTTGTAAATTACCAATAGTTACATACATTCATCAAATCACTATGGTACTATCTATAGATGACATCTCGATATGTCCTCTCCCGTGGTTGATTGGAAACCCCATGATAATCAGTAAATTACACCCAAATCTAGTGGAATCATCACTAAAACCATAACCTCAAAAAACAAAAAATAAATATGAACAAAGAATTTTAACGGTGGAAATGAATAAGTGAAATTATGTAACAAGGATATATAAAAAAACACAATAAAAATTTCCCACTATTATGGTAAAATAAGGTAGGATATGTGGTTTAGATCTCATAACTGTGCACACAAATGATAGGAAGGAGGGGTTTTCCCCTCATAAAATTAGATGAGATAGAAATTTAAATTACACATCTATAGTGGACTCTAATTATCTGATACATGGACAATGGATATTTGGTAGCCACCTGAGGTATGAATATGGATCTAATTGTCCCATTAGATAGTTGATACACAAACACTGACTAGGTAGTGGTGAAAGAAACAAACAAGGGAGTTGTTCGCAGCCACCCTATCCCCTATTGGGTCTCTCACAAGACCCGAAGACACCTCTCAAGCCCCAATACTCATCCAAAAACATTATCATAATGATTCAAAACTATAAAAATTTTATTCTAAATCCCAATTAAAAAATGAACCATATTCCAAATAACCAATTTTAAATTCCTTTTGAAAATTTCTTGCATGTACGAACACATGGAATTATATCTGAAAGAAAGAGGTAATTCATTAATTGGGTAGGAATAATCCAAATAACCAGATCATTTTTCCTCGAGATACTAAATGACTCATCAATTATATATATAATGTCAATTCCTACCCTTTAAATTATTAAATTCAATACATTAATCATATGAAAAATATGATTAATAGTTCACTACATAATCAATTTTCCTAAGCCTTCAATAAACATCCTAATTGATATAACAACATATGGTATGTACATACATACCTAATTAATTAAAAATGAATATAATCCCTCCTGAAAAATAATTTTGATGATATTCTTAAAGAATATCACTTATTGGAAGGAAATGAGTTTGATGAAAACTTACTAAAAACATCATCATTATTAGTTATCCAGAGAAAGAAGGTGGATTGTATCATTAGAACATATCCCATGTGTAACATAAAAAATATCAAAGGATTTTGGCATAGATGAATGTTTTTTTAAGATTTTCAGATATGTCACCTTCAATAACAAGAATAAATATCCCTTTTTAAAATTAATAATTACTCATTAAAATGATTTTCTTTTAGAAACTAAATATTTTCATCATGATTGAACATTTTAATAATTACAGTTTAACACAAAAAATTATGTTTTATAATTTTTAAAATAATGATTACTTAAAAATAAACATTTTATAAAATATAAAAGCACTAAAGACTTATTTCTTAAAATAATAGGAATTTAAATAGCTTTTGAAATCGAAAATGACACTTTAAAAATGAAAAATTTAATAAAAAAATATTCTAATATTTTTTCTTACCAAATCATTTATAATCAAAATCCATTTGAAAAAAAAATTAAAACATGAAGATAAACATTCTTGCAGAATAATTCTCATAAAAGTAAAAGAAACTCTATAATAGGTTATATAATTTTTTTACCATATTTGTAAAATGCGATTTTACATGACACATTCCAAAGACATTTTTCAAAAAGGCAAGGTGAAAATTTTAGAATCTTTTAATTTCAAAATATAATATTAAAAAATGGATCCTTGAAAAGGGAATGAATTTTTTCAATTTAATTGTGGAGTGTAAGATAAAATATAAATTTTTTAAATAAATTATTTTTCTAATATTAATTTAAAAACATGTATTGAAACCCAATTCTTTAAAAGTGTGGTAAAATTTTCATTTGAAATGAGGAAAATAGAAATAAGAAGACCACATTGGTAATACAAATTTGGGTTTCAAAAAAATAATTGAAATAATTTTGGGATATAGATAATATGGATATGGAAGATGAAAAACCATTAAATAGGATGAGGATTATTTCTAATTATGTGTCATTTTGATGAGGAAATAAATCCATAAAAGAAGAATAATTGATGTAATAATACTTTAAAATTTGTTTTAAGATAGTGAAATGTAAATAAATAGAGATATAGATAAATTAAAATATATTTTAATAATAATTTATATTATAAAAAACATATAAGATTAAAATTCAATAAGAATGACCATAACCTAATGAATTGAAATTGAGTAATAAAAACCCTTACATCTTAGTAACTTGGATAAGAAGACATCAAAGAAGGTTACTCATAAAGATATTTTAAATGAATTAAACTTATGAAAAGGAATAATTTATAGCATTCATAAGGTAGTATATACACCACAAAAATTCTAGTGGTGAGTATGTAATGTGTCATAATGAAATAATATTAAGGCAATCAAATCCTTAAAAATTTGCTATTAATTAAATTAAAAGGATAATAGGGATAGATTAATGAAAAATCATGTAAATAAAATTATTGAAACATTAATAATAGTAATATAATAAATTAGGGTATTAATTTCACTATATAAAATAATATTAGGTTTATAACGTGAAAACCTGCCTCAATGAATGGAAATTTGGTCGAAAACTCTTACCTTTTACTCCCAACATTCAAGAAATATATTTATCCCTCATTATAATAAACAAAAAAAAATTGTAACTAATTTAAGAACATTATTCATACCTATTAAAAAATATTATATTCAATTATAGTCATTTAGAATTCATTCGTCAACTATTTATGTTCATTTTCATCATTAGATGTTAGCAATTTTGATTGTTTCACACATGTTCTACAACAATGACATCGAACCCTTTTCCATGACTAAAATTTCTAAACTATAATATTATACAATGAACATTAATAGAATATTTATAAGTATCTATAAAATTAGAATTTAATTCCATGAGAGTTATATCCTTGATTTGTGAACATGAAATTATTTAAAACGTTGTTTTGAGTAATTTTATGATATCACTGAATTAATTTATAATGATCATTAATTTTTATGGTATCCATAAACAAATATTAATGGAAAATATTAATACTTAATGTCATATAAATTAATAAAATATATTTTTATAATGATCAATGATATGTGATGATGAAAAATAGAACATGTCATCTTTAGAGTTGGTAGTCCAGATGTATACACGAGCAATAAACATAAATAATGTAGAAATTGATTTATATTTTAATAATATTTGAACTTTTATCTTTATAATATTAATTAATTATTTACATTATTATAACTATCCATGAATGGAAGCATTGATAAAACCAAATAAATAATTCATGGGGGTCATAGTCCTAAAATAGGTATGGACAACTTTTTAACATTTTAAGAAGAATGGTGGAAGTTAAATAATACTTCTTCTATAAAAATCTAGTATAATAATGATAAAAAAATTTATATTCTTGGATGTTATTAAATAATTTGAATCTAGAATAATAAAACATATATAAATATAAATAAAATGGCTTGATTTGAAATTTTTTAACTATCTTATTGGAATAACTCCTTTAAAAATTTTCTTAAGACTTAAATGAGTGGTTTTTTTTGTAGAAAAAATAATATAGAAAATGGATTGATGTTCAGGGAAGGTATTTGGGTAGAGTTTGGTCAAACCATGTGGATTAAGTTATGAGGAATTTTTGGATGGTGAAAGGAACCTTTTATAAGTGAGAGGGTGTGACTTTTATAAATAATCATAACTTTATGACAATATCATGTCACTTTCAATGAAACTTTTCTGAAAAATTAAAACATAATAGAGAGGGGATAATTGGTGGTAAATAAATACCTCAAAAAATCAATTGGAGACATGTTTCTAACATGATATTTGTCTTTTAAATTTTTTATATCGTTTTACAATTTTGACCTTTACCTCAATAACTAATTTTTACCTAAATAATTTATGTCGAAGACTAAAAGCAAAATGGAATATATTAAATATTTTGGAAATTATTATTTAAAATATAGAATCCATTTTATAATAGGATATCTAAAAATGTGATAAAAATTAATTATAATATTTTAAATGTATAACTCATTAAAAGATTTTTTTAGAAACATATTATTCATGTATGAAAATTTTAATCATGGGAATATAAATGAAATTAGATATTTTAAATATATAATTTTATTCATTAAATAAAAATTAAAAATTGAAAATGTTTTCAAAAAAATTTATTCTTTATTATTTCCAAGAATTGTCATCAATTTCATGGTATTCTTAAAAAATTACATTTCGTATTAATCACCTAAAAATAAATATTTTTAGGAAAATAGTAAAAATAAGACTTATGCTAATATTGATATGCTAAATCCAAAAAATAATTTATTTTATAAATTTTAAACTTATATGGTTTTGGAATATAACTTGTAAATGGAATCATTAAATATATTTAAAAACTATTTTATAGGAAAGTGAATTTTTAAAATATTAATTATTCTTATTATTATTTCGTATCAATTACTTGTTAAATTATTATTAATGAATTATATTAATTATATGTTTTATCATAAAATAAAAATAATATATGTAGTTTTTTATAATAAAAATAAATATTTCCTAAAAGTTAATTTTTAAGAAAATACATTTTAAAGAATAAGTTTATCTTATCAGTTATTTTACAACACTATGGGAATTTCATTAATGAATTATTATAAAAAAGAACATCACTTTTTTCTATATAAGTCTCAGAATTATGTTAATTATATTTATACCTATCGATTCAAGGACTATATTATAACTATCACATTTATTTATTATAATATCATCTAAATAAAATGTATCATAGTTGAATTTTTTTCATTATTTCAGGTCAAACAATCTACATGGTATTTATTTAAAGTGGAATTAATTTTTGAAATTCTTGGGTGCTACATAATGTGTGTGAAACTTTTGTATATGTTGGTTGAATATATATATTACATCCCATCGCTCCTGGTGTGGAGTGGGTTATATATCTCTATTTAACATGCATTGGTTTATTTAGAAATTTTTTTCATATAACTTTATATGATATGCACGCATGGATATAGTATATTTTAGTAGTACTACATAATTGTTATTTTCAAATATATTATCATATTTTAATACTTTACATAATTTTATGACATATTTATGTTTAGTTTAATATGTACTAATAAATGATAAATTTTTTTTAACATTTATAAATAATTTAACAGAAAATTACCAAATTTATAAAATATTTCCATTATTTATTTAGAACTTTAATAAAATCTAAGATATTTAGATCCTTATTCATTTATATAAGAAGGTTTTTAAAATTATAATCATGAGTTTAATTCATTTTATGTGATGGAAACAAAACTTTATAGTTGAACTTAACTCTCCTTTATCTCTCTCCTTTGCTAATAGAGATTATTGCATGTCATGGAGTATAAGAGAGGCCATTTGTATATGATTAATGATCATAGGGTTCGTAAATTTACTATTAATGAAACAAGTTGGTGTGTTTTTTGTTAGTGATATTAATTGGGTGAACTGGTGACGTGTCTTGGAAAAAATGAATAATGGCACACATATATTTATTTATATTATTTATTTATTAAAAACTCTCCCAAATTGATTTTAGTTCTTGGGTTTGATTTTTTATAATTAATTAAGAGTTATTGAGGGCCATAAATCCCTTTATTATGTAGATAAAATCATTCATGGGTAATGTGTGTGTATCAATTTCTTATTTGGATTTTACCAAATTCTCTCAACTCTTATTAGTGAGTGTGATATAATGTAGTGATATGATGTAACTATTACATATGATATAGTTACAACCTCACATATATGTGTATCTATGTATAATTAATTATTATAATGGAATAATATAATTATACAAATAAATTACATATGTAATAAGTAAATTCCCTCACAGTAAGAGGGTAAGGATCTAAAAACTCAACACACTTTTAAAAACCCCAACCCTAGTAGCCCAAGGTAGGTATTTACTTTTTTACATTGGTACTAAATACAAATTATCATATTACAAAGGAATAAATATTTTGGTAGTATTGGAACACTAGATAAAGAATTTAAAATAATAATAAATTTCCAAACATAAAATAATACATAGTATTTTCTTGGGAATTACATTTTTACCTTTAGTAGGCCACTACAAATTAATCATTATACCCACCTTGGAATCTCAAAAAAATTAAACATATGAAAGAGGTGACCTAATATTCTCTATAACGATATGTGTATAGTAGAAGATATAATGAATAAATAAGTCAAAATCAATAAGAAAAGGTTAATAACTAAATACATATTCCATTTAATCAATAACATGAGCATGAAGAATAATATGGAAGGGATAAATGATGATAAAATAATTTGATATAAATAATCAGATGATCCTGAAACTTATCCATGGATATCATAACTAATCAAATAATCACACAAACATTAATAACTACTCTCACAATGATGTATTTCATATTATCAGACATCATGAACTTATCGTTAATCCTCATGCAAAGACATCTTACACAAATGTGTAAGGCCTTAGGCAAAAACCCAAGATAGTTTGACTCATGAGACCTATAGATACATTGATGATATCTATAGGGACCCACCTATCACTTACTAATTCAAATTCATTCCACATATCGAAGGGGTGAAACATAATAAATGTAGACATTAGTATTGAAAAACTAGCATATGAAATGCTAACAATCTAGCCTATTAATAAACATAATCATAAGTCATCTAGATTAATGTAGATAATGGTATCAAAATAGTACATATCTATTAAATAACAATATACACCAATGAATATTTACATAGATGAATATACCTATAAAATATTATAGGAATATTTCTTGACAAAAATACCCTTTTCATTTAAAAAAAATTATTCAAAATATAAAAATTTCCCAAATAATGAGTAAAAAATTTACTTTGTAAGGAAGTTTTGAAACTTTAAAGAGAATATTTAAAACAATGAGTGTTCATGATGGAATAAAGTTTTTTTATACTATATTAGTTAAATATACTATACTTTTAAACTTTTTTGGAAAGTAGAAAAGTAATTTATTAGTAACATGACAGGAAGATTAATTTTAACCCATTTTTTAATATTCAAACATGGGTATAAATTTATTTATTAAATAATTTCTTGAATATTAAAGATAAATTTTAAAACCATTTAAGTAAAATATGGATATATAAGAAAAATATTCCCGTCCAAGTAAAACAATAAATGTAGTTTTTTTTAAAACGTGTTTTTGGTATCTTGAGTACATAATGAATATAAAAGGAAGTAAAAAATTGTTATTTTCATAATTAAATATAGGAGAATAAAATATTTTGTTTAATACAGAAAGATAAAATAATTTGACAAAAGATAATTTAACATAAATAATCTTGAATAATGATGAGATTGTGAAATAAACTTATACATTAGTTCAACTCCCTTGATAAGTGTCTGAACCTCATTTATGATAAATATAGATTTATTATAAATATATTAAAACACCATAATCATATATATAAAACTATATATACTATACTTATAATCTTATATAACTTATTTGTTGATAATTCATTATTAATGTCACTATTTTGGTAGATAACTGCTTTATTTTTCATTTATGTATTGGTTCGCTAGTATTGGTACTTTTACATTGATCATGGTTACACTATATATAGAATTATATCAATTATAAAAATTTAATATATATATATATATATATATATTAATCTATAAAAGTTATATATAATAAATATAATTACACAGTTCATGAATACTCTATGTTGTTAATATACTAGAGCATTTTTTTCACTTTTGAACAAATGAAATGAAGGAAAGGTAAATATTAATTCAAATTTGAAGATTAATTATTATATCATATATATCATATATATTTATTAAATCTATTATTTTTATCAACCATTTAAAATGTGAATGAAAAATGGATCACCTCACAGCATGGAAGTGATAGTCCACATGTATGCACAAGAGATGTTATTGTTTTTCAACAGATTAGAAGGTCAGAAGGTAGATGAGATATTATAATTAAAGAAATATAATTTTTTCATAAATATAATATATATAATTTATGTCCAATATTATATCTTCTGTGAGAGATGGTGATGGAAAAAAGATTACATTGGTTTGTGAGGCGGTAGTCCGCCACACACACGATTAATGGTTTCAATTCCCATTTAATGAAAGAGGAGATGGATATATTTTCTACACCAAAATAATGAAATATAATTATAAGAGATTTTTTATTATATTATAAATATTAATACATACTTTAATGTGTTATAATAAGAAGTAAAAAATGAGCTTCGTGAAGATAGTTTCCTTCTCTTAGGAAAACATTATTTGGATCTCTTATTAGGAAAATGTGCATTGTTATTTTGGGAATAAAACAGCTATATAATGTGGATAATAATGTTGGGGAGATATTTTTCAATGTTTTTGTTCGAGATGAATGACTCAATAGGTGTGATGTAGTTAGTGGAGAATGTTCCCTTTTATAGTCGAGGTGTGTGACACACTTGTAAATTTTCAAATTTTTACAATAATGTCATGTCAGTTTCATTGAAAAAAATGCTCTAAAATGAAAAATTACAAAAAATTAGATTTTTTAATGTTTAAATATTTCCATAAAATAAAAATTATATAAGTTTTCAGTTCATTCATACCCCATATCTATTTAGATTAACCCTCGGTAAACCTATTTTAACATAAACAACAGAAACATATTTTTACTATAATTACTATTCATTATGACCATAACGTAATTTAATAATATTTAAAAATATTATATATGTTTTTTTAAAATATATAATCCATTTTTTCCAAATTAAATTCATATAATTATTAGCATTTAATTTAAAATTAAACCTACAATCACTATGAAAAAGTTGTTTTACAAAGAAAATGTTTCCTTTAATATAAACATTTTATATCGAATTTCAATATAAAATTGGATATGATGAAAAAAATTGGATTATTAATAACATAAATGAACAAATATTACATTTAAAAACATTTAAAAATAATATTTAAATTTTTAATTTCTTTGAATTAAAAGACTGTTTTTAATACAAATCAATATTATTAACTATTCATCAAAAATTTAAACATTCCAAAAAATGATAAAAATTTAAATCTAAGTTAATTTGGACATTTTCATTTGAAATTTTATTTTTATTTATTCATTTTTTTTATAATATTATGAAAAAATAAAGTTTTAAATTACTTCGCAAAACCGAATGAAGCAGTTTTTTTAGAAAAATACGGTTTCGAAGCATAAAACATAATTTATTCATATCCAATGCCCGAAAAATGATTTGATGATTAATAAAAAAATTTATGGGATGTAGAATATGAAAATTAATTTAAAATATTTCACCGATATTTATTTATTTTATTTATTAATTGAAAACACCCTTCCAGAAAAAAATAATTTTTTCAGAAAAATATTTCATTTAATTTCAAATAAATTTTATTTCTAATTATATTTAGCTAATTGCAAATAAATATATTTATTTATGTGTAAACTATATTATTTTAATAATTTATCTATTCATATTCATACACTCTAATATAATGGCTAAGTAATAATAGAATACTATATAATAGTTCATTTATATTTGGTGTTTTATTTTACAATTTATCAAAGAGATTTATTTATAATGAAATATATTATGAAATATCAGGTTATTACATTATTTCCTCCTTAAAAAATCCCTTTAATTTTCCTTAATGTCACCTCAAGAAATTATTTGGGTTATTCTTAATCATTATTTCTTTAGTTTCCCACATTAAATATCTTATCTTATGATTTCTCAAATTTACATTAACCAATAGTGGAATTCAATTCCTTAACACTTATTCTCTACTGTCCAAAATCTGGATAGAATCTTTATATAAAGGTAGAATATGTTCCGAAAATATTTATTCATAGGTGATCATATGCATTGGATATAGCATATAATTTTTTAATAATGTTATATTGAATATATCTTGTACTTTATAGTGGCTAGGTCGAATTTCCAAATGATAATCCACAACAAAAATTCTATATATAATCTCTAAAGGTATGATATATTAAGAATTCATTTTTATTTTCTCAACGAGTTTTATAATACCCTTGTAGGGATATAATTTCATGAAAACATGATCTCCCACATGAAAATTCATATATTTACTTCTATTTTGAGTACATATATTTTTCCTTCAATGAGCTAATTTAATATGGGTTTGAATAGTATTTACCTTTATTCTTTACTCCTCCACAAGTTTTGGTCCTAACTGCTTCATTTCACCAATTTAATACCAATATTTTGGATTATGACATCTCTTTCCATATAATTTTTCATATGTTTTTATTTGAATATTTGAGTGGACATTATTTTCATTGGAGAACTTTTTTCAAAGGCAGATACTGATCCCACATACCATGAAATTCAAGTGAGACTGAACTCAACATATCTTTTAATGTTTGTATAGTACTTACATATTTCCCACCAGTATTAGGATTATAAATAGTGTTCAAATTAAACTCTATATCAATATCCTTTAGAATAATTCCCCAAAATTTTAATGTAAATTATAGATCATGGTTAGAAAAAATGGAAAATAATGAACAATAAAGACTCCAAAATTCAATAATATAGGTAAATATATGGTTCCCCATTGGAAAATATTATCTTATATTGATTAAATGTCAACATTTTATAATATGATCACTAAAACCCCATATTACATCATTATTTCATTGAGTCTTTAGTAATCTAGTGAAAAAGTCCATAGTTATTTTCCACGATTTCTAGGTAGGAATAATTATAAGTTACATGATTCCTATAAGATGTTTTCTATCATTCTTCACCTATTGAAAAACCAAAAATCTTGACACATAATCCATAATTTCCTACACCATATTGTTCTATAAAAAATATTTCAAATATTTATACTTCTTGGTGATACTATGATGTATATAGAAATTATATATATGAGCATCATATATTATTTCCTTTTTTATCTAAATTATAGATTTAACACAAAACTTATTCTTAAATTTCATATTCTACCGTTATATATAAAGTCTACCTATAATCTATCATTCATGGTGTTAATTGTTTTCTAAAAAACATCATCATCTTGCTGAGAAATTTTTATATTTTACAATAAAGGTGGTTTAGTGATAATTTGAAATAGGTGTGATGTTTCCCCTTCTATAATAATTTTATGATCCGTCATTAGTAAATCCATGAACATATGATCCTTATCAATCCTCATTTTTGTTAAAAATCCATCATCCTTCCTATGTAGTGTATCCTCTACTTAATTTTCATTTCCCAGATGGTAGTATATTGAGAATCCATAATCCTTATATAGCGTGATGATTATTTTTTTCCTCATGTTGATGTCATTTCCTAAAAAAATAAATTTTATTCTATTATTATGTATTTATATTTCACATATTTCACCATAGAGATAATGTCTTAGAGAAAAGATTAGAGACATCAACTGAAGATCATGTTGGGGATATTTTTTTTATGATCCTTTAAGTACCTTGATGAAAATTTAATAACTTTATCAATTTTCACGAGGAAAAAACTAAATACCTTTGTTTTTGAATTACTATATTTAAAAAATCCACTATCTTCTTATGGAAGTGTCAAGATCAGAGCATTCACTACACTATTGGTAAAATTTTCAACACATTTTAAACATTCCATTAACTGTGTGAACTTATCTCCTTTTATGAGTAATCTTGGTTAATGGGATGGATATTTTGGAACATTTTCTGACAAATAATAGGTATTAACATTCCAAACCATTGAGACCACATACCATGATTATTTTCATTATTGTAGGCCATCATTGGACTCTCCTTCTCTTTACAATATCCAAATAGACCCATCCTTGAAGAAAATATAGCAAATAAAATAAACTTTATGAATCCTGAATTCACAGTTTCTAAATTTTCCATATAAATATTTTCTCTAAGAGTATAAATAATGATCAAAAAGTTATTCTCATAGATCTAATATCACTTAGAGTACAATAATATATCATCAATAAATGACCCAAATAAATTATCATGAAATTCATGGAATACTCTTTTCATTATATATATAAAAATAGAGTGTAAATTAGTCAATACAAATGACATTATCGTAATCTTGCAATGTACATTCCTCATATGAAATACACTATTTAGAATGCATTCCTTCTCAACTCATAATTGATGACACCTTGAATGAAGTTCAATCTTATGAAAATATTGGGTTATAGGAATTTGATCGAATAAGTCATCAATGTGAGGTGGGGGATACCAATTCATTATTATAATAGCATTTAATTAACAATAATAAAATAAAAACATCATATATGGATATTTTTTCATAGTGAAAATAACATGGGCTCTCTTTGGATAAATACTTGTGAACATAAATCCTTTATGCCACAATTTGCCTATTTTTTCTTTAACTCCACTAATTTTATAGTTTACATTCTATAGAGAGTATGTCATATTGGCATTTCATTAGGTATTAAATCGATGGAAAAACTCAGCTTCATGCACTTTTGGATGTACATGTAATTCCTGATGAAATATATCATTGTATTCCATTACAATATGTACATCCTCGAATTAATGATTACCTTTTCTGTCCACTGATTGTGTATACTATTATTTCATAAGGAACTTATACAAAAGAGTTGCTATGGGTGGATCTAAACATGACTCAGATGATGAAGTCTCCAACCTAAACATATTAAGTTCACATCTTCACCAAGAATCATAATTTCATTCTCCTTGTGTTAGGGTAGTTTAGGTTCATGTTGATCAAAAATACAGTAACAGATGAATAACAACTAATCAACACAATAGATTTATATTGTTTGGAAATGATGCCTAAATCCACAGGAGAAGGGGACTGTTTTATTTCTTCTCTT
This sequence comes from Viscum album, assembly GCA_963277665.1. NCBI lineage: Eukaryota > Viridiplantae > Streptophyta > Magnoliopsida > Santalales > Viscaceae > Viscum > Viscum album. The sequence goes on from OY728141.1 coordinate 2,066,728,007, forward strand.
TATATAATACTTTGGAGGATATAAGAGTTACATATGAGTTTTTGAAATTGTTACAAAAATCCTGGGATCTTAATCCCTTTTTATTTATGGAGAAATACCATATTTCTTCGGTTGTTGGTGGGTAACTCATCTACTCTTCAGAATACCTCCACTACTTCTGGATACTTCAACAATGGGTTATGTGTGTCAACTACCTATGGGTGAGTTGGTTTCCACTAGAGAATACTTACATAGTACCACCATTGAATTACCTCAATCAGCTCCCATAATTTGGATTGGCCCCCACACTTTGTAATAAATTTTTGCATCTTATTTTGTAATCTAATCTATAATAAGTATTTTATAAAAACCATCCATAGTTATAATAATAATGTCAACAAATAAAAACGTTTATGGTCCTAATGGGTTCAGACTGACACAACCATATTGTGGTGAGACATTTTCTTGAAGTCTCAATAGATAAGTCTCTTCTCAAGGTTCTATAGAAATATTTAATTTTATTAGAAAACATGGAAGATATAAAAGAGTGTAATGAACTAGAATCAAATAATGCATTAGGTTAATTTTAGGAAATTATTAAACTACTTTCCACAACATCCTTAGGAATTTAAGACTCAGTTTTTGTGAATATGTAATCTTGATCCTTCACCATTGTCCTTTTTTAAGGAAAATTATTTTGATCCAGAGGAAAATTATTTACATTTTACACCATATCCATATAATTGAAACATTAAGCATTAATATCTTCTTTCTTTCCTATTAATTTACAAGCCTAGTGTTCACTCTCTCAACACTTGATGAAAAATCCCACTTCCACCAAGCAGGTTCCACAATGATTCTTTCTACATCTATTATAATATAGAAATTAAAATGATCCATTATTTAAATTTTTTATTTTTTTCTGAAGTGTTTAGATACCCTTTTTTAACGTACTTTCCTTCAAATACATAAGTATTGGATAATTATTTCTCTTTCTTGATAACACATGATACTATGTAATCTTATGTTGAGAAGGGTTGGGAGACTAGTAACCTTTAATTTATTTTTAATATTCCATAAATTAAATGTTCAATCTCACTCTTTTCATTATGTATATTTTCCATATATTTTATTTTTATATCTATAAAGTTAGCTTCACACTTAGCAACATTTTCGTGTTCCATTTGCCACAAACCCATGAATTGTCTCTCCATATATTCTTTTTGTCTGTGATAAAAATATTATACAAAGAAATGTCCCATAAATCTTGTCATTATATGATGAATATTTTCTCTTTATCCGTAATCATTTGAATCAATGTTCACTATTGATTTTCATCCCCTAAGAGATGATAAACTGTCATGGAAAACTTTTCCCTTTCATAGCTTCATAAAATAAGGAATATAATCTCTAAGGAACATAACAATTACTCGGCAAAGAATGTATTTATAGACCCATTAAAAGATAATGTCTATTGATGCATGAAGCAGTCTAACATTGTTATAATACATTATTCATTATTATGATTCTCTATAATTTTTTTGTAACATCCTATGTCAGATTCCCCAATATAGTTATAATTTGTTCATATCTAGATATATATTTAACTATGGCTTAGTTATATTTACTAGGAGTAAAATCCCAACATGGATTGTTTGTATTGATATGGTTCTCCTTATACAACTAGGAATCATTTCTAAACAATTGATCATTCCATATTGGATCCCAATGTTATAAATCATAATGTGTAATTTTAAAAATATTGAAACATTTAACATAAATTGGAAAACTTTATCATAGCTAATATCATAATCATAAACATAGTTTTTTTGGGAAAATTATCATGTTATAAAATTATTTTAAATCATTTATAATTATTTATAAATAAAATTTGAATTTAATGAATCATATCCCCTAGGAGTCTCAAACCAGGTGCATAGTAAGGGTGAAATCACTATAAAATAGAATGATGGTTTAGATATACTGAAATCAAGTCTTTTCATAGTTATTAACCCTTTATGAATCTCTGTCAAAACCACATATACTTTTAGTATCCAGACAATGATGTATTTATAGGAAAAATACATAAAATATACCTACCCAAAAATTCATGATTATAACCTATACATAGAAATATCCTCAAAGTAAATCATAGGGTTATATTCCCTAATATATGTGGTCATAAATATAGTTACTATGTTTTCTACTAAACTATATCTGATACCAACTCTAAATACCCCGGACATTTTATCATTGAGTTGGTGGTTACATTATTACATTAGTACTAAATACAGGTGATCACATACAAAGGGATAAAATAGTTTAGTAATCTTGGAACACTATATACATACATGAAATTGAAAATACAATTGAAATATAAAAAAACAAAATTTTATTTTCTTAATATCACCATTATTTCCTTTAGCATATCAAATTATATTATCATAATACGCATCTTTGATTCCTAAGTAAAAGAAACAAAATAATGGTTTGAGATCTAATGCTCAGTTAGGGTATCCATACAACAGAATCTATCATGAAAACATAATGTACAATAAATACAGAAAGGTAAATAACAGAAAATTCATGTCATTTAATCAATAATTTGAGCATCATGAATAATATGGTAGGAATAAATGATGATTAAATTATTTTATATAAATATTCACAAGGGCTTGAAACTTATCCATGGATATCATAACTAATAAAATAATTAATGGAAATCAATAAATAAACTCATAATGGTGGAAGGCATAATGATGAGTGTGATAAAATTACAGTAAAGGCACGATTCAAAGACATCTTATATAACTTGTTAAGGACAATCCAAATACACAATCTAGTTTGTCTCTTGAGACCTACTGATATAAAAATATTCTATAGAGAGCCTCTCTCATTACTTAATAAGTCCAATGTTTGCTTATATTAAAGGGTGAATGATAATCAATGTAAACTTCCATATTAAAAGGATCATAAAAAAGGTTAATAATTTCCCTAATAAATAAAAATAACCATAAACCATCTAGAAAAATATAAATCTTGATATAAAAGTAGTACATACCTAGTAAAGTATATTATACACTAAGGAATGTTGGGATAGATTAATATACTTTATAAATATCACTGAAATATTTATTAAGAAAAATAACATATTAATTTTGAAACATCATATTAAGAGTCTTAAAACATTCTAAAAATTAAAGAAAATATTTTATTTAGAAATTTACTTTGAAACATGTAATTTAATATTTATAGCAATGAGTGGTCACAATGACTGAATATTTTTTTAATACCGTATCAGTTAATAAAAATCATTTTATACTTTTGTAAAAAGTCAAAAAGTGCCTCTTTTGAAAATTCAATTGAAGATTAATTTAAAAAAATAAAAAATAAAAAATGGGTATATATTTATTTAACAAATAAATAAATTATAGTAAAAATATTATTTTTAACATTTAATGGAACATATGAATATGGAAGAAAGATATTCCTGACTGGGTAGAAAAATAAAGTTGGGTTTCCTTAAAAACAACATTTCCGTATCATTAGTACTTAAAGATTCGAAGATGAAGGAAAAATTGTAATTTAAATAAATAATAATACAATAATAAATTATATTTGTTTTTAGATATAACGATCAAATAATTTTCCCATTATATACTTTAACCTAAAAAATGCTAAATACAGACAAGATTTTGAAATAAACCCTTACCTTAGTTTAAAATCTCTTCATCTATGTCTAAAAATCCTATATAATAAAAATATATTTATTATAAATATTTTTGAGAAACATAAAAATATATGTAAAATTATATATTATTTTATTTTAATCTTTTATCAATTGTTTATTAGTAATTTTTTTATAATCACTATTTCGGGTAATAACTATTACATTTTTCATGTATGTTTTTGTTCATCAGTTTTGGTCTTTATAACTTGATCATTGTTATATCATATAAATAATTCTAATAATTATATAAGTATCATATATTTTGATTTTATAGTTTTTAAAGGTAATCCATTAAATTTATAGATAAATAAATGAATTACACTATTCATGGAGACGGTATGTCATATATAGGCATGAACACATTTTTCACTATTCGATGGATGGAATGAAAGAAAGGTAAAAACAAAATCAGATTTTAAAATTCATTATTAAATCAAATATAATATATATATTCAATATATCTTTCCTTATTACCATCCATGTAAAGTGTATATGAAAAATGATTCAAATTTCTCTTTGGTGGTGGTATTCCTCACGTACAAACGATCAACATTATTATTTTCCAAAGGATTTAAAGGTAATATTTTAGATTTGATATTATAATTAGAGAAGTGTAATTATATCATAAATATCATATAAATACTTTAAGTCCATAATTATAACTATCATTGGGAAAGGATTGTGGAAATTGAATCACATTGGTTCATGAGGCGTTTTCCAACTGTCCACATAATTGATAGTTTATTTTCCATTTGATGGAAAACGATATGAATATAGGTTATGAAAATAACATAATGAAATATAAGTATATGCTATATTTTTTTGATATTGGAGAAATTTGGAATGTTTTATTTCTGGATCTAATCATTTATTTTTGTGGCCATATAGTCTCGATGGATGGAATCTCACTTGATATTTTGATGAATAAAGGATACCAATAATGGCCTACACCAAAAAACATTCTTTATGTATATAGTTTCATTATTTTGGTAGATTACTATAAGTGATTTCATCAAAAAAATTACCAGTTAGAAATCCCATTAACTGAGATTACTTGTAAATGTGTTAAGTTTATTTTGACAAAGGAATGAGAAAAATGTTTTTATGAATTGAAGAGGATACTAGAAAATACTTCGATCTAAAGTCTACTATCATGAAATGGATGATTTTTTATTTATAGTGATGCATCGAGTAAGGGACATGGTTGTGTCCTCGTAAATAATGATAGAGTTATTACATATGAATAATGGTAACTAAAAACTCATGAATGGAAGTATACAAATCATTATTTGGAGTTATAAGCTCTAATATTTTCAGCTATGATATAAATACACTATCTCTATGGTGAATGACATGATATATATACAGAGTAAAACAGTTTTAAATATATTTTATCATAGAAAGTAATTAACACGAGGAAAAGAAGATTACTCAAGATACTCAAGGATTATTATTATTCCATACACTACCACCCAAGGAAGGTAAAAAAAGGTAGAAAATACATTGAGCAAGAACTATTGACAAGTTTTGGATAAAATGAGGATTGAAAGGGATCATGTGTTCAAGATTATAGTAAATATGGATATTAGAATTACTAAAGAAGGGGGGACATCAGTAATTTTTCAAATGGTTTCCAAACCATCATTATTAGAAAAGACAAAATCTCTTCATTAGATGATTAATATTTTTAAAAGAGGATTAAAGATGTGAATTATGGAAAATTGTACAATTTAATATACGAAGATGGAGTTCTGAAATCTAGAAAGAGGCTTTGTGTTTCCACTTTACCTGATATAAAAAGAGAATAGTTTGATGAATCTCATATATTTAATTTTTCCATAAACCATGGTAGGACCAATATTTGTAGTGATTTGGAGGAAAAATTTTGGTGAGATAATATGAAGCAAGAAATTACTTATTATGTTTCTAGATGTTTTTTTCATCAACAAGTTAATGTTGATACATAACATCCTAGATGAGTCAAGTAACCTATAATTATTCCTACATGGAAATGGTATGACATTACTATAACATATTGATTTTTTTCAATGGAAACAGTATATACGATAATGTACATGATACACCACATCGATATTAAATGAAAAAATATATATTATTATTTAAATGTTACAATTAAACTATATGATATAATGGTAGGAATGAAAATTATTAATAGGATTATAAAATTATTGTTTACTCACGTATATAAAATTAATTATTTAGTGACTAATTAATTATAAATGAAAATAACACCATTTTTTAGAGAAAAGGAAATGGTTTTTCTGAAAAACAATTTAACTTTGAATAATGGTGTTTATAATATAATAAAATCTCTCTTGTTGAGTTCTATTAATGAAATATATATATATATATATATATATGTATATATATATAATATTTATTTTATGTATAAAAGGAGTATTTTTTTTTAAATGACAGTTTTACTAGTTTTTGATGGCGAACCCTTTTTAAATATGGTTTTTGGAACATTTATAATTTCTACATGAAAAAATACTTCTTATTTTAAAGTCGAGTATCAAAATTTAATTTGGTTTATTTCTTGTTATTTTTGATAAGATTCATTTTTTTTGAATTTTGAAAAATACAGCATTTTAATTTGAAAATTCATTTTAGTTTAATTTATTTATATAGTTAGATTATCCTTTTAATTATTTTTAAAGTATAAATAGATTAAGGTTTTATCTATTTATCCAATTTTAGTAATTTGAAAATATTTCACATTGAAATTGGATATAAAATCCTAATGAACATTTGAACGCTTTTACTTTAAAAACCCATTTTCTCGATCCATCAAAGAGATTAATTTTAAATTAATTTTAACCACTTCATAATTTTATATTTTAAAAAATTTATATACATTATGGTAACTATTTTGATATTTATGATCTAATAGGATCACCATAATTTTTGAAAAATATAAATAGTACTTTTTTAATTATTTTGATAACAATGATAAAGGGTAAATCAGGTAATTAAAAGTAAAAATAATATTATAAATAATATAAAATAACTCTAACACTAGACCTAATTTAATTTTATGAATTTTTTTCGAACAAAAACAACATTGGGTAGAATTTATATTCTTTGGAATTTAATTGGGAGTGAGTATGACATTTATAATATAATATTAAAAGGGAGGACACCTTTTGTCACTCCCGTATTTTTAATAAGTAATGTATTTTTAATATGTGGTTATACATGAGATAATTTCTACTATAAACAGTATTTATAATATTAAATTTATTAACTACATCATTGTAATTTATTTATATGTTTTAGGGAATAAGTAATTAAATTATGTTGTGACACAATTATGATATAATAATTGACTTATTAATGAAAGGATCAAAAAAATGAAGTTATAAATAATAAAATAAATATAATATGACATAATTGATTCCATAAACTGATTTGATTAATGAATTTTACATTTTATGGATGGTTTAATAGATTTTTTTGGAATATATAAAGTTGTTATGATATTTGTAAGAAATTAATAAATAAATTGTGTCAAAATGGACACAAATGGTATTATAAAATATAAAATATCTGATTAAATGATATTAAATTTATAAAAATCCCTATTTTTTTCAAAAAGATTTGGATAAGTCAAAACATTGAATCTAAAACTCATATAGTTATATTTATTCATTTAATAGTAATTATATTAACCCTTAAATTATAAATTACATGACATCACGATAAGAATTAACAAGGGATAAAACCAAAAGATATAGAATACGAAAATAATCAAAACATGTCTAAGTATCATTGGATGATTTTATTTCAACTAATATTCATACTATATTATAAATAATCCACTTTGGACAATTTTTTAATAGAAAATAAAATTATATTAATTCATTACATTGAAGATTTCCAAGAGTTCCCCACCCCTCTATTATAAAACAAAACTACATATTAACATTTATTTATAATTAAAAACTATTTTTTTTAAGAATATCTTTCCAAATACCATAATTTAATCCCTGGAAAAATTCTAGAGGCCTTATTTTAGGCATAACACTCAACTTAGAGGTGTTAAGGTGTTAATCAAAAGATATTTTTTGAAGGAAAGGTATCATTTTAAGTGTTTTTTCTTTCATCTTCCACTTACTTAAAATATTATTCATCCTTGATTTTATAATACTAATAGTACTCTAAATATAAAGAGATTTTATTATTTTAATATCATCTCATAAATCCATCTTCAGTTTCATGAAATGGGAAATGATTTATTTGTTCATGTGTATGACATACCACCACCTCACAAACCAAAATAATTGTTTTTACATCATCGTATCTCTAGACTAGTTTTAATGAATGAAATAATATTTACATATTATTTTCATTAAATATTTTTAGTTAATAAATAATAATATATAAATTATTTTTTACATTTCCAAACACATAAAAATCATAATGTCATTCATCTATACGTGTGAACTGTCACTTCCACGAAGCGATGTGATTTTATTTTCTTCACCACATCATTGAATGATATATTTAAGTATATTTAAATAATTAATGTGATATTAATGATATTATTATCATTTTTGGAAATATAAAATAATAATTAACTTCATTATATAAATGAAAATTGAAAATGGAAATGTTACTCACGTGTACATATGACCTACTGTCTCTATGATTATAACATTGTTCATTTTTCATAACCAAACATAAATTGTATAATTTAAAATTATAATTTATGTATAAAAGTCATTATAATTTCCTTAATATTTTTATATAGATGATAGAATTATTACCATTTGGACTATATAAATCATTTCAATGTCATTTTAGACTCGAGTACTGAATATCGACAAAGGGCCTGATGTGAACATAATTATTATTTAATTGTTATAACATGAAAATAAGTAATATAAAAGGAATAATAAACAAAAAAAGGTTATTATGAAAGTAAATAACTATCTAAAGTTTATTATTCTATAGGATAAATATTGTACATGTCGATTCATACTCAAGGTAAGCGATATTTGTTATAAAAACATCTTTTAAAGTAAATCTTTGAGTAATTTTTACAAAAGCCAAAATCAATGATTTTTTAAGTTATACAAAATGAACTAATTTTTATAATTTTATGTATCTCTATTTTTATATTCTTCCTTTTCATGTTTACCAGTTTATTTTCAAATATGTTTTTTCATTTATGAGTGGATGAGTTTGTAAAAATTAAATGTGATTTCAATGTTGAAATGTTATTTTTACTTATTTTTATTTTATATGTTATGATTTTATTATGGTTCATGGGAATTGTTTACAAAGATGGTTGGATCCATGATAAAACGAGGGTTGGTGATCCCATGATATATCTATAATGAATTGGGTAATTATATTGAGTTAAACCATAGGGTTTCTCCAAAGAGATTTGGGGAATATACTATAGTGGGTATTCCAAATGTGACTATAAAGGTGACTCCCTATATAGCCATGAAGGATAAAATGTAAGAATTATATGGATTCTAAATGTTATAATTATGATTTATTATTTCAATGGTGTGTTACAAAAATGTTATGATTTCATGATGTTTGATAAAAATCTTGTGTTTTATGGGTGGAAAAGTATAACATTTTGAAAACATTATCATGGGATTAGAGAATTCATGGACTAAAGTTGTATTTCATTATTTTATGTCGCTTAGTGAAATTTTTTTGCTCATACAATGTTTTAAAATATTTTTCACCATACATAAGGATGGGTAAGATAAATGATGAAGTCAAGTTGGAAGTTACAATATTTTTTCATTTAAAAATCATGTTTTGATATTATGAATGAAATTGAAACTACTTTGAAGTGGCCGATTTATACATTATTGTTTTTTATCTATTTGATATGACTTAAGTTTGTAAAAATACAAACCTGAAAATATATATAATGTGAAATAAATAAATACTCGACATAACTCGATATTTTGTAATGATTAAGGATGGGGCCTTACAGTTTGTATCAGAGGTCAGTTTAAACAACTTTGGAGATTATGATGTTTTATTAAGAGATATGGATATCATAATTGACTTATAGTTTTAATGATGATCATATGATAAATGTCTTATTAACCCCATTTGATTATTTATGTTATGAATTTTTTTGGTGATTATGGTATTGTTAGAGATATATATTTTTGGGTTAATTATGGGTTATTAAATTTTGGGAATAAAAATGAAAGCTATGAGATAAAATTTGTGGTTAAAACATTTTATGGATTTTGTTGAAGATTTTTCTCATATAATGGTAATGTTATAAGAATATTATAGTTTTCTAAAATTTGAAAATAGTCTGGATGGGTGACAACCTGTGATATCTAGCATGGTCGTAGGAGTCGTACCCACAACTGAAAGGCAACAAGGGTGCATCACCTACCACTAGCCTATGTGAAGTATCATGTTAGTATAACGTTTTATTTTTAGTTAATTGATTTTATTTAATAATAGTAAGTTTATTTTTGGAATATATGTTTTATCAAATACATAACCATGAGATTGGAAAATTATTTAGTGATTAAGTGATTAATGTTATTTCAGAAGACGTTCAATATTTTAGGAACCCCATATGATAAAGGTAACCATAACACTATGAGATAATTTTTTGATATGTAATGTTAGTGATATATTTTGGAATAATCCATGATATTATTGTGGACTTATTGTGATTCTAGTTATTTTTTGAAATTATTAACCTATCTTGGAGAATATGTGATTAGATAAATTAGATATTGGAATGGAACACTAAGAGTGATTGATGTTATTTTGAGATAAATGATAAAATTTATCATGGAAGAGTATGTGGTTAGATCATTATTATTATTTTATTTTTATATTAGTTATAATATTTTTGAGGACTTTTAAGGACAATTATTTGTTGAATGGTGTATGTTGAACTTTGGTATTACTAATGAATTTTGGGGATTAATCGTAGTTTTTACTCATACAATAGTTTATAAAATTTATTGAATTATCCTATATTATCCTAACCATTTTTTTAAAGGTTAATGTTTCATGATATGAGAAATGGATAACTATACTTTTTGGATTACGTAATTATCTATAAGTCCATTCTAGTCCGTCAGGTCTGAGAATTTCCTCTTGAATACTTATCATTTGGGAAAAAAGATGAGTTTATAGTGGAATTTGATTAATGTGTGAAAATTTAATTTTCAAGTAAGTAAATTTCCTTATCTTCCTAGCCCTTAGAGTAAAATATTTCCTTAACTATATGAAAAATATCTTAAAACAAAAACATTATCTCTTTATTATTTTTACTAGGAAATTAGTGACCTTTTATCCCATCGTGAATTTATGGTTTTGTGATTGTTAACTTTATCATGACCATATTCTCTACCACTCTCCATTATAAAATTATATTTAGTTCTTTACTTACATATCTATGTTTTTATACATTTAACCCTCCTATGTGTTATATCTGGTGACCATCGTACTTAACTTTCATTCATTTTATGTGGTTGTTTCATTTATCCTTTTTCTAAAGTGGGATTTCAATAAAGGTGTTTTGAAAAGTCAAACCTCTAGTTTTCAATCCTCATTTCAAATTTCTAGGATTCCATTTATTATAAGGGTGGGTAGAATATACCATATCTAATTTTTAAAAGTAAACACTATGTATTATAGCTTACATGATACACCACATGAAGCTTAAACGAACAACTAAATATTTGTATTTAAATGTTACCATTTAACTGGCCATTATAATGGAAGGAATGGAAATTATTAACTGAATTATCAATATGTATGTTATGAATGTATATATAATTAATTATTTAATGACCAAATAATTTTAAATTAAAATAAAACCTTTTTTAAATAAATGGAAATGTTTTTGTGAAAAAAAAATTAAGTGCGAAGAAGTTTGTCTATAAAATAATTCAATCACACATGTTGGGTTCTATTAATAAAATATATATAAGTATATAATATATTAATTTTGAAGTTTAAAATTTATTTAATTTGTTTTATAGACATTATATTAGAAAAAAATTAATTTTATTCATAAAAGAATCATTTTACAAAAAACACATTTTTACCACCTTTTAATGACGGACCCATTTGAAATATATATTTTGACACATTTATATGTTATATTTTCCAAAATAATTTTTTTATTTGAAATATGATTATAAAAAATTAATTGGGATGAGTTTTTTGTTATTTTTATAATAAGAATCATTTTTTATGAATAGTGAAAAATAATGCATTTTAATTCAAAACTCATTTTTAGTTTAATTTAATTATATAGTTAGATTATCCTATTATTTTGTTTTAAAGTATACTTAGATTAATTTTATTCATTTAATCCAATACTGGTATTTTTAATCAGTTTCACATTTAAATTGGATATAAAATCCTTGTGAACTTTTAAACATGTTTTACTTTAAAAACATTTTTCCTCGATCAGTCAACGAGATTAATTTAAAAATAATTTAACGACTTCTGTGTTTTGAATTTTGAAAAATGGAAATAATTTTTTTAATACATTTTATATTTATTACCTAATAGTTTTATCATAATTTTAGAGAAATAGTATTAGTAACTATAGTAATAAATTGTTTTTACACAATTAAAGGTAAATCTGGTAATTAATGTTAAAAATAATATTATAACTAATATAAAATCACCCTAAAACTTTTCCTAAAATAATTTGATAAATTTTATTAACCAAAATCATCCTTGGTTCTATGTTATATCCATTTGAATCCACTTGGGTGTGAGTAAGAAATTTATAATATTATATACAAAGAGAAGAAAAATTTTGTCGCAACCCTTGTTTTCGATAAGTGAAGTGATTTTAATATGGGGTTATACATGGAAAATCATTAACAATGAATATTATTTAGAAAGAGAAATAGGTATGATACATAATGGTAATTTATTTATTATTTTTAGGAAATGAGTAACTGAAGTAATTGGTGACACAATTATGATGTAGTAATTGATTCATTAATGAAAGGATCTAATAATCGTTGTTTTAAATATTAAAATAAATATTCATTTAAATAATTAATAACATGAAAAAAAATTTACTGATGAATTTAACATTTTTTGGACGATTTAAACGAGTTTTATCCAGGATATAATGTTTTTATGATATTTTCAAAAATCCATTAAATGAAAAGTGTCAAAATTGATACTAAGGGTATTTAAAAATATAAAATATTTAATTGAATGATATAAAATTTATAAAAAATAAAATTATGATAAAAATATTAAGATAATCGATAAAATTTCGTCGATTACTCATTTAGTGGTCCTTTTAAATTTTATTATTAATATTTTAGCCCTCAAATTTTAAATTAGATGATATGATGATAAGAATTAATAATGGTTAAAAACATAAGGATTAAAAATTAATAATAAATTGCCTAATTTTCATTTTATGACTTTATATAGAACCATAATAATCCTATATTATAAATAAACAACTTTGGACTCATTTGAAAAATAAAATTAATTTATATTAATTTATTACTTTGGAGATTTATATGAGTCTCACTCCCCTCCATTATAAAAGGGAACTACTTCTAACCATTTTTCAAACATGAAAACCATTTTTTCGTCCAATATATGAGAAAAATCTATTATTATAATCATTACCCACATTCTAGAGTTTATTTTATCCAAAACACTCACCTTAGATGTGTTGTTATGTTAATACAAGGAGATTGTCGAAAGGAAAGGTATCATTTTTTAAGTGTTATTTTTTTGTTTATTTTCCACTTCTATCAAATATTCTTCATAAGTGATGAAATAATAAATTAAATACCCAAAATATACTGAGATATTTTTATATTAATATAATTTCTTAAATCCATCTCAAATTTAATCAAATTGGAAATGAGTTATTCATTCGTGTGTACGGTGAACTTCCACCTCACAAACCAGAATAATTCATTTCCATCATTATATCTCATTACTGGTTATAATGATGGAATTAATATTTATATATTATTTTAATGAAATATTCATCGTAAGTAAAAAATAATATATCAATTATGTTATTACCTTTCCATTCACATAAAAATCATTACATCGTATGTGTGTACGTGTGAACTATCACCTCCATGAAGTGATGTGGTTCTTCTTTTTCTACACGTCACATCGGTGATATATATTGATATATTAAAATTATTTATTCAATATTAATGATATTATTATTATTATATAATGGTAAAATAAAAATTATATTCTTTACGTAAATGAACAATGTAAAATGGAAACGTTTAAGCGTATGTATGACCTACTGTCTCCATGATTATAAAATTGATAATTTTTCATAACTATAAACAAATGGTTTTATTTAAAAAAATAATTATTTCATTAATGTTATTATTAATTGAAGAATATTATTATGTATATTATTTAATTTGAAAAATTTGGAATACATACATCATTTTAAATTCATTTTGGACTCAGATACTGAATATCGACAAAACAACCAATGTGAACATAAATAATTCAATAATTGGTATAACTAGATAATATGTTATAAAAAAGAATAATAAAGTTTAAAAATGATCTAATGAGTTTATTTAATTAACAGAAGTTTATTATCGATGATGATAAAGATTGTATGTGACGAGTCATACTCGTGTTAAGGGAATTTTATTTTAAAAACAACTTTTAAAGTTACTATTTCAGTTATTTTTTCAAAATTCCAAAATAAATTTTTTCTAAATTATATGATATAAATGAATTTTTTGATGATTGTTTCTCTTAAATATTTTTATTACTTTCTTAAATGTTTACTATTTTGTTTTGAAATAATTTTTTTTCATTAATGAGTGTGTGCCTTTGTGAAAATAAAATGTGATTTCAAAGTGGAAATGTTATTTACCCTTTATTCTTATTTTATGTGTTATGATTATGTTATAGTTCTTGTGAATAGTTTATGAATTTTAGTGGGTTCTTGATAGGTTTCTCTTATGATATATCTCTTACTCATTGGGTAATGAGAAAAAGTTAAACGATGGGGTTTTTCCTAAGAGGTTTAGGGAATATATCATGGTGGGTATTCTAAATGTGACCATGAAGGTTACAATATATGTATCCATGAGTGATATAATGTAAGAATGATATGGATGAAACAATTTACCTTTATTATTTATGTTTTATATGGTGTTTTACATGAATCTTATTATTTCATGAGTTAATCTATAGAGATTATGTTTTATGGACGGAAAGTATAACATTTTAAAAATGTTTCATGGGATTACAGTTTTCATGGACTACCATTTTATTTCCATCGTTTTTGTCCCTTAATGATAAATTTGTTCTCAAAATAAGTTTTAATGTGTTTTTTACAAGTTATTAGGATGGTTAAGTGAAAGGAGAATGTCTAGTTTAATGTGACAAATATTTTTCATAAAAAAATAAATCATGTTTTATTTTAATGTTTTTATATTATGAATGAAATTGAAACTGTTACGAATGTCCACTTTGTACATTATGGTTTTTTATGTATGAGATATGAGCTAATTTTATAAAACCCTAAACCTAAAAATATCCTCAATGTAGAATAATGTAAATTCTTGACTTAACTCAATATTATTTAATTTTTAAGGATTGGGCCTTATAATTACTATGGACATTGTGACCAGATTACCCAAGACTACAAGAAACAATCTTGCAATCTGTGTAATGGATGGTATACTTATGAAATATGCACATTTTCTCTCTATAATGGTTGACTTCAAACTATACCACCTTGAACCTCGCTATATTAATTATGTTATAAGACTTTATGGTGAACCTATTTCAATTATTTTTTTTCTTGATATTGGATTTACATCAAAAAATGGAAACATATTCAGAAGGATCTTGGTATAAAGCTTTATTTGAGTACCTTTTGTCACCCTCAAACTAACTGAAACCAGAAAAGACTATCCAAAAATTAGAATTCGCATTGAGGACCTTCTGAGTTGATATTGAAGGTATATGGGACTATAATTTACCTTCAGTAGAACTTTCATATAATAATAGCTTTCATTAAAGTATACAAATGGTGTAGTATGAAGCATAATTTGGAATGATATTTTATACACCAACACATTAGGATTAATATTTTGAAAGAAAAATTATAGGCCCCAAACTTATTAAATAAATAAAAAAACGTAAAGTCTATTCAAACCCATATAAAAGAATCTTAAAGTAAGAATATTATATATGATGAACACTAAAGTAATTATCTGGAATTTTAAGTTGGAGATCATGTTTTCTTAAAGATATATCCATATAAGGGTGTTATAAGATTCAGTGTGGAAGGTAAAATGGGTCCCAGGAACATCAGACCTTTTAAAATCATGGAGAGAAATGGAGCTTTCAGTTACCATTTGGTAATTCAACCTAGACTTTCTAAGGTACACGATGTGTTTCATATCTCTTGGTTATGGATGTATGTGCTAGATGATAAGATAAAATTTTATATACATATTGGATTCATTTAATTAATTATTATTATTGTTTTATTTCACAATGAACATGGTGTGTGTTTTTTATTGTAGAGAATATTTTTGTAAGAGACCAAAGAAAAAATATTGAAATTGGAAAAAAGTTGACATTACATGTCATGAATCACAAACACGATGTCTATACATCATTGACAAGATACCACAAGTCATAAATAAAAATTCATATGGAATTTTAATTTCATGAAAATAATACACGATATGAATCTACAATACACATCATATAACATTTTAAGGGTACTTCCTACATAAATTTCTAGTCATGAGTGGAAACATGTCATAAGTTTTTATTACACTGCATGAAACTTGTCTCATCTCTAAATCCCAATGATCCAGGATGACATAGATTCTATATCCAATATACAGGGAGTAAAAACATGTATTGATATTACATGACATGATAATTTTAAAGATTTTTTAAATTCCCATATATTAATTTCCTAGACATTATAGTCGCACACAACACTTATGGAGCACCATTTTTATCACTTTCTATATCATTTTCTCTAATTATTTTCTCCCAAATCAATATTAGACAACTAATTTTACTATTTTGATGAAATCTATGTACTATTTATTTATATACAAGGGTTATTCAATTATTGGGTCATCGTTTACTATTTTGATGTCTGTTTTCCATTTTATCTTCGACTCGATAGTGGATTGTCACCATATTATTACTTGTTTACTAATTCAAGTAATGTTTGATTGGTTTCTTACATGTATAAGTTGAGAAATACATTATTATTGAACAATTTATTTCATAAAACCTTATTTCATGTATTTTAATAATCGTCAAATCTCATAAACCATTTTTTTCTGATTTTTTTAATACTATCACAATCGTCTAGACCGGTTAGGGAAACAGTCAAGAGTAAGGGTTTTTATGAACATAATGAATGTATAAATTGTATCTTGGTAAAACTATGGCTTGTAATAATGTTATATGAAGAATTTTTATTCAATTATTTTAGGAAACCCTGATCATGGAAGGCTTAAATGATCGAACATGTCATGATTGGAGTAGATCATGTTATGAGCATTATCCTTCGAAACACTATACACTAATATTTAGGCTTAATGGTTCTAGGATGATATTTATATCAAGATCATGGAATAGGTACATAAATGATAGAAGGAAGATATGGATTGGGGCTGATTTTGGTATTTAGGTAAAAAGGATAATGTAAGCTGACCCAGGTTTGATCCTCGACAACAGCCGCAAAATTTGATGCACTTAAATGCATCATTTAATTTATGTGGGTTCCAGCCAAATTATAATTATTTATATCCTAAAATAAAATTTATATGATGGAATAGTATAGTGGTAGTGCGTGGTCAAATCCATAGATAAAATTTAATAGAAACAAACAAGTGACTTAAAACCCTTTTTGTAGGAGTCCTAAAAAGTTGATTTGCCTTGGTTATGAAGCGGTGTGTAGATAAATAGTTAATTATGATCAAACCAAATGGAACTGTCTAAGATGAAACTATTCCTTGGTATGTATATAGCTAAAAAACTAGAATCATTAATCATATATTCTGTGGTTGAAAGTTTCACATGCTAGTGGTCATAGCCTATTGAAATTCAATAATGTTAGGTTCATTCATTTAAACATAACATGGTCATGGTTTCTTAAAAGTAATAAATAAATTGTTTTTAATTAACATGATTATTAGACTTTGGGTTACCAATTTATGATTTAAGGTCTCATTAAATTTAGAAAAAACCATACTCTCAACCCTTACCCTCAGAGGTTTATCCTGTCATGATGGTATAAAAAAGTGAAAGAAATAATTGTAAATATGCTTGGTAGATTATTGAAACCATTTAAATAAGGCTGTTAACATTTGAGGGTTCAAAAATAAAGCAGTTCACAATCAAGACAAGTAATAAAATAAAAAAAATTAATTAAATCAATAAAAAAATAAACTTGTGTGAATCCATTTTCATGTGGAAACAACAACAGAAAATAGATTTTATAATGGTAAAGGGTAATAAAATAATGGAAGAAGACTTTTATATCAATCTAAGACACTTGGTTTTGATAAAAAAAATTAATTGTATTTGTATAATGTTTAGTTTGGTGAGAAGTAAAGGGATAATAAGGAGATAGAATGATATAAAACGGTGATCCAAAAGTGATATATGTGGATATCTATGTACTAGATACAAATATATAGGAATTTACACGATGTGAAAAATTATTACTTCATGCAATCTCGATCCAATTTTCCCTCCATATATTTTGGATATCACTTATATATTATCACTAATACATAGGATTTAAAGGTGTGACATGTTTCACGACATGTAATGGAAACTCATGACCTGTTTTTTCTGAGGACTTTAACTTTATGTGGCTAGTAACTTCCAAATTATAAATGACATGTATTAAATATTCATGTAGAGTATGAATTTCATGATTGGAAAATTATTCCCCTCTTATTCTTCATGAATTTTGAAAAAATTAAAATGATTCATATAGGTCATGTAGGTGTTTCACGATGAGTAAAGTCCTCTTTTGTGCAGTTTTGAAATTTTTTCCATTGGAAAATTGGACACATATTCTCTATAATAATAAGAACATACCTAATTAATTATTGAATAAAACATGAATAATATTTAATTTAATGAATCCAAAATATATAATAATATCATATTATCAAATTCCACAACACTTGAACAATTTCTTATCCTCAATAAATAATAATCTCATTAGGGATTCCTAAAGAAACAATTTTTAAAATAATAAAATATTCATTACAACCAAGAAAAAAACTAAGTATAAGATGAAAAATATAGTTATCCAAAATCAATCATGCTAAGAAAATTAGGCATGCCTCAATTTTAAATTCTTTATTAATAATCTTAATCATTTAATTGTAATCTCAAAACTATCCCTTAAATTATATACACACCTTAAAATTTACCTCAAAATGAATTTTCACTCATTAATCAGCGTAAAATGAAACTGGATTTATACACGTATTCTGAATACATTTTCTCAACCATAGGCTTGAATTTGATCTATCATCTACACTTTGTAAAGATACGTAAAAATTATTCATTATGGTTTCGAAAAATATACTTAAATGACTGTGATACTATGTGAAGGTGGGTAGAAAGTGAAAAATAATCTAAAAAGGAGGGTAAAATCTAAATTATAATGCATGAATGTCAGAAAAATGTAATGATTTGGCTCCTTAAACATCACATGATGTCCATTCACAAAATAGATCAAGTAGATACATGATTATATCGAATATATATTAAATATGTACAATACTCCTTTATTTTTATTTCCTTTTTATTTATTTATCTAAATTTTAGTTCAATCCAAATCTCACATCTATCCCCTAACCACATATGATTCATTAGAGGATTCATAAATTTGGAAATGGTGACTTTTGACCATCCTAAAACACAACACAAAATCATATTTTTTTCAAGAAAAGGAACATGGTTAGCATAAAATTCCATAAAGGAACCATGGATCATATTATATCAGTTTAGAAAAAGAACCACAATACATCTACTCAATCAATATATCATATTCTAACCAGTTCTATAATTTCTCCTCACATGTTCAAAATATAATCTAGATTAATATAAATAGAATTCTAGGAATGGATATTTAGATTGGAATATCTTCATCCTAAATAGGTCATTCATGGAAACTATAGGAAAATGAGGGATAAATTTAATGAAGTTATCAGGAAAAAGTATCTCAATGTTAATTTCGTCAATAATAATAAAATATAATTTGTTTATTCCTAACCACAATATTATATCAATGAATGTTCTTATAGGGGTTTATTCCCAAGGTGTCCATCAAGAAATATTCTCATAAAATAATATGAAATTTCGAGCTCAGAATCATCTTGGGAATGGAGGAATACATGAAAAAAAGTAATAAGTTGTAGAAACTCGAAGCTTGACGTACATGGACATTAAATTATTTTTTTGGAATACTTAATACATAACAAAAAAACACTCAAGGACCGCAATAGTTTATTGTCTTTAGAAACATGGAACATAAACTTCTAATCATGTTAAAAGATCTTCAACATATCCCATAATGATCTTCCCCTTTTTTTCATACCTAAAACCTTTATTTAAATCCTGGGGAAGAGAAAACATATAAAGGGTGATCTTAAATGCATATTAAGGGTAAGCATAGTTAAAATAAAACAAACCATATACATTTGAACATAAAAACATGAACATAATGTTTAAACATCAAAATATTGAGCAGTGACATAAAACATGGCAGTACGTATGATATAGATCATAATGGAAAATAAATAATGATAACATATCGTTGGAATAAAACATGTAATTTTGGAAAAGCATAAATCATGTGATATGATTTCCATTGTAGCCAAGGCATTTCTACCAAGACCATCTTAGTGGACAAAGTCCTTTACTGAACTGGGTTTACATGTCGTTCCAGCCCTATATTACTGAACCATATTTACATGCCATTCTATCCATGTATATCTCATGAGATATAAATCTTTACCCAATGCATTATAGGGATATATAGGTCCCACCAATCTCATATTGAAATCATACTTACTTGTACCACAAAATAAACATAAATCATTCATCACAACCCAATGAATAAAATGTGTTTCATAAACATCATTCCATAATAACATAATCCATATAAAAAATGGATATCATTTCATCATAAGAAATGTGAAACCATGAAAACCATAGAGACATTATAATTGAAACATACATATATGAAATAATGTCATCTTAGATTGAAAATAGTTTAGACAAAACACTTGAAATGAATTATTAAGGAAAATATCCTTTCTTTTTCAAATTCATTTTCTTTTCACAAAATTCCATTCAATTTTAAATGGAAAGGATTTTTTTGAAAATATTCATGAAATCTTGTATAGGAATCTTTATGAAAATTAGGCATTATGAAACTGCAAAAATCTGTTCATGCCATATAAGTTAAAAAAAATTCTTCTCGTACTTTTGTCGGAAAAGTCAAAAAATACCTCGTATGGTAAAAAAAGAACGATTCCTTACATACCATGTAGTAAAAGTCAAAATGGGTAAAAATTACTTTAAACATACATGAAATCTTTTTTAGAAAACTTGGACATGGATGATAACAATAACCCCAGTAAATACTTACGAATAATCAATCTCGGATAAGAACGAGATTGGAATAATTATCCCTTACATTATGTATGATATGATTTGTATGTATCCAATACTCCTGTATAATGATTAAAATAATGTCATTGAATTATTAAAGAATCATATTCATTGTTATGATAGAATATATGGTTCACTTATGACTTTATATTACCCGTTCTTTTGTAAATTCCATGTTAAAGCAGCATTTTGGGTAAAATCGTTTCATTTATTGTACGTTTTTAGACCGGCTGTTCTTACTTATATACTGATTTACATAATTCCAGAATGTAAAACATGACTTATACATAATATATTTTCAGTATATAAATATATGTGATATATTGGTAAATGGAATGAAATACACCGTTCATGGAGACGACAGGTCATACGTACGCATAAACACTGTTTTCCTTTCCTTATTTACTTGAATAGAAATAAGTAGATGAATTATATATATATATAAATACATTAGCTTTATTATGTCATATATTTCATTATTATTCATTATATATACTTTATAATAATTCTTGAGTGGTTAACATGGAGAATGAATCTCATCGCGTCATGGAGACGGTAATCTGTATGTACGTACAAGCGATGATATCATTCTCATAATTATTTAATAGAATTTTGGTGGTTGATATAATATCTTATAATCCATATGATGTTATAATAACCATATATAGTAATTATTTACACCGTTATACCCATCCAATTAAGGTGGTGGTGGAAAAACTGATTACACCACGACGTGGAGATGGTATTCCGTACGTACGCGCGCGCGGTGATTTCATTTTCCGTAGTATGGATAGAAGGTGAAATGGGGTTGTTTCATATTTATAATAACATATCAGTATATTATTGACACTGAACTTATTAATTTATAATTCAAAAACTAAATAAGAGGAAGTTGAAGAAGAAATAAACTTGAAAGAATCGGTAGAAGAGATTACCTCTTCTTAACCTCATCTTAGGGCACTAAAGATGGACCTTGAAGAAGACTAGGACCTCTATTATGTTTATAGTGAAGTGGATAAGATAAATATTCAGGGGTTGGACAAGCTTGAAGTATCAAAGTGTTGTGAATAGTAGAGGGAGGAGGTGCCCTTTTATAAGGGATGAGAGGGGCACCTTTGAAAAAACATAACAAATATTATTTTATAATAAAGTCACATTAGGTTTATAATAGCTCCAAATTGATTTATTTAGAAGGTAATGTGGGTAAGGGTCTAATTAAACTAAACCAATAGGTTTTATACAAGTTTAGGTTACCAATATAACATTATCATTTAGATTTAACTCTAAGTTAAATAATTTAACTTTTACCGTGTCTTCTTTTATTCTTACACTATATAGTTAATAAACTTATTATAAACAGACAATCTAACCAAAAGTGGTTTATTATTAATATATATAACCTTATCTAAGTCATTTGGCTGAACCTTAGATTTTTAGTAATATAATATTAATTAATAATATAATATTTTTTTTAAAAACTATTTTATGTTAATTTTGACACTATTTGGTAATAGATGTTTGTGAAAATCATAAAAGAATGATTAGTTCAAAAAAGTTTATTAAATCAATACTAACATGTCACATTAACCTATAAAATTAGTTTCATTCAGTAAAAGTCTCGGATTACATTTATATGGGTATTTATATCATCATTTATGTTAATATTTCATTAATAAGATAATTACTGCATCATCATTGTGTCACTAAAAAATTAAATTATTTAATTTCTAAAAATTTGAAATAAATTACCATTATGTAGGAAATCATTTTATATTTATAATGAATATTTATAATCGAATTTATCTTATTTATAACCCTATATTAAAAAAATTTTAGTTAATAAACATTGATTTTAACTCTTTTAACTCTTCTTTGAATTAAATAATAATAAATGTCCTAATCTAATCCAAGTGGACCTAGAGGTTCATATATTATTCTTAAGTTTTTTTTCATCAAATTACACTTATCTAATAGAATTTGGACATGTGTTAGGGGTAATAATAATATCATTTTTACCCTTAGTTATCCTATTTACGTTTAACCGTTGTAAATAAAAGTAAAAATTTACTATTCAAAAAAAATTATTTTCATCTCATTGTACCGCATTTTACTTACTAATAACAACCATGTGTGTCTGATTTTCTAAATTCAATTCAAAGAAGCGGTAAAATTTCATTTAAATGAAATGGTCAGTTTTTTAGCTAACACTTAGTGGTTTCACTATTCATAAAAAATTGACGTTTTCAGAAAACTATGAAAAATTCAGCCTAAGAAATAGTTGATAATACTAATTCAAAAATGATTTCTATTTTACCAAATTCAAAACACATAAGTGACAAAAATTAATTTAAAATTAATCCCGTTGTTAAGCAAACAGGTTTTAATAGTTAAAACATTCCCAAAGATTGAAATGTTTTTACCTATGAATTCAATGTAAAATTAATCGTAATGGAATACATTATATGAAATGGTAAAAATATATTCTATTTATACTTTAAAAACATTAAATATTATAATTTTACCATATAAATTATTGCGATGAAAAAAGTTGTTTTTAATTAAAATATAGCATGTTTTTACTACTCATTAAAATATGAATGTTATCAGAATAATATGAAAAATTTATCCAAAGTAAATTTTTATATCCTAATTCCAAAGAATAATTTTATTTTTTCAAATTTAACTTATAAACATGTCAAAAACTATATTTAATGTGGGTGGACCATCAAAAGGCGGAAAACAACATTTTTTGAAAAATACTTATTTTACCCAAAAAAAAATTTATTCTCATACCATGTTCTAGAGAATGTGTAAGATAAATAATAAAGTTATAAAATTCAAAATGTAGTTAAAACTATTCATAATGGCTAGTTCACAATAATATTATAACCATATATTGTTGTTTAGTGAAACCTGGTATTGCGTACAACACACACTATCGAGGAAGGTTGCGATTGCGTGTAATGCATGTCAAGTCAGGGTTGCATGTAGTGAAATATCCATTTGGTGTTGCGTATAATATATACAAAACTTATTTCATTTATACATTAATAAAAATATATACTTAGTGATGTGAACTTGAAATTGTGTGTAACACGAGCCATGAATAGTTGTTGTGTATACTGCAACCTAATACGATGTTGCGTATAACACAATCTAATTTTGGTGTAGCGTACAAAATAATACATCAATGAAATTAAAAATAATAATTCTCATAAAATCTGGTTTGTTACATTCTACCCCCCTTAAAATGAATTTCGCCCTCGAAATTTTTTGGGGTTATATATGGTTTACTACTTGAAATTTTCATTAATATAATCCCACATCTCAAAAAGGAATACTAAAACTTAATTTTAAAATGCGATGTAAGAAACGTTACAGTTACCCAAATTAACTCATCATTGGGCTTCCACATAGGAGAACATAGGTGAAAATATGAATATTGAAGAGAAATATAACCATCATGTTCTAATGGAGAGTGGTAGAGGATGTGGCTATGAAAAAGACAACAATCACAAATCCATAAATTTGTGATGATCTAAGGTACCATCTGATTCATCGGATATGTGGACTCTAGGACAACATTTTAGGTTTTCATGATCATTTCCCAAAAGTTGAATAATTTTTTAATTAAAAGAAATACTTAATTGATTTTTGTATAATCTCAAAGTTGTTTCTGCCTTGAACAATTTCCACATCACCTCTTAATGAAATGAAGTTGAATCTGTCTTTTGTGAAGTGTTAGCTGATTATGCGATCGAATGATAGGTCCTTAATCTATCTCAAACATGAGGATAGAAAAAGTTATATACATAAGTCCATCTATGGTTAGATTAATCCTATATTGTTCCGAAAATGGGCTTATACTTCATCTATCATCCTTTTTAATAAAATAAAACTTGTTTCTACAAACCAGGGACTTTTTGTAGGATAGTGGAAGGAGATAAAGGTCTGTCTCACTTCGGTTGTGGGTTCGATTCCCGCAACATTGTCCGACGTGACGGGTTGTTATCCATCATGCAGTTTGTCCTTTTTCTAAAACTACACTATTATAAAATTACAGAAATAATATCGAAAAAAATCATAGTCTTAAAAAATACTATATGTTATCCAACATAATCCATTCCAATCTTTAGACATATCCAAAATACATCTGTCCAATCTCATAGTATAAAGAAAACAATTATTGGAAATGTCATCTACTGAGAATGTGAATACCATCATCTATCATACGATATATCTTTTTGGTCACATTCCAAACATGTGAATAACTTAATCATGTATTCCCATTGAACCTTAGTGAAAACATGAAGGCTTTCAAAAGATAACTCTTTCCACATACCAAAATCCAAAAATTTCTACATACTCAAACCCTGATATAACTTTTTCCTTATATCATTAATCAACTCATGAATACTACCAAACATATTATTTTCTCATTATCCCTTCATTATGTGCATATAATCTTCTTTCCAAAAAACATTTAAATCACTTTTCATGGTTATCGGTACCATATAATTATTAAAAACTACAATGATCCAATACATTGATATTCCAATATTCCACGATACTTTAAATGAGATTCCACAACATTATTTTGGAATCCCATTACATAAAAACATAATCATTCCACAACATCATTTTCATACTCAACATCACAAATATTGATCGCATGTGACTTCCCTTTATCCATTTCCTTAAGAGGATTCTCACGTCGATCATCATTAACTCTTGGATTATAGCATTGATTAGCATAATGCCTCATTTCCTTGCACTTGAAGCATTGAAGTGTTGGTGGAGCGTTCTCTGTAGTCTTTTCTCTATTCACGTCATTTTAAACCTTTTTCCCATTACTTCGGCACTTAGCTGCTCGATGACCTTCTTTTCCACACTTGAAACATTTTCTGGTACCTTGTAGAAAATCTCCACCATGCTTCTTTCCACACATTAAGCATACAGAAACTTTCAACTTCTTTTCACCATTGTTCTGAGATCTCTCCTTGAACTCCATCTTTTGTTTCTTATCAAAACCATGAGAAGGATATTTAACACCAACTTCTAGTTCTACCTTGACATCATAACACACAATTTCTTCATATCTACTGATGTCTCTTATAGTTAATTCCCTCCGAAGACTTGGTTTTAAGCCACTGAAGAATCGATCAACTTTACCTTCAGGTTGGATGATAAATCCAGATTCATACGTTGCATGCCTTGTAAAACTCGCTTCGTATATACCAACAGATTCATCATCCTTTTGCTTAAGCTCAAGGAACTCTTTTTTAATCTTTGTTCATATAATACGAGGGAAGTAATTATTGAAAAATATGTTCTTGAACTCATCCCATTCCATGGATTCAATTTCACCTTGGGTCCTTGTATTCTTAATTAGAGTCCACCACTGGTCTGCTTCACCTTCTAAATGGTAAACAACCAGAATGAATTTTTCATGTTCTGAATAGGGATGTATGGAAAATATCATTTTAGTGGTACTAATCCATTGTTCTACAAAAATTGGATCAGAAGACCCACTGAAAGAAGGTGGACGTTGCCTCATGAAGGACTGAATAGAATACTGTTCCCTTCTCTACTCATTTAGAAGTCCAGAATGATTCATATCTTGTGTATGTATCACAATATGAATTTTCACTCTGTCTCCCATAACATTAGTTTGTTCAAGAGGACAATCATTGCATTGTCCATTACATTGATCAACACGGTTCCTTCAGGTTCCCGCCATCTTCTAAAACCCTAAATGAATAGTGTGAGAGGAAAAAATCAAGCTAGGAAAAAAACATAATAAAGGGAGAGTACCTTAAATATATAACATCTTAGGTTTAATTCTATGATCGTTGCTGTAATTCGAGGACTATAACTTATACTTATACATAACCATTGGGACATCCCTAGACATACCATATAAATATCTCTAGGGATCTCACTAAAGTTTTTGCATCCTAGTTTCCAAAGGTTGACTAAACCATTCCTCTGATACCAAATGTAGAAACCCGATGCTTGACATACAAGGACATTACATTAATTTTTCGGAATACTTAATACATAACAAAAACAACACCCAAGGACCGTAATAGTTTAGAGTCTTTGAAAACTTGGAACATAAACTTCTAATTATGTTGAATGATCTTCAACATCTCCCATAACGATCTTCCCCTTTTTTTTCTTACCTAAAATGTTTTTTTAAATCCTAGGGAAAAGAAAACATATAAAGTGTGAGATAAAATTCTCAGTAAGGGTAAGCATAGAGAAAATTAAACAAACCATATACATTTGAACTTAAAAACATGAACATAATGTTTAAACATCAAAATCATGAGCAGTGACATAAAACATGGTAGTACGTAAGACATAGATCATAATGGAACATCAATCATGATAACATTGCATGAAAATAAAACATGTAACTGTGGAAAATCATAAAGCACATGATATGATTTCCATTGTAGCCAAGGCATTGCTGCCAAGACCATCTTCGTTGACAAAGTACCTTACTGAACCGGGTTTACATGTCGTTCCAGCCCTATATTACTGAACCAGATTTACATTCCGTTCCAGCCATGTCTATCTCATGAGATATAAATCTTTACCCAATGCATTGGAGGGAGATATAGGTCTCAACCATCCCATATTGAAATCATTCTTACTTGTGCCAAAAAATAAACATAAATCATTCATCATAACCCAAAGAATAAAATGGGTTTCATAAACATCATTCCATCATAACATAATCCAGCTAAAAAATTAATATCATTTCATCATAAGAAAAGTGAAACCATGTAAATCATAGAGACATTATACTTGAAACATACACATATGAAATAATGTCATCTTAGATGTAAAATAGTTTTGACAAAACACATGAATTGAATTCTTGAGGAAAATATCCTTTTTTTTCAAAATCATTTTCTTTTCACAAAATTCCATGAAATTTTAAAAGGATAGGATTTTGTTTAAAATAGTCATGAAATCTTGTATAGTAATCGTTATGAAAATTAGGCGTTATAAAACCTCAAAAATCTGTTCATGCCGTATAAATTAAAAAAACATTCTTCTCGTACCTTTGCTGGAAAACACAAAAAGTACCTCGTATGGTAAACAAAAGAAAGATTCTTTACATACCATGTAGTAAAAGTCAAACTGGGTAAAAAGGACATTAAACATACATGAATTTGTTTTAGAAAACACGGACATGGATGATAATAATAACCCCAGTAAATACTTACGAATAAACAATCTCAGATAAGAACGATATTGGAATAATTATCCCATACCTTATGTCCGATATGCTTCGTATGTGTCTGAACCTCCTGTATAATGATTTATATAATTTCATTGACTTATTACAGAATCATATTCATTGTAATGATATCATATATGGTACACTTATGACTTTATATTGCCTGTTCTTTTGTAAATTCCATGTTAAAGCAGTGTTTTGGGTAAAATCGTTTCGTTTATCGTACGTGTTTTGACATGTTTTTCTTACTTATATCCTGATTTACTTAATTCCAGAATGTAAAACATGATTTATATATAATATATATTCAGCATATAAATATATATGATATATCGGTAAATGGAATGAAATAAATCGTTCATGGAGATGACAAGCCGTACGTACGCATGAACACTATTTTCCTTTCCTTATTGACTTGAATGGAAGTAAGTTGATGAATTATATATATATATATATATATCCATTAGCTTTATTATTTTATATATTTCATTTTTATTCATTATATATACTTTATAATCATTCTTTATTGGTTAACATGGAGAATGAATCTCATCACACCGTGGAGACGGTAATCCGTACGTACGCACGAGCGATGATATCATTCCCATAAATATTTAATATTATTGGAGTGGTTGATATAATATATTATAATCAGTATTATGTTATAATAACAATATAAAATTATTATTTACACCGTTATATCCATCCAAGTAAGGTGGTGGAGGAAAAAATGATTACACCACGGCGTGGAGACGGTATTCCGTACGTACGCATGCACGGTGATTTCATTTTCCACTGGATGGATAGAAGGTGAAATGGGGTTGTTTAATATTTATAATTACATATCAGTATATTAGTGATACTGAATTTATTACTTTATAATGAAACAACTAAATAAGAATATGTTGAAGAAGAAAGAAACTTGAAAGAATCAGTAGAAGAGATTACCTCTTCTTCGACGCGCCTCTTCTTAACCTCCACTTAGGGAACTAAGGTTGTTCATTGAAGAATACCAGGACCTGTAGTATGTTTTTAGGGAAGTGGAGAAGAGTTATTGGAAATGTTTTGATGAGATTGAAGGCTCAAAGTGTTGTGAATAGGAGAGGGAGGAGGTGCCCTTTTATAAGGGAGGAGAGGGGCACCTTAGGAAAAAAATAAAATATTATTTTATAATATAGTAAAATTCGGTATATAATAAATAAAATTAGATTTATTTCTAAGATAATGTGGGTAAGGGTATAAATCCACTCAAAAAATAGGTTTTAGACAAGTTTAGGTTACAATTTTAACCTTATCATTTAGATTTAACTCTAAGTTAAATAATTTAGCATGTACCGTGTCTCCTTTTATTTATACACTATATAGTTAATAAACATACTATAAACATCCAATAGAACCCCAAGTGGTTAATTATTAATATATATATCCTTATCTAAGTCATTTTTCTAAAACCTAGATTTTTAGGAATATAATATCAATTAATAATATAATATTTGTTTTAAAAAACTATTTTATGTCAATTATGACACTATTTGGTAATTGATTTTCGTGAAAATCATAACAGAATTTTTAGTTCGAAAAAATTTAATTAAATCAATACTAACATGTCATATTAACATATAAAATTAGTTTAACTCATTAAAAGTCTCAGATTACATTTATATGGGTATTTATAACATCATTTATGTTAATATTTCATTATTAAGATAATTACTGCATCATCATTGTGTCATTAAAAAATTAAATTATTTAATGTCTAAAAATTATAAATAAATTACCATTATGTAGGAAGTCGTTTTATCTTTCTAATGAATATTTATAGTCGAATTTATCTTATGTAAAACTCTATATTAAAAATGTTTTAGTTAACAAACTTTGATTTTAACTCTTTCAACTCTTCTTTGAATTAAATAATAATAAATGTACTAATATAATCCAAGTGGACCTAGAGGGTCATATTTTATTTCTAAGATTGTTTTTGGTTGAATTACACTTATCCAATAGAATTTGGACATGTTTTGGGGTAATAATAATATCATTGTTACCCTTAGTTATCCTATTTACTTTTAACTGTGGTAAATAAAAGTAAAAAGTTATTATTCACCAAAAATTATTTAAATCTTATTGAACCACATTTTACATAAAAATAACAACTATTTATGATTTATTTTCTAAATTCAATAAACAAAAGCGGTAAAATTTGATTTAAATGAAAAAGTCAGTTTTTTTAACTACCACTTAGTGGTTTCATTATTCATCAAAAATTGATGTTTTTCAGAAAACTACCAAAAATTCAACCAAAGCTATATATGATATTACTAATTCAAAAATAATGTCTATTTTACCAAATTAAAAATACAGAAGTGGCATATATTAATTTAAAATTAATCCTGTTGTTAAGCAAATGAATTTTAAAAGATAAAACATTGCCAAAGATTTAAATGTTTTTATATATGAATTCAATGTAAAATTAATGGTAACATCATAAATTATATTAAAGGGTTAAAATATATTCTATTTATACTTTAAAACCATTCAATATTATAATTTATCCATATAAATATTTGCGATGAAAAAAGTTGTTTTTAATTAAATTATAGCGTGTTTTTACTATTCATTAAAATATGAAAGTTATCAGAATAATATTAAAAATTTATCCAAAGTGAATTTTCATATCTTGATTCCAAAGAAGAATTTTATTTCATAAAATTTAACTTATAAGCATTTCAAAAACTAGATTTAATGTGGGTGCGCCACCAAAAGGTGGCAAAACTGAATTTTTTTTAAAAATACTTATTTTACCCAAAAAATTTATTTTACTCTCATACATTGATCTAGAGAATGTGTATGATGAATAATAAATTTATAAAATTCAAAATGTAGTTAATAATATTCATAAAGGATATTTCATAATAAAATTATAATCATATTTCGTTGTTTAGTGAAGCATGGTATTGCGTACAACGCACGCTATCGGGGAAGGTTGCGATTACATGTAATGCAAGCCAAGTCAAGGATATTTGTAGTGAAAGATCCCTTTGGTGTTGCGTATAACATAATCAAAACTTATTTCATTTATACATTAAACAAAATCTATACTTAATGTTATGAACTTGAAATTGTGTGTAACACGAGCCCAGAATAGTTGTTGCGTATACTGCAAGCTAATGCAGTGTTGCATATAACACAAGATAATTTTGGTGTAGCGTACAACACAAGACATCAATGAAATTAAAAATAATAATTCTCATAAAATCTCTGGTTTTTACACAATTCAATCATATTTCATTTCAAAATTTTGTGATTATTAATTAAATTACTAAACTCAACAATCATGATAAGATAAATCTAATCATGTTGGAAACATGGATTTAAACCATTTATAACCTAAAAATTTCTTTTATTTACATTTGAGTAATGAGTTTTTAGGTTTAAAGCATTATTTTTAATGAAAAATGTCTCCTTGATAGATGATGATAAGAAGTAATCCAAGTGTATAAACAATTAATCTCAATAAATACTCCACAAACATAAAATTAGATAATGTCTAAACTGTCCTAACTTTCATTTTCATATATATATCAATGATATATTTCAAATAAACTGAAATGGAAATAGGAATGTGAATTTTTGGAATCAAGAGCTCCAAATATGAGTTTCATTCCATAGGGAACTTGCTGGATTTTGATTGAAAATTTTGTCTACCTACAAATTTTGTTAGAATACAAATCTTGTACTAGATAAACCATTATTCCACATTGTTTAATATTTTTAAAAGAAGTAATATGGGCTTGTGCACAAAATAAAAAAAATATCTCAAATACATGCAGATATGTGGGTACAATGTGGTTTAAAGTAACCTAGGGAAAAAATTATTTAAAGAATAAAATCATACGTACATCACTAGAAATGAATAAAAAATGAAAAATGGGTTTTATTCCATAAAGAAGTAACAAGGATGTCGTTAGGAAGATAGATGGACAAAAAAATCAATTAGTGGAGTCCATCAGATTAGACTTCCACTACCTCCCACATGAAATGGTGGTTGTTTCATTGAACTCACATGGACTATTGGTGGGATTAATCACCTTAGGATCATAATGAGAATGAATCATGTGTGATAAGAGAAGAATTTCTTCTAGTTGTGGTGGTGACCTCTGTTGAACCAAAATATCCAATGATACCTTCTCAATATGGTGATTGACATTTGAAAGATACCAAATCATTTAATTTGAGATAAAAGATGGTGGAAGAATAGGTGAATCAGTGACCATGAAATAAATATAAAATCTAGACATGGATTATATAATGTATTAATGAAATGAGAAATTAGATAAACAATAATGAACCAAAAATAGTATCCTATGTATATGGATAGAACATTGATACAACAGAGAAATGGAATAATATTACAAAAAGTAAACACCCAAGAAGAGTAAAAATATGGTGGAGGGGTCAAGATACTACCAATAACTGAAATAAACAAGATGATCATCTATATTACTCTCCTGAATACAGGATGCCTAAAACGGGCCTAACTGATCAATAACAAAAATGGAGAAATGATATGGGCGATCAACCCCTGTAGTGGCTGTCATGGTGTTGTAATCTAGATGAGATGGTGGTGGAGGGGAGGTAATAATCCTGATAGTGAACTTGTATTTGGAATCATGACCATTAAAAGGTACCTTAGATGATTAAGTAGGAGTTGTTCCATTTCCTCATTGAGACTGCTACTCTAGAAACTCTTGCTGGGTAGATGAGTGTATCATCTTAGAGGGTAAGTCGGCCAGGGTGGTGTTTGTTGTATGAGTGGTATAGGATAAAGGACTACTATAGGTGGAGGTTGGGATGCTTTTAGGGACTGTGGATAGAGACACATGATAAATTATGTCAGTTCAATGCAAGGGATGCCTAGGTAGTGGTAAATGTGATACAGGTTCCAAAGTATTTATTGGTGTGGGAGACATAGGTCAGCTGGGTAGGGTGGTGTGGGAGACTGGGTGGGTATGATAATGGTGGATGGGGAAGTGACCTGGGTGTAAGAAGGTATATGCATTGGAGCATTACCAGTGGTGGTATACGGGTGGGTTGAGATGGAGGTGGTATCAGTGGTGGTGAAATTTGGGGTGGCAGGAGAATGTGATAGGTCGACAGCATGGTCTCCTGAAGCCTCATCATCACCCTGAATTCATCCCAACACACAATAATAAATGCCACCATCATTCATCACCATCTTCATATTTTGAAGCTTTATGAACTTCATCAACTCCATTAGTCCATGAAATGGGAGGAGAAGGATGGCATCAAAGATGCAAGATTCTGGGTTAGATGAGTAATAAAGTACCCACCCATTAGAATGCCTCATGTCCACTATGCATGCATCTTGAAGTTAAATTTGAACTGGGGTTCCATGTTGACGGTATGTCACCCATGTAAGTGATGTGGTTGAGGAATACCAACTAGATAACTCTTCCACAAGACTTAGCATGAGAGAACCAAGCATGAGTTAATTCCTGATGAGAAATCCAGGGTGAGGGACTTCTTAGCTGGGTGAATTTCATAATCCAAGGATCATGGATGCTATGAGGGTCCTATAAAATTATCCTTTAGAATTGGAATACATACGAATTTCTTAGATCGATCTACATAGTCATAAATACCTAGGAATTGGTACTGTTAGTTGTTTAGATATTAAGACTAATACGAAACTTAGTGAAGGAGAGATAATGGGGTATACTGCCTAACCAGAATCGGATGTTGTTGATAATCACCTTGAGAGTAGCTATGAAATCCAAGAAAAGGTACCCGATGGTCTCATCTGAAATATCAACGATGGGAGTCATGTGAAGGAATTCAATGAGATAGAGGATATTTATAACAACATAGATGCATATAGCCCAGATTTGATGGTAGAAAGTGTCACTTTATAATGGTAATAACATTCTCAACTCCAATCAAGCTAGGTCCGTTCATTTAAACATCCCATTATAATGGTTGTATAAAATAATTTAATAAATAGTTTTTATTTTATCTTTTAATATCATTAGGGTTACCAAGTTATGATTTAGATAATTGAAGAACCAAAACTCTCGACCCTTACCCTTAGCAGTCTAGTTTCTCATGATGGTATTAAAATAATTAGAGAAATAGTGGAAGACATATTTGGATAATTAACGAAACATTTTATATAAGGAGTTTTGAAAAAGAGGGTTAGAAAATTGAGTATTTTATAATAAAAAACGAATAAACCAGTCAATCACTTACTCAAATCATTAAACAAGAAATAGTGTGGTGTAAAGCCATCATCGAGTCAAAAAAAATGGAAAACAAACATCAGAATGGTAAATAACAAAAATAGAAGTGAATAACACTTGGAAATAAATAAACGGAACTTATATTTGATGAAAACAGAAAAAATATTTGTCTACATCTAAGTTGGGAGAGAAAGAATGAGAGGAAATGGGATATAAAGAGAGAAAAATGTGCTCTAGAAGTGTTATGTGCGACTTTCAGTGTCCTAGAAATAAATATATTGGAATTTACATGATGTATAAATTTATCTCATCATGTAATATCAATCCAATATTTTCTCCATTTATATTGGATATGGATCCTAACTAGGATAGAATCTTTGGGATTCAGTGATGCGACATGTTTCATGACGTGTAATGGAAACTCCTAACCTGTTTCTTCTCGTGAATTGAGATTTATGTCAGAAGTATCCTTCAAATGTTACCTGATGGGTAATAGAGATTCACATCATAAACTATTTTCATGACATTCAAATGGTTAACTAATTTTGATTCATGGCCTGTGACTTACTGTGAATGATGCATACACGTCATGTATGTGTTTCATGACAGGAAAAGTCAACTTTTGGCTAGCTTTTACAGCTTTTCCATTGGACTCTTGTAAACTTATTCACTAGAATAATATACAAACATCGTGTTCATTATCGAATAAAATATGAATATTCATTAACTAAATGAATCCAAATTTTATATATAATTTCATTTTATTTTATTCCCCCATAGTTAAAAAATTTATTATCGTTAGAAAAAAAACATCTCAATAGGGATTCTAAAAGAATCAATTTTTAAAATTAGAAAACATTAATTTCAACGAAGAAAGTAAGACTACATGTTAGTATAAAAAGTTATTCCACCAGAATCAATCTTGGAGAGAAAATTATACATTCAACATAGTTTAATTCTTTATTTATATTCATAATATTTTAATTACTATTTCAAAACATTTCCTAAAATTATATTCCAATTTTCAATTTACCTCACAAAAAATTTTCGGTCACCAATCCGGGTAAAATTTAATTGGATTGATGATCATACCATGAATACATGTTCCTACCCATTGGTTCGTATTTGTTTTATCATATTCATATTGTAATGAAAAATGAAAAATTAATAATGATGGTTTCAACAGGAATGTTCAATTGAATATAAGGCCTAGAGGATGTTGATAAAAAGTGAAAAATAATTTCAAAAGTATGTTAATATCTAAATTACAATGCATGAAATTTATGATAATGAAATTATTTGGCTCCACCAAGATCAAATGATGTCAGTGCTCCAAGAATCTCAAGTAAATAAATGATCATATCAAGTATATATAAAAAATGTACCATGTTCTTTTATTTATAATTTCTTTTTATTTATTTTCCAAAATTCATTTTTGGCCAAATCCCACATCTATTACATTAACAAACATGTTCCATCATAGGATTCAATAATCATGAAATATTGATTTTTAACCTTCATAATACACAACCCAATAATTTTTTCTTTATTTTTTCAATGTTTTTATTTTTCATTAAAAGGAATAGGGTAGGTGTAAAAGTTAAAAAAAGTAATATTAGACCATATTATAATAGTGTGGTAAAATTATCTTAGTATATCTTTTTAATCAATACATCACATGTCCATAATCTGTAAAATTCCCCTGCAATTATTCAAAAGATTGTCATCTATAATACCAAGAGCAGTGTAGGATGGAATAATTGGCTTGTAATAACCACATCCTAAATATTTCATTCATGGAAACTATGGGATAAATGAAGAAAATTTTAAGGTGAGTATCACAAATGAGTTTATCAAAATAGATTCCCTAAATCATATTATAATTTTATTTGTTCATTCATATCCTCAAAATTATATCAAATAAAGTTCGGATAGGTTTACTTGACATAGGTTCTTCTTAATAAATATGATCATAAAATAATATAAAATTGTTGTCTTAGAATAATCTTGCTAATGAAAGTATACAAGAAAAAATATTATTCACTTAGTGTATACATTCATGTAATAATTCAATCAAAATAAATTTCAAATATTTGTGAATATGAATTAAATTAATTAACTCATCAATCATGATACAAACCTATATAAGAAAAAAATAGTGATTTCCAAAATTTCTAACCTAATAGTGTCTTTTATTTTTATGGGTGTAAGTAGTTTTCATTTTTAAATCATTATTTTTAAAGAAAATGTCTCCATGATAGATGAAAATAAGTAGTAATCCAAGTGCATGAATAATGATTATCAAGAAATACTCCCCCAATATTAAAATGAGATAGTGTATTCACTAGACTAAGAATCATTGTCGGAGAGATATCAATGATATAGAATAGATAAACTGAAATGGAAACTTGAATGCGAATTTTGGGAATCAAGAGCTCCCTATATTAGTGTCATGCCATGGGATACATGATGGTTGTTGATTAAAAAAATTGGATACCCGCATAATTTTTTAGGACGGAAAATCCCGGAATCAATAAATAATTTTCCCATAGGGTTCAAAAATTTTAAAATAGGTAATTTGGGATGGTGAAAAAAATGAATAGAAATCAAAAACAGCTCGAATACATACAAATATGTGGTTATTATGAGGTTTAAAGTAACCTATGAACAAAAACACTACTAAAAGAAAAAAATCCTAAGTACATGATTAAAATTGATGAAATCAAATGAAATATGGGTTGCCTCCCTTAAAGTTCTAACAAGTACTTCACCAAACATACAGTAAAATATAATAATCAATTATTTGTATTGATCATATCAGAAGTTCATTTTATCCTAACGGAACTAGTGGATGTGTCATTGAGCCTATGTGGATTCTTGGTCGGATTAATCACCTTAAGATAATACTAAGCATAAATCTAGTGTGGTAAGTAAAAAATTTGTACTCATTGTATTGGTGACCTTTGATGAGAATAGATCTCAAGTGATATTTCCTCAAGATGACGCTTGACGTCGGACAGATGCTTAGTCATCCAAAGTATGAGCTAAGATGGTGGAGGAACATGTGCATCGATTAACATGGAAGGGGAATAAGTTATTAAAATTTATAATATAATTCAGTAATGAAATGAAAAATAAGCCAAATAAAATTGAATAACATTTATATAAATAGAACAATAATACATAAAAGAAATGGAATATAAGTACAAAAAGTTAACACCCAAGAATACTAAAAATTAGGAAGGGGATTGGGATATTTAGAATAATCAATTTCCTTGAGCTAAAAATATATTGCCCTATCCCAAAAAATGGTGCCTATAGAAGGACTTCTTGATCAATATCAATAATGCAAGAAGGGGTTGGGGGATCTAAACATATAGTGGGAACTGTAGTGATGCTAACTAGCTGAGATGATGGTGAAATGGAAGGTCCAATCATGAAAGTGGATATGGATATTGAATCATGATTGTTGAATGTTTCCTAAGAATGTGATTGAGGAGATTTGTCCATACCATGACAAGATTGTTCTTTTAGAAATTCATGATGGGGAGGAGGGTATGTCATCTTAGATGGTAGGTTAGATGGGATGGTGGCTGGTGTAGGGACAGAGGATTACAAAGGACCCACTTGAGGTGTAGGGGTAGAGGCTTAGGGGTTGGTGGGGAGGGAGTCCTGGTAAATGATGGGGGTGTATGAAAGGGATGCCTATGTGGAAAAAATGTGATGTAGTTTCACCAGTATATATTGGTGTGAGAGACATAGGTTATCTGGGTAGTGTGGTATGGGATATAGTGTTGGTTTAGTAGTGGTGGATGAGGAAGTGATTTGGGTGTGGGAAAAGTAAGGCATTGTAGTGAAAGAGGTGGTGGTGGAGAGGTGCGATGAGATGGAGGTGGCATTGGTGGTGGCTGGATTTGTGGTGGAAAGAGACTATGCAAGGCCAATAACATGATCTCATTATGTCTAGTAAGGACCCTCAATACATCCGAGAACCCATTGATATATGTCCCAAACCTTCATCAAAATATTACTCTTGTAAATCAGTGTGATGTTAATTGACTCTATTGGAGATTAATGTGAGGGGAAGGGCAGTGCCAAAGACATCAAGATACTGGGAGAGATAAATAACGAAGGAACCATACAGAAGCATGCATTGTGTAATCTGTACATGTTACCTAATATACAATACAAATTGATAAAGCATGTTAATGGAAGGTCCAACCAAGGATGTGGTGAGGATGAAGATGTCTAAAAGGCTGATGCTACCATTAGACTTGACATGAGAGAACCATACATGATTCAATTCCCAATGAAGAATATGGAGAAAATGAACTATAAAATAGATAGATTTCATAATTAAAGGATCATGGATTCTTTTAGGGTCCGATGAATTCATCATTAATAATCAGGTGTCATCCTACATTCACAACTCGAGCAGAAGAATTTAAATTACTTGAGAAGTGGTGAGGTAGGAAGAATAAAGTCCAAGATCAGTGCAGAACGTGATGAAGGAGAGATCATGTTGTATTCCACCTACCTCTAATTAGATGCTATCATTTATCACCTAAAGAGTATTTAAGAACTCTAAGAACTTCTCCCTGAAGGACTCCTCTCAAATGTAAACAAATGAGAGTGATGTGTAGGTGGTCAATGTTTGGGAGGAACTCTTGGCTAATGTGAAGGTGTGTGAGGATGGCTAGATCAAATTTTTGGGCCTACATGGGATTCACATGCGAATGAACATGGGTGACCTAGTGCTTGGGGTTGGATAGGTGATGGATGGGGTAAATTTGGGCATGAGAATCATCTTGAAATTCATTGTAGATTGAATGAGATTCATCACTGGCCAATGAGGTTGCATAGGAATTTGTAGAAGTGATGGAGGATAATGTGGGATGTACTAAAGCTGTGACATCCCTTCAGTGCTTCGCCAGAGGTCAATATTCACATTTAGGCATGAGAATAGTGTGGTGAGTGTGCACCATACTTTTGTGCATTTTTCTAGTTGTGGAGAACATGAGGATATGGAGAGGAGATTAGGGAATCATCTTAAGGAGGAGGAGGTAGTTTTGGAGAGAGTGAGGTGAGGGAGGGGGATTAGCTGACGGGGGGTGTTCATCATGAACCCTATGTTCATAGAAATTATTTTTTGGAAAATTTCATGTTTTGTAAAATTAAACAACATGGAGAGCATAAAATTATTATTTTTCTGGTCATAAACTACAAACATCATGTATTGGATTACAGGACATGTATATTAATAATTTTTCCCTTTTCTGGTCAAATAAAAATGCTCTTTTTTTAGAATTCCCATGGATTTCCTAAACTCTATTCAATCCTTCTCTATCATATAAGACCTATTATGGGATTCCTCCTTGTCATCACTTCATTTAACTTCATGATAATGACTTATTAGTGATCAGTAGATTCTAATAGTGATGACCCATCCCTCGTGAAATGGTTCTTAAATTTTTTTTAATGATTGACCATTAACTCTGAGTTGTGGTTATCCTCCTTTATTAATATCAATGTTTCCATAGAAGAATACTTGTATGACCACAATGGTTCATAAATATCTAGATTTTATCTTTCAATATAACATCTTCAATCATGAATTAAATAAAAATACCTTATTTCCTAGTTCAGTAATACATCATGTGATGAAATGATCTTTCCACTTCTCGACTTTTTATTTATACATCCTGGTGTTTTCATAAGAATCCTTCATTATCTCCTCATATTGATTCATTTATTAAATCCTTACTTTCCCTAATTTTTGAGAATGCATATTAAATTTCAAAATATTATTGTACGATCTATGCTCCAGTTATATCGAAAAATGACATATATTGGCATATAATAATTGGAATGGAGTGGTGTTGATGGGTTTTTTAGACACTGTATTACACCCAGAGTGAATCATCTAACTTACAGTTATAATCATTTTGGTTTGTATCCATGGTCTTCTCCAAGATTTGTTTTATTTTCCTATTAGAAAATTCAACTTTTCTTCTTGTTTTCAGTTGGTAGAGATTTCATGTTTTAAAACAACTTCAATATATCTCTAATAGTCATTTAACAACATTATTGGTAAAAAAACCTCGATCACTAATTAGAATTCACGGTAATCTGAATATTGAAAATACCATTTTCATTAAGAAATTGATGAACAATTTTTTATGTCATGATTGGTAGCTTTAGATTTTACCTATTTCAAGACGTTGTCAATTACAACAAGGATATATAACATTCCATCTAAATTAGGTAATGGTACCATAAAATCCATCCCCCATAAATCGATGATTTCAACTTCCATGATTGGGTTTTGGGGAATTTCATTTCTCTTCTTGTTGGTTCTAGTTCATTAGCATGGATCATAGATCTGTAAAAAAAATAATTTCATCTATATAGAGTGTGTGGAAAAAGATTCAACTTTATAGGGTTTTGGCTACTAAGTATTTTGGTACATGATTCCACCTATTTGGTTATGTGTGACGTATGCCTAAAATACTTCAGATATCATCCTCTAGGACACACCGCCGCATTATTCCATTAGTATCGAGCTTAAAAATTGGTTTCTCATCTCAGAAGTAGTGTGACTCATTGAAATAAATATACTCATTTTCTATTATAAGAGTTCTAGGAAGTGGGATACCATAGAGGGATAGTTCAAAATTTAAAAAAAACCACATTCATGGCTTCATGTTTAGGTTGAAAATATTTTCATTTAGGAAGTCGACCTTGATGTCCATATTATCATCACCCATAATGAGGTTCAGTGAGTGTCTGGATATATGATCAATAACAACATTCTCTATCCCTTTCATGTCTTTGATGATTTTATGAAATTCCATTAGCAGAAGGATCCACTAAATCAGTCTTGGTTTGACATCCTTCTTACTCAGCAAATATTTTAGGGTAATATGATTAGTGTAAAGAATCACCTTGGAAAAAACCATGTATGAGAAAAAAAATTCAAAATAATAGACAATTGTGAAATGTTACATATCAGTAGTTATATAGTTTACCTGATCATCAACCAGGGTAAGACTGAAATAATATATGTGACATTATCTGTGGTAGAATCGATTCCAAAAAATAATTCCTACATCAATATCAGTGGCATCACACATCAATTCGAAGTCTTTATCCCAGTCAAGTGAGATGGTAACAGGAGTGACACCAGGATGTTATTTAAAATGTTTAATTCCAACTAAAAATCGTTAGTTTTTGATAAAAGAAGTATCATTTTCTAACAAGTATATCACAGAGAGGGGGAGTTTTGAAAAATCTTTTATGAGGTGACCATAAAATTCTTCATGGTCTAAAAATATCATTATGACTTTAACAATTTAGGGTTCATATAAACCATTGGACCCCTTGATCTTTGTGTGATCAAATTCACTCAATACATGGTGATTTTTTGTCTAAGGAATATGCCTCAATGAACAATAGAATATCATTTTTCGAGATTAAAACAAAACAATTTGCTTCACAATGTTGTAGGAAACATTAGATATTTATTAATCGTATATATAAGGATCTTCCATAACATGAGAAATCATTCATAAATATTTCAAAAAATTAGTCAATAATGTTATAGAATATATGCATCATGATACTTTGAAAGTTCATTGGTGAATTGTACATACTAAATGACATGATTCTGTAGGATATGATACTGAATGAAAATGTAAATGTCAAATCTGAATAATCATCATGGTAGAATACAATATGATTGTATCATGATTATCCATCTAGGAGAAAACAAATTCATGTCCTACTTGTCTCTCTAGAATTTGATTCATGAATGGAAAGGGGATTTGATCTTTTTTGGTCACATTATTTGAATTTATATAATCCATTCATACATTCTATCTAGTGATTATATGAGTTTTTATCTACTCATCTTCATCATTCGTTACAACTGGGAGGCCACCATTCATTGGAACGACCTATAGTGGAATCATCCACCCATTATCATAGATCAATATAATAAAACTAATTTCCACAAGTTTCAACACTTATTTATGAGCTACCTTCTTTATTGGTGTGTTGATTCACCTATTGGGATGTTGTTTGGGTTTTATATCCTCTTCTGGTAAAATCATATATCTTTAAAAAGACAGGATGATCCTTTTGATTTAAGACCCCCCAATAAAATTGAATTCTTCTATATTTTCAAGACATAGATCAACTTGTTCTCTTGTATATGTTTCATTCCTGAGTTTATAATTACTATTAATGACTCTTTGGTGTCTAAAAATGATTACTTGAGTGTGCTTAGGAGATGTTTCAGCTCCCTCATTGGTAAATGGATGACCATGGTCATGAATGGTCCGATAATGTCCCTAATAAGAGTTTCTATATAGTTAAATTCCTTAAAGTAATTATCCTCATTTTCAAAATGTGACAACTCATCACTACCATCTTCTATGAACATGTAGTTATTCTCTACTTTAGTGAGAAAAATAGCTTGGCAGTAAAAAGGATCATCTATTTATTTTAAAGCTTTTACTAAGTAAAAAACAACTTGTTCTTCACCTTCATTAAAAGTAAGTCTCCCTTGATTCACATAAATTTGAGCCTTCCCTATGTCTAGGAATTACTAGCCTAGGATAATTGGAACATATGATTCTTCTTACAAATACAAAAGGAGGAATTCATCTTGAAAAATGAATTTTTCATATTTTAACAAGAACATACTTGAGAAGCCCTCAAAGATACATTATGAAATGATCAACTAATAGAAGTGACGATATAGCTATATTTAATCCCTATTGTCTTATATTATGGAATACACTCATTGGAAGGAGGTTAACGATGGCTCTTATGTAACATAGGGATATTTTGATGTTTCATTCTCTTATGGTGCACGAAATTGAGAAACTCCTAGGATCTCCCCTTTTTTGTGGAATCATCTAGTAAACCCTGCTAGATAACTCTTTATTTAAGGAAATGACTCGCATATCCTTAATTTTTCTCCAATTAGAGTGAATTTCCTTTATTAATTTATCATAAGCAGGGATTTGGGAAATGTCGTCAGCAAATGGTATGTTGATATTAAATTGCATGAACATTTTTAATTTTGTTCATATTTCTATTCAATTCATCCTTACCTCATTGTTTTTAGAAAGGGGAGTGGTGGTTTGTAAGATCATGGTTCAATGCAGATATCCTCTTTGGGTTGGTTTTATGAGGGAGTTTTTTCAAGAGGTTTTAATTCTTCAGGTTTCAATTGATATGTCCTATTTTATCTTTCATTTCCATCTGATTCAATGGTTATTGCGGGTTTAATAGGTTCCTCAGAATTATCTTCTTCCCCTTAGTAGGTTTTCTAAAAATCTAAAACTTGTATGATCCTCAATACCACTAACTTTTCCACTTCCTAGGCTATTTAAATCCTAAATTAATAACGATAATATCAAAAATATACTTAAATATTATCATGATTAAGAGAAAACTACATTCCTCCTTTTATCTATCCAATGAAAAATAAAAGTACCACGAGTGCGAACGTAAAACTTATTGTCTCTACGTAGCGGTGTAATTAGATTTACTTCATCACATTACATGGATGGTTATAAGGATAGAAGTTATGGATATATATAATACTTATGACATTATATTGATTCTTTAAAATTAATATATCATTCATTTCCCTACCCATTCAGCATTAAGGCAATGATTTCATTACTCATGCGTACATATGGCCTATTATCTCCATGAAGTGATGGGATTTCCACAGCCAAACATCAAAAATGATGCCAAAAATGTATTTAATTATAAAATATGTTTTTTATAAAATTATTA
This sequence comes from Viscum album, assembly GCA_963277665.1. NCBI lineage: Eukaryota > Viridiplantae > Streptophyta > Magnoliopsida > Santalales > Viscaceae > Viscum > Viscum album. Next base: position 2,066,772,747 of record OY728141.1, read on the forward strand.
TATTTTTTTATATGAATGGGATATATAATATGTTCCAAAATTAGAAATTTCTTGATAGAACACATATTAGAATATAAGGATATTAACACCCAAAATAGTGAAATGAATAGAATATAATTAATAAAAAGATGTAAAATGTTATAAGGGGATTATATATGATATCCTAAAAATTAATATTATTTTTTATAAGTTAATTATATTATTAAAATAACTATACAAGAGTTTGAGGCATGTACAGATGAAATCATACCTAAGGTAAGTGTTATTCAACAATCTCATTATTATTCAAAATTTTTTATTTCTAAGTATCCACTATGGAATATTTATTTTCCTTGTCTGTGTTCTCTAAGACTATTATAAATTTTTTTAATATTATCCTTTTAATACTGAAATCCATTTTACCCATGTTTTATTTTTAACAAAATGGTTTGAAATGAATCTTTTTGTCTTTTTCCAAATGAGTTTCATTATTAATTTTTCAACAAAAATGTAAAAGTAAGGATTTTTTAACTTATAGGGAAGGAGTGGGTTATCTGATTGTCATGAAAAATTTATGTTTTGAAGCTTAAATTACAAAATTAATAGTTTATTTTCAAATAAAATGTTTTCTTTTATAATTGAAAAACATTTTAAACATATGATATTTCAATGTAAAAAGGGTATTTTCTACAAGAATGTTTTGGTGATCATAATAATGTTTTTTCTATATATAAGAATCCTTTGCTAAAACTTATGCTTCGTTGAGGTTGAACTCTTATTATACGCCCCACTATGTTTTATTGAATGGTTTATGATTATTTTGTTTGGTAATGTACTATTTTGATACAATTTTCTATATTACATTGGATGGGTTATAATTATGTTAATTGATTGGGAAAATTTACTAACATTTAATAAACAAGTTTCAGTATGAATGTATAGGTTGATAATGATTCAAGATTTTTTAATGAGGAATGAATTAGATTGATTATGTGATGGGAATGGCACGTTGTATCCCCTCAATGCATCACTGGGTCTCATGAGAGAAACTAGTTTGGGTAGAGGCTGTTGCCTTACTCGTTTATGTATGTTGTCTTAGATGAAGCCATATCTGTATGTTTATAGTGTCCCAAATTATCAATTCCCCCATTAGGATATTTTTTATTAGTTCCCATGTGATTATTTTAATAGTTTTGATATCCATGGATACATTTTACCTCATGTTATTATGTCATTATCTGAATTATATTTATTTCTACCATATTATGATAATGTTGTTTAATTTACTGTGTTTTAGTTATTTAACTAGAAATAATTGTTTATTCTCAATTATAAAATATTCAAATATATTCATACCCTTACGAATCAGATGATATCACCTCTTTCTTATGCTTCATTTTCCCCAGGATTCCAAGAGGTACATTATGAATGACCTATAAGGTTAATATAGGAGAATACTAGTGTTTTAAATGGAGTTAATAGGTTGTAATTTATATTTTTAGTTGTAATGTAAGATTCAGGTATTTATCTAGATTTAAAAAACTATTTAACTATTTAGTAATTCATGATCTGATTCCTTTTCTATTATGAAAATAATAATGTAACCACCTACTCTAGAACACTGGGGTTGGGGATTAACCTTTTCACATTAATATATGAATTGTTCATTTATATATTTAATAACTTATCATATATATTCAAAAATGTGATTTGATTATTTTAAATATTATTATTTTTTATAATTTATAAGATATATGAAAAATTTAATAAGTTACTTTCTAAGTATAACATACGATTTAATATAATTCATCCATGTTTAATAACATGTTTTTTTATAAATTTCAATGTGATAAATTGATTTAATTATTATGACATATTTTGAATTAATATTTTTTTAATTAAACCACATGTGAGTAATGATATATATAGATTTAGAAATTAGATTGAATTTATGAATACACTAAGGGATAAGGATCTCTCATGGAAGGTGAGAGTTTGCTACTTATCACACAATACATATTATTGGGTAGATTTATGTTTCTTATTATTTTAAAAAAATTACATTAAATGGGTTTCATGTACCGTCCACATGAGATGCTTATTTACAAAATTTGATTATTTTAATTAAATTCTTAATTTTTATGAATAAAAAAATCATAGTTGTACAAAACTTATATATTTTTGTTATTCTAACATATTAATTTAGTCCAAAAAATAGGTGATGAATAAGTAAATTCATTTGAAGAATGTATGAAAAGCAGGAACATATAAAATAAAATATAAATGATATACATATAATAGATTGCGATAAATTTTAAAAGTACTTAAATATACCATGTGGTAGATTATTTCGAAAGAAAACATTTGTTAAGATCATGATCATCCAATAATGTTCATTTGTGACAAATTTGGTTCCCAATGGATTTCCTTGTGTCATGAATGTTTGATAACTAGTTATTATTTGAGAGACCTTACAAAATATTCCAAATGTAGATTGAAATATCTAATTTTTATCTTTGGGTTACACCTGGATGGGTAACCCTATTAGTTTTTACATGAGAAATAGTGGTTCAAAAATTCATTAGATGACTTATGGAAATTTGATTCCAAATAAATTATCTAAGAGTTATATGTGATATAATTAACATTATTTCCTATATAAATAGTTACATGATGTGAGAACAACCAAAGACAACTGAAATCTTTGTGAAATATAGATCTTGGATTAAAGATATATATGGTGTATTAGGTCATCATTTCAGTGGAAGTATATTCAATAAAAGATCTTATTAAATAATTTTAAATAATCAGGATTTATTATTGCAACCAGAAAGACAATCACCACCTAAGGAGGTTGAATTACTTATAATACTTCATTTTCCATTTTTGGATCTTTCTCTTATTTTAGAAATATTCATGTAAATTCATTATTTCATTTATTATAGACACACATGTTCAGATATAGGAAATTAAAATTGAAATTTTTAAGTTCACATGGTTCAACTCTAAAGGATATTCAATGGAGCATATGCAGATGATGTGGTGATATACGAAGATATTAATTTCTTCACTATATGTATTCTAATATTTATGAACGTATCACTATTGTTCCCAAAGGTACCCACTCAAATTAATTCTCTGTGTACTAATTTAGTAAAGGGAATAAAATATAAGATTAAAACTCATTAGTTTCTTACAATATTCATTCAATAATAAAAACACTAAAATATTGTTTTTGTTATGTTTTCCTATTATCTCTTGGAATCCAATCTTTTTCTATTTTCTAATAAAAGAGGTGTAGCTTTCATCATTCCCAAAAAAAATAGAAACACTAAAATAAAATGTAGTTTTACACTTTGATCCTTTTTCTTCAATATAGACACTCAATTATATATTAAATGATTCTTCCTTTTCTTCTCTAGTTGGGTTCTTGATTGTTCAATGTAATTTCATGTAACAGAATATTCAAAGAGTTATATTAATTTTTTTACCTATAAAAAATTCTCTTAAATATTTCACAAAGTCTAATAAAGAAACAATACAATTTTTACCATTGATTCGTCATTCATATCCGATTCAAGATCCACCTTTAATTTTATTATTATTTTTATATTGAATAATATATTTGAAAATTTAATACTATCAAAATTTTACTTCTCATAAATATCCATTCCTGTAGTTTATAAAATATTCCCTATATTTTAAATATCTAGAAATATCATAGTTTATTTTTCCATTATATCCCAACACATTTTTTATATTTAAATCTATGATATTATTGGCTTGAATTTTTCCATTACAATAGGAATCCATGATTATTTTCTAAATGAAATATTAGTTGTAAATTATAATTTATAATTTACAATATAACACTTGTGTCCTTTTATAATTGGTGTGCATGTATGCTGATGGGGAAATGGAGTCCTTTAGGACCTAGCCTAGAGGGACCTTATATAGATCACTCAAACTATATTCATACCAAAATTTTCTTTAAAGGGATTATCATTGTGATGAAAACATATTATACTTATGAAGTCCAACCATATCAATTTCATCCTTATAATGAACCATGATCAACTTTACAGTTTCCATAGGTGATCCTTACGATGATCAGTAATGGAACATACATAATTCAGTTTCCTTAAAATGTTTTCTATGGAGCCTATTCATGTATATTATTATTAATATTCATATAGAGTTCAATAATCATACAATTTATCTTGAAATTTATATTCATTGGGTGATATCTTCTTTCCTTTTCCAATATTAGAAAATTATGATCCCATGATATTATTCTAACCATTTCAAAAATTCTATGTATCTCTCGGCTAAAAATTTCAAATATATAAGATAAACCTTACATGCATAGGAATCATTTTATAATTATTTAAATTTCTCCTAAGACATCCAAAAAATCAACTCCAACTCAATTTTCCAAAAAATAATCCATGATGGGAAATCAAACAATATAAATTCCAGTCATAAATACTTATAATAACTAGATATAAATCCAATAATAAATTTTTTGGATCAACCACTATCTATATTTGGATTTCTTTTTTCAATTATCAATCATTATTTTAAATCTATCACTATAATTATTTCTTTCATGCTACTATAATTATTCCCTTTTTTGAATGACTTTAATTTACGATTCCTTTTCCTTATTTACCACTCAAAACTGCTTCCTCAATGAAGATAAATCTGTTCAAAACCTTGAAAAAGAAAATTAAAATGTGAGGGATCCCTTCAAAAAAATATATTGATTATTTCTAGATACCACTTGTTGAATCTCCTTGGGGTGGAGAAACATGTCATCAATACACCCTATAATACTTTGTGTATGAATGATCTATGTACCAAATAGTAAAATATGTCAATAATCAAAATGATATTAATTTAATCTTGAAAACTCTTCCTATGTACATCAAATATTCCCTAGTGGTATTATATCCCCCTTTCCTCTTAAATTTTCTAAATATAAGCCCCAGTATTAAAAATACAAATAGAAATACCCAAATCAGGAATTATAAAACCATAAAGAGATGGGATATATCTAATCCCACATAGGTCTAAGGAGGTGGTCTAAAATCATGTTTCTGCCGATGTATTTCAAATACATATGTAGTTAGGTGTTTTGGGATGATATTTTCTACTTTTTGGCTAGTCCCAACAAATTCAAAATATAAAACATTATGCTCCACATTTTATTTGATAATTTGATATCTAAATTCTATATGATTAGTTTGAGAGTACTAAATAGGATTTCCAGTGAGTTCAATGTCACTATTATTTTCATAGAAGTTATCAATTGAATATTTCAATTTCTAACCAAAATTATCCATCATTTTCACTATCCATTAGAGTTGTGTGCATTCGTTTTTCACTTATATATATATTTTGTTTCATCTATAATTTTTGAATCACTATATTACTTATTTCTAAAATACTCTTTACACGTTTCATAAAAGAAAAATTTTCATCCATTTATATAAATTCAATCCATTTATTATACACCAACCCTGTAATATTATTTCTTTTTTAATTATTTAAATATTTCTATCCTCTCATTTTTGTTTAAGGCAGATAGAGTTTAAATTTTAAAATTTTAGGTTTTTAGAAAAATAGTACTCTTAGCACTAGATTAATAAAAAATGTGCACAACCCATGTAAGACATTTGTAGTTTTAATAGTCCCTAATCAAACATTCAATGAATGGTTTTCCATAATGCATATCCTTCAGATGAAAGGTTCTCTAAGGACCTAGTGAGGGCCACACATTTTGCTCAAGGATTAACAAACCATGCATCCAAAACTATATTAAGTTCCCATAATTAAATAATGTTTATAATAATAATAATAATCATCATCATCATCATGATTATTATTATTATGAAAATGATTATTTTTTTAAACCTTAAGGGTTCCTCTCCTCTATTATTTGTGACATCAACACCTCCCCTTTTTGTGATGCCAAGCCCCCCGTTTCCCCTCTCCCTCGTGTCCATGGCCTCCCCCTACCAATCCTTTCAGTCACAATCCCCCTGATTTCTAATGATAAATACTTTGGTATAATTCTATTCCCCACTCTAACTTAATTCATTTTTTATTTCCGGTTTCCATCCCAACTTTTTTTGTTTTCAGGACCTAGCCATACCCTACTCCATTTTTGGGATTTTTTTGATTCTCGGTTTTTAGGGATCTTGGGACTTAGTTTAAGTCGTTATATCCAAGACCATTAAAGGTAATGGATTTAACTTAGGTTTATGGTAGTTTTTCTTATATTTTTATTATTTTCACTAATTTTCGTTACGGTTATTGTAATTTTTTTGTTCCTAATATTTTTCTAGTGTTTTTGGATCATCATTCGTCAAAGACATTTTCACACATATGCATGAGTAAAAAACACACATATATATATATATATATACCTTATTTATACATATTACCTTATATAGAGTAGAGAATCTAAATTGTGTCTAGGGATATATATGTATATATTCATATTTGTGTAAGTATAAGAGGAGGGTTTCTATAACACCCTGAGATTTTCTGAGATAGATTCTTTTAAATTTCTTTAATATATCATGTTATATGCAACATAGAGATTAGTTTATAGTATAAGAAATAACATATTAGCTTCCAGTATACAAGAAAATATTATTGGCTTGTGTTACAAAAAATTTCATGTTCTTTTGATATAATTCATTTGATGCATGATCGAGTATAAGTGATGACTACATACTATAACCTAGTCATTATAATAGCAGGTTGGAATAATATTATCTTCCTTCAAAAAACTATTTTATAGAAAATATATGGTTGTATAAAATAATAAAATCACTCTTTATGGATTTTATTATTGAAAAAAAAATTTGATATATTCAATTTAATGTTTAAAATTCATCTTACCATAAATATTGACAGAATAGTGATACAATAATTATTTTATTAAGAGAAATATCAAACAAATGATATTAGAAATACTAAAATAAAATTAATTTTAGATAATTGAGGTCATTCAAGATTTTTATAGATACATGTGATATTTATGAGATCAATTAACGAATTGTTTTTGAACTTATCTTGCTATTATGATATATTCAAAAAGTCAACAAATAAATAGTGTCAAAATTTACACTATTGGTATTTAAAAATATAAAATAGTTTATTAAATGTAATTAAATTTCTATTAATCTAGGATTCTTCCAAGTGGTTAGGATAAATACAAATATGTCATAAATGACACTTTTTTTCCTTTTACATGTTATGGTAATTAAATTAACTCACAAAGTGTAAATAATAAAATATCATGGTAAGATTAAAAAGGGTGAAATAAGGGTTCAACCAGAAAGGTAAGGGTTTCAAAATATTCAAAACTTGTCTAATTTCAATTGGATGATGGTTATATGACCCAAAAAAATCTTATAATTAAAATAAATTAGTTTGTGACAATTATATACCGATATAACATATATAATAAATTAATATTTCAAGACTTTCTAAAGTTTCCCTCACCTCAGTTATTAAAGGGCACCTCCTCCATCACCTATTCACTTCACATTGAGCCTTAGATATTGGTCATCCGTTACCCATTTCCCATATCACCCTTCTTATTAATAATTTTTAGGTTCTGGTCCTCTTCAAATACCAAATCTAGTGCTCTAAGAGGATATTTAGAGGATGCACATCAATGAATATGTAATCTTCTCTACCAATTATTTCATAATTAATTCTTCTTATACTTTCACATAACTAGTTTTTTAATTATAAATTAATAAATCCATTAGTAATTATATAATTTGATTTCATTATTATTGAACAACCATATTCCACCTTCTATCCATCCTATGAAAAATGAAATCATGACACGTGCGTACATACGACTTACCGTCTGCACGCCATGGTTTAATACATTCTTTACCACCAACTTATATGGATTGATATAATGATGTAAGTAATTACTATATATTATTATTATTATAAAATTATATTTATTCTAAAATTCAATACACCATGTACTTCAATATCATTCAACAGGTATAAGAACAGTATCGTCACTCTTGTGTATGTACGACTTACTATCTACACGATGCGATGTTATTAATTATACATGATCTCAATTAAAGCATGATTATATAAATTAAGTGGATTAATTAATACGATATATATCATATGAATGATATTATTATAACCTAATAAGTATAACCGAAAATTATTTGAAAAAACATGCCTAAGAACATAAAGAAGTTAATACCTGAATAACGAGTAATAATGAAATTTTACTAACAAACTGATGAGAATATGATCTTATATGATGAATGGGATTAGTAAATATGTCAATAAAAGTATTTAAATATTTATAAAGAAGGTCCAGAACACATATAATGTATATCAGACCTAATGTAAGAGGTAATTTTGCAAACACATTTTTATCTGAGATTGTTTATTCAAATGTATTTAAGGGGGTACATTTATCATCCACATCCATATTTCCTAAATATATATTCCAAATAAAATGTATATCCTTTTCCAATTTTTTAAATTTTATTTTACCAATAAATTAATTTTTATTAAATAATTTGAAAGGAATATTTTTTCGTTTTCAATATGAGGTACTTTTTTTTACATTTTTGGAAAAATTATGAGGATAATATTTTTTAACTTATATAGAATGAATAGGTTTTTACGGTTTCATAATACCTTATTTTCATGAATATTCCTTTACAATATTTAAAGTTTACTTTCATTTAAAATCATTTCATTTATTATTGCGCTATATTTTGATAAAATAAAATATTTTTTAAGAAGAAAAAGTATTTTCCTCAAGAATAAAGTTGATGTGTTTTATCAAAGTTATTATCCATCGAATATTAAGGATTGTTTTCTTGTATTCTACCCATATTATTCTTATGGTTTGAGTATGTTTATGATGGAATGATATTTAATAAACCTATTTGTTTTACAAGGATTATGATATGATGGAATGATGTTTATAAAATCCAATTTTATTCCTCGTGTTATGCTATGTTGAATAATTTATGTTTGTGTGGAACATGTATATATGATTTTATTACAATATGTGTTTGACCTATATATCCCTCCAGTTAATTGGATAAATATGGATAACTCATGAGGTATGTGTGTTATTCGTGAACCTAATATCATGTTAACAATTCTATAGGTAGACCTGGTTTTCATGTCAATAAATTATGAGTGGTATTGGTTTCCATGTCTATATATTTATGAAAGGGCCTGGTTTCGTGTCCTTTATTTAATGGGTGAACCTATTACTATTTATACATGTTCAGAAATTTATAATTTTATGTCTATGCCACAATTTCATGTCTTATAATATAGTTATGATCTTATGTATTATGATATTTGATTTTCCTTATGATTCATGTTTTTCCATTGATATGTAGGACATGATATTTTAATGTTATGATCACATTATTATATCCTTTATACTTGTGTGTATGTTTACATATCACATTTGTTTACCCCTACTAAGACTCCGAGCTTTCCCATTTTGATGTTTCTTTTTATGAGAAATTTTCACTACTGGAAATACACTATTTCCCAACGGTTCAGAACCGTTGGGAAAGCCCCTGAAACCGTTGGGAAAGGTTTTCCCAACGGTTCTTAGAACCGTTGGGAAGTAAGCCGTTGGGAAAAGTTTTCCCAACGGTTTACTGGCAACCGTTGCAATAGAGCCATAAAATTTACCCTACCCCAACGGTTTGGGTGAACGGTTGGGATAGTTTTTCCCAACGGTTCTCCCAAACCGTTGGGAAAACCAAATACCATGGAACATTTTCCCAACGGTTGGAACCGTTGGGAATTGGTGAAGTCTTTCCCAACGGTTTAAAACCGTTGGGAAAGACATGCTAAAAACTTATATGCCAACGGTTTGAAACCGTTGGCATACCTATGCTGCAAATTGCAGCACCCTGCAATTTGCACAGCCCCTGTCCCCTGTCCATCACCACCAGTCATCAGGCCTCATTTTCACCTCATTTTCACCTCATTTTCACCTCATTTTCACCTCATTTTCGATCCAACTATTGTACCAGTAATAAAATAAAACATACATATTCAATTACGAACAAATTCATACACATTTAACATATAATGGATCCTGAAACTATACAAATCCATAATTAAATTACAATTCATAAACATACATAATTCATATAGAATTCAATTTAAAATTTAGATGACAATTATACGTGGAATCTGAAATTCAATTCATAATATGATCGGTTTTTTCTATACCATATATTTTTACCTCAAATGATGTCCATTTTAACAAAATACATACACCTGAAGTGATACAGGCCACACCGCACCTCAGATTGAGGCGGGGTTAACTCGTACACGTCACATTTGACTCATGGATCGTTGTGCTAAAGTATCGACAGAATCCTAATGCGTTTGGTCGGTTTTCCGTATGCCAGTTGATGTTTTTCACTTAAAATGGCGTCCTTTTGAAACAAAAGACGGACACTATGAGTGGTGCCGACCACACCGCGTCTCCAATTGAGGTGGGGTTGATTCGTACACGTCACATATGACTCATGGATCGTTCTCCTAAAGTTTAAATGGAAACCGAATGCGTTTGGTCGGTTTTCCGTATGTACTTAAAATGTTGTCCATTTTAAACAAAAGAGTGACACTTAGACTCATTCCGACCACACCGCGACTCAGATTCATCCCGGGTTGGCTCGTACATGTCACATATGACCCATGGATCATTGTGATAAATTATCAAAAGATTCCGAATGCGTTTGGTCGGTTTTGCGTATGCCAGTTGTTCTTTTCATTTATAATCATGTCCATTTTAAACAAAAGAGACATAGTTAGAGCGGTGTCGGCCACACCACATCTCAGATTAAGACGGGGTTGACTTGTACACATCACATATGACCCATGGATCGTTTTGCTAAAGTATCGATAGAATCCGAATGCGTTTGGTCGGTCTTCCGTATGTCAGTTGATGTTTTTCACTTAAAATGACGTCCTTTTGAAACAAAAGACGGACACTTTGAGTGGTGTCAGCCGCACCGCATGTCGGATTGAGGCGGGATGATTCGTACACGTCACATAGGACCCATGGATCGTTCTCCTAAAGTTACAATGGAAACCGAATGCGTTTGGTCGGTTTTCCGTATGTACTTAAAATGGTGTACATTTTAAACAAAAGAGAGCCATTTAGACTGATCCCAGTCACACCGCGACTCGGATTGACCCGGGTTGGCTCGTACACGTCACATATGACCCATGGATCGTTGTGATAAATTATCAAAAGATTCTGAATGTGTTTGGTCGGTTTTGCGTATGCCAGTTGTTCTTTTCACTTATAATCCTGTCCATTTTAAACAAAACAGACACAGTTAGAGCGGTGTCGGCCACACCGCGGCTCGGATTGAGGCGGGGATGATTCGTACACGTCACATATGACTCATGGATCGTTCTCCTAAAGTTTCAATGGAAACCGAATGCGTTTGGTCAGTTTTCCGTATGTACTTAAAATGGTGTCCATTTTAAACAAAAGAGAGACACTTAGACTGATCTGGGCCACACCGCGACTCGGATTGAACCCGGGTTGCCTCGTACAGGTCACATATGACCCATGGATTGTTGTGATAAATGATCAAAAGATTCGGAATGCGTTTGGTCGGTTTTGCGTATGCCAGTTGTTCTTTTTCACTTATAATCATGCCCATTTTAAACAGAAGAGACACAGTTAGAGCGGTGTCGGCCACACCGCGTCTCGGATTGAGACGGGGATGATTGGTACACGTCACATATGACCCATGGATCGTTCTCCTAAAGTTTCAATGGAAACCGAATGCGTTTGGTCGGTTTTGCGTATGCCAGTTCTTTTCACTTATAATCCTACCCATTTTAAACAAAACAGACACAGTTAGAGCAGTGTTGACCACACCGCGCCTCGGATTGTGGCGGGGATGATTCGTACACCTCACATATGACCCATGAATCGTTCTCCTAAAGTTTCAATGGAAACCGAATGCGTTTGGTCGGTTTTCCGTATGTACTTAAAATGATGTCCATTTTAAACAAAAGAGAGCCACTTAGACTGATCCCGGCCACACCGCGACTCGGATTGAGCCCGAGTGGGCTCGTACATGTCACATATGACTGATGGATGTTGGGTTGGAGGTGATGGCAAGAGGGGGGGTGAATTGCCTTTTTAAAATTAATTAACAATTTAAAACAAATTTAAATGCAGCGGAAAGTAAAATGGCAAGACACAATTGATAACGGAGTTCGGCTTTAAACTCAAGCCTACGTCTCCGCTCCCAACTCAACCGTTAGGAGATTTATACGACCGCTTGCTTTTTAATGGTTATAGTAAGAAACCCACTAGCCGTTTTACGGTAGGCTAGATCACCTTCTTACAGCTTGCTTTTTTATTATGGTTGTAGCAAGAAACCCAAATTGAAAGAAGGAAGAAAAAGGGTGGTTTGTTTTAATACAAACCCAATTAAGAACTAAACAATTGAAGTAAATAATTTAGAACAAACTAGAGGAAGCCTTGAGCGCCAAGAGGTGAGTGTAGTTGATGTAGAGGCAGCCCAAGCTTCAAGGATGGCAATTGGATCTCAAGTAGCCTTTGAGAATTGTCGTAGGAGCCTCAAATGATTAAAATAGCTTTGGTATGCTTCGGTATATGATTGGTAGTGTTCCCGGCATCCATGGACGTCTATTTATAGGAGAAATGCTCCCAAATACTTCAAAATAGCCGTTGGAGGGCTTTCGGAGCCGTTGGGGATCAAGTGGGCCAGCCTGGTCAGTTTGACTGAGAACACCGGCTGGCCGGTGCTGATCCACCGGCTGGCCGGTGCACCAGACAGAAGCAAGGGATTTCTGTCTGGCTCCACCGGCTGACCGGTGCTGAGCCACCGGCTGGCCGGTGGTCTGGACAGAAGCATGCTATTCTGTCTGGGTTCCACCGGCTGGCCGGTGGTCAGGCACCGACTGGCCGGTGGTCGGGACAGAAGGTATGCCATTCTGTCTGGGCCCACCGGTTGGCCGGTGGCCAGACACCGGCTGACCGGTGGCACCTGGAAGAGGGCAAGGCCTTCTGCCTGGTCCACCGGCTGGCCGATGGGCTGGATCCGGCTGGCCGGTGACCTTACCGGCTGGCCGGTGGTCTCACACCGGCTTGCCGGTGGACTTAAACAGTCCATTTTGAATTCTTCTTGGGCCAGCTTCTAGGCACCCTATTTCCTATCATCAAAAACACTTGAAAACAAGTTAGAATACAATTAGAGTGATTGTGATCATTAAAATCCAAGAGAGAGGGGTGCAATAATGGATCGTTGTGATAAATTATCAACAGATTCAGAATGCGTTTGGTCGGTTTTGCGTTTGGTCGGTTTTGCGTATCCTGTCCATTTTAAACAAAAGATAGACAGTTAGAATGGTGTCGGTCACACCGCACCTCGGATTGAGCCAGGATTGACTCGTACACGTCACATACGACCCATGGATCCTTGTGCTAAAGTGTCGACACAGTCCGAATGCCTTTGGTCGGTTTTTCCTATGTCACTTGATGATTTTCACTTAAAATGACGTCTTTTTGAAACAAAAGACCGACACTTTTTGAGTTGTGTTGGCCACACCGCGTCTCCGATTGTGGCGGGGTTGATTCGTACACGTCACATATGACCCATGGATCGTTCTCCTAAAGTTTCAACGGAAACCGAATCCGTTTGGTCGTTTTTCCGTATGTACTTAAAATGGTGTTCATTTTAAACAAAAGAGAGCCACTTAAACTTATCCCGGCTACACCGCGACTCGGATTCATCCCGGGTTGGCTCGTACACGTCACATATGACCCATGTATTGTTGGGATAAATTATCAACAGATTCGGAATGCGTTTGGTCGGTTTTCCGTAAGCCAGTTGATGCTTTTCACTTAAAATGACGTCCTTTTGAAACAAAAGACGGACACTTTGAGTGGTGTCGGCCACACCGCGTCTCCGGATTGAGCTGAAACCACTGTGAAACATTCTAATTATTATTCGTGACGTGTACGCGCAGACGGCACGTCAATCGGACGTGCGGTTTGCGCGGTACGGCTCAATATTAGTGTTTTAAGTGATGCGCGCGCTTCGTAAACGCGCGTGAGGGGGGTCCAAACGGGCCGAACGATGTCGGAATGGCCTGAAATCAGACGACAAATACGGGTGAGTGATTTCTGAAGTGGTCGAGCAGACGGCACGTCAATCGGACTTGTCGTGTGCCCGCGGTGACCGACAACGCAGTTATGGTGTCATAAACGGCCAGAACGGGCGTCCAAGAATGAGGGGGGTTGTCCAGGGAGTTCTCAAACACACAACCACTAAAAGACAACAACATCCATAAAAACAGACAATATATAAAAATAATTCAACTCCAATACTATACTACGAGTCTAGATAAAACCAACAACTAGAATAGATTAAACATCAAATCTCAAGTCAAAAATGTAACGGATCAATATGTCCCACATCAGCATCACCATCTCCATCATCATCATCATCATCGCCCTCGTCATCGTCCTCCTCATCGCCATCACCCTCCACAACGCCTTCCTCCTCGCCTTCGCCCTCCTCCTCGCCCTCCTCATCTCCCTCCTCTTCCGCATCAGACTGCTCGCCATCATCATCTTCAAGCTCGACATCGGCCTGACCACCACTGGAACTGCCACCTGGTGCACCATATATAGAATGTATCGACGACATGTATTCATCAATCGCTGGGCTGGCCTCTGCTGGAAGTGTTGGACGTAGAACTTCAATAAATTTCATAAATGCACTGTTTGCCCTTGCAGACTGTTCTGCCGTCTCTGTGGCCCTTTTCTCAGCCTGTTCTGCCTGTGCCCTAACTTGCTGCAGCTCGGTGGCACTACAACTCGTACCTGAGGCAGGCCAATACCTCGTCGGGGCTATCCTAGGTCGGCAGCGTACTCTGCCAGAATGATCACCTCCCAACATCTGATGTAAGTGATCAGATGGCCCAAAATTGTCTGCTTCTTGGGCATCGAGGGCCTCTAAAGCATCCTGTTACAAATATAAATATATTGTTAAGTTACGAAATAGATATTAAAATATAAAATCAACAGATTAAAACTTACAATCTGCTGCTGAGTCGCTTCGTAGACAGCACGTCCATCCTTTTTTCGTCTACTCGAGCAAAACAGTTTTGCTCGAGGCACACGTCCTTCAATATTTTGTACTTGCCTCTACAATGACATTGAAAACAAAATTTATATAAAGACTTCAGCAAATAATTAAATAATTGAGGAAAAAAAAAGAAAATGTAAGTCGTAAAGAAAACTTATAAACAATTGTCATACCTGCTGCCTCTCATGATCCGGCATCGTCGTGCGTCCTAGTGTATGGAGGTATTTTTTTGCATCAATGTTTTTTTTATTTTTTCCAGATGATTCCTAAATAAAATTAGATAATGCAAAGGATAATATTAATGCAAAACTTGAAAGTTATTATTTAAATACCTCAAATGTAATTCATACCTTAAACTGGGTACTCGTCTAATGAGTAATCATCTGACGATACTGCTCTATAGGACAATCATCCACGACTGGTACCGCCTCTAACTCAGTGCCAACTCTAGCACGCCAGCCAATATACAGCTCATGCTTGTAGGCTCTCCAAAGCTCGCCTAAATCCTTTAGACGTTCCATTCGTGCACCCTCACCATCAGGAAAATTAAATCGAAGCTGAAATGAAAATATTAATTTATATAAATACAAAAAAAATTCATGGCATTAAATACAACAGATTTTTTTACCCATATCTCTGCCCAAGATCTATCTTTGACCTCATGTGGCAAATGTCTCCACGACAGCGGGCTGACGGGAATGATGTCGGAGTATTTGGCAAGCGTCGCCATAAAACTCTGACATTGCTGCCCTGTTTTCTCAACCATCTGATTGTCTTCATTATATTCCACCATAACCTGTGTGCGACGGTTCCACACCGAACGCATGCGTGTACGGCCCTGCCCCCGCCTCCTTTCAGTAGATGTATCTGTCATGAAAGAAAAACAAATATTTTATCAAAACATGTTATAATGAAAATAAATATTACTATAAAAATTTGATAGGGTTTTATAAATATACTTGTGCTAGTCTGATCAATGAGTGGCGCCGGATCCACAGAACCTGATGGAACACCCTCTGGTGGAACAAGAGTCGAAGACGATGGAATATAAAAGCTCGGAGAGACAGAAGTAGAAGGAAAAAGAAGATGGAACAACTGTATGACCTGATGCTGACTGGGGAGTGGGAATCATCATGGGATGTGAAAATGATGGGGCAGAAGATGCATAAGGTAGCGAAAACATGGGAGGTCTAAATATCCCGTGTGTCCCTAACGACACACCGGGATCATAATGTGGGAAGGCTGAAATGTCATTGGGAGGGGCAGGGTCTAGTCGGGCACGCGCAGCTCTATGTCCACCTCTGGTACGAACCCTCCTCGTACCACCGGCCTGAGTACTCGGACCAGTACTAGGCTCCTCGTCGAATAACTGTCGACGTAATGGTGGATCCTACAAAAAAGTTTACAAAAAAAATTAATCACATGACATTATATATTCTGTAAATATATATATATATATTTGAAATAAAGTACTCACTGTAGGCACTAATGGTGGAATGCCCATCTCCTCCATCCGACGATTGTTCTCCGCCATTTTTTTTCTTCGTCTCTCTTCAATTGGCTTCATTTCCTGCATTGGAAAACAAATATGTAATTAATTAGAAAAAGAAAATTAATGTGTAAACCAAAAAACTAAATATATGAGGGAATGAGGGAATTCATTGGTAATTTAGCTATCAATTGTTTTAGAAGAGCTTGAATGAATTTAATAAAACATACAAGTTGTAATGTTCACCAAGTTAGAAATATTGTTTGATTTGGTTTGAATACAGTTCAATTCCAAATTAGAAAATGCAATTCAAATAAAACAGCAACCAATAAACATTGAAAATTCACATAACGGTCAAGTCAGCTAAAACATATTTGTGATCAATACTAAATAAATATGAATATTACCAACCTTAACAACCCAACTTGAGGTAAACCAAAAGAATTGAGAACATGGATGAATGATTCTATATATTTCCAACCACAACTTCAGGTTCACAATCAACTCTGACAATTGAGCTATTGGAGTCATCAAAAGAAATAAATGGATTGGTTCCAATGGCAATAGGGACAGTGTCAATTCCATCATCAGCATCATCAAAAATATGTCTTGGAATTACTTCAACTACGACACCAAATTCAGGTTGAAGTTGATCTTTGACATAAAAAACTTGTTTAGCCATTGATGCCAACACATATGGTTCTTCGGTTGCAAGAGTGCGGGTCATATTAATTACTCGAAATCCACAATCATCAATAAATGTGCCATGTCTCGTCATCAAATCAAACCAATGGCATTTCATCATTGTGACTCGTCCATGAGAGTAATAATCCAATATTATTATTTTCTCAACGACTCCATAATAACCCACATTTTCAAGTCGCGGTCTACTATCTGATGCGCTGGCATAACAATCTGTTGTGGCAGTAACCATAATACCATCATGTTGTGTTCTCATGTTTTTGGCTCGTTCAGTGACAATAAATCTGTACCCATTGATAACAATTGATTTACAGTCACGAACCACGGTATTAGGACCAAAAGCCAAAGCTCTTATTTCCTCAGAGACAGAGTCAGCAGACAAACTCAATACCTGCAATATAAATGACAGTTAAACTTAAGTAAATATTGAAATAATTAATTTAAACAGTAATATTTTTACCTTCAATTTTAACCAAGCAGAAAACTCTTTGCTATGCAAAGTCTCTCTCCTTCTCAAAGATAAGGAACGATGCTTCCTATTTATCATTGTTTTATGTTCCCTGTAGATAAAAAAATATGAATAGTTTAACAGATATATATGTAAGATATACATATTCAATTTTGTTACCTGATATAGTCATCGAACAAATCACAGTTGAACAAAACTGTGCGATGTGCCATCTCCCGCTCTTCATGGCTTAATGTCTTCAATGTATATGATCCAGGAATTCCTCCTGTTTGAGGAAGTGATGGAAAACTGGGTTCAATTTGCTCATATTGTTCTTCTTCATTTCTCATTGGTCTGTTCATTCTTGTAGTAAGATCAGACAAATACATTGAACAGAAATCCATACATTCTTGAGCTAAGTAACCGTTCACGATAGAACCTTCGGGATGATTCTTGTTTCGAACATAAGACTTTAATGTGAACATATTTCTTTCAGTTGGATACATCCAACGAAAAGAAACAGGTCCTCCGAGAAGTATTTCAGTTGGAATATGGACAGTCAGATGCAGCATTCATGTGAAAAATGATGGGGGAAATATTTTCTCCAACTCACACAAAATTAATGGGGCATCTGTCAACATTTTTTGCAAGAAAGACTTGGACAACTTCTTAGCACAAATATCTCTAAACAAATGGCACAACCGAATAACATCCACCCTTACATTATTGGACAAAAGATGACGGATTGCTATTGGAAGCAACTCATGCAGTAGAACGTGATAATCATGAGTCTTCAAAGATTTTAGCTTCAACTCTCTTCTGTTGACCCGTTTAGATATGTTGCTTGAATAGCCATCAGGAACTCTAATAGTCTCTAATACTTCCAAAAATTGTTTTTTTTCAGTAGGTGTCATCACATAAGAAGCACATGGAAGTTGCCATTTATTTTCACTGATACGCACAGGATGCAATTCTGGTCTGATGCCCCAATCCACCAAGTCACGTCGAGATCATAAATCATCTTTTGTCTTCCCCTTGACATTTAGAAGAACTGAAAGCAACATTTCACATATATTCTTTTCAATATGCATTACGTCTAAGCAATGACGTAGCAAATTGGTTGACCAATAAGGCAAATCAAAAAAGATACTCCTCTTCCTCCAATTGTAGCAGGTTTCTGTGGAAACATTCTTTCTCTTTCCAGATTTCATTTGACCCTTCCCGAATGAAAAACTGAAATCTTTCAATTCATTAAGCACATCATTTCCAGACATACGCTGAGGTGGATCATCGGTCTCTATAGTATTATCAAATCTTCGACTATTCATTCTATATGGATGATCCTTTGGCAAAAATCGTCGATGTCCCATAAAACTGAAACTACAACGATGTTTCAGTCTTCTGGATCGTGTATTCTTCATACAAACTGGACATGACAGTTTCCCCTTCGTGCTCCATCCAGACATCATTGCATAAGCCGGAAAATCATTGATTGTCCACATAAGCGCAGCGCGCATCTGAAATATGTCTTTCGAACATGCATCGTATGTGCGCACACCCACATCCCAAAGAAGCTTCAACTCTTTTATTAAAGGTTGCATGTATACATCAATATCAATGCCAGGATCAGAAGGACCAGATATGAGTATACTCATGAAAGTGAAAGGTTTTTTCATACACAACCATGGGGGAAGATTATAAATGTGTATAAAAACTGGCCATGTGCTGTGCGAAGTAAGCATCTGCCCAAACGGATTAAAACCGTCGCATGAAAGACCCAGCCTCACATTACGCACGTCAGCTGCAAAATCAGGATGTCGAGCATCAAATATCTTCCATGCAAATCCATCTGCAGGATGAACCAACTCATCATCAGTCTTCTTTCTCTCGGTATCATGCCATCTCATTTTTATTGATATGTCATCAGACATAAAAAGATTCTGGAGTCTGGGGATCAATGGAAAGTGCCACATTACTTTCTGTGGAACGCGGGATGGTGTTCCATCAGATTTTGACTTCCAGCGGGATGTGCCACATTTTATACAATCATTTCGTTCAGCGGTTTCCTCCCAGAATAAACTGCAATCTTTCGGGCAAGCATGAATTTTGTTTCTTGAAAATCCAAGTTCCTCAACTAACTTCCATGCCATATAGTGGTTTGAGGGAATATCTGCATCATCTGGAAGTAAATCCTTCAAGAGGGTAAGAATGTAATCGATTGCTGTATTAGAAATCCCATACATAGTTTTCCCATGAAATAATCGGATTAAAAATTCCAGCTTTTTCATTTTATCGCATTGCCGATATACTGGAGTCGTGGCAGCATCATTCAATTTTTTCACCCTATCAATATCATCATTTTCACTAGATGCATCAGCTATCCTCATATCGAAGTCTTCTTGAGTCGAAATCCTTTCTTTTTCATGATGACGAATAAACGGAAACCGATCATCTAACAAATTCTCCATTCCAGTCTTTTCATTTCGATCATCACCAATTTGAGATTTCGTTTTCTCCCCATTGTGATACCACAGAAAGTAGTTTGCTTGAAACCCATTTTTGGTTATGTGGTAGCTGACTTCTTCACGGCTCAACCAAGGTCTACCAACACAATTGGAACATGGGCAGTGTATGCGACCACTATCTGAAGCATTGTGAAATGCAAAATCTATAAAGCTCTCCAAATTGTTTTGAAAATCATCTGAGATCCGATCGGTTTCATACATCCAACTTCTGTCCATTCTGTAAAAAGAATTTATATAAGTCATTTTGTCATAAACAATTCAATAGGCATTAACTATAATAGAATATACATTTAAGTAAACGATAAAGGAAGAAAATAATCAAGGTATCAACTACACATGTCAAAAAAACATACAAATGTGTTATTGAAAAAATGTAAAACCAACAAGAACTTAATGTGTTATATCACATAACAGCATGACTCATCCCATAACCATATTAGTAGGGTATCATGAACATGAATAACATCAACCTTGTGCCATCCTCCTACCCTACATGACCCCAACCACATGCCACATCTTATTATAGCCTTATCACATCACACCTCACCGAAAAACACTAGGGAAATCATAGTACATCTCACCTGAAGACACATGGACAATCACATCGCATCTTGCCTAAAAACACATGGTCAATCACTTTTGAAGGAAGAGTAGGGAATACATGGTAGCTATCCAAACATATAACCACCATCCTAGATATTAGAAAAAATACCCATAACTCAAAACCTCTGATCGTTGATAAGTTTATCCAACTCTGGTTGGGAATGTGTAGAAATAACATAAAAATACATGATATATAGATAGCACAAAATACTCAACCTATGGGTTCACATTAACTACATAATCACACACTTCACTACTACCATAAAACACATAAACCACACCACCACCACACAAGACGCATATCATTGGAATATAATTCTACATTCAATAAGTCTATCTATGGAATTATCATAAGAATCCATGTATCAATTGGAATATAATTCTACATTCAATAAGTCTATCTATGGAATTATCATAAGAATCCATGTATCAATTGGAATATAATTCTACATTCAATAAGTCTATCTATGGAATCCCTCCCTTGGATCCATGTATCACCCATGGCTTAATCAATATTCAAAGAAATGAGTCTATCCGTGGAATTCCACTGTGAATCCATTTATCACATAAAGCGTATAAGTTAATAGAAACAAGATTATATACCTGGCATCCTAATAGAATCCATGTATCACTATTTACTATTAATCATTTAATGAATTCCATTTCATTTAAACAATTCATTAAACATACCAAGGTCAAAAACTAAGGTATTTAATACAACTCACCTCAAAATGGCGACTCAATCAAATAATAACCTGAAAAGAATGAAGCTTCATTTACTCATGTTGTAATGAAAAGATAATGAGATTCCCTTGCTTAATAAATCAATTCCATATCATGGTCTCAACATAACTCATAATGGCTAGCAATTCAATGAAAATTCAAGCACTCACATGGGAATTTTTAATAGAACACTCCTAACAAGACTATAAAGATATCACATGCATTAGTTATAATATATCTAACATGGTAACATAAAATATAAGATAAATTCAATCCAATTTCATAGATTCATAGCATAGTCTCTACTTTACTCACATTGGCAAGGCAATACAATTAAAACATGTGTTAAAAAATAATTGGCATTCATGTGTTAAAAGGGGAATGCAAACCATAAAATACCCTTAATTAATTTAATTTACAATTCAATTCAGAAATCTAACAATCAATTCGATTTATATAACCTTTCACAAATGACATCCCATGTTCAAGGGGTAAAATCCAAAAAGGAATTTTCAAGAAAACTCACCCTTAGGCTGGTACGGCCGGCAGTAGCACCAAAATCACCTAAACTGATGGGAAAAATGAAAATAGGTTTAAATACTATCCAAACATTTGAATACATTTTCAGTTAAGAAGAATAATAACCTGAATAAGAGCTGGAAAATTGAAGGCCGGCGGTACCTCCAAAATCGCCTAAATCCACTGCTGCTCCCGTTTTAGGGTTGTGTATCGCGAATTGGGGAGAGAACAGGCGGCTGGGAATTTGGGGAGGACCTTTGCCAACGGTTCTTAAAAACCGTTGGCATATGGCTATCTATCCCAATGGTTCTACAGAACCGTTGGGATAAACCTGCTAAAACCTCATCTATGCCAACGGTTCATGAGAACCGTTGGTAAAAAACCATCTATCCCAACGGTTCTCATGAACCGTTGGGAAAAAGCTCCCTGGAAACCTCTATGCCAACGGTTCTAATGAACCGTTGGTAAAAACCTCCTTCCCCAACGGTTTCGAAGAACCGTTGGTATCTAACCATGGGGAAAGGCCAGCATTCCATTAGTGTTTAGAAGTGTATTAAGTGGGATGAGTCAAAAGGGGTTCTAGTTATGAAAGATAAAGAAGAAGATGTGGTTGATGTTTTATGAACCAATTGTTCATGATTCCCAGCTTCAAAAGATACTAAACTCTTACTATTTTTGGGAGTATTTTTTGTACAGTGTTTAAGTATTCCACCAAAGTTATGTAATATCCATGTACATCAAGCATGGGTCATTAGAGTTTGTATCAGAGCGATGGTTCAGTAAACCTTTGGAATACAGGATGCAATTACTTTAGTGGGATCCCTAGAAATATTTATAAGGATATATCTAAGGAAATCCTACAGATAAGTCAAGTATAAGTTAAAATCATAGGGTTTCTGCGATAATCATGAATAACCTAGGGTCAAACAAAAGATATAATAGATTGAAATATTATTTTTAATTCACCCTACGTATGTGTTTTTAATCACAGATATGTATTTCTAAAACATTTTTTTTGTCCATAGTCAATAGATAGAACTACAAAGATCATGGTTAACCATTGAATGTTTCATATTTTTAATGTATTGGAATTATGATGATCAATTTCTTAAGTGGAAATATCATGAAGAGAAACATGATGATTGTATGAGTATTGGTCCTACAACATATGGTAAAGTTATTTTAAAATACATGTGAAAGGTATGTGATGTTCTTCTAGTATTGTCTGCATTAAAACTAAGAATATTGAGGTTGAAAAACCTTAACACATGATTCATATATTAGGAACCATGAATATAATGGATGCAATGTAATGGTTCAAGAATAAAGTTGGATGATTGAGGTGTATATGTTTTAGAATTCAAAGATTATCTTATATGAATAACGAAATATATAAGAGTTTTAAATATAATCCTTCCATTAAGGATTGTAAAGGATATTTTGAATAGTTATAAGGATCCAAAAAATATATATTTTAGGGTAATGTGATATACTTGGAGAACACATGATTAAGGGAAATACAACCATTAATATGTTCATTAAGTTAATGTAATGACGTTTGGATAATGATATATTGGATTTCAAAATGTAAATTGGATCATTATAGTTTCTTGAGAACTAATAATAGATTTGTCTATGAGAGTTTTATGCTATCATGGATGATTTAAACAAGTTTTTTAGACTTAAGGAATTTATTCAATATGTTTCAGAATAAGGAAACATTAATTCATTCAATAAGTATTTTTGATAGTTCAGGTTTTTACAATGACTCATGAAAATACATGATTAATGTATTCACATGTGTGAAATTTTACTACAAAGAACTAACTTAGGATATGTGGGTGATAAATGTTAAGAAAATTTATCAGACTTCTTTATAATGATTTGGATTTTCAGGCATCAGAAAATTTTTGGACATTCCATTTATGAAAAGATTTTTTTATACTACAGATATGTTTTTGAGGTTAAAGAACTACATCACCATAGGTGGATTTATGCATATTTGATAACATGTGATAAACTTTTTTTAATAAAAATAGATGGAATGAACTATCATTCAATTTATGGACCGCATGATATGCTTTCGATTTAGGAACAAAAAATTCGACTTCATTCCTTTGAATAAGATATTAAGTTAAAAAATTTCAAGGCATGGACAATGGTGACATTGTACTAAAATCAAGTAAGTATATCTTCTTATTAAACTTCGTTAATATTCGGAAATGGGATTGCGAAGTAAAAGTGTGTCTTAATATCGTCATTTTTGAGGATATTAATTTCTTCTTTCACGCTTCTTTAGTATGGGGATTCTTTATTGATAAAATTCACTATATCATTAACATTATTATGATTAGTGCTCTTTATCAAAATGTATGACTATTTATACTTTTCCTCCATGACCAATCTTCACCCATGTTATCCTACATAGAGACCTAGTTATGACTTACTTTGGGTAATTGTTATTTTCTAACAATACATTTTTTAAAATGATGTTTTAGTTTTTATGATGTGGGTGTATATCCTTTTGTAACCCTAAAAATTTTTTTGGGTGAAATTTATTTTAAGGGGGGTATAATATAACAACCTGAGATTTCATGAGATATATTCTTTTTAATTTATTTTATTTCTTGTGTTGTACGCTACACCAATATTAGTCTGCGTTTTATGCAACAACGTATTAGCTTGCAGTATATGCAACACTGTTCTTGGATTGTGTTACAAAAAATTTCAATTCCTTTTGATTGAAATAATTTTTTGAATGACTTAGTACAATTGATAACTAAATATTATAACATATTCGTTATAATGGTGTGTATGAATAGAATTAATTTCCTTCTAAAAAACTATTTAAATGAAAATAAAGGAGTCTATAAAATAATAAAATCAATATTTATGGATTTTATTAGTGAAATATATATGTTATATATTAAATTTAATGATTAAAATTCATCTTATATTTTTTCTAGACATGATATAAAAACAAATTCATTTTATGGATAAAATGAGAATTTCTCTAAAAATGCAGTTTTACGGTCATTTGATGGAGAACCCATTTTAAATCTATTTTTTACAATATTATAAGTAATATTTTTAAAAATAAACTTATTATTTTATATAAGGATATAAAAATTTACATTGGTTGATTTTTTTTGTATTTTTCCATTAATATTAATTGTTTAATAAATGGTGAAAAATACTAAAATTTAATTTAAAACTTCTTTTTCATCTATTTTATTTTTACAAAATGGTTGTCTTTTTAATTTGTTTTAAAGTATAAATAGACATTTTTATCATTTAATAAATTTTTGGTCATATTAAGTAATTTTACATATAAATTATATATAAATGAACATAAATCTCTTGAAGTTTTTAACTTTTTTTAAAAACTCGTTTTCACACTTTGAAAATGAGAATTATTTTTACGTTATTTAAAGAAATATATATGTTTTTTATTTTGAAAAATGGATTGAATATTTTGAATAACCGGGTTCAAATTATGTTAATAAGTTAATTTTATAATTTTTTGGATATGATGAATAGTAATTACAGTAATTTTTATTTACCAAAATTAAAGGTAAATCAGGTAAATTGGGGTAACAAACATTATGAAAAAGAAAATAGAATTAACCTAACACCTTCAAAAATAATATTGTATGAATTAAACTTGAACAATATGACCTAAGGGTCATAATTTATTCATTTAATGGACTTTTTCCATGAAAGTAATGTAATTATAATTGAAACAATAGAAAGTGAGAACATGTCACTCTCTTATCTCTTATAAGTATAATAATTTTAATTTCATGATAAAATTGATAAAAAAATAAAAAAGAAAATTATATCAAAATAAAATGAAATTATCTAAAACATTTGAATTTATGTATAATTTTTAGTGGTTAAATAATTTCCCTAAATATTGACACAACAGTGATATAGTATTTATTTTATTAAGAGAATATCAAATAAATGGTATGATACATAATAAAATAAATATAATTTGTGAGAATTTTTTTAATACACTATTTTTATAGATTAATTTGACATGTTGGAGATGATGTAAATAATTGTTTTCGAACTTATTTTAATGTTATGATATTTTTAGAAATTCAACAAAGAAATATTGTCAAAATTGGTAATATTGGTATTTTAAAATATAAAATAGTTTATTAAATGTTAAAAATTTCCAAAAAATAAATTTTTATTCCAAATGGTTAGGAAAATTACAAATATGAAATAAATTAGACTTTTTTGTGTCATTTTAAATGTTATTATAATTAAGTTAACCCATAAACTATAAATAATAAAATATCATAGTGAGATTAAAAACTGTGAAATAAGGGTTAAAGCAAAAGGATAAGGGTTAAAAATTATTCAAAACTTGTTTAATTTTAATTTAATTATGGGGATATGACCCAAGATCGTAATATATTTTAAATAAATGAGTTTGAGACCATTTGAAAATAAAAATAAATTTACAATAAATTAGTATTTCAAGATCTTATTAAAGTTCCCCTCACCTAAATTATAAAAGGAAACCTCCTCCATCACCTCTTCAATTCACTTTGAGCCTTAAATATCGTCTATCCCTTCCCCATTTCCACTATAAACTTTCATAGTAACATTTTAGAGGTTCTGGATATCTTTAAATACCAACTATAATGCTCTAAGAGGAGATTTAGATGAAGCAAATCAAAGAGGAGGTAGTGTCCTCTACCAATTCTTTTATAATTCTTTATTATTATACTTACACTTCATGATTTGTTTCATTATAAATTAATAAATCCATTATTACTTATATAATGTGATGTTATTATTATGAAACAACCATATTCCACCATCTATTCATCATACTAAAAATGAAATCACCTCGTGCGTGTACGTATAACTTACTATCCCCACGCCGTGCTGTAATCCATTTTTCACCACCACCTTACTTGAATTTGAATAATGATTGAAGTAATTACTATATATTATTATTATAAAATGATATTTATTCTGAAATGTAATAAACTGTGAACTTCAATATTATTCAATAATTATGGGAATGATATCGTCGCTTGTGCGTACGTACAACTTACTATTTCCATGATATGATGTGATTCGTTCTACATGATCTTCATTAAATAATGATTATATAAATTAATTGGATGAATAAATATGACATATATTCTATAAAGTATTTAATTATAACATAATAAGTATTATTGAGACTTATTTGAAAAAACATGAATAAGAACATAAAGATGGTCATAACTGAATAACAAGTAACAATGAAATGTTACTAACAAACGGATGCTAATATGATCATATGTGATGAATGTGATTTTATAAAAATTCAATAAATTTATTTAAGTCATTATACATGGGGTTTGAAATACATATGATTCATATTAGACCTAAGGTAAGTGATAATTTTTTATCTCATTTTTATCTGAGATTGTTTATTCGTATGTTTTCACTAGGGTATATTTTTCATCCACATCCAAGTTTCCTAAACATGAATTCCAAAATATTATTTATATCCTTTTCCAATTGTTTAAATTTTATTTTACCCATTGGGTAATTTTTACTAAATGGTCTGAAAGGAATATTTTGTCGTTTTTTTATGAAGTATATTTTTGAATTATTTCAGAAAAGTACGAGGGAAATATTTTTTTAACTTATAAGGAATGAACATATTTTTATGGTTATATAATTCCTTATTTACATGAAGTTTACTTTACAATATTTAAATTTAATCTTCAATTAAAATCTTTTAATTTTAACATTGCATGGAATTTTGATAAAAGAAAATGTTTCTGAAGAAGAAAGAATATTTTCCTCAAGAATAAACTTGAAGTGTTTTATAAAAAAATTACATCTAATATTAAGAAAATTTTAATATATACTACCCCTATTATTCTTATGGTTCGATTCTGTTTATAATGGAATTCTATTTATGAAATATCTTCGGTTTAAATGGATTATTTATTGAAACAATGATGTTTAAGAATCACATTTTTATTCCTTGTGCTATGCTATATAGAATGATTCATGTTTTTGTAGAACAAATATATATGATTTCATTATGAGATGGGTGGGGCCTATATCTCTACCCAGTTCATTGGGTAAAGATGGATAACTCATGGGGTAGGTGTGTTATGCATGAAACTTATTTCTTGTTCACAATTCTATCTGTAGGCCTGGTTTTCATGTCCACAATTAATGATTGGACCTAGTTTTCATGTCCATATGTTCATACAGGGGCCTGGTGTCATGTCTTTAATTTAATGGGTCAACCAGTTACTATTTATACATCTCCACAAAGTTATATGTTTATATGTATGCCATAATTTTACATCTTATGTTACAATTCTGATCTTATGTATTATGATATCTTATTTTCCTGGTGATTCATTTTTTCTATTGATATTCATGGCATGATCTTTTAATATTATGATCAAATTATCATACCATTTATACTATAGTTTCTGATTACATATCACATTTTATTACCCTTACTGAGAATTTGAGCTCACCCATTTTTATGTTTATTTTTCTCTAGGATTTGAATAAGGGTATTATGTAATATGTGTCTAAAGGGGTTCTAGTTATGAAGAATAATGAAGTAGATTATTTAGATGTTTTATGAACCAATTGTTTATGTTTCCCAATTTTCAAAGGTGTTAATCTATTAAAATCTTTGGGTGTATTTTTCTATAGAGTTTAAGACTTCCAAAAAAGTGTTGTAATGTCCATGTATGTTAATCTTGTGTCGTTATAGTTTCTCTTTCTTTCACGGATCTCTTTGAGGAGGTTTTTTGTTTCCATCATCAAGAGAAGCGTGTTATTAGGTATATTCCCCATGTATGATCCTTTAATTTTAATTGCTTGATTTATTGATGATTTTAAATGTATTTTATTTTGTTTATATGGTATATATATGCTACGGAAAATTGTTTGGACCTCATGGAAATAATTATTCATTTATTTACTTAATTTTACAAAGCTCCCAACTGGGTTTTTCATGTAAAATCATGCTCTCAACAATGTTTTTCAAAAATTTAATTATTTTTAATGTTTAATTAGTTTCTAAGATGGCATGTCTTTAAAATTGGTACGGCTCAATTGAAACCCTTAAGAGTTTTATGTAAATGGAAAACCCCCTTAAGGCATGCCCTTTGAAATAGAAATATGATTTATGTGTATTAAATGTGTGGTTTGAGATCTGTGTCTTGTGATGTGCTTATCCCTTATATATGTATATTGAAAAGGGGATGTACTTGAGGGGGGATGCTAGAGGTGAGAATGTTAATAGAATATTGTTGTGAAAATTGTATAATATATACGTCTAAAAAAGTTAATAAAAAATAACCCCAATTTAATTTTCATGGGATGCCTAGGGTTTTTTTGTGAGGGCCTTAGGAACATATGCTACACAAGTTGATATTACACAATAGCAAGTGGACCTGAGTAGATAACCATACTGATTTTGGGATGTGCCCCCCCCCCCCGGTCGAGTTAGTGAGGGTGTCACCGAGTGTTAGAGAAATGCTTGATGAGATCCACCACTAGTGGATATTGATTATGTGATATTATTATAATGATCTCCTAGGGTGTGTCAACCAATACCCTAGATCACATGACACCTGTCTCACACATACAATACTCTTCTTGACTAAAAATTTTTATTTTTATTATATCATAAACCCCTTTTAAGGGATGAAGTGGAACCCGACATGACTTCAAGGACATAACACATAAAACTATGCTACAAAGGATCAAAATCCATAAAACCAAATCAAATCAACAAGCGTAGAACCTCCCCAGCATAAAACAATCAGTCCAGCTTCCACCATCTCATCGCTATGCGGCTAGCTGTCTCGTGCAGTGATGCATAGGCCTGGTACAGATGGATAAAAGGCATACCCTCTCAAATGTCTGATTCCAAATATCCATGATCAATAAGATTTTTAGAATAGATTCACCACAATAAGAAAAATCACAGCAATAAGAAACATCAAAACATAACCAGATCCATGCATATGAAACATCAAAGCGCAAAACCCATCACCACAAGGCCAACTGCAAAACCTCCACTGAAGATAATTCCACAAACAACTTGTTCAACAGACAATGCCTGAGACCCCCGCTGCCTCCATATAATAATCTTATTTATTATTATAGTTTCCTTATAAAATGATTACTCTTTTCTTCCATTCACCTATTTAGAAATGGTTATTTTTTATACGTAATTTATTGGATGTTCTTTCACTAATCAAAAACTGGTTTTAAATTATACGAGAAGATAGTTTTCCATTATAAGAAATTTTGTCACTTGTTTTAATTATAATAGTGGAAACATCTATTTTTTTATATCTTATTTTTGAACAACAAAGAGAATATTTCATTCTAAAGGAAAGGAATAGGGAATTTTTAATCCTTCATATCAATACTAAGCATCTCAGTGCTAAGGCTTACATTCTTTATCAATTTTTAGCTTCATGTTCTCCCAGTTTATGATCTATCATGCATAAATTGTTGTTTTTTGGTTGTAGGTGACCCATGAGATAACATAGAGTTATATTCCACTTTTATTTTTTTTCCCAGTGGTTTTAATTTTTTTTTTGTTTTATTTTTCATACATGAGAAAAATTATTCCCAATTGATTTGGTACGATGCTTGACAATATTTTACAAACTGTGAGGATTTGAAACACATCTTGATCTTTTTCATGGGTCACCTTGAGTGAACAGTTCAGGGATGAAATGGATTGGTTAATGAAAAAATGGTACCAGAACATTTATCCCATGTTATTTCAAGATATTGGTTTTTTTAGAGTGAGAATTTTTAGAATTAAAGTGGTTAGTGTTTGTTAGCCACTTGATAACCACTTATTTGGAATGACACTGGAATCAATAGGGTGTTTTAGGATGGTTTCACCTCAAAATCTAAGACTAGTTCTCATATGTTTTCGAGGTTTTTTTTATTATTTTGATTGCTTTTGAGATTTATTAGACTATTTTGATTAACTATAAATGTTGTAGTGGATTTTTGGAGGGACTTAGATGGTTATTAATATTTGTGCATGGTCTATAAAACCACGGATAGACCATGAAGTTAACTATGTTTACCTTTACTGTACTCATATGAATGGTCCACGGTCTACCTAATTGTGTGGCCAAGTCATTTATATCTAGTGTTTTTCTATGTTTTTTAATTTTTGATGTGTTGAGTGTTGATTATATTTTTTTTATTCATTGAATGGGTTTAAGTTTGTTTTGGGGTCTCTTATAGTAAATTTTAAAAATATGTTTGAGTTTTTGAAGATGGATTTTCAATAAAAAAACATGAAGTTGTTTTTAAAATGCAAGGGGAATTGTATTTTTATTTTGAATGGGTATGAAAAATGTTCAAGGAAAAGCGTGTTGAGGATTTGTAATTTTTTTGAAAAAACATTTCTTTCAAATTGGTTATGTTATTTTAATAATGATTTAGAAAGTGATTTGACCACTTCTATTCTTTATGAACACCCATGTATAAGAATGCATGTGTATGGGTTCATTAGTATTAAAAAATGGGTGCATAAGTGAATGAAAGTTAATATATGTATATATAAGAGGATTCATTGGATACCATTGGTAATTTTCCAAAAAAAAAATTATTCTTTTTTTAATGGGTTTTTGAATAGGATGATTTAAAAAATGTATTGGCGAGGGTTGTTTGGCATTTGTTTTTGAGTTTTCGTAATTTCATTTAATTCTTGGTTTTGTTTCACTAAAAGTATTACTAGATTGGTTATTTGAGATTGAGTTATTGATTTATGTTTGAAATAGAGAGTTTTTATTTGAAAAATTTCAATATTTGGTTTTTTGTTTCTTGTTTTTAGAATATTCCCCCACTAATCTCTAAGGAATTATAAACGTTTTTGGGGGTTTCTCTTCCACCATGTGTTTTTAGTTGATCATTTCTTTCCAAATTTTTTTTGTTTATTATGGATATGAAGACTGGTGTTCCTCAGTATTAGGAATCCATTTGGATGTTTGGGGAGTTGAATAATCCACATTTATTTGGTAATCCAGAGACTATAAAGGCTGAAGAATGGTTGTAAAGCAATGAGGATATTTTCATTCAGTTTGATATCCCAAAGCCTCTTAAGCCCAAGTTTTTTCCTTTATGCTGGAAGGCCTGGAAAGGAAGGGGTAGAAGTTTGTTTACCGTTAAAAAATTTAGAAGGTCCATTCATCTGAATTATTCAAGGCCTTTTTCATCTGGTAGTATTTCTACAAAAATGTAATGGTAATGAAGGTGACGGAGTTGTACCATCTCAGGAAAGGAGGTTCAACTATTATTTAGTATGCAAATATTTTTTCTAATATGGTGATGTTTTTCCTAGATATTTTCAATGATGAAGCCTTGATGGCTTGATTCATTGAAAATAGACTTTGATCGAAACCTCTCAAAGACTTCTCATTATTTCCCCACACATATGAAGAAGTAGTGAGGTTGGTTGTTCAGACTGAGGAAATTTTCTTAGAGAGCCAGAGATGTTTGATGTCTCACCTATCCCTAGGAGCAGTGGTGGTGGATCTCTAAAATGTAAATTGAAGGGTGCTATTTTTAGCTTAATGGGAAGTGTCATGAATTAGATACCATGTTTCTTCTATCTAGAATCATATGGGAGTATTCTCTTGGTGTTCCATCAGTGTGGAAATATATGGCATAAGAAGCTGTTGTGTCTAGAAGAACCAATGACCTTTCTTAATAGTGAAAACTTTGGCCATATACAATACTTTTTTAGGGTGTTCATAATAAGTGATTTAGAGCAAGATCCATCTCTTTAAAGGACCCCTATCCCTTTTTGAGAACCAGGGTGCTATTGCAGACTCTCTTTAGAGTTTATATTATTGTAAATGATTTCTTATTTTGGTATGTTCAGAAAGGTAGTGTGGTATTTTTTTGGGAATGGTTGAAGATTTTTTTTCATCTTTTGGAATATATTTTACTTAATATATATTATTTTTGAAATTTTGAATCTCATGGTTGGAGAATGACATTATTTATAGATTTGAATCTCATCTCTCATAACATTGGTTTTTATTTTAATAGGTTAACATGTTCCAGTTTTAGGAACCAATTTTTAACTACGGTTCTAAAATTGTGGGGAGACCACCCTTTGTGAGCTAGTGGTGATCTTATCTATCTAGTCCTTGTTCTTTTCTTCTAGGGAAATTCGAATTCTATTTTTCCATGTGACTATTTGATTATGCCTTGGTCTACCCAGACTATAGTAGTTTGGATGGCTTGGATAATTGGTCATATGATGGATGGTTGTAGAGATTTTGAATGGACCATGATGGGTTTCCTTGGAGACTTCTATGTTTTGGGTCTGGGTGATCCATGTTTTGAGATTGTGTCTGTAAGTTTGAGTCTCTTCCATTGGGTCACTTTTTTGGATGGTTCTTGTTATTTTATCTTTATCATTTTCTCCTCCAGCATAGATTGGTTTCTTTGAATATTACCTCTTAAATTTTTTTGGGGCTCAATTTTTCTTAGGATGGGTGAGTTTTAACTATTTATCATTACTTTTCTGGACCCTCATCTCGTGTAGTGGTTTGCGTCCGTCTATTTTGAAGAAAAAAAGAATCTTTGGGAAATTTTGGGGGTAGAAAGTTTCATGTAATGAATAATTTTCATAAATTGACACTATAATGTTAATTATATTTATTTATTTAACTATTTGAGCCTCACTTTTGTGTTTAGGGATCGGTGGAGTTTAAATTTTCAAATTTTGGGTCTTTATAATAGGAATAAATTTTTTGGAAACATTGCACAACATTTTTGAGACATTCATCATTTTTTATAGGGTTGAATCACATGGACGGAGGATTGTTTCCCAAAAATTTCAGCCGACTAATGAAAGGTTCTCTAAGGTCCAAGTGATGGGTATATGGTTAGTACACTATTCGGCCAAATATACAGCTAAACTGTGTGCAGTGACAATGATTAATCAATGTTTCGATTATTTCATAATAATGATGATGATAACGATGATGATTACATTGATGATGGTGATGATAATTATCTCTACTAAAACCATAAGGGATCCTCCCACTCCCTTCAAAGTGATATCCCCCCTATCTTACTCACATGGTTGAGCCCTCATTCCCCTCTCCCTGCTCATATGAACTCCGCTGCACACTCCATTCGGTAATGATATTCCCTATTATTTATGGTGTGATCAACTCGAGAAAGTTTTTCTTCCCATCCTTTTATTTTCCTCATATTTTATTTTTTTATATCCCACCATTGTGGTGTGCATGACCATGCCGGTACTTAACTTGATTTTGGGAATTGTGTTTGTCGATTTTTGGTTCTTAAGGTTCATGGGGCTTGTTTATGGTATGTTCTATTCACAACCATCAAAGGAAGTGGATTCATCTATAGTTTCAGGTTGTTATTCTTTAGTTTTTATTATTTTTCGTAATTTTAATTTATGGTTTTCACAATATTTTGATTACTAATATGTCTGTAGTTTTTTTGGATCATCATTCATGAAATTGACTTTTATATATATGCATGGGTAGAACACACACACACACACACACACACATATATATATATACACCTTTTTTGTACATACTCCCTCATGGTTAGTGGAATGTATAAATTGTATTTTGGTGTATTTATATATGTATATGTATATGTGAATATGTTTTTAAGTGTTATAGGAAGGCATCTCTCAATTTTATGGATCTCCTTGAGCAGATTTGGGTTTCCATCAAAACAAACGTCATGTTTTGAGGTAGATTCCCTATTCTCGAGGAATTAATTTGAAGTACCGGATTTTATTTTCATTTTAAAAGAATGTTTCAATATTTATGTGGTATAAAAAAGCTAGGAAAAATTATTATGCCTCCTCGAAATGATTTTTTATTCATTTACATAACCTTCATGGGTTCTAAACATGGATTTTTCTGGTTAAAGTATCTTCTCAACCTTGTTTTTTAAAATGTCTAGTATTTTTAATGTTCAATTGTTTTCTAAAACGAAGTTTCATTAAACGTGGAATGGACCAGTTAGTTCCCTTGACAATTTTATGGATATAGAAAACATCCCTTTACTGAATTCCCTTTGAAATGGAATTGTGATGTATGTTTATTACATTTTTGGTATGATATGTGTTCTTGTTAATGGGGTAATGTAACATCTATGTATACTGGAATAGGGATTCTCATGGGGAGGGAGGCTAGTGGTGAGAAATTGAATGAAGGATTTTTGAGAAAATTGCATGATATGTACATATAAAATAGCTAAGTAAAACTCACGTACATTTAATTTTCAAGGAAATACTTGGGTAGTTATGTGAGAGCCTTAGGTACACATCTTGCACTAGTTTAGATTAAACACTAACTAGTGGCCCAAAGTAGATAACCTGAATACTTTGGGGATGTGCCCCTCAGTCAATCCAATGAGGTTGTTTCCAAGTGTTAGGGTAGTGTTTTTTGAGATCTGGCACAAGTAGAGATTTATTATGTGATAGTATTAGTGCACTGTACTTGGAAATCTTAACTAACACCCTAGATACCATGATAACTATTTTAAACGCATACTAATTTTTTCATGTTTAATTATAAAATGATAAATTTTGTTTGTCTTTTCACCTATTTATAAGTAGTTAAATTTTATAATGAATATATTAAAAGACCATTAATTCGCCAAAACCTAGTTTGAAATTATACTATATGGTAATTTGTTTTAATTTGAAATCTTTTTAATTTTTTTTTGTTATAATAGTGGAAAACCCCTATTTTTATAAATCCTATTTTTAAACTTAAAAGATAAGATTTCACTTTAAATGTAATTCATATGGATTTTTCTATCCTTGGAATCCATAATGAGAATCTCAGTGCTCATTCAAGCTTTCTTTATCATTTTTCTTCTCAAGGATATATCAATTATAGATTTCTCATGGATAAAACATGATTCTTTGGATATAGGTGATCTGTAAGGTCACATGGTTGTATGCAGTGTTTTTATTTATTTTTCCACATACAGTTGTTCCTATATTTTTTATATAATTCTCATATATGTAATACATCATCCCTATTAGACTGTGTTGTGGATCAACTTGATTTATTGGTTCAGGGTAGACCCAGATTAGTTTGTGACACCATCACATCACCATACCTATAAAAATTAGAATATAATGATAGTACATGTTCCTTTAGTTATTTAAAGGGAAATCCATGTAGGATTGTTCCTCAGATATACCTCAAATTGTTTTCACTTCTATCATGTGTTTTTCATTAAGAATTATTTGAAATTAGGAATCCAAACCAATAACATAATAAATGTTTGAATAATTTTCTATTATGTTCAATAAATGTATAATGATTTTCCTATATGAAGTAAAATGAACCGTATTTCTATATTTTTTATATTATTGGTTCCATATTCATTAGGAGTAGACATGGGTTTTTAAACATGTATTTCAAACATCCTATGTAGATCACTCACATTCTTTTCCTATGATATTATGTGTACTCCTCCTTTTTAATAACCTAGAAATGGAGGACATAACCATGCTATCAAATTATTGATATCTCAAATATTGAATTTTTCATATTATCCAAACTCCTCCAATGATCTCTATATGTTTCCTTTAAAAATAATATCAATCCTATACATAAGGACCATGAACTATTATTACATGGAAATATTCAAATACAAGTGGTGATAAACTCAAAATATTCTAATTTTTTTACTTCATTAGATAAGAATCAAGACAAGTATACCATGGATGCGATTCTTGTTTTAATACCTAAAACCCATTTTTTCCATCATAAAGTATTCTCTTGACTATCAATTATGATTCCCAAAATATAATCTATATACACATTCCAAAATAATTTATCCTCATCATTTTTAATTAATAATCCCATATGTTACACAATATAAACTTCTTCCTTCGAACCTTATTTTAAAAAATATTTTTTCACATCTATTTGAAATACATTATAGACTTTTTGTATTAGTACTTTTTAGTAATAGTTTTATTGAATCATGTTATGAAACTAGATCATTGGTCTAATCGACATTAGTCTCTTCTATTCACATAAAACCTTTTTAAACTAACAATTTTTTTGGAACATAGTTCTAGGTTCTTCATGTTAATCCACGATGATATTTTTTCCAATCATGTCGTGATGTATAAGTCTATTCCCAAGTTCCCATGTCTTATTCTTATCCATTTTTTTAAATCCTAATGCAATGTACCAACTTGTGATTTATCCCTTTTAGCGTTTTAAAATGATATAGGCTCTATAGTGGATATGAAATTGACTTCTCCCACTATCCCCATTGTTCTTGTCCGAGTTAGTATATTTCTATCTCTAATAATATTGGATGACGTAACCTCCATCATGATGTTTCTTATCAAGTGTTTAGGTTATATTTATTCTATATATATATCTTCCTCTGATTTAACATTTATATCATTAAATTTTGACAATTAATGTTTGTAACATCCCAACCCAGGGGCCAAGTGTCGATTCCCTATGACAGTTCAATACATGACCTCAGGCACCCTCCCCATATTACAGAGTTTGTGGACTAGATGCGAGGTTAAAATATGTATCTTTGGGAGACTATACCATGTTTATCAATGAACCGTAATAGTGTAAATCATTACGAAATATTACCAATAGACTACAATAATCATTAATAAACCAAAAAACACATGGATAAATACAAAATAGGGAAAAGTTCCATAAAAAGTAGCAAATATGACACCCCATACATGTGTCCTGTGTATAATGAAAACCCAATTCAAAGATACATTACCATATCCCAAGTAGGTACTAACATAATGTTTTCCCTCATCCATGCTCGATCTGGAATCCCAACTAAACCACATAATATATGGCTCTTTACTGAACCCTATCCTACAAGAATGAGGTCTATTTAGGTACCAATCATGTTCCCTGAGTTGGGTATGGATACTACTCAGTATACCATGACCAACAGGGTCAAAGACAATATATAGTTTATAAAGAATAAATTAAGAAATAAAAATGTTAATAGGGTTCAGATATAATATTATTTAATCAACCACATTGGACTCTGAGTTCATGGTGACACCTGAACCATTCATACATTTTCAACCCGTACAAGATTCTAATCCATACACTATAGGGATATCGCAATTCATTCTTCATTGGATTTCAGTAATCAATTTAATTTTAATTTCATCTTGTACCCTAGAACTTATGACTAGGTACTATAATCTTAGGCACATTGTACATTGGTACAATGCTAATATCTCGGGGGCCTAGATAATAATTATAGAACGCCATGGGTATTTTGAGCATCAGTCTGCGACCCATAATTCATTGTGTACATGAATTAATTGGGGGCCTAGAGCATCAGTATAGAACTCCATGGGGATTTGTTACATTAGTACCTAACCTAATACTCATTCACCAACCCATCAAAAATTTCACTTGTATCATATATATATATATATATCAAGGTTCAACATCATCAGACTTCATATAAATTCTTCACATCATGGTGCACCATTTTATTTATCAATAACAACCATA
The DNA here is from genome assembly GCA_963277665.1 of Viscum album. Classification (NCBI taxonomy): domain Eukaryota; kingdom Viridiplantae; phylum Streptophyta; class Magnoliopsida; order Santalales; family Viscaceae; genus Viscum; species Viscum album. Next base: position 2,066,811,518 of record OY728141.1, read on the forward strand.
GTTCATTACATTAATCACAAGGAACAATATAAAAAATTCCCAATTATAAAATTTTCCTCAATTAATTACATAACTCATTAACCCTTCATGTTTAAGCCATTTATCCATTTAAATAACATTATCAAACATGAATGAAGGATTTATTTCAATTTAATAATTAAAAAATCTCATCTTATACATTCCATTGACATAATTTCAACGTTATTAGAATACCCTATGGGTTTACATCAAGACTGGTCTCAAATGTACAATGGGTCCAATAGGATCCATGAACAGTCTCACCATTCATTATATTAAATTAACCATTTTCATTTAAAATAACTTTCACAGCGTGGAAGTGAAATGGAATAATTACATGAACATGATCACAATCAATACTATGGGACTTAATGATTAGTCCATCTACCTCTTGTTTAAAAACAAATGACTTCCAAACCATTTCCCTCAATAATTTGTACAATGGTAAAACTCACAAGGGAGACGATGATCTAGGATCAAAATCAAGGATCAAGATTAAAAAAAGATATCAATAAAAATCAATATCTAAAAAACCAATAATGAAGTTATTCAATCCCTCTATAAAGGGGAATAAAGTATAGATATTGATAAATAAAAGGACAAGTGACCACATGCTAGAAGAGAGGTTTATGCTTCAACATGATCTTTGATTCACAATGAAAGGAGTTTGAGGTGAATTGAAATCCTCTAGAGAGCCTCTAAAAGGAATGTAAATCATGTTGGGTTGAATATAGAATATTTGGGATATAAATTTGGGGTTCAAGAATTTTTATTTACAATTTTGGGGAATTAAATAAATATACACATAGTTTCCTGGGATGGTCGCACGGTTATACAAAAAATGCTTCCTAACCATACACTCAAAATATATGGGGAGTTAAATTTCTTCGAGGGGACATGATTTATTTAAAAATATTTAATTGATGAAATAAACCTATATCAAAGTTTGATAGGGATCATGGGTTGGGTAAACCGTCCACTAACCATGGGAACCCCTATGTCAAATGGTGTTTGGGAAGACAGTATTTTGGGGGTAGATACCAGTTTGGGAAAACCCTATACCAATCGTGAATTTCCCAAAAACCCTCCAAAATGTTCGAGAACTCACCCAAACATACGCAAGATAGAATCCAACCAAAAGGAGAATAAAAATGGTATAAATTACTCAGAAAAAAGTTCAATACATCCTCAAAATGGTCCGTTTCATATAATATCCCAACCTTATTATTACTCGTCCTCAAGTTATACTACAAATCACCAATAAGCCTATGAGGTGAAAAGGTTGGTCCACTAGGCTTGTATATTAGATTTCCTATCTTGTGTTTCCTCTTATATACAACTATGTTGCCACAACTGCTGGACTATCACCATAGTCTTTCCTCATACCACTTTCTCACTGCGATCCACAACAAATATATGATGACCCTCAAAGAATGCCTCTTCCTCAAGCTCAAAATCATCACCATCGATCAAATTTCAATCTTTGGGATGATACATCAAACTTTTTGACACTTTAAAAACATTTAACATTTCATTGTACCTCTATGAAAGAGGCAAATGATATTCCACCCATTCTATCCTCCTTATAATCTCAAACAGTCTTACTGACCAGGTTACCAACTTTCTATCCCTCTTAATCCTATGGTGACCCATGGTTGATGAAAACTGAAGGAGAAAAATGATCACCCAATATAAAATCAAGAGGATTATAATATTGATCTACATAAGACTTATATCTAATATGCATTGTAGCCATATGTTTATAAATTAAATGAACATACTCTGATGTCTCCTTCACAAGACTCGATCTAAAAAACTCGGACTCACCCACCTCTATCCAATATAGAGGTGATTTTCATGGCCTACCAAAAATATCCTTATATGGTTTCATCTAAATAGTATCTTGGTAAAAGATATTGTAGGTTAACTCAACCATCACTAAGCGCTACTCCCCTGATCCCCCAAAGTATATGACTCATTATCACACCTTTTCCCTTAGCACCTAAATAGTACACTTTGATTTCCCATGTGTGTGTGGGTGAAAAGATGTACTCAGAAACAATTGTACACCTAATGCATTCTGTAATCCTTTTTATAAGTGATATGTAAATCCAAAATCATGATCTTAATGTATGATTCATGGAAACCAATGAAAGTGGATTTTGTCTTGAACCTATATATCCCCCAAATGATGAATCATAACTGTATCCCAGATTGGAATTAAATGGAATAATTTCAAAAATTAATCCACAACCACCCATATAGAACAATTTTATCTAGTTTTCCTCATAATACTGACCACAATCACTATGGGAAAAATGGGTCATTGCGATGGGTAATTTTCGATTGGCCATGGTCCCATACAAAATAATTATTTATTTGCGACAAGGCGTTTCTTCCCATCGTAAACGTTTTTGTGCAACTTTCGCTCCACAACGTGGGAAGGGTTTTTGCGACGGGATATCAATCCCGTCTCAAATACTATTTCTGCTGGTTGATATTTGGGATGGGACCCATCAAAAATACATTTTTAACCAGTTGATATTTTTGATGGGATACCCATCGAAAATATATCTATCACAACTTATCTAACCTATATATACCCCCATCCATTTTTCTCTCATTCTGCCCCTTTCTCCACCCCATATCCCTCTCTACTTACATTTTTTCTCTCAAAATTATTCATAGTTTATAGTTTTAAATATTAATATTAGTCACAAATTATATCCTTTGAAAGATTTATTTTTAAGGTATTTAGTTTTTTTTAAAATTTATTTTATTTGGTTTTAGTTATAATTATTTTTAATTTTATACATTTAAATTAAATTAGTATTAGATCTTTTAATTTTACAATATTTTTTGTACAAATAAGTATGTGTGATTAGTATCAATTATTTTTAGTTAACAATATGTAATTATTATTAATTAATATTCATTAGTGATAATTAGTGATATTTAGAAGTAATTAGTCATAACTAGTATTAATTAGTAAAAAATATTAATAAATAGTAAAAATTGTAATAATTAGTAATAATTAGTAAAAATTAGTAAAAATTAGTAATAATTTGTAATGTATCAAAATTTTCAATTTATCATTTTTAAATATTGTATGAAATTATTTTGAGACCAATTGTGGAGACGATATGTCATTCGGAGGCTCGATGTGTCCGAAATAGTGGTTTGAACTTTTTTTAAGTTAAGTGAGTTGGCGTGTGTGCGCAGTTGTGGATGTTTCCGAATGGATCCCCATATTCGAAATCTGAGGGTATTGTGGCATCTGGGATAACGAATTTACCAAATAATGAGCCTAACCTCGAAGGCTGTAGGTCGAGGGAAAAAGTTATTTTTAGGAAATATTTAGTAAAATAAAGTAAAATAAAATAATTTGAAATGTTTATTTTATTTGGAATCATTTTCTAAAACACAACGAAGAGGAATTTGTTTCAATAATTAATGACATGACATATTTACTCTGAACAGCAACGTTGAATCATTAATGTCTCAGTGTGATGGAATGTTGAAATGTGTTCCCTCATTTTAATGGGTTATTCAATTGTTGGTCATTGGCGGAAAATTCAGAGAAACTCTATAGAATTCATGTAACATTAGAGAGATCTCTCGACAATGAAAGAAGACAAATCAAAAGTTAGAATTGATACAGCAATGGAGTGGGAGGACCTCGACGTTGCTAATAGAGCAGTCCCTTGATCAGCGATCGATCCCTTCCCGAGGAAGGCATTATGTTTTTAATTGTTTCTTCACAATTATTTAAATTAAATGAGGAACATGAATCAACCCATGAACTGGTTGAACCACACATCATCGTTCTTGTTGGAAGGATTTTTTTATTGGGTTCGTTCCTGTGGATTCTTTTATCATGCTTGGACGTTTTTAATTTTCCCTATAAAAACCTTCTAACGGGAGAATATTAACACAGTGACGAATGACAGCGGAGGTTCGTTCCTCCTTTTTTTTTGTTTTTTTTTCTTCCTCATTCTTCCCTGTGTTCATCATGAGGATAAAACAAGGAATCATTGTGCACCCATTTCTTGGCATAATGATCCCAAAATTTAGTTCTGATATCTTCATGACCTAGAAGAGGTGTGACGATGATAGAGGAAGACTAATTGACATGGTTCGGGAGTTCTTATTCTTCAAGCGTTATTTATGCAGGTGAATTAGAATGTATTTTTGGGGTCGATTGGAGGACCAAAACTGACGGGATCAGCTTTGTGATACCGGGGAGACCAGAAACCTTGAGTTTCATGGAGATCATATAGCCAGATCAAAGAACGGAGCATCGCGGTAGGTACATCGACAAATAACAACATTTCTAAAAATTTCCAGAACACACATTGTGTATCCCAAGGAACACACCGTATAGGACGAGCTTAGTAGTGGCTAGGATTTTGTGGTACAGGAAGATATGAAATGGAATGTTCCCTGAAGAACACTACATTTAGGTCCTTACACGGTACTCAGTGTGTATCTCGGGCGATACACAGACACAGGGTGAAGTACACGACTGTATACTCCACCACATGGCCAGACCACGATGGCAGCACGGGTTACCCCATGTACCAGTTACAAAGGATGGAACACACGGGATGAAGCTATGTATGGGCACACGACCGTGTACACATAGGGAACTTCGGTCCCTCAAACATGATGTGTGGTCCATCCTACACACCATGTACTTACCTTTCTACACGACATGCCCCATCTGACTCGGGTCATTACCCACAGGCAGTACCTGGAGTCGTGAGACACGGTGTGTGACCCCTTATACACGCTGTGTATATCCTAGAACATGGATTTATCCTCTTTTCCACCATTCCTTTGATAATTTTCATTTATGTTAGTTCCTCTTTTTCTTGTTCCACTGATGTTCAGGTATTGTTTCCAACCACAGAAGTATGATCCCCTCAGCAGGACTTTCCGAGATAGAGTCAGGTATTCCTATGAGAGGCATAGAGTGATATCCTCTATCCATTAATGATTCTAGGAATAGTCAGGTATCAATGTTTCTAATCATATAAGACGTTGATCATCTACTTAGTAGGTGAATTCAGATGTGTTGTGATATCTGCCAATTCCATGGAAGTGGTCCTCATCTGTGTATCATGATCCTTCCCCGCTAAGGAGTGTATTCTCCCGGAATGAATATATCTATCTCTCATGGATTTTCTAGATGAACAGTACATCTCAGATGGTAATCAGCAGAGCTATAAAACTCTTGGAGTGAGTTCTCCCAGATGATTGCTTCGTGTAACCTTCGAACTGAATCCCTAACGGGGGGTACGTGGTCGTCTGATTTATCTCTAGGCTACGTGTTTGGGTTTCAAGTATATCTAGATTTATTTTCTCTTGTTATATGTTCAGTAGACATATACTATGTAGAGATGGCTTTACCTTTACCCTGTGTATTTCATTGTGGTTTTTGGGGTCCTCTATTGAGTATTGTTATACTCACTGCTGCATGGGATTTTCCCGCACTTGACGTGTCTTGTGCAGACTAGCGACCTTTTGATAGTGTCCAAGGCAGACCAGGACCTGACTGAGCTTTCTAAGTTTCCTATAGGCTGAGGTGTTCCTATGACTATGAGAAGCAGTCCCAGTACCTCTTTGTGCTTTTGGGTTATACTTTTTAGTTTCCAGGCTCTTTTTTTTGGTGGGCTTTTATTCTGGCCTAGTTTACTTATCGTACTTTACTTTACATCATACTCTGTTGGTAGGGTTTAGTTATATGCATTCATTTTTTTCCATAGTGGTTTTAACATTTTAGCTTGTGGTATTGGAGACGTGTGTGTGTGTACATAAACTTAGGAAAAGCCTCACATGTTAGTGATATGCCTACTTAGTGCTTGTCACCAGCCCTTGACCTATTGGAGGTGGGCTACGAGAGTCGCGGCATAGGCCCCACTGGGAAGGATCATGACAGAGTAGTATTAGAGTAGTTCAGTTATAAATTAGGACTAGAAGTATATGATATTGGTTTGGGGAAACAATGTTAAGTGTTTCGAGTTTAGATTTTAGTCCAGGGTCTCTAGTGTTGGTGTGGGCGGCCAACATATTCATACACCAGGACTCCGATAACCTTCTTTTCAACTCGATACATGAAAACCGTAGTTGTAGAGAAGTAAATGAATGGTACAAGAATCATATAATAATGGGTTGTGTTTTTTCATATCCCTTCTTTCAGCTATCCAGATATAATCGTTGACCACGATACATATTGTTTACTTACAGGATGCCTCCGCGATGGAAACCTGATAGGATTCAGCAACACAATCATGAGGATGACCCTCCAATGACGAGGCTTAGATACACGGTCGAGTTCCCTATGTGTTACCTCTAGGTGGGGCAACTGATATACCACAACTAGTGGAGAAGACAGTGGTACCTACTGTACCGATAGATGAGGGGCAAAGTTTGAGCGCACTCTATGAGTTTTAGAGATAGAGACCCCTCGAGTTCTACGGTGAGCCTGACCCTCAGGCGGCTGAGGAATATCTTTAGGTATGGACCAGAGTTTTCCATTTATTGAGGACACCATCGGACCAGATGGTGATCCTAGGAGTGAGCCTTTTTCAGGGTTCGAAGGTATGAAGGTGGAGTTTGACCATGCAGTCTCATGACAAGGACACTGAAGGACCCCGGAACACCCTGAGAGGGGAGTGGTGAATCAGGCTATCGACCTTTTCTTTTTAAAGTTATTGATATTATTCCCACATTGGTAGAAACTTGTTAGAACTGTCAAACAAATGAAATCATGAAGTTTGAGGAGCATATGCCAACAGGTTTCTGGTCATAACTAATTCCACTAAACTTCACAAGCTTAGGACTACAAAGTTCAGGTACAGTCACTCTGTCCCAGGCACACTGCCTTTACAAAAGATCAAGGATAGCTTACTGCATCCCTCGGGTCACTCCCGTAGACTCCCTCTAGATCACTACCTTTAGTAAAGTCTCAGTCAGTTTATAGACATGAAGGTATCTTCAATAGATTCGCACTGAAGTCTTTGCCTCTACTTAGCACGAGACTATGCTTGCATCGAAGTTCTCAATTGTTGCATTTGAACACACCGAACCGCTGAACCGGATAATCAGAACGTGCAAACAGGTTAAACTGATGATTTCACAGAACTCCTAAACTTTGCACAAAGTATTTCACTTTTGCGCGCAATACCCGATTTTAGCGCGGAAAATATTTGGCGCAACATCACCCTTTTCTCACAACTGAGTCATTTACACACAACCTAAACTTTTACGCGTAGCTCCACCTTTTTTTCACAACACTAACTTTTTCGCGCAACTCGGGATTTTTCGCAAAGCTCCATTTACGCGATCCTTTAACTCACATCTGCACTTGGATCTTCTCTATGACTTCAGTCATACCGAATGAGGGGGTCACCTCTTTTTTATAGACCTTTCTGACCCCTGCGTGAAAAACCCATTGTGGTGCAAAAAACCTCTAATTCAGTGCAAAATACTTTCCTTGCAGGAATATTTTTTCATGCACATCTCCTTGTTTTTCGCACAACCCATCCCTTTACAATTTTTCAACGTTCTGAATTTTAAAAACCTCTTGCACGATAAATATCACTCCACTATTTTGCGCACCACGCTCTTTTTCAAAGATAAAACTTTTCTTCAGCACAATCATTCTAGATTTGAAGTCTACCTTTTTGAAAAAACTTTTTTGAGGCTTATCAATGTTTTCAACTTCACTATCTTCATAATTTATCTTTCTTCAGCACTGAGAGGCAATGTTCCCAAATTTTCCACAATGAAAGAAAGCAAGAAGTAACTTCCTTTGGAATTTCCCTTTCCCCTTATGGAACTTATTTTCAATGAGATAAAGAATTTCTTTTTCCTCATAATCTTCTCCACAACTATCTTTTGAAATTTTTAATTTCTTCATGGCCTTGAACACCATTTCATTGCTCACTCAAGTCATAGCATCTTCTAGTTTGACTCTCATTTCTTATGCCACCAAACTGCTCAGTAGATCATCATGAGAATGGTTGGAAGGATCTCTTTCCTCAAGGGTTGAAACCTTTGCATTATACAGGCGTGGAAGTCTTCTTAAAATTTCATTTACCATATCAATGTATTAGACTTCTTCTCCTATACCCCGAATAGTTCCAACCACTTCACTAATTTGATTGAAGAAGGAGTCTGCATTCTCATCCGGATGCATATTCAGATCATCAAACCGATTGTGTAGGACTTGTAGTTTTGCCTTATTCACTTTGTTATCTCCTTCATAAATATTTTCAGGTTTATCCCACATGGATTTTTCTTAGGTGAAACTCATCACCCATAGATAGATCTGATCAGAAAGGGCTGTAGTGAGAGAATTTTGTGCTTTAGCATATGCGTTAGGAATTTTCCTGTTTTCGTCAGTCATAGTCAGGCCTATTGGATCAGTGAATTGTATTTCTTTCACAGTAGAAAAAATGACATCCATTCAAAGAGATCTGAGATGAGATCTCATTCTGTTCTTCAAGATCTGAAAATTACTTCCATCAAAGTTAGGGACTCCCCTAACATTGGCAGAATTATCCATAACGGAATATAATAGATCAACACCAGTTAACCTCCCTTAGATACAACTTGAAGGACCCCGGAACACCCTCAGAGTGGAGGGGTGAATCAGGGTGTCATATTTTTCTTTTTAAATTTATGGATCATGTTCCCACGTTGGTAGGAACATGTTAAACCTATCAAACAAATGAAAGATATAAGTTTGACACAACACATTTACTTGGTTCACCACCAAGGGCTACGTCCAAGGAGCATACACTGACTGGTTTCCAGTCATACCAAATTCCACTAAGATTCACTAGTTGAGGATTACAATGTTTAGGTACAGTCACTCTATCCCAAGCACACTGCCTTTACAAACGATTAGGGATAGCTCACTATGTCCCTCAGGTCACTCCCATTGACTCCCCATGGCTCACTTCCTTTGATGAAGTACCAGACAGTTTATAGACGTGAAGCTATCTTCAATAGATTCACATCGAAGTCTTTTCCACTGCTTAGAAAGAGACTATTCCTGCAAATAATTCTTGAATTTATGCACTTGAACACACTGAACCACTGAACTGGATAATCAGAATGTGAAAATAGGTTACACTAATGATTTCGTGAAACACCTACCCTTTGCGAGAAAGATTTCACTTTTACACGCACTAGTTGATTTTCGCACGGAAAATATTTAGCGCAATTGAACCCTTTTTGAGAAACTGATTATTTTACGTGCAGCCTCAACTTTTATGGGCAGCTCCACCTATTTCGTGCAACACAGACATTTTCGCGCAACTCGGATTTTTTTCGAGCAACTCCCTTTACGCCGACCTTTTACACGCATCAACACTCGGATATTCTCTATGTATTCTATCGTACTGAATGAGGGGGTTCACCTCTTATTTATATTTGTTTCTAACCCCCGCAAGAAAAAAGAATTGTGTCATGAAAAACCTATCATTCAGCATGAAATACTTTTTGTGCCGGAACCACTTTTCGTGCAAATCTCCATGTTTTTTCTGCAGCCCATGCCTTTTCCATTTTTCGACTTTCTAAATCTGAAACACCTCTTGCATGATAAATCTCATTCCACTATTTCACGCACCATTCTCTTTTTCAAGCAGAATTCACCTATTTATGACACCACTTACTTTTTGCGCACACCTCCTATTGTGAACAACACATGCCTTCATTTTTTGATTTTTAGGGCAAAAAAATTGTATTCCTTATCATCCAATCACCGAATTCTGATCATTTCATTGAATTATCATCATGTAACAGAAGCATTACACATCCAATGACATGTCCTGATACATGTATTGATGTACATGACATGTCCTGAGTTTATTATTTTCTCCCCCATTAACAATAAACCCAAAGACCGGTAATTTGTTCATTTTTAAGCTCAAAAAACACTCCCCCAAGATAGTATGTCCCCCACAAACCTGAATCACATCCATAAAAAGATTAAAAATAGTTAACATAACTGGGGAGAAGGAACAATTGCAACCTCCTTATGCACTAGAAGGTGGCTGAACACCAAGGTTCAATAGATGTTTCTCAAACATAGCCGCTGATACTGGGATGGTTAAGATATCAGCTACTTGCTCATCAATTCCCACATGATTCATTCTAATCACACCTTGCTAAACTATTTCCTTGATAAAGTGATATCTGATTTCAATATGTTTTGTACGAGAATGTTGAACAATATTCTTCATTAGATCAATTGTGCTCTTTTTATCACAGTAAATCGCAATTGGTTGTTCCTCCTCATCACCAATATCTGTCAGTTATTTCTTCATCCATAGTAGTTGAGTGAATGACTTTGTAGAAGAGATATACTAAGCTTCATAAATACTAAGATAATTAATTTTTTGTTTTTTCACAACCATCCAACACATTTCATTCCAATAAAGAATGCTCCACCGCTGTTGGACTTTCTATCCACTACATCTCTAGCCATGTCAACATCATAAAAATCTAATAATTCATTATCCCTTCCTACAGCAAAGTATAACCCATAATTATGAGTACCTTGAATGTACCTCATGATTTTTTTCACTGCTGTTATATGTTCTTCCATCATATTACTCAGAAATCGGGTAGCAAAACAAGTTTCAATGACAATATTACGTCATGTCACCATTAGGTATAATAAGCTTCCAATAATCCTCCTATACATTGTGGGATCTACAGAGGTCCCATCGTCATGATTTCCAAGTTTTGTTCCAACCACAATCGGAGTTGACATCAGTTTGGAGTCATGAATATTAAATTTCATCAGCATCTCTCTTACATACTTTTCCTGAGAGATGAAATTGTAATAATTCTGTTGAGTCACCTGTAGCCCCAAGAAATATGTGAGCTCCCCAATCATTGAAATTTAAAATTCTGATTTCATCTGATTTAAAAATTCACCCACTATTTTTGCCTTCTACCACCAAATATAATGTCATTAGGGTAAACTAGAACCATGAACTGTTCTTTCGGATAATTATTCACATAGATATTGTGATCTATTCATCTTATTTTTAATTCTAGCTTCTTGAGGTAAGAATCCATCCGGGATTACCATGCTCGTGGTGCCGGTTTCAAGCCATAGAGTGCTTTCTTTATTATTCAGACCATTGTGTCATCAGTACCAAGAAGAAAACCCACTGGTTGTTCAATGTAGACTTCTTCGTCGAGTATTCCATTCAATAATGTTGTATTCAAATCCATTTGATATACTTTATATCCCCTTTGGAGTGACATGGAATAGAAAATCCTGATTGACTCTATTCTAGCCACTAGAGTAATGGTTTCTTCAATATCAACACCTTAAGTCTGGGAATATCCTTTACATACAAGTCGTTCCTTATTTCTAATAACACTTCCATGCTCACTAAACTTGTTCTTGAAGAACCATTTTGTACTAATCACATTGTAACCTTTGGGACTCTAGACAATATCCCATGTCTAATTCTTGTCAATATGATCTAACTCTTCATTCATGGCTTCCACCAATGATTCATCCTTTGGTGCTTATTCAAATGAGGTTGGCTCCACAACTAATAGAAATTCAGATTTTGTGTTATTCCTCATCCACCTTGTTTGTGTGGGTGCACTCTTGTCCCCAATTATGTTACATAGATCAATCTCATCTCTTCGATTTCTCCTGTGAGGTTCAGTTGCATTCTCTCCAGCCAAGGTTTCCTCTTCAAATTTTTCTTTCTGAGTCAACAACATGATGTGACTACTGAGTGTTTTTTCCACCTTCCTGTATTCCTGTATTTGTATTTACTCAACATTCATTTTCTTCCTCACTTTCTATCACATTATCATATGAAATACTTGAAGCATTTGTGGTTTTCTATTCAATGATCATAACATAACTACTTTCCACATTCCTTCCAAATATCTTGTTGAAACACTTGTAGGATATTCTATTCATTGAGTTTCCAAGGAAAATTCCTTCATTTTCATTGTCACCATACTTCCCTTGACTTCCTTCTTTGTTCATGATGAAAAATTTACTTCCAAAAACATGAAAGTATTTTAAAGAGATATTCCTTCCATGCCACAATTCATATGGTGTCTTCGTCTCACCCATTTAAAGTCCTGTTCAATTTCTAATATACAATGCATCTTGAACGAACTCTTTCCAGTAATGTCGTGGAATACGACTCTCAATCATCATAGTTCTTGCCATGCTCTTCAACTGTCAATTTCTATGCTCAACAACTCCATTTTACTATAGATTTATCACGAAATCTTCCTCATGTTGTTTCCCAAGCTTCTCCATGTATTTTTCAAATTAAATGGATGTGTATTCCCCTCCATTATCTGATGGAAATATTTTGATTGTTCGTCCAGTTTCATTCAAGGCGATTCCCCAATATGTATTCATGTAGTCAAGTACATTAATTACAACCATTAAACATGCTATTATAATGTAATCACCTATGAGAATGACGATGTACCTTTATATATGAGTTCCAGCAACATTTATCGGGCCACATACATCTATATAAATGAGATAAAGAAGTTCCGATTCCCTTTTCTTCTTTGGCCGATACGAACTGCATACCATCGTCCCACAAATGAAAGCATCACAAGACTTTTCAAGTTCACACTTTTGGTTGGGAATGTCCATGACAACCCTCAATTCTGATATTTTATCCATGTCTTGTTGATTGATGTGCCCCAATATTTGATGCCACAAATTGTTCTCTTCTTCCACAATCATGTAACAAATGTTTTCTTCAGCTCACCATTATCTAATTCAGTACATCCATTGCCTTTGATTTTCAAGGCTCCATCATTATGGAACCGTACTATTCCATCAACCCTCCTTTTGATATCCGTTAACAGGCCTGCATTACCTGTCATATGAGATGAACAACCGAAATCTAGAATCCAGGTACTTTTGCTGCTTGAATCTTTGAGGGCCACCTCTGAAAGGTTGGATTTCTCAATTTTCATCTTTTCATTCCATGAGACATTGGATTGAGTATTGAACACTGATGGCCATTCAATCATCTCTTCCATGTACTTTGGTTCTTCAAAGTCAAAATCTTTTTCGAGATGAGAAAACTTGTTTGTAAGAGAAACACTGTCTTTTTGGTGAGATTTGACTTGTATCGAACTCGGGTATGAGGTTTCCATGTCCCTTCTCTTCCTGCAATTAACAGCCTTATGACCAATGTTAGATCAAGGAAAACAATATCCATATAAATTATTTCTTCTAAAAGAATTAGGATATTAATTTTTTCTCCTTTGTTGAGATCCCATATATTCTCCATTCAGACAGCTTCTTGCCTCTTCTCAATAAGACATGGTATGGCCCAAATATCCACAAAACTAATAATTCATGAGAGGAAATGCCTTCTCACTTCTATTTAACATCATTCCTTCTTCTGTGGGATAATAGTTTGAGAGATCATTTTTCCATGAGGCTCAAGGAAAATCTTATTTTCTTCTTTTATATTGAATTGGGGGTTTCTATTTCAGCACTTCAGATTACTTTTCCACATCACCCACTTTCATCTTGACTTTATCTTGGTTACGTTTATTTGCAGCATTTGATGACTCTCCCTCACAACCAATTCCACTATTTCTCATGCAGGTAGGTCTTTGATCATTGAAAACATTTTCAACTCCATTAGAGCCACATTTTTTCCTCTCCAATAGCTCAGCCCTTGAGAACCTTCAAAAATATATTTTCATCCTGGATTCTTTTGAAATTGATTTACTCTCAAGTTTTCTCCTTAGAGTAACAACTTACTCTTCAAGACTCCCAGTATTATTGGACTTTTCTTCCAGTCTAGTAGGGATTTCATTGATAACCTTTGATTTCTCTTCAATTATCATCTTAAAATCCACTATGTCATCAGTGCTTTTAGGAATTTTAGACTGAACAATAGCAAATTCTTCCAGTCATTCTGTTTTAGCGTCAAGTTGATCAACATAATTAGACGATCCTTCTATAATTGATTTCCACTTATTGCAACTCTTACATTTGATCTTCAGATTGCTAAGATAATATTTATGTTGCAACTCGGGATTGGAATTTGTTTTCAACTGATTTTCTTGAGCATTATCTATTGATGGTTCTGATTTTTCAATAGTGGCCATCATGGAAGCATGGTTTCTAAATTTAATTTCTTGTACTTCTTATTCACATAATTCATTATCATCATCTTCCTTTTCACAGATAAAACTATTCTTCGGAACTTTCATTCTAGATTTTAAGTATCCCTTTTTGAAAAAACTTTTGTGTGGATTATCAATGTTTTCATCTTCACTATATTCATAATTTATCTTTCTTTAGAACTAAGAGGCAATGTGCCCATCTTTACCAAAACAAATGCAAGAAAAATGTAACTTCCCTGTGAATTTACTTTTTCCCTTATGGAACTTCTTTTCAATGAGATAATGAATTTCTTCTTCCTCATCATCTTCACCACTACTTTATTTTTAAATTTATAGTTTCTCTGTGGCCTTGAACACCATTTCCTTTCTCACTCATGTTGTAGAATCTTCTGGTTTGACTCACATTTCATATGCCACAAAACTGCTCAGTAGATCATCCAGAGAATATTTGGAAAGATATCTTTCCTCAAGGGTTGAAACCATTTCATTGTATAGGGGTGGTAGTCTTCTTAATATTTTCTTTAGAATATCAAATTCTTTTATTTCTTCTCCTAGACCCCGAAAAGCTCCGACCACTTCAGTAATTTGATTGAAGAAAGAGTCTTCATTCTCATCCGGATGCATCTTTAGATCATCAATCCTATTTTGCAGGACTTTTAGTTTGGACTCCTTCACATTCCTATCCCCTTCATAAATACTTTCATGTTTATCCAACATGGATTTTTCTTTGGTGCATCTCATCACCTTTAGATAGATCTGATCAGAAAGGGTTGTGGTGAGAGCATTTTGTCATTTAGCATCTGCATCAAGAATTTTCTTGTATGCGTTAGTCATAGCCAGGCCTGTTGGATCAGTGACATGTATTCCTTGCACATTATAAAAAAAGGAATTACATTCCAAGATATCTTAGATGAGATCTATCTCTGTTCTTCCAGATATTAAAATTACTTCCATCAAAGAGAGGGACTCCCCTGACATTGGATGAATTGTTCATAACAGAATATAATAGATCAAACACCAGTTAACCTCCCTCTGATACAACTTGAAGGACCCCAGAACACCCTGAGAGTGGAGGAGTGAATCAGGGTGTCGAATTTTTCCTTTTTATGTTATTAATCTTGTTCCCATATTAGTAGGAACTTGGTAAACCTGTCAAACAAATGAAAGTAAGAAGTTTGACAGAGCACTCTTACTTGGTTCACCACAATGGGCTACATCCAAGGAGCATGCACCGACTGGTTTTAGGTCATACCTAATTTCACTAAACATCAATAGATAATTATTACAAAGTCCAGGAACAATCACTCTATCCCAGGCACACTACATTTACAAAAGATTAGGGATAGCTCACTGCATCCCTCGAGTCATTTCCGTTGAATCCCCCTAGCTCACTGCCTTTTGTGAAGTCACAGTCAGTTTATAGATGTGAAGGTATCTTCAATAGATTCACATTGAATTCTTTACCTCTACGTATCATGAGACTACGCTTGCATCTAAGTCTTGAATTTATTCACTTGAACACACTAAACCACTGAACCGGATAATCATAACGTGCAAACAGGTTACACTGATGATTTCACGCAACACCTACCCTTTGCGTGAAATATTTATCTTTTATGTGAAATACATGATTTTATCATGGAAAATATTTCAAGCAACAACACCCTTTTCACGCAACTGGGCCTTCTACGCACAACCTCAACTTTTACGCGCAGCTCCACTTTTTTTGCGCATCATGGACTTTTTTGCGGAACTAATATTTTTTTGCGTAGCTCCATTTATGTGAAAGTTTTATGCACATCAACACTCAGATATTCTCTAAGTCTTTAGTCATACCGAATGAGGGGGATCACCTCCTATTTATATGTGTTTCTGACACCCGCGGTAAAAAACCATTGTGGAACGAAAAACCTTTCATTCGGCACGAAATACATTTTGCGCTGGAACCATTTTTCGCGCACATCTCCATGATTTTCGTGTAGCCCACTCCATTCCCATTTTTCGACATTCTGAATCCGAAACACCTCTTGTGTGATAAATCTCGCCCCACTATTTCATGCACCATGCTCTTTTTTGCGCACATTTCACCTATTTCGCGCACCACTTACTTTTTGCATGCACCTCCTTTTGTGAACAACCCATGCCTTAAATTTATGATTTTTAGGGAAAAAAATTTGGCATACATTGGGAAATGATGCCACCTTCAATATTGTTGTCTACTTGAACTATATGATCCCTTTCCTTAAACATTCTGAACTTTTAATGAGGATTGACAACAAACACAAACCATTCTTCAGATCCTTCATAGAAGGACCATGGTTCCAATAGAGAATCCTTTGTGGATGGAGTTAGAGCGAGTATTTAGGGACGAGTTCTCTCCAGTTACGCTGAGAGCAGTGCATATCCTGGAGCTTCTTCAGCTCTAGAAGGGAAGTTTGATGGTATCTAACTATTCATCGAGGTTCACCAACCTCACTAGTTACTCGATGGATATGTTCAAGGATCAGTACTTTAGATCTCGGACATTTAAGCTAGGTCTGTGATGGGACATCTGAGCTATTATCGTGACTCTAAGAATTTTGACTTATGACGGAGTTCTCAAGCAGGCCTTAGATATCGAGAGATTCCTAGAGTAGTAGATATAGCTATTGGAAGTTACCCGCAGGAAGATAGGTTTGGAGACATCAAAAAAAGGGTGTTGACGCCAGGAAAAAGGATTATGATGTGGGAGATGTCATAGGAGGACCTATGATAGGGGATCGATAGTCCAAGGCTTCTAGGTGGGATCTAGTTATCCAAGGGAGATGTGATACTGCTCAAGCAATGGTAGGGGAAATCTAACTAGAGAATGTCCAACCCATCGATCTGCTGATAGGGAATCGGGGGATGGACCACCAAGGTAGAGGTATAAAGTGGAGCAGACAGACCCACTTGGAAAAGGACGTGGCATAGGAGTAGGGAGAACTACATGTGGTGGAAGATGCTTTGATCTACTCCCACCACCACCCCCAGGAGGTCCGCATTAGTCTTAGGGAGCCGGGGGATAGAGGTAGGGACATATGCATGCTGTCGAGGTATACGGCCTAGGGACGGACTCCAGGGATGATCCTAGGTGTGATCTATGTCTTTTCCACCTTATCATCTATACTTATAGACACATGTTCCATTCATTCTTTCCATTCCACATGTCTTGTGTGAAACCTTGATATTCTGGTTGATCAGTTGACTCGAACCTTATGCTTAGAGACACCTGTGAGAGGAGATTCGATGATCATGCATCTCTGTATATATTTTAATCCTTCCCTTGGTGGTGATAATTTCAGTTTGAACCACTTGGTGGCAGCATCGAGGCCTTACGACGTCATTATCAGGATAGATTGGTTATATTCAGTCGATGCCCAGATTGACTACATTAGGTGAAGAGTGTAGTGTGTCTATAGAAATGGGATGAGGATTTCTTTTTCAGTGAAAAGAAGACCCATAAAACATAGGATGGGATCATGTATAGGAGGGTGCAGCCAATCACTCTTGATTTTTCTGTCTTTAACCTCAGAGCAGTAAATGTTGTGAACTTCAAGTTTCCAGTAGTTGTGGAAAAGTACAAGTAAGTATTTCCTGAAGATGTTCTAGGTCTACCTCTCCATCAGGAGATCAACTTTTTCATCAACTAACACCTAGAGAAAGCATAGATATCCTCATCAGCGTATCAGATGGCGCCCATAGATCATCGCGAGCTGAGGGTGAAGTTGGAGGATTTTCAAAGAATGGGATTTGTAAGACCCAATGTTTCACCCGAGGTGGCCCCTGTTTTTTTTTTCAGGAAGGAATACAAAAGTTTGAGGTTGTGGTTGGATTACCAGTGCCTGAATCTGGTAACCGTGAAGAACATGTATCCACAGTTGAGGATTGATGACATATTCGATCAGCTAATAGGGTCACAGTGGTTCTTGAGATTTGATCTTCGATCAGGATACCACAATTTATGAGTAAGGGATGAGGATATACCCAAGATGTCTTTCAGATGCATCTACAGTTACCACAAGTACTTGGTGATGACTTTTGGTGTCAAGAACACCCCCACAGTGTTCAGAGGACTTATTAACTAGTTTTCCCAACCCTACATAGACCAGTTCTTTGTGGTCTTCATCGACGACATCCTTGTGTACTCAGTAGCAGAGGAGGAGCACACGAGACACCTACGGATGGTTCTAGATGTACTCCGAGAGAACTATCTTTATGGTAATCTCTCAAAGTTCCGGTTCTGGATACAAGAGGTCCACTTTATGGGACATGTTATCTTGGTATATGGAGTAGCAGTGGACCTAGCCAAGGTCAAGGCATTGTTATCATGGGAGACACCTCAGAGTGTGACAGAGGTGCAATTCTTCCTTGGGATGACATGATTCTACCAAATATTTATCCCTGATTTATATATGGTATCAGAACCGATGACAGTCTTGACCTTGAAGAGGTAGCCTTTTGTATAGAAGAAGATGTTCCAGTAGGATTTCCATCATCTGTGGCAGATTTTAACAAGCGCATCGATCATGATATTTCCAGAAGAGGGTGTCGATTACATAGTTTCATGCAATGCATCAGAGACCAAGATTGGTTGTTTCCTAATGCAGAGAAAGGTGGTAATTTATTATGGTTTGAGCCATCTTAGAGAATATGAGTATAAATACGCGGCCCATGATCATGAGTTGGAAGAGGTAGTATTCATGTTGAAGATGTGGAGACACTTTATGAGGAGAGAACATTTTATTGTCTACTCTGAGTACAAGATCCTCAAGTACATCTT
Source organism: Viscum album (assembly GCA_963277665.1). Taxonomy (NCBI): domain Eukaryota; kingdom Viridiplantae; phylum Streptophyta; class Magnoliopsida; order Santalales; family Viscaceae; genus Viscum; species Viscum album. The sequence goes on from OY728141.1 coordinate 2,066,830,509, forward strand.
CTGACAGAAGTATTTGAATCCCAGGTAGAGGCGATGGATAGAGTTCCTCCATGATTATCACTTTGAGATCATCTATAATCCTTTGAAGGGTAACGTTGTGGTAGATGCTCTCAACTGAAGATTTTTTTTTTTTGCAACAACAGAATGAGGTGACAGAGAATTTGGTCTCGTTACAATTATCCTTTGTGGATAGAGAGGATCCAGATTACCTTCAGTCAATGGTTGTCACCCCTCCACTCATACAATGAGTTAGGGAGGCATAACTAGGGGTTGTTGACTGTGCGACCTTATGTTCTTAGTTATCCACAAGACATGTTCCTGATGGATATTCACAAGGTGGGGAGCACATCATCCTTTTTATAGGGCATACTATGGTTTTAGTGGTGTTGCGGGAGGAGGTCATTAGGGAGTTCCATACACCTCCCTTGGTGGTACACCCTGTAGTGGAGAAGATGTACCAGGATCTTTGATGTTAGTTCTAGTGGTCAGGTATGAAGAAGGCAGTAGAAGACTTTGTTTCTCGATGCCTTACATGCCAGCAAGTGAAGGTAGAGCACCAGGTTCCTGTGGGGTTAGACCACCCCTAGAAGTGCCAGATTGGAAGTGGGATGTATCACCGATGGAATTCACTATGGTATTACAATGGAATTCCATGGGGAAGGATTCCATCTAGGTGATCATTGTCCAAATCACCAAGTTAGACCGCTTCCTAGATATCGGGGAGCAGAGTTGCATGAAGATCTTGAGACACTTCTATGTGTAGGAGATAGTTCGGATTCATTGAATCACTTTGATGAGAGTCTCAGATTGGGATGCTCGTTTCACATCCCGGTTGTGGAAGGGACTACCAGAGGCATTTCGGACTCAGCTAAGCTTGAGCATAGCATTCCATACCTAGACAGATGGTCATACAGAATGAACCATTTAGGTTCTGGAGGTTATGTTTCAAGATAGTATATTGGAATTTGGTCATAGTTGGGAGGACCACATACTACTGGTGAACTTTTCATACAACAATAGCTACCACTCCACCATTGGTAAGGCACCGTTCGAGGATTTATATGGAAGATCCTACCGGGCCTGGCTTTGCTGGATCGACCTTGGAGAGTCAGAACTAATGGGTCCATAGTTGGTGCGAGCTACCACTGAGAAGGTGAAGATCAGCCAGGAGTGGATAAAGACTGCAAAAAACCAGTAGAAGTCTTATTTTGAGAGATGAGAGATACCTCTGTAGTTTTAGTATGGAGACGATGTATTCCTTCGGGTCCTACCTCGACGAGGGTTGCAGATATTTGGATGGGGCATCCTATTTTCCCCAAGGTTCATTGGCCCTTTTCAGATACCATGTAGATTTGGTGAGGTGGAGTATCGCTTAGCTCTACCACCGCAGTTGCACAGGGTACATGATGTATTCCACGTGTCACAGCTAAGGAGGTACATTCATGGCCCATCGCACAACATCATCTACGTAGAGCTTGACATAGAGGATGGATTAAAATTTGATGAGTACCAAGTGTAGATAGTGGATCAGTATGATATGATACTTCATGGGTGATCAATTTCCTTGGTACTCATTCGGTGGAAGAACTGGAGCCTTCAGGAGAGCACGTGGGAGAGGGAGGCTCAGATACTTTCCCAGTACCCACATCTTTTTGAGTAGCCCTTGTTTTGGCTCTTCAGAGACATAAATCCCCAATGTGGGGAGAATGTAATGTCTCATAATTTTTTGTGAATCATTTTTAAATATTTTATGGAATTATTTTGAGACCACGTGTGGAGACGACACGTCATTACGAGGCCCGGTGAGCTCCAAATGCTAGATTGAACTTTTTTTAAGTATAGTGATTTGGAATGTGTGTGTGGTTATGGTAGTTTCCAAATGGATGGCCAAAATAGAAATCTCAGGGCATCGTTGCTTATGGAACAAATAATTTATCAAAGAAGGGGCCTAAACTTGGACGGAGCGAGTCGATGGAAACATTCAATTTTTAGATGCTTTTAGTAAAATAAAATAAAATAAAATAATCTTAAAAGTTTAATTTATTTGGAAACCTTTGCTACAGTGAAACGACGAGGTAACTGTTTTGATAATTAATGACACATAATAGTGAATCTAAAACAGTAACACAAACTCATTAATGTTGTAGTGTAATGGAATACTAAAACATGTTCCCTCCTATTAATGGGTTAATATAATGTTGGTCATTGGCGGAAAATGGAGAGAAACTCTGGAGAATTCTTGGAGCTCTGGAGAGAACTCTCGACAATGAACAACAAAGAATCAAAGTGTGAATCGTTGCACCAATGGAGTGGGAGGATCTCGTTGACGAAGACAACACAATACCTTCATTAGAGATTGATCCCTTATTGAGGTAGGGGTTATGTTTTAAATTGTTTCTTCCCCATTATTTAAATTAAATGAAAAATGAAAATCAATCCATGAACTGTTTGAACCGGGAATCATCGTTCTTACGGGATGGATTTTCTTTATCAAGTTTATTCTGGGGATTCCTTTACCATGTTTGGATATTTTTAATTTTCCCAATTAAAACATTTTAATTGGAGTGGATTAATGGCATGATGAACGATGACATAGGTTTGTTCCTCCTTTGTTGTTTTGTTTTCTTCATCCCTCTTCCCTGCATTCTTGGTGTTCTTCATGGGGATACAGATGAGGAATCGTTGCGCACTTGTTTCTTGGTGCAATGATCCCAAAACAGAGATATGATATTGTGATGACCCAGCGGAGGTACGACGATGATGTAGGAAAAGGAATTGACATGTTTTGGGAGTTCAAATTCTTTGAGCGTTCTTCATGTGGGTGATTCAGAATGTGTTTTTAGGGTCGATCGAAGGGCCAGAACTGACAAAATCAGCTTTCTCATATTAGGGTGACCTAAACCCTTGAGTTTCATGGTGATCAGATGGCCAGATAGAAGAACATAGCATCACGAGAGGCACGCTGGCGAAGAATGACATTTCTGGAAATTTCCGGAACACACAACATGTACCCCGAAGAACATGCCTTGTGGTACCATCTCAGTGGCGACTAGGGTTTCGCGGTATAGGAAGCGATGACCCGAATTATTCTCCGAAGAACACGGTTTGTGGGTCCTTACGCGAGAATCAGCGTGTATATCGGGCGATACATGGACATAGGGTAGGGTACACGATAGTGTACTCCACCACACAGCCAAACCAGGACGGTAGCACGGGTTGCCCCATGTACCGGTTACAGGGATGGCACACACTGGTGGAAGCCGTGTACGGGCACACGACCGCATACACGGAAAGAACCTCGGTCACTCGGACATGGTGTGTGGTCCTTCCTACAGTCCGTGTACTTACCATTCTACACGGCATGTCCCCTATGACTCGGGCCATTGCACACGAGCAGTAAAAAAAGTTGTGAGACACGGCATGTGACCCCTTCTACACGCTATATATATCATGGAATAAGGATTGATCTTCTTGTACATCGTTCCTTGGACACGTTTCGTTTGGGTTAGTTCCCCTTTTACTCATTCCCCTGAAGGTCATGTATTTTTTCCATCCACAGGAGTATGATCCCTTCAGCAGGAATTTCCGTGATAGAGTCATGTATCCCTCTGAGAGGATCAGAGCGAGATCCTCTATCCATTCTTGACCCTAGGTAGAGTCAGGTATCGATGTGACTAATCAAACAGGATGACGATACTATACTTAGTAGGTGAATCTGGATGACTCGCGGTATCTTCCAATGCCCTGGCAGTGATCCTCATCTATGTATCATGATCTTTCTCCACTCATTAGTGTGTTATCCTAGAATGATTGTATCTAACTCTCATAGATTTTCTCGACGAATTGTACTTCTGGGATGGACATCATCAGAGCTATCAGACTCATGGAGTGAGTTCTCCCAGATGAGTGTTTCATGGAACCATCGAATTGAATCCCTTGCGGGGGTATGCGGTTGTGTGAGCTGTCTCCAGACTATGGGTCTGGGTTTGGAGTATATCTAGATTGTGTTTCTCTAGGTACATGTTCAGTATACATATACTGTGTAGAGATGACCTTAACTTTACCTTATGTATTGCTTTGTTGTTTTCTGGGTCCTCTAATGAGTATTGTTATACTCACCCCGGCATGGGGTTTTCCCGCATGTTTCGTGTCTTGTGCAGATGAGCGACCATTTGACTGAGTCCAGTTCGGACCAGGACCTAACCGAGATTTCTGAGTTCCCTACAGACAGAGGTGTTCCTACTTCTACGAGCAGTAGTCCCAATACCTCTTTTGGCTTAATGTTGGACGTTGTAATTTTCAGACTCCTATTTTTAGTGGGCTTGTATTCTGTCCCAGTTTACATCCCATACATTAACTTCCATGAAACTCGGTTGGGTGGGTTTAGTAGTATGCATGCATCTTGTTCGTTAGTGGTTTTTACATTTCACCATTTGTGGGCTTGGAGATGTGTGAGTGTGTATAGGTACTTAGACAATACCTCTCATGTTAGTGATATACCTACTCGGTGCTAGTCTCGAGCCTCTGGCCTATTGGAGGTTGGTTTGTGGAGTCGCGGCACATGCACCACTGGGATGGGTCGTGAGAAAACTAGTGAAAAGTAGTCATAATTAGAAGTAATTAGTCATAATTAAAAGTAATTAGTCATAATTAGTAATAATTAGTAATAAATATTAATAAATATTAATAAATCGTAATAAATATTAATAATTAGTGCTAATTAGAAATAAATATTAATAAATATTAAGAAATAGTAATAATTAGGATTAATTAGTAATAAATATTAATAAATAGTAACAATTCTTAATAATTTGTAATAATTAGTACAAAATAGTAATAAATAGTAATAATTAGTAATAAATATTAATATATAGAAAAAACTAGTAATAATCAGTAATAATTAATAGTGAATAGTAATACTTAGTAATAAATAGCAAAACAGAGTAATAATTAGTAAAAATTAACAATAACTAGGATTAATTAGGATTAGTTAGCAATAATTAGGATTATTTAGTAATAATTTGTAATAATTGATAATAATTAGTAATAATTAGGAATAATTAGGAATAATTAGTGATAATTAGGATTTATTACTAATTATTAGAATAAAATAGTAATAATTTGTAAAGAATAGAAATAATTAGTAAAACATATTAATAAATAGTAATAATGAATAATAATATTAATAAATATTAATAAATATTTATAATTAGTAATAATGAGTAATAAATATTAATAAAATGTAATAATTAGTAATAATTAATAGTAAATAGTAATAATTAGAAATACATTTTAATAAATAGTAATAAATAGTAATAATTTGAATTAATTTGGATTAATTAGTGATAATTTTGAGTAATTAGTAATAATTAGTAATAAATAGGATTAATTAGTTATAATTAGTAACAAATAATAATTAGAAAATTTCATAAAAATAGTAATAAATAGTAATAAATAGTAATAAATAGTAAACATAGTAACAAATATTAATAAATAGTAATAATTAGTATTAATTAGTAATAATTATGATTAATTAGAAATAATTATTATTAATTAGTAATAATTAGGCTTAATTATTAACAATTAGGAATAATTGGTAATAATTAGTAATAATTAGTAATAATTAGTAATAAATAGTAATAAATAGTGATAAAAAGTAATAAAAAGTAATATATAGTAATATATAGTAATAAATGGTAATAATTATTAATAATTAGTAATAATTAGGATTAATTAGCTATAATTAGGATTAATAAACAATAATTCAGATTAATTAGCAATAAATAGTAATAATTATGATTAATTAGTAACAATTACGATTAATTAGAGATAATTATGATTAATTAGTAATAATTATGATTAATAAGTAATACTATGATAAATTAGTAATAATTATTTTTAATTATTAATAATTAGTTTAAATTAGGAATAATTAGTAAAAAAATTAGTAATAATTATAATTAATTAGTAATAATTAATAATAATTAGTAATAATAATAAATAACTAGTAATAACTAGTAATAAATAATAATAAATAGTAATAAATGGAAATTTAAATAGTAATAATTTGTAATAAATAGTAATGATTAGTAATAATTAGTAATAATTAGTAATAATTAAGAATAATTAGAAATAGTTAGAAATTATTAGTAATAGTTTTTAATAGTGAGTAATAATCAATAATAATCAATAATAATCAGTAATAATCAGTAATAATCTAAAATAAAGAGTAATAGTTTTCAATAAATTGTTATAAAAAGAAATAATTACTAATAATTATTAATAATTAATAATAATTATAAATAAATAATAATAATCAATAATTATTAGTAATAAATAGTAATAATCATTAATAATTAGTAATAAATAGTAATAAATAGTAATAATTAGTTACCAAAACCAATAAATTGAAGTATATAGGAAATTCATAAAAAATGCATACAACCATCAAGAAAAGGTGAATTATTACTACTTTTTAATTAATTTTTTGACCATTGAATCTACTATTTGTAAGTTAACTTCCTTATAATTTTTATCTAATTCTTAATTAATATTTTTACAGATCATTTGGGAAGTCATGTTTTGTTTTTAACTATCTACAACATGCCAGAAAATAGGTAAAATGATTCTTTCTGCCAATAAAAACAAAATTTCCAAATTCATCGTCTTTCATTGTCAAACTTCCAGTAATACATATTGATTCGATGTTGTTAACCGAAAACCATTCTCGTTTTAAAAGTTAGGAGAGTAAAGGAAGCTCATGTGCCTATTGTGGTGACTTCTCGTGATATAATGAGCACATGAGCTTATTCTACTCTTTTGAATTTCAACAATGAGGAAAAACAATTGGCTACAAAAATTGGTCTAGTATGTAGTGTCACAGATTGACATAGAGTGAAAATGGAAACAAGATTATATTGACAGTTAGGAATGTTTTTAGACTTTGGGACATGTAGGAATCAACCACACTTCAATATGACACATGTTGTGACCGATATATACTAGGGATGACACAATGTGATGTGTCGATGATAATAAAAACAGACATAGTAGGAGAAGATGTGTCGATTACTAGAGTAGCAACACTAGTAGACGATGCAGTACACGCGATGTATGAGTCATGGTTTTGTGTGTTTTTTATATTATTGTGAATATTGTCTTTTTTATTATTTTATTATTTATTTATTTTTAAAATTGTTATTACATTATTATATATTTACTAATTTTTTATTTTATTAAAAGTATTTATTATTATTATCATATTTTTCAGAATATAGAGGTTTTTATTATTATAGAATTTTTTATTATTTGTTTATTATTATTATTATTATTATTAATATTTGTAATATTATTATGAATATATTTATTATTATTATTATTATTATATTAATATTATTTATATAATTATCATTTTATTAATATTATTTTGTTATTATTACTATTAATTTATTTATATTTTTTTATAAATAATGTTTTTATTTGGTTTAAATTTAATTTTTTTTATTTTTAATGTTTTTTGTGATGGGTACATTTTCCCGCCGCAAATAATTATTTGAGACGAGTATATTTTACCATCACAAATAGTTTTTTAATTTTATTAATATTAATATTTTTTTATTTTTTTATGATTTTTGCGACTGGTATATTTACCCGTCGAAAATGAGTTTCATAGAAAACTCGGTGAAACTATTTAGGAAGGGACAATTTCCGATCACAAATACTGTTTTTTTAGATGTATCTTCATAATCAAAAAGAATTTGTAACAGGATCTCATGGTAAATGACACATCGAAAATACCCTTTTTGTCGTAGTGAAAGTCCTTGGTAATATCTTCCCACTTCCATTATAGAATATGTAAACCCTTTAAAAAACCACAAGAACATTGATGCTCAGACTTCAACTGCTGATAGGTGTATCATTTTTTTCAATAATCCTATAATCTACCTTTTCATTCATGGACACCAAATCTATGGAAATAATCCCTGAAACATATTAGAAAAACCAGGATGCACCCCCTAATCTGAGGCATGAATATCTCACATCACCTCCTCATGAAAACATATATGCATAACTACACAACCTCAAGCATATATAATATTTTTCACATCTATGGTTTAATTGAAAGGTGTCTCCCAACCTTCAAGGATTTATCTCAAGGACAAGAACTCCAGATCCTCATACTACCTCTCCATTATCTGGTTTAAAAGTCTGGAAAAAAATAAGATTGATGAAAGGGTCATCTTTTCCTATCCTTACCAATGCCTCTAAACACATCCCAACTAGAAAAGTAACCCCCTTCCACTCTAAACGGGACTCCATCATTTCCAAAGTATACGTGTTCGATCTCAAAGAGTTAGTAACACTGTTTCCATTCCTATGTGTACAATGTATCTCAAAATCAAATGACATCATATACTCAACCCATTCCCACTTTCAGAGGTTTAAATCTCACTGTAAAAATGTATACATTAATATTTTATGGTCTTCATACACTATAAACATGTCATCCAACAGGTAATGTTTTCAATACATCAAGGTATAAGCAACAATGACTAACTCAAGATCGTGTGTAATATAATTCTATTCATGTGAACTCAATTTTCATAATACACAAGCCAAGAATTAGTCACTCTACATCCACACTACCCCATGTCTGATCCAGAAAAAATTAATAAACACAATATACTCCTCACTTGTTTTGGGTAGGACGAAAAGATATGTGATATCAAAACAATTCTTCAAATCCTAGAAATAATTCTCACATGCTCTCGACCATTCAAATTTGATACCCTTCTTGGTCAGGCCTAAAAGTGGTGTTAACAAATGGGAAAATCCTTTGATGATTATTTTATTGTAGCCTTCTAAAACTAGAAAAATTTAGATATCAAAAATAACCTGGGGATTCACATAGGAAACAACTTACTAAAATTTCTATTGGTTTACTGACACACCTTCTTCAAAGATGATGTTGCCATAAAAGTTACCCTATCAATATAGAATTGAAATTTATATAACTTTGGATATACCATATTATCTCTTAATGTACTCAATATGATGTCAAGATGTCAGTAATGACGTTCATTAGTCTTGTAGTCCTCTAATATGTCACCCACAAAAAATAACCACAAACTGTTCCAAGTAAGAGTGAAGGATTTAGTTCATCAAGGCCATAAACATACCTGGATTGTTCATCATCAGAAAATGCATCCCAATAAACTTGTATTGTCTATAACTGCTTCTAAAATTAGTCCATGGTATATCAGAAGCTCTCACTTACATCTGATGAAACTGTGACCTTAAATCGATCTGGGATTAGACACAAGATCCACTCAACTATTCCAAGAGATCATCGATATGTGGATGAAGAAACTAGTTCTTAAATGTCATCCGGTTCAACATCTATTAATCAACACATAAATGAAACATCCCATAGGCCTTATTACCAAAAAAATGTGAGAACCCCAAGGATACACACTTGGATGGATGAATCCCTTATCCATAAATTCATCCAACTATGTCTTAATCTCTTTAATCTTTGTTTCTTCCATTTAGTATGGTGGAATAAAAATGGTTCAACTCCAAAATTAAGCACATTTATATATTGAAAATCTCTCTCAGGTTGGAATCCTGAGAGGTCAATAGGAAACACATGATGGAATTAGTCTATGATGGGTGGGAAAACACAATGTATCACACCCCTATCATCAAAAAAAGACTTAAAATATTGGTGGGGAGCACCCCTAGTTGTTGATGTACTATCCCTGCACGTCTTTCCATGATATCTCATTCTCTTTGATGAACATAACTATTACTATCCAGATATAGAAAGGTTACTCTCCTATAGTAACAAATGATGTGGGATCGGTACGATACTAGAAATTCCATACCCAAAATCAATTCAAAAGATGACATGTCATGTATGTAATGATCGTAAAGGAAATTATACTCACCAACCTTGAGGGAACATCCCATACATAGATATATTTCCTTTTTCCATACACCATGCGGTGTGCCCATTATCATATCCCCTCTCAAAAAATCCACCATTAGACTCAAAAACATTCACATGTTTTGTATATTTAATGTAATGTATGGATATTATATCAAATAATGTACAAGAATGTATAGAAGCTACAAGAATAGTTCCTATAACTATCAATGGGCCAACATCACTATGCATAGGATAATGTTAAAATGTATGAAATTGTCTAATTCCCCCATCTTGTTCTATAGTCTATGTACCCTGTATTTCACTAGTGTACTGATATGGGGTCTATTTACTTGATGTAACACATCCTCCACCTCTAATAACTTGACCATTAGTACTAAAACAACTTTTCTGGTATAGTTTAGAATATACCGTTCTCATCCTCTAGTTTGATTTATTTCCTATATAACTTCCCATATATTGTGGGTTCCCATAGAACCATTATACATGTCCATACTATCGTAAGATTGGTACTCTACTGGTTTCTGTGAAAATGATTATGGAAGTGGACCTAACTAATGTACTGGTGGAAAAGCACTTATGTATTTCCATGGGTAACTAACCGTTCTCCCTGGATAATCTTCTTTCTCCTGATCTAGATGAAGTTTTCATAGTTAAACTTCCCACCCTTAGATGAAATACTTCGTAGTCATCTAAATGAAGCCATATTTCCTCCACCAAAATCATTTTTTGGATTCCCTTAGAAATTAGATCTATATTAATCACCATACTAATCCTTTTCAATAGAAGTGTATTATTATGGGACTTAATCTCCCATTAAAGTCCTTCCAAAATGAATCTCACTATGGTTGGATAATCTCCTACCAATTCAAGAACAAATCACTTAAAATTAGTGAAGCGATCATCTTAGTGCATTAAAAACATGTTTCCTTTGGCCAATCACATAAAAAATACCACCCTCTATTTCCTTAGTATCTCTGGGTGAAATCATTCCACGAACATCTCCTATAATTACTTCCATACCATGTTCTCTAACTAATCATCTCATGCTTGGATATCCCACTAGTGCTTTACTGATCCTTGAATCTTATATGAAACTAAATTTACTCTATTCTTAGCAAGAGTATCTAAATGGTCAAAAATTATCTGTATAAACTCAATCAAGAACTAAACTACCTATGGTCCACCCATTCTAGTGAAGGTCAGAGGGTACTGCAACTGGAACTCCTGGTCCAGATTTGACATATTATGCACAACCCGCCCTCGGTCTCTTTCATGGACTATATAAAGAAACCAAACTAATCATGATACTAATCTATTTTCCCCTCACTATTAAATGTTTGGGCCTCTTGTTCTATAGCTCGAGGATCATTTCCATCTATTCCCTCCAATCATTCAACTAGAAAACATAGTCATGGAGGAATGTCTCAAAAATTCCAAAAATTAATATTAGGAATCATAACACATCATTAAAAATTTTAAAAGAGTTCTTTATAGAAATACATAACTATTCATCCCCAATGCTCTACTGCATGGTCAAAACTGAGGCACTATCACTACCCCCAACCATACCTAACCCATGCCTAAAATAACCCTGGTTAAAACAATCTCATATTTCAAAGTATCTTAGTGGAGTTTTTAACCATCTCAATTTACCACATTTATCATCATTTCAAATTATCAATTAATTTTATGTAACCATTTCATTTTAGATTACTCAAATAAATAAATAAAATTCATTTTCCAAGACCCACTCATAACATTATTTTCCATGAATTCCTGAAATAATACATGTCACATAATGTCCTATATTAATAGTATGATTCATGTGTACTCAAATACCATTCCATATCATTCCATGAGGGAAATATCATAAAAGATAACATCACATAAATATTTCATCACCCAAGGATAAATAACATCCAAATGAAAGAAAAATCATCAATAACATCAATCCCACCCTGGTAACTTGGGTTTTTCCCAAAAGATGGGTTATCTAGTCCCTTACACGAGTTCATGAACAAGTAATGAATAATAATATTCTCTTTTCTCCCATTCCAAAATAGTAATAACAATGAAAAAAAGAAAACCCATTTTATACCCCTTTATATCATCCTGACCTGCATGCCACGTGGTGGTTCCTCGATTTAGTTCGACACATTACCAGGCACACCTCCCCATATTATATAGTCTTCGTACTAGAATTTAAGGTCTAATATGTAATGTGGGGAAAATATAACCTCTTTATAAAATTATCAAAATATAAAAAATAAATATTCAACAAAACCAAGATACTTCACTAATCAGTAATCAACAAAATAACACATGAATAAATCCAAAATAGGGAAAATGACTATAAAACAAATAAATAAATATGTATTTCCATACATGTTTCATGTGTCTAATGAAAACACAAAATTAAGACACATTGACATATACCAATAGGGTCCCTACATCATGTTCTATTACCTTGTCCATGTTCCATATCGAATCCCAACTCACCCATCCAAAATAGGTATCTTTCCATTTCCATCACTTGCAAACATGAAGTCTATTCCAGTACTGATTTTCCAGTCTAAGTTGGGTGCGAGTACAACCCAATACTCCACCACCAAAAACATATAATGAAATATCTAGTCTATAATAGTTTATAGAGTTGTATAAACTAGAAATAAAAACTGAAAAAACTAAATTTGTTTTACATCTAATATTCATTAATCAATAACATATCCCTAAATTAAATGGTGACACTCAAACCCATAATACATTATTTAGACCATTATATAGTTGGAACCATACACTATAATGATATGAAGATTCTTTCTTTCAGGGTATTTCATTAATAAATTTTATTTTAACTTCATCTAGTACACCAAACCGTTAGACCTAGTACCATCATCTCGGGGACATGGAACATCGATCCAATGATAATATCTCAAGGGTCCTAAATCATTATTCTGGAACACCGTGGGTTTATGGAGAATCAATTCATGACCTATAAATAATTTTTCACATGCATATATATGGTACCTATAGAAAAAATATGGAACCGATGGGTATTTGGACCATTAGTTCCAGACCCACAACTCATTGATCAATCATTCTCACATTTAGTTCTTATCTATATATATATATATCATGGTTACAAATCATTGACCTTCATATCTATCATTATCTTCTTGGTGCCCCATTTTATTTACCAACCAAAACCATGGTTCTTTAATTTAATCATAAAGAACAATATGAAAATTCCCCGTTAATCTATTTATAATAATTTAATTATATAAATCATTAAACCCACAAGGTTAAGACATTTAACCATTAAAATACAATTATCATCCAAATAATAAAGATTTAGTTCAATTTCATAATTCCACAATTTCCCTTTATACATTCAATTATCATATTTTCAAGGTAATTGGAACACCCCATGTGTTTTATCAAGATCAGCCTCAAATCGTCAACAGGACCATTGAGATCCATTAAGAGTCTCACAATTTATTGGAATTAAATTCACCTTATTAATATAAAATAAATTACACAATGTGGTAATGCAATTTCATAATTATATACACATGATCAAAACCAAGAATATGGGAAATAACAATTATACCACCTTCATCATGATTTTTGATTAATGCACCCCAAACGATAGCCCTCAAAATTGATGCAAAAAGATTGAAATCAAAATGGTGAGGAAGATATTGGTTCAAAACCAAGGATACATATCCAATGAAACTAGATCCATAAAAACATAGATCTAAACCATCAACAATGGAGTAATTTCAACTGTCTCTAAAAGAGAAGAAATTAGGGAAATAGATAAATATAAATGATGAGAGATTATATTCTAGGATGAGTGGTTGATCCTTCCACCAGATCATTGATTCACAAAGAAAAGAGTTTGAGGGGCCTTGTAATTCTTTCAAGAGACTAAAAAAGAGGTGGAAATCATGTTAGCTAAAAGAGTGGGGACTAGGTATTTATAATATGGGTTTATGAATTTTTAATTTAAATTCTAGGGAATTAAATTTCTATGAACACATTTTCTTGGAAGGCCCACATAGTTTGACAAACATTGTACCCTAATGATGTGTCTCTACTATATGGTGTTCTTGATTTATCATATCAGGGTGTATGGTTTGTTTAACTATACACCAACTGTTAAATCCAACTCTATGTAATGGTGATGGATTGTACATTTTCCACATATTCTCCACACAATTAGACAAACTATGTACCAACCATTTGGACCACCTCTATCCAATGGGTGTTGGGGCACATGATTTTCTGGGGGTGGGTGCACTGGTTGGGAAAACCATGAGCCCATTTATTAATTACCAAAACCCTCCAAAATATTCCAATATTCACCAAAAAACATCCAATACAAAATCCAACCAAAAGGGGATTAATACATAGGTTTAAATTACCTGAAAAAAGTGTATGATATCCCTAGAAACTTTAGGTTATTACAATATATGATTTCTGGTTTTTGAAAAGATTTGTTTTCATCCTCACATAATTCTTCCAATGATGATCCACCAAAGATATTTATTTCTCTCTACACCTCAAATAAATTTTACATTGTCAATTACAATCATATATATATGGTTTTTTGTAACACCTATAGTCATTAAAATTCATGCAATAACTTTGGAAGACACCTTCAACTAGTGAATCAAGATACCTTCGTAAATATGATTTTTTTAATATAACACTCACAAATTTCTTCTTGTAATGACATGTTATAACACTCATACTATGAATCGCATTAAACTTATTTTGCGGTGTCATGTTTCTTTTTACAATTACATAATTTTTATATAGATTACTTGTATATTATAAGTCATGTTTCATTCTATTTTTTCTATATAAAACATAACATAAAATGGATGCGTATTCCATTTTATTATAAAACTGCAGTAATCTTATTATGTATCTGATTTCATTCATTAACTTCCTTTTAAATATCTTTATGCATTCTGTCACCTTTCTCTTACTTTGTGAATAGTAGACAATAAATTCATCTATATTCATAAGAAATAGTAAATAATATCCCAATCTGTATATAATTGAGATATTCATTCACAAAACTGTTAGTATGAAAAATGTAAATAATATTATATGCTCTATTATTATTCCTATGGTAAGGATTAGACACTATCATTATTCACATTAATGCATCAAAAGTTATTTCTCGGTCCCTCTTTAGATTATTGATATGCCCTACTTCCATTATCTTGGATAGGTTCTCTATTATTTCTTTGGGGATATGTACATACCTTTGGAGCCTTAAATACTTCTCTTTACCTACCATAAAGGAAAATATGTTTTATTTTATATCAACATGGTTTAAATCACAAATAATTATCTATCCCTTTATAAGACAGTATTTATATTTATTTATGATAAATAAACACTTACAATTTGAAGTGTACTCAATTTTGGAGTCACATAATTAGCTCACACTTAAAAGTTTGTTATTTATTCCATTCACAATGTACACTTTTCTATTTTTTTTTCCATCTCCTACATGATGTATCCTGATATTTTCATTCATATTTAATACAATATTATTTTAGGACCACATTGATACATATAACTTACCCATTATGTTTTAGTAGGATTTCATTAACGTTCATGCAGAAAGAGTTCCCACTATCAATGATACATTTTTTATTATTCTTATTTTCTTATAGTGAAACTTTCAAGAAATTCAATTTTTCTCTTATCCTCTATCCTCTCAATGAATCTTGAGAGATATTTTTTTTATGATGGAATGTTCAACATATATGTTCAATAAACATCATTTTCAAATTCACATTGTTCTTCTATAATATATTATATTTTCTTCAGTTTGAATATATTAGATTATATTTATTAATATCAATCTAAAATGATTTTCAATGACACTGATTCATAATTTCCCTTCAAATGAAATCAATGTATTTGTTACCAATGTTACAGAAATTAAATTACTATCAATCAAATTACGTTATTAATTAGAAGAAAATATACAATCCAATCATTATTTGAATTATTTTATGTTATTCCCATTTTAAATAAATTACAGCTTCCAAATAGTAGGCCATTGTATTCCATAGAATACCACAAAAATTTCACTTCATTAGTGGAAATATTTTCTCACTCTCATTCCTCCACATATCTCCAGCTATTTAATATTTCTTTAAATTTTAACGAATCATTATGGACTAAGTATTTTCCTCAATATTAAACGTAGATTTATTTTAAATATTTTGTTCTTTTTATTAAAATTTTCACATCATAAACCACAAAAACATTTCTCATACATATTAGCCTTTGTTTATTTATAATTAATCAATACATTATGAGACTCTTTTAGAAATCTCTAATAATTATGAAGTAGTGAAGAATATATATCATAAATCCCCTTTTAATCTCTTTATTTTGTTTTACTCCAATGATTACCTATTGAGGTAACCAATTCTTCCTTTAAAGCATCAATTATTGTTTTATTCTTCCTTAAAAGATGAATTGGTATCATCAATCGCTTTATTCTACTCATGTATTTTAGGTTTGTTGACAATTGTATTTACTATACATTAATAGAAATAATATTTGTTTTCTAACTTCTTTTATTAATAGTCAATTTTATTCTCATATTGATCCACATACCACAAATATTTTCTTAACAAATATTTATTATTCCGATTATTATCAATTTAGATAAAAATCCCTTCAATATTTTAATCTAGTTCAGATTTGAAATCAACAATGCCCATGATATCTTTATCAGCTTCTTCTTCATATATATATCCTTCCAGGATAATATCAAGAAATATTTGATCACATATTTATGTTTGTTTTAAACAACATTTAGGTAATATTTATCACTATATTATTCCTTTCTCTACTTAACAAAATAGAAGAACATATTGTATTTGAATCCCTTATTAGGGAAAATTTATTCACGTTTTTTGTGTATCATATATCCCTTCATAATCCTCACCAAATAAACATGGAAATATTTTAATGATATTTATAACCTTGACATACTTGAAGAAAACCTAATTTCCCCTAGAATAAAATATACCATTTCATATTTTGAATTATATAGAATCCAATGAGAGAAAATCATCATCAATATCTTCTTATTCAGTTCATTCCTCAGTGGTGTTTATTTTATTCATGTATTTAAAATCTATTTAGTTGTTACTATGTTTTCTAGTTCCCTTAGTTTTAACTCACACCTTATAAGCCATAAAAAACTTATAAATATCATTAGGATATAATTCAGTAACATTTCATTCCTCAGGTTCAACAAACATTGGGTTTTATTGAGGTTACAGTCTCTTCAAGATATTCATTATGATGTTTACTTGATTTATTTCCTCACCAAGACCAATAATTACCCTAACCACATCAACAATGAAATTAAATAGTCAATCACTATTTTCATCTTGGTACATATTTAAATAATCTAACATACAATACAACAACTAAAGTTTTATTTCTTTCACCTTGTCGTCTACTTCATAAATATTTTCCAGATTATCCCATATGGCCTTAATAGTGTAACACCCCCTATTTCATGTTAATATTGTCTAATAAAAAACTAGGTAATTTATTCTTTTCTATATATTCTATATCAAGTAACATTCTATAATCTTACATCATAGAATGTTTTGAGGAATCACCTACATATAGTCTATAAATGGTTGAACACAATACTTCGAGACAAAGATATCTTACAAAAAATCGCATCCCATTCTTCTAGATATGATGTTTTCTTATATTAGACAAAAGAAAACATTTTTTATTTACTGTATATTTCATAATAACAAACCATGATCACATATTCATCACTTACAACCTTTGACACTAATACCAATTAATATAACTAGTAGTCCAGGTATTCCCTAAAGGGTGGGTGAATTTTGGTATATATCTCATCTCATATTTTTTATATTTATATCATGTCATTAAGGGACACACAAATTTGACGATTCCTTAATTTTGAACACAACCATTCATATGAAAGAATGTAAAATTGATATGCAGTATCTTAGTTTTTTCAACACTAAGTGACACTCCAATGTGCATAAATCAATTAAGTATAAATTTTACAACATATAAAATTTCTCACTAAATAAATTATAAATATTCAGTATGATCTCACTACCCATTATAGGTTCACTTCCTTATCATTCCTACTCACTTCATTGGACAATTTAATGTAATGGAAGAATGATGATAACTACTTTTGATTGTATTCACTCAAGATTAACAACAACAAAATAGTATGGGTGTTTCTTCTTTTTTCCCCATCCTCCTACTATTATATAGATCATTATTTGTTGGTGGAAAATCAATCCTTCAACTTCTATAGTTTAGTTCTAAATTATTCAATGTAATTTCATATGTTTAAATACTTAAAGTGTCCTCTTCCTTTTTTCACTTAAAAATATCCATAAATATTTCCCATTGTTTTCTATATAAAATCCATGATTTTTTACACCTATCACTCATTCATATCGTATAAAATTCCACCTTTAATTTTATTACATTATTTTATAATGAATAATATATTTGAAAATTGATTTTTTTATGATTCGCTTCTCCCAAATATCCATGCATGATTTTGTGAAGATATTATCTATATTTTAAATATTTGTATATTTAATAGTTTATTTATCACTAAAAAATAGCATAATATTTCAATTTAAATATAAAAAAATATCATATTGAATTTATTCTTAAAAAATAAATTCATGATTATTTTTTGACTACAATATCAATCATAAATTATAATTTATCATTGAAAATGTAATCTGAATTTCATGTTATAACAGGTACGTATATATGTTGTTGTGGAAATAGAGTGATTTATATTGTAGTGTAAATTAACCTTATATAGATCACCTTAACCAACCTTCAAAAAAAATATTTGAAAGGAAAAATCATTATGATGTCCATATTTTAGCTTTTTGCATTCCATCCCTATGAATTTCATCCCTAAAATTAACCTTATGATATCTATACTTGTGATGATCAACCTTATGATGAACTATGATAAAAAATACCAAATCTATAGGTGGTCCTTATGAATTTCACTAATTTACCATAAATAATTCAACATCCCTAAAATGATTTTTTTAACCTTATAATGTTCATCCATACAATAATCTACACAAAGTTCATCAACCTTCTGAAGTCTATTGATCCTTTGGTTCACATGGTTATCTCTCTTTTCCTCTCCCAACATGTGAACCTTTTGATCATTGGGTAAATTTCGTTTCCTTCCTGAATGATTAGTCTCCCTAGGGTGAACCATATGAATATTTTTGATGAACCATATGTTCACAATAAGATTTCAATAACTTTTAAAATTTATCAAAAAGCCTCCAAAAAACCAACTCTACAAGAATATGTTAAAAACACTTCAATATTTTAAAATAAATTAATATGAACTCCATCCATAATAAATGAGAAAATAGTCAATAAATCCAACATGACATTTTTTGATCCAATATTACTTGAAAAATAACATTTATAGTTCTCTGTTTTAAATAATAAAAAATTTCTTAGTTTATGATTTTTTCTTTTAAAAGGATAATTTTAATAGAAATAATTTCTTACATAAGTATTAAAACTTGAGAATCATTCTTAATTATATATAATATAACCATAAAATAAGTATACATTTTATAAATTTGTCTTTTCTATTTGATTCTTAGGTATAAGGAATTGGTTTTTCATCCAACTTATGTGTAGGTTAATAATTCCTTGTATATAAAAGTGAATGTTTTTCGAAAATGTTAATCTATGTGATTTTAGTGAAGTAAAGGGTTTCTACATTTAGGGTTAGAAAATTTGATATACTATTACCTATTAAATTGATTTTAAAATTTTAAAAAAATATCATGTAATCAATAGAAATTTCATTTTTATTTATTTTATGAAAAGATAAGTTTTCATTTATGATAAATAAATATTATTATTTTTGAATAATGAAATTATTATTTTGAAATATTATTAAAAATTTATATTCTAGATATATATTGATTATTCTATAATATAATAAATGATAAGATAAAATATTGTGATTCTAAACTCACTTACTACATTATTTAGTCTTATAAAAAATAAATGAAAAATATTCCATAAGTCAGATATTATGAAACATTTCATTTTGAATCATTTTATATTTCTAAGTGTTGTTTATTACAATTTTTTTTAATTTAACATTAATGAAAATGGGCCTTATGATTTATTAAAACTATTATATATTTATGTATTTGATTCGATGAGAACTCATTCATGTTTTAGTTACACATTTAGAATCTTTGAAATGTTCAAAGTGTTTAAAAAAAATTAAAATAAAATTTTTGTAAGATTGTTGTCATATTTTGATAATACGATCATATAGAATAATTAATATCAAAATTAACTTATTATATAAAGAATAATTTTGTTTCATCTATTGGTTAGTTTAATATTCTTTTTTTATTTTACGTATATACATATGATATATGGATAACTTGTTTCTTATTTTTTATTTTATAAATATTTTTGGTTTTATATAGGGCTGTAAGAGTATAAAAATGAATACATGAGGTTGAATCTCAGTTTATACAAAAAAATATACAATTTACATGTCATAATTATAAAATTATTTTAGAAAAACCTTTATCTGAGTCAAAATAAAGTAAATAGGCATATATTTTTTTCTGATACATCATGAAATCATTGTTTCGGAAGTGTTTATAAAAAACTATTTGAAATTCACTTAAAACATTCATAATATAAATAGTGAACATGAAAAAATATGTTATAAGAAAAATTTATAAATTTATAAAGAAAACGTACAAGAAAATTATAACAGAAATATCCACAATATACAATTTACTATTATGGAATTCAATAAACATAACTTTAGGTGTCCACATTTTTAACCAAAACATTAATGTATATATTCCTTCAATAAGGAATACCTCGACACTAATATCAAAAGAACATATATTCTCAATCCCTTGTAACCCTAGAACATCAAGATTGGAATAACCTATAACTTTATAAAATATATAATCCCTTGATCTCACCATATCAGACACAAAAACTAAAAACATGAAACAAACATTAGGTATTTATAAGAATCCTCACAATCACATGCCTTATGTAAATAAGAACTAATTGTTACAATGAATCATTCACTTGTAAATGTATGTAAAAAACTATTAAAAGTATATTTATATTAGTTAGGTTGAAAAATCATCCTCCTCGTTGAATACTTATTCTATTTATAAGAAAATATCAAAAGGTCATATTATATAATCATCTTTGGTGGTTATAATAATTTTTGATGGACTCATTCTTCTCAAAAAATATTCATCATAAATTTTTTTAATGGATTACTTGGAATCAACATTAAATTTTATTATTATTCTATATAGTAGAATAAAAATGATTATATGGTGGAACCGATGATGTTCATCCATCAGTTTTTGCTTTATAAAAGTTCATTTGGAAATCATATATGCCTCTATCCGATGAAGTTTGTCTAGTATACATTTTATAACATGAACTCATTATTATTTGTGATAATTTGTCTACTATAATTTAGAAAACTCTTTCTTATATTCTTTGTCTCTGTCCTTCTAGTGTAAAATGTACAAGTCTATCCATATAAGGAAGTTCTGTTTGATTTCTTTTCATCCGAGAATAATAAACCAGGTTTTTTCTAATGGAAATAACTTTCTATGTCTTGTAAAATATATTTCCTACAAAACATTCTATAAATTCAGTATGTATAATGTTAGTAACATAAATCATTTTTACATGTGTGTTGTGATTTTCAAAAATAAGGTTAGAAAATGTTGAATGTAAAATTTCAACTAAAAAATATCCCCCTTTTTGTAAATCACACTGCACAACTTCCAAAGTGAAAAAATAAATGTTAAATAACATTTAAACCACTTACAACCTATAGATAAAACCTTTAAGAACATGAAACTGAGTACTAAATTTGTTATACTCTATTTTGATATTATCCGCTGCTTATATTTGCTAAAACATAAAACTGTTTGGCTCTCACATTGATAGTTAGTTTTGGTTAGTGTTTGTATTTGTTTAATTCATTAAACATGTTTCAAAAGTTGGATAGGTGTTCTACACCGATCCATCTAAGGATTAATCACCCTTTAAGAAACATGTTGACCAACTGAACATTTTCATTTCTAATGCCTTAATTTACTCGGATGTTTAGAGTTGGGGGTTTTTAATCATAAAATTTTTAACCGAAATATTAATTTGAACTCAATTCACCCTCTTCTAGATTATTCAATATTACCAACATTTTGTATTAGAGGGATTTTTATTCAGTGTGAAAATTATTTTTAACTATGATTTTAGTTGTATCTTAAAGATCATAAAATTTATGTCATATCTAAATTTTCAGTTTTTTAAATATTAAGTAACTACAGAAAATAATGTTGAGGGTGCTGATAATAACATTCCATCTTTCTTTAATGGTAATAACTATACTCAGTGAAAATTAAAAAATGAAAATTTATCTAGAGTGTATGGGACCTGAAATCTGGGACAAAATCGAAGAACAACATATATTGCCTACTACTACTAGAGACACATGGTATCAGTTGACTAATTCCACATTTAACAATAACTGTAAAGAAATTAATGTTTTGTAGTCTTCTCTAGGTGATGAGGAATTGAATATAATATCTACTTGTAAAACTACTTATGAAATTTGGGATACTTTAGCTGTTTCTCACGAGGGAATAACTAATTTAAATGAAATGAGATTAAATACACACACTATTAAATATGATAATTTTGAAATGAATCCTGATGAACTCATTTCTGACATGTATCTCAAGTTCAATGAGATAGTAAATACTATGAGTCTGCTTGGGAAACCAGTGGACAGAAAGGACCATATTATGAGACTACTTAGATGCTTACATGACAAATGGAGGGGAACTTCTGTTTCCATCCAGGAATCTTGTGACATAGGAAAACTACAAGTTAAGGAACTAATTATAAATATTATGATGTATTAAGAAGAACTTAAGGTGAATTAATATTTAGATGAAGAACCAAGGAAGAAATCTATATCATTCAAGACTACTACCTCGAAGAACAAGGATAAATAAAATGTTCAAGCTCCTATAGATACTTCCACAAGTGAAGACTCAGAATGTGATGATCATATGGCTCATCTTGTAAAGAGATTCAAAAAGTTCTACTAAAATAATAAATTCATTAGGAAGTCAAACAAAAAGGGAAAGTATGATGGTAAAGAAAAATGGAGGAAAGACAGAAAATGGAATGATAACTCAAATGAAATAATCTGTTATGAGTGCAAATGAAGAGGTCATGTGAAGCCAAACTCCCCCAAGATTAAATTTAGGAATAAATACGAAGATAAGTGAAAGGGTTATAAAAAGTACATGAAAGATACTTGGAGTGCTTCATTAGACAGCTCCAGTGGATCTGATGCTTCTTATAGTGAACAGAACAATCATGCCAACTTATGTTTCATGATAGAAACATATGAGTAAAATTGTCTAAAGATCTCCGGTAAAGCTCTTTGAAACATGGATAGTGGATGTTCAAGACATATGACCGGATACTATTCATGTTTCAAAATCCTAATTAATTTTGATGGTTGATATGTCACATTTGGTGATAATTCTAATGGAAAAAATGCCGGATTAGGTGAGATTGGTAACTATAATACTGTTTTAATTTCAAAAGTACTTTTTTTGATGGGTTAAAATGCAATCTAATATGTATTTCTCAGTTGTGTGATTACGGTTTTAATTTCATGTTTGAAAATGATGCATGCAATGTTTTCAATTCTAAAAATAATTTAATATTAACTGCTCTCAAATATGTGAATATATATGATTTTGATAGAGATTATATAGTTAAGAAAAATGTTTCTTGTTTGAATGCGTTTCATAAGGAATCCTGGATGTGGCACAGAAGACTTGGACACTGCAATGTGCACTGACTTAGAAAACTGACTAGGAAAGGTTTAGTTACTGACATACCTAAATTTTAATTACCTCTTACCAAATTTCTTAATCTTTGTCAAAAGGGAAAAAACAGAATGTTTCTTTCAAACCAAAAAAGAAGTATCTATTCTCTACCGCTTGAGTTGGTTCACATGGATTTGTTTGGACCATCAAATGTTTCAAGTTCAAATGGGAAACACTATGTTTATGTTCTTGTAAATGATTTTTATAGGTACACTTGGGTATAATTTCATTCTCACAAAAGTTAAATATGTTCCAACTTTATTAAATATTCCAAGTTTGTAGAAAATCTTAGTGGACATAGAATTGAGACCTTGAGAAGTGATCATGGCTGTGATTTTGAAAAGAAAGGGTTCTAATCTTATTGCTCACACAATGGTTGTAGTCACAAATTCAATTCTCCTTGAAAATCTCAATAGAATAGAGACATTTAATGAAGAAATATGACACTTCAATAGATTTCCAGGACAATTCTCAATGAATATGATTTTCCAATTTACTTTTGGGCTGAAGCTATTAATAAATCTTGTTACATTATCAATAGAGTCTTGATTAGACCTGTTCTTAAGAAGACCCCTTATGAGATTTGGAACAATAGGAAGCCTAATATTAACTAATTTAATGTTTTTGGTTGCAATGTCCTTATCCTTAACACTAAAGATAATATTGAAAAAATTTCTCCCAAAAGTGATGAAGGAATTTTATTAGGTTACTAAATATCTAGTAAATCCTATAGTGTTTTCAATAAGATTACCAAATGTGTGGCAGAGTCAGTTCATGTCAAATTTTATGAGACCGATCCACCTAAACCTAAATCCTCCCTTGAATATCTTGAGGAAGATATGTCGATTCTGGACCTTAATAATAAGAATAGTGAACCCTTAGTGAAAAAAACAAGTTCTGAAAACTTTTCATAATCTGTGCATGGTGAATATGAACCTACAGATAATCATGAGGATTCTAGTTCAACTCTCTCTAGAGGTATTCTAACTCTCAAGAATCATCCTTTAGATTCTATAGTAGGTTCTCTAAATATGGGAACACAAACTAGAGCTTCATTGAGAAAATAGGTTGAACATCAAGCTTTTCTTTCCAAACATGAACCCAAAAATATTAATAATGCAATGAGTGATTAATTATGGGTTATATCTATGCAAGAAGAGTTGAATTGATTTTAATGACACAATGTTTGGGAATTATTGGACAGACCTAATGACACCATGACCATAGGAACTAAATGGGTGTTTAGGAACAAAGTTAATGAGTATAGAAATATAGTTAGAAACAATGCTAGGCTAGTTTCATAAAGATATATTCAAGAGGAATGAATTGACTATAAATAATCCTTTTCTCTCGTAGCTAGACTAGAAGCCATCAGGATACGAGTTACTTATACAGATCATCTGAATTTCAAACATTATGAAATGGATGTCAAAAGTGCATCTCTAAATGGACATATAATTGAGGATGTATTTTTTGAACAACCCCAGGCTTTACAAATCCCCATTTTCAAAATCATGTTTTAAACTATCTAAAGACACATATAGTCTAAATCAAGCTCTAATAGCTTGATATAACAAACTTAGTTATTTTTTTATTTCAAAAGGTTTTATGAAAGGGATAACAGATCCTACTCTCTTTATTAAAATGATTTACAAGGTGTTTTAATAGTAAACATTTATGTAGATGATAAAAATTTTGGATCATCTAAACATTAATTATGTAATTATTTTTCATCAATGATTCATGATGAATTTGAAATGACTTTAATGGGGGAACTTAAATTTTTCCTTGGATTTCAAATTTATCAAAAAAAAAGGTATTATTTTAAAACAAAATAAATATACTAAGGATATTTTAAAACGTTTTGGTTTGGACAGTAGTAAAGGTAGTGATTCACCTATGAGAACCACTTGCAAATTGGATGCTGATGAAAATGGTAAATCAGTGGATCAAACCAAATACCGAGGTATGATTGGGAGTCTTCTCTATCTTACTTCTAGTAGACCAGATATTATGTTTAGTGTGTGCATGTGTGCTCGATTTCAAGATAATCCCAAAGAATATCACTTAAATACTATTAAAAGGATTTTTAAATATCTCATGTATTTTATAAATATAGGACTATTTTATCCAAGAGGAAAACTGTTTGATTTAATAAGTTATTCGAATATTGACATTGCTAGTTGCAATTTAGATAGAAAGAGAACCTATGTAACATGTCACATTTTCGGAAAGTCACTAGTGTCAGGGTGTAGTAAGAAACAGATTTTTTTGCATTATCTACTGTAGAGGACGAATATATAGCTGCTGGTAGTTTTTGTGTTCATGTTTTGTGGATGAAACACACTTTACTAGACTATGGATATCAATTCAAACATGTCTATATAAACTATGACAACACAAGTTCTATTAACATCTCTAATAATCCAGTATCTCATGTGAGGAAAAATCAAGCTAATCATGCTCAATCAAGATATCCCAGGCCCCATTCTAATTAGAACCTACACCATGTTAGGGCTACTCAGGTACAAGAATGAAATGGATTCTTGAGAAAGGTGTGAGTAAAAAACTCCATAGGACACGTCCAACATGGTATCCTACCGTGACAGTAATGTAGATATATGTGAATGTGACATGATCAGAATAAATTAAATAGCTACTACAAATAAATGAATTAAACCACTAACAACACTTACTTCATCCCAATTCCATAATATCTTTGAGAATTTCATGATGAAAATATAAATCCTTATTATTATTACTTAAATTTTTTACATCTTTTTTTATATAAAAAAATCACTACACAACCAGGATCTAAAGCTTCAGTGTCTTGGGAAAATTAGTACCATGCATGAAATTTATAAAATAAAACAAAAAAAAATATTTAATTCCTTATCATCTATCTTCTTATTGTCCCCCATTTTCTACTTAGTACATTTAATCACCCAAGGATATAAATCAAAATAAGGGTTGAGAGAAAATCCCTATAATAGGATATATAAGAAAATGAGTCAATATAACACAGGGTGATCATAATCATTATTATTATAACCTAGGCATTATATCATAGTTGTAAACAAAGATATCATAATGTTCATGCATATTTAACTTTTTCTCATGAGATACATCACATTACCCAATTAATTGTGGTAATATATAATTTCGTGTGCAATCACTACATCATAACATTTGCATTGCTCTATATAATTCCAGGTGCACCCGTTATGTCATAGTATTTATATTATTATAAATTCCACATTAAACGTAGATAAATAATGAACATAAAAACTCCATGGAATGGGATGGATTTAATTTCATAAAGAATATATTCATTAATAATCTTTAGGGTTCCCAAGAGAATGATATAATAACATACTTGGAATAAGAATCATCAATTTTGAGTGAAGAAGAAACAATCTCACGAGCTGTAAAAAGACATGTTTTTAGAAAGAAGAGTTCATATGAAAAAATCATTGAATTTATCATAAAAACATATTAGTAACATGTATATCCAAAAAAAAGAAAATTATAATGAAATTATATTCAAGGAACATTAATGGAATATCTATACTAAAAATGGGTTGAAATATGGAAATTTCAATTAAAGAGAGTTGTGTATGAGAATTCTATTTACCTTATGTCCGAATGATTTCATTAATTTAATATCTTGTATAATCACATTATATTCATTAATAAAAAATTATAAAACATTTTATAGATTAATTTTAATCATTATGGTATTATTAAGTTCATTCATCATCTTTTTTATGAGTTATAGAGTTTAATTTCATTATTCGGGAGTGTTTGTTTTCATAGTTGTTCTGATCTGTTTACTTGTATACATGAATGGATGTACATGTAAAATGTGGATAAATAACCCAAATTTTTATTAAATATTTTAATGAAATTAAATATGTTTAAATTAACTTATAAATAATTTGATTCTATGGTATGCAGATGAATCATTTCATGATGATCCTTTTAGGTTAATTTTCATGGTTTTTTATCACAACGATCTTATTTTGTTTTATCATTTTTTATTATGTATATATATTAGTTCCAAAACATAAAGAGTGTTTTAATATAAATTTTATTATATTTATCAACCATTACCATGGTTTTAAGAACATCCTTGAAGTATTTAAAGGAAAATTAAAGTGCATCACCCATGATGTCAGTAAATTGACACATCATGGGTGACGATTTCATTTTTAGAATAAAAGAGAGAGTGGGATAAGTTTAATGGTGGATTTTACATTAACATGAAATAATTATAGTATATGTAAGGTAATTTTTATATCATTACATTTGGATTATATGAGGTTATTAGTGATGAAAAATAGAAGAGAACATGAAAATAATTTAAAAGAAATGAATGAGGAATTTACCTCTTGAATTTATCCTATTTGAGAACCTCCTTATGGAAAATGTTTTGATCTTTTTATGATAAAAATATCAACTGGATGTGGGGGAGGGGATATGAAAAATTATTAGGGAGAATGTTTAAAATTCTATGATCTTGGGAGGTGTAATGAAAATATGTTGTGAGGGGTTGTATTTATAGTTGAGTAAATGACTGTTTTCTTATTATTATATTCATTAGCTTTTTACTTTTTCTCAATTATTTTAATAGTTTGTGAATTATCACAAAATACATTAAAATAATGAAGTTTGGTTCGAGATTAAAGTTCTTAAATAAACATTACATCAATAATGACTAAAAATTCATGTATTTATCATTTATCAAAAAATATCATATTTTTCTATTCATAAAAAATTCATGTACTTTAGAAAAAAAATTCGCCTTAACCATTTTTCTACCTGTTTAATTTAAAAATTAATTATATTTTATGAAAATAATTTTATAAATTTGAGTAATTTATTTTTTAATTGAAATCATCATTTACTTGGAATGTTTATATTTTAAAATTATAACTGATTCTATAATTATTTGAAAAATTAAATAAGATATAATGAAATTATCGTAAAATCATAAGACCAAAAAATATTAATTTAGAAATACATTTTATGGAAATAAATTTTCTTATAATTTATTAAAATTTTCAAAAAATAGAAATTAAAATTTTATGACATACAAAAATGCCAGCACTAAATTAATAATTTTTAAAACATTTATTTACCAGGACTACGATAAAATTCTACAATATAATATTTTATAAGATTCCTAAATTTAATTTATACTTTCCTGGGTGAGGTTACTATTAATTTGGCTACTTTACTATTCATAATGGTCATAATACTATTCCTATGGTCAAGTTACTATTTCATTCGTATTGGTTCCTTAACATATAGAAATATTTATTATTTCATTAAGTATTCATTTATAATGATTTTATTAGATTTATACTATATGAAATTACTATAAAATACAGATCATTTTTATGTGCAAAAATGAGAAGCATGGGTTTCTGGTGTTATAATGACTATGCCAACCCATGAACCTTGTACCATATCATTGTCAAATCTGTAGCATTGAGACCCTAATAAACGACAAATGATTCATCCTATGTTGGGGTTTATTTGAGCATGTTTCAGTGATGAAGCCACCCAATATAACAGTCATGGGCCCCCTGGAATATAGATAAGTATCATGGACCTCCCCTATGGGAGTTTTTCTAGTCGCAAAATATTCCCATAAGGAACACAAACTTCGTGAATTATACTAAAAATATTCATAAGAGTATATCAAATCAACCCTAGGATCTAAATCAATGGACACTACAATAATAATATCACATAGCTCCGCTATAAAATTTTTCCCAGTTAGGTATCACAGACCGCCCTTAGTAGATTACTCTCCTCTAGCAGTATCACATACATCCCATAAGAGAGTTTTCTCAACTGGTGAACAAGACCATCCCAAGGGGTGTTTCCCTGTATATTGATATATTAACCCTATGGGAATTTACCATATAACACGAATAATATAATTAAACAAGGGTTGTTTAAATTCCTTACCAAAAAACATTATCTATATCAAGTCAGTCTCTCTCACTAGGGACAATAGACCATTTTGGAACCCACTGTGGTCCTTAAGCTAAATCTAGTCTTAGGACATCACTATCATTGAAAATTACATCACACTCCATGGAAATTTCATAAATACACATGGACTCATGTGATAGAAAGGAATTCACTTATAGGAGGTTTCTTATAGCTCTTCCGAAAACCCAATTCATCATTCGTTCAACTTGAACACTTAACCTATTATCCATTACCCAAGGGAAACCCGTAAGGTTTTCACATATCAAAGGGGTGGAATACTCATCATAAGTCTCATCCAATATGTAAAGGGATCCAAGCTATTACTAGATTTATATATGTCCCATTTGGATAATGTCTTTATCAATGTCATTATACCTCTATTTAGAGTTGTCAAGGGTGTCATATATGAGCGCCAATAGTCACAGTCACTCTATTCACAAACCTTTAGGGGATTAGATCCCACCTTAATAAAAGGTCATAAACAATCCTTATCTATCATTGGTCAAAATAATGAAGCGATTTATAAGGACCCTTATGGCCTTTGAAATTTGTACAACCCAAACCAGAATATCATTTAAAATAAATTATTTTACGTAATTAATCCCATCAATCTCAGTGGAAAATCCACTTAACCCATGAAATATAAAACACAAATAAATATCATATAGACTATATAGAAAACCACAAACATCATTTAATGCTTTTAAAATTAACTCCTCTATCCCAGGAAATTTCTTCCCATCCTTTCCCAAAGATCACCTTGACTCAAGGACCATCTGTTATGTTTTTAGGAACCCACCTGACACCACCGAATCATAATTAATAAATTATAACTAATTATAAACAATTAAAATTGTATTCAAAAATAGGAATAAATTATAGATTCAAATCAAGCACCTGATTCTCACCATTATGAAAACCAAACACATGTGGATGGTCCATATCAGGCCCCCAACCCAACATTGAGAAAAAATCCTATGAATCAAAACCAAAATCATTATTATTTAATCAATTTTTGGAAAAAAAAACATACGTAAATTCACAATATTTACATACCGTCATCGTGTAACTAAGAAACTTAATGTAGATGGTATCTCAAGATGTCCTCTTCCTAGATATATTATAAGATCTATGAGAATTCGTCGATTCCACTAAAATATGGTTGTATCAACATGGAAAACATTACCTCAAAAAAATAATGTTGAATGATGGAGTTGGAGGGAGGAGATAAAAATGTAAAGGAAATACCTTTTATCTATTAGAAAACATCAAAAAAATTCACCACTCTCATGGGGGAATAAAAGGGAGTGGAGGTTTAGACCCCATAACTATATACCCAAATGAGAAGAAGGTGGAGGTTCCCCCTAATAAAAGTAGAGCTTCTATAACTGTAAATTGCACATTTTTAAAGGCCTTAGATTAGATAGTAAATTTGCACTATCTATCTAGTATCCACTTGTGATATGTAGGTGGATTTAGCTAGCCCATCATATATCTAATATATGGACACTGACATGTTGGTGGTCATAAAAGCAATCATGGGTGTTTTCTGAATCTACTGTTCCCCCTATAGGGGCCCTCCCATGCCGATTAGACTCCAATAAAGGCATTATGAACATATGAAAACTTTATTATGATTATTAAAAACTCCTATAATTTGATTCAAAATCCTTGTTAAAAATGTTTCATCTTCAAAATTCTAAAATTTGAATTCCTTAGGTAATTTTTATTCTCATATTGACACTGGGAATTACATTCGAAAGAAAGTTATCATTCATTAATTGTGTAGGAATACACCAAATAACCAAAGCTTTTTTTCTCATGAGACCATCCAATGCATAGATATGATATATAATGGTGGCCCCTGCCCCTCACATTCTTATGTTCAATGCACTCAACATGTGAAATATATGAATAACAATTGAATGTATAATCAAATTTCCATAGTCATCCATAAATATAAAAATTGATATAGTAACATAAAGGATTCCCATACATCCCAAAACAATTTTTTTACATCCATCCATATAAAGAATGTGGAATATATTTTTAAATAATAACACTCATGGAAAAGAAATGAGTTTCAATAAAACTTACTAAAATTATTATCATTATATGTCATCCCTAGAAAAAAGGTGGATATTATCACAAGAAAATAAATAAGTGTACCATAATGAATATTAATGGATTATGAAATATTTGAAAAACATATTTTAATATATTAGGATATTTTAATTTTAATAAAAAGTATAAATACCCATTTTTGAAATTCTTAAGAACTCATTAAAATGCATTAATTAAAATTAAAAACATTCATCTTGATAGAAAATTTTAATAATTACCCTTTAAAACAAAAAACATCTTTTAATAAAAAGGATTTATAAAATAATGAATCTTTCAAAATAAATCCTTAAAAAAACATAAAAATTTTGATGAATTATTTCATAATAAAAAATAATTTTAAAATCTCTTTCAAAATCAAGAATTTCATTTCAAAAATGAAACTTTTACTTTAGATAAATATAATAATATTTTGTTTTGTTTACTAAATCAATAAGAAATTAGAATAATTTTTTAAATCAATTTTAAGAAATAAAAATTATGTTTCATGATGAAGTGTTCTCATAACAGTATTGGAAACTATAAAATAGATTTTACAAAACATTTTTACCATAGTTTTAAAACATGATATTACATGTCACATTCAAAAGTCATTTTCAAAAATATTAAGTGGAAATGTTTGAAAACATTTAATTTGAAAAAAAAACTCATCCATAATGGATACTTGAAAATGAAATAATTTTTATTGTAAATATGTAGTTTAAGATAAAATATATTATTTTGAATAGAAAATAATTTACATTAATTTTTAAGATACATTTATTGAAACCCACTTCATAAAATGGGTGGTAAATATATATTTTGAAATGAGTTAAAGATAAATAAGAAGATCAAATGTTATAATTCACGTTATTTTTAAAATAAGAAAAGAAATAATTTGTGGATAAAGATAATATGGATATGGTTGAGAAACAAAAATTAGAGAGGATAAATATATTTTTAACTACATTTCAATTTGTTGAATAAATGAATCCAACGATGAAGAAGAATTATTGTAACAATCCTTAAAAGGTGATTTTATGAGAAATAAATATAAATAACCAGAACTATAGATAAATTAAACTATGTTTAAAATATAATTTTGATTATACCCAACTCATAATAAAAAAATTCATGTATAATGATCACAACACAGTGAATAGAAATTGAGTTTGAAAACCCCTTAAGATTTAGTAACACATGGATAAAAAGCCCTTGAAAAAAATAAATTGTATTGGAATTGTAATTGAATTTAATTACATAAAAGGTATTATTAATGGTATAAATGAGGTAGTATATACACCATAAAAAAACAAATGGTGATTATGGAATATGTCATAATGAAGAAAATTGACGCAATAAAATCCTTAAAAATTTTCCAATAAATGAATCAAAATGATTGGAATGAAAAATTAATTATAATGCTTATATGTCACATGAATGAAACATTAATAATAGTAATATAATATAATGTGTATTATTTTCTCTATATATAATAATAATAAGTTCATAACCTGATACATGCCTCAACGAATGAAAATTGGGTTCAAAACTCTTGCCTTTACTCACAATATCCAAGAAAGATATTTATTCTCTTTTTTAATAAACATAAAAATATTAGTATATTATTTTGGAAGCCTATTATCACCTAAAAATAGTTATTATATTGAATTAAAGTTACTTAACATTCATTCATCAACTATTAATGTTTACTTTCATCATTAGATGTTAGAAAATTCAATTCTTTCGCACATGTTTTGTAATGGTGATGTAGACCCTGTTACATGAGTAAAATTTTCTAATTATAAGATTATAAAATTAAATTTAATAGATTATTAATAATTATTTATAAATTTATAATTTCCTTCCATGATAATTGTATACATGATTCATGAAAAATAAATTATTTACAAACTTTTTTCGAGTAATTTAACAATGTCAATGAATTAATTTATAATGATAATTAATTTTTTGGTATCATTATAGAATAATATTAATGAAATATATTACTCCTTAATATCTTATAAACCCATGGAATATATTTTTAGAGTCATCAATGTAAGGATACAATGAAAAATATAACATGTCATCCCTGGAGGAGGTAGTATGCACATACACATGACCATAGAACATAAATTATGTAGAAATTGATTTATATTTTTAGAATATTCGTAATTATATATATTATAATTATTTACCTGTGAAATTATTATTAATATCCATTATTGTAAGTGTAGAAAAATGGCGTACATTTTTCATGGAGGCCATAGTCTACACACATGTATAAACATCCTTTTTTCTAAGGAGAATGGAGGAAGGTAAAAAATGATTGTTCCATAAATATAATAAAACATCAGTATAATATTGATAGTAATTTTATTGTTTTATTATGGAATAAAATAAATTTAAGGTTGGAGAAGAATATTATAAAAATATAAATGAAAATGAGGTACGTGAGAATCATTACCTTCCTCCTTGGAATAACTCCCTTCCCAATTGTCATGGGCCTTCACGGGGTGGTATTTTTTGGATACAAGAACCACTACAAAAAGTATAAAAGTTTAAGGAATGTATTTGGGTATATTTTGGTCAAAAAATTGTCTTGAGGTTTGAGAAAAAGTGGGATGGTGAAAGGATATTTTTATTAGTGAGCGGGGTGTCACTATTAGAAATAATCATAAATTTATATTTATCTCTTGTCAATTTAGTGTAATATTTCTATAAAATTAAAAATATAATAGAGATAAGATATGTGTTTGTTAATAAATACCTTAAAACGCATTTTGAAACATGTTTCTAAAATTATTTAAGTCTCTTACCTTTTGTGTTTTCCTTCTACTAATTAGATATTTACTTCAATAACTTATTTTTAACTAAGTAATTTAATTCTTTAATAGAAAAATAAATGGAACTTTTTAATTAATTTCATATTTATTAGTCCAAATATAGAATAAATTTTATTATAGACAATTTATAAATGTGAATAAAATTAATTCTAAAATAATAAATGTATAAATAATAAAAAAAAATTAAAAAATATTAATTAAGGTGGAAAATTGTAATCCTTGGAATCGAAATTAAAGCTGGTATTTTAAGTATATAATTTTAGTAATAAAATTTATATATAATTACGATTAAATATTCATTTATTATTATTTATTTCTTAATGTTGACATAAATTTCACGGTATTTATAAAATGAAATTTTTTATTAATCACTAGAAAATTAATATTTTCAGAAAAAAAAACTAGTCTTAAGATAATATTGACATGTGGAATCCAAAAACTAATTTCATTTTATCAATTTAAAAATTATTATGTATTGGAATTTAACTTTTAAATGGAACCATACAATATAATGAAAAAAATTTTCTATAGAAAAATGAATTTTTAGAATATTAAACATTCTTATTTTTAATTCTTATCAAATTCTAATTAAATTTTTTAATCAATTATATTAATGATATATTTTATCATCGCATAAAAATAATATATTTAGTTTCTTAAAAATAAAAATCGTAGTTCCAAAATGGGAATTTTTAGGAAAATACATTTTAAGTATAAAATTATCTTCTTAGTTATTTAGTAAAAATAATTTAATTTTATTAACTAATTAGTATTAAAAATGAAATTAACTTTTCATCTATATAAATTTTAAGAGTTAGATTTACTCTATTTATACCAGATGATTCCCAGACTACGTAATCACATTTAATGCTTATAATGTCATATTAATAAAATGTATTGTAGTGTTTTTTTATATCACTATTTCATGTTATAGAACCTATTTAGTATTTATTTAAATGGGGATTATATAATTAAAATTTAGGGTTTTATTTAAATTATGTAAATGTTTCATTCATGTGAGTGGAAAACATATACAACATCTCATATCCCATGTTGTGGTTTGGGTCATATCTCTCTATTTGGAATTCATGGGTTTGTTTTGAAATTTTTTTATATCACAATATATGATATGCATGCATAAAATATAGGATATTTAAGGTGGTACTAAATAAATTTTATTTCTACATATATCATCGTATGTTATGACTTTTCATAGTTTTTTGACATATTGAATTTAAGTTTACCATGTAGTAGTATTGGTTAAAAGGAGTAATAAATTTTTTAAGTCTTTTAACAACATATTATAAAAGTTATAACATTTCACTTTTATTCAATATATCATTTAAGAAATGTTTAGATATTTTGAGCCTTATTAATTTATCTAAGGATGTTTTGAAAGAATTATCGTGGGATTTGTGAATTTTATGTTTTGAAAACAGAACTATATAGTCGAACTTCTCCCTCTTTTACCTTGCTTCTTTACTTATTAATAATATTAAATGTTATGGAATATAATAGAGTTAATGTGGATATCATCAATAATCATAAGGAAATTGGATTGGATATAAAGGAATGAATTTGGTGGGTTTTTTCATATTGATCATTATTAGGTGTGTGGATGATGTTTCTCGTATAACAGTAAATAATGGTATGCATAGTTTTTCATTATCTTATTTATTTCATCAAATACCTTAAAATTTTATCTTAGTGTTTGGGATTATTTTTAAAAATATATCTAGACTAAATTAAAGACATTAAATCCATTTATTATGAAGTGAACATCATTCATGGGTAAGGGGTGAGTATCAATGTCTTATTAGAATTTTCCCATATTCTCTGAAATCCTATTTGTGAATGTGATATAATGATATCATATGAAGTGTTAATGTCACATGATATAGTCACCACATCACATGTGTGTGTATCTACATACACTAGTTTATGAAATAATAGAATTATATTAAAATATTCCTCATGTTCTAAGTTAATTCACTCATAAAACCAGGGAAGGATCCAAAAACTCAATACACTTGTAACGACCCCAACCCCAGTAGCCCAGAGTCAGTGGTTACATTATTAAATTGGCACTAAATACATGCAATAACATCCAAAAGGATAGAATATTTTATTTGTATTTGAATGGTATATATATAATTAAACATCACACAAAATTTGAAAACATAAAATATAATATATTGTTTTATTGATAATTCTATTATTACCTTTAGCATGTTGCTAAATATTAATCATAATACACTTCCTGGTATCCCAAGGAATGAAAAAAATAAGAAAAGTGTGAGATTAGGTGCAGAGTAAGGGTATGAATATAGTGGAAGCTGTCATAAATACATAATTCCAAATCAATACAGAAAGGTAAATAATTGATTACAAATTCCATTTTATCAATAATTGAGTGTGACAAATATTATGGAAGGATTAGATGATGATCAAATAATTCTATATTAATAGTCACATGATCTTGAAACTTATCCATGGATAGCATAACTAATCAAATAATCACATGGAAATCAATAACTAATCTCATAATGATGAATTTCATAATACTAAACATCATAAACTTACCGCTAAATCCTCATATAATGAAAATTTATAATAATGGGTAAGGCCTCGACCAAATACCCAGTTTTGTTTGTCTCATGAGACATATTGATACATCTAGCGTATATTGTAGGAAATTCATATCACTTACTTTATCTAATTCATTCCTTATAATAAATGGGTAAAATATAATCAATGTAAACATTATTACTGAAAAACTAAGATATAAAATGTTAATAATTTTAAAATATTATGAAAATAATCACAAACCATCCATAGTAATATTTTTAGTGGTATAAAAATCACACATCTCTAGTAAGTATTAATATCCACCAAATAATTTTGACATAAATTATTATACATTAAAAATATCACCGAATGATTTATTGAGGAATATACCCTTTTCATTTTAAAAACAATTATTCAAAAATCATAAAATGATCCATATTATAAGGACAAATTTTTTTTGGAAGGAACCTTCAAAACATTTAAAAGATGTTTTAATCCAATAATTGGTCACAATGGTATAAAATTTCATTTATTATATATAAGATAAAAATTAATTCCTTTCACAAGTTTGTAAACATTTAAAAAGTAACTCATTTAGCAAATGATGGGAATATTAATTTTGAAATTTTAATTAAATATAAAACATGGGTATAAATTTAATTACTAAATAATTTTAAAATAGTAAAAATAATACATAAAAATATTTAAGGAAAGTATTTATATGGAAGAAAAAAATTCCCGACTCAGTAGAAAAATAATGTCAGTTTTTTTAAAAACATGGTTTTAGTATCTTGATTACTACAAGAGTGGAAATGAAGTAAAAAATGTAATTTTCATAAATAAATATACGATATAAAAATATATAGGGTTTAAAATATAATGATAAAATAATTCCCCCATCAGATAACTTAACATAAATAATCACAACTAATGTGGATATTATGAAATAAACCATTGCCTTAGGTTCGACTCCCTTCGTATGTGCCTAGAAATAATATATCATAAATATATATATTTTATAAATCTATTATAGTAACATAATTGTATATATTATACCATATATTATGTACTTATAATCTTTTACCACTTTTTTATTGATACTTACCTGCTAAAATCACTGTTCCGTGTAATAACTACTTCATTTTACATTTATGTTTTGGTTTAGTAGTTTTTTACGTGTACCTTGATCATGGTTCCATAATATATAGAATTATAACCATTATATAGATATATTACATATTTATTTATTTTTTATTTATTGTAATATCTAAATGTAATATATAAAAAATTAATTACAATACTCATAGAGATGATAAGGCATACATACATAGGAATGTTGTTTTCACCATTCAAATGAAGGAAAAAATGAATTAAAATATTAAAAAATTATCCTAGAATATTTATTATATAATATATGTCATAAATATTAACTAAATTTGTCCCTATTACCATACATGTAATGTGGAAATTGAAAACAGATCACAACACATCATAGAGGCTGTAGTTCACACGTATGTACAAACGAAATTATTGTTTTCAAATAGATTGGAAGGTAGAAAGGTAAATGTTATATTATAATTAAAAACATATAATTATTTCATAAATATTATATATATACTTTAAATACAACATTATTAATTTTTTTTATATATGATAATAGAAAAAAAGTTACACTGGTTCACGAGGTGGTAGTCTACTACACACAAGATCGACAGTTTCATTTTCCATTTGAGGTAAGATGAGATTCATATACGTTATTCCATAAAATTAATAACTTACAAATATAATTTATATTTCAGTGTCATGAAATTAGAATTATTAATATTTAATTTATGCTTGTAAAGGAAGAAGTAAAAAATTAAGAGCTTCGTGAATCTAATAACCTTCTCTTAGGAAAACATCTTTTGGATATAGTCTTAAGAATCATACTATTGGAATTTTAGGACTAAAAAAGCACCATAATTTTTATATGAATTTTTTAAATATATTATGGTTGGTTTGGATTAATATAAATTAATCAATATATTTGAATTATTGAGGGGATAATGTTCACTTTTATAATTTAAGTCTGTGGCATACTTGTTATTTTTTATGGTTTTACAACAATGTCATGTCACTTTCTAGGAAAAAATGTTCCAAAATGGTCCATTGACAAAAATAAGATGATATATGTTTGAAAAGATTCCATAAAATTGAAATTATAGTAGAATTTAGGATATTTAAACCCTTATCTCTTTAGTCTAACGCCCTAATAAACCTGTTTTATCTTTAACTGTGATAACAACTTTTTACAATTTTTACTATTAACTACAAAAAAATTACTTTAACAATATTAAATAATATTA
This sequence comes from Viscum album, assembly GCA_963277665.1. Lineage (NCBI taxonomy): Eukaryota > Viridiplantae > Streptophyta > Magnoliopsida > Santalales > Viscaceae > Viscum > Viscum album. Next base: position 2,066,870,368 of record OY728141.1, read on the forward strand.
ATTGATTTCATTACAAATATATTATCTATTTTATAAAATTCAATTCATATATTTATATCCATTATGTTAAAATTAAACCCACAGTCGTGATCAAATAACAATTTTCCAAAGAAAATAATTCATTAAATATAAATGTTATTATAAATAAATTAATTATAAAATTGATTAAAATGAACTAAATTGGGTTTTTAAAAATATAATTGAACTAATTTTACTTTTCTAATCATTTTATAAAAATGTGTAACATTCTAAATTCTATAAACAGAAGGACAATCTTTAAGAAAAATCATTATTTTTAACTGTTAATCCAAAAATTTATATTTCCTAGAAATTTTGATAAATTAAATATTAGATAATATTGAGATGTTTATTTTATAAATGAAGTTAAATTTTTTTATTTTTTTAAATTTTAAAAAATAAATTTTAAAATAATTGCAGAAAACATGAAGAAACAATTTATTTGAAAAATAAAAATTTTAAGTATATGAGTATTTTTATTCTTATCCAATGCCTAAAAATAAATATCAGAAAAATAATAAAACGTTTTATAGAATATATAATATATAAATTTAATTAAAATTTTCACTAATAGAGATTAATTTAATTTATTATGATAAAAACTCATTTCCATCATAAAAACAGTTTTTTAGGAAAATATTTCCTTTAAATTAAAATTAAAATTATTTTTATTTCTAATAATATTATAACCAATATATTTATTTATACATATTTAAAAAATATAATTTTAATAAATATTTAGTCATATATAAACCCTCCAATTTAATTACTAGGTTATAATAGTAGACTATAATATATTTCTTTTAGATTCGGGGTTGGGTTTCACATGGTATCAAAGAGATTTATTTAAAAATTCACATTTTTAAAAATATATGGGAGTTTCCTTCTTCCATACTTAAAATAATTTGGTTCATGAAATTCCCATAATATCACCTCATTAAAATATTTGGGTAGTTCTTTATCATATTTTTTTAGGTTCCCACATTGTCTCTTCGATATTATGTTTTTCTAAAGTACCTATAGCAGAAGAGTAATTTGATTCCTAGACCCTTATTTTATAGTTCCCATAATATAGATAGGATCTTTATAGCAAGAAAAATCAGGGTTCACTTCTTTTTATTCATAGGTGAGGATGTGCATTGGATCTAGCATGCCCTTCCTTAATTAATTGATATAGAACATATCATGTACTTTTGAGAGGCTTGGTTCCATTTCAAAATGACTATCCACAACTCCATTTTTTGTAGAATTTAAAATGTTTTTATGTAACTAGAACTTATTTTTCCATTATTAATAAGTCTTACAAGACACATCCATGGAGATAATTCCATGAAAACATGGTATCCCACATGAAATTCCAAATCATTCCTTCAGTTATCAGCATTTCTCTTTTTTACGCATTGAGATACATTAATATTGGCTTGAATAGTTTTTCATTTTACCAGTGTATCCTACAGATTCTATAGGACAATAAGGTTCCTTTCACAGATATCATTCAAAAAATTTGGACTACAAAATCTCTTTGCATATAATTCTTCATAGTATGTTATTTTAATACTTCAATGGAAGCTGTTTGTATTGGTCAACTATTACAAAGGTAGATACTGATCCCACATACCTTTAAGTTATAGTGAGCATGACCTCAACATGTACTCAAAATTTTGGATAGTCCTTTAAGACATCCTATCAGTTTGTGGATGATAAATAGTTCTCATATCAATCTAAATATCATAATTCTTGTGAAACATTTTCCATTATTTTGATATATATAATGTCTCACAATAAAAAACAATTGAAAGAGGTGTCCCATAATGTCTTATAAATTCATTAATATAGAGACATCCAAGGTGATCCAGAGTAAAATATTCTATTATAGATAGGAAATGTGTAGATTTGGTAAGGTAATAAATAATAACCCACAATGTGTCATTATTTCCTAGAGTCTTTGGATATCTTGTGTTGAATTCCATAGTTATTTTATCCCATTGTTGGTTTGAAAAAGTATTTTAATCATGATTATTTTAGGATGTTATCTCTTACAATTGACATGTTGAAAACCAAAATATCTTGACACAAAATTCAAAATTTCTGACATCGTATTGTCCCACCAAAAATGTAATTTTGAATCTTTATACAATTTGGTTCTATATTTGTGTACAGAGAAATTTTATCAATGATAATCATCTAAGAATTACATTTTCAATTCAGGTATAGATTGAACACATAGCCTGTTCCCAAAATTTCACAATTCCACCTTGAAATTCAAAGTCTTCATATTTTCCATCATTCATGTATTTAATTTTATTTTCAGAATTTTCATCATCCACCTGATTGCTTTTTATATTTTTCAACAACTATGGTTTAGAAATAATTTGGAAAATGTGTGATTTTTCCTGTAAAATATTTATTCCATGACCCATCACTACTTAATCAATGAACATAGGATCCTTATCAATACTCATTTTCTCTAGACCACCATGATCCTTCCTACACAGTGTATTCACTACAATATTTTTATTTCTTGGGTGATTCTGTATTTATCAACCATAATTCTTATATAGCTTGTGCCAATATATTTTCCTCATGTCGTTTTCTTTTGTTGAATAGATTTATTTCAGAATCTTATTTTTTATATATTTAACATCTTTAACTATTGATATAATGTATCCATATCATATAAAAAGAAATTATGTATTCTAACAAAATATCATGAGTTTGATAGTTTTGTTCATTAATATTTAACTACCTTGATTCATAGGCATGAGATTTATCATTATTTATGATGAAAAAACCAATTCCCTTCTTCTATTCATCACTATATATCACAAATCAATCATTTAAAAATGGTATAGACAAGGTTATATAATTCCCCAATTCATTATTCAATTATACAAAACATTTTTCACATTACATTTTTCCATAAAACATAAATCATTTACAGGTAATCTTTGTTAAAAGGTTATTGAAATCGTATATTTTGAATAAATCTACAATAATAACCTATAAAACCAATTAAACTGCATAACATGGTTATGCTCAATAGTGTAGGACATTTTTGGACTACCCTTTTAATAGTAGGATCACCTGAGACACTATCATTAGAGACAATATGGATATGAAAATAAATTTTTTTAATCCATAACTCACACTTTCAAAATTTTATATATAACTCTTTTCTTGTAAGAGTCTCAATAATTTCCTTCAAGTGATTCTCTTAGTCCTCATAGATCATAGAGTGTAACAATGTATCATTAATAAATAAAAACAAAATTAATTGAGATATTCATTGATTACTCTATTCATTAGATCTTGTAAAAAACATTGTTCGTTATCAATCACATTTACATTACTAGAAACTCATAATGTCCATTCCACATATGAAATGTTGTCTTAAAAATATATTTTTTTCATTACTCATAATTGATGATACCCTGAACAGAGGGAAATGTTAGAAAATACTGTTCTCAACGAAGCGGATAGAATCAGTCATCAATGAGAGGTAGATGATATATGTTATTTATTATAATTTCATAGATTTCCTTATAATCAATGAACACACTCATTGATACATATCTATTCTTAATGAAGAGAATAAGGGTTCCCCATGGTAAAATACTAGGGTATATAAATCTATTACCAAATAATTCATCTATTTGATTATTTATCTCTATTAATTCCATATTGGCCATTCTATAGGGTTTCATTGCATTATGACTTTCATTAGGGATTAAATCAATGGAAAACTCACCTTCATGCTCTGGTTCAAATATAGGTAATTACAAGAGAAATATATCTATTTATTTTTCTAAAATAGTTACATCATTCATTTGATGACTGACTGTTCCATCCACAAATTGTGTTTAATCTTCTTTTGTAAGGATTTTATTAAGAGGAGATAATGTGGGTGGATCTAGACATGAATTATATGAATAATTATCCCATCTAAATACACGGAATTTTCATCTTCACCATGAATCAAAATTTCATTATCTAGGTAACAATTTTTTACATCATATCATGAAACTGAGTACATACTAATGATTAGATCAAAATCAACTGCATGTATAATAATAATAATTTCAACAAATAGGGAACATTTATGCATCATAATTGGAACTGATTGAAAAATCCTCATTATGGGGAGACTTATACTAAAATTGTTAACTAATAAATTTCATCTTAATGTGTTAGGAATATATTTAATTTTATTGTAAAGAATAGAAGATAAAAACAATTGCAATGATCCAGAATAAAATTACTCATTAGATGAATTTTGAGAAATGATTAAAGTTCCTTCCACCATATACTTAAGAACTTTATCCTCCGTTATATTGATTATATAATTCCGGCCTTTCTACTTTGTCATTTTCTGATAAAAATTCCCTTTATAAATGAGACAATCATCTTCATAGTGCCCTATATCATTATAGTTGAAGCATTGAACATTGGTATATTTCATATTTCACTTTAATTGAAAATAATAGTGGCCATTCTATATAAAGATGATGAAAAATACCATTACCACCAATCATGTTTTACAATGTTTATTTCTATATCTATTATAAGTTTGAAATTGCACCATTCTCTTATTAACATTTATTGTATTTCCTTTTCTAGAGTTAATAGATGAGATTTTTTTTATAATTTTCTTCAATGTTATAATTCATGGATAAATATTTATCTATATTGATATCACATTATATCATGTACACATAAGATGAGATGTTTTTGGAGACTAATTTTCATTAAAAGATATTGTTTATCCCATGAATAAAAAATGTTCAATATTAATCATTGGACTATGTACATGGGCTACTACATGCCTCAATATACATGTAAATTTGGATTTGTAAAAATAAACATATTCCTTTTTCATTTCCATAAAACATAAAATGGGAATATATTCTATTAATAACATATCAATTTCTTAACAACAAATAGATTTATAGGCCTATTAAATGATGGAGGATTCTAATGCAGGAAGTAGTCAAAAATTTTTATGCTACATTGAAGATTAGTAGGTTTCTCCATACATGCAATGATATTGGTTACAACTTGAGTCATCTACCCTAATATAGTTATAATTATTTCATCTCCTATTTCAGTTATGAATTTGGCATAATTATTTTTCCTAGGAGGGAAATCCCTACATTTATTACATGCATTAATATGGTTCCAACTCCTTCCAATAGTAACCATTTCTAAAAAATAGAATACACAAGATTTGAACATTATAATATAATTCATAATGTATAATTTAGAAACTAGTGAAACACTTAACTTATGTTGAAAATTTTAATCATAGCTAATCTCAAAATCATAAAATTGGTTTCTTTGGAAATATTTTGAAGTTATGAATTTTTTTCAAATCATTCTTAATTTTTTGCAAATAAATTTTTTAATTACTCGAAAATATCTGCTATGAGTGTCAAAATAGGTGTAAAATAATTTAAAACTCACCATGAAACAGTATGATGGATGAGATATACTCAAATAAACTATTTTCATTATTATTAACCCTAGATTCATCTCTTCCAGAACCACATCCACATGTAGTATCTATATAGTGATTTATTTCTTAGAAAACCACATAATATATACCTTACCGATTCATATAGATGTTGTAATATAAATAGATTAATCCTCAAAGTTAATCATAGGGTCATATTTCCAAATCTATGTTTTTAGAAATCTAGTTTTTATGTTTTCTTCCAAATTAGCTCTGAAACCTGTGGTAATGACGCCAACCCTAGAAGCCCAGATTCATTGTTTATTTATTACATTAGTACTAAATATAAGCAATCACATCCCAAAGGATAAAATAGATTTGTAATCTTGGAATAGTTTATGAAAAATTGAAATTTCAAATAAATTTGGAATCATAAAATACAACATATTATATTTATGAGAACAACATTATTCCCTTTAAAATATAATTTAATATTATCATAATACTCTTCTTGGCATCCTGTAGAAATGGTAAATAAAAAATGGGTGAGTACTGATGCTCTGTGAGGTTATGCATAGAATAGAAGCTATCATGAATACATAAGGCATAAGGAATATGGAATGGTAAATAACTTAAAACAAATTCAATTTAATCGATAAATTCTCCATGAAGAATAATATGGTAGGAATAAATGATAAAAAAATAATTATATATAAATGTAAATATTCATATTGAATAACTATCATATAACATGTTAATAAATTTCCCAATAAATTAAAATAATCACAAACCATACAATGTAATTTGGAGAAGGATATCCTAATGGAACATCCCCAGTAATGTATAATCCAAACAAAATAATTTTGACATAGTTGAATATACTTTAAAAAGATCACCAGAAGATTTCATAAAACAATATTGTGTTCATTTTTTTATAAAAATATTCAAAATAAAAAAATGTCATGAATATTAAAGATAATATCTTATTTAGATGGAAAATTTAAAATTTTAATGGAATCACTAAAGAAATTAGTGGTCATGATGGTGAAAATTCAGTTCATTCAGTATAATTTAAAAACAATCCTTTTACACTTTTGTAAAAATACAAAAAGTACCACACAGAGAAAATGATTGGATAGTTCCTTTCAAAATATTTTTTTTTATTTTTAAACATGTTTTTAAATTTATTTAATAAATCATGGGAAAATAAATAAAATCACAAATATATTTTTTGGAAAAAATAGTTTTGGATGACAAATATTCTTGACCGAGTAGAAAAACAGTGTTGGGTTTCCTTAAAAACATGGTTTCAAAATGTTGGAAACTTAAATAGTGTAAAATAATAGAAAAAGAGTAATTTCCATAAATAACCTGAAATTAAGAAAATCTATAGTTATTACAATAAAAAGGTCAAAAAATTTCCCTATCATAGACTTTATCATAAACAATCTTGAATAATGATATGGTTGTGAAATAAACCATTAACATAGGTTCAAATCCAATAATATATGTCCAAAACTCATTCATATTAAATATATATTTATTATAAATATTTTCCAGAACCATAGTAATTTATATCAAACAATTTAAGATTTAATTTTAATCTTTTATCACACATTTATTAATAATTCGTTGTTATAATCATTATTTCTGATAATAACGATTTCTGGTTTCATAAATTTTTCAGTTTCGTAGATTTGGACCTTATATCTTGATCAAAACTCCATAATTTATAGAATTAAAAGAACTATTCAATGATTATATATATTAATTATATATATATATATTTAATGTGATCCATAAGTTTTAGAGATATAAAATTGAATGACACAATTCATGGAGATGGTAATCCATATGCATGGATGAACACTATTTTCACCTTTCGACATATGGAATGAAAGAAAGGTAAATATTAATTTAACATTATAAAATAAATTTTATATCATATATATCATATATATTTTTAAATATATCCTTAATTCCATACATATAAAGTGGAAATAAAAATTGACTCACATCCCTTTGTGGAGGTGGTAGTCCACACATACAGACGTGCACCGTTATCATTTTCTAGAAGTTTAGAAGGTAAGAAGGTAGATATGATATTATATTAAAATAATTATAATAATTTCATAAATATATTATATATACATTAAATCAATAATTATAACTATCCTTGAGATTGGATTATGAAAAATAAATTATGACGGTTCGTGAGGTGGTTGTACATCATTCACATGATTGAGAATTTAATTTCCCATTTTATAGAAGTAGAGATGGATTTAGGATATGAAAATAACATAATAAGATATCATTATATATTATATATTGTTTTTATTATATTTTAATTGTTAATAAATAATTTATTTTGGTGAAAGAATAAGTAAACACTAAGGAGTTTTGTGAAGATTGTTCTCTTGTCTTAGAAAAACCTGCTTGATCCCCTATTAATAATCATAATATTCATATTTTAGAAGACTAGAAGCTCTGGAACATGGATAATGATAATGGGGAGAGATTTTTTTTGGATTTGGTTAAGTTAAACAATTCAATGGGTGTATGTATGTTAGGGGAGGAGGTTCCTTTTTTAATTTAGGTGAGTTACACACATAGAATGTTTTCATGTTTTACAGTAATGTCAAGTAACTTTCTTGAAGGAAAGGCTAAAAATTGACCATTAAAAAAATTATATGAGATTAGTTCAAAATTCATGTATAAAACATAAATTATACAACTTTTAGTTCTTTTAAACCCACATATCTTTATTTAAACCCCTAGTAAACTTGTTTTATCCGTAACAACGATAAAATATTTTAACTATTTTAACTATTTATTATGAGAAAAAAATATATTGAAATTATTACGAAGTATTAATTATTATTATTAAAAATATTAAATCTATTTTAACAAATTTATTTCATAAAATTGTCATAATTTAATTTTAAATTAATCTTACAACCGTGAAAAAAATTGGGTTTCCAAAGAAAATGTTTCCATAAATATAAAAGTTATTATATAAAAATGAAACATAATATTGATTCCAATGACTAATATTGGATTATTCATTATATAATTTTACTGTTTTTACTGTTTTTACTTTTAAAACAATTTTAAAACAAAATGGAACTTTATAAATTCTTTTAATGAAAATATTGCTTTTTTTAAAAATCAGTATTTTTAACTATAATTAAAAAATTAATCTTTTTAGGATATTCTAAAAAATGCACTCAAATATTATTTTTTAAAATTTATTTCAAAATTTAAATCATTTTTCCTTAATATTTTCTATAATTGGGAGAAAATAATCTTAAAATAAGTTTTCAAATTGTGAATACTTTACTTCTAAGATAAATACACATTTATGAATAAAATTGGAATTATTCTTATCTCAAGCCTCGAAAAAATATTAGATGAATTGTAAAGAACTGTTGAATTTATAACATATTAATATAATTTAATTCATTACACAATAATGATAAATTAAACTTAATTTCAAAAAGAATCAACATGTATATAAAAATAGTTTATCATAAAAACATTTCTTTTACATTCAAATGTTTTTTATTTTTATTTATAATTAATTAATAACCAATTAATTGAATTATACAATGGTAAAATTGATAATTTTAAAATTTTAGTTATTCTTATTTAGACACACCAGTTCTACGAATAGGTTATAATATTATAATATATTTAGATTCATTTAGACTCGGGATTGATTGTATCAAATGGTATTGAAGAGGTTCATTTAAAAAGAAACATGTTATGAAATATTAGGGTGTTACCATAGTAATAATACACCAAAAAACTACGAGGGGTAATAACATAAATAATAAAATCTATATAACTCATCCCTATTAAAAAATAATCCCACAAAATTAGGGAAATATACCATATATCTTGTCCAAATATGCTCGAAGATCATCTCATAGTTAATAATTTCAAAGGAGATTAATTAATCCCAATACCAGAGTAAGAATAATGTATGATATAACTAATTTCAACCTAAAAGGAAATATTAATGTATCTTTTTTATACTCTAGTGATAATAGTAATTGTTTTGAGGCCCAGTGTACCTGACATAGCATCACAAAAATAGTACATAATACTTTGTTTATCGTATTCAGTGTTATGAGGCCCACTATGAGTATCATATGTAGTATTAAATTTTTTAGGTGATACTATGATGGTATATTGGACCAGGGTTCATATCAAAAAATACATATTATCACAAATAAATATATCAAATAATTTATTAATAGAGTTTAGTGTATTGAGTCCCTCTATATGAATCATAGAAACCATGAATAAATTTATTTGATACTACCATGATAGAATTAAACACCATGAGTTGAATTTTATATATAATAAGTAGAAATTCTATTTATCCCATCCATTAATAATTTATCGAATCCCTAATAATGACCCAAGTATAACATACCTTTAGAAAAGATACAATATAGTAACATCTTCCCAAGTTAACTTTCATATCATCTCTAGGCTAAATGACACAATTAATTACTCAAAATCAATCATACCACATCCACATTATATCACACCATTCTAATGAATTAATTAGTATATTTTATATTTTTATTATTCCAAATCATAGAAACATTCCTAATGAAATAAATATTTAAATATAAAAGTAATGTATTCTGAATAAAATATCCAAAATCATTTAACAAATTCTCTATCACTTTTCAACCAATTTTAATATTTATGAAAATGAAAATAATGGAGCCTCATATCTAGTCAACTAAGTTCTATTGACGTAAAATAAATAAATAAAACCCATGAAATCTCTAATCTCATAGTATTTATATCTCTAAGAAAAATCCATGATTTATCTGAAATATATCCTAAATATTTTGACATAGAACTCTTAATAAACACAATCCAAATATATTTTGACATATTCCTCTCACCATAAAAACTCATCTTATATATTTATTTGACATAAAATATAAAAAAAGGTAAATTTAATGATATAAATTAATTTAACATAGGATTTTATATTTATGAATTCACTAAACCATATAGAGTAACAATAATCACCTAGGGAATTAACTCTTCAATAATTTAACCATTTAACTAATCATTTTATAGTGAATTTAAAAGTTCTAATTGGATTAGGTATTTTAATTTCATAACCTGATTCTAAATTAATTAATTAATGTTAAAAAATTATCTTACTAATTAAGATTTAGGAAACCTGTAACTATAATAGTATATCATAAAATTTTATATAATTGTTAAGTCCATATACCTCATAAAATATTGGTATTAACCCCTCCAATACAACAATGCATGTACTAAAAATATGTATATATATATATATATCTCATAATTATAATGAACCTACCTTAGAAGAAATTGAATTACTATGATATGGTAAATCATAATCATATGAAACCCAAGCTAAAAATAAAATGTAATAGAGGTATATGTTCATAAAAAATAAAGGAATAAAGATAAAGGAGAATAAAATAATTTAGAATTTATCACTTTACCTCGATCTAGAATGAATAACTACATGGGATCACACATTGATCTAGGGGAATGTAAAAATATAGTGGTGTAATATGGACTTAATATGATTCAATGTGTGTTAATGATCAATAACTATTAAGGAAAATAGAAATTCCATTTAATAAAAAATATAGAAGTCTAATATTAATGTTTTGATAGAAATAAATGGAACTTTATTATGATCATTGATACTCTAGTGGCATCCCCCAGAAATAATATGTGTAGGAGTAGTGGGAAATATTCTATAAGGCTTACAAGAACTTGGTGTGTTCTTAAAATACCCAGTAGTTCATTTTAATTTAATTTATATAAAAATTATATTTTCTATGATTTTATTGGCGTTTATTACAAGAAAAACAAACTCATTCCTTCCAATGAGACAAAATACTAGAGTGTTTATTATAAAACCTACAAAAAATAGTTTGTCTTTCGGCCTTTCTCCACTGTAGTAGAATTTCCAACCCTATGTAATTTTAAACAAAATAATATCATACATACAAAATACCATTTATTTTATCTGTTTTATGGAATAATAGTTTGTAAAATATTGATTTATTATTAGATCTATAAATTAGTATTTAATATTTTGACTAGAGGTAGGAGAGTGTTAGTGGAAAATAATGGGGAGACTAAAATAGAATTTCATTCTTCCTCCTCTTTTATTTTTATAGTAGCTGGTGGGTTATAGTAAACTATAATTATAGTTCTTTATTCTATAATGAAATATAATTAACTATAATCATAGTTAAAAATATTAATTCTCATGTAGATATTTTCTTTATTAATCACTATAAGTAGTTCTTTTGTATTTCCTTTTGATTATTTTTTTAATATTAGATTATAATCATTACACATTATCATTTTTTGATTCATTTATGAAATCCAAATGTGAGTTTAGAAATTATAATTATTCAAAATTCTATGATTAAAAATTGATTCATAAAAGTCTAGTATTTTGTTTAAGGTTTATTTTGTTCTTATGTATGATGGGCCTTGTTTAATTAGATATTATTATTTAAATTTGGGATCAGTTATTGATTCTAGAGATTGATAATAAATAATCATTTTAAAATTTAGATTGATCAATGATAATAATTATTGAAGATTAATCTTTTAATTTTAGTTTATATTCAGAGAATTTGATCAAGAATTTCAATTGAGATTTCTAGTGTTATTTTCATTCTATTACAATAAAAAATTAAGTATTGTAATTCATCATATTATAAATACATTATTCATTATTGAAAATTAAGGCAAGGAAATTAATTCACCTTCCTTGAGAGAGAATGACCCATGGTCAATACTCCTGCTACACTAGTGAGGCTTAGATATTAATATTAGTGGTAGTTATTATGATACATATTCACCACATAATTCTTCATATACAATAATAAATTAAAGAAAAATAAATAATAATTTTGTTTATAGATATTCCTTTTCATTACTAAGGACCTAAATCTTGAAAATACATATTAAAATAAACTATAAAAAAAGATCCAAAGATTTGGAGTTTTGAAAAACCTTATTACAATACCCAGATGAAGGAATTAGGACCTATTTTATCACAAATAATCACCTTGATAATGAGTGGAAATTTTGAGATATAGAAAAGAAAAATTAAAATCACTCATAAAAAACAGGAAACAAAAAACATATTTCCATGTTTTAGAACAAAATCCAACTATATGGGAGCGACATTGCTCATATTTATTACTAATGAGATAGAATGATTATAGGATCTTAATTTGAGGATGTACAAAACAAGTGATCCCCATAGAACTATTTATAGACTAGATCTATTGGTAGATATAATTTTACATCCATACTATCACTATGGATGCTTCTAACTTCTTTTTAATCTATATTGGGAGACCAAAATCAAACCAAATCCATTGAATGATGCATCACCTTAACCATCCAGAACCTAGTGAAAACTGTGAGTTAGCCTTAAGTATGCCTATGATGATACTTACAGAGACACTTAAAACGGTCATGCTTATTATTGTATATCCATTAAATTTAAAAATACCTATGCCAGTTCTCCCTTTATCACATCATTATATATATTTATGAGTCACTCTACCACAATCATTCATTCTTTTAGACATCCTGGTTCCACTACTCGTGTCTTCATATAGTTCTAAAATGTACACTAAGAAAATAAACCTCTTGAAATATGTAATGCCTTTATTGAAAAACACTTCTCACCTAAACCTAACAATATCCAACATGAGAATTGTTTTTATGGATTCAAAAAGGCCTTATTTCACTATAGAATTCTATTTTCCCTCCCTTCTTCCAACTATAATAGTTAGTTAGTCTCCTCTCTTCCTTCTCGATTACGGAAGTCCTACTATGGGAAAATACTGCCTCATACATTCCTGAGCTATATGCTTTGAATAATATCAGTTATACTTTGTCTTCTATCTATACTTTGTCTTCTATCTATATTTCAGAGATATATCACTCTTTTTTATACAACATTTTAGATGATCATACATTTTCGTTAAATGTGTGTTCTCATTGAATGAAGCATTTCATTATTCCCAAGAAAAATAATACTATTAATATCAAATTACAAAAATCCATTATCATTATTTAATCTATGATCCTCCAATAATTACATTATCAAAATCGACTCCTTTCTTTATTCTATTATAAAAACATAATTTTATTCCATGGTCAATGTTATAATGAATAATTTATGTGTCAGCATCCAACTAATGGAAGTTCCTCTATAGGTAAATTCAAATCCTATGGCACTTCTCTGGGTGTTTTAATCCCCTACATTGTGTACATTAATATACCCATTCAATGAATTGTCCATTTGAAACATTGGTGTAGTACTTTGATATCTTTTCAATATCATAGAATATACTTTACTACTTCCAAATACTCATTCCTCTAATTTTCCATGAATCTTAAAACAGAAACCACTACATTATAAATTTACATCTGTTTAAAAATAATGGGTTATTTAAATATTAATATAACTATTGTGTAAGTTACCATACCTATGTACATAGCTTCATTATCTATTGATGATGAATTTTTTTAGATACTTTTAAATATATTTATTATGGGATAGGGTTAGGTTTGAATCAACACATTTAAATCCTCTTCACATTCCTCATATTGTACTTTGGATATGACATCATTAATGTTTAAAGATTATAGTCCTTCCAAATACTCATATGCAATATGTATTTAGCTTCCCTGAGATCCTTCATCTCGGTCCTTTTTAATAAATCAACCTCGATCACTTCAATCTATTTAATTTTTGGACCCTCTAAGAGAATATCATCATTGTATAATTTTATTTTAACGAATCTTCCATCATTAAAAACTTTTTATGTCAAAAATGATATGTATTATTTTACATGAACTTCCATTATGTTGAAAAGGCATTTGAATGTATATTGTAATTCTTTTCTGCATTCTGTCAAATATATAGATTTCTCATAATTTTCACATAAGTTACTTTTTGATTCCTTTAATACTTTAAGTTTATCCATTTACATTTATTAATATTTTTTCAGATGGAAATGTTGTTTTAATATCTAGATATATAATATTAAATCATTATTCCACAACAATTATTATAATCAATAAGATAATATTGTATTTAATGACTAGTGAGAAGATTCCACCAAACTCCATTCATTCTGTCACATACCGAATCTGGTCTCCACCAATACGGGCACAAAACGTATCCCATGGAAAGTCCCGAAGGTCGTTTAATATCCACATGGGATGTCAGAATTTCTCAAGTATCATTAATTTATGTTTGAGAATGATTTACCCGAGTATGAAAGCATAAAACATTAAAAACAATCCATAATATAAATCAGAAATTTTTTATCAAAACAAGTCTTATCCAAGAACCAGAATATAATAAATTCATTTAAAGACAATAAAAGTTGTACAAATACAACTAAAGACCACAACAAGACATCCCCAAGGACTCCACACCACAAGGGGTCGTCACCCATAAGCCATCTCCACAACCCTGCAATAAGGATAGGAACCAACACCTCGAACTGCCACCACCCAAATCCATTCCTTTACCTGAGTAAAAAATAACCAAGTATACTTAAACACAAGGTGTTTATTTATGGTGTGAGACTAAGCCCAATCTGATATCACCCAATGATTCCAAAATACATGCAATACAAGGTCAAAAAACAAGCAGTTTTAATATGCAATGAAAAGAAGTGATAAATTCCATGAAACATAACTTTCAGTTGAAACCTATTTTCAAACTAAAACTTTAATAATACTAAAAAATTTAAATAATAAAAGTTAGATACTTTAATTCCCATCCAAACAAACACAAATACTAGGTAAAATACCACACATTCAATGAGAAACAAATTCTGGAGCACCCCTAGGCACTAGATTGTGTCAGGCCCTATGTACCTCGTACCTCATTGTAAAGTCACCATAGAAAAATCCATTCTCGTGCATGAGCCACTAGAAAAGAACATACCCACAACCTCTTGGTCTGATATTGTCATCCATATAGTTTAGTTATAGCTTTTGTTATCCAAATTCTATGTGAAACAACGATAAAACCCATCCGGTTCACTAGTCGTACTAGTACAAATCTGACCACCTTGGTAACCTTGCATCCCCCATTGTGCTCAATCAATTTCAAAAAGGTAAATATATTAATTTTCATATAATACATAACTAATGGTCATATAAAAATATTAATGTATCACTACACACTTTATTCCACTTAAATCACAAAAAAAAAATTATTTTTTTACAAGCAACTTTACAAAAACTCGCAATGCTTTGCACAAAAAAAATCCCCTTTAAAACCCCATATTGAACACATTCTGCATAACCATATTTTCCAATGAAGAATTTTAAACACAAATTTTTTTTATAAGAATCCATTACATGAGTTATAAAAAAACCCCCAATAAGAATCACATAGAATAGCTACGTAAAACACCCAATTTGACACCAAATTGGTACTCAAAAAATCATTTACTTAACAAACGTCACCCAAAAACAATTTCGTAGCAACAACAAAGGATAAGAACATTGAAAAAATTATTTTTAGCCCCAATAAATTTCAATAAAATCAACAAAATAATTATAGGGAATCCCTTAATGAACCAATAAAATATTTATATGAAAACCCCACAATTTCACCAAAAATTGGCACTTAAAATTAATTTTCATTATAATTTCCACTAAAACCAATTTTTTCAGAAACATTCAATTTCAAAAGACATGAAGTTTAAATAAACATGGAATCTTGGTCACAAATATTTCATAGCAAAAGGAATCACCTACCAAATCAAAGGAAACCCTTGAATCACTGTGCAAAAATCAAGTCACACCACCACCACACCAAGATGGACATAGATCAAACCTAAAACCACATGAATTGACCATGAAAACCCATGTTTAAACCCTAGGTTTAAAACCCTACCCCTGGTAATTTGGGACCCCATTTAAATTTAAAGAAAGTTCATAGAATGGGGAGGAACTAAAGAGGACAGATACGTACTTGAGATTCATTGATGTTCCGCCACCAAACCCCCCTTCAAAATGGGGTTACAAAGTAGTTTTGAGCGACTTTAAGGGATGAAATGGATGTTAGGTTCTAATGGTATGAGTAAGGGTCAAATTAGGTCTTTTAATAGAGGAAAAATAGTATGAATTGAGAATGTTATGAAGGAAATTAGTTCCCCCTTCAAATCTGGACAATTTGAGAAACCCTATGAAGTTCTGCACTAATTTGCGATGAATAAGATCTATAAAGAGACGGGGAAATAGGATGGGTGCATATATAGGTTTAGAAATATTGGTTGACACTTGGAATCACCGAAAAATCCTTATCATTGAATAAGTTATTAATTAAATAATTTATTTTAAAATTGGAAATGGGCTTTCATGGTGGCTCAATTCCTTAAATAAAAACTCAAATCCACTATTATTGTGGATTACTAAAGGGTTCAAAATTAAATTTTGGTGTTAATAGGCCAGGGGAGGACATTTAAGAGTTGTAATGTGAGCAAAATATTAAAAAATTAAGTAGTTATAAAAGAAAAAAAATTGGTTTTTAAATCTGGAAATGTGCTCATGGTTTGGCCCAAATAATGAAAATTCACCATTTGCTCCAAAAAGCATGGGAAACCCCCAAAACAAAGAATGAATTGAAATTAAATGAAATTTACCTTTCAGAAAGCTCATGGATGTGACAATTCTCCCCACCATGAAAGACTTTCCACCCTGGTAATTCAACCTGATGCTCGTTTGGAAAACAAGAAGGGGTACTCTTCCTCGACCCCTGATTTCTACTCACATGTCTCATGTGCATCATTCCCATGTTTCCAAAGAACCTGGACCAATATAATGGACTTACCTATAAGAAAATTATTTTGGGAGTCCACGATTTGCACCGTCCACTCAACAATAGACATGTCAGGATCTATCTCCAGTTCTTCCCAACTCCGCACATGGAATCGATCCAGGTTGTATTTCTTTAACTGGGAGACATGGAAGAAATCATGGATGGATGTCAAATGAGATGGTAAATACATCATGTATTCCACGTTTCCAATACGCTAGGTGATATCAAAGGGCCCGACATATAGCGGATTTAGCTTCCCTTGATTCCCCAATCAACGATGGCCCAGACGAGGGGCCACATTCAAGAATACCCTATCACACACAATAACTATAGGTCTCGACGCCTCCAGTTAGCATATGATTTATGGAGACTCTGACCTGTCAATAAATGCTTCCTGATCAACATGAACATTTCACATGTCTCCTACACTAGACTCGGCCCTAGTAGTGAGGTCTCACCTACCTCACCCCAACAGAGGGGTGACCGACAAGGATGACCATAGAGTGCCTCAAAACGAGCCATTCGAATAGTGGAATGGTAACTGTTATTATTAGAAAACTCAACCAACCCCAAATGGATATCCCAGGATCCTCCAATGTTTAAGGAATATGCACGAATCATGTCCTCCAAAATATGATTTTCCCGCTCTTTCTGACCATCTGTCTGAGGATGGTATGTCGTGATCATCTTATTCTGAGACCCCATGGCCTTCTAAAGGCCTTCCCAAAACCGAGAAGTGAAACAAGGGTCTATATCTAAGACAACTGTTGATGGAGTTCCATGGAGTGTCGCCACCTCTGGAAGATAAAAAGGGCCCATATCATCCACTTTAGATATATATCTGATCAGAATGATGTTGGATGATTTGGATAGATGATCAATCACCACCCAAATGGAATTCTTAACCCGAGGTGTATGAGGTAAGAAAAAAGTGAAGTACATGGAGACCTCGTCCAACTTCTAGGTAGGAATGGGTAATGGATGGAGTAAATCGAAGGGCCTTTGATGCTATTCTTTCACCAACTGGCATGTATAGCATCTCGACACAATGTCTGCTATATCGCATCTCATACCATGCCACCAGAACTACAGATGGACATCATAATAAATCTTGCTGTCACCTGGATGGAAAACCCACTGAGACCGTAGGATGTCATCCATAACCACCTTCTATAGAGAAAATGGAACTACTGAACAGACCTTGAAGCACAAGATTCCCTCAGGAGACGACGACCAATCCGAGGATGTCTCCCCACCATGAAGAAACTAGTTAGACCACCGACAAAGCTCATCATTGTGATGTTCCCACCGAATCAACTCTAATAGAGAAGGAGTCAACTATACACATGCTAAGAACTCACCTCCACTTTGCTCCATGGTCTTCGCATGCATCTGAGAAAATAGCACCATCAAAGTCCACTCATCACTAGACGTTCTCAAAGCCTACACTGGAACTCTTCTACTCAAAGAATCAGCCACCACAATACCCTTTCTTGGGGTATAAACAATTTCAAAGTTGAACCCCTGTAAGTACTCGATCCAATGACGCTTCTTTAAGTTGAGGTCCTTCTGTGAGAAGATATAAGCAAAGATTTTGTGATCAGAGTAGACCACAAACTTCTCCCAAAAGAGACAGTGAAGTCAAGTCCTCAAAGAATGCATCACCACTGCCAACTCCAATTCATGGATCAGGTAGTTCTTTTCATGTGGTCGGAGTTGGTGAGAGCCATAAACCACCATGTGATCATTTTTCATAAGCACGCACCCAAGAACCATACCTGAAGCATCACAATAGACCACATACCATGTTCCAGCCTCTGGAAAAAATAGCATTGGGGTGGTAGTAAACAGCTGATTCAACACCTCGAATGATTCATGAAATTCTGTACCCCATAATAACATTACCCCTTTCCAGGTGAGCGTGGTCATTAGTGACGCATACTGAGATATATCTCAAATGAATCTCTTATAATAATTATCCAAGACAAGGAAACTATGGATCACAAACACATTATTCGGTTGATCCTATTACATGACCGCACTAATCTTCTCAGGTTCCGCTGAAACCCCCAATTCTGAGATCACATGACCCAAAAATTTCACCTCCCTGGTCCAGAAAATGAAATTTGACAACTTTTTATAGAGGTGATGATCCTGCAAGGTTCCCAAAATGATCTGTAAGTGATGTTCTTGTTCCTCCTTAGATTTAGAGTATACTATAATGTCATCCATGAACACCACCATGAAGGAATCAGGATACTGATGGAACACCCTATTCATGATTTCCATAAAGACCGCTAGAGAATTGGTCAATCCAAAGGCACCATATACTCAAAGTGGTCGTACCTACATCATAAGGCTGTATTTGTGATATTAGACTCCTTCACCCTGAGTTGATGATACCCCAAACATAGGTGTATCATTGAGAACCAATTTTCCCCCTTCATCTGATCAAAAAAATAATTTATTCTAGAAAAATGGTATTTGTTATTAATTACTACATTATTCAGCTTCTACTAGACAATGCACAACCGGATAGATCCATTATCCTTTTTCGTGAACAACACATGAGCGGCCCAAAGAGAGAATCTCGGGAAAATGAATCCATTTTATTATAAGTTTCCCAGCTATATCATTAATTCACTCATCTCTTTGGGGGACAAACGATATGAGGGAAGAGATATCGGCTGTGTTCTTGGTGCCAGATCAATAAAAAAATCCACATCCCTCTCTGAAGGGAAACCTGTAAAATCATCTGGGAATACCTCCATAAACTCATTCACTACATGAGGTAGTGAACCTTCAAGGGAAATACCATATTCCAATATCATGATCGATGATAAATGGAAGATAAGACTGCCCAACTCTGGGAGTGGAGGCCCTGCGTGACCCGACCAGGGATCCCATTCTCCATGAAAAAACCCGAAGACTCCCATCAGGTGTCGTGAAACTCACTCGTCGTTTGTAGCAATCAATGTGTTCCTGGAAGTGTACTAGAAAAAACATGACAATTATTATGTCAAAAAGTTCTATATCTAGGACCAAGAGTTCCCACTACATCTCAACACCTGACACAAAATTCTCACACGAGGGGCACATGAGACCATGTTCTTTCTTCTTTCCCAGCGGCGTCACCAACTCCATCACAAAAGTCAAAAACTGGGTCGGTAAATTCATTGTGTAAAAAAAATGGGTACAATTGAATGAAACAGAGGAACCAATATAAAAAATGGGAGTATATATGGAAGATGTGATAAAAATAATACCACGAACTATTGACGGTCCCACCTCTGATCATGCTGGTGCCTGATCCACCGCAAAGAGATGTACGGTCTATACATGAGGATGACCACAAGTATGTGTCTTTGACCTGAACTAGCTCTGCCAAAAAGGGGACCCATCCCTACCACCATGGAACCCAAATCAAGATCCCCCAGTCCTCAAAGGCTCGGACTATTCTTTCACACCTCTTGATGCCACAGACCATGCCCCACTAAGATGTGGACGTGCCACCCCGCAAAAGAGTTGTAAATGACCCATGCCTCCACACAATTAGCAAGGATTCAGAGGAAGTGGGAATCATGGTTGGATGTTCCTAGGCTTCCAACATAGGTGGAACATAACCTATATCGTATCATAAGTTGCATAAGAAAACTGTCTTGATGTATGTCTTGAACATTGACTCTTTTCTTCACCAGTTCCTCCCTCTGCCTCTTCTTCTCTGAGAATCGTATACTGCCTACAACTGATACTAAACCAGATAAACCATCCCTAAATTTCCTATCAATCTCTAACATGCATCCCCAGTCAATGACCTCATCGTAGGTCCTCATATTGAACAAGAAAACCTGGGAGTATATCTCTGGTCTTAAGCCTTTCTCAAACCTCTATGCCTTCAATTGTTCATTTGAGACAACTTCAGGGGAATACCAAACAAACTCAAAAAAAAAGTTTTGGAATACTCCATCCCAGAAAGAATCCCATGAATAAGTTCCATGAACTCTATGGACCTAGTATATGCCTAGACCACATGCCAGTACTCTTCATTGAAGATTTCCTTGAAATCTCCCAAGAACATTTCTCATTCTTCAAATTTGGAAGCACTGACTCCCACCACATATGGCTGGGACCCTCAAATAAAAGGAGGCACACTTCACTCTTAGATCCTCAGGTGTATCTAGTAACTCAAACATATTCTCGATCTTTTTGTGCCATTCGGCTGCTTCTTGGGGTTTTGAGCAGCTTCAGAAGGTAGGAGGCATGTTTTTCATAAACTCTTGAGGTTTATATTTTGTAGGACTTGTATATTCTGCCCTAGTAGAAATATAAGAAGAAGTCGGTCCCTACTGTAGATCATGGATATCCCTGACCACTTCCTCTTCTATCCTCTAATCAATTGGTGTTGGAGAACTCTCTCTGGCTTCCTCGCTTGGGTTCGTGGGAGCTTTCCAGGGAGGCATGTTGCTACAAAATGAAAGAGTGAAAAAACAATAATCAATAACACAATTATGAAAATTTTAATCAAATACATAAAATATAAATAATCTAAACACATTCCAATAATAAAAGAAACAACTACTCCACCTCCACCTGATGTTCACGCGTGGTCTACAGCTCACACATCACACCTGGAAGTGAAGTCCATCCGTAAATTACAACGTCCCCTAGTGACTCAAGGTCTTCCACTAGAGGTGAAGGCCATGCACCCTACTCACAACCAAAACCCAGAGTCCCAATAGTTTTAGCTCATATCTGGCCTAACTCATACCAAAATAGCAATATAACCCAAAAACATTAACCTCCTCTAATACCATTTTGTCACGAAACAAATCTGGTCGCCACCAATACCGGAACAATACTCAGCCCGTGGAAAGGCCCAAAGGTTGTTACCAATCCCCACAGGCTGACATAAGTTCCCAGGTATTATTAATTTTGGTTTGGGAATGATTTACCTGAGTATGAAAGTATAAAACATTAAAAAAATCCATAATATAAATCTAAAATTTTCGAGCCGAACAAGTTTTATAAAAGAGCCAAAACTAAATACATTATTTTAAAGACAATAATAGTGGTACAAATAAAAATAAACCATGCATAAAGACATACCCAAGTACTCCACATGAAAATGTGTCGTCTCCCACAATCCGTCACCATAACTCCGCACCAAGGATGGGAACTAACACCCCAAACTGCCACCACCCAAAGACTTTCCTTGACCAAAGTCAAACATAACCCAATCTACTTACACCCAATGATGTAAGTAGGGTGTGATCCTATTAACAATAGGATACCACCCAATTACTCCAAATAGAATTCAATACAAGGTGAAAAATCTAAGAGTTTTAATATGCAAAGAAAAGCAGTGATAAATTCCGAGAAGCATAAATTTCAATTGAAAACTTTTTTCAAAATAAAAATTTCAGAATGTTAACAAATTTAAATAATACATGTTATATAAATTAATTATCATCCAAAACACCCTAATAATAGGGAAAATTCCACAAATCCAATGATCAACCAAATCGGGAACACCCCTAGGCACTAGATTCTCTCGGGCCCTATATACCTTGTACCTTGGTGTGATGTAACCATAGAAAAATCTATTCTCATGCATAATCCACTTTTAGGGAAAATATCCATAACCAATTAGTACACAATAATCCTACATATAGTTTATTTAGAGTTTTATTTATCCAAATTCTACGTGAAACAGGGACAAAACACAACCGGTTCACTAGTCGTACTAGTACAAATCTGCCCACCTAGATAGCCGAGCTTCCCCCTTTGTGCTCAAAAAATATCAGAAAGATACATATATCCCTTTTCATATAAAAAATAACTAATGGTCACATAAAAATATTATAGTATCTATATAAAGTTTATACCACTTAAATCACACAAAAAAACTTTTTCTTTTTTTAAACAACTTCATAAAAACTAACAATGCTTTGCACACAAAAAACCCCTTTAAAAATCAACATTGAACACTATGTGAAAAATCATATTTTAAAATGCATAATTTTTAACACAAAAAACATTTATATAAACCCATTACATGAGTTATAAAACAAACCTGATAATCATCACATATAATATCCATGTAAAATATCCAATTTGACACTAGATTGGTACTCAAAAAATCATTTACTTAACAAATGTCACCCAAAACGAATTTCAAAGAAACAAAAAAAGGATAAAAACGTTGAAAAATCTAATTTTATCCCTAATAATGTTAAATAAAATCAACGAAATAATTATATTGCATCCATTAATGAACCAATAAAAAAATGATATAAAACCCCACAATTTCACCAAACATTGGTACTTAAAATTCATTTTATATATAATTGCCACATAAACCAATTTTTACAGAAACATTAAAATTAAATAGTAATGAAAATACCATAAACACAATAGCTAGGTCACAAATATTTCCTACCAAAATGAATCACCTACCAAATAAAAGGAACCCCTTGAATCATAGTGTGAAAATCATGTCGCACCACCGCCACACCAAGAGGGATATTGATCAAAGATAAAACTACAATAATTGACCATGAAAACCCAAGGTTAAATCCTAGGTTTTAAATACTACCCCCATGTCAAATTGGACTTCCTGGAAATTGAAATAAACTTCATGGAAATCGGAGGAACTAAGGAGGAGAGACACCTACATGAGATTGTTTGAAGTTCCTCCACAAAATAACCCTTCAAAATGGGGTTCCAACGATGTTTTGAGAGACTTGAAGGGTTGAAATGTATGTTAAGATCGCAGAGCAGGAGAAAGGTTAAAATTTGGGATTAGAATAGAGGAAAAATAGTATTAATTGAGAGAGTTATGAAGGAAATAAGTTACCTCTTCAAATCTTGACGATCTGAGAAACCCTATGAAGGTCTGCACTAATTCGAGATTAATACGAGTTCCAAAGAGAGGGGAAAGAGGATAGGAACGTGTATTTGTCAATTGTTCTTGTTTTACAATTTGAATCACTGAAAAAACATAAAATTGAATATGTTATTAATTAATGAATTGTTTTTTAACTGGAAACGGGCATTCGGGCTGGCCCAATTCCTTAAATACAAACCGAAATCCACCATTATTATGGTTTCCTAAAGGGTAAAAATTGAAATAGTGGTGTTAATAGGTTAGGGGAGTCCATTTAAGAATTTTAAGTGGTGTAGAATTTTAAAAAATTAAATAGTTATAAAATAAACAAAACTGGTTTTCGAATTTGGAAATTTGCTCACGGTTTGGCCAAAATCATGAAAAATCACCCTTTCCTCCAAAAAAGATTGGGAAACCCCCAAAACAAATAATGACTGGAAATTAAATGAAATTTACCGTTCAAATAAGTCATGGATGTGAGAAATTCATTGTAATGAAACATTTCAAAAACTTAACATACCTTTTATCAATTCTTTTTATCCGCTTCTTCCCTTAATATGTAAACCCACATGTCATATAATTCCATCTTTCATAGTGTATGTTCATAAATCTCCCATGTTATGTTATAATTCAAGGATTACATATTTTTCCTCGTCATTAACTACACTTCTGTTTCATCACTAAGACATTCTACCTATTTTTAGATTTTGGAATTTCAAATATTTATTTGAACCAGATAATATATTTCAAACCCATAATTTTTTATTGGCTTAAAGACTTGGGTAGAATATGTCCACCCCTTAGGCCCTTCCCTTTCATGTACCACTTCACCTGAAACTATTTTCCAAGATTGTGCAGCTGCTGATATTTTCGACACATTAATAATTTGCTAAATCTTTGGAATCCAAAATCTATATTAATCGCCTCCAATTAAACTATTATATTATTCTAGAAATGTAGTTATCCATGAACTAACTACAACATCCGCGCTTCTAGTTAGATAGGAATTTTCATGTGGGGATTATTTGTTATTATAGACATGTTTCCCCTAGTTCTAATCATTCATATAGATCCTTTAATTGAGGTGAATATTTCAACTTATTACAATCTTCCAGAGATGATTATCGTAGATTTAAAATCCAAAATCCTTATTTCCTAATATATAAATAAATTATTTGAAATTTTCTTATTATTTAACCTCTTATTGGAATCAAAACAAAAAAAAGAAATAAAACCAATGATAGGTGGGATAAATTTACCTTTCTTATGATCGTGAACACTTTTTAAATCTCTTTCCCTACTGGAGTAGACGGACTCTGTTGATGAGGTAAGATAAAAAATTATAAGATTACTCCTAAAATTGAATGGGAAAACCAATTTGAATACTTATAACTCTAAATAACTCATTTAATTTTAATTTTATCCCCTATACCACTCTATTTTTTATCATAATTAGTTTTCTCAATAAAATATTATCTTTTTCCAGCACGTGTAGTTGAGTTATCTACTTTCACATTCCCCAATATTATCAATCCTTAAGAACATAAGATTTAAAGTGGCCTCTATTTCGACCATAAATATCCATTGAATTTTTGTTTCTAATACCTCATAATATTCTTTTGATATAATATCCACACCTTCAATGTCACATCCTCAGTAAAGGTAAGATAATACAAGGACCCTTAGTGTGATTATATTTCATTCGGACTCCATTCATCATTTTTCACATCTTATAACATTTGATTATTAAATGTTTTTCTATCTATATTGAAATAAGATATCTGTCAATTCACTATTATTTAGTTTTTACACTTTCATACTCTATATGGATGAGTTTTAGAGTTCCCTTTTCATCCAATATATCCAACCATTTCTCTCTTAAGTGTCATATATGGTCATGTCATAATGTTTACATTCTACAATATTTTATTCTAAACATAGTTTTATCATTCAAAATTCTAGTATGATAAAATTTTCCGTCATTAAATCCATTAGAAACCATTATTAAACAACATTATATCTTTAACGTTCCAGAAATGAAACTCATATAGAAACCCCCAACATATGGTTGGCTAAGAAAAACTAAAGTCATTCTTAATGTAAAAAAATTATTGACATTCATTAGAACTCTAACATGGGTTTAATTCTATTTAGTTTTTTCACAAAAAAATCCATAAATATTTTATTTTTTTTAATTTATATGATATAATTTGTCGATTATTCTAGAAACATAATTTTGCATACTCCCACTTTAAATTTTTTTGTTAAATCAATCCCCAGAATCAGTGATCAATGAATCCAACAGACTTGTGAAACTTATCAATAAAATTTTCTCCTCCCAAACCATGACATTTTCAAAAGAACTTATAATGTTTAACCTTACAAAGTTTATCACTTATCTAAATAATACTTCTTCAGGTTCCCCTTATTAATATAATGTAAACATATGGGTCTAAGCCTATCTGAATTCCACTAAATATTCTCCTTCATCTCCATTAAATTATTTTGTATTTGGTATTCCTTATGATTGAAAAGTACTTTAAATTTTTTTCATTATAATCTATTTAAATAGATCACTATAATTTCTCCTTTTATGTCAACATATTTGGTAACAGATATTGAATATTATCAAATACTAGTCAAATTTTTCTACTAGTGTCAGTAATGATAAAAAAAATCATAGCCCAAGATTATGGAAGTAATGGTAAAATATTAAGGCCCATAAAGATTAAAAAAACTCTATAATTACTGATTTTAGCTATCTCTCAATCAAGATTAATTCATTGAAATGAGAAATCACTAACTTTACAACATACATATAGAAAAAAATTCATTATAACATGATTTTTTTCATTGATTAAGGTTTTTCATACAATTTTACAATATTCTCTAAAAGTACCATTATTTCCTTCACCTCGTGAAAGTTAAATTTAATGTCCTGTGATAATTTCATTCACACTAATCTATGTTTTTTTCTAATAGAGTGTTTATTATTCAATATTTACTATTGATTATATTTTAACACCATCATACCTAATATCATCCTTCTTTTGATACAATTTATATTCAATATGCATTCCCCAAAACACTAAGTATAAAATAAAAAACATCTAAATAAGGACATGAATTTTCTCAATTTTATTAATTTTAAATCATTAATCTCTTATTGAAACAAATTTTTTTAGTATGATAACTTCCAAAAGACTAATGTCAATATTAGACAACACTTGGTGTGTCGATGACCTGAGCTATAAAATTAATTACTATACCTAAATTTTTGAAAAAAATTATAATGATATAGAGTTTGGATGCTCATGATTACATTATCTGAATAGTGGAACGTGGCTCCAATATCTCATGATAAATCACCTTTATCACAATAAATTGTTCTACAACACACACAAGTGAAATAATGAAAGTACTCATACAAAATATTGAATAGTATAATGGATTTACATGCTTAGGGAATTGGTATTATTATATGGGTTAAAAACTAAAAAATCACTATTAATAATTATAGAGAATAATTATTAGAATTAAATATTATTACATTCAAAAAAATATCCCACTAATAATATTTGTAGACTAGATACAATTATAGATATAGTTTTACTGTTGTCCTATCTCTAAAAATTATTCCTAACATATTTTAATCAATGTGTGTGTCCCTCTATCTAGAAAAATCCACAATGTTATACACCACCATATTATTCCAAAACCCAGTGAACAATTTGATCTACCCTTATATATCCCTCTAATAATTCTTATATAGCCTCTAAAAACCACCATGATTATTATTATTATATACCCATTATATATAATCCTATGAAATACATTTGGTTTATTCATTATTTATCTTTAAAATATATTTGTATATTTATTAGTCACTCCACCTTTAAAACATCCATGTTTAATTACCCATGATTCCATTTGGTTCCAGAATTTATCCCCCACAAACACTCATTATAGAAAATACAATGAGTTTTCAAAAAAACACATCTCACAGTAACATAAAAGCATGATTATATTTTATATATGTGTTATTAAATATCATATTTTTTGGTTAATTAATTATTCTTGTACAGAAATATTTTTTTCATGGTATTGATGAATTTCCATTTTTTATCAATAAATTTATGCGATTTTTCCTAATATACGGAAAACATCAATCTAAAATATTGGTAAAAATTTACTAATTTTGGAAAAAATGGATTGGAGAGAAACTAATCCCACACATTAAGAATTATCCCTTTGTAATTGACCCTTTCCTCTGGGGATTTGTGCAATGTGTCTAAATCCCTATAGTAGTGAATTTCAACAAACAGATAGACACCTACGTTGATGTGTTACATTCCTTTTAAGATGTTTTTTAGATGAAATTTTTTACCAATCAATGTGATTTAATTCAGAAATATTCATTTGATAATGTAATGGATATGAAATAAATTATATAATCCATAAATTTCATCTTGAAAAATAACCATGACACACCTTTATCCATCTATATATTTTTTCTATTATGAATTTTTATTTTTAAATTTTCAATATGCTATAATAGTATAATTACCCATCCAAGTGACATTAAAATGATTGAATATATAATGTATAATTTTTTTAATGAATATTTAATGCACAATATAAATGTATTGAAAAAATTAATAGTTTATATATATTTTATTTATTATATTTTGGTATATATTTTAAAGGATATTCCATGGGATAAATTTGTGTAATTAAAATTTTGAACAACATTTTGAACCAATCCAATACCTCTTCTTTATTAAGTATTGGATTCAATGTTCTATTATTTCTATCTATATTTTATTTATAATATTTCTAAATATATTCTATAAATGTATTTCAGTAAGTATTTTATTTGTATTTGTTATATACATGAGTGGTATAAGAACAAGAATGTGATTCATATTAAATTATGTTATATGTATACATGATATGTGAACTGAATTACATAAAACCAAGATAGTGAGATTATCCATGTGATATATAAAGGTTTTGATGTGCTCAAGGGGATTCTGATGAGTATTTTTTTATTATTTTTAATGGGTGGTATTCACAATGAGGGGTAATATCAATGTGAAGTAAAATAAATATGTACAAAAGAAAAATATGACAAATAAATTTTAAATAAAGGTTAAATAAGTGGTTTGTAAGATAATTTCACAAATAAAAGTAATGTATTAATAATTTTTTTAAGATATTATTGAAGGATATTACAATCCCATATTATTATTCTAATAATGGAAGAAAGTTTGTTTCTATAAATATAATGGATAAGGATTAAAAATCGACTTGTTGCAACTTCTCTATATAAGAATCCTTTTTATATGAAGAGATTAGTAATCTAGTTATTATTGATAATGTTTATGAGAATCTATTCCCATTTTTATTAATCATGGGTAGGGATATAAAAAGATGAACTAAACTTAGATGATGTTGAATTAGTTAATTTGAAGGATGGTTAATTCTAAAAACCTCTTTAGAAAGCCACACATATAGATATATGAAAAAGTGTATAGGTATGTGTCCTGGAATAATTATTTATGGATTAGTAATGTTTCATAATGATATGATGAGCATTAATAAATAATTCTGAAATTTAGATGCCGATAATAAAAAAGTTATGTTGATGTAAACATGGAATTCTAATACACTTCCAAATGATATGTTATGAATTAAGACTGTGTGAAATTAGAAGAAAATGCACTGAAAATACTTAGAAAGATTAATATAATTAATGAAGGAAGTTAATAGTCCATAAATAAATTCTAGAAGGGTATTTTTCTTGAATATCATATCCAAAACCAATTGATAAGAAAAAATGTTTAATTTTGATAAGGGTAAAATATAAAAAAATATATAAAATCCTAATCCTATGATTTATTTTTTATATAAAATTTAAAAATTTCTATATCGGTATAATGTTGTGATTTATTGAGATTAAATTTCCTTAAAATTGGTCTAATGAATATTAGAGGAAATTGTAGGTTACTACGAAAGGATAATTCTAATTTTTTATTGATTCTCTTAATTCATCATGCTCTAAAATCTGATTACAGAAGAAAAAGAAATAGTAGGTAAGTATAAATAATTTAAAGAAAACTATAGAGTATCAGAGTTTTATGATCAAATACATATAATCTGATGGAGATTATAATCAAAAGAACATTTATTCATAAGTATATTGATGTAGAGTGGAAGAAAAATAAGATATAGGAGCTAAAAAATTTTGTAACATAGTAAGACAACTACTAATTGACTAGAATTTATGAGAGATTCAAAGTAGTTATAGAAGATGAGTATAGAGGATTCACTAGTTTGAAATATTGACTCAAGAAAATCTAATGTTATTAAAGAATGATTTTGAGTTAATTCTAGAAAAAGTTTCATTGTGAAAATTTTCCCAATTTGAGAAGATTAGAAACTGAGTAGAGAACAAGATAAAGGATTTAAAAATCCTAGAATATGATAATAAAATATGATATAAAGATGTGGTTTGTAAATTTTATAGGTGAATTAATTAGGTAGAGTTTGTTTGAAGTGGTAGAATTATGGAATAATAGTACCTGATGATTAGGATCTGAATACGTTTAAATTAAAAGATAAAAAATGATGTGTAATAATGTTCTAAATGATTTTTAAGGTCAACATGAATTTTTGGAGGAAGGATTTATTTATTTTATAAAATATTATTTGTGGTTATGAGATATAATTTCTGATATAAAAACCATGATGCATACGTTTTAATTTAATACATAATTTATAGAATTTATCAACAATATTGATTGAGAGTTTAATGTGGAGAATCCTTGGTCTAGATATGTTTATCAGAATAATTTTATAAGGAATAATGTGAATTTTTAAAGATTATAATTCAACGTGAAGAAATATTGAAGCCTATGACTCCACAATTTATAGAGGTTTCAATATTTAGTGATGTATATAGTAGAATGAGATATAACTTAAAGATATATTATGATGAAAGAGAATATAATTTATATTAATAGTGAGAGAAACCGTCGTGAAAGTTTCAAATATCAGTTGGTTTAAAGAAATTGAGAATACTAAACATGTAGTTTTAAAGATATAGTGATAATATTTTTTATACAAAGAAACAAAAAGTTAGTGAGTGTGAAAAAAACACTCTATAAGACTACCAATGATCCCAATGTTGATGTAATTTAAGTTTTTGAGACTCTATAAGTAGATATATTCTATAATAATTGAGTACTACAGATAGTATACAACCTAAATTATATCCTGAAATTAGGATACTCAAGAAGTGAGAATGGAAAAAGATATGTATACTAGAAAATGTTTGAAAGTTGATTCTCTTTAGGATGTTAGCATGACAATAAATCTTGTTACTATATACAGTAATGATTTTTATGATATTTAATAATTTATAAATTTTGAATTTTGAATTATTATGAAGGATCAATGTAAAGTCCTTAATTTTAGTGAAATTAGTATGAATTGAAGAAGCTAATTGAAGTGATATATCTTACAAATTTCATTTAAAATACTATTTTAAACTGGAAGTGCATTGTATAAAGAACTATTTAGGAGACAATAAATTAGTTGGATCCTATATTAAGAACACATCGAGAGATAGTAATGATATTTAAGAGGTATACTCTTAGGTTCAGGATGATACCTTCTATATTGTATACATCTTCGATAATAGTAGAAAAATTATGTCTCAGGCTAGACCCAAACATAATAATGAGTAAATACCAGCATTAGAGTAAAACATTATAAAATTAACATTGAATAAACAATATTTACATTTTATATTTAATGTGTTGTGAATTTGTTACAGAACATACAATATAATTTAACCCTAATAGGTTCATAGGTTCGAACACTAAAATGTGGTAAATATCTTAGAATGGACATAATTCAATAAACCTTTTTATCAATGATTCACCCCCACGGGGCTATGTATTCTACTAAGTACTTCAATTAAAATCAAAGAACATGGTTCTACCTCTGTTACATGTAATTTTTACTCTCATATATTAAAATTAGTTGAATTTAAAAATTGAGAATGTTAATGAAATTACTTCATCAAAAAATAATGAGTATATCTCAATTAATACCTATATAGATATTACTTATGATAAAATTTTTAAGTATATAAATAAAAATTAATCTATAAAATTAAGTATCATAAATTATACGAAATAGTAGAAAGATGATACTCCATTATTTGATGGTAATCAAAGTGGTATGTTATGTGTTTTATATTTTAACAATAACCGTCTAATTAAAACTGAGTAAAAAATGAAGAGTATGAGTCTATAGAAATCACTGAAGACTTTTAATCTAATTACAATGTATTTATGAAGAAAACACCTATTGAATTTTTAACTTTTATACATACAATAATCAAGTATTTATGTGATGAGAAAAAATATAGTGGTTGAATGAGAAGATATGAAAAAATCATTGATTAAGAAGTTGAAAGTGTTAAAAACCATTAACCAAATTATTTTAACCAACAAAAAGTAAATATTTTATAAAGGATAGTAATCCTTATCTATAAAATCATTAGAAATTGAATGTTATTGTAAATTTTAAATTAAAAAAATCTTTAAATAAATTTTTTATTCATTGGATGATTTCAATGGTGTTAAAAATGGTCAGTATGAAACAAGTCTAATAGATTAAATTAGATTCATAGTTATATATAAGAAATTTGTATGTTTCATGGGGATCAAGAGGTTAATATCATAATGTTCTATGAATACTGGGTGAAATCACCTAAATTATATTCAATACTTTAAATATAACGTCTCTTGAGTTTGATGTAAATTTGAGAATCATGAAAGTTATCTAGTATGAATTCATACATGAAGATAGAAGAAGAGATTCATCCATAAAAGTTACTTAAAATATTGTTACTTATATAATTACTCATTATTATTGAATTAATATATTTATTTTATTTGAGGAAAAATCAATTATAAACACGCATGAAAATTTAACTCTTTCTCCCAAAATTTTATGTTGACAAATAATATTTCAATGGAAATTTAATGTTATAACATAAATTATACACATATCTGGTATGATAAAAATTAAGTGAAAACAAAAAATTTATTAATGGTGATTATGAGAAATACGATTAGTTAATTTTTTCCAAAATAAAATTATAATAATAGTTGTTTAGTCTTAAAATATAAATGATAAAAAGTGGAATCAATA
This sequence comes from Viscum album, assembly GCA_963277665.1. NCBI lineage: Eukaryota > Viridiplantae > Streptophyta > Magnoliopsida > Santalales > Viscaceae > Viscum > Viscum album. The sequence goes on from OY728141.1 coordinate 2,066,903,854, forward strand.
TTACAAAATTGAAGGAAACAATACTTATTTTCTATTTTTCTGCTATAAAAATATTAGATTCATGGAAATTGAATATAATTATGACATTTCAATTATTTAAGAAAAAATAATAACTACATTATGAGGAAAATATTATGTCAATATAAATATAACATTAGAGTTTATGGACATGGGTTGGAATAACAATGTAAATCAATCCATGAAAGGAAAAATGAACTAGTTTGGTGGAATAAATCTATGAAGAAGATTTAAAATTTCATAAGTGGTTTAAATAGAATTAATATATAATAATTCACCATATATCATTGAAAAAAATTAAATAATCTATAAATTTTCCTAAACAATTCTTTATTATACGTCTTGACTGGTAAAAAAGGATATTAAATTAATGAAATCATAATAAAGTGAAATCACTATGGTATTTGTTGTGAAAATGTAAGATCTCCAATTGAATAAAGATAAAAATATAATAAAACCATTCAATATAATAATATCAGTGTTTATAAAGTCATGGGTGAAATTATGAGGGATAATGGAGCAAAAAAGTGAGTAGTTTTTGGGTTCATAAATATCTCTCAACATAGTTTTTCTAATTGTGGAGAATTCGGAGAAGCAACCTTGTTCATATATATATATATATTGTGTAGGTATATCTATGTATGGAATTGGAGGTGATTCATCTGTTCATGTAAGAATTAAAGTAATTAATTTTGTGAAATTTATATAAATCCCTTAATGATATCTGTCTTGAGTACATTATTTACATTGGTATCATCCATGAAAAAGGATATGGATTAAGATTACCCCTTGGAGGGGAATTTGAGTTGAATTACTACAAGATATAAATATCCCATGTAAATTCGAAATTTGAGAATGTGATATATTGTGTGAATTTAAAAATTTATTAACTCAAAGTGAAAGTTATAAAATTCTAATGAATTATTGGAGTTTGGTTTTAGTTGGCTGAGATTATAAATGTTGAATTTTTTGGACAATGGATTATAAAATTGAATACGTATTTTGATAAAATGTTATATATCTTTTATAAAAATATACAATTCTATTTAAATTTTAGATATTGATTATTTAATGATAAAATTAACGTAACATGAAGGGGGAGAAACCTGTTTTGATTTGGTAATTTTTAATTTGTTTATTGAGGTGAATGCATGAGATTAGTGATTTTTTTTGAATAACCCCCAAAGAACATTTATTAGTTTCTTTCATATGATGAATCAAATATTGATACATTTTATATAAAATATATAGTCACTTTTTTATATACTGACAAAATATCACATGGACTTAAAATTTATTAATTTATTGAACATTACTTTAAGAAATGCGATTCCATAATAGTATTAATATAATTTAATTCATCTTTCAGTATAGTGGATGATAATAGGGATAAGATAAAATATCATGTCATTATTATATCATGATATGAGTGTGGCATTCCCTTAGTTAAGAATATAAATATGAAGAGAAAAAATAATAATTAGTATCTATTGTCAATAAGGGGTGAGAAACTTAGAACATATTAGAGGGAAAATGAGTATGATATTTACATTATAATTGAAACAAACATTTAAATTAATTATTAAGTGGGAGACTATAGTACCCCATTAGATTATGATACAGGGTAAAATATTTTTACCTATGGGAAATTAATTAAATGGTATGTAAATGAAAAATACATGGAAGTAAATGTTAAATAATGAAATAAACTTAATTTTGAACTCGTTTTTTAGAAGATAAAACATTAGAAATAAATAAGGTTTTGATCCACTTATTGAAGGTAACACTGATTGAAAATATGAGTATGGATGATTAATAAGTATGGAAAATTAGAACTTGTTTTCTAAATCTAATGGATAACAATTATAGATGTAATCATTTCTATTACTCTATGAAATAATCATATATATATATATAATGAGAAATTAATTTTATATTTTATATATGAATAATGAGAGAATTAATATTTTTGTTTATAAATCACAAGAATTTATGATAGAAGTTGATATAAACCTGGATAATGTTAATGTATTTATGCTAGGGGAAGTTTCATTCATTTAGTTTTATTTTAATGAAACACTAATGAATGAAGGCACACATGTATCTAGATATGTTTCAAAAATAATCTTTTCAATATAGAAAATATTTGAGAATGAGATTATGAGTTCAATGTAATAATTGTAGGTGTACTATTTATATAAGAATAATATTTTATGAAGGCATGAAGGCACGTTAATATCCTTTGAAAATATAATTATCGGATACAGATAGTTTGTGTAAGGAAGAGGAGGCATTGAAAAGCCTTAATGGGGTTGAGATAATTGGTGAGAGAATATAAAATTTAAAAGGTATGTTACAAAAATGTATTTTTCTACAAGATGACATGTTTTCCCAGTTAATGACAAAATTTTAGTTGATTTCAAAGGATATTGAGATGTAAAAAGGTCATATAAAAGAATAATTTATGAACATATTTTTTATATTACGTTATATAGGATTTAGGTTAAAAGTAAATTATGAAGATTTGAGTTTGAAGATCATTAGAAAAGTACTAATGAAAAATATAGAAAGGGAAACCATACTTGGAAAGGATAGTCTAGATGAAAAATATATTTAAGAAACCTTTGAGGCATTCTTCCATGGATGGTGATTCTATAAAAAAGAGAACCATTAAGTGGTTATAAAGGATGAGAAGAACAATTTATAGTATATGAAATGTGTGATAAAATATTGATAATGTATTTAATATTAGAAGAAGAAGAAGATTTATTTGTAAGTATAATTCTATAGACCAAAATTGAAATTACAATTTCGGTATACACATTACATTTGACATATAAAGCTAATAGATAGTTTAGTATATGTTTATAATGTTTGGAAGAGGAGCATAAGTCAATTTTAAAGTATTTTATGATTTGAAATACCAACTCCATAAAATATAGAGTAATAGAATAGTGATTATTTAGATAATTCTAGAAGGTGTATCATGATGATAATTTTACAGATTCTAGAGGATTACAAGTTAAGGAGTTTAAAATATAATAGTTTTAAAAGTCCAAATTTTTAATTTATTAGAATATAAAAATGTGATTTATGTGAAATATGTAAAATATTCTATGATAAAGAGTCCAAATTATGTGTCATATATATGGAATAATTAAAATAGAAGCGTAAAATCTATGTCAAATTATGTTAAATGATAAAAAAGCCTATATAGGAATGATCATAATGTTGTATAAGGTCATCCTTATCCTATATATAAATAATCATATGAGTTGAAAAATTAAATAAGATGATATTGAGCTATAAATATAGATATACAATTATGATCCATATGTTTTTCTTAAAAAAATATTTTATAAAGTAATGAAGAATATTTTTTGGGCATTCAGGGAAAAATATTATTATATAAAATGGATTTATCATTAGAATTAGTAATGTAATCCTTGGAATTGAGAATGTTGGGAATTCACAGTGAGGAATTATAATAGCCAAAAATGAAATATTTAATAGAGGTTTGAATATTCAATGACAAATATAAATTATAGAAGGCTCATTTAGAGAGAAGTGATGATGATATATCATATACTATGATAGAAGAGAGGGAGAATGTAGTTTGTCAGTTATGAATATCATTTGGGTCAAATAAATTGATGATATAAAATATGCATTTCTAGATTCATTGTGAGAAGATTCATGATGATTAGAAACTAAATTTTAGTGATAAAAAATCAATGTTATGTGTTATCATAAAAACATTCTAAGTATTTAAGTACATGGAGAATGTGAGATTCTAAAATTAGTGATATGGGATTATAGTTCATATATTAAATATTGTATAGACATTATTATTCTTTAGATGTGAGAAAAAAATGATATATTTCTAACACAACACCAGGAAGATGATTTTATTGAAGAAGATATCAAGTCATGTAATCTTGATACTACAAAATTTTGGGATCATAAAAATAATAATGAAGTGAATAATATCTAATTCCAATAATTTTTAAAGGCTTGGGGAAATACCATCATTTTTATGAAATCCAATAATGTGAAATATAATCGTATAGCCAAAGGATATTAATTTTTTTTTGGGAAGCATTATTATAAAGAACCAAAATATTATCATTGTGAATTACATTATTATAATTATTTTATATATTATAATCACATAAATCACATTAATAACACAATAAAAAGACTGAAAATTAAGAATGATTAAAATAAGAGTTACTTCTATAAATTAAGAAACATTTACCAATGAAATAGTAACTTAACCATAGGAATAGTAATATGACCCTTATGAATAGTAAAAATTCCAATAGAATGGTAACATCACCTATGAAAGTAGATATAAAATATACTCATCCTATTAATGAACACATGACATAATTATATCATATTATAGGCAGATAAATGTTTTAGAAATTATTAATTTGGTGTTGATAGCTTCTTAGGTTACAAATATTTAATTATAATTTAATAATTAATATAAAGATTTAAATTATTATTAATTTTCATTAAATTTATTCATACATTTATATATTTTTTTCTTGTGATTTTAATAAAATTTTATGGGACCTCATTTAATTTTTTAAATTGTTATAAAATCAAATCTAATTTTAAAATCGATATTTTCCATGTAAATGATAAATTAAACTAAAAATTAAATTTATAATATTTAAAAAAAATATATTGAAAAAATGGAGTTTATTTTCGGAATTCTACACATCATTAAATGGTTAGGGTGATTTTTTGGGATTTTTCTATGATACTTGAATTTTTGGTGAATAGTAAAATATGGTGATTTACGGTTTTTGCTAAATACTTGAATTGAAGAGTCGTAGATGATGTATGTTTGATGTAAGCACAAAATAATGAACTAAAATTCATTATTTTAATATTTTTGGTGTTAATTACCAAACTATTCATATTCGACAGATAAATAATAAAATAACGAGTAAAATAATGAGGAAGCACCCCTCTCCTCCACATAAATACCACGCCTCCCCACCTCTTCTCATCACAACTTCCAAGATTTGATAATTGTACAAATTATAAAGAATAATACTATCAGTCTCCTCCCAAATATATAAGAGATCTTAATCTCATCAAAAAACCAAAACATTTTCTCTACAGAGGTTTTCAAGGAGGAGAAACTGAAGAGGTAAATTCATCTTTCAATTTAAATTTGTTTCTTTTCATGTTATTTCACATTATTTCCTCACCTAAACTAATCCAAAGGGTATGATAACTCAGGTAACTCACATATACTGGAAATATAGTATTCTAATGTAACATTCCTTCATCAAACCCCTTTCCTCTCCCTTTTATTTAAAAAATGAAAACGTTGTTCGTGAGGTGTAAAATTATCACCTTCAAAGATGAAATTTTTTCATTTTCTAATGAACCATTAAAGGATGGTAATAAAACCATATTTAAGGTTAAAAAAATTATAATATATGTATTACAACCAATTTAATGTTATTCAATAATTATATACACCTGATGCTAATTAATAAAATAAAACATGTTTGTTGTGTGTGAAAATCACCCAAAATAATCCAAATGATTATCAATAAAATTTTGTATCATGATTCATCCACACCCTAAAAAAATGAATTATATATCCATTTATCATTCTTTATTTTCATTAATAACTTATAAAATCAATTATGTATTTCAATTTTAATTTTACATGAACTTCTATACTCTTATACTAGTGAACTAACCATGAAAACTAGGAAAATGAGCACTCTTTAATGACGAAATTGAACATTATAACTCATAAAAGGCTATAAATTAACTTAATAAAATTATAATAATTTTATTACATTTATAAAGGGTTATGAACTAATTAATTAATAGATATAATTTTACTATTCAATACATTAAGATCAAGTTCTGAACCATTTCATACATAAGGTATGTGATTCTAGTTGAACCTCCATTTTTCTTCTGGTCACTCTTTCTCTCTCTCTACCAAAATGTATTTATTCTTTATTTTTCTTAATTATTCTAAATTATTTTTATATGTTCCAAAATCAATTATTTATATCATACTATCTTTATTTTTTTGGGGAAATATGTGTTTTATAAAGGCTCCCTTTTCAATTCTTCCCGATAAGAAATCTTGATTCAAAAAAACATCCTCATTTCTTTCCCTCTTCCAAGTTCACTCCATAGTCTATTTTAAGACACCGGTTTTTTTAAAAAAAATCTGTCATTTTATCATGGTAAAATAACTATGTTAATTGCTAATTTTATAAAAATAAATATTAATTTTATGATTAAAATTCTCATTAATATTTTTCTTAAACCACACTAAAAAATTTCATCTCTATGGTTTTTTAAAGGATGGGGTCGAAGCCTCAATTTATTATTTGAAAGAAATGGCCTCTTTAGACTGAGTAGAGGGAGACCCATTACATATCTTGAATACCCAAGGCCAAAGTGGCCTAAATACAAGGCTTGAAAGCCCATTTTTTGGCCCAAAGGACCCCTTGGTGAACAGTACTGCTATAGTACTGCGCTGCTACATTACCTGCTACAGTACCGCCACCGCTACAGTAACTGCAACAGTCCCTCCGCCGCTACAGTGCTTCCACAGCTACAGTGCCGCATCTACAACAGTACCTGCTACAGTAATGCTACAGTACCTGGGAAATTCTCCCCTGCCCAGATTCGATCCTGGGTCTTTTAGATGCCAAGCAGGAGCCTGTACCACTAGGGTACATGCTCGTTGGCTCATATCTATGGTTTATTAAACACTCCTTTTACATGTTTTCACTTCAATAGGAGATAAATTATCATGATCCATTCCTAATATACATTATTAATGTCCATGTATTTTTTTAATCCAATCTTTCATTGAAATATTTATGATATGTTCACTTATTATGCTTTATGAAATGATTATGATACCCATCTCTTTCCATGTGTAACCCTTATGTTAATTCTTCATGCGACACACATATTCATGAACATGTTATAATGGCTGTGCATAGACCATGATCCAATGAATTATGTAATATTTAGTCTCATGAGATTTCATGTATGGGCATAGAGGAAATGTAGCATGTCATATTTTTTCATGTATTGTTTTTTGATATTATATGGATTGATTTTGAGACCAGACACTTAGACAGTGTGAGATTCTGAGGCCCCATGTGCTTGGAATAATTTTATTAAAAATATTAAAATATTTAATATCATTCTTGCATGGTGTTCCTAAAAATGTGGAATAACTCCGAAATAGGTTCCTAAATTAGAAGTCCATGGTAACCATTGAATTTAGAATAGTGACTTTACCCTAGGCATGACCTAACATTTGTCTGCACATATCATCAATAGAAAAAGATACCAATGATATAATTTTAAATAAAATAAATAAATAAAATTATTGTATTTTTAAATCTTAATAAATCATGAATTAGAAATTGGATTGAAAATTTGAGACCATCTTTTCATTCATAGTGTACTATTTTCCTTAGGTGTAACATTACCATTTTCGGTGTGAGGCGTTTGTAGAAAATAATTCATGGGTTAAGAAATAAATGAAATAATAAAATTATTTTTATTGTTTTTCCAACACTATGATTGAATCATCATTAAATATAAAATTATGGGTAAATATCAGTGTCATCCATATAACCCTCGAGAGGCTATAGGACTATTAGAGAGAGAGAGAGAGACAGATCTCCATAAAAGCCTCTCATGAAAACTGTGAAAAATCCTGGATCAGCGATCAACCTAGCTCAATTTCGACGAACCTTGAAAATGACGAAAAAGACACATTTTTATTCATCAATAAATGAACCAAATATTGGTAGGGAGTGTGTTTCAAATTTTTTATTTCCCTGTTCTTAATTTCTATAATGAATATAAATCAATAGACAAATAGAATGATTCATGGATCATGTGTACTTCATGAAGAGATTTATTTCGAGGGGATTTTATCATAAGAAGTTTCAAGGTTTTATATCAGGGATGGATTTGTTTCCTATGATTATAGAAACAATCCAATATCGAAATGAAAATTTATTGAGGTTCATTACTCTTGATTTATTGAGATTTTCTCCCCCAATTCCTCATTTCACCACAAATGTTCTTCATTGGTCAGGGGTTTAACACATCCCAGTTTATTGATTGTTTCACACCAGATTCATGGTGAAATTTTGCGACATCATAGATATGGGATCATCATGGGATGATGTAGTTGATACGAAGGAGATGGAGAAATTCAGATGATAGATAATTCTCAAATCTGTGTTCTTCAATGCACAATTATCAATGACAATTTAATCAATTTTTTGAAAATATATGACGATGTGATGCATTTTTCAATGACAGTAAGGCTTGTAAGTGAACAAATATATGATCATTTAAGGTTTCTAGGATTATAGGGGACATATCGCCTCACAAAAGTGGAGTCGTAGATTGTGAAAAGTGGTGTCGACGGAGCCGCACATGATGGTGGAACATGGAGTAAGACGTAGGGTGATGGTGGAGGTGGAGGACATGGAGCAGGAAAGGTGGCTCGGGTTGGGTCAGTGGGTCAGGTTGTGCTAGTGGGTCGGGTCGGGCCTGGTGTGCGGGGTCGGACCAATGGGCGGGGTCGGGCTCGGTAGGATGGGTCGGGCCAGTGGGCTGACTCAAGATAGGTGGTCTAGGTTAGGGAAGTGAGATGGAGCTGGATATGTGGGCGGGGCTAAGCCAGTTGGATAGGGTTGGGTCTTCCCAATGTGCCAAACTAGAACCAGGTCAGATCCAGGGAAACCAGGCAGAGCCAGTTGTGTTCTACCAGTGTGTTGTGGCACCTTGAGTTATCGCAGGCAGTACGACCGCATGAAACGATTGACTGTGGTGGTTTATTGTTAGCTTTGACAGCTCGACCTACCACATGGTGTAGTGATTACACAACTGGACCATGGGTGGTTGACCTTCATGGTTGGTTGGCATAATATGTGGATTGACCACCATGTTCGATGAACTGGAAAAGTGACCCCTACATTTTTCAAAAAAAAATAACTCCTAGAAAGGGCATCGAATAGAATAATATTTTATGGCATTGAGACCCTAATTTTAAGAATGGCTTGTTGAGACCATTGTTGGGTTTTTAGTTAGGAAAAGTGCAGTTTGAGAGCATTTCCTTGGTCCTTACCTCAATGGTTCTCTATAGAATTTCATCCACATTAATAGATTGAAATCCCCTATAGAGGTCAAGTATCAAATAGAGTATGACATCCATTCCAAAGACTGTAGTTTGATTCTATATCAACCCTAGTAGAGTCTATTGAATTTTGTGAACTTCTTGGTTAGGGTGATGATTCTCTAATTAGCGGGTCGTAGAGGTATGGTCTGTTGTATCTCCTAGTCAGTTCTGGGCATGATCCCCTATATAAAGGGTTAATTAAGATTAGGTTTGTGGTATCCCCCAGTAGTTATGGGCATGATCCATGTTGTCCCCCAAGTAGTTCTGGGTTTGACCCTCTTGATTTTTATCATAGTCTTTGTTGACCATTGAATCCTCATTGGGCGAGGCCGAAATGAACTTGAACACATTGTGGGGCATGTTTTATGATATTGTGTCTCTAGGTGTGTGTTATCTTGGAATGAGCATGCTTCATGAATAATCCCATGGTTATAAATTGGTTATGACTGTATAATGGAATGCTGTCTTTCTTGAGTTTATCCGGATATTCTTGTTGTATTTTATGTGGACATATACCTCTATAGATATGACTGTATTTCCTTTGTTGTATTCATCTGTTGTTTTGAGATGTTCTAATAAGTATTGTTATGACCACCCCTAAAAGGGATTTTCCCATTTGTGTCGTGTCTTGTGCATATGATTTAACTTTTGATGGAGTCCTAGGAAGACCAGGAATGGATGGTGCTTAGTCAGACTGAACTAACCGAGGTGTGATCCTGTGGATTTTAGACAACAGTCCAAGTACCATTACCTTCACGTTGGACTTTTGTTACCAACTCTTTTTGGTGGGCTTGTATTTGTCCCTATTTACTTTTCAATAAATCATATCATTCTATGGTTATAATATATAGTGGTATGCAAGCATTTTTTACATAGTGGTTTTAAAATTTAATCATATTGTGGGCTTGGATATGTGTGCATGTATATATGTTCAAAGGAAATGCCTCCTCTATTAGTAATTTGCATACTCGATACTAGTATTCAACCCCTGGATTCTTAGATATGGGACACGAGAGTAGTGGCTTGGGTCTCATTGGGATGGTTTGTGACAAAGTGGTATCAGATCGGACCAGTTCTGCCTCCAGACAAGGAGTCTATAAAATTATTTTGGGGAAACAGTGTCAAGTGTTTTGAGTTTGGATTTCAGGCTAAGGACTCGAGTATTGATATAGTAGGAAACATATCCAGATAAAAGGACTCTGATTACCTTCTTTTCGACTCAGTGCATTTAAAAACTAGTCGCTGTGAAAATAAATTTTACATAAATCTTATAGGAATGGTTGTTTTTTCCATGTCCTTCTTGAGTCATCTACACAGATATACTCAGTTAACTGTGGTAAATATTGTTTTATTTCAGGATGTACCTATATAGACAGCCAGCTAGGATTCCATTGTGTGATCACGAAGATGATACACCAGGTGACGAGGTATCGATACATGGATTTAAACTAGAGATATCACCTCCAGCTGGTGCACTATCCATACCACCACCTATAAAGCTACACATGGTACCCGTAGTACCAACGTATGAGGTGCGTAAGATGAGCACACTTTACATGATTCAATAATATAAACCCCTCAGGTTCTGTGGAGAGCATGACACAAAGGTGGATGGGGAATGGATTTAAAAGGTAACCAATGTTTTATTTCTACTCAGGACACCAATAGACCAGATGGTTGTCCTAGAACTAAGCCTTCTAAAAGACAGAGTAGGATGTTGGTGGGATTGTTTACCCAATATTAAGGTGAGGAAACTCTTTGGTGGATAGACTTTGATAACCTTTTCAGAAAGGATTTCTCACCTTATAATCCAAGGGATATGCATATCCAGGATCTTCTATTGCTTTGGGAGAACCACATTTCAGTATCTAAGTATTCATTGAGATATAAAACCATTCTTGTTACTCTATGGATATGATACATGATTAGTACTTCAGAGCTTATACCTTCAACTAAGGTATGTGTAGGGACATCCAAGCATGTGTTATCCTTTTGAGAATTCCAACATATAGTGGTGTTATTGAGAACGCTTTTGTGTTTGAATGTTTCTTGGATAGGTGGATAAAACACATGATTATTAGTAGTGGGAAAGTAGGGAAAGGACATCGGTAGTAGATAGATGGCATTAGTCTCTTAGACATGGCTGTGGAGGAAGTTTTAAGAGGTGGTGCCGAGATATAGGATCCTCAATTCATGGATCGCATGTTAGGTCTAGTCATCCTAGAGAGAGGTGGTGTTATTCATGTGACAACAGGGGAAAACTGTATGCAGTCTTGGAAGATGACCCTAGTGATCCAGGAATGAGTTGAGGTACGATATATATATTTTATACTTTAGTTTCCATTTTTATAGTCACATATGATAGTTATTCTTTTCTTACCATTTATATCATTCGACACTCAGATATTTATGTTGAACTGTTGACTCAACCCTTATGCTTGGAGACACCTACTAGAGGAGACTCATTGATCACACACTTCTGAAAACAGTGTGACTTGACTATTGGAGGTGATAGTTTCAGTTGGTATCTATTGTTAGCTGTGTCAAGGACATAAGACATCATTATTAGTATGGATGAGTGATCCATATTTCAGGCTCAGATTGACTATTTTAGTTGAAGAGTTTTGTATGTCTGTAGTGATGGAAGGATGTTTACCTTATTTAGTGAAAAGAAATATTGGAAGCATGGATAGGGAATCGTGAGACATAGTGTTTCTCCATAGGTAGCCAATATTTTGGTTTCCATGAAGGCAAACATGATCATGAAGTTATGTGTGTATTTTTCATGCTTAAACTATGTGACTGTAAATAATGAGTATCCATTTTGGAAGATTAATGACCCCCTTTTGATCAGTTGAGAGGGGAATGATTATTATCAATGTCTGACTTCAGGTCAATGCTTTTAGGAGTCGAGGTAGAGTTTGACTGGCACTCCAATCTTGAGATTTCCAAAGGACGGTGTTGAGTATATAGTATTCTACGATGCATCCAAAATCGGGCTTGGTTGTTTCTTGATGCATATGTAAGTGATGATTACCTATGGATCACGGTAGTTGAGACCACATGGGAATAACTATGAAACCCATGATCTTGAGTTTGTAGTGGTAGTATTCACATTGATGATGTGGAGACACTACCCGATGAGAATGTAATTTATCATCTACTTTGATCACAAGATTATCAAGTATATATTCTCTTATAAGGATTTGAACATGAGAAAGAGGATATGGATAGTGATCCTCCAGGACTATGAATTTTATATTGACTATATTCTTGGGAAGGGGAACATGGTGGTAGATACTATCAGTAGGAGATCTAGTTTTCAGTTAATAATTGAGGCCTCAGAGTAGTTTCCCTTGTTGAAGTAATCCCTTGAGAATGGAGTTGAAACAGCTTATATCTAGTTGATGGTTGTCACCCCTCCACTATTGTAGCATTTCTTAGAGGCACAACTAAGGATACCGACTATGATAATGTATATTCTCATATTTCTACTAGGAATGCTCGTGATAAATATTATAAAGTTGGGGGCATGTCATTATTTTCATAGAATACACAGTAGTATAAGTGGAATTGAAGGAGGAGGTTCCAAGGGAGTTTCATACATACACTTTGGGGTTATATCTAGGTGTTGAAAAGTTATACTGGGTCCTCAGATACCAGTTTTGGTGGCCAGCGATAAATAAATAAGTTGCATAGTTTTTTTCTCGATACCTTACTTGTCACTAAGTGTAGGCTAATCATTAGGTTCCAACGGGTTTAGCTCAACCCATTAATGTTCCATAATGGAAGTGGGATGTAATATTTATGGACATCATGATAGGTTTATCACATGAGTCCAAGAGACACAATGCTATTTAGGTGATCTTTGATTGGCTAACCAAGTCATACCACTACCCATCTATCTAAGAGTAGAGTTTAGTAAAGAGATTGGGATGTATCTACATATAGAAGATTTTTGGAATCCATGGAGTTCCATCGATGATAGTATCGAATCATGATAGTTTTTTAACATAGTATTTGTGGAAGAGATTCTAGGAGGTTTTTGGGACCCAGGTATGCTTGAGAACAGAGTTACACCCACATATGGGCAACCAAATTGAGCGAACCATATAGGTTGTGGAGGAGATGATGCGGGCTTACATGTTATAATTTTTCCATGGTTGGAAGAACATCTTACCACCAATGGAGTTTTCATAAAAAAATAACTACCATTACACCATTAGTATGGCTCTATTCAAGGCTCTATATGGGTGACCCTACAGGTCACCACAATGTTGGACTAACCTTGGAGATTCATCACTCATGGACCTAGAGTTGGTGAAAGTCACTATAGATAATATGAATATCATATAGGAGTGTATAATGACTACAAGATCCATAATAAGTCTTATAATGATAGGTGAAATATTTATTTGGATTTTGATAAAGGATACCACATCTTCCATCAGGTTTCACCTCAATTGGGATTACATACTTTTGGATGGGGTGGCAAGATATCTCTATGACTCATCGTACCTCTGAAATTACAGTATAGAGTTGGAGAGGTGTCATATCACTTGGCTATAACACCACAGTTAGACTGGTTACACGATGTATTCCACATATCGTAGTTGAATAGGTACGTGCACGACACATCATACACCATCAAATATAGCGATCTAGATATCAAGGATGGAGAGACTTTTGTTGAGTACCCAATGTAGATCTATGATCGATAGGAGATAATCCTTTCTGGGAAATTGATTCTTTAGGTCTTGTCTAGTGCCAGCACCAAAATCTCCAAAAATGAACATGACAGAGGGAGGCTCATATTCATGCTCAGTACCCTCATATGTTTGTGTACACATTGTTTTTTCTTTTCGGGTACGTAAATCCCCAAGGTTTTGAGAAGGTAATATCTCATATTTTTCCATTATTGTTTTTAAAAATTATATGTATTTATATTTAGGCTATGCACTGAGACGACGTGTGATTATGAGGCCAACTATTTTCAAAACAAATATTTGGTAATTTTATAAATATTAAGTAGCATGTGTGTGAGGTGTTCCCAAAAAAGTGTATTAACACTCAAATGGATCTCAGATCAAAAATATGAGGGAACACTTGAAATAATTATATCAGATTTATCCTGGGAGTGACCTAAAATTTATCAGTGTGGGTCACCTACAGAAAAAAGTCACCACATATGTAATTGTAAATAAATAATTAAATAAAATTATATTATTTTTAAATCCTAACAACTCTTGATTAGGGACTCAGATTGGAAGTCTGAGACCATCAATGAGTTCATAGTGTATTGTTTTCCATAGGCATGACATAAAAAATTTCAGCATAAAGAGTATGTGGAAAACCTATTACATGAGTGGAAATAAATAAAATAATAAAAATATATTGTTTTTTTTTTGGTTTTTCAAACAATGTGATTGAATCTTCATTAAATATAATATTATGGAGAATCTCAATGTTAGCTTCATAACCCTGGAGATGTCTAAGGACCGTTATTGATAGTGAGAGAGAGCTCTGAAAAATCATCTTAGGTGAACGATGAGGGATCATGGATCAATGATCAACGTACCTTAGATTTGATGGTTCATTCAAACCATGACATAAACATAGTGTTCTTCATCAAATAATAATCAATATTGAGGGAGAGAACGTGTTTCTATTGTTTAATTCCTAGTTCTTAATTTCGTCAATAAATGTGAATCAATCAATGAATGGTTTGATTCATAGAATGCGTGTATTGAGAGAAGGGATTTATTTTCAAAGGATTTGTAGGAGAAAGTTTAAATATTTTATTGCAGTGATGGATTCATTTCATGATCTAACAAAAATTAACCAAGTCCAACATGAACATCAATTGAGGTTCATTCCTCTTGATTTATTTTTCTTTTCTCCACCAATTCAATATTTCACCACAGGTGTTGTCATTGGAACAATTTCGACACATCCCTGATCGATCGGTCATTTCACACCTGATTCTTGGTGAAACAACCCGATATCTTATATACAGGATCATAACGGAACAATGAATGTGCGACAATAGAGATAAAGTGATTCTGGTGATAAATGATTCCAAAATTCACATTCATCGGAGCACAAGGAAGAATAATGATTTAATTCATTTTTCAAGAAGTTCTAATGATATGATGTGTTTTTTGATGATGAAAATCCCTATAAGAGCCTATATATGAGATCATTTAAGGTTTAGAGAATTGGAAGAGACAAGATGACTCGTAGAAGTGGAGACGGTGGTAGTTTTCATAGGAGGGGGCACACATTGGCAAGGGACGAGGCTGGCGGAGGTGACTGATGCCACCATTGGCAGAGCCGCATATGGTGGGAGACTATGGTGGAAGATGTTGGATGACATCAGTGGTGGTGGAATAGAACATGGAGTGGGAATGGTGGGTTGGGCCAAGCTAGTGGTACGGTTTAGGCTAGTGGGCCGAGTCAGTCTCAGTGGGTTGGGCAAGGATAGGTGGGCCTGGATGGATGAGGACGATGGGTCGGTCCAGACACGGGATAGACTCGGGTCAAATTTGGTCCAATCGGGTAGAGGCGGTTGTGGTTGACTACGGTGGTGATCCATAGTTATTCCGCATCTCAAGAATCCCTGGGAATTACAACCACATGACACGATCAACAGTGGTGGTTGACCATGAGTCGTGGCAGCTCGAGCTACTACGGGTTACAAATGCCACGTGGCCAGACCATGGGCAGTCGATCGGGGTGGTCAGTTGGCACGGTAGGGTGATTGACCGTGGTGGTTGGTCCATGGGAATTATTACCCCTGTAGTTTTCAAACCAACATAACTTATTGATTGAGCGTTTAATCGATGATCCATTTGCATCATCGAGACCCTAACATTGAGATGGTATTTTTGAGAGAAATGTCGGGTTTTTATATTGGACCCGTATATTTTGAGTGTTCTCCCTTGATCCTTTCCTTAGTGGTTTAGTATGTAATTACATCCACATCATTGGATTCTAATTCCCTCTAGAGGCTGAGTCTCAAATAGAGTATGGTATTTGTACCTGAGATTGGAGTACGATCCTCTATCACCCATAGTGGAGTCTTTGGAATTGCATGACCTCACTGAGGAGGGAGCCGATCCTCCATCTAGCAGGCCATATCAATATGGTCCATGGAATCCCCTTTTTAATTTTGGGGGTGATTCCATATGTAGTGTATTAATATATATTGTTCATGTGGAATCCCCCACCAGTTCTGGGTGTGTTCTGTGGTGTCCCCTGACTAGTTCGGGGTGTGACCTCCTCTCTATGTATCATAGTATTCTGTGACAAATTGTTCTCTTTGAGTGGGGACCATATGAGACAAACCCCTTAATGGGGTGCCTTTGATGATAATATGGCTAAAGGAGTGATTTATCCTAGAACAAGCACGCCAAGAGTAATCTAATTGTTAGAAGTTAGTTGTGATCGCCTGATGGTGTGGTGCCTCTCTTGAGTATATTTCGATATTATTATAATATGTGTTGGGTTCATGTACCTGCGTAGATCTAAATGTACTTCCTTTTTTTAATTTCATTGAGGTTTTAGGGTATCCTACTATGTATTGTTATAATCATTCATGCATGGTATTTTCTATTAAATGTCATTTCTTATGCAGATGATCAGACTTTCGATAGAGTCATTGGATGACCAGGACCAGACAGTGCTTAGTGAGACCGAACAGACTGATTTGTTTCCCCACAACTTTCATACAATAGTCCCAGTACCTTTAACATAATTTTAGACATGTCTTATATAATCTTTATTGTGGTATTTTTTTTCCTTTTTTTTAATTGAAATTACATCATTTTTTACTCTGGTTGTGGGATATAGTGGTTTGCATTCATTTTTTACTTAGTGGTTAATACATTTCAGCATATTGTGGTATTGGAGATGTGTGAGAGAATAATGATACACAATAAATGCCTCCCATGTTAATGATATGCCTACTCTATGCTAGTCATTATCCCTAGGACTATTGAAGGCGGGACTGGGGTGTTACAAAACATGCCCCACTGCGACAGTTCTTGATAGTGAACGTGATTCTTTTATGAGACTTTGTCCACCATGTACTGGTGGTTCTCCATGACTCATGCTTATGTCATATTATATGTTGTTTCCATATTCATACGATGAAATGACTATATGTTCCCATGTGATACATGTTATTCTTCATTATGTTTATTAATGTTCTATTCCTTTTATGTCATCATGTTATGCTTTCTAACCCACATTCTATGTTTTATTCCTTTGCCTATTTCCTTACTGGGATATTTATCCCATCCATTTTATTTCATGTATTCCCTAGGTTATCTAAGACAGTTATTGGAAGTCAATGGAATCTAGGATCTCATTAGGGAGATTAAATAAAATATGTTTTCATGATGTTAAATTTTGTACCTATCTTCAAAGGATAATAGAATTTATGATCCCTGGATTGTAATTTGTAGGTTAATTATACTAAATATCTCATAATTATATTTTTAATTCGTCAGGGTCACTATAGTTGGTATCAGAGGAAAAGTATAGTTAATATTAGGATTTGGATTATAAACCAACAGTGAAAGCCATAGGGATAGGAGTAAATATAATAAAACATCCCTAAATTTTTAAAAGTATAGATTTTGTTTGTTTATCATGAAGATAAATCCCTATTTGTATAATACACATGGATATGGTTTTGGAACAGATATACCTAGGAGTAACAACTCTGAAAAAGTATTTCGAGCATTACTCATTGTAACAAGGTAAATGAAAACAGGCCTTACTCTGCCCCTGGTTTGACAATCCCAAGGGAGTATTATTTGGTATATTCATAACCTCATTAGAACCACGGTAAATGGATAATAATATTCCCATAAGAATATATTCTAGGAAATATATTTTGGATAAACCAGATTGAAACCTAGAGAATCAGAAGTTAAGATATAAATTTCATTTACATGTTTATCCTTAAATGTTCAATGTTTTTTGTATTCTTATTAGCAATGTATTAAAGCCCCCTAATTTTATATTATTTTACTTCATTATTATATGTAAATAGAATAATTCCGGCCAAAAATAAATGTGATAGGAAATGTGATGATTTTCCTAATGATATCCAAAATATGATGGGAATGGGTGCTCAAAACATTATAAAAGTACTATCATAGCTAGTTCTTATTATGAATAATAATTGGAGTCATGGGAAGTCCCTCTTTCCCTATATAAAGAACAAGTAACCGTCAAATCCTTCATTCCACAAAGGCCTCATATTTTTAGTGAATCTTATTATCTCCTCCTTATAGAACAATAGACTAACTCCATTAAGAAGATAATCTCATTCCTATAGTGCTTAGAAGAAGGGAAAGTTAAGAAGGTGGTATATTATTTTTATGGGGAAAATAATCAATGGTGGAATATAATCAATAAAAAAATTTCAATGAAAAAAATTGATTATGTGGAATTAGAAAATTTCAAGAAAATATTTTTGAATAATTTTTTTTCTCAAACCATTCTTCTCAATATCGAAAGGGAATTATTTGGACTAAAGCAAAATGAAGACGAGTCTATCGGGTCATTTGAGGAAAAAATCACAAGGCTTGTATGGTACTCCTATGGATTTTTCATGAACAATAAAATCACAGAGGATCACATCTTTAGTGAACTAAAGACAAGTCTATGAAATATTTTGGCGATTTGAGACTTCGATAGTTATGAAGAGAATTTTCATTATTCCCTCATGGTTGAAAGAGAGATTCGAGGCTCTTACCGGTCTCATGGGATTAGTGAAAATTGAGGAAAATGTAGTTTAATATGGGTGATAAATCCCATTATAGAATGAATACCATAAATCCCATTTGTTAAAATGTGGGAAGTGGATTCCTGGAAACTACATAAAAAGAACCAAGACATGGTTAAAATGTGGAAGATAACGGGAATATGGATAATAAATGCAAAAGAGTTATGAAGATTCCAACTAATGCATAATAATAATGGAAGGTTTAGATCAACATTCATTCTATAGTGCAGTGCATCAACTGAAACGAACATGGGAATTACAAAAACAATTACTCTAAGACCAATAAGTTGGAGGAAATCAATAAGAACAACCTACAAGGTAGCAAGGAAGCGAATATGATGTCACTATTGTTGAGGTGGATCCCGAAAATGATGTGGTGATAGGTATACTGGTTATTCATTCAAGAATATTGAACATAAAATTTCATTCTGGTTCTACATAGTATTTTATATCTGTCAAGATTCATAGAACTATTTCATAACCACCTCAAAATATGGATGGTTAGTTTTTTGTGAGAACCAAAATTGGAGAAATTATTTCAAAAAATATTTATAACTCCTCCCCTATTATTGTTTATGGACTAAACCTCCTATAAATTCTTTTCATACTCATTTTGGTAGAGTTTGATTCTATGTTGGAAATGTATTATCTATCTTTATATAAATCCAACATCAAATGTTGGGAATGGGGGATCTCTATTCACATCCTAAAGCATCCTATTGTTCCATACATGTGTTAGGAAGAAGAGGAATCTTTTTTAGAATCATCATATCAATTGTGGGTAATTATTCTTTATGATAAAGAATATCTAGGTCATATTCTCAATACAAAAGTTAAAATCATGCTCTAAGATATTCCCATTGTGATGGACTACATTGATGTGTTCCCCAAAGAGTTTCATGCCTTGATCCTAATAGAGAGGTTGATTTCTCAATTGAAATTATTCCTAGATCTCTATCTATATCAAAGAAACCTTATATAATGACCACCATTGAGCTAGAAGAACTGAAGAATTAGTTAAATAAGAATCTGGAGAAGGGTTTTATACATACGAGTACTTCACCATGGGGTGCACCAATCCTCTTCATCATGAATTAGGATGGAACATTGCGACTAGGAATTTATTATTGTGATTTCAAGAAAATAATGATAAATAACAAGTATCCACTGTGATGGATAGATGATTTGATTGATTAGAAATGTGAGGCATGTAATTTCTACATGGTGGACCTTTGGTTGGGAAATCACTAATTAATGGTGTGGAAGGAGGATATTCCCAAAATTGCCATTAGAATGAGTTATGGACACTATTAGTTCATAGTCATTCCCTTCGGTCTCACTAATACTCCATCAATTTTCATGGATTTAAAGAGTAGTGTATTTTTAAATTACCTTGAAAAATTTTTGGTAGACTTTATCGATGAAATTATGATATATTCCATAAGCATGGACAACCATGAGGATACTTTTAATACATTTCTAATGAATTTTTGTTGTGAGAAAATTTATGAAAAGTATATTAAATGTGAGTTTCAGATGGAGGATGTGTCATTCTTTGGGCATGTGATCACAAGTATAGGGATATCAGTGGACCCTTTTAAGACAAAGGGAATCATAGTGTGGCCCATACCAATGTATGTCACAGAGATCCATTGTTTCCATGGAGTAGTTCGGTGTTATTGGAAATTTTTTAAGAACTTATATTGATTGTAAAACTCAGTAACCAAGATTACTCAGAAGGGGGAAATGTTTTTATGGACATTAAATGTGAAGACTCCATTAAAGAGTTGAAAAGGTGGATTATCACTCCACCAGTGTTCACACTAACAAAAAGTGGGGAACTATTTGTGGTGTATAGTGATTCTTAAATGAATGGATTAGTCTGTGTGATCATGAAAAATGATAATGTTATAGAATACTCCTCATGGTAGTTAAAAATCCATGAGAAACTCTGTCCCACACATGATCAGGAGTTGGAAGCTGTGATCTTTGCATTCAAAATAAAGAGGCATTATCTATATGGGAAGAAGTGTGAGATATATACTAATAAAAAGAGTCTCAAATATATATTTACATATAATGAACATAATATTCTCCAATAAAGATGGTTAGAGGTCATCAAGTATTTATACTACTCAATACCCATCATGTTAAATAAAATACGGTAGTAGATTCTATATGTAGAAAGGGTATTGCATTGTTATCAATGATGAGAATGGATAATGATCCATTATTCTAAGAAATAAAAAGTATGTACATGAAAATCATTATGAAATGATCATCATCTAGCCTTTCTCAAATAATTACAAAATCATCCCTTATTGATAAAATAATGGATGCTAAAGTAAATGACTTGGAAGTTCAGAAGAAGGTGGAGTCTATGGGAAAAGGGAAATCGTAAATGTTAAAAATAGATGAGGAATGATTCATGATATTTGGTTCTTGATTATGTTTACCATCAGATCCAAAGATAAATAAGGACCATCTAAAGGATGCACAGAGCTCAACCTTCTCTATACACCTAGTGAGAAAGAATATGTATCAAGATCATGGAGTGAACTATATTTGGGAAAATATGAAAAGGGATCTCATTGAGTATACATCAATGAACCTAGAATGTCAGCAAGTGAAGTAAAAAAGGTAAATGTTTAAGGGGATAATTCAACCATTACCCATACATTCATGAATATGTGAAAAACATTACCATGAACATTTTCATTGGACTTCAAAATAAATTCAGAGGAAACAATGCTATATGGGTTAATATGGATCACCTTATAAAGACAACACACTTTATCTCAATCTAAGAGTATTTATAACAATATTAAATTACACACACACACACACATAGATATATATATATATATAAGATAAGTGGTAAGGCATCATGAAGTACCACTACTAATTGTTTCTAATCAAGATTTAAGATTCACCGTGATATTTATGAAAAGTATACAACATTATCTAATGTCCAAGATGAACATCAGTACGAACTAGAATACTGAAAATGATGGCCAATCAAATAGGAATATTTAGATAGTGGTGGAAATGTTGAGAGTCATATATGGACTTAATAGGAGGGTGGGACCAATATATTACTCTGGTAGAGTTCTCTTACAACAATAGTTTCAACTAGAGCATCCAAATGGTTCCATAAAAATCCCTTTATGGTGAAATATATAGAACACGAGCATGCTAGGATGAGGTTGGTGAACATAAGCTGATAGGACCTAAAATGGTTGATAAAATGGTGGAAATGGTGAAAAAAATTCAGCAGCACAACAAAGCAGCCAAAATCTGAGAAAAGAATTATGAAGAAAATCTTCAATGAGACAATGGGTTTAAGGTTTGATACATTGTATTCCTATTCATATCTACATGGAAGAGGATCATGGGATTTGGGAAGAATGAAAAGATATGTCCCAAGTACATCAGCCCCCTCGATATCCATGATCATGTCGGAGCCATGGTGCAACACCCAGAGATTTTATAAGATATATTATTTTTAATTTATTTCATATATTCTTTTGTACGCTACACCAAGATTATCTTGCACTATACGCAACACCGTATTAGCTTGCAGTATACGCAACACCAATCTTGGATCATGTTACACACAATTTCAAGTTTTTTTTATAGTAGTTATTGTACGCAACATTGAGTGTGTATATATATATATATATATTCAATGTATAAATTAAATATGGCTGAATTTTGTTATACGCAATAACAAAGGAGTCTTGCACAACATGAAACCCTTACATGGCTTGCATTACACGCAATCACGACTTTCCTCGATAGCGTGTGTTGTACGCAATATCAGGTTTCTCTAAACAATGATATATGGTTATAATATTATTATGAACTAGCTGTTATGAGTAGTATTAACTAAATTCTCAATGTTATAACATTATTATTTCATCTTACACATTTTGTAGAACATGGTATGTGAACAAAATAAATGTTTCAGGTAAAATAAGTATTTTTAAAAAAATACAGCTTTGCCGCATTTTAATGGCGCACCCACCTTATATCTAGTTTTTGACATTTTTATATGTTCAATTTTACAAAATAAACTTCTTCTTTTGAATCATGATATAAAAATTTACATTGGATATTGTTTTGATATTTTTCTGATAACTTTCATATTTTAATGAATGGTAAAAACACGCTATATTTTAATTAAAATCAACTTTTTTCATCGTAATAACTTATATGGTTAAATTATAATATTGAATTGTTTTAAAGTATAAATATAATATATTTTTACCATTTAATATAATGTATGTCATTATCATTGATTTTACCTTGAATTGTAGGTTAAATAAATTCAATCTTTTGCAATGTTTTAAACAAAAACCTATTTTCTTTCGACAACGAGATTAATTTTAATTTAACTTCTACAACTTTTGTGTATTTAATTTGTAAAAATGAATTCCATATTTTGAATCAGTGGGTCCAAATTATGTTAATAAGCTACTTTTTATTTTTTGGGCATTATGAATTGTAATAAGGGTAAATTTTATTTACCATAGTTAAAGGTAAATCGGGTAATTAAGGGTAAATATAAGATTATAAAATTACACTAAAACCTTATAAAATCATATTGGATGATTAAAAGTCAACCCATATCACCTATGGGTCGGATTAGATTCATTTAATGTACTTTTTGCCATGAAAATAATTTAATTATTATTTAAACCAGAGAAAGTGACAACATGTCACTTTCTTAAATTTTATAAGTATAATAATTTTAGTTTAGTGATAATCTTCATGAAACCTCGGATATAAATTTTATCCAGAAATATAATAAAATTATATACATTATATAAATTTATTTTTAATTTTTAGGGATTAAATAATTATCATTAACGGTGACATAATAGAGATGTTGAAATTATTTTATTCAGAGAAATATCAAATAAATGGTTTAAAAATATTAAAATAAATATTATATGAACTATTTAATGTTTTACACTAATTTTAAAGTTACACATGGCATGTTATGAATCTATTAAAGCTTTTAGTTCGAACATATCTTCTGTATATTGTTTTTTTAAATTCAAATAAATGAATAGTGTCAAAATTGACATTATTGTTATTTTATTAAAATAACATAATATAAAATAGTTTAAAAATAACAAAAATATTTAAAAATTATAAATTTAAATTTATATGGTATAAAATGTCATAATGTGTCAAAATATGGAAAATTCACAACACAAATGTAATTATTTATAATAATTTAAAATTTAGAATATTATTACCACAAATAAAATTAAATTGATAAATAAGGATTAATCAAGTTGATAATGTTTAAAATATATTCCTAACATGTCTAAATTTTATTTTTTTATGATATTAAAACCCTATCTCATCTAAGATTCGGATATGCGTCATTTTGGAAGTTTTTAAGTTGGGTTGGGATTTAATATAAACTAATATTTCTTATATTTCCAAAGGAGCCCCTCTCCTCCCTTATAAAAGGAACCTCCTCCCTCTCCTCCTCACATTAATTTGATCCTTCAAGATCGGCCAAACCCTACCCATTTCACTTCCCCACTTCCATATAAACCTACTAAATTTTCTGGTCTTCTCAAAAGACCAACTCTAGTGCCCTAAGAGAAAGATTAAAGGAGGCACTTCGAGAAAGAGGTAATACATTCTACCATTTTCTTCAAGTTCCATTCTTATTATACTCCCTATTATTTAGTTGTTTCATTATGAAGTAATAACATCAGTATACCTCATATATTGATATGTTATTATAAATATGAAACAACCCTATTTCACCTTCTATCCATCCTACGGAAAACAAAATCACTGCACGTGCGTACGTACAGAATACTATCTCCACCGCGTGGTGAAATATGTTTTTCCACCAACACCATACATGGATGGGTATAATGGTGTAAAGAATAACTATATATGGTTATTATAAGATCATACTGATTCTGAGATATTATACCATCCACTCTAATTCTATTCAATAATTATGGGAACGATATCATCGCTCGTGCGTACGTACGGACTACCATCTCCACGACGCGATGTGAATCATTTTCCATGTTAACCATACATGAATGATCATAAAGTTTATATAATGAATAATAATGAAATATATGAAATAATAATTCTACTGGATAAATGTATATATATATATGTATGTCATCTATTTAGTTTCATTCAATTCATTAAGGAAACGAAAATAGCGTTCATGCATACGTATGACCTACCGTCTCTATGAACTGTGTATTTCATTCCTTTTATAGATCTATAAAATATATGTATATGATGAATATATATTATATATAAATCATGTTTTAAATTCTGGAATTATGTAAATCAAGATATAATTAATAATATCATGAACGAAAAGTCGAAACACATACGATAAATGAAATGATTTCACCCAAAACACTGTTTTAATATAGAATTTACAAAAGTACCAGTAATATAAATTCATAAGTGAAACATATATGAAATCATAACAATGAATATGATTATGTAATAAGTCAATGAAATTATTTAGATCATTACACAGGAGGTTCGGATCCATACGAAGCATATCAGACCTAAGGTAAGTGATAACCATTCCAATCTTGTTCTTATCTGAGATTGTTTATTCGTAAGTATTTTTTGGGGTTATTGTTATCATACAAATCCATGTTTTCTAAAAGTTTTTTTATGTATGTTTAATTTCCTTCTTACACATTTTGTCTTTTACTACATGGTATGTAAGGAATATTTCTTTTGTTTACATTACGAGGTACTTTTTAACTTTTCTGACAAAAGTACGAGGAGAATTTTTTTTAAACTTATACGGCATGAAATGATTTTTACAGTTTTATAAAGCCTTATTTTCATTAAGTTTCCTCCAAAATATTTCATGACTATTTTAAACAAAGTATTTTTACTTTAAAATTGCATGACGTTTTGTGAAATGAAATTGATTTTGAAGAAGAAAGGATATTTTCTTCAAGAATTCATTTCAAGTGTTTTATCAAAACCATTTTCCATCTAAGATGAAATTATTTCATATGTGTATAATGTCTCTATGATTTACATGGTTTCAATTTTCTTATGATGAAATGATATCCATTTTTTTGTATGGATTAGGTTATTATGGGATGATGTTTATGAAACCCATTTTATTCTTTTTGTTATGATGAATGATTTATGTTTATTTTGTGGCACAAGTAATAATGATTTCATTATGAGATGGATGAGACCTGTATCTTCCTCCAATTAATTGGGTAATGATTTATATCTCATGAGATAGACATGGCTGGAATGGTATGTTAATCCGATTCAGTATTACAGGACTGAAATGAGGAGTGAACTCGATTCAAAAAGGGACATTGTCCACTAAGATGGTCTTGGCAGCAATGCCTTGGCTACTATAGAAATCATAACATGTGCTGAATGGTTTCCATAATTACATGTTTTATTCCCATTATATTTTATCATGGTTGATGTCCCATTATTATATATGTCTTACGTACTTCCACGATTTATGTCTTTGCTCAAGATCTTGATGTTTAAATTTTATGTTCAAGTTTTTTCTTTCAAATGTTTTTGGATTGTTTTATGTTTTCTATGTTTTCCCTTACTGAGCATTTGAGCTCACCCTTTTTATGTTTTCTTTTCCCCCAGGATTGAAAGAAATATTTTAGGTAAGGAAACAAAAAGGGGAAGATATTTATGGGAGATGTTTAAGATCATTCACCACGATTAGAAGATTATTTTTCTGAGTATCCAAAGACACTAAACTATTACGGACCTTGTGTGTCTGTTTTCATTATGTATTAAGTATTCCTCAAAAGTAATTTAATGTCCGTGTATGTCAAGCTTTGGGTCTCTACAGTTGGTATCAGAGGAAAGTTTTAGTTAACCTTTGGAAACTAGGATGTGAAAACTTTAGTGAGATCCCTAGAGATATTTCTAAGGTATGTCTAGGGATGTCCCTAAGGATAAGTATAAGTATAGGTTATAGTCCTAGAATTACGGTAATGATATTAGAATTAAACCTACGATGGTAGATGTCAAAGGTACTCCCCCTTTATTATGTTATTTTCCTTGTATGATTTTCCCTCTCACAGAATTCTTTTTGTGTTTTAGTCAATGGAGGGAACCAGAAAGAATTCAGTTAACATTGAATCCAATAGACAAATTGGTGAATATGAGAAACAAAATTTCATAATTCCTAAAGAGAAATATATTGTGATTATGTTGAATCATTCATCGCAATATATGATTAACAAGGTGAAATTTAGTGGTATTCATAATTCATCAAATAAGAGGAAGATAGACTTTTATGCATGTTCACATGTTGAGGAGCATAAAGAAAGGAAGATTGAGTTTTCTAAAGAAGGGAAGATGAACCTTGAGGAATAACTCAAATGGAGGGAAATATGTTATCTATGTGGAAAAAGGGTCAGAGAGTGACAGGCTATTATGGAGTTCAATGTCTTATTTGTGGAGAACATGGGCATTACCCAACTCATTGACCTGACCTAAGAAGTTACTTCTAAATCATGGAAGGACTTATTCCATGACAATCATTAAAGAGGATGGATTAAAGTGTTTATGTATTGGTATTCAAGAATAATGTTGTTGAGGTACTTATATGGTGTATTGGAATATTTTTCTATTAGTCTATTGTGGTTCTCAATACTTTTATGGTACCGGTAACCATGAAAACTGATTCAAATATTTTGGAAAGCAGATGATATGCGCATAATGAAGGGATAATGAGAAAATGAAATGTTTTATAGTATTCATGAGCTCATGACTGATATAAGGACAAAGTGATATCATTGTTTGAGTATATAGAAATTTTGGGATTTTGGTATGTGGAAAGAGTTAACTTTTGACAGCATTCATAAAGGTTCAATGGGTATTCATTTTTCAAGAGAATACAAGATTAAGGTATTCACATGGTTGGAATGTGACCAACAAGATATATTGTACAAATGATGGTATTCACGTGCTTGTTATGCGACCTTTCAAGTAATCGTTTTCTTTATACTGTGAAATTGGACATATGTATTTTGGATAAGCCTAAATATTGAAATGGATTATGTTAGACACAAGTTAGTATTGTTTTAGGCTAGAAATTTTTACTATATTATTGATGGAATGTCATAATGATGTACTTTTAGAAAAAGGACAACCTACAGGACGGGCGAAAACCTGTCGCGTCGGACAAGGATGTGGGAATCGAACCCACAACTGAAGTGCAACAGGAATTTATCAAATACCACTAGCCTACAAGAAGTCCTTGGTCAGTATAAATTAGTTTCAATTTATTATGTGGTATGATATATGAAGTATCTGTCCATTTTAGGAACCATATAAGATTAATCTCACTATAGATGAACTTATGTATATTTGATAACTTTTTTTAACCCTTTGTTTGAAACAGATGGAATGACCCATAATTCTATCACATTATCTGCTAACACTTCATGAATAACAAATTCAACTCATTTCTTTAAGAGATGCAGTGGAACTTGTTCAAGGCACGAACAACAGTGAGAATTTACCAAAATAAAATAAGAAATTTTTCTAATTCAAAATATTCAACATTAGGGAAATGATATTGAAAACCTAAAATATTGTCCTAGTGATCTTATATCTGATGAATCAGATGGTAACTTAGATCAACACAAATTTATGGCTTTTTGATTGGTGGCTTTTTCATATCCATGTTCTCTACCACTCTCCATCAGAACTTGATGGTTAGATTTCACTTCCATATCCATATTTTTTCATCGATGTTCTTCTATGTGGAAACCCATTGATTAGTTAATTTGGTTAACCATTACATTTCATACTTTAGTTTTTGAAGATAGGTTTTGGTATTCCCTTTTTATGATGTGGGTTTCTATTAAAAAAACTTTCAAGTATTAAACCATTTATAACCTCGACGAATTTCGAGGGCAAAATTCATTTTAAGGGGGGTAGAATGTGACACCCCGAGATTTTATATTATATATTATTTTTAATTTATTTCATGTATTCTGTTTTACTCTACACCAAGATTATCTTGAACTATAGGCAACACCGTATTAGCTTGCAGTATACGCAACACTAATCTTGGATCGTGTTACACACAATTTCAAGTTTATTTGATAGTAGTTATTCTACGCAACATTGACTATATATATATATATATATTCAATTTATAAAGGAAATATGGTTGGATTTTGTTATACGCAACAACAAAGGGTCCGGTACAACACGCAACCCTGACTTGGCTTGCATTACACGCAATCACGACTTTCCTCGATAGCGTGTGTTGTACGCAATATCAGGTTTCACTAAACAATGATATATTGTTATAATATTATTATGAACTAGCCATTATAAATATTATTAACTAAAATTTGAATGTTATAAAATTATTATTTCATCTTACACATTTTCTAGAACATGGTATGTGAAAAAAATAAATTTTTCGGGTAAAATAAGTATTTTTCAAAAAATGCAGTTTTGCCGCCTTTGAATGGCGCACCCACATTAAGTATAGTTTTTGAAAGGTTTATAATTTCAATTTTAAAAAATAAACATCTTCTTTTGAATCGGGAAATAAAAATTACATTGGATAATGTTTTGATATTTTTCTGATAACTTTTATATTTTAATGAATAGTAAAAACACACTATATTTTAATTAAAAAAAACTTTTTCATCGTAATAATTTATATGGTTAAATTATAATATTTAATTGTTTTAAAGTACAAATATAATATATTTTTACCATTTAATATAATGTATAACATTAGCATTGATTTTACCTTAAATTCTTAGGTTAAATCAATTCAATATTTTGCAATGTTTTAAACAAAAACCCGTTTTCTTTCGTCAATGGGATTAATTTTAATTTAATTTCTGCAAGTTTTTGGTATTGAATTTGGAAAAATGGATTCCATATTTGGAATCAGTGGGTCCAAATTATGTTAATAATCTACTTTTTATTTTTTGGTCATTATGAATTGTAACTACGGTAAATTTCATTTACCATAGTTAAAGGTAAATCGAGTAATTAAGAGTAAATATAAGATTATAAAATTACCCTAACACCTTCCAAAATCCTATTGGATGACTAAAAGTCGACCCATATCACCTAAGGGTCGTATTAGATTCATTTAATTGACTTTTTTCCATGAAAAAAATTTAATTATTACTAAAACCAAAGAAAGTGACAACATGTCACTTTCTTAAATATTATAAGTATAATAATTTTAGTTTAGTGATAAACTTCATGAAACATTGGATATAAATAATCTCCAGAATGAAAATAAACTTATCTACATTATATGAATTTATTTAGAATTTTTAGGGATTAAATAAGCATCATTAAAGGTGACATAATAGTAATGTTGAAATTATTTTATTAAGAGAAATATCAAATAAATGGTTTAAAAATATTAAAATAAATATTATATGAACTATTTAATGTTATCCACTAATTATATAGATAAATATGACATGTTTTGAATATATTAAATCTTTTAGTTCGAACATATCTTCTGTATATTGTTTATTTAAATTCAAATAAATGAATAGTGTCAAAATTGACACTATTGTTATTTTATAAAAATAACATATTATAAAATTGTTTTAAAATATCAAAAAAAATTAAAAATTATTAATTTAAATTTATATAGTCTAAAATTTCATAAAGATTCTAATTATGTAAAATTCACAACTCATATGTAATTATTTATAATAATATAAAATTTAGAATATTATTCCCACAAATAAAATTACATTGATAAATAAAAATAAATAATGTTTATAATGTTTAAAATAAATTCCTAACATGTATAAATTTAATTTGTTTATGAGATTACATCCCTATATCATCTAATCTTCAGATATGAGTCATTTTTAATGTTTTTAGGTGGGGTTGGAATTTAATATAATCTAATATTTCTTATATTTCCAAAGGTGCCCCTCTTCTCCTTTATAAAAGGGCACCTCCTCCCTCTCCTCCGCACAGCAATTTCAGCCTTCAAGCTCGGCCAAACACTGCACATTTCACTTCCCCACTTCTTTAGAAACTTACTATAGGTACTGTTCTTCTCAAAATACAATCTCAAGTGCCCTAAGAGAAAGTTTAAAGGAGGCACTACGAGAAAGAGGTAATACCTTTTTCCGTTTTCTTCAAGTTCCATTCTTCTTCTACTCCCTCTTCTTTAGTTGTTTCATTATTAAGTAATAAAATATTTATCCCTCATATATTGATATGTTATTATAAATATGAAACAACCCTATTTCACCTTCTATCCATCCTACAGAAAACAAAATCACCGCGCGTGCGTACGTACGGAATACCGTCTCCACGTCGTGGTGTAATCTATTTTTCCACAAACACCTTACATGGATGGGTATAATGGTGTAAAGAATAACTATATATGGTTATTATAAAATCATACTTATTCTGATATATTAAACCATCCACTCCAATTCTATTAAATAATTATGGGAACGATATCATCGCTTGTGCGTACGTACGAACTACCGTCTCAACGACGTGATAAGATTCATTCTCCATGTTAACCATAAATGAATGATCATAATTTATATATAATGAATAATAATGAAATATTTGAAATAATAATTCTACTATATTTATGTATATATATATTTATGTCATCTATTTAGTTTCATTCAATTCAATAAAGAAACGAAAACATCGTTCATGCGTACGTACGTCCTACCGTCTCCCTGAACGGTGTATTTTATTCCTTTAATCGATCTATAATATATATGTATATGATGAATATATATTATATATAAATCATGTTTTACATTATGGAATTATGTAAATCAGGATATAAGTAATAATATCAAGAATGACAAGTCGAAACACATACAATAAATGAAATGATTTTACCCAAAACGCTGCTCTAACATTGAATTTACAAAATAACGGGTAATATAAAGTCATAAGTGAAACATATATGATATCATAACAATTAATATGATTATGTAATAATTCCATGACATTATTTAAATCATTATAAAGGAGGTTCGGATCCATATGAAGCATATCAGACCTATGGTAAGGGACTACAATTCCAATCTCGTTCTTATTCGATATTATTTATTCGTAAGTATTTTCTAGGGTTATTGTTATCATCCAAGTCCATGTTTTCTAAAATTGTCTTTATGTATGTTTAATGTATTTTTTACCCATTTTGTCTTTTACTACATGGTATGTAAGGAATCTTTGTTTTGTTTACGTTACGAGGTACTTTTTGACTTTTCCGACAAAAGTACGAGGAGAATGTTTTTTTAACTTATACAACATGAAAGGATTTTTACGGTTTTATAAAGCCTTATTTTAATGAATCTTCCTCAAAAATATTTCATAACTATTTTAAACAAAATATTTTTCTTTTAAAATTTCATGACGTTTTTTGAAAATAAATTGATTTTGAAGAAGAAAGGAAATTTTCCTCAAGAATTCATTTCAAGTGTTTTTTTAAAACCATTTTCCATCTAAGATGGCATTATTTCATATGTTTATAATGTCTCTATGATTTACATGGTGTCAATTTTCATATGATGAAATGATATCAATTTTTTTGTATTGATTCTGTTATGATGGGATGATGTTTATGAAACCCATTTTATTCTTTGGGTTATGATGAATGATTTATGTTTATTTTGTAGCACATGTAATAATGATTTCATTATGAGATGGGTGGGACATATATCTCCCTCCAATGCATTGGGTAAATATTTATATCTCATGAGATGGACAAGGCTGGAATGGTAAGTTAATCTTGTTCAGTATTACCGGACTGAAACAAGGAGTTAACTCGATTCAGAAAGGGACTTTGTCCACTAATATGGTCTTAGCAGCAATGCCTTGGATACTATGGAAATCATAACATATGATGAATGGTTGAAACAATTACATGTTTTATTCCCATTATATTTTATCATGGTTGATGTTCCATTATGATATATGCCTTACGTACTTCCACGATTGATGTCTTTGCTGAATATTTTGATGTTTAAATTTCATGTTCATGTTTTTGCTTTCAAATTTTTATGGATTGTTTTATGTTCTCAATGTTTGCACATACTGAGCATTTGAGCTCACCCTTTTTATGTTTTCTTTTCCCCCAGGATTAAAAGAAAGATTTTAGGTAATGAAACAAAAAGGGGAAGATATTTATGGGAGATGTTGAAGATCTTTCACCACGATTAGAAGATTATTTTTCCTAGTTTCCATAGACACTAAAATATTACGGTTCTTGTGTGTCGGTTTTCATTATGTATTAAGTATTCAGCAAAAGTAATTTAATGTCCATGTACGTCAGGATTTGGGTCTCTACACATGGCATATCAACTATCACTTCCACCTACCATGTATCATGTACACATTTTATTCA
This sequence comes from Viscum album, assembly GCA_963277665.1. Classification (NCBI taxonomy): domain Eukaryota; kingdom Viridiplantae; phylum Streptophyta; class Magnoliopsida; order Santalales; family Viscaceae; genus Viscum; species Viscum album. The sequence continues at coordinate 2,066,937,301 of OY728141.1, forward strand.
GCATATCCCTCTTAAGAAAGTACTTACCCGATCCTCCAGGTGTACAGAATTTAGAGGTGGAATATTTGTAAAATGATCACTCATACGACACACATACATTTATGATATTTTATCACATAGATAATGTTCTACACAACAATACTAATCACCTAGTCAATATATTTTGACAGAACTATACATACAAAGAGGAAACATGGGATACTGAGGAAGAGATGAAGGAGAAGAACCCACACCAATTTTCAACATAGAATACAAAATGTAACTTCTAGGGTGAAATTTCATACGGGGGAAAAATGTAATGACCCAAAATTTTATTAGTATAAATTCCCTTATCATAATTATGTTATATAGTATAATCACATAAAATCACTTTAGGTGCAGAATACAAACATTATAAATGAGTAATGAATAAAATAAGAGGCATTTTTAGAAGTTAAGGAACCTTAATCAATGAAATAGTAACTTGAACTTAGGAATTGTTATAAGGCCCCAGCCTTAAACCTTACTTAATATTGAATTAAATGAATAATTCACATTAAGGATCTTTTCAGGTTTAGTGTTTTAGAGAATTAGAACATAACTATTAAATCTCAAAAGATTACAAAGTATACACTTCTACTAAGATTCCATAGAATAAAAAAACTCTTAAAAAGAAACATGTCTAGTTCCATGTTTTATATAGCATGACTTTCCCTTGACCCCATATTTGACCCTATTCCACATTAAGTACTGTGAAAAACATTTCAAAAAAACTTGGGGTGAGCATAAAAAGCTCAGTAAGGGATACACAAATAATGAAAACTATTAGTATATCAAAACAACAAGTAAACCATGTATACTTTATCAAAGTAATACTTTTCACCTTTATGAAGTAGTAAAAACTCTTCACTGAATGAAAGATCATTACTTACCCTTTTGTAACCAAAATATTACCATAAAACCCATATAAAGATCACATAACATATAAAGGTAACTTGGGACATAAACATACTTAAATGGAATAACCATACGGTCGACTTCCACACATATCACTTAATGGAATAGCCATACGGCCGACATCCGTACATACTTAATGAAATAGCCATACGGACGACTTCCATACCCAATGAATTTGAGGTTATAACATAACCACCCTTCCTCGTATTCACGGCACCACCCGTCATATGGTTTGTCATGTAACCACCCGTCAAATGTCCAAGTACCAATATAAAATCATAAAACATAAAACAAATATAATGGAAAGAAAACATCTCCACACTTTGATCACAATATATCACATAAATATATTGACATAACAAATCCATTATAAAAACCATTTTCAATACCAAAATATATAAAATAGTGTATGGTATTTATTTCATTTTAAAAACATTACGGCTTGTTGAGGAGGCCAAAGACCAAATAATACTCACGGCGGCGGAAAAGGTCGTTGTCACCGCGTACGTTAAAAGAAACATTCCTTTTTGTCGTTTTGTAAAACACTTCGTAGAAAAAGATTCCTTTTGTATAAAATTAAAAGTCAAAGGGATTTATACATCGTATAAAAGAAAGTTGTGTATAAAACGAAATATGCCTCAATGAAAGGAGATTGAGACGAAGTCCCTTACCTTGGGTCCAACTTGACTCGATCGTTCTTTAACATCCTGAATAATAAACTTGAGTTAATTTCTATTTGCTTAAGAACCTTTTTAAAGTTCATTATTCCTTTTATATCACTTATTTACATGTTATAAACATTATTTAATCATTTAAGTTAATAATGTTTGTTTTGTCGATATTTGGTTCTTAAGTCAAAAGTGGACTTCTTACAATTACATGTTGTTTGTGTGGTCAAAGGTTCTTTATATACAGAATGATATTCATGATTTGGATATCATATATATCATATATATCCATCATATACATGTATTTATAATATTACATAATCATTTTGAGGTAAGAAATGAAATGCACCGTTCATGGAGACGGTAAGCCGTACGTACGCATGAACGCTACTTTCATTTCTATGTCATATTAATGGAATTAAAACTAAATGAAAGGTATGTATATTTTAATTCCATAATTATATAAATAATTTATATTTAACATACATCATATATATCCATTATATATATGTACTTATTATAGTACATTACATTTGGGGATAAGAAATGAAATGCACCGTTCATGGAGATGGTAAGCCGTACGTACGCATGAACGCTACTTTCATTTCTTTCTCATACATTAATGGAAATAAATAATAATGATATAGAGGTATATTATAATTACATTATAACATCATATATAATAACTTTAAATCCATCCTTTATATGTCCCACATATCGCATTTATGAATCACATCACTTTGAGGGGGCGGTAGTCCACACTTCCTAAAATGAAGATACCGCATTTACCCATAATGGAAACCATAAAGGTATGCCCAAAATGAAAAATACATAAGCTTAAGGAAAACATAAACATATTATATATCATATATAAATATAGTGTCATCTTAATGGCCACCTTTGAAGGTGTTAAAAGAATGTTGAACAATCATCGTTTTGGGAGGCAGAAATTCGCCATCCACGGAAACAGTATGTTATTTAACCATTATATGTAGGTGTGTGTAAGTGTAGCTCGAATACTTATTATAAAAACATCCTATTATATGGAATATACTGGTGTCTTTACAAAATAAATGAATACAAAGAGTTTAGTGGGTTGGAGAAGAAAAATAAAACAAAAGAACACAAGTGAAGACATTACATTAAAATCGGGTAACTCTCTTTGGTTTGAGCTCAAAGGCATACTTTGGAAGACTTCTGCCCAAACTGAGTCTTAAAGGAGTAAGAGAGGGAATTGGAGAGACAAAATGGGCCGGGGTTGGCCTAGCGAAAGGCTTTGTAAGTGTGGGTAAGGTGGTAGAGGTGGGGGCCTTTTATAAGAGGAGAGGAGGGGCACTCTTGGAAAGTAAGGAAATGTTACTTTATTTTAGAATGATATTCGGATTTTAATGGTCCCACATTGATGTGTTTCTAGGATAAGGTGATAATGGTTCTAAATACACCCATCCAATAGGTTTTTTACATGTGAAGTTCTTAGATTTTACATTATCTTTCCATTTTATTTAAATCGTTAAATAATGAGGTAATCGCTGCATCATCATGGTGTCATAAATAATTTAATTTATTTAATGTCTAAAATTTATAAAAAAAATACTATGATGTAGGAAATCTTTTTAAATTTCCAATTAATATTTATAGTCAAAATTATGATTTGTGTAACCCCATGTAAAAATTGTTTTATTAAAACAACTCATGTTTGTGACATTTTTATTTTAACATTAAAAAAAAGTTATTAATGTCATTTTCCAACCAAAGTGGCTTAATGGGGTCCCCATGTTGACCCATGGATTTTATTGGTTGGCCATGACACATAAAATGAGGTTAGTAAATGTGTCACGTTCATTTCATATTATTACAACATTATTTTTACCTTAAATTACACTAATTACCTCTAATCGCGATTAAAAACTTAATAAGTTACTATTTACCAAAAAATTATTTTAATCCCATTGAACCACATTTTACTTCTTAATGACAACCATGTATGTCGGATTTTTGCAATCAGAAATACAGATGTGGTAAAATTTCATTTAAACAAAAAATCAGTTTTTTAAGTACCACTTAGTGGTTTCACTATTCATCAAAAATTGAAGTTTTTTAGAAAAATACTAAAACTTCACCCTAAGCTATATTTGATATTTCGAATTAAAAAATGAAGTCCATTTTACAAAATTCAAAACATATATGTTTCATTAATTAATTGAATAATTAATTCCCGCTGTCATAGCAAATAGCTTGTTTTTATGAAACAATAAGTATCAAAAGATTGACACTAGTTTAAGTCCGATTTCAAAGTGAAATTAATTCTAACGACCACTATTGGATTTAATGGTAAAAGTATATTATAATTTTACTTTAAAACCAATTCAAAAGATAATATAATAATATAAATAAATTAGATTAAAAAGAGTATTTGAATTAAAATATAACATTTTACACTATTCATTAAAAAATGAACTTTATCGGAAAAATACCAAAAATTTTCACAAAGTAAATTTTGATGTCCCGATTCTAAAGAAGAGTTTTATTTGGTCCAATATAATGTATAACAGTGAATAAAACTATATTTAATGAAGGTTCTCCATCAAAAGGCGATAAGTGAACCTTTAGTGAAAACTAGGGCATATACGCCTAAAATTGAATTCTTTCCGTATTTTAAGCCTTTATCTTTTATTAGATAAAAGTAAAAACATTTAAAAAACATATATAATCATATTTTAGTTATTTCTATCCATTCATTCCAATACAACGACTATGTGTTAACTACCATTTAAAATAATATTATTTTATTACCAGTGTGCAACGTAAGATTTCAAAAAAAAACTCTTTGTTGCGTATCGGGTACGCTATCGAACACAGCAACCCCTTTAAAGTAAAATTAATATTTAATTTGTAAACATTAATAAATATGAAAATGTTTTATTCATTATTTACCTGGGATGTTACATCCTTCCCCCCTTTTGGGAATTGCGTCCTCGCAATTTTATTCACTTATCAAAATAAGTGGGGGTATTTATCCCTCATAGCATTTTCAGATTCCCATATTGCCTCTTCAACCATATGGTTTTTCCACAAAACCTTTACCTGGTGAATTACCTTATTTTGCAACACTTCCTCTATTCGGTTAAGAATCTGGACTGGTTTTTCTTCATAAGAGAGATTCTCTTCCAACTGAACTACCTATGGGCTCAAAACATGAGACGGATCTGGCATATACTTCCTCAACATCGAAACATGAAAAACATTGTGTACCTGAGATAAACTCGGAGGTAAAGCCACTCGGTAAGAAACTGATCCAACTTTCTCTAGAATATCATATGGTCCAATGAACCATGGACTCCGCTTTACTTTCTTACCAAATCTCATCACACTTTTCCATGGAGAAACCTTGAGAAAAACATGATCACCTACCTCAAAAGATAGATCTTTCCTCCGGTTATCCGCATAACTCTTCTGCCTTCTCTGAGCTGTTCTCATGTATTTCTGAATTAATTAAACTTTTTCTGCCAACTCTTCTTTCAATTCTGGTCCCATCAACTTCCTTTCACCCACTTCATCCCAAAAATCTAGAGTTCGACACCACTTCCCATATAATGCCTCAAATGGTGCCATCTGAATACTGGTATGAAAACTGTTATTATAAGAAAACTCAACCAAAGAAATATGTTGGTCCCAACTTCCCTAATAATCCATCGAACAAGCTCGTAGCATATCCTCCAAGATCTGAATTTTTCGTTCTGACTGCCCATCTGATTGTGGATGAAAAGCTGTACTAAAATTTAATTCAGTACCCAATGACTTATGAAGGCCTTTCCAAAAGTTAGAAGTAAACCTGTGATCACGGTCAGATACAATGGAGAGTGGAAATCTATGTAACCTGACTATCTCTTTAAGATACAAACGGGAAATTTGATCTAGGGAAAAATTATCTTGTATGACAAGGAAATGAGCAGATTTAGTCAATCGATCAACAATAACCCAGATTGCATTATTACCTTGAGATGTCCGTGGTAATCCCACAACAAATTCCATGGATATATTTTCCCATTTCCACTCTGGCACTAGTAAAGGCTGAAGCATCCCTTTCAGTAACTGCCGCTCTGCTTTAACCTGCTGACAAGTCAAACACTTCACAGTAAAATCCGCAATATCTTTTTTCATTCCATCCCACCAGTAATACTCCCGCAGATCCATGTACATCTTAGTTCTGCCAGGATGAACTGAAAATGGGGAACTATGAGCCTCACATAACAACTCATTCTTCAACTGTGAATCACCAGGGACACATAATATCTTCCCAAACCTCAAAAAACAATCATTATCAATGTTGAATTCAGGCAACTTACCCTTCTGAACTAGCTCTACCTTTTTCTGCAACTCACTGTCTTCCCTCTGTGCATGCTTAATTCTGTCTGATAGGGATGATCTCACTAATACCTGAAACAAAACAGAAGAACTTCCTGCACCATCAACTTCTATGCCAAATTTCATCAAATCAAAAACCAACGGATATCGTTCCAAACGTAGCATGGTTAATGATGCATTACTTTTTCGACTCAAAGCATCGGCCACTTTATTTTCTTTTCCAGGATGGTAATGAATTGTAAAATCATAATCCTTGATTAATTCCAGCCATCTCCTTTGTCTCATGTTCAATTCTTTCTGAGTGAATATATACTTTAAACTTTTGTGATCAGTATATATTTCACACTTTACTCCATAAAAATGATGCCTCCAAATTTTTAAAGCAAAAACAACAACAGCTAATTCCAAATCATGTGTAGGGTAATTTACCTCATGAGTTTTCAAATGACATGAAGCATTAGAAATTACCTAATAATTCTGCATAAGGACACTGCCAAGTCCCTTCAACGAAGCATCACTGTATATAACAAACTCACCATTCATGGAAGGAAGTGCCAAAACTGGAGCATTCACCAATCTTCTTTTCGATTCTTGAAAACAATCATGACATTCTTTTGCCCAGATAAATTTAACACCCTTCCGAGTTAGCTTAGTCATTAGACTAGATAACTGTGAAAAATTTCTAACAAACATTCGGTAATAGCCTTCCAAACCAATGAATCTACGAATCCCAGTTACGTTTGTGGGTCTTGGACATTCTTCCACAACCTTTTTTTGCAAGATCAATAGTTATCCCATCTTTAGAAACAATATGACCATGGAAAGAAATTTGTTGCAACCAAAACTCACACTTGATAAATTTCCCATACAATTTATTTTCTTTTAAGGTTAACAAAATAACCCTTAAATGTCTTTCATGCTCCTCTTTACTTTTAGAAAACACCAAAATATCATCAATAAAAACAACCATCATTTTTCACTTGAGTCAACTGAGACATCACTGCAATAAACTATTTAGTTATGATTCTGACCATCTTAGGATACTGATTTGAAAGGTCATTTCCCTTTGTATGACTTCCCAGAAAATACGTTCTATTTCCTCTAAGAAAAACCATTCTTAACACAGAAATATCTTAGGAGAATCAACATGATAATATTCAAATGATATATCATTTTAATCATACCATAAATTAACTTATAATTTAACAATTTTCTAACTCCTAAAGTTGTCTAAACCGACCTCTGATACCAACTATAAGGCCCCGGCCTTAAACCTTACTTAATATTGAATTAAATGAACAATTCACATTGAGGATATTTTCAGGTTTATAGTTTTAGAGAATCAGAACATAACTATTACATCTCAAAAGATTACAAAGTAGACACTTCTACTAAGTTTCCATAGAATAAAAAAACTCTTAAAAAGAAACATGTCTAGTTCCATGTTTTATATAGCATGAATTTCCCTTGATCCCATCCTTGACCCTATTCCACATTAAGTCCTGTGAAAAACATTTCAAAAAAACATAGGGTGAGCATAAAAAGCTCAGTAAGGGATACACAAAGAATGAAAACTATTAGTTTATCAAAACAACAAGTAAACCATGTATACTTTATCAATGTAATACTTTTCACCTTTATGAAGTAGTAAAAACTCTTCACTGAATGAAAGATCATTACTTACCCTTCTGTAACCAAAAGATTACCATAAAACCCATATAAACATCACATAACATATAAAGGTAACTTGGGGCATAAACATACTTAAATGGAATAACCATACAGTCGACTTCCACACATATCACTTAATGGAATAGCCATACGGCCGACTTCTATACATACTTAATGGAATAGCCATACGGCCGAATTCCATACCCAATGCATTGGAGGTTATAACGTAACCACTCATCCTAGTATTCACGACACCACCCGTCATATGGTTTATCACGTAACCACCCGTCAAATTTCCATGTACCAATATAAAATCATAAAACATAAAACAAATATAATGAAAAGAAAACATCTCCACACTTTGATCAAAATATATAACATAAATATATTGACATAACAAATCCATTATAAAAACAATTTTCAATACCAAAAAACATAATATAGTATATGGTATTTATTTCATTTTAAAAACATTACGGCTTGTTGAGGAAGCCAAAGACCAAATAATACTCGCGGCGGCGGAAAAGGTCATTGTCAGCGTGTACGTTAAAAGAAACATTCCTTTTTGTCGTTTTGTAAAACACTTCATAGAAAAATATTCCTTTTGTATAAAAGTAAAATTCAAAGTGGTTTATTCACCGTATAAATGATATTTGTGTATAAAACGAAATATGCCTCAATGAAAGGAGATTGAGACGAAGCCCCTTACCTCGGGTCCGACTTGAATCGATCATTCTTTAACGTCCTGAATAATAAACTTGAGTTAATTTCTATTTTCTTAAAAACATTTTTCAAGTTCATTATCCCTTTTATATCACTTATTGGCATGTTATAAACATTATTTAATCATTTAAGTTAATAATGTTTGTTTTGTCAATATTTGGTTCTTAAGTCGAAAGTGGACTTCTTACAATTACATGTTGTTCGTGTGGTCAAAGGTTCTTTATATCCAGAATGATATTCATGATTTGGATATCATATATATCATATATATCAAGCATATACATGTATTTATAATATTACATAATCATTTATAGGTAAGAAATGAAATGCACCGTTCATGGAGACGGTAAGCCGTACGTACGCATGAATGCTACTTTCATTTCTATGTCATATTAATGGAATTAAAACTAAATGAGAGGTATGTATATTTTAATTTCAGAATTATATAAATCATTTAGATTTAACATACATCATATGTAATTATTATATATATGTACTTATAACAGTACATTACATTTGGGGATATGAAATGAAATGCACCGTTCATGGAGACGGTAAGTTGTACGTACGCATGAACGCTACTTTCATTTATATATCATACATTAATGGAAAGGAATAATAATTATATAGAGTTATATTATAATTCCAGTATAACATTATATATAATAACTTTAAATCCATCCTTTATACATCCCACATATGGCATTAAAGAATCACATCACTTTGAGGGGGCGGTAGTCCGCACTTCCTAAAATGAAGATATCGCGTTTACCCATAATGGAAACCATAAAGGTATGCCCAAAATGATAAATATACAATATTAAGGAAAACATAAAAATATTATATATCATATATAAATATATTTTCATCTTAATGTCCACCTTTGAAGGTGTTAAAAGAATGTTGAACAATTATCGTTTCGGGAGGCAGAAATTCGCCATCCACGGAAACAGTATGTTCATTAACCATTAGATGTAGGTGTGTGTAAGTATAGCAGTAATAATTCTTATAAAAACATCCTATTATATGGAATATACTGTTGTTTTTACAAAATAACTGAATAAAAAGAGTTTAGGGGGTTGGAGAAGCAAAATAAAACAAAATAAAACAAGTGAAGACATTACCTTAAAATCGGGTAACTCCATTTGGTTTGAGCTCAAAGGCTTCCTTTGGAAGAATTCTGCCCAACGTGAGGATTCAAGGTGTAAGAGAGGGAAGTGTAGAGACAAAATGGTTAGGGGTTGGCTGAGCCAAAGGCTTTGGAAGTGTGGGTAAGGTGGTAGAGGTGGGGGCCTTTTATAAGAGGAGAGGAGGGGCACTATTGGAATGTAAGGAAATGTTACTTTATTTTAGAATGAGTTTCGGATTTTAATGGTCTCACATTGATGTGTTTCGAGGATAAGGTGATAAGGGTTCGAAATACATGCATAAAATAGGTTTTTGACATGTGTAGGTCTTATATGTTACAATATATTTCCATTTTATTTAAATTGTTAAATAATGAGGTAATCGATGCATCATCATGATGTCATAAATAATTTAATTTATTTAATGTCTAAAAATTATAAAAAAAATACTATGATTTTGGAAATATTTTATCCTTTCCAATGAATATTTATAGTCAAAAATCTGATTTGTATAACTTCATGTAAAAATTGTTTTAGTAAAAAACACTCATGTTTGTGACATTTTTATTTTAACTCTAAATAAAAAGTTATTAATGTCATTTTCCAACCAAAGTGGCTTCATGGGGTCCCCAAGTTTACCCATGGATTGTCTTGGTCGGCCATGACACATCAAATGAGGTTATTACATGTGTCAAGTTCATTTCATATTATTAAAACATTGTTTTTACCTTAAATTACACTAATTACCTCTAATCGCGATTAAAAACTTAATAAGTTACTACTCACCAAAAAATTATTTTAATCCCATTGAACCACATTTTACTTTTTAATGATAACCATGTATGTCAGATTTTTTAAATTCAAAACACAGAGGTGGTAAAATTTCATTTAAATGAAAAATCAGTTTTTTAAGTACCACTTAGTGGTTTCACTATTCATCAAAAATTTAAGTTTTTCAGAAAAATACCAAAACTTCACCCTAATATATATTTGATATTCTGAATTCAAAAATTAATTCCATTTTAAAAAATTCGAAACATATAACTTGAATTAATAAATTTAATATTTAATTCCTGCTGTCAGAGCAAATAGCGTGTTTTTATGAAACAATAAGTACCAAAAGATTGACACTAGATTATGTCCGATTTCAAAGTGAAATTAATCCCAATGACCACTATTGGATTTAATGGTAAAAATATATTCTAATTTCACTTTAAAAACAATTCAAAAGAAAATATAATCATATAAATAAATTATATTAAAAAGAGGTTTTGAATTAAAAAACAACATTTTACACTATTCATTAAAAAATGAACTTTTTCGGAAAAATACCAAAAATTTACACAAAGTAAATTTTGATGTCCTGATTCTAATGAAGAGTTTTATTTGGTCCATGAGAATGTATAAGAGTGAAAAAAACTATATTTATTGACGGTTCACCATCAAAAGGCGATAAGTGAACCTTTAGTGAAAACTAGGGCATATACGCCTAAAATTGAATTCTTTCCGTATTTTAAGCCTTTATCTTTTATTAGATAAAAGTAAAAACATTTAAAAACATATATAATCATATATTAGTTATTTCTATCCATTCCCTCCAATACAATGGCTATGTTTTAACTACCTTTTAAAATAATATTGTTTTATTACTAGTGTGCAACATAAGATTTCAAAGAAACTCTTTGTTGCGTATCGGGTATGCTATCGAACATAGCAACCCCTTTAAAATAAAATTAATATTTAATTCGTAAATATTAATAAATATGAAAATGTTTTATTCCTTATTTACCTGGGATGTTACAATTGTAATGTTGCCCTTATGAATAGTAAACTAGCTAATAAAATAGTAACCTCACCCGTGATTGTATAAATAAAAATTATGAATCCTATAAATCAAATTATGATATAATTATATCATATTACAATTTGATAAATATTTTGAAAAGTAATAATTAAATTTTGGTATTTCTATATGCTTCAAATATTTAATTACAATTTTATAATTAATATAATGAATTAAAATAAATTTATTTTCATAAAATGTATTCATAAATTAATATTTTGTGCTATTATGATTTTAAGATAAGTTTATGTGACCTTATTTAATTTTTCAAAGTGTTACAAAATAAGTTAATGTTTTTAAATCTATATTTTTTCATGTAGATGATGATATTAATTGAAAATTTAATTTCTAATATTTAGTAAAATATTTTCATAAAATGGAGTACATTTTTTTTATTTTACACATTAAAAAAAGGTTAGGGTTAATTTTTGGAAATTTTATAAAATAGTAGAATTTTTGGATTAAGATAAATACTTGAATTATAGAGTCAGAGACAAGTTTTCCCCAAATCATGAAATATCATTCATTATATTAATTTTTTAAGATAATTATTGAAATATTCACAGTCTAGAGGATAAATACAAAACTAATGAGTGAAATAATGAGAAAACACACCTCTCAACAACTATAGATACAACCTATCAATAAATCTTCTCCTCAAACCTTCTAAGAAGTGATCCTTGTCCAACTTATACCCAATAATCTTAGCAAGGCCCTCCCCAACACCTATGAGCTCGTAGTCACATCAATATACCATAAAACATATTCCCTAAGGATGTTTTCCAGGAGGACAAACTCAAGAGGTAAATTCTATTTTCTTTTCATTTAATTATTTCATTTTCATTATTATTCTCTCATAAAATCACATCATAAAAATAGTATGATGACTAAAATACCTCACATATATATTAATTTTCTTATTCTAATGGAATATTAAATCATTAAACCCCTGTCATCTACCTTTTATTTAAAAAATGCAACATTATTCGTGAGGTGTTAATTTATCACCTTCAAGGATTAAAATTTCTAATTTTCTATTAACACCTTCAATGATAGTCATAAAACCAATTTATGGTTAAAAAGATTTAAAATATATGTATTGAAACCTTCTCAATTTTATGGAATTATTATATACACATGATGTTATATAATTAAAAATAAGCTCGTTGTGAGTGAAAACTGTGCTAAATAATCCAAATGATTATCACAAACGTATTACCTAATGATTTATACTAATCCAAAATAAAAAAAATTCTTATATAAAAGTTTAAAATATGGGATGTTCATTACTAAAAAATCAAAGAGGCCATAAACAAACTTAATAAATTGAACACAATAACTCATCAAAGAGTCCATAAATGAACTTAATAAATTAATAGTAAATAAATTTTATTTAAAAAGTTTATTAATCATTTAATTAATGGGTTGAATTTGATATTTATAGACATTAATATAAAGTGAAGAATCTTTTCAGACATAAGGTAAGGGATTCTACCCGAACCTTAGTTCTTTCTTTTGGGTTACTCTTTCTCTCTAATAATCAAAATGTAATTATTATTTATATTTTTATATTATTTTAAATTTTCTTTATATGTTATAAAATCATATCTCCAGATCAGATCATATCCCTTTGATGGGTTTATATATTATTTAGAATGGTTCCCTTTTCGATTCTTTCTGAAATGCAGGCCTGATTCAGGGAACATCCTCATCTCTTACCCTCTCCCAAGTGCACTCTATAATAATTTTTAGGCTATAATATTTCTTAAAAAATCACCATTTTGTTAGCAAATATACCTTTACCACTTTTGGTTTTATGAAAACAATTATTCATTGTCTGCTTTAAATTCTCATTAATATTTTCCACAAACCCCACTAAAATGTTTCATTTATAAAGTTTCTTAAACACTCATTTTACATGTTTCCACGTCAAATTTAAGTCAATTATCATGATCCATTACTATTACCCATTACTAATTTGAATTTATGTTTTTAATCCATTTATGCATGGAAATGTTTATGATATTTTCATTGGTTATTCATTGTGATATGATTATGATACCAATTTCTTTTATTGTCTATGCATTATATTTATTATTCATGTGGATCACATATTCATGAACATAAAATTATTGGTGACCCTATATATTTCTCTAATTCATTTTGTAATTTTTACTCTCATGAGATTTCATGTTGATAAAGAGAGTGAACCTGATTTTTTTATGGGTCTTTTCCCACCATGTCATGGGGGTTAGTCTTGACTCATGTTTATGTCTCGTTATATGTTGTTTCTAAATTCCTAAGATTCAATTATTATTTGTTCCCATGTTATAAATGTTTTTATTAATTATGTTTATTCACTCCCCATGAATTTTTTGTCATCATGTTATTCTTTATAACCCATGTTCTATGTTTTATTCCTATGCTTATTTTTTTGTGATTTTTAGCTCATCCCACATGTTCATGTATTACACAGGTAATCCTATGCAGTTATAGGATCTAAATGGGAGATAGGATATCATTATAGAGATTAAATAGAAGATTTTTTATTAGTGTATAATTATTTTCCTAATATTCTAAAGACACAAGACATTATGATACTTGATAAGAATTTTTTTGGTTAATTATGCTTAAAATAATGTAATGATATATGTAAAAGGGTAGGGTAACTATAATTAAATATAAAAAGGTATAGTACAATAAAAAATTCAAAAGGATGTAAATTAGTGGAATCCAGTATAATGAATGTATTGGAAGATAGTAAAGTATTTTGGGAGATATCCATTTGGGTTTAAGGTAAAACCCATGAAGTGAACCACACATAAATAGACATATGAATCATTTAGATAATTTAAAACATTTAATCTCACTATTAATCGCACAAATGACATAACTTATAGTTAAACATCTTCGGAGAATAAATACAAAATTTCTTTTACAATAATATGATTATTTTTTAATAAATAACAACACAATAGATTCCCTTATTGAATTATTGTAGGTTACACCCATATTCATAACATAGGGAATGAAGAACATAAAACAAAGTATGAGATCAAGTTGTTAATTAAGGAAAATATTATCAAAATACATAAAAGGTATAAACTATAAGATTCAGATAAAACAAGACTTGGCGAGAAATATATAATCAAAAGAAACATGAGATAATAATATTTGTTCACAATGAATGATTAAAGGACATATAATATAAAATTATAAAACATAAACCAGTACATTATAGTGAAAAAATATGAAATAATAAATATTTTTCGTGCATAATGATCATATGAATTTAACATAAATTTGTTTCATGTCATGGAAACCTAACACAACAAGGTACTATGGATCAAACATTAGCTCTAGGAATAATCATGTTGACAGTATATCTAACAATTTCCAACATTAATGTTTTGATCATATCCATGAAAGCCTACTATATATGTTTTGATCATATCCATGAAAGCCTACTATTTATGTTTTGATCATATCTTTGAAATCTCACCCTTTAGGTTGGGAAAAAATATAAGCATATTCAGGCTTTATTATCACATGAGATATAAAACCCTAACCAATTTATATGACAGTGATATATAATCCCACCAATCACATAATAATAATTTATACATGTTTATTTCATATGAAATCAATAATTAATTATATTCGTAAGTACCCATGGAATGAAAATGGTTTCCATAACATTTTGAAATAGTATTACATAGAATGACCTTATGAGACATATTAGTTGATAAAAAATCAACCACCTAAATTGGAATTCTAAAAAGAAAATTTTTAGGGTGATTAATGAGACATAATTCCATAGAAGATAGATATTTTGATAATAATAAGGAAATGTTATGTGTAATAAAACTAGATATTTCATAAAACATTTTATTACATTATTATATAATGATGATGTTACTTGTCACTTTCAATAGTTACTTTTGAAAAATTGACATGTAAACATTGTCAGTCATTATTGATAATGAAATCTGAAAAAATGGAGCCTTGAAAAGGACATAAATGTTACCTATAAGAAATTTTGATTGTAAAATAAATCATTCAATAAGAAAAGGTAAAACATATTTAATATTTTTAAAATACCATTATGGAAAACCTTCCATATAAAATTGGGTAATAAAATATTATTTTCAAAATATGTAAAGGGAAATATGAAGTCACCTGAGATAGTACATATTTATATTTCAAAATTATAAAGTAATACACTCACATGAATAAGGAATATATATGTGGGGGATAAACCCTCATTAAAGAGTAGGATAATTTTTCATTACAACGTAATAATTTTATGAGAACGAAATACATTAATAAATTATATTTTAATTTAAAATATCATTTTTCTTGGAGAGAAATATAAAGACAAATATAATAAAATATTATATTTGAAGAACCTAAACATTGAATAAAGTATCTCAATAGAAAAATTATAACACAGATAAAGGATAGTTGAGTTATTAATATCATATACGTATTAAGTAAAATTCGAATTGAGAAAAACTATGAAATATATAACTTATGATGATTTTTCAAATATGTTTAATTTCATGAAATTTATAATAAAAGTAATCCATATGTTAGTATATAAACTACAAAAAAATAGAACTACTGGTGAATATGGAATGTGTCTAAAAGAAATAAAATTGGGACGATAAAAAGCCTTACCATTTTGGTATTTATAGAAATCATTGAGTATGATGGAAGGTCCATGAAAAGACATATTAAATAAATAAAATATTAATTTGAAATAATAATATAATACATTTGTATATAAGTAAACTACAAAAAATAATATTAGGTTCATAATTAGAAAACATTCCATAATTTAGGGCAATTAAGACAAAAATCATTATGAACAACTTAGTCAATGAAATGTGATTCGATTAGAAACTAATATTTTAAAATAATAAATAAATACATCTTAAATATATATTTACTTCTATATACTATAATAATGGGGTATAGTTCTAAGCAACTAACCTTAAACATTATATAATCATGATTTTTGAGTCGAGAATTAATTCTATAACATTTTTGACCTTTTCAAGTTTCGATTACTAGAGAATTAGGTCATAACTCATACATAAAAAATCACATAATAAAAAGTTTAAAATTTTGATCAGAATCCATTTTTCTGATAATATAAAACTTTTAAAAGAAAAAATTATTTTTGTTTATGGGAAATAATTAAATATTAGACTTAACGTATTTATTTCTCTAACCCTTCCTTATACCATGTGAACAAAATTTGAAAAACATGGTATGAGAACAAAATATCAATAAAAAAAATGAACATAATGAAAATTAATTAGTCCAATGAAAAACAAGAACACCCATTAAATGTTTTAGCTTTTTATCAATGTTCTTTTAGTGAAACAAATAAATAATTTTCAAAAAAAAACAAAAAAAAAACATTCTTCTCAAAGAAAAAAAATTAAAACCCAAATTAAGAAAATCAAAATCCTTTATTTAACTTAGAAAATAACATTAATAATCTATTTTGAACACTTGTAAGAAATAAATAGAACCCAGTTAAATGAATAGGAGGGAACATCAGGAAACACCCTCTTTATTTCCTATTAATATATGGAAATTTTCCCATTTCTCTAGTGAACTATCTATGTGAATCCATTATATAATCTATATTATGCTCACCTGATGCTATCTGGGAACACCCATCATATATGATATATCTGGCTCACTCGAATAAATATAGGTATCCCCATCATATAATATGTATTAAGATCACATATTTGTCATATAATTATCATGTTACATGTCATGAATAAGATATTTTATTCATGAAAATTTTAATCATAAAACATTTTATAAACCCTTTGAAACTAATTTAATATCAATTTGATTTAACAAAATACCTTTTTCTATTAGGAAACATGTTTTTAAAACAAAAATACAAGTTTATTTTGAAACACCTTTTTCCAAACCAAAATAGTTAGAAAAAGGGAACGTGGGGTATTTTTTGAATAATATAGGAAAGTTATTCATGTAGTACGAACTTCAAATAATGTTTATGGTGTGGGAAAATATTCACTGGAACCATATATTATAAAATAGATCATTTATATTGTCTCTTGTAAAAAAGGAAAAACATTATGTAAAAATATTATTTTTTAAAAATAATTTGAATCTAAGGAAAAAATATTCCCTCATAAAACTCTCATATGGATTTAATTACATTTATAAAATCATTTAAATTCATGGACATAGAAGATAAATAGAGTTTTAAGGGAATCATTAAGAGAGGATTTTTGAATGAAGAGTCCCTTAAAACATGGGAAACTTTTAAATAATAATCCCTTTAAAATAATACAATTAATCAAACTATATGTATAATTATAAAAGATAAATACATTTCATAGTATTTTAAAGGGCCTATATATACTTATTTTAAAATAATATAGGTGTATAATATCAACATATACCTTAATGAAGGGAAATTGAGAGGAAGTCTCTTACCTTGAGTATGAATCATCATGTACATTATTTATAATCCTAAATAATTATCTAATGTTAATTACTTAATATCTTAAGGGAAAATTTCGTTATTATTATACCATTTATTTTACTTATTACCATGATATATACAGTTATTTGATAAATTAATTTTACATTAGATGTTTTGAGGATATTTGGCTTATTTGTCCGAAATGACTTTGGTAGATTGATTATGGTCAAATAGGTAGTTTTTCAATATATCCATAATAATTATGTTGAAATAATTATTATTTTGATACCTTAATATTAATTTTAAAATATATAATGATATATGGTTATTAAAATTGAACTATGTTACGATCATGGAGATGGTAGGTCATACATACACATTAGTAATATTTCCAATTTTCATTTATCACTATAGAAAGAAGGTAATTAATATTTTATATTTATGTAATGATAATAATCTCATAAATAATATATTATTTAATGAAATATACATATATATAATCCTGGTTTTTTGTTAACAAAAATTGAATCACATCGCTTCGTCGAGGCGGTAGTCCACACGTACAAATGAATGACCTTATCATTTTTTCGTGTAAGAAAGAAAATGATATATTTTCTTTTAATAAATATACATATATAATATATATAATATATATTCATTAAATTTTTCTTTTTTACCATTCATATAAATTCTTAGTAACTAATGAATCACACTACTTCGTGAGGGGGTAGTTCGATGTACACACACGTGACATTTTCATACCCCGTATTATGAGAAAATTAAGTAGGTATATGTGATATAATAACTCAAAAATTATAAATATGTTAAAAATATAATACATATATAAAATTAATATATACCATTATAAAACATTATGAGGGGAGATGTTGAAAAATTAATGACATCGGTTCATGAGGTAGTAATCTTCCATATACACGAATGATGATTTTATATCCCTTTTGATAGAAGATGAGATGTATTTAGGTCATTTAATTAACATAATAACTTATAATTATATAAGATATACTGGTGTTTTAATATAATAAAATTTCAGTAATTTTTTATGATGGTTTAAGTTTAAATAATATAAAAACGCTAGGCCAAAATTGATACCTTTTCTGAAAAAACCTCCTTAGGTAAGCACCAAAAACATTCTTAGGTTGGATTTTTTATCAAAGGGAACTTCATAAAGGGTAGTAAAGTTTTAAAGATAACTTCAAAGGAATTTATTGAAATAAAGATATTTTAATATGTGAATAATATATGGGAGGTGGTCACATTTTAATAGTGATGTGAGTGGAACAATTGTAATTTTTTAAAAGAAAATGGTGAAACCACATTTTCCACATGTCACAATGCACCAAAATGGACCATTATTGAGAAGAATCCATGATAAGGTCTATATATGAACATAAAATATATTTTGAAAAGTTTTTAGGCCATTTTAACTTTTTTGTTTGTTTGGCTAACCCTCTGTAAAGCTGATTTTACCTTAACCGTGGTAATTAATTTTCAATTTTGTCACTATTATTTCTTGTAAAAAATTATGTCTTACTTATTATACTATATAAATTATTATTTTTGAAATTATTTAATCCATTTTACCCAATTTAATTGACATATATATAAAATTTTGATTCAAAATTAATACCACAAATGTGATGTACAAGCTGCTTTTCAAGAAGTGTATTTTTCAAGAAAATGATTATTTTATATTACATATATTACTAGTAATAACCCTTAAAATAATTTAGATCCATACTTATTTATTTATACAATATAATTCTCATTTTAATTATTCTTAATTATGGGTTTCTTTTAATTAAATAAAATAGAGAATCATTATTTACTCTAAAACAGTTTTCAGAAAAATATAGCTTTTAAACTCTAAAAGAAACACCTAATGAAATCTAATATGATGTTGATTTAAAATAACTTATTTTGATTAAATATAAAAAAATAATTCTTATTCCAATTGAAATAATATTCCAAATATTATGGGACTTTTATGTTCCTTAATTCATTGAAAAAAAGTCATTTTTACAAAAATCAATATTTTATATCTTCATTGGATAAGAAATACTTTTTTTAAATCACAAAATCTCACTAAAAGTTATTTTTTCATTCTTAGTTTCAAAAATAAATCATTTATCTTGATTAAAAATCTACAATTTAGATATTAGCATTTTAAATAAAAACTTATAGGACTAGAGTTTAATAAAAATTACTTTCTTTCTAATCAAAAAAATTAATTAATATATTAATAATTAATATAACATTGTAGTTATTATTAATAAACATGAAAATTTTGTATTCTTTGACTACCTTGGATGTTATGCTCTTCCATCCGTTTGTAAATTGATTCCATGGAATTTTATTCACTTATTAAACATGTGGGGAAATCATTACCACATAGAATTTTTAGATTCACATGTTTCCTCTTAAAAAAACATTTTTCTATAAAACCATTACCTAGTAAATGACCATATTCCACGACATATTCTTTCTATTTTCCAGAATATGATTTTGTTAATCCTCGTGAGAAATTTTCTAGTCAAAATGACTTAATTTAGGGCTCAAACATGAGACAAATCTAGAACATACTTATTTAACCATGAATCATGATATATGTTGTGTACTGATGATAAACATGGTACAATTTCCCCTGAATATTAAACTAATTGAACTTCATCCAGAATTTCATATAGTCTAATTAAACATGGTCTTAACATCGAATATTTACTAAAATTCATAACCCATTTCCATAGAGATACTTTTAGAACGACATGATCACCTACCTCGAAAAAATGATCTTTCCCTTAGTTAGACACATAACATTTATAACTCCTACGATGTTCTCATATGTTGCTAAATAAATAGTACTTTCTCATCCATTTTCTCTTTCAATTCTCAACCCATGAACTTTCTTTCTCCTTCTTCATCCAAAAAATACAATATCCAAAATTTTGTTCCATATAATTCCTTATAAGATTTCACATATATATTGGAATTAAAACTATTATTATAAGAAATATAATCCCAAGAATTATATCAATACCAACTTCCCTCATAACCCAGTGAACAATAAAAAATCATAAATTCTACGGTATGAATCATTTACTCATATTGTTCATTATACTGAGGGTAAAAATATGTACTATAATTTGATTTAGTACCCAACAACTTTTGAAGTCCTTTCCTTAAAATAGAAGTAAATATGAGATCACAGAAAGAGACAATGGCGACATGAACTACTTGTAAGCAAACTATATCTTTTAGATAGAGATAATAAATATTATCTATGGACATATTATCTTGAATTATAAGTAAATGTGATGATTTAGTTAATCAAATAATAATAATCCAAATCACATTGTTACCTCATGAAGTCTTTGGTAATAACACCTCAAAATCCATTGAAATTTTTCCCATTTCGACTGTTGCACTAAAAAAGTTTTAAGCATTCACTGATGTAATTTTTGCTTAACCTTACCTTATTGATAAGTCAAAAGTTTCTTGGTAAATTCATAAATATATATTTTCATTCAATCTGAGCAGTAATACTCACAAAGTCCATTGTATTTCTTACTCTTACATAGATGAATGGAATCATATGTCACACATAATATATGTTTTCAATATATGATTACACCTTATTCAAAAATACTAAACAAAGGAATATTACCCTCCCTAATGGATTTTATCTTTTCCTACAAAACATGATTCTCATAATGAGGTTATATAATTATTTCTGAGAAAACTGAATACAGTGATACCTGAAACAAAATAGACGATTCCAATCCATACAAAACTTCTAAGAAAACATTAAACAAATAATTAACCAAAGTTTCATGTTCTAAACAAAACATGGTTATCATATAATTATTTTTTCAACTCAGAGCATCATATACCTTGTTTTCTTTTCCTAGATGGTAATGAGTCAAGAAATAATAATTCTTAACCAATTAAAATCATCTTCCATATCTCATGTTTGATTATATATGATTAAATATATAAATTAAATATGTGTGATAAGTTTATATCTCATACATTACTCCATATAAACTATGTGTTAATTTTTGGAAGAAAAAACTATAGAAGATAACTCTTGATCATGTGATGGGTAATTTAACTCATAAAGTTTAAAATAAAATGAAGCATAAGAAATTATTTGATCATTATCCACTATGATAATACCAAATCCTATTAAAAAAATCAATATTGATGGAGAATTAACCATTTTAGAAAGTAATGGAAACAAATGGAGCATTATTCAATATTTCGTTAATTCCTGAAAAAAATATCACATTTTTATCCAAATGATTTTAACTCATTTTCATGTTAAATTAGTCAAGGTTATAGATATTTGAGAAATGTTTTCAATAGATCATAAGTAGTAACCCACTAAACATTGAAAACTAAGAATATATGTGAAATTTTTTAGTTTTAGAGAATATTAACCAACTATTTTTTTATCATGGTTAAACATTGTGTAATCTTTATAAACAATATATCCAAGGAAAACTATTTATTTCATCCAAAATTCATAGAAACTAAATTTTATCTATAATTTATTTTCATTGTAATTTTTCAGTACATTTATTATGTTTATTTCATCTTCCTCCAGAGATATAATATATAAAAAAATATCAAATATAACAAAACCAAAAATTTATCCAAGAACTCATGAAAAAATCTATTCATAAGTTCCAAATATATTGATAGATAATTAAATTACTCAAATGACATAACCAAATGTAATAATGTCTATATCCATCCCAAAATATTATCTTAAGAATGTCACCCCCTTTCAATTATAGATGATCGTACCTAAACTATAGATCAACCATAGAAAAATATTTACCTCTTTAGAGTTTATAAAAAAATTATCTATACGAGTAAAATGATACTTATTCTTAAAACTGATGTTACTCAAATATCCATGATCGTGTAAAATACTCATGGAATCATATTTCTTTCAAACAAAGATAGGGGCACACCATGTTGAAGAGTTAGGTCAAATAAAACCATTATCTAATAACTCCAACAATTTCATTTTCAATTCCAAAAGGTCCACTTGATATGTTCAATAAGGAGGTTTAGGAATAGTATTATCATTATTTTCTAATTAAATGATAAACTCAACATATTGAACATGAAATACACTAGTAAAATAATCATTAAATACATCCATGTATTTTTTTCACTACTGGAACATCACTAATTTGAACAGTTTCCCTCTTTTAAATAATATGCTCTTGGTAACATTCACTTCCATCTCTAATCATTTTTTGAGCTTCTAAGAAGGTTATCAGTGGTGTGAAATCCCTAAACATAAATTTATTTTCTATACAATACATATTATTTTAATAAACTGAATGCTAATTCATACTAGTAATGATATCAAACTCCAATATGGGGAGTTCAGTAAATTTCTAGGAAAGACCTTTCTTGGAATAATAATAGGTAGATTCCAATAAATCTTGGATACATTAACATTTCCTCCAAGAATTTTAACCATAATTTATGTATTCTTTTCATGAAGTGATATTACAAGTTTACAATAAAATTTATTAGAAATGAAATAATGAGAATTTCCATAGTCAAAATGTTAATTGGAATAATTCTAATAAAAATCTAGCATACCTCTCACCGCTTTATTTGACTCTCTAGCATCAACTACAGTATTTAAAAATGGCTTCTCTACACATTTATTTTTTTCGATCATGAATAGTTACATCAAGTGAAACTATCATCAGACATTTGTTATAATAATGAACCAACTCATTACAACTAATATACCTCATCATTGGATAACACCTGGTTAATTCATTATATGGTTGTTCGAGATTATTTTATTTATAGTAACAAGACCTATGATGAAACTGATCACACAAGAAACACTTTATATATCCCTTAAAAATTTTATGAAATGTAATTTACCATTATTGGAAAATTTTCAGACTTACCTAAAAACATCTTAGCTAGTCGGTTCTCCATTTCATGATACCTCGCCATTTTCATACTATTTTTATCTCGGGAAACATATGTGTTGAAAAGATCCATCTCAACATTCACATCCCTGCAAACCACATTCTTATATCTTTTAAATTATCAAATATCCAAATATATTCATAAAATTGGCTTTAAACCAGAGTAAAATCTATTAATTTTACTATTCGTGTCATGATTTGTTTATCATAAACATTGAAAATCTTTTGATGTTTTCATTGTTTGAAGACACAAAATCTTTATATTTTTCAATCATTTCTATTAATTATTTCCATACGGTAAGACAAATACATTAATGATATATTTATATAGAAACATATTCTTCAATGTGTCTTATTTAATAGAATAAAGATCATATTTTTCTCTAGTATTCTTACACAAATAAAAACATGGACTAGATTCACCTTTGAAATGTTTAATGGAATGAGTTACCTTTTGGCTTTTGTAATGTCCCATGACTTAAAATATAATATATTAGGTAATAATCCAACCTTTTTCTTTCATTGGTTCATATTATACCCTAAATGAATGGGGATTATGCCTAATGAAATGATCCACTATTAACATGTTCCTCTTGGGACGATCTGGTTTCTCCCTAGCATGGATTCCACCACCATTTATAACTAGTGTCAACAGATCCATCAAAATATAAACAGTTTCTCTCTGTTTCTAGCCATATTAGAATACTGATTTGGAAGTATATTTTCCTCTCAGTGACTTCCAATTATTTCTTCTCTGTTTACCCTATAGATAACCATTCTAAACGGCCATTTTTTTTATGATGAAACATGGTAATATTAAAATACTATATCATTACAACCTAACCATAATGTAAAATATTTCTAGGGTATGTTATTAACATTATTCTAACCTATAATGTTATCTAATCCATCTTATGATAAAAATTGTACATAAGTGACCTTGAGAATTACATATTCGTAACTTTATGGTCATGAATTCATTCTCTAACATTTTATAATTTTTCAGGTTTATATTTTTAGAAAATTATTTCATCACCCATACATAACAAAACCATATAATACAAAGTGGACACGTAGAATCATTATCCATTTTTCCAGAAATATAAAAATTTTAAAAATAAAAATGATATATTTTCATGAAAAATTTTAAAAAATTTCAAATTGACCTCTTTTTTTCACTTTCCCATCCTCAAACCATATGAAAAACATTTAAAAAATATTATAAGGTGAAAAAATCTCAGCAACAGACACAAAAATAAATAAAAACTATCAGTTTAGAGAAAAACATGAAAACCATTGAATCTTTTTATATTTATCTCTATGTTATTTGAGTGAATTAAATAAATCATTTTCACATGAATGAAAGAGACACACTTTTTTCCCATAAAAAAATCATTAAACCATATAAAAAAATCAAAAACCCTTTTTGGAAACTTAGAACATCACATTCATAACCTGTTGTAAACTCATTTTCGAAATAACTAGAGCCTAGTGAAATATGCATGGGAAAAACTCGTTTAAATCCATTATCTACTATTTATAAAAGGAAAACTACCCAATTCATTAGATCTCTTTATTGTCACACACTTAATATGATCTATATCAGTCTCACCCAGTGCTATCTGGGCATACTCATATTATAATTTATATCAGGCTCACCCAAATCTATCTGGGAACACCCATCATATAAGCTATATCAAGAACATATGTTTCTCATACAATTATCAAGTTATATATCATGAAAAAATCATTTTTTTCATGTAATTTTTTATCATAAACATTTAAAATAATCTTTTAAAGTCATAAGAAAATCACATTTGGATATAAAAATTACATTTTCATTTAAACCCATTTTAGATAAAAAAATTCAAATAAAAAGGGTAAGAGTGCATTTTTTTGAAGAAAATATGAATTTTTTTTAACGTAAATCAAACATCAAATAATGGTTACATATAGAGAACAAGTCATTATCTTTGTAATTGTTAAAATAGAACATTATTTTTTCATTTTATAAGAATGATAAGAATTCGATACAGAGAATAATTGTTTGAGAAACCTTGAATGAAAGAAAAAAAATCCCTTATAAAACTCTCATTTGAAAATTATTTAATTCATGAATTATTTTTAAAAACATGGACATAGAAGAGAAACAATGTTTGATGTAAAAAATTAAAAGAGCATGTTTTAAATAAACAGCACATACCACTTGGGAAACAAAACTATTATTTTCCAAAAATTGTGTGTTTTTATATTTTATATAATATTTATCATAATATATTTAATAACTTTATATGTAAATCCTGGGTTTCTATAAGGTTCTCAATAATGAGTCCATATCAATTTTGTTTTCTGTAATTTATCAATATCACTGAGTTACATTATAACGATTTTTAGTTTTTTTCAACTATTAAAATTAATATACAAGAAGTAAATTAATATTAAATGTTATATATATTCATAGGGTATGATTTTATAACCATCTATGTAATGTGGTGACGAAAAATAAAACATTTCGCTACTTAAAGGAGGTAGACTGCACGTATTCAAGGGACAAATATCTATTTTCAAACAGATGGGAAATAAGAAAATTTTGTAATATATAATATTAA
The DNA here is from genome assembly GCA_963277665.1 of Viscum album. Classification (NCBI taxonomy): domain Eukaryota; kingdom Viridiplantae; phylum Streptophyta; class Magnoliopsida; order Santalales; family Viscaceae; genus Viscum; species Viscum album. The sequence goes on from OY728141.1 coordinate 2,066,963,717, forward strand.
ATTAATAATATTTATTTCAAAAATATAATATATATTAATTATATATATTATTAAGATTCAACTATGTGAGGTGGTGATGAAAAATTAAAAATATCACTTCATTTAGGTGGTATCCCACACATATTCATAAGCAGATTTTTCATTTATATAAGAGGAATAGAGAAAGGTAGATAATTATTTTTAAATTAATATAATAAGACGTTAGATTATTAATTATAATTAAGTTATTTTTTTATTTTATAACATTCCTTATGGTATAAGAAGAATACTTAAATAAATTGAAATAAAAAGGGGTAATTTGGGAATTTTTTCCCTACACATTTGAAAATAGGATTATTCCATTAAGGGGTGGTATTTTTGGGGGACCATAATATATTTTAATTGTATAGAGTTTCTAGAACGGATTTGATCATATATTGGTTAAAATAAGGGTTTTTTGCTGTAAGTAAAAGTGGGATGGTGATGGGGTCCTTGTATAAGAATAATGAATGACATTTTTTGTAATAAGAGCTGCATTATTCAAGGAAATTTGATCAAAAAGAGAATAATAATGGAGAGGGGGTGAGTGTTAGTAGATAAATCCCTCAACCACTTATTTAGATACATTTTTTTTAAATATGTTAGTCCATTTTCCCTTAGTTTTAACCCTTTTAATATATGTTATTCGAAATCAAAAATTCATTTTATTAGATAAAATTTCTAAATGAGAACAAAATTAATTCTAAAATAATAATTTTATGAGGTATTAAAAAAAATTTAGAGTAATTTATATCTCTTATTTTAAAATATCAAATATAGGTTTCTAAATTAAAATAAAAAAATTTAAATGTATAATGATACATATATAATATATCTTTAGTCATAATTTTTTTTTCAAATTTTGGTTTGTCTTTTTTATTCCCTAATGTTGTCATAAAATTTATGATATTTGTTAAAATGGTATTTTTAACTATTCATGTAAAATACAATTTTAAAAAAAACCCAATATTTTATCATCAAAAAATACATTCATAATAAATCCAAAAACAAATTTCATCATTTCAAATTATAATTTTAATACTTATAATTTTAACCTTTAAATATAATCTTAAAATAAAATAAAAAAATCATTTTTATATAAAAAATAAATGTTCTAATATTAACTACTCTTAGTCATATTTTCAACAAATTTATTATTATATTAATTTTAATATATTATTCTTTAGAAATATATTTTACATCAATTTAAAATAATATATTTAGTTTCTTCGAAAAAAAATTTCATATAACAAAAAAATCAGTTTTTTATAAAAAAAATATTCTTATGAATAAAATTATCTTTTATTTTTTTAGATATAAAAATTGAATTTTATAAATGAATTGGAATTATGAATAATATTTATTTTTATTCAAAAGTCAAAATGTAAAATATATAAATTACCTGTGATATAAAAATAACTTAGTACAATAATAAATACATATTTATATCATCATATATTATACTTATATAAACCCTATCGATCACTATGTAAGGATTATGGATAAGATAAGCTCTAGTGTATATCATGGGTGGTAGTTTAGATAGCATGGATCCTTTGGAAAGATACATAAGATAAAAATTCTCTCGTAAATGATTCTGCTCAGACCATAATACTTGGACTGTGTCTTGGGCTTCATCTAGTGGAAATCCCGGAAAAGATACTTTCATTTTATACATGGAAGAATGGGATTCATAGGGAGGTATTCAACTAACTAATGACATTTGATCCATTTAATAATTTGATTTCATAATGTGATTTCTTATATTTATACCATGAAATTCAATGATAATTAATAATAGTAAAATTTAATAATTTTATTTTAAATTACCATGTTTCATTTTATTTCGAAATACTAAACCAAGGAATATTACCCTCCCTAATGGATTCTATCTTTTCCTACAAAACATGATTCTCATAATGAGGTTATATATTTATTTTGGAGAAAACTGACTACAGTGATACCTGAAACAAAATAGACGATTCTCACCCATACAAAACTTCTAGGAAAACATTAAACAAATAATTAACCAAATTTTCATGTTCCAAACAAAACATGGTTATCATATAATTATTTTCTAAACTCAGAAAATCATATACGTTTTTTTCTTTTCCAAGATGGTAATGATTCAAGAAATAATAATTCTTGACCAGTTACAATCATCTTCCATGTCTCATGTTTTATTATATATGAGTAAATATATAAATTAAATATGTGTGATAAGTTTATATCTCATACATTACTCCATATAAACGATGCCTTAATTTTTAGAAGAAAAAACTATAGAAGATTACTCTTGATAATGTGATAGGTAATTTAACTCATAAGGTTTAAAATAAAATGAAGCATAAGAAATTATTTGATCCTTATGCACTAGTATACTACCAAATTATAATAAAAATAATCAATATTGATGGAAAAGTAACCATTTTAGAAAGGAATGGAAAAAATGGATCATTATTCAATATTTAGTTAGTTCCTGAAAAAATTATCACATTTTTTATCCAAATTAATTTAACTCCTTTTCATGTTAAATTAGTCAATGGGATAGATATTTGAGAAATGTTTTCAATAGATCATAAGTAGTAACCCACTAAACTTTGAAAACTTTGAATATATTTGAATTTTTTTCGTTTTAGAGAATATTCACCAACTATTTTTTTATCATGGTTAAACATTGTGTAATATTTAGAAACATTATATCCAAAGAAAACTATTTAGTGCATCAAAAATTCATAGTAACTAAATTTTATCTATAATTTATTTTCTATGGAATTTTTCAATACATTACTTATGTCTATTTCATCTTCCTCCTGAAATATAAAATATAACAGAATATCAAATATAACAAAACCAAAAATTTATCCATGAACTCAAGAATAAATCTATTCATAAGTTCCAAAAATATTGATAGATAATTAAATAACCCAAATGACATAACCAAATGTAATAATGTCGATATCCATCCCAAAATATTATCTTCAGAATTTCATCCCCTTTCACCTTTAGATGATTGTACCTAAACTACAGATAAACTTTAGAAAAATATTTAGGTCTTTAGAGTTTATAAAAAAAATTATCAATACGAGTAAAATGATACTTATTCTTAATAGTGATGTTACTCAAAACTCCATGATCAATTAAAATACTCATGGAACCAAATTTCATTCATACAAAGATAGGGGCACACCATGGTGAAGAGTTAGGTCAAATATATCCATTATTTAACAACTCCAACAATTTTGTTTTCAATTCCAAAAGGTCCACTTGATATGTTCAATAAGGAGGTTTAGGAATAGTCTTATCATTATGTGCTAATTAAATGATAAACTCAACCTATTGAACATTAATAACACTAGTAAAATAATCAATAAATACATCCATGTATTTTCTTCACTACTAGAACATCACTAATTTTAATAGTTTCCCTCTTTTAAATAATATGATCTGGGTAACATTCACTTCCATCTCTAATCATTTTTTGAGCTTCTAAGTAGGTTATCAATGTTGTGAAATTACTAAACATAAATTTATTTTCTATGCAATACATATTAGTTTACTAAACTGAATGCTAATTCATACTATGAATAATATAAAACACCACTATGGGGAGTTCAGTAAATTTCTATGAAAGACCATTCTTGGAATATTAATAGGTAGATTCTAATAAATCATGGCTATATTAACATTTCCTCCATGATTTTTAACCATAATTTATATATTATTTTCATGAGGTGATATTCCAATTTTACATGAAAATTTATTAGAAATGAAATAATTAGAGTTTCAATAGTCAAAATGGTAATTGGAATAATTCTAATAAAAATCTATCATACCTCTAACCACTTTATTTGACAGTCCAGCATCAACTATAGTATTTGAAAATGGCTTCTCTACAAATTTATTTTTTTCAATCATGAATAGTTACATCAAGTGAAAATATCATCAGACACTTGTTATAATAATGAACCAACTCATTACAACTTTGATACCTCATTATTGGATAACACTTGGATACCCCATTATATGGTTGCTCGAGATTCTTTTCTTTATAGTAACAAGACCTATGATGAAACTGATCACACAAGAAACAGTTTCGTTATCCCTTAAAGTTTTTATGAAATGTCATTTACCATTATTGGAAAATATTGGGGCTTAACTAAAAACATCTTAGCTAATTGGTTCTCCATTTCTTGATTCCTAGAAATTTTCTTACTATTTTTCTCTCGAGAAACATATGTGTCAAAAATATCCATCTCAACATTTACATCACAACAAACCACATTATTATATCTTTTAAATTATAAAATATCCAAATATATTCATAAAATTGGCTTTAAACCAGAGTAAAATATTTTAATTTTACTATTCTTGTCCTGATTTTTTTTCATAAACATGGAAAATATTTTGATGTTTTCTTCATATGATGATACAAAATCTTTATATTTTTTTATCATTTCTAGTAATTATTTCCATATGGTAAGACAAAAACATTAAAGATATATTTATATAGAAACATATTATTCAATGTGTCTCATTTATTAGAATCAAGATAATATTTTTCTCTAGCATTCTTACACAAATAACATCATGGACCAGATTCAATTTTGAAATGTTTAATGGAATGGGTTACCTTTTGACTTTTGGAATGTCCCATGACTTCAAATATAATATATTATGTAATAATCCATCCTTTTTCATTCATTGGTTCATATTATACCCTAAATGAATGGGGATTATGCCTATTGAAATGATCTACTATTAACACGTTCCTCTTGGGACGATCTGGTTTCTCCCTAGCATGGATTCCACCACCATTTATCACTAGTGTCAACAAATCCATAAATAAAATAAACAGTTTCTCTCTAGTTTTAGCCATATCAGAATGCTGATCTGGAAGTATTTTTTCCTCTCAGTGACTTCAATTTATTTATTCTTGGTTTACCCTATTGATAACCATTCTAAACAGCCACATTTTTTTTATGAAGAAACATGGTAATCTTAAAATACTATATCATTACAACCTAAACATAATGTAAAATATTTCTAGGGTATGTTATTAACATTATACCAACCTCCAATGTTATCTAATCCATCTTATGATAAAAATTGTTCAGAAGTGACCTTAAAAATTACATATTCTTAACTTTAGGGTCAATAATTCATTCTCTAACATTTGATAATTTTACAGGTTTATTTTTTTAGAGAATTATTTATCACCCATACATAACAAAACCATATAATACAAAGTGGACACATAAAATCATTATCTATTTTTCCAGCAATATAATAATTTTAAAAATAAAAATGTTATATTCTCATGAAAAATATAAACAAATTTCAAATTTACCTTTTCTTTTCACTTTCCCATCCTTAAAACATATCAAAAACATTTAAAAAATAATATAATTTGAAAAAAATCTAAGTAACAGACACAAAAATAAATAAAAACCATCAGTTTAGAGAAATACATGAAAACCATTGAATCTTTTTTATCTTTAGCTAAATGTTATTTGAGTGAATTAAATAAATCATTTTCACATGAAATACACACACACACTTGATTCCCATAAAAAATCATTAAAAACCATATCAAAATAACAAAAACCCCTTTTTTGGAAACTTAGAACAACACATTCATAACCTGTTGTAAACTCATCTCCAAAATAACTAGAGCCTAGTGAAATATGTATGGGAAAAACTCTTGTAAATCCATCCTCTACTATTTATAAAAGGAAAACTACCCAATTCATTAGAGTTATTTATTGTCACACCCTTAATATAATCTATATCAGTCTCACCCAGTGCTATCTGGGCATACCCATATTATAATTTATATCAGGCTCACACAAATCTATCTAGGAACACCCATCATATAAGCTATATCATGAACATATGTTTCTTATACGATTATCAAGTTATATATCATGAATAAATCATTTTTTTCATGTAATTTTTCACCATAATAATTTGAAATACTCTTTTAAACTCATATGAAAATCACCTTTGGATATAAAAATTTCATTTTCATTAAAAAACCATTTTCAATAACAAAATACGAATAAAAAGGGTAAGATTGTATTTTTTTGAAGAAAATATGAATTTTTGTAATGTAAATCATACATCAAATAATGGTTACAATTATAGTACAAGTCATTATCTCTGTAAATGTTAAAATAGAACATTATTTTTTCATTTTCTAAGAATGATAAGAATTTGATACAGAGAATCAATTTTTGAGAAACCTTGAATGAAATAAAAAAAATCCCTTATAAAACTCTCATTTAAAAATTATTTAATTCATGAATTATTTTTAAAAACATGGACATAGAAGAGAAACAATGTTTGATGTAAAAAATTAAAAGATGGTGTTTTAAAGAAATTACCATTAAAACTTTGTAAACCAAACTATTATTTTCCTAAATTTTGTGTTTTTATATTTTATATAATATTTATCAAAAAATATTTAATAACTTTATATATAAATCTTGGGTTTCTATAATGTTCTCAATAACAGGTCCATATCAGTTTTGTTTTGTGTAATTTATCAATATCACTAAGTTATATTATAAATATTTTTAGTTTATTTAAACTATTAAAATTTATATAAAAGAATAAAATTAATATTAAATGTTATATATATTCATAATGTATGATTTTATAACTATCTACGTAATGTGGTGGTAAAAAATAAAACATTTTTCTACTTAGAGGCGGTAGACTGCAAGTAATGTGGTGATGAAAAATAAAACATTACCACTTTGAGTCCTTCATGAGGTAGTACCCACCTTCTATATGTATTTATTCCGGTCAAATTATTTCTAAACAAGGGATAAATATCATTGAAAATATATTTTCTACCCACTACTTTTTGGGACATGAAAAAGTTTTATTTTGCATTTTATTGACTATAAGTCAAAGAAGACCGGTTTTGGACTATAATAAAGATTATGAGGTAGTAAAATTAAATTGAATACATGGAATAAGATGAGTTCAAGAAAATATTTTTCAATAAGTACTTTTCTAATATTCTTTAAAAAATGATGTAAATGAATATTCTAGATCTTAAGCAATGGATGGTGAATCCCTTCGTAACTAAAAGGAAAATTTTACAAGAATTTTCAGGTATTCTTATAGCTTTATCACCCAACCTAAAAGTAAATTTGACTAATTCTTCAGTGGCTTAAAACCAAGTCTTATAAGGGAATTAACTATAATATGCATTAGCAGCTATGAAGATATTGTGCAGTGTGCTATCAAGATAGAAATTGAAGTTTGTCTTACATATCAATCTCATGGTTTCAACAGTGAATGGAAGATGGAGTTCAGATGAAAATCTCAAAAAAAAATTGAAAAGAAGATGATAATTTCTGTATGCCCAATGTGTGGGAAGAATCATGGTAGATATTTTCTTAAAGGGACTTCTAAATGTTTTATGTGTGTAAAAAAAGTCCATCAGGAAGATCAGTGCCAAATTAATAGTAAATGGTTATTTAATGATGCGAATAGGGAAATGGCTACAAGGAATGAACATCCCACACGTCAATGTTACAAGTGATAGGAAATGGGGTATAATTGTATATATTCCCTAATATAAGGGTTATTCATGATGATCGATATAAAAAAAATTAAGACAAAATGAAGAGGAAAATTACATGCAATCACTATTGGCGATATTGAATATGACAATGAAGTGGGGGAATGATTGAGTGTTTATGTAATGGGATCCCAGAATAATTTTATAGAAAATATTTTATAGAATTATGTATTATTATAATATTTATACAGTAGTCCACTATGGTTTTCCACATGTATTTGAATGTATATGTGGAGTGGTACCAGTATCCATGAAAACGTGATTTTGGTAATAAGGTGATGTTTTTGGAAAAAAATGATTAAGGGAAGGATAACCCTTTATTTGAAAATGATGTTAGGAAAATGATTTTTTGATAAAGATATGTTGAATAGTATGAAGTAAATTGGATTATATTAGTAAGTTTGTAACTGGTAATGGATTTATTTACATGTGGGTTAGGCTATCATGGATGAAGTTTATATCTTTTTGGACATAAGAATAAGGAAACATGATTGTTTTCAATAAGGATATATCATAATCCAGGTTATTACCATGGCTTAAGAGTATACACAATGATAGTGTTCATATTTTTTTAATGTGACCAATAAGTGATAACTTATGATATAAGGGTGATAAATGTTAATCCGAGTTAGTGAACCTTTTTTATAGTTTTAGATTATAATATTTTAGTAGGATTTTAAGGTTATAAATTAATGGAATGTTTATGATAAAAGTCATATTTTTTTATTATAATAATGTATTATCTCACTATAGGTGGACTTATGAATATTTTATTGGTTGTATTAGCCTTTTTGTTATGATAATGGTTGATGGAATGACCTATAATTCTATTTATGGATCGCATGATTTTTAAACACTTTAGGAATGGAAAATTAATCATCGGTTATTTGAATAAGACATGAAGTGGAAATTGATCAATGAATGACCAATGGGAATATTTTAGTAAAATTAAGTATGTATTTCTTCTAATGTTCTTCAACTTCAGGGAAAGGACCTTGAAACACAAAACTCCATCCCAGTACCTTCTTATCTGATGAATCATATGGTCTCTAAGATAATCATAGGTATATTGATTTGTGATTATTAACATTATCCCGACCATGTTCTCAATCACTCTTTATCAGAACATAATAGGTATATTTCTCTAATATATACATTTTTTCACTTCCCACCTCTATTGTCCTATGTGGAAACCAATTGATGAGTTACTTTGGGTAACATTTATGTTTCTAACATTCATTTTTAAAATGATGTTTTGGTATTCCTTTTTACGATGTGGGTTTCAATGAAATTAACTTTTCTGTTTTAAACCTTTTATTACACTAAAAACTTTTAAGGGAGAAATTTATTTTAATGGTGGTATAATGTAACACCATGAGATTTTTAAGAGATTTATTTAATTTCCTTGATGTTTTATGTTGTATGCCACACAAGGATAAGCTTGAAAAATAAAAAAACCTGTTTAGCTTGTGATATACTCAATGATATTATTGGCACATGTTACACACAATTTCAAGTTATTTGGATAGAATAAATTTAAAAGAAGGCCAAGTATAAGTGATCAACTAAATATTATGATGTTACTTTATAACCTGGTCATTATAATGTTGGGTATGAATAATATTAAATTTCCCCAGAAAAACTATTTTAATTAAAATAAGTTAGTTTATAAAATAATAAAATCACTCTTGATAGAATTTATTCTCAGAATATAGTATTTAATATATTCAATACAATGATTAAAATTCAACTTATATTTTTTTTTCTAGACATGGTATAAGAAAAAATTCAATTTATCAGATCAAAGAAGTAATTTTCAAAAAATTTAGTTTTTCTATCTTTTGATGGTGCACCCATTTAAAATCTAGTTTTTTACACTTTTATAAATTATATTTAAAAACATAAAAAATTTATTTGGAATAGGGATATAAAAATTTACTTTCAGTGAATTTTTGACAATTTTCTGACAACTTTGATGTTTTGATAAATAGAAAAAAAACACTAAATTTTAATTGAACACCACTTTTTCCATTGAATTAATTTATATGGTTAAATAATATTATTGAATGCATTTAATTTATAAATAAAATAAATTTTTATCATTAAATATAATGTATTTCATTTCCATTAATTTTACCCTGAATTTTTTTTAAAGACATTTTAATCATTTGGAATGTTCTAACTTTAAAAAGTCGATTTTCATTCCGAAAATGAGATTAATTTTAAATTAAATACTAGAAATTCTGTGTTTTTAATTTTTTAAAATGAATTAAATATTTTTATTCTTTAATTCTAATATATTTGAATAAATATATTTTATTTTTAGGCATTATAAATAGTAACACATGTAATTTTTATTAATACACTAAGAAGGTAAATCTGGTAAATAAGGGTAAATATAATATTATAAAATTATAATAACACTTGTCCTAATGTGATTGGAAGAGTTCTTTTAGGCCTTAACCATCCATAGGTCTAACCTATACCCTTTAGAAGCTACATGGATGAGATTAGGACTGTTAATATATTTAATTTAAAGAAAAGTTAAATATGTCGTACTCAAATTTTAATAATTAAATCATTTCTAATATATGAATATAAAAAAGATAAATTCTATTATGAATACTAAATTTTAATCTAAAATGTTTTTATTTATCTTGGTAATTTATTTTTAATATTTCGTAAATAAATAATTACCATAATGGTTTATATATGGGTGATGTATAAATTATTTAATTGACGAAAAAACAATTAATAAATTTTTATTAAAATGATAAAAACCATTAAAAGGCATAAAAACGTGAAAAAATCATATTTTTTGAGTAATGATCATCCATAATTATCCAAATATAGATTTATCTTCCATTTTTATTCTTATGAAATAGATTATAAAAATTATATTATTTTATTTATAGAGATGTTAAACTTATCACATTCATTTTTTAATACGTATAACATTTTTAATGATGGATTTTTATGAAGATGTGTTCAACTATATATATTATTATGAAATATTTTATATTTATCATGATCATAGTATTTTATTTATAATTTTTATTCAACATATTAGTGTATTAAAAAATTACACAAAACTGATGTTGAAATTATTTTATTAATGGAAATATGAAATTAATGTTATCACAAAAATTAAAATAAATATAATTTAGGATAATTAATATATAAAATGAGTTTTATAGATTAAATTGACCAAAAAATGATATAGTAGAATTTTTTTTTACTAAAATTTTATCTTTATATTTCAAAAAATCGAAGAATTTAATATTATAAAAATTGACATTATTGTTGTTTTATCAAAATAATATTTTATTAAACTAATTAAAAATCATAAAAAAATTTAAAAATATATAATAAATATGATATGGTCCAAAATATTATAAATTATTTATTTTTTGATTTAATTTAAATCAAATAATTTATTATTTCATCCTTTTAATATTGCAATATTTGTTACCCTAGCTAAAATAAAATAGAATAACTAAGAGATAAAATAAAATGATATAGATTAAATGGATATAAAAACATATATAAAATTTACTGGATTATAATATTACACTATTAAATCATCTCATCTTATAGATTAAGAAATTTTGGAGTTTTTTATGTATTTTTAGTTTATTGTAAATTAATACTTTTGTAGATTTCAAAAGTACCCCTCACCCCAATTAAAAAAAAGGAACCTCCCCCCCCCCCACCCTTAAATTTACATTGACCCTTCAGGTACTTCCATCCCTTACTCAGTTCACATATAAACTTCCCTAGAAACATTATAGAGTTTATTTTCTTCTCAAAATAATATGTCAACTTCCTTTAAGATGATATTTAGAGGGAGTATGTTGAAAAAGTGGTAATCTCCTCTACCAATTCATTCAAATTATTTCTTCTTATACATACTCTTCATGAGTTTTTCCAATTATAAAGTAATAAATCCTGTATAAATTATATGATTAGATGTTATTATGTTTATGGAAAAACTATATTCTATATTCTATCTGTCTTATGAAAAATGAAATCACCACGCGTGTGTACGTACGACTTACCATCTTCACACTATGGTGTAATCTGTTTTTCACCACCATCTTACATAGATGGATATAATGATGGAAATAATATATTCCTATTATTATTATTATATCATTATATAAATTTTGGAATAAAATATATATCATATACTTCCTTACTATTTCATAATTATGGGTATGATATCATCACTTGCGTGTACGTACAACGTACAGTTTGCATGATGCGATTTCATTCATTCTACTTTATATTCATTAAATAATGATTATATAAATTAATTGAATGAATAAATATTATATAAATATTATAATAATATAATTTTGTAAATGATATAACTATAACCTAAGAAGAAGAACTTATCCAACAATACATGCGTAAGAAAATAAAGAAGTTAATACTCAACGGATGAGTAAGAATGTTACTAAAAAAATATGATAATATTATCATATATAATGAATATTATTATGGAATAAGTCAATGAAATAATTAAAATCATTACATAGGAGTTTCGGGTACATATAACGGACAGTGGACCTATGGTAAGGGATAATTTCCCAGTCTTGTTGTTATTCAAGATTGATTATTCATAATTATTTAATGGAGTATATTTATCATCTATGTACATGTTTTATAAAAATATTTTCATAAAATATTTACAATTCTCGTATGGATGTTTAAATTCATTTTTACCCATTTTTAACTTTTACTAAATGGTTTGGAAGGAATCCTTCTTTCATTTTCCATATGATGTACTTAATGATATTTCCGACAAAAGTATGTGAAGAATGTTTTTAACATATACAACATGATTGGATTTTTACACTTTCGTAACAACTTTTTTACATGAATACTCTCTTAAATTGTTTCAGTTTTATTTTCAATGAAATTATTTTATTTTAAAATTTAATGGTTTTTTTAGAAAAGAAAACATTTTTTGTTGAATGAAGTATTTTTTCCTCAACAATTATTTCCAAGTGTTTTGTCAAAATAATTTTCCATCTAAGAATAGAGATATTTTTCAGGTATAATATCTCTATTATTATTATGATAGATTATGTTTATGATGGAATGATGTTTATGAAATTAATTTTTTAAATGGTTTATTTTATGATGGATGGATGTTTATTAAACCAATTATATTCCTTTGGTTATGTTATGATGAATTATTTTTTTGTGTAACACATATGTGTGATTTTAATTATGTAATGTATGGGACCTATATCCACCTCTAATTTATTGGTTAAATATTTATATCTCATGAGATAGATATTATTTAATTTTCAAGTAAATTTGGTTCAGAAATAGAGTAATGGAACAAAAAGTAAATGCAGATGAGTAATAAATTTCTAGAACAATAACTAATCCCAATTCAGTAATGGACATTGTCCATAATGATGGTCTTGGTAATGAGACATGGATAATATGGATATTATTTTCTATGCTTATGTGTTTTCCACAATTACATGTTTTATGTAAATGTTATTTTCTCATGGATTATGTTCCTTTATGATTTATGTCTTATAAATGGCCAATATTTGTATCATGACTCAAGATTTTGATATATGTTATACATGGTATGATTTTAAAAAGTTATGTTCATGTTTTTATAATATTATGTTCATTTTTTGTTTAATATTCCCCATGTTTACCCATATTGAGAAGTTGTGGTCACCCCTTTTTTTGTTTCTCTTCCCCATGATATGAATAAAGGTATTAATTAAGATGTGTGAAAAGTGGGATCTAGTTATAAAGTAAAACACATGAGACGATTTATATGTTTTATGAAACAAATTTTTATGTTTCTCAATTTCCAAAGACACTAAACTAATACGGTCTTTGAGCATCTATTTTTGTCATGTATTAAGTATTTCACTAAAGTAAGGTAATTTCAATGCACAACAAGATTTGGATCTTTACATTATCACACCTTTGTATTCATGTTATGCCTATGTATCTCCCTTATTTACCATTATAGAGAATATGATCTCACCCTTTCTTAGGTGTTTATTCCCCAACATTCCAAAATGGGTTTTTGTATGAATATTAAAGTAGAAGATATTTATGGGAGACACTGAAGGTATTTCATTAATTAAGAATATTTTTTCCATGTTTCCAAATGCTCTAAACTATTATAGACTTCATGGGTGTGTTTATTTATTGTAATTAATATTAATATAAAAATATGTAATATCATTGTATGTGAATCCTTGTTCACTATAGAGAGGGTGTGATTGAACAATGGATTTAAAAGGTAACTAAAGATTCACATAACCAATATTTCTTTATTCATGGATGTTCAACCACTGAAATATTTTATTAGATTAAAGTATAGTTAGAGTATTATTGAAAAAAAATATTTATATAGTTTTTTTGATTTAGAAAAGGAATATGATAATGTTACCAGAGTTGTTTTATAGAAATATTTTGAAATTAAAGTGTTAAATTTTTCATATATTCAATCACTCCAAGACATAGATGAAACAAAATGATATGGTATTATATAATTGAAATGGAAAAAATGATAAAGAGAACATCATTTTATTATATTAATTTTTACAGTAAATTTGTAGAATAAATATGGCCATAATTGTTGAATATATTACAATAGAAAAAAAATACAAATTATGATAATAATAATATGAAAACATGGATCGTATGATCCCCTAGAATAATCGCACTCACAAACAATAAATTAGAAAAGATGAAAAATATCTGTAATGTAATACTCATTTTAAAAATGAAAATATATAACTATGATACTAAATAGAATTTGATGAAAAATGAATGAAAAATAAGATATTTATAGACTACAATGTCCCAATATATCCATTAAAATATAGCCATTGGAATAGTAATATCACTATAAAGAATAGTAATTGAACTATTAAAATATTACACTCTTATATGGAAATGTTAAATAATATTTACTTGTCCTATAAAATGAGAATATATCATATTTATATCATTATACATGTAAATTTATGTCTTAAATGATAAAATAAGTGTTTTTTAACAAAAATTCGTTATTTCATTTAATATATATATATATATTATTTAAAGGAAATTTTATTTTAATAAAATGGGTTTATAAATTTATATTACCTTTTATTATAATTCCCATATCAATTTATGAGACCATATGTAATATTTCTATGTGTCTAAAACTTTATCATAATATTAAAATTGTTATTTTCAGAAAAATAAGGATTTTATTTAAAAATAAAATTTCTCAAATTTATAAAACTATTATGATTTCATTTCTGTTATATGCATGTTAAAAAATGGCCAATGTGAGTTTTTTTATTTTTATATATTTTTTGAATTCATGGTGAATATCGAAATTCAAAAAAATATGAATTTTAGGGTTAAAAGATAAATACATCATTTTTTGAGTCATGGATGATGTAAACAAACACTATTCTAAACTCACATGCACCATTTACTATATATGGTAAAAATATTAATCAACATGGATAATCATTATACATAATAATAATGTAATGATTCTAATATTAAAAAACACCCCTCTCCTCTTATAATAAATACCACCCCTCGCTACCCTTCATCCCCACAAATTTCAATCACACGACCTTGAAAAATTACATAACAGTCTCATTCCAAATAATCTCCCACATTTCTTAGTGCTTATGGATTAAAAAAATAACATTTCAAGTATCCTTAAGGTGTATCTTTAGAAGAGGCTACTAATGGAAGAGGTAAAATTATTTAGTAAACTCATTAAATTTTATTCTTGTTCTATGACTCCTTTTCAGTTTCCATTCACGTAGTCATAGTAGCATAATTATTATAAATATAATTCTATATATTTATTATTGTGTAATATCTAACATTTAACATCCCTTATTTATATTCTAAAATGAAAACATTGTTCACTATATTAATTTTTCACCCTCTTTATGAACAACATAATCCACCACCTTCAAGGGAGGTTATAAAAATATTATTATGTTTAAATAAGATGATAATAAATTCATTATAAAGAATTATATATTTTTAAATCATTATATGGATATAATATTAAGTAAAATTAATGTATTTTTTAATGGTTGAGAAATCTTCCAAAATAAACTAACCATATAACGTTAAAATTTTACTAAATGAATTGTCTTTATGTCAGAGAAAAAAATATATTATAGAAAATTTAGACTTATTTAAGGATTGTAATACAATTTCATTTCACTTGTGTATATTTATTCCTATTTTAAAATAACATCAATAAGTATCCACAATTTATCTAACCATGGAACCATGAAACGAACACCTTCAGAACAACAAAATAACACATTATATCTCCTTAAAATTGCTATAAATGAAAATAATTAAATTATATGAAATAAAAAATAAATGAAAAAGGGTTTTAATTATATAATTAATGAATATAATTTGATTATCCTAGATGTTATGCTATAATGAAGAATAATTCTAGAACCTAAAGTAGGGGATCTCTCCGAACCACCCTCTTTTCATTAGTTATGATCTTTATCACTATAACTCACATTTTATATCAATTTTATGTTATCGAATTATTGGAATTTTGGTAGATATTACTCTTACATATATACCTATATAATTATCCCCTGATTTTATAGGTTAATATATTCTTTAGTTTTATTTCTCAAATGTGTTATTCAAAATCATACAATATTAAGGGGCTCATTTCTAAACCTAAATCATTTTAGATAACACAAATTAAATTTAATTATTCCCATTGATGACATAAATAAATAAATGAATATTATAGTTATATAAATTCTATTTTACCACATGTATCATATAAAAATACATTTTCATTCTTTCATTAAATTCCTTAAACAACTGCTTAATCCATCGTTTTGAAAGTTCATTGATATACCCAATTTTGAACCTTGTATCCTAATTTTTTAATCAAATTAAACCCATATTTTGAGACTTATGATTATGTATTCAGATGTTATTTTCAAAAATATTAAATTCATTCCCCAAATTGTAATATTTATTAAATGTAATTTGATTATGATATGAGAAAATAGTATGCAATACATTTCATACCATAAGTAATTTTTATGTTAATATATTACATTTTATTTCCATTTGTAGTTGATATAATAATTCAGATGTTATTATGGGTTCACAAATATAGTAATAAAATAAATGGGTTACACTTATGTAGCATGAGAAGATATTTATAAGATTAGGGAATAAATATAATCCCTGATGGGACTCTGTCGACCATGATTTTTCTCTTGGAAATAGTCCTTGAATTATGCTTATGTCATGATATTTTTTTGTACCACTTTCCCCATTCTTTGTGTTCCTATGATTCCATTTTCTATATGTTATGGTTCCATATGATTATTCATTTGTATTTTATTTTCTGATAACATTTTAGGAATTTTGTATCTAATGAAATGATTTGTTTACATGCTCAATACCTTATTATGATTTTTTGATCACCCATTTTGTCAATGTATTCCCATGGTTATCCATTGATGGTTCAGGATATAAAAGTGAATTTGGATCTCATTATGGATATTATAATAATTTTTATTTATTTTATATTAATTTTCATGGTTTATGTACAATTAATTATAAATACTGTATACCTCTTGATTTTTTCTCTTATTTTATTGAATATTTATGTTAACAATATTGTAAAAATATTTGTAAAATTATTGGGTTTCTACAATTGGAATCAGTGGATGGTCTTGTAATTTTTTTTGGATTTAGGACTACAATAAATCATTTATAACCTTATGCATAATAATATGAATAGTACAATATCTTGAAATATTGGTTAATTATAGAGGGAGTGGCTTCAAATCAATTACATCCATTTTTGGATATTAAATGTGGAAGTGTAATTGAATCTATTTTACAAAGAGGTAATTTCAATGAAAATGGTGGATTTTTCATTAACATGATAACTATATACTTTTAAAAAAATATTTCCTTTTTCACAACTACTTTTTTAATCATGATGGATACTATTTGAAAAATTAACAAACTCATTATAAACCATTATTAAGGACAAGAATAAATTGTTAGGTGGGAAAAAATAATATGGAAATTATCATGGATAACCTAGATTAAAACCACAAGAATCATAAGTAATAATAAAATTTTTATTTATAATTAATTTCTTTGATGTCAATTATTGGATTTTAATATACTTATTATTATTATTATTATTCATTTATTTATTATTTTTATTATTTTAGTTTTCAAATGGATATATGAGGAATCATGCCAACAACCATCCTGATAGGTAATATGGTGATTATCTAAATGAAATGCATAGACTTATGGGAGAGGGATATGGGAAATTCATTGATGTACTGGCTCAGTTGACTTGGGATATGACTAGTAACTCAAATCGTGTGAAACACCCTCCTTATCTCTAGAATGTGTAAGATTTGGGTGATTAATTTTTGGGAAAAGGCCTCATTCCTTTATTGAATCTTTTTTATCTCCTCGTCCTAGAACAATGGATAAAATCTATTGAAAATATACTACTTATTATCTAATTCCTTGAATAATTAAATGTTTTGATGACTTTTATCTCATTGATTGGTAAGTTGATCAGTGGTGGATAGTGATCATGAACCTGACATCTAGATTATAAATGTATTCCATTGGATGGTATGGATTTTGAAAAATAATATTTTATAACAATTTCCCAAAACCATCCCTCTTAAAATAGAGAGGGATTTCCATGGAATTATGAAAAAATAAGAGTTTATTAAAGAATAAGAGGGATACATTATAAGGATTTTACAGTACACCTCAATCTTATTCTCCAAAACCAAACATATGTTTGAACACTAAATTAGTGGACTAAAGAAATGTATATAAAAATAATAAGAAATTCAAGACTTTTACATGTATGAAGATATTATACACTATTCTATTAAGATCGAGATGGAGATTAGTTCCTCTCATTGATCTAATGGGGTGAGAGATTAAAAGAAGAAAAATAAGTTTAAATTTTGTGTATCGAAAAATAAATACCATGGAAGAAAGAGAACCCCATATTCCACATGTAAAAAATGTTGGAATAGGTATCTTACAGACAATATCATTGGAAACATGTGATACATCAAATGTGGAAAAGAGGGGCTTCCGTATAATCAATACAAAAGGGATATGAGGAATCAAAGTAATGCGATGGAAGAAGATAAGGTTTATAAAAAAATATATTTAGTCCAGTGTTTCAACTGAAATAATCACTGGAATTATGAAGATTATTTATCTAAACAAATGGTCATAACTGAAAAATAAATGATAATAACCTTTAATGACTAGATAGAATGGAATTTACTAGGCCACCACTACTATATAGGTGGACCCCCAACAACGTTGGGGTGATTAGTTTACTAGTTATTCATTCAATAACAGTAAACGTACTATTTGTTTCAAATTTTATTAATTCTATCATACCATTCATTATTATTATTATAATTCAAAATACACATCAAATCATGGGGTTAGAATTTCTAAGACAATGGAAAAAGAGAAGTTTTTTCATCCCACATATATAAATCCTCACCAATCAGTAT